>OX465285.1:20683152-22156480 GCA_949987705.1 Thereva unica | reverse complement strand
AAAAATCTTTAGGTAAACTGATGAATCTGATCTGATTAAACTGATGCTCAAGTATTGTTTCTCCTTGTTTATTGTTTTTCTGAATCTGTTATGTTTTTCGTTTAACATTGGAATATGAAGAGGAGAAATCTTGTTAAAAACAAGTACCCAAAGAGTTGTGAAATTGAAGGCAGGATGGCGACTTATCTATAAGCAAACCAGTTTCGGAATTGAGGTTTTTTAACAACTTTTTTTTTGCAATTGGAGAGCTTTATTAGTTTGAAGTTGTTTTAATAAAATCATATCTTACAATAGTAGTGGAGAAGAAACGTAATAACTTTATGAACAATTCAATAGTTTTATGCAAAATTGATTTCGTTGTCAATTATAATACCTGTTTGAAGCTTTTAATATTTTAGCTAGCATAGAACATTATGGTACCCCTAAAACAATTAGAAACAAAATTTTCAATGTGTTCTCATCATCAACAAAAAAAACAGAATCAAAGAAAACCTCTTGATTTTGATATAAAAATAAACAATTTTAGTTATTTAAAAGCGATAAGTTTTTATTTCTTCGAGAATTTAGTCTAAAATTGTGCTAAAAACTTTTCTTTTTTTAAACAGGCTAAACCCGGCATTGTAAGTAGTTTGCGAGTATGTGTCATTTTTATCCCATTTGTAGATTAGTAGAAAATTACTCACTTAACACCACCGATTTCTGCTTTATTTTTTCTTTTAGCATGACTCTTCTTTTAGCATGTATCTATGTAATTTATATTATTTTTTTATTTTTTGGTTTATTTTTCTAGAGAATTAATGTACTTTGTATGATTTATATAATAATTATTAATTCTGTTTTTAGGGTACAGCGACAGATCTAGTGGTTCAGATTGTTTTAATTGCTGAGTCTATGAGATTACAAGCTATGATGGCGACGTATGGTATTCAAACGCAAACTCCTCATGAGGTTTTTATTTTAAAATTAAATTATAGCTTTTATTTATAGTTAATCAACACTATTAATTGTTAGGTTGAACCGGTTCAAATCTGGTCATCGACTGAATTGATAAGGGTATATCAAAACTTGGGTGTTAATAGTAAAATTGGCCTAACCGGACGACCTTCGCGGCCAGTTGGTTCTCTTGGTACAAGTAAAGTTTATCGCGTTTGTGGCATGACAGTTTTGTGTTATCCATTAATATTTGAAGTTTCTGACTTTTATTTATACAGAGATATGGCGTTGTTGATTGGTAACTATTTTTTTATGCTTTTTAAGGGGCTGCTCTGATTTTTGAGGCAAAAAATTGATGATTTTTGGAATTCTTTTTCAGAAAACTCTTATTATTTTTATATACAAAACTTTTTACAAACTATTAGGCAACTCTTAAAGTACCAACAAATTGTTCTGCACGCGAGTGCTCTTATAGAAACTGGGGAAAATTCCCGGGAAAACTCGGAAAATTGATATTCCATCAATAACATGGAAGAGGTTGAAAATTTCGATATAATGTATAGGAACAAACTTGTAGGGCATGAAAGTCTTCACAAAAAAACGTCTTTTTTCGAAAAATGCTCCATTTTTAAGATACGTGCCCCTGAAGTATGGCAATGGGCCCCTGTAGATAGGTGGTTGAGTCGCATGCTCATGTAATTGGGCTGCAACCGTGCTATTTCGTGTTGTAAGTTGACTGAATTCACCAATTCTAAGAACAACTTAGACAGTTACAATCATTTAGCGAAACCGATTTTATTTCTTACGAGAATTCAGAAAGTCGCTAGAGAATCTTATTAATTCAACTAACTCTTCGTGCCTTAATTGGAACATACAAGACAATACACCTCCGCGAGAGAGCCATCGTGAGTGGCAGTAGTACAACAAAGATGTGTATTTAGCTCCCATATCACACATTCTTGCCTTCGGCGGCCGAATTTTTATATAGTTTACTATATTTACCACATGTTCTAAAACTATATTCAGTGGAGGACTCATATACTTTGATGGATGCAAGTGCTTCTATGTGAATGATGCAATGGGTCCAAACTGAATCTGGAGCTTTATTTCGAATAAGCGTGTGCGATCCTCCATAAGAGCCGGATATCGAAAGACCACCGTCAGTAAAAACACCAACTCGTCACCAACAAACACCAACTTTGTCTATTCTGAATTATTTTCAACCATAAATACATTCAGGATCTCGAACAAATCCTGAGGCTTTGTACTTCCAGTAATACTTTTACAAAAGAAAAGGTCTTGAATTACAATCTAAGAACCGTACATAACAAATCAAGTGTGCGTCCTTATTATTATCTGTGGCCCCATCGAGTTGCAATCCAAATTCACTTCCTTTTAATTTTTCAATTAATTGTATATTGAGATCCTCCTCCATGTGCTGAATTGTTCGACTTGTGCGAATTGTTCGACTGGACGTTTTCGGTTCTCGGAACCCTATCTTTATTATACAAATTTAATAAGAAATTGTCCATATTTAGGGTGATCAGAAAAATAACCCAG
This sequence comes from Thereva unica, assembly GCA_949987705.1. NCBI lineage: Eukaryota > Metazoa > Arthropoda > Insecta > Diptera > Therevidae > Thereva > Thereva unica. Next base: position 22,153,987 of record OX465285.1, on the reverse strand, counting down.
CGGAAAATTAATCAAGCGCTCCCAAAAGAAGCAAGAATGTATCGCTTCCAATTCATATGTTATGGAAGCTTTTTGGAAGCATTCCATTTTTTGCTTTGTTTTTCTCAAGTTTCTCAAACCGCGTTAGTTGTGAAATCCTATATCTGGTGAAAACACTATGGGAAATTTAATTATTGAAATAATGCTGTTGCTTATTATGGGTTATATTCCAGCAAAATAGCGATAATATGGCATAGCATCAATTATGGGTCACGAAAGCCTAAGGGGCTTCCCATGAGCTTCAATTTTTCAACAACAAAATATAAGCGCTTCGCTCTGATGACATGGCTGGAAGGAAAGGAATTGGGATATGAATAAAAAGTGCATTGGCATTCTTTTTCAGCACTTCAGAATCTATTCAAAAGCGCTTCAATTCCCCGCTAGGAATTTTGGAAAAGTAACTTCTTTCAATCCCTAGCCTTCTTTCAATCGTCGGCAAAGTATTTACGAAAATCATACAATCGAGGCTACAGAAACATCGAGAGCAAACGAGCCGGAAAGAACAAGAGGGATTTAGACCACATCGAGGATGCATTGATCCAATATTCGCACTCCGTCAGCTAATGGAAGAAAGAATTCGTTGTGGCAAACGAACTGTCATCGTTTTCATCGATTTCAAATCCGCTTTCGCCTGCATCGATTGGAACAGCTTGCGGAGAGCCTTGGAAACCGAGCACGAGCCATTGAAAATCATCCAACTTCTCCAAGCGTCGTAAGATGGCTCAATCAGCAGCGTTCGTATTCGAGGCGACTTAACCGAGGGGTTTCCGATTCAAGCGGGTGTTCGACAGGGAGACGTCACTTCGCCACTTCTCTGCAATGTTGTGAACGACGCGATTATGCGTGAAGCATTCGATGGACGACTCGGAGTTCGATACGACGACAACAACTTCGTAACCGACTCAATGTTCGCCGACGATAGCGCCGTCTTCGCCGACACGGATGTCGATGCAACGGACATCTTATACCACATTTCCCGCATCGCGCAGTCATACGGGTTAAAAATTAATGCGGAAAAGACCAAAGTGCTCACAATGGACGGATCGAGGGCCAGTTTTCACCTCGATGGAACCCAAATCGAACAGGTTCCGAGGTTTAAATATCTGGAATCATTGGTTGAGGAAACAAAAGTGGCTTCGACGGCCGACGTTCACAGCCGCATCGGCCAGGCAACAGCAACCTTCGCTTCGATCAAGTGGTGCATATGGAAACGAACAAATATTTCCATGAAAACAAAAGTACGCCTTTAATGAACGTTGATCCTTCCGATTCTTCTTTACGGATCTGAAACGTGGACACTGCTCAAACTGGATGTTAAAAAGCTCGAAGTCTTCCAAATGCGATGCTTGAGGTAGATCCTCGCTGTCTTTCTCCGCGGTTCGCCTTTGAAACGATAAAGTTCGACAAAGATGCGATCAGCAGACACTGATCGAAGAACGAATGCAAAAACGTCGATTACGGTGGTTTGGACATGTTTGCTGAATGGATGATGACCGCTTGCCACGTAAACTTCTCTGGCGAGACCGTCCTGCAGACTGGAGAATACAGCGATCGGCACCGAAGAAAACCTGGTTGAAGAATATCGAGGGTGACTTAAAGAATCAACGATTATCAGTTACCGAGGCTCGAGACACCGCCAAAAACCGAGAAGAATGGAAGCGAATCGTGAATAGAGTTCGGGACCCATCGGCACCGACAGCAGCGTATCCGTTGCGGGGACGTCCAGCTCGGACCGCCAGCTAACGGATCAAAGAAGAACAGAAGAGTAGTTGATGTTATTTACACGAATTTGTAATTTTATATTCGTGTAAATAACAGTAACGACCACTGGTCGGCGGAAAATCAATGCAAAAAAAATCGTTCTTTTGAAACCAAAAATCAGAGCAACCCCTTATAGTCCAAGAGCTCAGGCGCGCCAGACCTACGTCATTTTCTTAAAGCTGATATTTCGTATATACATAGTGTGATACGCAGTTAAGAACGTATGCACACTCGCTAGCTCGTATAGTGGGCACACCTGACGTAGGTCTGGCAGGCCTGGGCTCTCCCAGTATTAAATTCATTCGTATTAAAAAACTTATTATTCATTTAGATGACATAAAAACTGAGCTACAATTTGTTGGCAAGTATTGGCGATTATCTGGACGTCCTACAGTTTGTCTCTTAATTCGAGAAGAACATATGAGAGATCCACAGTTTCAGGAAATGCTTGATTTATTAGCAATGTTGAAAAAAGGTTACTGTGATGGAATGAAAGTTCGAATTGGGAGACTACAAAATCTTATCTCAAGTTCCTGTATAGGTAAATGTTTGTTTGCATAGAGGTTATATAGAAATTTTTAATTAATTTATTGTAGAACATCTTGATTTTATGGATCAAAGTGATCTACATGAAAGCGAATCAGCGTTTGCCCAAATTAATCACGAATATATTGGATATCAAAGTTTAACAGATGTTCCTAAAGCTCAGACTTATATAGAAGAAAAAGTTAGATGTGATGTTAGTAACTCTTTATTATCTTCATTGAATTTAACGAAAACTAACTAAAAAACTTCCAGGAATACTTTCACAAACCCACCTATGAAATTATAGAAGCACTACGAAATACCGAATCAATTTATTGCCTCTGTCAACTATGGGGTATACTTCTAAATCGCGAAGGACCCAACTACGAAGTCAATGGTGTAACAATTAATCAAGCCCTGGCACAGCTCTATCATCGTGCTGGATCGCTGCGATATTGGCGAGCTGTAAGATATTGCAGCTCGTTGCTACATCATATTGTTGATTCCATCAGTCCTTTTATTACAACGGTTTTAGTTAATGGTAAACAATTGACTGTTGGTGTTATTAATCAAAAGGAAACGGTTTTTGATAAGCCAATGACACCGGCTGAGATTCAGAATGTTATGTATAATCATGTTCAGCCGTATGATGTGATACAGGCTGTCCTGCAGCAGGAAGTTGTACTTTATTGTGGTAGATTAATTGCTACTAATCCTGACATGTTTCGGGGTATTCTTAAGGTTAGTAATGAAGCATATTTTTGCTCAATCTATAGAATTAAATTATATAAGTGATTGACATTATTATAAATATCTTCAGATTCGGGTTGGATGGGTATTGGAGGCTATACGGATATATTTAAAAATATCTGGACAAGAAAAGCTTGATTTGGACAATTTATCACCATTTCAAGTGCGTATTTTATTGCAGCGTGTTTTAACTGTAAGCGAATGGTCAAATGAAGAAAAGTAAGTATAATTTCGCTTTATATTATATAATATGTAAATTAGAGTGGCCCTTTTTTACATTTTTGATGTTTCTATCCCCTAAAACAGTTCTCAATTACGAAAAAATAATTATATAAAAATTTAACTGAATTGGTACGTGAAAACCATCGAAAGGCCCTGCGAGCAAACGCGGCGTCGGTTATACGGTCGATGGACGGGCTGCCAGTAGCATTATCGCATTTCAACCGATATTCGAGCGTTTGGCGGTTATAACCATCGGTGGAACGATCAAGACCCATATCGTATCCGTTTATGCGCCAACGCCAATCCCGGCCAGCCCCACGGTCCTTCGCCTTTTTCCACTTTCCCACCCACATAACTTTCCTTCTTTCTTCTCCCCTCTTTGCATTCCTGATTCCTCCTGTGATAGCCTTCGCTAGTCCTTCCCCGCTCCACCAAGCGCATGTCATCGGTTGGCTGATGAGATTCAACTCGTTTCAGGAGGCATAACACTCCAGCGAGTTGTTTCTCAAATGCCCCGATTCCAGAGTCGCGAAATGGTTGGAAGTAGGTGGAATAAAATATCGCGGCATGGTTGTGGCAGCTCCTTCCTACTTCGTTCTCTCTTTCTACTCTCTATCTTCCGGCTAGAGCTGCTGTTCGACATTCTATACGAAAAAAATAGATTGTCGAATAGTACAAAGGTGCTTTCCCTAGGCCTCTAGTCTATCACATAAAAAAAACCAAGATCAGCCCCAATGTGAACAAGGACGAATTTTTTACGACCAGCTTCAACAGACGCTGGATACGATACCTCGAACCGAAATAATCATGCTCGCGGGGGCCTAAATGCACATTCAGGTGCAGATCGAACCGGCGGGGAAGAAACGACGGGCAAATTCGAACACAGAACTTAACGACAAAATGTGGTGTCTTGCCTAGTTTCTTCGGTTTTCCGATTCTGGTCGCTTCGGCAGGCCAACCACCCTCCACCTTTCACACCCTGGTATGGGACCCGGCGACGGCGGAGTGGGTTAAACTACGTGATCAATGCAACTCAACGCAAGGTTCCGATCGACGTTCAAAGACGTACGTGCGGTGTGTGGGCCCGATTGCGGATAGGACCATTATCTAGTTCGTGTGTAATTACAGTTGCGATTACAAAGAGCGAAGAAAACGGCGTCACCACCAGCCTAGAATTGGGCGTCTTTGAGACCCGGCCATCGAGCGAGAGTTTTAAATGACATTGCCAACACATTCGCTGCGCGAGAAGAAAGGCAATTATCGGAGTTCATTGTGGGGTGTGCAATGGAGTTGTGTTCACCTACAGCTGTCTGGACATCCTCAATCAGCGGAAATGAATGAAAAGCGCACAAACTACAACATCAAAATATCGGATGGAATTTTCGTGGCCACTCCCCATGGGCGGTAGCGAGAATCCTTCCACCAGCTGCACAACCACGATGCGCCACAAAGTCCTGCACCCGAACCGCCGATTATCGAACAGCCGACGAGTCAGTTGCTCAATACCGAAGCGACAATTATCGAGGTGAAGACGGCACTAAAATTGTTGAAAAATGAAAAAAAAAAAACGCCGGGAATAGATCAAGTAACCGCCGAAATGATCATAGCCGGAGGTGATGTCTTGTCACAACAATTCCACGTCCTTATAACACACATATGGAATTGGGATCGATCGGTTCTTGGTAGACGCGGAGCTCGATACGACGACAACTTGGTAACCGAAAAATTTATCTAGTTCTCCAATTTCGCCAAGGTCCTTTTTTGAGGCTATTTTTCTCTCAGCTCATGACAAGACTGTTGGAGAGAAGTTCTATTTAAAACTAAATCACTTAAATTATGCCTCAAGGCTTCTGCTACAGCTGAAAAAAGATGAATAGCTTCTTGATCACTCATCTCGCACATTTATTGAGAGTGGAAACTAAACGTTCAGTGACTATGACTTGCCGACTTCTTGTCTTTTCCTGCGCAACAACACGTGGAACTGGTTGTATATCTCGCACATTATCCCCAATATCTTCCTCACTCTCGGTGCTGCTCGCTAGTGGTGAAAAGTTTAGAGCACCCAGATAAAATACATCGCATCGTGTGGACGGGCCATATTACGTTAGCAGCTGAGGACGTGTATACACGTCTTTTGTTTTCTTTTCGCAGTTCGTACCAGTTGTTAACACTTTGTTAACTTTGTTGTTTAAAATATGTCAATTTCTTCAACTCTCTTGCTGATAAAAATTCTTCTCAAATAACAACCGTTACAGCGTTTTTGACACGGGTTAATTTCAATCAATTGAGATGAAATGGATTTGACAGTAGAGAACCATTTCAAGGGTTATCATGTAGAAATTTCTATCTTTTAAAAATAAGTGCCACCATAATTGTAAATATTATAATTTATTATTATGTTCAGATTAACAACATTACAAAAGAGGCAGCTAGAAGGATGTTTGTGTCGAGTACCAAAGACTTTCTACAACATGGTTTGGGATATACTTGAGAGAACGCCGGAAGGTCTTCAAGTACAAGAACACCATTTACCAGCAGTTCCTACTTTAACAAATATGAGTCGAGGTGAACTAAATTTCTCTCTGCTTGTTGAGGAAACCCTAATCTGCATTGGGCTGCCAGAACGACGTCAATTGGCTGTAGAATTACTATGTATTATTGCAACTATTTTAAGCAGGTATAAAATATCCTTTAAACAGCATTTAATTATGTCATTATTAAAAACTATTTTTAATTTAAGAAATCCGGAATTACGTTTTAAACAAGCTCTTAATTTAGATGTTATTTTAGAAGAGGCTTTCTCTATGTACTGTAAAGTATGTATCAAACTTATATCGTCAAATAAGTATATTAACTAAACTTATTTCCAGGATAATAAACTTGAATCCTCTAAGGATATTACACCATTTTATCCTTTGCCATATTCGGTGACTACCGGCTATCTTGCTAGGGCTGCAGTAAATAAAGTTTTGCAGGGTGGAGCCCTAGCACCGCAAGATGCCGGCCAGAATATACATGATGAAACATGCAAAGTGTCTTAAAATTTTAATAAAAATTGTTGAGTTTTTGTTTTGTTAAGTTCATAAGTCATAAAATAAAAGAGATTTTGCAGCATTTTTTTTATTTTCGGCTAGTTTAGCTTTAATCTAGCAAAAACCTATCGTATATGAAGTAGTGATAATAGTGTAAAATTATCGATTAGAAAAGTTTGTAGGCGCCCTGTGATGAATTGGGAGATTTTCCATGTTTCGCAACCATACAAAAGAACTGCCTTAACGTTGGAGTTAAACAGCCGCAATTTGGTGTTAGTTGAGATCTCCGTTGATCTCTATAATCGGAACATGCATGCAATGCAATGCTATTGGCATCGACTTTCTTCTAAAGAATCTGGATTGAGAGTTTCCTTTCGGACCGTTCAATCAAGGTAGTATTGGACGGCGTTGAATCTAATCCCCACTCCATCTCTGCAGGCGTTCCCCAGGGCTCTATTCTATCACCAGCTCTATTCCTAGTTTTTATAAATGACCTGCTCTCAATTCCATCCAACTCACTTCACAGCTTCGCTGATGACAGTACTTTGCGTTACTCGTATAGCTTTGATAAAGCAAGACAAGCACGGGCCAGACCTTGTCTGCTTGATCGTGAACTTATGTCCACTTCAATCAACAGGGACACAAGATTGATTCTTGATTGGGGCCTCAAGAATCAAGTTGAATTCAACGCACAGAAAACAAAATACTGTCTCGTCTCTATGAAAACGCGCTCCCCAATCCCTTCCATTAAAGTGGACAGTCTAAAACTGATGGCTGAACCATCCCTCAACATCCTGGGCATAACTTTAACTGAAGATCTGCGATGGAGTAATCACATATTCCAAATCGCTAAACAAGCATCACAATGCCATTTGCTCCAAAATTGATTCACTTAGTCACCGCAGGAATGTAGCAGCTCTGGTAAAATTCTACCGCATCTACCATAATGACTGTTCCACCGAAATATATAATCTCCTGCCTTCACGGCGATGTTTTTCCCGCAACACAAGACTTGCCCATTCGGCTCATCCTCACTATCTACAGCCCTTATTTTCGCGCACACACCAGTTTAGTAATTCGTTCTTTTCGAGAACAACTCGACTGTGGAACAACCTTCCACAGTCAGTTTTCCCAAACTCATACAACACCCAAGAGTTTAAACGCAAGGTTCATCTCCACCTCCTCATGTACCCCCCAGACTCCCTTTAATCTGTTTTATCCTTTCTCTATCCTTCGAGCTAAGATTACTACCAGACACCTGACGTTGACGTGTAAAACATGACGGACTGGTAGTACAAAGGGTGACACCTGAGCTTAGACTTTCACATAAAAAAAAAAATCTACGCTTCGTGCTTTATTTATTCTAGAACAGACACATTCTGCCACGCCATTTTCGGTAATAATACTACCGAGGTAGCAGAATTTATCTACCAGTTCCGCGTCACGGTTATTCAGCGCAGTCCGTTCAATGGTGTTTGCATTTATCCGCATTTCTTTGGTTGTATTCGGATTCAGCCTTAAGCCTGCTGGACTACTAGTTTGAGGTCCTGGTGTCTGTGGGCCAGCAAACAGATATTATCCGCATAGTCGAGATCCTTAAGGCAGTCTAGCAAACCCAATTGTATGCCGCCTGTTCTACTATCTAGAACGCTGACAAGAATGTCATTTATTACTATAAGAAATAGTAAAGGCGAAAGAAGGCATCCTTGTCGTACTCCGGAACTCACCTCAAAGCTGCCGGATAATTTTCCATTATGGATAACTCTGCATTTCGAATTTTTATATAGGGCTTTTATCAATTCTATTATTTTATCGATGTGCCTGCCATATAAAGCTCCTATTGACCGAGTCGAACGCTTTCTCATAGTCTACGAAAGCAAGGTACAGGGGGATCGTAATTCACTAGGCTGGTCCACTATGATTCGCCAGGTGTTAATATGGTCTATACAGGAGCGGCCCTTGCTGAATCTTGCTTGCTGTCTTGTAAGCGTTCTGTCTACGGTCTCTTTTATACTTGATTATGTGGGACAGGATTTTACCCACAGTAGATAATAAACAGATGCCTCTCCAGTTGTCGCATATTGTTAGGTCCCCCTTTTTTTTGGTATTTTGACTATGATACTGTGGCGTACCCCATGCACAAATTATTAATAAATAATTATTCTGAGTCGCAATCGACCTATAGCATTTTATCACAAAAAAGTTAACGGTTAGGGAAATAGGCCCCCAACTCCGTTTGACAATGATAGTCATTTTTCAGTCTGATCAGTTGATTCCCAGAGTAAAGTCGTGCCGAGTTTAGCTTAAGCAGTTGTGTTGAAATAAAAGTTTAAAGATATTTCTGGTATTTCTTTTATAATTAAATATGTGTGTAGGTCCCAGGTATTTTTAAACCCTGGGCACCCCACATAAATGGTGACCCCGACGGGCAGTATAGGTTAAAAATTAACCAATAAATTAAATAAAACAAAAAAAAAAAATTCTCACGTGGACGCACATACGTGAATGCTAAAATAAACGGTACACAAGTAAAATACAAAGGAATCATCATTCATCGGCCAACTGCTGAGACGGGAATTATAAAAAATAACGCCACCAAAATAGAAGGGCAGCCTCGCCGAAATTTCATCATCTGGCTACGTAGCTTTCACCTTTCAGAGCAGATCATACAAATCATCATCAGAGCAGATCATACAAAAACTCCAGGAACATTAAGAGGCCACAGGGAAACACGTGTACAACACACCGGACCGCATGATCATCCAAAATCATCATCAAAATCGCACCGAAAAAATATAAAAAAATATCAAAATCAACAGGAATAAGGGAAGCATCATCCTATTTAATAGAATTTAACCATAAAAAGTTTTTTTATAACAGAAAATGTAATTTTTTTTAGGGATACAATAGAATATATATACATAGCTAGCTAGTGTAAGGATAGTACATACATAAAAAACTACAATAGAGGAACAAAGGAAATAAATATTAAAACAAAAAAAATTAAACCAGGTGAGTAATTCTGAATTACTATACATACATACATAAAACAATTAAAACATTATTAAAGTATACAAAAAATACATATAAAATTTGAAAAATTTAAATAGCTATAATAAATATATTTATCATAAAAAATATACAGTTTAAAGTGTCATGAATAAACTAACGGTTACATAGATACGTTATACATATAGTGCAAGCTTTCTTCATAAATTTCTACGCAAATAAAGAAAAAGCGACAAATTAAGTGAAGACAGTTACACACCCATACGCATACATATTGTTCGTTTCGATAACCATTAGAACAATTACAACTGTGAACAATTAGAAAATTTTAAGGAATTTCAAAAATAATGTTGGCATAGTGAGTCATGAATTTATCAAAGGAATTTGCCATCGAATGCAAATCATTGTTTTTTTTATCGTAGCATAATGAATTTTGCATAATTACAAATTGATTTTTTTTCCCAAATTGAAAGGAAGTAATTAATTTTTTTCGCGCTTGAGCGATTTAAATTTTGATTCCTGCCGTATTTAGTCACGGTATACATTTAGTTTCTTCGTTCCAATATTTAATTTGAAAGAAATATCACAAGTATATAAACAAAAAAAAAAACAATTTTTAATATTTTTTGACGTACAATGACTTTGTCGATTTGAGTAGAAATAACTTACAAGTAACCGCGTGTTTACCAAATCGAGTTTTGGATTAATATAATAATAATCGGAAGTTTATAGTTTTTATAATACCATTACAAAAATTTATTGCTCTTATTGCTCATTTATTGATTTTAAATCAACTTAAATTGGATAATATTTAAGTAGAGAACGAAATTCTCGTACATCTTTGGTTTTGTGAACAGGAATAGATAGGTATAAATGGGAAGGTCAATGCCGCCTGTCACATACATAGCATAAGCCAGAAATGACTGGACGAATTATTCCTTTTTATTATGGATTGCAAACTTTTCGCATGTACGCACGATATTTGCATCACGAGTGGTGAAAGTCATACAATTTCTTTTAATAGTTTTCTAAAATCGTATTTCTGTCGGTATTTCTCTTATATGTTGCCCCTTAAAGGTTAAGCATACATTTTTACCTAAAAGGAATAACCCATTTCTGCACACCCAACGGCCACAAGCATTTTAGTACGACAAAGCAAACTTTCGGAAACAAACTTTCCAAATAACAATTACCAAAAACATTTCACTAATCAAGTAACCATGGCCACAGAAAAAGAAGTGCCTAATTTAATGTTTCCTCCAGACCCATTCGAAAACAATACCACGGGCAAGAGTAGTGAAGATACTCAGGAATAAAAAGAACATGTCAGTCGGTGTGTATCCACTTTAAAGATCCCCCCCTTTTGGCACAATAGACCGGACCTATGGTTCGTACAGATTGAAACTCAATTCCGAGTCAAACGAATCACTGCCTCGAGTACCAAATATGATTACTTGGTGGCATCTTTACCAACAGAGACCATGGAAGTCGTGGCCGACATATTGCTTAACCCGCCAGCGGATGAAAAATACGAAACCCTCAAGAAGCATCTCCTAGCTAGAAGTACGGATTCTGAAGAGCGAAGACTGGACGCTCTACTGCACAAATGTGAGTTAGGAGATTTCAAACCTTCCGAACTCTATAGGCAGATGGAGGCTCTGGCGGGGGGAAACAGCCTAGTAAATAAACCACTTCTACGGAAGCTATGGATTAACAAACTCCCGGCAACGATCCAATCATGCATAATAGCGATAGAGAACTCCCATACACAGGAAGAAGTTTTTTCAATCGCGGATCGAATTTTGGATTCCACGTCCACTGCAAGAGTAGCCGAAATAAGAAGTAGTCCAACCTACAGTAATGAACCAGACGTTAGGCAACTAACTCTTTTGGTGAAGAATCTCACAACCCGCATCGGTAGGCTTGAAACGAAACAAAATTTTAGGCCAAGAAGCCTATCGCGAGACAATTCACGCCAACGACGAGATCTACACCGAAAATTTCGAAGCCCAACTAAAATTTGCTGGTATCATAACAAATATGGGAAAAATGCAAAAAAATGCATACAACCATGCCAACATCAAGTGAGCACAAATTCAAAAAACGACGAGTAGCCTCATCGTCCGCGGCAGCGATTTCAGGCAAGGCGTCATGCCGTTTATTTGTACTAGACAAATCAACCAACATCAATTTCCTAATCGATACAGGCGCGGAAATATCAGTTGTACCTAGGAAGTTATTCAAAAATCAAGGAACAAAAACGGATATGTTGCTTATAGCAGCAAATGGCGCGCCAATCGCAACTTACGGTTGCAAAACATTAACCTTAGATTTGAACCTTCGTCGTGAATTCCAATATACTTTCACGATAGCCTGTGTAGATTACGCAATTATCGGAGCCGATTTTCTGTATAAATTCGATTTAATGGTAGACATACGGGGAAGAAAATTGAGAGACAAAAAAACGGCTTTCACGGTAGACTGCGTCAAGAAATTCGTTAGATGCTGTACGCCTAAATTGTATACTTTAACCGGAGAATTCGGTTCCATTCTGAACGAATACCCCACTCTTAAAGCACCACCGAATTTCAACCAACCAGTGGAACATAATACCGTACATCACATATACACAACAGGTCCTCTTCCAGCAGCCCGACCGAGAAGACTGAATCCAGAAAGATTCAAGGCAGCCAAAGAAGAATTAGAAACAATGGTCAAACTAGGCATATGCCAACCATCTTCTTCATCCGTAGCCTCACCACTCCACATGGTGCCCAAGAAAGACTCCACCGAGTGGCGACCGTGCGGAGACTATAGGCAACTAAATGCCGTTACTAGTTTCGATAAATACCCGTTGCCAAATATACATGATTGCACAATCATTCTTCACGGTTGCACGATTTTTTCAAAAATCGATCTCGTTAGGGCTTATCACCAAATTCCGGTGGCGATGGAAGACGTGTATAAAACGGCTGTAACCACACCATTCGGTCTCTATGAATTTTTACGCATGCCGTTTGGCGTAAAAAATGGAGCCCAAACTTTCCAACGTTTCATCAATGAGGTACTACAAGGCCTCGATTTCATTTTTGCATATGTTGATGATATTCTAGTGGGCAGCAAAACGCCAGAAGAACACAAAAAACATCTTCACCTCGTTTTCAAACGACTACAGACGTACAGCATCAACACGAATCCTCAAAAATGCATTTTTGGTGTACCCAAGTTGGATTTTCTTGGACATACAATCACCGAATCCGGAATTGCCCCCTCCGAAAGTAGAATAAAAGCTATTAAAGATTTTCCCGCACCCACAAGTGTTAAGAAACTTCAGCGATTTCTAGGTATGGTAAACTTCTATCATCGTTTCTTGACCAACATCGCTCAAGTGGCCATGCCCTTACACAAACTCCTTCAAAAAAATCCTAAACAGAAGGCTAAGAAAATAGAATTCACTTGGTCAAACGAACACGACATCGCTTTCAATGCCATAAAAAAAGACCTAGAAAACCACACACTTCTCGTGCATCCAGATCCCAAAGCGAAGGTCAGTTTATGGGTCGACGCATCAAGCGACGCCACAGGTGCCGTGCTACAACAGTTAAAGGGCAACAAATGGGAGCCATTAAGTTTTTTTTCAAAAAGATTAAAACCATCAGAAAAAAAGTACTCCACATACGATCGGGAACTTCTGGCTATATATCTAGCCATTAAAAGATTCAAGCATTTCGTTGAAGGCAGGAATCTCACAATTTTCACAGACCATAAGCCCCTCATAAATGCCATAGGTTCAAAAAATGAAAAATCTCCAAGACAAACCACACAACTAGATTATATCTCCCAGTTTACAAATGATATAAGGCATATAAAAGGCCAACAAAACGTTGTAGCGGACACGCTCTCAAGAGCACACATAGACACTTTCCAACTAAAGAAACTAGATTTACAAATTCTCTCTACAGAACAAGCCAAAGACCAGGAGCTTAAAAAGATTCTCAGCTCAGAACAGCATGAAAAAAGTAAGTGGATCCTGGAAAAGCTCAATGTTCCATTAGAAAACCAAGACATTTGGTGTGAAATTTCTACAGGAATCAATAGACCTTACGTCCCAGAGACGTTACGACGTTTAGTTTTCGACATCATTCACGGCCTCGCACACCCTGGAATAAGAGCTTCAAGGAAGCTTATAACAGCCAAATATTTCTGGCCGCGAATAAATGCAGACGTCAATCGGTGGGCAAAAACATGTATACCGTGCCAAAAATCAAAAGTAACAAAGCACACCAACGCTCCTCATGAGAATCTCAAGGTACCAGACGGCCGTTTTGAACATATACATTTAGACCTAGTAGGCCCCTTACCACCTTCTAACGGGTATACATATCTCCTAACAATCAAGGATCGTTTCTCACACTGGCCAGAAGCCATACCCATAAAAAACATTTCTGCTACGACAATTGCCAAAACATTTATAAGTCAGTGGATCGCTCGATATGGTGTACCGAGAACAGTGACAACAGATCAAGGTCGCCAGTTCGAATCCGCGTTTTTCAGAGACCTTTCCACCATTTTTGGAAGCCATCGCATTCGAACCACTGCTTATCATCCACAGTCAAATGGGTCAATTGAAAGATTCCACAGACAACTAAAGGTAGCAATCCGAGCCAGCCCGGATCCTAAGAAATGGTACAACAGTTTACCCTGGATTCTCTTAGGAATTCGATCTAGCATAATGGAAGATTTAGGCGTAGCACCGGCCCAATTACTCTATGGCCAACCTTTACGTTTACCGGGCGAACTAATCGCCAACGATACAACACAGGAGCTAGCAATGAACACACAAGAGGCAAGGGAAATATGTGAAACTTTAGCACATATAAGACCCCAAACCACACGTAAACGAACGCAACACAATATTTTCATACCCCGAGACATGTTTACTACACCGTACGTATTCATGCGTGAAGAAGTTTATAAAGGAAGCTTGCATCCACCTTACAGTGGGCCATACAGAGTTATAGAAAGGCACAAGAAATTTTTCAAAATTCTAATAAAAGACAAAGAACAAACCATAACAATAGACAGACTAAAACCCGCTTTTGTATGTAATTCAGAATTACCCACAGAAGAAATTAATAGAAAAGAAAAAAGAAAAGTCTCATTTCAATTATAAATTTTTTTTTTTAAGCTAAGTTAGCAAGAAATTATAATTTAATATATATTTATTTTTTTTTTCCTTAACTAAGAAATTACCTATTGACATAAGAATTTCTGAACTACTGGTAGATTTAAGAAAACACTGTATTACATATTAAATTTAAATAAGATTCTAATTAACCATACTAAATTTTAAAATGAAGTACACGTAAACTAGAATAAGATAAGAATTTTTTGAATTACTGGAAAGAGTTAATAGTTCACTACAATGAATACTTGTTACAATTAAGACAATATTTTGTATTAACACATAACATACTCGAATTGTATTAGTTTTGAATTGAAATTCTGTAAACGGCATTGCGACTCCGAAACGGAAAGTAAGTCTTTTATAAAGGGGGGAGTGATGTGGCGTACCCCATGCACAAATTATTAATAAATAATTATTCTGAGTCGCAATCGACCTATAGCATTTTATCACAAAAAAGTTAACGGTTAGGGAAATAGGCCCCCAACTCCGTTTGACAATGATAGTCATTTTTCAGTCTGATCAGTTGATTCCCAGAGTAAAGTCGTGCCGAGTTAAGCTTAAGCAGTTGTGTTGAAATAAAAGTTTAAAGATATTTCTGGTATTTCTTTTATAATTAAATATGTGTGTAGGTCCCAGGTATTTTTAAACCCTGGGCACCCCACAGATACCTTCCGTCCAATCCTCCGGAAAGGTATAGAAGTGCATGCTATTTCCAGGATTGGCTGAAGCATATTTGTTATGAGGCTTGAATTGGCTTTCAACAATTCTGGCGGGATGCCATCTTTTCCAGCAGCATTACAATTGGCCATCCCATGAATTGCGGTTACTACTTCTGTCTTGGATGGGACCCGGGTGGTGATTTTTATCGGCTTTGCATTGTTGCTGTTTTCCTGAGGTGCCTGTGCTAGTGAACCATACAGAGCGACAAAGAAGTAATCTCTACATCTTTGGAGTTGCTCCTCATCCGCATCCTTAACGGCATGCGTAGAGTGCTACCACCTTACTGTTGCCTGTGTTTGGCGCGTTTCCGCTTATTCTGCGAGCTCATTTATCTGCTGCCTTTTATCACGCTGGATACTTCAAGTCGTTCCGTTCAAGCTGGTGACGTCTTTCCGGGTCGCTTGTAGAGTTCACGTTGGTTTTTTAAGGGCCCTCCTGTGTTATATTTATTACCAGGTTGTGCCCAGCGTTGTATGTTTCTTTGGACATAACCGATGCTCGTTTCCGCAGCCGTCAAAATAGCGCCCTTTGTCGTACTCCACAACTCTTCAATATTTGTGTCGTCAGAAACGGTTTGCTGGTTTAATATTTCTTGCAGGTTTCCAGCAATTTCTCGCTTTTTAACGCTCTCCCGCAGGAGGTCTACGTTAAACCGTCTACGGGTTCTAGCAGTTTGTTGCACGTTTCTGATTGCGGCGATTTTAAGGCGAATAGTTGCTACAACCAAATGGTGGTCGCTTCCAGTATCCGCTCCCCTGAAACTCCTGACATCCTCAAGAATAGTTCTCCATCTGCGGCTGACGGCCACGTGATCTATCTGATTTCTCGTTCTACCATCGGGCGATACCCAGGTCTCTTTGTGTATCTTCTTGTGACAAAAGTAAGTTCCACCTACCATGAGTTGGTGGGAAGTACAAAAGTCAACGAAAAGCTCACCAATGTTATAGGTAACTTGGCTTAGGCCCTGATTTCCAATTGTTTGCTGTTTGTTTAAGTCACCCATTAATACAATGATGTCTCCCCTTGGAATAGAGCGAAAAGCTCATTCAGTCGCATATAGAACTTGTCTTAGCATAGGGGGCATAGCACTGGACTACCATAGTACTTCTTAGTCTGGTACGCAGGCGCACGGTAATAATCCTCTCAGAAACTGTTGACCAGCTAATGAGGCTTAACCTGGCTTCTTTCGTCAGCATTACGCCAACGCCATTCCTACGGCTTTCAGTTTCGTTTCTGCCAGAATATAAGAAGGACTTACCGTTTGGGCAAATATGTTCCCTCGCATCGGACCATCTGGCCTCTCCAAGTCCCATGATCTTGATTTTATATCGATTAATCTTGTTGAGGACTTCATCCAGCCGTCCTTCAGCAAGCAGTGTTCTCACATTCCATGGTCCTATTCGTGTCCTTGTTCGAAAAGCAAAGGTCGTCGTCGTGTTGTCCGTCCGGTTCCGAGGCACTGTTTGCCGATTCGTAGCAATGGTGTTTTTTATGGGAGCGGGTTGCTAACCCTCAGCCCGACCGACTTAAAACTCTGTTTTGTGGCGCAGAGAGCTCGTCATTCGCCCGTCTCCTGTTAGCAGTGGCGGTTCGTTTTTGGAAGCAAAGGAAGCACTGCTTCCCTTGACTAAATAGGTAACTGCCAAAAAAATAAATTCAGTTATATCAAGATTAATCACAAGAAAAATCTTAATATATTTCCTCCTCTGGAAACACTAAAGCCACGGTCATGATATGAGCGGCGAGCGCCAGAATGACAATACTAAAGTGCCGCTCTGCTCTAAATCGAGACGTTAAGTTTTTCTGGTGCCGCTCTTATCGTGGGCGAGGCCTGACACAACATGGGAAAGCTGTAATATCTCCAGCTTATTTGGCCAGAAAATCAATGTGAAAACTCCAACACATTCAATTTAATTGAAGCCACACTCACGCAAAAGTTTTGCGTTAATACAGTACCCTCAGAAGCTGAGCTAAACCCAGCTTCTTCGGACTCAAACAGCGGGATGTTACAAGAAAAATTGTCTGTATCCACTATATTCTCTTCGTTTTCTGGCTTCGAGCAATATTAAATTTGCTCTTAAAATTTTGTTCGAGATTTTGTTTTTGACTCTTCTTAAAATATGAATTTTCGTTTATGTATATTGAGTCAAGAAAAAGGAGATCGAGGATAGGTGAAGTTTCTCTTTATATATTGTTGATTCTCATTGGAAACAGAGGGTTGTGTTGAATATAAGCTGATAACTTTGTAGCTTCCATTATATTTTTCATGATTCTCTTTAATGATGATTTAAAGGGATAGAGAAAATTTTTATAAATTTTATAAGTACGGGTTACCGGAAGTGTTTTTTTCTTCAAGGAGAATGTAATGATTGTAGGCGTGGGTGGGTGTATGCGAGTTATGCAGAGTTTTATTATAACTATTTTTTTGAGCCAAAAATGTATGAAAAATTAAATGAGATGGAAGTATAGTTGCAGTTTTTCAACGGCTTTTTCTTTGGGCGGTTTAATTACCAACCTTAAAAAAGGCGCAAAACGCTCACTAGCAGCGAAAATATTTCGAATTGAATGCGAATGCGATTCGATTTTTCCACTTTTTTTAAGTTTAAACAAATTTTCTTGTTCACCATCATAAAATTATACTACATTTTAAAAAAGAAAAAGCCTCATACGATGCGATGCATAAAAATTAAAGGGCAAATAATTTTCAAATTTCAGGTCAATTTTTGGGATTTGTATAAGATATTTTGAACTGAAATTCTAACCAGGTAGTATTTATATTATAAAATATAAGTTCACTGCAAAAATCCGAAATTATAACCAAAACACTAAAATTTAGTTTTTTTGAGGTTATGTGTACAGATAAAAATTTCATTTTGTAATCGCTGATAACCAGTATCATAACGAACAGCCTCTATTTTTTCGGACCAACACATGCCGAGATATACGCATCTTTATTTAGAAAGAACGGCCAAAATTAAAAAATTTTCACAAAATGGCCGACAACGAGCGAAATGGTCGAGCGTTGGTTGCTGGTGCTAAAAAATGTATTCGATGTAAGTAACATGTTCCAAACAATTTTTTTAGACTGCATACAATTCCTTATGTTTTGCTTATCTGACTCCACTATATGTTATTTTTCAGTTTTTTTTTAGTTAAATGCTTCAATACTTTTACTTTTCGTTCACCTTGCATCGCTTCCCTTATCCTGAGCCTTACGAACCGCCACTGCCTGTTAGCTCCTTCCGAAGAAGTATCCTAGGGGCACCGCGGTGAGGTGGGATTAAGACTTGCTAACATATCTGCTGGGTGTTTGTCTGCGGGTTTTGACAGAAGTGAGAAATCGGGTGTTACCACCTTTCGAGGTCCCTGGTAACCATTCGCCCCCAGCTTAGCTAGGGAATAGGGAATAGGGATGGCTTCAAAAATAAGCAAGGACTCGACTGAACAGTTCTTCCCTGGATACCAAGACTATTTCCAATACAAAATCATAATTCACTTATTTCACATTTATTCAAAAATAACAAAAACAACATCACATCGCATATCATTCATCATCTAGTCATCAGTACAATCCACTTGATTCGTTTTTATTAAAAGAGTTTTTGAAAGATTATTTTCTGTGATAACTTGGTACGCTTTCTTAATAACATCCTGTGGAGGATTTCGTTCTCTAGTAAGAATCCACAAGACTTCTGCAAACAGAAAACAATCATTACAACAGTGTTATAAAATAAAAGAAATAAACTTACGAGCTTTAAAGTACTTTACTGCTTCACTGCATGAGTAAACCACAGAGTAAGTTTTGTAATCAGTACTAAGGACCCAGTAGTTGGATCCGTCGCCTTTATCTTTAAGAAAAGTGATAAGTTTTATAATTTTGTTTATATTTTGATGTTGTTAAATAAATCAATATGGAAATGAAGTTTTTAGGTACCTGGAACACCAGAAAACGAAACTTTTAATTTCCCAGGCTCAACTATTACAGCCGTTCCAGTTATGTTACTTTTGTTGCCAGTTCTGCAATATTTGTAAGTAGTATTATTATTATTTATTTAATTTATTATATATTAAAGTTCTTACAGTCGGTTTAGTTGAGAATTTACAACAGAGACAGTTCCATTATCAAATAGTCCATATTCAGCCTGAATGCATTTTCCCAAAAGTTCAAAGAAGAAGGGATATTTCTCTTGCTCATACCATACTCCTAGATACTGAACTGGAAATTGTTAATTTGTATATTTTTGTAGTTTTGTGTTTACATTACCTCCTTAGCATCAAAATCCTCCTTTACTTTAACATCAGGACAGTGTCCAAGTGATGGAACTTGTGCATTTACTACTAGTAGTGTAGTTGCGAAGAACAATGCTTGTAGTATTGAACTGAAATAAACAAATTATGCTATTTTTAAAAATCAATAATCAGTATAGAGAAGAGTTAAGGTTATCAGTTAATTCTAATTGAAATAAATTTATTAATAAATTATTGATAATTTATTTGCATTGTATTCACGGTCATTGATAATAGTGGAAAGAGGGTTAATAGTGGACTATAATCTCAGATTGATGGCCTTTTAATTGGATCTCTACAAATTAAAAATCATCGCAGTTTGGCGAGTCTGTTATTATCATAACAAATGGGATTTAGATCGAGATCTAATTTGAGCTTTTGGTAGATGTTTAGTGGGTTGGGAATCATCTTTGAATGATTTTTATAAAATATATGTCGGTTTGTTTAAGATGTTGACTTGTATTAGGTATTATTTTTCCTGTTCTTAGGGTGTACTGAAATTTTCTTCCATTCCATGCTGATGTAGCACCCATTCTTCAATTCTGGATCTTCCTTAGATGTTTTCCATACGTTGAAGGAGAAAAAATAAGTAATCCCTATACAATTTTTGCCATTCAAATAGCAATTGAGTTACTGCACTTATACCAACAGCACCCTTCATGATCACTTCAACTCGCCTAACGGAGGGGCTAAAGTCCGAGATGGACTGAACATGCAAAAGTATATAAAAGCGCTCTTGCTAGCTGATTTTTACGGGTTTTGAAACACAAGCTTTGGTTACCTCCTGAACACATCCGGCATTGTGTCTTGTATTGTTGAGGCGGTATCACATTACTTCTCGGGGGTAGAAGCGGCTCCCTAAGATATCTGGCGCCCTAGGGCGGTCGCCCGGGTTCGCCCACACCTAAAGCCGGTACTGCTTCAGGAAGGTAGTTATCGTCATTGTCGACATACACCCACGGGGTCTATAGATTTATTCCTCAAATATTCACAGATACACTCCGTCTTAGTTTCCGGAGAGAATCTCGAGATGAAGATATTAAGAGTCCCCTGTACCGTAACCATAGAGGTGCGAGGGGGCCTCGATAGTCTAGGGGAACGGCGCCTGACTGCTATCCCAGAGGTCCCGGGTTCGAATCCCGACCAGCCCCACGGTCCTTCGCCTTTTCCACTTTCACACCTACATAACTTTCCTTCTCTCTCTTCTTCCCTCTTTACATTCCTGATTCCTCTTGTCGTAGCCTTCCCTGATGAGATTCAACTCGTTTCAGGCGGCGTAAAGGCCCAATTACAATGACCGGATTAGAGCGGAACAGAATCGGATTGAACTGTCAAAGTGGTTTTCCAAGCATGCGTTTTCTATTTAACCGATTCCGATAGGGATCACTCAACAAAATTTAGCTGAAGCTTCACGGATTTTACCATACATTCCATCTATTTCTACCAATAATATCCCAATTGAATACAACAAAAACGATGTTGGTCCCTTCACAGTTATAGTCCGGCATATCAACCCTGATTCAAGGGAGAACAAAAGCCTGAACCCTCTTTCCTTGGGAAAATTCTTATTATCAACCACAAAGGGTGTACTTTCAATTCCCTATACTGCAAAACACAAATGTAAAGTCATCTTTGACTCTGCAGAAAATGCAAATAATTTCATTAATAAGTGCCCCGTAGACTCAACTTTCAGAGCATACATTCCGCTGGGTCTAGTAGCCACTCCCTTTATTGTTCATGGCGTGGATTTAGGACTGAGTGAAGAAGAACTGATTGAGGCTTTAAGATTATGCAATCCCTCAATCAATTTCAGAAGGTGCTTCAGATTAAAGTGGAAAACCTTTTCTGAAGGGAGGGTGGTCACTAAAGAGGTGAATAAAATAAAAATTTATGTAAGTGGAGACAAGATCCCAGAAAAAATTAAACTATATTACTCGAGTCTCAAAACGAACAAATTTGTCTCCCCCCCTGTAAGGTGTTTCAGATGTCAGAGGTTTGGTCACCTCAGCAAGGAATGCAGATCCAAATGGACGATCTGTGGTAAGTGCGGAACGCAAAATTGTGAAGAAAGAAGAAATTGCGTCAAAGCCGCTAAATGTGCAAATTGCAAAGGAAACCATGGAGCATTTGAGGAAGTGTGCCCCGTGTGGCTCAAAGAAAAGGAATTAGTTACAATAATGCGAAGGGGCAACTATGCAAGATCGGACGCGCTTAGAATCTACAAGGCAAAGAATAGACTTCTCAATGCTCAATATCGTAAGAAAGGGACTGTAAACGGTATAAGCCCTACACGTTCTGGGGAATTGCAAGCACGGGGTGTGGGTTTAGATATAAATAACCTGTTCCATGCTGAAGAAAACAAAGGTAAAAAATCTCCGAAGAGGCCTAAAACGTGGAAAAAAAGGCCTAAGAAGAAATCTTCAGTGGCTGATGTCGCAGGAAAGGGAAATATAGATCCTCTCATTGAGGACTCGGATTGTGAATCGATCAGTTCTAGGATCTCCTCAAGGATACTCCAAGATAATACTGGCCTCGAAAAATATAGGTCCTTACAACCTCCATTAATAAGGGAAACGAGTTCAGGTACAACCAATTATTGGTTCTCGACTCTAAAAAAGGATTAACACATCAGCCCTTTAGGTTTTCACTCCAAAGGACTCTCCTCTGAGTGAAGTCAATTCCAGCAAGAAGTCTTCTAATCTAAGTAAATAGATTGTCTATATTGATCTGTTTTCATATCTTACAGTTTCAAGTGTGTACGTCCAGTACAATCTACCTTCATATCTTAAGTGTCTATCTTTATTTTATCCCTGAACCTGAGTCGGTATGGGTGTCTACGTGTCACTCCAACATCCCAATCAATGGAAAAAATTTTCTTTGTTTATCATTGTTCCAGCATTAGCTCGATATACACTAGAATTTATCTTTCCTAGTCTGTTAGAGCTTCATAATCCATGTATCCTTTCATTAAACTATCTTTTTGTGTTCCACTGAATGATGAGGATTTAATCTACTAAATGGCAGTAAAGGTGACATCTTTAATATATCAAGGTTATATTTTATTATTGATTAATCCTTTAAAGCCTGATTAGACCTCATCTAACTTTGACTACACTGACAAACTATATCAACTGTTTTAAAAAAAAACGTAATTCCCAGCTGCGTTTTGGCCACGTTGCTTGGGATAGTTAGTTAACAAAGAGGAAATTTAGGAGGCCAATTAAAGTTGTTTATATCATTGATTCGTGGTCGATGTAGCTTCAAGGCTGGGACCAGTAAGAGACCTTTGTGGTCCACTAGCCCTATGCTAGTAAAATTTAAAACAACAACAACAACTATTTAACCGATTCCAATGAACGGATTCAAACGCATTTGGCCGCAACTGTGCCGGATTCGTTTTAGTTTGTTTAGAAATCGCCGGATTGAGCTGTCAAAATTTTGGTAAACAAAAGCTGTGAATGTTTAAGGTTTTATTTTTTTTGATTTGTTATGTTTTTAAAAATGTTTTCGGACGAGCAGTTAATCGCAGAAGTGAAAGATTATGAAATACTGTACAACAAGGCAAAGAGTGGATATAAAAATTCCAAGATTTTTGTATACTAAACATTTTGACGTTTAAATGCGAACTGATCCGTTCATTGTAATCAGTGCAGTTTCCTATCCGTTCTGATGCGTTCTTTTGACATTTCAATCCGCGTAGATCCGCTCATTGTAATTGGGCCTTAACACTCCAGCGAGTTGTTCTCGATGCCCCGATGTCAGAGTCACGAAATGGTTGCGAGTAGGTGGAATAAAAATATCGCGGCTAGGTTGTGACAGTTCCTTCCTTCTCTTCTCTCTATCTTCCGGCTAGAGCTGCTGTTCGACATTGCATACGAAAAAATAGATTGTCGACAGTACAAAGGGACTTTCCCTAAGCCTCCAGTCTGTCACATAAAATAAAAGACTCAGGAGGAACTATAACTTCGGCAACCGGTGGACCATCCATTATTAAAGGCGGAGGGGTTGCTACCAAGACCGGCATAGAAGTTCGAGGGACCGTCCACTAATAGTGGCGAGGAGGATGATACCGAGACGGGCTTTGAGGTCAGCTCTGCTGCTGGAACACCGGTTAAGGAACTCAAGCTGACACTATTGCCAATGGTGGCTTGGCGATTTCGACTATTTTTATTTTTATTATTTCGACTTCTGCAAAGCGCCTTACTACCTGGCTTGGTTTAGTTAATTGCATCCTGATTGAGGATGACATTAACCAAAGGAGGAGCAACCGTGGGGCTACTTGAAGAAGGAGGCTGCTCCCCTACTTGCAGGGCGCCAACAGGGGGACATATTTCTATTGAAGACGCCTTCGAATGTTGAAGCCAGAGAGCTCAGGGAGTTAAGCCTGAACTACATTGAAAAGCAGTGCAGTGCAGCACTGTGCAGTATGTTGCAGTGGTTTATTAGAGAACGCGTGGTAAGACACATTGAATAAGCAGTGTTTTGACATTCACTGTTCATGTATAGTCTTTAATAATTTGTTGTAGTCCCTCTGACTTGTTGTATACTTATTTCTCACTAATTCTATCAAATTGTCATTATCCATTTTGACAACAATGGCAATGACAACTTCATATCAAGTTTTTTAAAAATTGGCAGGCAGTGCGAAGCAGTTTTTTAGAAATTAGCCTATGACAAGGCAGTGCGGTGCAGTGCAAGGCAGTGAAGTTAATTGTGAGTTGACACGTTCAGTTACAAGAAGCCTAAATTTCACTTCGCAGTGCTGCACTGCACTGCTTTTTAATGTAGTTCAGGCTTTATGATTTTGAACCACTGCTGAAGACAGCGATTCAATGTCAGCTCGAACACGCTTCTTATTCCTTTTAATCATTAGTGAAGCCGGGAAGTGGATTTGAGAGCAAGCTGTTTATAAAGATTAAGAAAAGAGCGAGTGAACGGATTGACCCCTTGGGAACACAGGCTGTGATGGTTTTAAGGTTAGAGTGAAGGCTGTCCAATACTACCTTGAAAGAAAACTCTTAATTCATAGTTGTTGAAAATGGAGCCGATAGCCAATAGCTTGAACTTTGGTCAAGAGACCAGAGCATACCTAGATCTAGAGCAACCAGACCAGATTCACCAAAACGATTGGTGCTTTAATCGATTTAAAATATACATAATATCATCGTGACTGCATTATTAGTAGTGCAAAAGGTCGATAAGATGATTTTTCTGATTCGTTTTTCTTTATGTATTTCTAGGATTTTTTATGGCTGATGTAGAAGGTCAATGGTACAGATTTAACAAAAGAAAAGCAATTCTTAATGCATGCAGCAAGAAAAAATCGAACTAAGAAGAATCAATAAATCAATTTCCTGGTAGAATGCACATCGAGGGAACGCTATTTAATATCCTTTGCTCGTCCTCCACGGGACTGAATATATGCGTTTTAAATGCTCGTAGTTTAAAAAACAAAATGGATGAGCTGAGGCATTTGTTTGAACACACCAGAATACATGTTTTTCTCGTAAGCGAAACTTGGTTGAAACCCGAAATCCCCTCCGCTTTTGTATCCCTTCCGGAGTTTTCATTACATCGCAATGATCGCATTGGTCGCACAGGTGGAGGTGTTGCTATTTATGTTACTTCTTCACTTTCCTCTAGAGTTATTGGTATGTCCAGTGGCTCACTATTTGAATTTATAGCCGTTGAAATTAAATCTCCTTATGAAAAATGTGTTCTAATCAATGTATATTGCCCCCCTAATGTTTTTAATCCTGACCTAGCTGCTGAGCTCTGCCACCTCGTTTCAAGCCTATCTCATCATTATGAGAATATAATTGTTGCAGGTGATTTTAACGTTGATCTGTTGAAGGATAATGCTCGTGCTAACACCCTTAGATATTTCCTTGAAGCTCTGGACCTACATATTCTGAATCAACTTCCTACCTTTCTGAATTGCCAAAATCCTTCCTTACTTGATGTTCTAACTGTTACCTCCACTGACTCAGTGCTAAAACATAATCAAATCACTCCTCCTAGCTTTCTCGACCATGACTTACTATTCCTTTCTACTCGTTTTACCTTTTCTCCCTCTCCTTTATCTTCTTCTTTTTCATTTCGTGATTATAGCAACATTAATTTAGACTCGCTTACTGAATTAGTCTCCTCCTTCCCTTGGAGTATTATCTATAATACAACCTGTGTTGACTCAAAAGTCAACATCTTGAATTCTTTTATCTTATCTCTTTACGATCATTGCGTTCCCTTAGTCACAAGAAGGCGCAGATCGTCGTCACCAAA
The DNA here is from genome assembly GCA_949987705.1 of Thereva unica. Lineage (NCBI taxonomy): Eukaryota > Metazoa > Arthropoda > Insecta > Diptera > Therevidae > Thereva > Thereva unica. The sequence goes on along the minus strand of OX465285.1, from coordinate 22,128,172 downwards.
TCCTTGGTTTTCTCGTGAAATCAGCGACTAAATAGTTCAGCGTGAGTTCATGTATAGGCGGTATCGCAGAACTAGGGTGCGTAGTTACCTTACTTATTATAAACAGCTTCGTAACCTCATCAATGTTAAGGTTAAGTCTGCCAAACGTGAGTTCTATTCCCGCAAACTTGATCCTACTCTAAATCCTAAACAACTCTGGTCTAATATTCGTTCGCTTGGCATTCATTCTCCTACGTCTATCCCTTTTGATATGGATGTAAACGTTCTCAACGCATCCTTTATTCAATCTGCTTCTAATCCTTCATCCTCCTATAATCCTAATTCCTTTTCATTGGATTCACTTAGTTCTGATGGTTTCATTTTCCGTTGTATTAGCGCATCGGATGTTCTTAAAATTTTGTTTTCCATTTCCTCTAATTGCATAGGCTATGATGAAATTTCCCCCCGTTTTCTTAAACTCCTCTCCCCTTTAATTGTTCAAACTATCACGCATATATTCAATTACTGCCTGACCACATCCCAAGTTCCTTCGGTCTGGAAAAAAGCCATAGTGATCCCCTTACCAAAAAGTCGTCACCCTCGGACTTAGCCGATTTTCGTCCTATCAGCATTCTTCCATTTCTTGCTAAGGCCTTTGAGAAAACTCTCTTTATGCAAGTCCTCCCTTATCTTGAAACCAATAACTTCCTTTGTAAATTCCAATCTGGTTTCCGTAAATCCCATAGCTGTGAGACTGCTGTTTTAAAGGTGACTACTGATCTTCGTTCTGCGCTCGACCTGGGTGACTTTGCGATATTGGTCCTTCTTGATTTTTCTAAGGCTTTCGATTCTGTGGTGCACTCAGTTTTACTTTCCAAACTTAGTCAGCGCTACCACTTTTCTTCTTCTGCTACTCGGCTTATCTCTTCCCTTCTTACCAATAGGCTTCAATGTGTTCGCCATAATAGCTCTTTATCCTCTTTCCTTCCCGTGCCCTTGGGGGTACCGCAAGGCTCAATTCTTGGCCCTCTCCTTTTCTCTTTGTATATTAATGACCTTCCCTCTATAATCCGTCACTGCTCCTTCCACCTGTATGCTGATGATCTCCAACTATACACCTCATGTCCTCCGAATCAGATTGAATCCTGTATTTCTCAACTTAATAGTTCCTTATCCCAAATAAGTGAATGGAGTTCTATCAACTTCCTTAAACTAAATCCTAAAAAATCTCAAGTACTTCTGCTTAGCCATCGTTTTCAGTCCCCTGACAGCATTCCACCTGTTCTACTTAATGGTATTCCCCTCCCTATTCTTGAGCGTGTTAATAATCTTGGCATTGTCATTAATTCCAAATTATCTTGCTGTAATCAAGTCTCACTTATGCTTTCCAAGATTTATGGGACACTGCGAAAGCTTTGGCTTTATGGTAGTCTTCTGTCGACCGCTGTTGGGCTCAAGCTTGTTAAATCCCTCATCGTACCACATTTCCTCTTTGGTTCCCTTGTATATATTTCCTTAGATTCAGCCTGCTGACAGCGCCTTAAAGTAGCTTTCAATGATTGCTTAAGATACATTTTTCATATGCGAAGGTCAGATCATGTGTCGAGTATACAAAATTCCTTGCTAGGTTGTGACCTCTTTCGTTTTATTGATGTCATGGCTTTAGTTCTTTTAAATAAGGTTCTATCCTCTAAAAGCCCTTCCTACCTTTTCGACTTCCTCTGTCCTCTTCGGTCCTTGCGTTCAACCAAATTTCTCATTCCAGCTCATTGTTCGTTAATTGGTAGTCGCTCCTTCTTTGTGCATTCGTTTCGACTTTGGAACAATCTTCCCTGTGTGATTCAAAGAATGAGCTCAGCCACGGCTTTCAGAAGGCAAGTATCAGTGGCGTAGCGTGGATTTGTGCCGCCCGGGGCGAACCATAAATTTGCTGCCCCCTACTTTCGAATTGATTCTTTTAATCAATGAATCAAAACCCAACTTGAATTTCAAGTAATTTTCAATCCAAGAATTCAAGGCATCATGTAAACGCAATGAATCATATGTAACTAATGAATGTTCGGTATAGTGCGCGCCAAAATAAATGGGAATTTTACGCGCAGGCGAATCAATGACAACTCCCACATACATTAACATTCCGTGTATGGATAAAACTCAAGCGCATATGCATTTTAATTTCCCTTTTGAAACTCGTTTACCGGGAACAACACTCCACCATAGCATCTGACCAGGACAAGAGTCGTAGTGAGACGGATTGAATTTTTGATTGAAAATATAAATGAGCGGGTGATTTGGGGTTTTAAACGAATGGAATGACGAGGTGCACTTTTCTTTTCGAAGCTACTTTCGTGGAGAAGATTTGAGGCTTTCACTGCGCATCAAAAAAATCGATTTTGAGATTTCCAATTGTTTTGGTGCAGACTATATCCGTGCTTCAAGGTTGGGCTGAATTATAAACTTTAAAAAACCCAGAGAGCTTGAATCAGTAATTTCTCTCTGTAATTTATTTCAGTCTGTCTTTAGATAGAAAGCCTCGTAGACGACCGAGCTTAAGCTTAAACAATTCTCTGTCCAATATATGGAGGTTTTATTTCCCATCATCGTAGCCCAATACTATTAAAGGGGATTTTAAGGACAAATGTGGCAGCTGTTGGAGCCCTTCTCAAACTTCAGCATTTACAGCCCGCGTCATAAAAGAAGGGAATCTTAAAATCGCTGTTTCCATGCGCATTGAGAGTCTCATACAATATGCTCATTTATATTTTCAGTTAGCTGACTCGACCGTCATTGTCCTGTCCAAATTTCAATAGATTTGTTTGTCTGCATTCTGTATTTCCAATTAATAAGACGTTTCATTCTCAACTCTAATATGGACAACTAGAGAAATTATGCCCTGCAAATAATCGAAAGAATTACGCCAAATAATTTACTAATAGAAAAGGGGTTGTCTTCCATCACAGGCGTACGCTTTTTTGATAATCCGTCAAATAGGAGAGTTTGGTTGGATAATTTGGATGCATTAACTTTATAGTCCATGCATCAACTTTATAGTTTAAGACCAAACTTAAATGAAAAGTAACGCAGAAGTAAAGTAGACGTAACTTCCACTGAAGTAGATGTAACATTCACTTACTACCATCCATATTGGTCACTCTCATAATAAGCCGGCGTTTGGCTTTTTTGCGCCCGGTGCATATACATATTGCGCCCATATACATATTGCGCCCCCTTCATTTTTGTTCATTTTTTGATGGCAGTAAAGGAAAATGAAAGAAGACACAAACACTCATTTTAAATGAAGGCACGGAATTATTCTTTCACTTTTTTGAAATTGCGCCCTGTCCAATTGCGCCCAGTACAAATATACCAGTTGCACCTATGAAAGCGCGCCCTTGCCTTTGTCCAATCAGGATTTGCTTCGCGATCTTGCTTTTGTGCTGAGTTTACTTACGCTTTAAATTCACAAAACTCTCCCGCTAATGCTGATTAATGCTCTCCGATGATTTTCATTGTAAGCTGCACTTCCTTAACTATTTCCAGCACTAATAATGCTACAAACTGGAATCTCCATAACGAAGTCGTTCTCCAATCCTTTATATTTCGAAGGATAATAGATGGTAACTGCACTGCATATATTGGTTTCTACGGTAGAGTCTTGCATAACAAAGCAGTCCACTTAACAGCCTTACTGGACATAGAAGCCGCTTTCAAAAACTTCAGAACAGAGGCGATCTAGGTGTTTCTCGCCGAAGTAGTGATCTATAATAGTACGACTTATTTGAATTACAAATCATCACCTATGGCACCGTGCCAGCCAAAAAAGGAAAGACGACAAAATCAGGCGAACTAAATGAAATTGCATTGGCCACACCTTGCAGAAGGTAAAACGCACAGAAGGTGCATTTCGTGTAATATATGACAATTGGATCACTTTTTCAATTTTTTTAAATCTTAATTTCTGAAATTGCGCCCGGTGCAAGTGCACCATTTTCACTTATGAAAGCGCCGTCCTTGCTCTCATACATTTATATGGAATGGTACCTAACTTCACATGACTTCACATCCCTTCCCATTTAGGTTTGGCCTATAGACACCATCAGCCAGGACATCGTGCTGGATGTGGCAATGGTTAGGGCCTGATGTTACCAGCAGCATCTCTAGCTCGAACCAGTTTGGCCGCCGCCCCCAACATCTACGCCGCCCGGGGCAATGGCCCCCTCGGCACCCCCACGCTACGCCACTGGCAAGTATCTCTTTTTCTTTCTTCCTCCTCTTCTTTTTTTCTATCCACTTATTTTCATATCTTCTTCTGTAACTATTATCCCGTCCTCTTTATCCCACTCACTACATTTATTTATATTTAAGTTAGATTACCTGTTTTAAAATGTACTCTAAAAGATGTATGATCTTGTGTACCTTGCCAATAAATTTATTATTATTATTATTAAAATAAATGAACTCCACATTAGTACGACATATCACGATCATCAATTTTTTCATCGAAGAACGTCACAGTTAAAAAGATTTTTTATCGGCCTTGAAATTTTGCATGAAATCAAGTCAAGTTCAAAGGTAGATTAGATTGTATTAAAATTGGTAATTAACAGAGTGGAGCTTTTGAAAACTGAAGTAGATCGACAGGCGATCGACACAAGTGCGTGATTGTGATATTGTGATACCGATCTGGAAATATCGAAGATAAAAACTATATCGGATACGTAATAACGAATCATTGGACTAATATTTAACATTGGAAATTAATTTCACTAATTTATGATATTAGAAAGGTTCGGTGGGTCAAACTGAAACGTCACTGTTTTGTATGGGGTTTTTATCAGGGACATAAGCTATAATTTTTTAGATAGTAATTGTGATGATAGTCACATAGACATAAGCTTATTTCAGATATGGAATGATATCTTTACTCCCCGTATAGAGATTGAAGCTAACTAAATGAACGAAGATTCATTCAAGGTGCCACAAGCTAGTCTTGAGTTACATTTCAATAAGATCTAGTTTTGTTTTTTTTTTATCTTATATGTAACTTCCGCTGTTTTTGTTTAGTTTTTTTAAGTTTAATTAATAATAGTGATTTTGTATTTTATCCATGAAATGTTGTGTTGTCGTTATCTATAGTAGATAATAAGCTTTATATAAATTCGCGATTATTGTAAACTGTGACTCATATTCAACTTTTGCTTTAGTTGAACATTATTACACAACAAAACTGATTGAATGTCATTAACACCTTAAAAAAAATTGTTTGTTTTTTAAGAGAAGTTTTTTTTATCTATTCGAGAGTTTTATGCTAGCATTCAGTTACCGTGAAATAAACAAATTATGTCATATTAACGCGCGAAATAGTGTGAATTTGTAAATAAGTGAAATATTATTTTATGAAGTTTTGTTATTGTTCCCAAGAAGGACGAACTTAAGTTCAGTTCGGAGTGTTTTTGTATTGATTGGTTTTATCACTTACCACTTCATTATTAATGTTAATTTTTAAATCAAACGTTTTTATAAATAATAAGAAATTTTAAAAATTTTTGTGGTTTTAATTAAAATTTTCCTTAAGAGACACTTGGGTTTACACTTTAATGTTCTGCACGCAACTGTTACAAAGAACGATATGAGCAGATCGATGGTGATGTTGTAAGCTTTTATAGCTTTATACTAATCAGTTCACGAAGTCAGTCCACACTATCTAGACTCTGACTAATCTCTCTTTCGACTAGAATACATCAATGAAAGGTGTCTACTGTGTCGTTTGATATAATTATATAACATTGACTAGAAATTTTTCCTAGTATACCTACCCTGGTATTGGGGGATGAATCCTAAAAAAATAATTTTAACCAACTGTACTAACTCATCTGTATTTATTCTATTTTTTTGCATATAATATTAGCTAATTAATAAGCTCTATATTTTTTTTTTCAAAGTTTCTATAATAACAGACGCTAGAAGCGGAAAATTAATATATTGTTCATTTCCTTTTTTAGAGTTCAATTTTTAATTTTTCTGCTCTGTCATATCAAGTGTGACTTCCTATTTTTTTTCTACGTGGTCCTAATTTTAATTTGAATTTGAATTTTAATTGTAAATGGTCGAGAGAAAGAAGCTCTGAACTTGTTTAGTATGTAAGGCATGCGTATATATCTAGATAATAAAAGTGCCTCTATGGTTGATAAAAACGCTGATTGTTATAAGAATGAGTGATCTGGTTGATATAAGAATTACTGATAAATAGAAAAAACCTCAGAAGAAATTAGACCAGTTGTAATCTTGATAATGTTTAATCTGGGATCATTTAATTGGAAATTGGGTTTTTATTGATGATAATGGTGGTGGTGTAAATCATATCAGCTATGATGTAATAAGAGTCCATAGCATATACTTTCGTGAAAGTTGTTGACGAAAATAGAAAAAAAAAAGTTTTATAGATGAATAATAATTGATTGAGTGTATTGAATGAGAATCGGGTTTTTATTTATCTTGGGAGTTATTAGAACTTTTATAACATTGATTGGGGTGCTGTTTGAATATTATGGGATTATTGTAATGTTGTAATATACAATGGTGGCAAAAAGTATTACTCAAAGACTTTTTTCCAAGAACTTTGAAATCAATGATGTTTTTCTGCTTATTGCGTCGTGATTTTCGGAAATTTGTGCCTATAGTTTGTTTGCTGCGTTGTTGAAGAACAAACACGTAGAAAAAATTTCTCGTCAACTTCTTTTTGTCTTTTGATTATAACGGTTTTTCCAAGTGAATGGAGGTGGCAAAAAGTATTTACACAACTGAAAAAGTGGAAAAAAGTATTTACACAGTGATAAAACGTCGAGCTGGAGTGGTGGTTGTTAATTTTTTTACAGTTTTTTTCGAGGTTAAGAGAGTTATCAAACTAAGTCAATTTTAAAGTTAAAAATGTTCAACAACAAAATGCCTAAAGGACCAGAATTAAGTTTGGAAAAAAGGGCGAAATTGTCGCTATGTTTAAATGTGGAAATTCTACAGGAGACATAGCAAAAGTTTATAAAATTTCACGAAAAACAGTTTACAATCTAGCGAACAAAGTTAAAAGCACCGGTACAGTCGCGAACAAACCACGATCAGGACGAAAATGAGCCTTAAACGACCGAACATCAAGAATTTTGTTGCGTAAGTTCTACAAATACCCCACAATAAGTCCTTCCAAGGTAGCGGCAGGATCAGAAAAACTTATCGGACAGAAGGTATGTAGAACTACTGTGCGAAATATGTGCAAGGAGTATGGCATCAGGACCTACGTAGCCCGAAGAGAGATTCATATTTCTAAAAACAACAAAGCAAAGCGTCTTGCTTTTGCCAACAAATTCGTAGAAAAGCCGCCAGAGTTCTGGAGAAACGTCCTATGGACAGATGAAGTCGCGTTCCAATTCGCTGGGTCCCCTAGGAAGGAATTTATGCATCTTAGGAAACACCAGAAAGACACAGCGCGCATCCCGTACCAACGACACGGAGGCGGAACAGTTATGTATTACGGTTTTGGCGACTTCATTCCTCTGGAAGGCACAATGAACTCTAATAAATATCTTCATTTTCTGAATGATCACGCCTTAACGTCTGGAGACAGATTGTTTCCAAATCAGGATTGGATCCTGCATCAGGATAATGACCCCTGTCACACGAGCCGCACGATAAAAACGTTTCTAAATGGAGTTGGAATCCCCGTTTTGGAATGGCCCCCGCAAAGTCCAGACCTCAACATCATCGAAAATGTCTGGAACATAATAAATAACAAAGGACAATTGACATGCGACGTCGACAGGACACTACAATTACAGAATTGCAGCAAATTTGGAATGAGCTACCAGCAGATCTCGCCATCAAACTCGTGGATTCGATGCCACAGCGACTTCTGGCGGTAATTGATAACAAAGGAGGTCTTACTAAATACTAAACCCTATAATTTAACATAAAATGTAAAAAAAAAATATATTCGCTACTTTAAATTGATTTTTCAGTGTGTGTAAATACTTTTTGCCACTTTTTCAGTTGTGTAAATACTTTTTGCCACCTCCATCCACTTGAAAAAACCGTTACAATCAAAAGACAAAAGAAGTTGGCGAGAAATTTTTTCTACGTGTGTTTGTTCTTCAACAACGCAGCGAACAAACTATAGGCACAAATTTCCGAAAATCACGACGCAATAAGCAGAAAAACATCATTGATTTCAAAGTTCTTGGAAAAAAGTCTTTGAGTAAATAGTTTTTGCCACCATTGTAATTGTAGAAGTTTAAAAAAATTACCATTCGTTAATTTCATATTTATATAACCACTACGGCGATTGGACTGACTCAAGCAGAGAATCCCTGAAACTATAATACTTATGGACGCCCATTTCCCGAGTAGTACTACAGTTGAGACAGCTATCACGATAAACCCTTCAGTCTCACCACAGCTGATCAAATCTATCATAAGCAGAGCAAAAATGTATACACCTTCCAGGCCTATAAATCACCAGGCCCTGCTGGCATAGTGCCGGCACAACTGCAGCACATCCTTAGTTATATCATGCCCTGGGTGCAGGCCATGTTTACTGGGTGCCTACAAAACAACTGCATTCCTTCTAGTTGGAAAGAGGTTAAGGTAGTTGTTAAACCTAAGGCAGGAAAAGCCTCCCACGCAACACCCAAAGACTTCAGACCAATCAGCCTATCATCCGTTCTATTAAAGACTCTAGAAAGGCTAATCGAAATATATCTGAGGCAGACCATACTAACCTCGCAACTCTCTGGCACACAACACGCCTCTACAAAGGGCAAATCTACTGATATTGCTCTTCACTCATTGGTATCAACCATTGAAAAATCCCTTGAGGTCAAGGAGTATACATTATTAGCCGTGTTCCTTTTCTACTCTTAAGTACTCCGGAGTAAAACTTAAAAGGAACACAATTTTTTTTTTGTTTTGGGTAACGTTTTGAACTTTCCTTTAAATAAAAGCGCGTTCAATTATTGTAAATATAATATGGGTACTTATATATATATAGATTTTCGAGGGATACCGAATCAGACCACTATTTGCGGGCCCCTTTTCGTCCCTCTGCCTAGAGTCATCTTATTGGGGTTGCAGTGGGTTGTCCCATTGCTCCCTTACTTCGACTCCCCTAGTTATCGCAAGCAGCTGATTGAAGGGAGTCTGCCTCATGTCCTCCATCCACTGGAGTCCAGTTATGGCATCCCTTTTCCTCGCCACCGCCGGACAGTGACACACTATGTGTGTGGCCGTCTCAGGTTCCTCCAGGCACATCCGACAGGTGTCATCCTCCAGAATTCCCATTCTTTTTAGGTGATACCTGAAACATCCGTGTCCTGTAATCAGTGCCACCAACCATCTGAGGGTTCTCCTTTGCATATGCAGGATCCTTCTTCTGGCTGCGGTAATCGGCAGCGTAAGCACCATCTTAGCCTGCCTACACGTGGTCATAGCGTCCCACCGTCTCCGGTGTTCCTCAGCGACCCATTTCTCGATGTAGTTCCTTACCAACCCTCTGCCAATGGCAGAGTATGGCTCCGGTCCCCAGAATTCCGAGGTTGACCCCTGTTTTGCCAGGTTGTCAGCCTTTTCGTTCCCATCGATGCCTGTATGTCCTCTAACCCAAGCTAGCGTCACGTTGTTTTGTTGCGCACACCTGTTCAGTTTTTGGACACATTCCAACGCCAGAGACGCATTAATCTCTGTCTGGTTCATGCGCTTAATCACAGCCTGATTGTCCAGTGCTATAAGGATACTTCTTCCCTGCACCTGACCCTCATCTATGTGATCCAGCGCGTGCAGCAGAGCAAGCATTTCCGCCTGGTAGACTGAGGTGTAATTCCCCAAAGCCAGAGAGCAGGTCAGATTTAAGTCCTCCGAGAAGACTCCCGCACCTGCTCTGCCGTCAATCTTGGATCCGTCCGTGAAGATATATATGTCTTCCGGTCTCCCTTCGGGGAGCGTTCCGTTCCCTATGAGGGTTTTATGATACCTTTCGGTCACCCTCATTTTTGTGATCCCTTCCATGGGCATCATGAGCTCCCTAATCCCTTTAATGCGATCCAGGATCTTCATGTGCCCATATAAGGTTCCTGACGCCTGCCATGCGGCATCCCGTCTCATCCGAATCGCTGAGGCTGCCGCAGTCTTCATCACCTGGAGGTCTAACGGCAGCAGCCCTAACAGCGCCTCCAATGCCGCGGCGGGTGTGGTGCGGAAAGCACCGCTCACACCTACGCAGGCCATTCTTTGCACCTTGTCCAAATGCCTCTTGACGGTTTTCTGTGTGGCTTTAGTCCACCAGACCACCGAGGCATAAGTTATGATGGGTCTCACCATCATGGTATATGTCCAGTATGCTAACCTTGGTGAGATACCCCACCTTAGTCCACATACTCTTCTGCACTGGTGAAGCACCCTTGTCGCCTTCTTAATCTTCTCTTCAACGTGGTATTTCCAGGTTAGTCGCGAGTCCAAGTATACACCCAGATACTTGACCATCCCAGACACCTTGATCCTCGATCCAAAAAGCATGAGGGGCTGAAAATCCAGAATCCACCGAAAACTGTCAGTTCGTCACAATTCAATGAAAATCCATCTATCGGCTTTATAGTAAGTGAAAAATAATTCACAATAGACTGCAAATGGCGATATTCCCCTAGTGGATGTTAGATGCGTATTTACTCTAGTTATCTACACCTCTGTAAAGGCAGGTGTAGTTGGGAGTAAATACAAGGAAAAAAAAGCAGAAAAGGAACACGGCTAGTAGCATTTCTTGACATAGAAGGAGCATTTAACAATGTATTGCGCGGACGCCAGATCGAGACATCGCTGGCGTCTCTTATCCACCAAATGCTTACTGGCAGGATGGTGAGCTCGATCTTGGACGACAGCTCTGTCCGAAAGGCCGTAAATAGAGGCACTACGCAAGGAGGAGTACTTTCTCCACTGCTATGGGTCGTAACTATGAACCAGCTGTTGCGACGCATGCAGGCAGAGGGGCATCACGTCTTGGCGTACGCGGATGACGTTGTTATCATCAAAAAAGGAAAATTCCTCAAGTCCTCTGTGATCTCATGTAGGCGGCGTTACAAACCCTTTCAAGCTGGACTGTCACTCGCGGACTCAGCGTTAACCCAGTAACAATGCTGGGCTCAAAATTAGCAACAGTGCCAGTGGAGTAGTCTTGGACAAGAAACTCCTCTGGAATGAAAACACAGAAGAGCAGATTAAGAAAGCGAACATAGCGCTTTTCGCTTGCAAAAAATCAAAATCAAAATGGGGTTTCTCCCCTAACATAGTGCGATGGATCTACACAGCGATCGTCCGCCCAATTCTCCTTTACGGGGTTTTAGCATGGTGGCCAACCCTGAGTAAATCCACCGTGCTAAACAAATTACAGAAAGTATAAAGATGTGCGGAGTTATGCATAACAGGAGCACTTCGCTCCACATCTACAGATGCCCTAAATGTTATGTTATACCTCCCTCCTTTACATCTTGTGTCAAGAGAAAGCGCAACCATCACAGCCCTCAGAATGAAAGAATCCGGTTTTTGGACCGGAATCAGGGAAGGACACACGAAGGCGCCGAACTCTGTTACTATCCCCAGAAAAACCGACTTATGCATTCCCGAAATTACCTTCACGAGGAACTGCGGAGTCCACAACACTTCACGTCGTGAATGGACAAATAGGCCATACAGTTTCAGGGTGCCATAAACTTCTTTACTGATGGCTCTAAGCTTGAGGGCCGAGTGGGAGGAGGAGTATTTTCCCCAGAACTTGGGATTGAAGTCTCCTTCTGATTACCCGATCACTGCAGTGAATACCAAACGGAGGTTCTAGCCATACAAGAGGCTGTTCTGCAAATCAACCAGTAAGGCGATAGGAACCGGACTGTCTACATCTTCTCAGATAGTCAGGCGGCTCTGAAAGCCCTGCGCTCCGGAACCTCCTCGTATGGGTGCCCGGTCACCGAGATTTAGAGGGAAAATGTAAAGCTGATGAACTGGCTAGGAAAGGCACGAGCGCTTCTCTCCTTCCAGAAATGGAAAGAGTTGGTATGCCTTGGGCCACCTTTAAACTCCGATGCAAGCAATACACAATGCAACAAGCGAAAAAGCATTGAAGAGATCTTAATAATCTTGGCCAAATTAACCTGGCCCTCTTATGATCTCAGCCGGACCACCTCACTACTGAGCCTCGGGAGACAAAACCTCTCAGTTATAGTGGGAGTGCTGATCGGACACTGTCTGATAGGGACGCATGCGACCCGCTTAGGTCTTGACACCTACGATCTCTGCAGAAGCTGTAAGAAACTGGACGAGGCGAAAAGTGTACTACATCTCCTCTGTCACTGCCCGGCCCTAAGCATAGTGAGGTTAACCATATTTGACGAACCCTTTCTAAGCACCCTTATGGAAATATCGAAGATTGGGAGACTTAGAAGATTCATTACTTCCTCGAGATGGTTTTAGCGAAAAAATGACATTTTAACATCAGGTTTAAAGGGGTATCACTATGGCATCACATTGGGCCTATCCTTCTGCCCTAAGTGTATGAGCTTAAACCAACAGCTCAGCCATATCTAACCTAACCTATACCCACTAGCTGACCCAGGGCCGGCTTTAGGTATTTTGGCGCCCCTTGCGAGATATTTTTGTTCGCCCTTAACTTTTTAAAAACACGCGAATATAGGCACAAGAAATTATTTGTTAGAAACTGATGCAAATTCCTCCTACTAATATTATAACTTTAGAACTATAGTTATTAATTATTTAAGGCAAAGCAAAGTTATATCTTAAAACTTTGACTTTAGACGTCTCTCTGCTCCGAAGATTGTCTCCAGTTTCTTGTATTAAGCAGTTTTGCTGCATCGGTCTTCACACTGTCTTCCCATCTCGATCGTGGTATGTCAACTGGTCTTCTGCCATCTGGTAGTAGGTACAGATCTTTTTTTGGTATCCTTGAGTCATCCATTCTTTGGACATGACCAGCCCAACATAAACGCAGTAGCTTGGCATGTGTCGAGAGGCCTCAGTAGTCTAGGAGTAAGGCGCCTGGCTACTATCCCAAGATCCCGGGTTCGAATCCCGGCAGCGCCACGGTCCTTCGCCTTTCCCACTTTCACTTACTTGACTTTGTGGCGGATCACGGTTTTACAGTTGGCGGAAAAATTCTCTTTTTTGAATTTGTCGATTGTTGATGTCGCTTTGCCGTCTAACCGCTGGATTGTCTGGTACAGCGCCCAGTACTCGTGCCACGACGCCGCTTCTTCTATGTCGGCCGCAACGTTATGCCAGTAGGCTTCTCGTTCCGATATTATTTTCTGTCGAACTTCTTTGTTCAATCGTCGGGATTGCTCAAAGTCGATGTGTTTCATTCGATTCCACTGATCAGCTGTCCGAGATCCATGGCTGCGTTCGTTTACGGATAGGTGGACCCAACTCCATTGCACACTCCACAATAGACTCTGACAATTGCCTTTCATCTACATCGATATCGTCCGGTATTGCGAGCGCATTGCACGTACGTCTTTAAGCATCGATCGCTGTCTTGCATTGATCAAAACCTAGTCTAACATCGCCGGGTCGTTGCCGGATGGATTTCGCCAGGTGAGTTGGTGTTTGAGGTCTCCCGCGAGTATGATTAATTCGGTACGAGGTATTGTTTCCTGCGTTTGTTGAAGCTGATCGTAAAATTCGTCCTTGTTCGCGTCTGAGCTGGTCTCGGTTGGCGCATAAACGGATATGATATGGGTGTTGATCGTTCCACCGATGATTATAACCAAACGCTCGGATATCGGCTGGAATGCGATGACGCTGCTGGAAGCCCGTTGATCGACAATAAACGAATGAGATAGCGCTGCTGGCCTGGTATTACCGGGTGGACTAGTATGGTACACGGATGGCTCCAAAGCAAAGACAGATGTGGGCGCCGAAATTTGCACCCTAGCAACTGTCAAACTTAAGAAGGGCCTAAGAAGACTATTTCCAATATAAAATCACAATTCACTTATATTTCACATTTATTCAAAAATACCAAAAGCAACATCCTATCGCATAAAATTCATCTCAAGGACAACCCACTTGATTTGTTCTTGTTAAAAGGCTTGTTGAAAGATTATTTGCCCTGATAACTTGGTACGCTCTCGTAATAACACTTGGCGGAGGATTTCTTTCTCTAGTAAGGATCCACACGATTTCTGCAAATAAAATACAATCACTTTAACAGTGTTATGAAACAAAACAATACACTTACGAGCTTTTAAGTACGTCACTGGTTGACTGCATGAGTAAACCACAGAGTAAGTTTCGTAATCCGTACTAAGGACCCAGTAGTTCGATCTGCTGCTTAATGCTTTAAGAAAAATGATAAGTTTTCGAATTTTGTTTATATTTTAATGTTGTTAAATAAATCAATATTGAAATAAAGTATTTAGGTACCTGGAACACCGTTAAAAGTAACTCGTAGTTTTCCAGGCGCAACTATTTCAGCCCTTCCAGTTATGCTACTTGGGGTGCCAGTTCTGTAATATTTGTAAGAAGTTTTTTTTTGTATTAATATTATTAATTTTTAATTTATTATGCATTAAAGTTCTTACAGTCGGTTTAGTTGAGTATTTACAACAGAGACAGTTCCATCACTATTTTGTCCATATCGAGCTGTAACGCATTCTCCCAAAGCTTCAAAAACGAACGGATATTTTTGTTGTTCATACCATAATCCTAGATACTGAATTGGGAAATGTTAATATACAATATTTTTGTAGTTTAAGGTCTTTAAATTACCTGCGCAGGATTAAAATTCTCCATTACTCGAACATTGGGACAGCGTCCAATTGATGGAACTTGTGCATTTACTACTAGTAGTGTAGTTGCGAATAAGAAGGTTTGTAGTATCGAACTGAAATAAACAAATTAATTGTGTTATTTCTAAAAATCAATAATCAGTATATAGAAGAGTTTAGGTTATCAGTTAATTACAATTTTTTTGCTTTTTGTGTAAATATAAAAGATGGCCTTGCAACGGGCGAACAACGGCCGTTTGTTTTTTTAACGGACATATGATGGCCAAAGAATTTTTAACCATTTTTAACGGGAGCACGGTCAAAACGGCCAAAGACGACCAAAATTGACTTGACCAAAAAAATTAAATGCCAGAGTACTGAGCTGTACACATGGGCATAAGTCGGAAAATTTGAGCCAAAAAAGAATCTGCACTAATGTCTGATCTCGTGGTGTTCTTCACAATAAATACGCGCTGAGTTTTTAGTTTTGTTGGGGAGCCAAAACGGACGTTTTTTTTTAAACGGAAGAAAAATTGATCGAGTTAGTTCCAAATAACCCGAAATAATAATTTCTCATCCGAATCTTAGCTTAATAAATTTAGATCCATTTTTAAAATTGAAGACATGAATGGATGAAGGTGATATGTCGCAAAATTCTAATTTAAAGAAAATCGACTTCAAAGTTTCGCATAAACATTTCGGAGCTATTCGAAAAGGAATAGCCTTTATTTTTTTTAAATGGTGTGGAGCGGCGTAAACAGTTTAATATATTTTTATGATAGAAGAGAAAAAATAAAAAAAAATATTTGTAGTATTTTATTTAAAAAAAACTGAACACAACTCCATCTTCCACAAACAAAGTTTTAATACAAATTGAGAAAATTAATTCTGAAAGAGACAAGTTCTTTAAAAAGTGGCTGTTTTAAGGTTTATTTTTGTTTGTAAGCACATAAAACCTTCATCCGCGCATAAAACAGTAAAAATCCGAAAATGCGACATATCACCTTCATCCATTCATGTCTTCAATTACTTTCGTCAAAATGTCTAACAAAACTGCTTCCTAATGTGCTTAAACAACTGTTAGTACATATATGTACATGATGAGTTGAACTCAGGTTGAACCCGAGTCTATTTCCATGTAGACGCGAGTTGAGTTGATTTAGGATCGACTGAACTCGGCTCAACTATGCTACCTGGGTTGAGTTGAAATTATGTTTATAGACGCGAGTAACTTAGTCACGGTAAAACCGTGGAAAACCCCAACGAAATACTAGTAGAATACTGGTACTGTTAATCAACAACGAGTGCCTAGAGTGGCTCAAAAAAGTGGACTATAAACTCCATTTTGAACCATTTTGGCATGGTTTTCAAAACTGCTTCATTTAACGAAGAGGCTGACTCCGATAAAGAGCTCTGCGAGAGCTTAGATGAACTAACAGTCATCGCGGTTGAGAGAGAGTTAGCATCTATAAGCTCAGATGTAGAGGTTGACAATGCAATATATACATGGCAGCAGGCGGCTGTACCACCCCCGGCTGCGTGAAGCGAGTTGCTGTGACGAGAAGACCTCTGGGCACAGTAATATACTACGCCCTCTACCACATGATATGATATCAGGATCTACCAACTACATGGTCGCAATTTCGGCAGTGACCGGGAGGCACAGGGTCACTCTTCAGTGGGTAGGAGGCACACAGTGGAGTTGAGGCGAACTCTCACAGGCACACCGACCGGTGGAGAATGTGCAGAAGCAACTGTGCGTGCTAAAGAAAAACATCTCCATACTTTTTCTCAGTAGCTGGCCCCAGATGGAGGGCCTTGTTATAACTTCTTTTGTCCCGAGATCTGTTGGTGATGCAGAGCAAGGATATTGTTAGAATCGCGTCAATAATAACGGGTCACTGGCACTACGACAATATTGCTTCCATCACCAAAAGCTTATTGGCTTTATTGAGAGGAGAGCGCAAGAATTCGATAGCTTCGGGCCCCAAATACTGTTTCCAGTTCGCTCGTCTGCCCAATCCTGGAATATGAACAGGTAAATAACGGGGTTGGAACCAGTATAACCTTTTTGTTTAGTTTGGCCGTCGCAAACCGGTAACTGCTCCCAAACGGCCAGTGTTCGCTCGTTGATAGGCCATCTAGTATTTTGAAGCCCCGTTTGAGATATTTTTATGCGCCCTTAACTTTTCAGACATTTCTTTCAGGTACCTATATTATTATGCACAAATTATACAATAATCCGATAAAAATAAAAGATGGCCTTACATCGGGCGAACACTGGCCGTTACGGTTTCACTTGGGCCACTACGGGTTCACGGCAGCCAAACTTGACCCAAAGATTTGAATGCCCGAGAACTGAGCTGTTCACACGGATATACGACGACAAATTTGAACCAAAAAAAAAAAGAATCTGAACCAAATGTAATATTGAATGTGCTGTATGTGAACTAAATCATTTTCATTATGAACAATTGTCTTTTGGATTATTATACTTAAAGATTATCGATGCACAAGAGAAACAAGCTCGCCAGTGGTCGGTTTGTTTTTCGGGAAGTATGTGGTGCGTGTTGGTCTGTGATATCTATTTAAGTAGGAAATTTTGTTATTTAACCGCTCGCAGAGAACAAAAAACAAGACTTAAGTACAAAATGCTGTATAGTTTATTTATACTTTGTCAGCTTAAGTCTATGGTTGATGGTAATTGTGATGCTAAGAAGGGTATACAATTTTTTGTTTAAAGGATTATTTTTTTTGATGGGTGAAAAGCATATGCAACATCCGTTGAATGGTTCGTACTTTGCTTATCTTTCCGATGAGGGTATTCTTTAAGCATTTTTATATGCCTACTAGCTAGAACCCGTTGCGCCTCTTCCCGTATTGCAGAATTCTAAATTTATACCTAAAATTTCAATTTCAGAGATGGAGGGTGTCTTTAATTCTTATTCAATGAATATAAATCCCACATTTCGGAATCTCCTTACCATCTTTCCAAAAAAAAAAAAAAAACTTTATTGATCAATTCTGAACCGATTGCTTGGAGAGCTTCAGGAAATATTATATTTTTCGATTTGTAGCTATGATGTCGAAATCTTCCGATTTTCCAACAAAAACATCCTATATACAGCTAACCGGGAAATGTTTTGCAAAATTAGTCCACCATATTGGCCCCGTAATTTTGAATTTATAAGTTTCG
Organism: Thereva unica; assembly: GCA_949987705.1. Classification (NCBI taxonomy): domain Eukaryota; kingdom Metazoa; phylum Arthropoda; class Insecta; order Diptera; family Therevidae; genus Thereva; species Thereva unica. Next base: position 22,110,187 of record OX465285.1, on the reverse strand, counting down.
ATCATAAATTCGGTATTTGCTACCTTAGAAAATCCCAGATACCCATTTTCATTAGAATCGGAACAAAATTAACAAAATTCGTCCGCCATGTTGGCGCGGCCATTTTGAATTTATAAGTTATGACCACAAATTCGTTGCTTGCGACCTTAAAACCCCTAGATACCATCGTTTTTTCATTAGAATCGGAAAAAAATTGGCAAATTCAACCATTTTCCGCGGCCATTTTGAATTTGGGTATTATTTTGGCGGCCATTTTGAATTTTTCAAAAAGGGGCTTCCAGCTGCATCATGGAAGACACCACGGAAAATAATATGGAAGGGAACCAAAATTTGGTTTGAACAGCCCTGCAAAGGCAAAAAGGTAAGTTGTTAAGACTATGATCTTTGCTGATGTTGCGAGATGCACCAATTATAAAAGCTTTAGTGTTAGTGTATACGTACTTTGGGTCATTAGCATTAGACTTTGGGCAAAAAGCTTCAATGAATTTGTCAGCAAAAATGTGGCAAATTTCTTGGGGATATGAATATTGTTTTTTGTCGTTTATCACAATCGAAGAAAAGAGAGAACAATATAAGTTTTTATACTTCTCTCAGTTTAACTCACAAGCAGGACTGGAGCGATCTGCAACTTCCGGAGAAGCTCGTGTGGCTCTGAAAAGCAGAAATTGCCCAGCACTGGTTTATTGGTAGAAACTGAAGCACCCTTGCCAGCTGTCTTTTAAGTTTATTCAAACACAAGCTTTGTTTTCTTCCTGGGTTCCCCGGGTTCGCCCACCGCTAAAGCCGGTACTGGTTGGTAATAAGAAACGTCCTTGTTATAGAATAAATCAAAACTCTCGATAGTCTATCGATGTTTTTGGGGAAAACTATCGTCGACTATCGATAGTGTTATCCACCTCTAGCACGTAGTACCAAATTTTGCCGATAAGCGGTGCACAACCTTGAATTTTAAAAACAATTGCAGGTAACATATTTTTTGTAGGTAACTAAATTTGTTTATGTACCCAACATCATGTTTTGCATGATTTGTTTTTTTGTTTTTCATAATACCCTTATCTTATCCCGGACTATGCACACACAATTCTTTTTATTATAAAAGGTATTGCAACGCACGCGGGTTTTTGGCTGGTAAACAATAATAATAATATCATCGTGAACTTTATTTTAAGTATTGCAAAAGGACTGATAAGATTACTTTTCTAATGTTTTTATTTACATATTTCAGGAATGCTTTACTTCTGGGTATAGAAGGTCCTTTATACAGATTACGCAAAGAACAGCATGGATTAAAAACAATTGTAAATACCTTCCGCAATAAAAAGAAGAAGTAAAATAAATTAGTGCGGCCAGCAGGCATTATAGCTCATATTGAGCTAAATATGATCTATTTGCGATTGGCAATTTTTTCGTTTAAAGTCTCAAATAGTAATTTATGAGATACATATGAGGTAATAGTGAGTTAATTGGCGCATGTTTCTGAACTAAATATGAGGTCAATATGATGTAAATCAAGAGCTAAATGCTATCTCAAAATGATCTCATATTGAGCTCACCGAGCAGAAAAAAAGTACTGAGAAATGTTAAAAAATAAAATTACTATTTTCACATTATTTTTTTTTTGTTCCTGTCTTTTTCTACTATTTTTTATATTCATATAATTTTATATTGTTATATATTTTCATATTTTACTCATGATTTGAGAATATTTTTTTTTTCGATTGCCTTGTACGAGATTCGAACCTGGGTCACTGGAACATGAAGCCGACATTCTACCAACTGCGCTATTGAGACAACTGTGTATACGTCGCCGTAAGAGTGTATATAAATGACAAATACAATATGAGCTAAATATGAGCTAAATATGAGCTCATTGTGAGATTGTCTAAATAAATACCTAACGATGGAGGTTTTCTTATAACCGCACAGTGGGACGAATTGCCTAAAACGTGGACAAAAGTCCGAAAATAAAAATTTCGATCTAGGGATTTCCATCTTTTGGTTTGACTACAGTATTGTTGACACTATTAAATCCCGGCAGTAGAAACGGTTAATTGTTTTTCCTTGAAGCTGCACAGCAGATCAAACTTGGTCATTGTTTATTTGTAAAGGGTTCGGCTCTGTGCTTAAAAAACGTAGTGCAAATTGAAACTTGCATAAAATTATAACGACAATACAGATTCGAAATATTGAAAATGGAGAATGTTTCTCCAGGTATATACTCAATTTTAAATGCTTTATGACTTGTTAAGCGACGTGTTAACATTTGTTATTGAAATAAACAATAATTATGTATAATAACGAGAAAAATTTATAAAATTCAATCGAAATTAAGAGATAAGTTATGAGTTCCACGGAATACCACTAAGTGAAGTATTTTTTTATAAAAATAAGTTATATTTACTTCAGGATTAAAAAAGAAAATCCAGCTACTACATAGTCGTAACTCTCTTAGTAAACCACACGGCTGCTACATTTTATTTTTGATGAAATGTCTATAAAAGTGCGGGAAAATTCTGTGTTAAATTTGCACGAAATTTTGTGGTATTACGTTATCGACATCGCTGATGACGAATTTGATGTCAAAATTTTAAAATTCAAAACGGCGGATCCAATATGGCGGACATAATTTTTGAAAATTTGTAGCAATAAGTTCAAAACTTGTATCTATATGTTTTTGAGCATGCCGATTACGAATCTGATATCAAAATTAGGAAATTCAAAGTCACGGATATATATACCTATAAATGTTAGTTCAGTCGTCAAAGCACAATGCGAATGCAGACCTCTAACTAAATGTTAACTCACGAAACTTTTTCTAAAAAACAAGTTTTTCGTGAGTAGAATATGTTAAAAAAGTTTCGGAATATTGGTTGTCCGCTGCTCCTAAGAACAGAAAATTCCGTTTTTGGCCAATATCTCTTAAACGGCAAGTCCCATTCTAAAATATTGTTTACAAAGTTTGTAGATAATGCGATTATCTACAAAGAATCACCGTTCATGAATTTGTTTACATGACCTAATACGCAATTTGTATCGGTCATCAGACATTCAATAAATACTCTGTTGGACTACGTGGCTAATATTTTCAGGCGTGATTTTTGGATGGTTTTGGAGAAAAAAAAATGTTCTAGAGAGGGGGCTATCCCCACTATCCACTAAGGTACAGGGTGTTTACGAAAGAAAAAATGTATTTTTTTAATATTTACTTAAACTTGAATAATTCCTAGACTAATTATCGTAGAACAACGTAATTCGGTTCGTGTTTTAGGTAAAGGTGTATTCTTTTATATGATATTATGTGAATGACATCGTTTACAAGATATGTAATTAAAAATTTGATCTAAATCCCGATGTTTTTCGTTTTTTCAGAAAAATTCCAATATTTTAGAATTTTGGTCTTATTTTGAACCTACATATCTTGTAAAGGGAGTCACTCAAGTTCCTGTTCTTAAAATTTTCGAATTCAAGTATCAAATTCGTATTCAGCATGCTCAAAATCATATAAATACAAGTTTTGAACAATTTTGAAAAATTATGTCGGCCTTATTGGATCCGCCATTTTGAATTTCCAAATTTTGACATCAAATTCGTAATCGGCATGCCCAAAAACATCTAGATACAAGTTTTGAGTTTATTTCTACAATGTTTTAAAAATAATGTCCGCCATATTGGATTCGCCATTTTGAATTTTCAGTTTTTGATATTAAATTCGTGATCAGTGAGCTCGATTATCCTATAATACCGAATTTCGTCCAAATTCATCAATATTTAGACTTTTGTCCACGTTTTCGGCAATTCGTTCCACTGTGAACCGTTGTAAATTCCAATTACGAAAGGTTCCTTTATAATCCCTTCGACATTCGCAAGTATTGTCCAAAATTGCTCAGTTGAGCTATTAAAAATTGGCAAACCATCGACATTAATGTTTAACAAAATGCGATTATCTTTTTGTAAATTTTAAAATGCCTTCTTAAGACAAACTGTAACATCTTGCTGCCAATATTTGCATTCTTCATCGATGTTCGTCACTTCTACTGATTTTGGTGTCATCAGAACGGTTCTTCCTTCAGTTGGAAATTTACTAAGAAGTAGTTTGTTCAGAACACTAAGTAAATCAGTTATTCCATTTCTACCGATACCATATTTGTTAGCCCAACTTCCGATTCCCGCGATTGCATCTCCTACTCTAATATTGATATCATCATTATCGTCAAATTATTCAGATAAGTCGCCCAAATTATCAACTTCATTTCTCATTCGATTTGATTCTTCCTCATCCGAAAATTCCATGATTCCGTCTTAAAAATTGTTATCAAACCAATTGCTCATAATTAGCTCATAACAACCTTCCAATCAATGAACATTAAGTGGGACATTCAATTTCGGTTTCTTTCTCACTTTTCTCTCATTATGATCTCATTATTTTCTCACAACTGGTTTCATTTTTTTTTGCATTTGAGATGTCATATTTTCATCATATTGAGCTCATTGTGAGTTGTAAGACAAATTTCTGGTTTTGTGAGCTCATTTTGCCTGCTGGGATCACGATCATCTTTTTTTTCAACGAAGACGTCACAGTTAAATGATTTAAGTGATTTTGAAATTTTGCGTGAAATCAAGTTCAAAGGTAGATTAGGTTGTATTGAAATTGGTGTGAAAGATTTTGAAAACTGAAGCTGATCGACACAGGCGCGTGATTGTGATTTTGTTTTCTCAATAGTATTTCTGATATAGGGCTCCAGAGAACGACCCTAAGGAATGAAGATTATACTATTATTACGATCGGGTAACCATATTGGCTACAAGTTTGGTTGGGCAAAGCTTAGGATCTACCTACAGCCAAACTTGCAATATCCCCTCAGCGACCGCCGGCACCTGGCGACCAGCCACGACCATTTCTGCTCCGATCACCAAGGCAGCGGAAACCACGGGGTTACCAACTGAAGCCTCACGGGAGCACGCTCCGAGAATAGAAGAAGTAAGCTTCTCGAATGTCAGGATGCTGACCTCATGTTTTGGGCTGGTGGTAGGGGGAGCCTTTACTTTTACGTGGAGGTAACTCTTTATGAGTAAAAATAAAAAATGTCTTTACAACGGACGAACACCGGCCGCGATTGAAACATAGTCTTCGGACATGTGCCGGGCATCAGAAGGTTGTTTTCAGGACTGTACGGCAGTACAGCACACACACCGTGGTGTTATTTCCCAGCTATATGTATATAATGGGTTAAATTTTTTTTCGATTGTATACAACGAAAATTTTATTCACTTAGCCTTTATATGGCCGTAGTATGCTCTTGTGTACAGTTCAGTATTCGGCCAATCAAATCTTTTGGTCGAGTTTGACCGGTCTGGGGCAGTATGTGCTTCCGTTAAAAATGATTAAAAACCCTACGGCCATCATATGTCCCTCAAAAACCCAAGCGGCCGGTGTATTCCCGTTGGAAGGCCATTCATTGGCGAATGGGGTATAACTAAAGCTCAAAAAGGCTTGTAAAAGAGGGAGGACATAATCCCCTAAGGAAATGAACACTGCTTCCAATATGAACCTACTCTAGATAAACCTCCGTCAAGGCAGTACTCGAAAAACAGTTTATATAGGACAATCGAAAATCCATTTATGTTATGTGAAAGCGTCAACCAAAGGGCGCCAAAAGACAATCCACTCCAAGACTAGGGCCGGCGCTGAAATCAGACTACCCATCACTTGGCCTCCAACTCAAACAGGTTTGTGTATAACATATTACACTAAATATTCATTTTTCTGCCTCTTTTTCGTGTAAAGATTGTGATGCCTATGTAGTTGTACAATAATCCCGAAAGAGAAGAGAACTTTCTCATAGTTTTCTCAGACCACCGGGAACGATGTTATAATATTGTGTTAGTGTGATGGATGACAACTTTTCTGTGGCTTAGGCTCTTTTTTTATGTTTACAATCTATTTTGCTTCGTGTAGAGTGCAATGTCGAACAGCAGCTCTAGTTGGGGAGGAAGGAACTGCCACAGCCTACCCGCGATATTTTTTAGTCCACCTACTCCCACCATTACTATCGCGACTTGGACATGGGGGCATCGAGAAAGAAGGACCGTGGGGCTGGCCGAGATTTGAACCCGGGATTTCTGGGATGGTAGTCAGACGCCTTATGAAGGATAGAATGGAAAGGATAGGTTAGGGGTCTGGAGGGTGCATGAGTAGGTGTCGATGAACCTTGCGTTTGAACTCAGAGATGTTATTTGAGTTCGGAAACATCAACTGCGGAAGACAGCTCCACAGTCGAGTTGTTCTATTTGAAACTTCTAAACCGTAATGTGTGCGAAGAAGAGGAGGGCTGTAGTGTGTGGAGGTGAGCCGAATTGGCTAGTCTTGTGTTGCGGGAAAAAAGTTGCCGTGCAGGCAGGAGATTGTTTATTTCAGTAGAGTAGTCACTATAGTAATAGCGATAACACTTGCTGAGTGCAGCTACCTTCCGTCGGTGTCTTAAAGGGTCGATGGAGGAGCAAAGAGTGCTATCGCCAATGAGCTTGATGGCGCGGTTTTGCACCTTGTCCAGCCAAATCAAGGTGGTTTTAGGAGCGCCCGCCCAGATATACGAGTTGTATTCAAGTGTAGGATTTGTAGATTGTGGCTTACCCCAATAGATGTAAGTTTTAACATTAGTACTATATTATCTATGAACACACATGCTGCTATGTGCGTTTAATATTCAATTTAAACTAAACGAATTTCATCGAAAAACCATTTTTCTATAATTTCTTCTAAAGGTCTCGCGGGCCGGATAGAAACTTTTCGCGGGCAGTAGATGGCCTGCGGGCCGAAGGTTGCCCACCGTTGATCTAGTAGATTATAAGATTTATATAAATTTACAACTATTGTAAAAGGTGACTCATATTATACTTTTGTTTTCGTTCAGATTGAATGTCATTAACACCTTACAAAAATTTCAAATTGTTTGTTTTTCAAGAGAAGATGTTTTATCTATTCGAGATGCTAGCAATCAGTGAAACAAACAAATTATGTCATATTAACGCGCGGCGCGGATAATGTGAATTTGTAAATAAGAAACAAAAAATATGATCAAGTTTTGTTATTGTTTTGAAGCAGGACGAATTTAAATCTATTTCGAGCGTTTTTGTACTGATTGTTTTTATCACTTACCACTTCATTATTAATGCAATTTTTAAAACAAGCGTTTTTAGAAATAATAAGAAAGTTTAAAATTTTTTGTGGTTCTAATTAAAAATTTCCTCAAGAGACACTTGTTCTGCACGCAATTGTTACAAAAAACGTTATGAAATTGGTGTTGAAGATGTAAGCTTTTATATCTTTATACTATCAGTTCAAGAAGTCAGTTCACTAGTGGGACACTATCTAGACTCTAATATCTAATTGTATGACATTGACACAGTATACCTACCCTAGAATTGGGAAATGCATCCTAAAAATAATTTTAACCAACTGTACTCTCTTATCTGTATTTATTCTATGCTTCTTTTGCATATAATATTAGCTAATTTATAATGGTCCTAATTTTAATTTTAATTGTAAATTGTAGGGAGAAAGAAGCCCTGAACTAGTTTATATATAAGGTATACGTATATATCTAGATAATAAAAGTGCTTCTATATAGATGATAAAAGAGCTCAGTTTTTATGAATGACTGATCAACAGAAAAAATCTCAGAAGAAATTAGATCAGTGTTGTAATCTTGATAATGTTTAATCTGGCATCATTTAATTGGAAATTGCATTTTTATTGATGATAATGGTGGTGGTGTAAATCATATCAGCTATGATGTAGCACTTTCGTTGTTTACGAAAATAGAAAACAAAACTTTTTTTTATAGAGGAATATTTGATTGAGGGAATTGAATGAATGAGATATGATTTTTATCTTGGGAGTTATTAGAATTTTTATAACATAATTGTTGCTTGTTATCGAATTATTGAAATGTGATTTTTATTCTATAAATATAATTGTAGAAGTTTAAAAAAGTCCTACCTAAAAAAATATTTAAATTAGTATCATTGAAAATACGCGAATATAGGGCACAAGAAATTATTTGTTAAGTGGCTTCTAGGCCAAGGATGGCCAACCCGCGGCCCGCATGCGGCTGTTTACGGGAATTTGTGCGGCCCGTGAGAATCAACCAGATTTAACAAAATATTTTGTACTAGAAGGTTCGAACATGTAAGAAAGAGCCAGATTAAACTCAGAGGCGGCGCTTTCTTAGGTGCGAATGGTGCACTTGAACCGGGCGCAATTTGGGGGGGGGGGGGGCGCAGTTTCAAAAATAGTTTTAAAAAATTGTGTAATCTTTCATTCCTTTTCCAACTTTTCCAACGAACAATACCTTAGAATGTTTTAGCTTGTTGTTGTTGTTTTTAATCTTAATCCTCCCTTCTGCCATTCCTTTCCTTTTCTTTTCTTAGCAAAAGGGAGGCAAAAAACAGATGCTGTCAAAAAGTTGATTCAAAAATACAGTGAAAGAATTCAGACGTTCAAAAAATCTGCCTACCCAAGGCCCTCTCAACTACAGGCCTCGTAGATGAATTTTTCGTGGTGGTGGTAATAGTCCCAAAAGTCACCGCACACCGGAGTAACATGGCGCGGAAGCCGTACGCGCAGAATTTTTGTGTTTATTTTTGCAGTAAAAAGTGATAAAATATTGTATTTTAACACTTTTAACTGCACTTGGATTTATCAGTGAATAGTTTTTTAGTGATTTCATTAAAATAAATAAAACAAATTTGGTGATTAAGTGTGTTTAAGTGTTCAAATTGTTAAGACGATCAACTTTTTTTTCACTCAAACTCAAACTCAAAAAGTCTTTATTCAAAATTTACATAGACAGTTACTTGCGGAGCTTATATGTTAATGGTTTCACTAGGCCTAAGGCCAACTGTTGTTCCTGAGACTTAGCTTATTGGGTGGTTACACATTGTAAGGTTAATTTACTAAACTAGACTTATGTGCTATATATCTATACAAGTGAATAACTTTTGTATAGTTCCCATCTAGATATAAGATCACAGAGAGGGAAGGAAACTGTTACCTAAACACACTTAAGGGTTTGTGCATGTCAGTCCCGGGTGTTGGATAGGTAGCAGTGCATCCATATAGAGAGCGAGAGGTCACACCACCCTAGCCAGGTTCATGCTCACCTTCTCAGTGCAGCGTGCGACCCGCACTCTATATTTCAGTTACATTTGATAGCGTGTGTATACCAGGCATGTGGTACAATGTTGTTGATGTTACTTAGAGTTAGTTGTCATTAGTATGGCGTTTGGCAATGATGATTAAGAATAAGGAGGTATTTATTGAATAATTGGTAAAGAAGTGGCTCAAAGGTGTTAGCCCCTGTGGTGACTGGAGTCTCTGCCATTATAGAAGTCGGGGATACTGCCGTTATTAGTCCTATTGTCAGTAATTATGTCGAATGCAGATAAATAATAGTTGCTAAGGTTATGGATGGAGGCGTTCCAGCATTGGCTGACCAGCTCATTGGGGTGATCTGAACACTTGAGCGCCCTGTGGGTCCAGAGTGATAGTAAGTACTCCAAAATAGGAGCAACTTGGGCGTCGTTATATAATTCAGTATTGGAAAAGTATCTGTTACGCGTCTTATACTTCAATGAACAGCAGTGCCTGAGAATCTTTCTCTCTATTATTTCTAATTTCTTTGCCCAGGTTGTGGACACTGGGAACCAACAGGAGAAGCCGTAAGCAATTATTGGTCGAATTATTTGTTTGTAAAGAAGGAGTTTTGACTTTTTATTAAGCTTGCTTGTGCGTTTGAAGAGCGGATAATAGAGGCCAGAAACTTTTTTAACTTTAGAGATAATTTTCTTTATATGCTCGTTGAACTTCCACAGGTGGTTAATCTGTAATCCTAGATACTTCATCGAGTTCACTTGAGGGACCAATTTGTTATTAAGGCTAATGTTTAGATTTTTACATTCCTTAACAATTCTGTAGCTACATTTGCCACTTGCGTTTCTTACAGCCAATACTTTCGATTTATCCTCATTGATTGTGAGCCCCCAGGTACTATAGTATTTGTTAATCTTGTCTAAGTGTTTTTTGAGGTGCAAGACACTACTCTTAGGAGACCCACCCGTTGAAAAGATTATTGTGTCATCTGCGTATAGTAATGCTTTTGAAGGGGAATACTCAATTGTATGTGGGAAGTCTGAGAGAAAAAGATTAAATAGTTTTGGACCGATGATGGAACCCTGTGGTACACCTGCCTGAATCGGCGCTTCCGAGGAGGTCACCCCATTGTAATGTATATGAAATCTTCGATCCTGGAGGAAACTGAGTACAATTTTGAGGATAGTAGGGCTGAAGTTTAGGTTATGAAGTTTGAAGATGAGTCCGTGATACCATAGCGAGTCAAATGCTCGTTTCATGTCCAGAGAGCAAACAACGGTGGCTTTTTTTTGTCTTAGCCCATTAATGATATCCTGTTGCAGAACTAGTAGCGCATGTTCCGTGGAATGCTCATTCCGGAAGCCAAATTGGTAGTTCGGAATTATTTTGTTGATGTGAGTATGGAGATCGAGTTCCGAGGCGATGACTCTTTCTAGAAGCTTACCTAAGTTTGAGAGTGATGAAATTGGACGAAAGTCATCAATTGTGTTGTTGTTGTTTTTAGGTATCGGGGAAATCCTGGCGCTCTTCCAGGCATTAGGGAAGTATCCGTTATTTAAACAATTGTTGATAATACAAGTGAGAAAAAGTATTGCTGAATGTGGTAGTTTTTTGATAATGAAGTTTGGAATATTATCAGGCCCCGCAGATTTCTTTCCGTTGATAGAGGATATAATCTCTGTTAATTTTTCAGGGGAGACGAGCGGTTGCGGCAAGGGCCCTATTGAGAGGTTACTGACGTTGAAGGAAAGAGGACGAGGTAGGGTGTTCAATGTAGCCTGAATAGAAGTGACGGTATTTTTTACGAGTTCTGTATGTTCTTGGTGGTAGCAGGGATCTCTGGACTTGTATACACCCCTATAATGAGAAGCAAATGCCTCCACAATTTCGTCAGCGGTGTTTACAGTGTTGTTATCAACGCGTAGTTCGATAATTGGGCTCCTACGATTAATGCCTGTGAGGGAATTTAGCTCTTTGAATAAAGTTGGGCCAGGTTTCAAGGAGGAGAGTTTTTTTTTAAATCTAGAGTTAATGAAATGAGTTACTTGGGCTTCCACTATACGAGACAGGAGCATGAGTCTGTTATTTAATTCGAGTGTTCGGGCGTTATGGTTGAATAGGTTTCTTGCCAGCATTCTCTTCAGGTTACTGCGAAGTCTCTTCCTAATTAAGAATAATCTTCGAGTTAAGGGGGGGAGTTTATCTAAGAATCTAGAGGAAGAGACCAGAGGTACGTGTTTATTAAAGCATTTGTTAATTCTGTCTGTGTATATATCAATATGATAGTCGATTTCCTGGTTCGTTAAGTTTTGGTTAAATGGGGGCAGATGGTTGGAGAGTTCGAGGTCAATGTCTCGCCCGAGTTCGGAATTATTTAGTAGTCTATAGTTTCTGAACTTAGCAGGGAAGCATGTGAGAGGATTGCCGGTTTTGAAAGCTAATTCGAGAGACACTAAGTAATGGTCGGAGAAAGAAGGAAGGGTTGTGCAGTTATCAACAAAGGCAGCCCCAAGTAGTTGATGGGAGACTAGATAGAGGTCAATACAGCTGGCAGACCTTGGAAATGTGGGTCCAGGGGGACTGACAATTTCAAAGAAATTCCTATCAGGATTATTGAGGGTCCAGTTTCTTAGCTGTCTCCCATTTCTGTTAATTGACCCAGTCCAATCTGGGTGCTTGGAGTTCAGATCGCCACCAATAAGCAGTCCGTCGTAACGGCAGTCTTGTTCAAGACTGTACAGGTCATCAAGAAGGCGGTACATTTTCGTCGCACCGTGTTCAGGCGGAATGTAAAGAGAGATGAAGAGGAATTTCGATTGTACATTGTGATTATCGATAAAGATCAATTCGACAGCAACGTTCGAGACATTTAAGTTTAAGGAAATTTGTTTAGATGAGAGGTTGTTTTTACATAAAATGGCGGTGCCTTGGAAATGGTTATTCCGGAAAACCTTGTAACCTTTAAAGGAAATGTTATGTTTGACGTGCAGATGTGTCTCTTGAATTAAGGTGATATCAAAATTATTCTTCGCAAGCATGTCCTGAAGGGACCATCTTCTTGCGACAGCCACCAGCGAGCCAACGTTAAGGGAAGCAACATTGAGAACTTTAGCGATTTTTGCAGAGATCAAAACAAAAGCCTAAATATAAGGCTGCTCTTTCAGTCCCCTCACTGGCGCTATAGTAATTTGGCAAAAAATGATTAATTTTGGTAATAAGTTGGCCAAAGGTTAGCCCGAAGTGTTTTTGCGATTGGTTCAAAAAATCATTAAAACTATTGTTAGGTGACCCGTAAGTTTCACTATTGCTGTATTTGTTGGTAAAACTTTGCTGCCCTATTTTGAGACAGTCGGCATAGGTAAAGCCCGGCGGTGTGGGTTTATTCATATAGAGGTTTTGAGAATTATCGAATCCAGGGCTCGGCTTGGGACTTCTTTTCCGATTTTCGAGATTTTTAATGTACTGTGGGCAACCACGGAAGCTAGCGGGGTGACCTGTTTTTTTACAGTTACTACAATAAGGTAATTCATCAGTACTCTTGGCACAGCCCCTGGGTAGATGGGTTTCGCTACATTTTACGCAGGTGTAGGGGTGATTACAGTTTATAGCCGAGTGGCCGAATTTTTGGCAGTTGCGGCACTGTAATACACCTTGCCGCTTTACTTTTTCCCAGGTGATTTTATGATTTAGTAGGTATGTAATTGAGCGAAGTTCTTCAATATTTTGTTCTGGTGGGAGTTGTACCAGAAAGAAGTCGTGAACATAGTTATTTTTAATAGAATGGGGGGTAGTGAAAGGTTTAATCGTGTTTATTTTGATGTTTGGGAAATTGGATTTCAAACTGTCTTGAATCTCGTCTGGAGAATACCAGGCCGAGAGCCCTTTAAGCAGGACTGAAAGAGGTTTTATGGAGGACGGGGTAAAGGTGTGCGAAGGAACCTCACCTTTTTTTAGCATTTGAAATATATCTCTATGTTGGTCAATAGAGCGCACTAACAATTTGTAGCCATTTTTGGTTTTAATTATCCTGTGACCGGAATTAGGGAACAGAGCATTAATTCTTTTATTTATACCCGCAATATCTGCGTCGTAAATAAAAATAGGCGGAAGGAACCCTTTAACATCTTGAGCACGAGCACTAGCACCACTAGCAGCACCACCTCTCGAGTCACTATTGTTAAAATTATTATTATTATGATTTCCAATGTTAGGATTCTTATTATTATCATCATTGTAATTATCATTGCTATTTAAATTGGTTAGGTAACGATCCTCGCTGTCGCCGAGTAGTTGAAATCTGTTCTGACTTAAATTAGGTTTCTTACAGCTAATGTTAGTTGAAGCAAGTCCCTCTGGCAGTTCCCTCCTTTTTCTTTTGAGTTTGAAAACGTTCCAGTCCTCAGTGCTGACGGCATTTGTTTCAGCGATTATGCCTTCCATACAATTACCAGCGTTAGTCATCCCGTTAGCATTTGGGACAATTGATCTTGAGTTCTCCTGTACTGGAATGTTTGATGCGTACACTCCGGTGGCGTTATTACCTTGAGACCTCCTCTTGTCTCCCTTTAAGACTTCCGCGACATTCTTTTGAAATGTTAATAAATCTCCTGTTGGATTATTAGATGAAGTTTCCCCATGTGGTTTTTCGTTGGAGTTCACAACTTTCCGCAAGTTTCCACTGTTCCCATCCATGGGATAAGGGCTTACGCGCACTGCGTGGCCACGTGATATTTCACCGTTTTTCACTTCTATTTTATTTAAGTTTAAATAAAAGGAAATGATAAGAAATAAACAATTTAATTGATGACGAGATAATAACAAAACAACGAAAAGTGAATATTTAACTTCCGCACTTCTTAACAGAGATGTTATCGGCTTGAAGCTACGAGCAGAACTCCTCCTTTTTTTTCACATTGACGGTGTTTTTTCATGTTTATTTACGAAAAAATTGTTGAATATTTAATGTTTTGTGTAGTTATGGAATTAAAATTGATTTTAAAGTGATTAATACATATATTATGATATTATTATTAAAAATATAGGTGCCGAAAAACACTTCTCTTATTCACTTTTCCATTCGCACTTTTCTGTACTTATATGTTTAGTAATAATTGCAAAATAAATTAATTAATGACTTTAAAATCACTTTTAATTAAATATTCAGCATATTTTCCCTTAATATACACGAAAAAAAAACACCGCGAATGTAAAATAAATTGATCACCTTAACAATTAAGACACCAAAAATACACTAAAGGGGCCATCCATAAATTACGTCACACGAATTTCATGATTTTTTGACCCCCCCCCGTCCTTGTCACAGCTGGTCACATTTGGGAGACCCCCCCCTCCCTAGTGTGACGTCACATATTGTGCAATTTTGCATCTAGAAGTTATTAAACTAAAACAGCAGTTCCGAAATTAAATATATTTCTATTTAAATTATTAAATTATTATTATTTGTGTTTTGAGTCGTTTTTTGGTATTTGTGGGCATTTTGTTTATTTTTTGAGTCGTCTGATGGTGATAGGGATAGGAAATTTGTTGGAATTTCATAATTAATGCAAAATTATATGTTTTCCAAATTGTAGTACAATGAGATTAGTACCTAAAACAAAGAGACGCTCTGTAGGATAGAAAAATAATACACAGATCACACAACCGCCATTGCGCGTGTTTCTGTCACCAGCTTTAACGCGAGTTTTTGCGGAACGTATCCTTCGCGTAATGAGCAGTATTATGTGGTCAATTAAAAAAAGTGACGTGCAAAAATATTAATTAATTGAAAAGCAAATGTTGCTTGTTCAAATCTCATTTATTGACTCACTTAAATACATATATCTACTTACAAGTGTTTTGCCTTACGGACCTGGCCAGCTTAAATCTACTACAGATCGGCCAGCCTGACTGATAATCGTCCCGATTATACACCACTGTTTACAATGTATATTTTTACAGCATATTTACATTTGATACTAACACTTATATAGATAACATATATTCGATAAGCTTTATTTGCCCAAACATCCAACAATACAAAATAACTCAAAACAAGTAACTAATTAAAAATATATGGTTTCATATTGGCCGGACTACAGATTCCTTTATAGGGTAACCTGGTTAACTGATGACCTTCAACATCTTTTATAACATACCTATCATTTTTTAAAACTTTAACTATTTCATATGGTCCGCGATATTTCGGAAGTAATTTTTTATTAACGCCCGGAGTAGTTTCATCATTTTTTATCAAAACCAAATCACCTTTTCCGTATTTTCTAGGTGCCTTGTGCCTTTGATCAAAATAGATTTTATTATATTGTTGTGACTTTTGTATTGTATCAGCTGCTTTCTCCCTAATCTCGTCTAAATTTTCCTGACTATTTTCATTCAAATATTCTTCTAATGCATCACAGAACTCCCCCCTTTGTCTAACACCAAACAGAAGCTGGCTGGGTGTGTATCCAGTACTGCGATTGACAGTATTATTTATTGCGAATTCTACCTTGGTTAGCTTTTGATACCAATTTCCGGTAGAAGTGCCGTCAGCTTCCTTAGCTAACATTGGAGTTAGAAGTCTATTGACTCTTTCCACTTGACCGTTGGCCTGTGGGGAATGAGTGGCTACTTTAACATGAACAACATTATTGTTCACGCAAAATTCCGAGAACTCAGTCGAAGTAAAACAAGTACCACGATCAGAAATAAGTTTTGAAGGTCTACTATATGAACTGTAATACATGTTAAGACAACTAATTACCTCTTTTGTTTGGGTATTTTTTACAGGATATAACTTCGTGAATTTAGTAAAAGCGTCTATTACAACCAAAATGTATTTAAATCTATTTCTGGTCGAGGGTAGGGGGCCGAAATGATCAATATGAACTACTTCAAAAGGCAAATTCCCTTTAGGGATGTTGTGTAAAACACCCTCCACTTTACCAGAATTCGACGAGAAGTAAGCGCACTTTAAACATCCATCAACAAATTGCTTAATTTTGTCCTTCATTCCGGGAAACCAATACGTTTTCCTGAGGTATTCATATAGTTTGTCCACTCCCAGATGACATAATGAGTCGTGATGCACTTGAATTAAACGATCCTCCATCCCTTTCGGTACATAAAACATTATTCCTTTATTGCATTTCTTGTACAATAAGCCATTAACCAGAGTGAAATTATTATTTCTGCCACTTTCAACTTCATGCATGATTTCTTTGATTCCCAGATCTCGAGTTTGAGCTACCGCGAGAGCGTAATCAAATGGCTCATCTTCAATATTTAAGATTTCGGTACTACGACTTAATGCGTCTACATGGCACATTCTGTTTGAAGCTCGGTGTTCAATTTTATAGTCGTACTCTTGGAGCTCTAACGCCCAACGAGAAATTCTAGGATTCAATTGTTGTTTATTCAGGGTTAGTGTCAAAGCTTGACAATCGGTTACTATTTTGAAAGATATACCAAGTAAGTAAGTTCGAAACCTGCGTAAAGCATAAATAATAGACAAGGTTTCAAGCTCGTAACTATGATACCTTGTTTCGGCTTCAGTAGTTCTTTTCGAGAAATAAAAAACGGGATGAAGCTTCCCATCGGACTGGCGTTGGAAAAGAATAGAACCAAACCCTAACCTACTCGCGTCACAATGTAATTCAGTTTCATTTTTCGGACTATATATAGCAAGAATAGGTGCCTCTAAAAGCATAGATTTTATCATATCAAAGGATTTATGCTCCTCTTCGCCAAATTTATATGTTGCGTCCTTCCTCAAAAGATCATACATAGGTTTGGCAACTAAAGCGAAATTCTTTATAAATTTCCGGAAATAAGAAGCTAAACCCAGGAAACTGTGAACACTTTTAACGCACTTCGGAATTGGAAAATTTCTTATGGCACAAAGATTCTCTTCGTTGGGGCGTATCCCTTCTCTATTTACAATATAACCTAAATAATTAATTTCTTCATAAAGAAATCTACATTTATCGAACCTCAGTTCTAATGAGTTCTTCCGAACAATTTCTATTACTTTTTCTAAAATCTCTAGATGTTCGTCGATTGTTTTGGTCGCCACGAGAATATCGTCCATATATACAAAAAGTTTATCTTCATTTATAAGATCCCTAAAGAGGTGGTAAATAAAACGCTGAAAAACCGAAGGAGCATTTTTAAGACCAAAAGGCATTCGGATATATTCGTATTGACCTAAAGGTGTTACAAAAGAGGTGTACTTAACAGAGTCTGCAGCCATCTTCACATGGTGAAAACCATTTTTCAAATCAAGAGCAGAAAAATAATTCTTCATTCTCAACCTATCTAAAAGATCCTCAATTAGTGGCAATGGGAAATTATCCCGAACAGTATGCTTGTTGAGAGTTCTATAATCTACACACAATCGCAGCTCATCTCGATTTTTCTTTGCGACTAAAACAATAGGAGACGCATAAGGCGAATTACTTTCACGAATAATATTTTTTTCCAGTAGGTCATCAATTAATAATTTAAGTTTTTCTTTATGAACGAAAGGAATACGACGGGGTGTACAGAAAAAAGGTTCGATCTTTGATAAATTTATCGACATCTCAATGTTACTACTCTTATTTTGTGTAGTTTCACATTTAGAAAAAACAGCTGATATAATGTCACTAACTTTACGTTTAATGTGATATGACAACCTCTCATTCACGTTAAAAATTGGCGTATCAATTAATTCAGTTGTATCCATATTGAGAATCTGTTGTTCAAAAGTTAATGAATTTTCGTTTTCTAAATTTATTGCGTTAGAGGTCTGGACATATAAAGCTTTTTTACTGTAAACCGTTTCAGGGTTTCTGACACTTAGCTCTAAATTATTTTTACTAATAAAATCGCGCCCTAAAACTACTGGACATCTCATCGTGAAATCTTTTACTATATATAAATCTATTTGAACAAAATTATCATTAAAACTAACCTTTGGATAACACAAACCAATTAACCCGACAGGACTGTCGTTGATTCCGAAAAATTGTTCATTAGTGGATGTCCTCACTAGGTGTGGTGGTACAAAACGTTCTTGAATAAAGCTGATACTGCTGCCAGAATCCACCAAGCTTTTTACATGTAGTGTAAGTTTATCACCTTCTGCAGTCATTTCAAACATAAACTCTACAAAAAATTTAAAATCATTAGTAGGAGACATATTATTATTAAATTGTTTCTTCTGGTCTTCATTTTGTCCTACTGTCATTACAGTCTTCGGCTGCTGGCATTCATTAAACCGATGTCCTAATTTTCCACATCGAAAACATGCACCTTTAACTTTCTTGGGTTTTTAACAGGCGGCACTTGTATGATCCCACTCGTTGCAATTGAAGCACTTCACATTAAGGTTTCGGTGTTGATCACTAGGTCCGGACACATTGGATTTAAAATTTGGTCCAAGAGGTACCTGCGTATGCGACTTCATTAAATAATATTTTTTGAATGCTTCCTTTAGCTCCGATATGTTGTTAGCTCCATACAACAGCATTTTATTCGCAACGGTGTCTGGAATTCCATTAATAATATATTGGACGACATCACACTCGTCGATATCCGCTAAAGACGCAATTTCCAACATTTTGAAGACATATTGTCGCCACGTTTCATCCTTTTCTTTCTTCCTCTTTCTTAGCTCACTATGAATTTCGGCACTGGACACTTTCATATCAAACTCCTTGAGCAGCGCATCCTTCAAAGCGTTCCAACAGTTTGCAGAAGTTGTCCTTATGAAAAGCTTTGCCGTGCCAGTCATGAGCCTTTTCCTATAAATAAATGTGGTTTTTGGATCCCATCGAAGAAGTTCCGCTGAGTCTTCAAATTGAGTTAACCACCTGTGTATAGAGTAACTATCGTCCCCACTAAAAGTGTTAAATGAATCTTCAATGTCCTTGAAATTGAATTGATGGTGGCGAGGCTCTGCTTCAACTTCCGATAATTCCGCAATTTGCCTTCTTAAGTTTGCTATCTCTTTCTTCTTGAAAAGAAGCCGTCTCAAATTTTCCAACTCCCTGTCGTCGTTCTCAAGTTGACTTTGGACGTCAGGGCCATCCGGGTGGTCATCCGTGTCCCCATGTTGCTCCTCCGCCAAGATTTCGTTGAAAGCATCCATAAGATCCATTTCGGACATCCTGCTGACCGCTTCGTGAAGCCTTAGTTTCAACGTTGATTTCAGCCCTGTGGTCTCCAAACCTAACTGGGCTAACTTAACTTTTAACTCGTTCACCGTCGCCTTCTCAATAAAATCTGCAGCTCGTACAGCCGCCATTTTCTATTAAATTTTACAAAATTTGCTACGACCGATGGACAAACGAAATAGAAAAACTTTTCCGCACGTGTTAACCGATTAACAACTTCCAACTTCCCGAGCCTTAATCGAGAAACCTATTTCTCGATGAACAATTTATATTTTCGTTTTTTTTTTAAATCTGCCCGGATACGGTATTAAAATATTCGATTATCCCACTTCTGATCTGTGGTCAATTAAAAAAAGTGACGTGCAAAAATATTAATTAATTGAAAAGCAAATGTTGCTTGTTCAAATCTCATTTATTGACTCACTTAAATACATATATCTACTTACAAGTGTTTTGCCTTACGGACCTGGCCAGCTTAAATCTACTACAATTACTATATTTAGATATACATATTAGATTTTGAAATGTGACGTAACAAAATTTTAGACCCCCCCCCCACCCCTTGTCACACAATGTCACACTTCGCCGACCCCCTCCCTCCCCCCTAACGTGTGACGTAATTTATGGATGGCCCCAAATCACTATTTTTTTATATTTTTTTTTTATTAAATCACTAAAGAAATAATCACTGATAATCCTTGTATGGTTTAAAGCGATAAATTTCAATGATTTACCACTTTTTACCACAAAACTATAACGAAAACACTCGCGAACGTACTCTGCGCCATTAAATTCTCAGCAACTGTCAAATTTTGGGACCATTCTCAGCTATGGTTGTATTGGTGCCAGATACAACTGCATGGCCTGTAGTTGAGAGGGTCTTGGCCTACCCCATCGTCCTACACTCATCTCCAAAAAACGATGTATCCAGCAGATTTTGGTTGGTTGGATGTTGACCCTTTGTTATTTTCCCCATCCAGTCAGTGTTTGTGTCTTTTTCCATTGTCCTTAATAGTGTGCTTAACATAACAGCTCATGGGGCGCAATATGGCATAGTGCACCGGACGCAGAAAAACCAAGCGCCGGCCCTGATTAAACTTCACAGCCTGCCGTAGGGATTTAGCGCTTGGGGTGCACCGAATGACCGGATTGATGGATAAAAATCCAAGCAATTGCTTTTTACTGTAACAATTCAAAATAGAGTCCGCATCCGCAACAAAATACGGTATGATGAAGGTAGCAGAGAAAACAAGCATATCTACAAGCAAGCATACTTTTTTTAAGTCAACATCGAGCTAGTGTTTTATGAGTGCATGAGTGAATTCCTTTTCTTCTGTTTCTTTGATTCCGCATGTGACATATTGCGGAAACAATTGTCCTTTTGTTGTGACCTCGTTTGGCAGGGTTTTCCTTCACGTTGTTCTAGGCCTTCCAACTCGACGGGTTCCTTGCGGGTTCCAGTAAAGCGCCTGTTTGGCTAGATTCCCGTTTGCACCTCGCAAGGTGTGGTCATTTTCTTTGCATGATTTCGTCATCTATACTTTCTTGGCCGATACGTCGCGATAGTTCTTCATTTGTAAGAGCAGCCCAGTGGGAAAAAGGAGTGCTCCAAGAGCCATCTTGGAGCGCTCCAAAAGGAGCAGAGAGTGCTCCCGTTGCCATACCCGTTCTATTTTAACATTGCATGTCATTGCGAGGGAGCATACGTTTTTATGCTCCCAAAAAGGCGTTGTTGGAGCATTATAAAAAAGCTTTTTAAAAAAGAAATATTCATGGGCGCCTGTGGTTATGTGATCCGGTACCGAAAAGCTTTTATATTTTGTTTATCTTTTGCAATTGCCTTTTTCTTTCCAAGCCCGAGAGTGGCTTTACCGAAGCAGTCCCCCAACTAAATTCTAACCACTTCTAAAAGCTGCTTGTCCTCCGTATCGAATGAGAGCCGGGCTATTGAGTATGCTAACGTCGCATTTTATGGACATGAAGATAATTGCCCGTTTTCTTTTTTTATATAAAATTTATGAAAACTCCAAAAAAGCTCCCTTGAGAGTGCTCCAAGTACACTCCCTTGTGCATCGCTCCCAATTTTTCCCACTGGGAGATTATTAGGATGAAAACTTGAAGGCGCCTTGCGATGGATTATGGGTGTCTTTTCATGTTTTGCAAAAGAACTGCCTAAACATTGAAGTTGTAATTTCTTTTAATTTGTGATGTCTGGGACAACAAGTTGTGAAACTCGGCTAAATTTTTAACTGCGAATAGTTTCTTTTCGAAAATGGAATTTACGAAAAATGAATATCGCGCCGTTTGTCTGATTTCACCTGGTCTCTTGAAAATGCTCATATTTTCGTGTATTGCCTATTTAACTCACCAACTCCTGCAGATTCTTATTATGCGGACGATGTGTAGCTTTATTTCCTTGCGCCATGAGATGTAATAGATATGTGTGTCAAGAAGCTTGCTATAGACTTGCGACTAGTTAGGACAGCAAAGTGTGCGGACGTGTGCTGTTCCGGTCCCTGAAAAACGCGCCGAAGAAAAAAAATAATAAAACCAATTGTGAACTGTGAAAAAGAAAAAAAAAATTGTGGAAAAACTAAAAACGTGCACAAAAAAACACAATAAAAAAAACAGTGTCATAAAAAACAGTGTCATAAAAACGAGCGCAGTCTATAACGCGAAGGCCCATCACCCTTCACTAGACACGACCGGACCGACGAACGGCGCAAGTAAGTACCCTTGCTCTCTACCCTCTCTCGCATCACGGTCCTGGTCCAGGTGCCGCGGCTAAAATCTGTCGGTCGATAAAATTTGCCCCGTCTCAAAAGGCATAACACTTTGACGCGAACAAATTTTATTGACTCTGATGGTTGCGGCAAATGTAATGCCGGGAAATATCCCCGAAAACGTGGCGATTGAGCCCGCGCAACCGAAGTCCCGTTACAAGTCAAATTTTTGTATTGACTTTTGTAACATTCGTGGACTTCATGCGAATTTTTCTTTTGTTGAGTGCCACTTATCGACTTATAAACCCCCAATCTTCGCACTTAGTGAAACCCAAATATCACCCGATACTGACTTAGGTCATTACCAGGTGTCGGGGTACACTTTAGTGCACAATCTCTCCCCCCATAGGGGTATTGCCATATTTATTAGGGATGACGTGGCTTATTATAAAATATTTTCAAACACGACTTCAGATTTTAACTATCTTTGGGTTAAAATCATATTCCAAAGCCACGTCATATTCTTCTGCTTCCTATACAGAAGTCCTAACATAAGTAACGAAGCCTCCACTTCATCTTTTGATACCATTTCCGAACAAATCTCGGGATTTTTGTCGTCCAATCCTGAGTGTGAAATCATCGTTGCGGGTGATTTCAATGTTCACAACGCCAAATGGCTGACCTACTCAAATGGCACCAGTGTTTCTGGCAAAGACGTCGAGCTCTTTGCAGACGCCAATAATTTGCACCAAATTGTGGATCATCCCACAAGAGTCCCTGATGTTGCTGATCAAGGAACCTATCTCCTTGATCTTTTTTTAACTTCTCATCCAGCACGTTACTCCGTCGAAGTTGATTCACCTCTCGGCAATTCGGACCACTCCTTAGTTAGCGCTAGTTTCCCATTTAAATTTCCCACCCCTCCCAAACCAGTCAAAAGAACTGTATGGCATTATAGGAAGGCCAATTGGCTGGGGCTTATTAATTTTTTCCAATCTACTGACTGGAACCAGTGTTTCCGAAACAAAAACGTCAACTCTGCCGCTATCCGTATCTCTAGGATCATACAGGCAGGAATGCATTTGTTCATTCCTCATTCTACCAAATCTGTGAAGGCTAGGCCCAACAGATGGTTTAATCAGGAGTGTATGAATGCAATCAGAAATAAAGAAGCCGCCTTTCGAGCTTACAAGAGCTCCCCTAGTGAATCGCTCCGTGTAGAGTATATAAAACTAAGAAATTCCTGTAAAGTCACCATCAGGAATGTCAAAAATTCATTTGACAACAAATTGAGAAGTAAACTCCTTAATGCAACCTCTGGTAGCAAGAACTTCTGGTCCTTGGTAAGCTCCATTAAGAAGAATTTCACTTCATCCACAACTCCTTCATTCATCCACGATGAGAAGGTGATAACAGACAGAAAATCCAAGGCCGATTTATTAGCATCTCTGTTTGCTGCCAATTCTTCTTTACCCCAAACTGATATGCTACCCCCGGTTCTCGAGCACAGCGCTCATTTAATGGACAGGGTTTTCTTCAGGACTCGCGAGGTGTACAGGTGCCTCAAGGAGCTCGATATCAATAAATCCACTGGACCCGATAATATAC
Source organism: Thereva unica (assembly GCA_949987705.1). NCBI lineage: Eukaryota > Metazoa > Arthropoda > Insecta > Diptera > Therevidae > Thereva > Thereva unica. Next base: position 22,086,551 of record OX465285.1, on the reverse strand, counting down.
CCCCTATCGTCTTAAAACAATGCGCCTCACCTTTGGCTAAACCTCTGCGCAAACTTTTTGCCCTATCATACTCTTCCGGAGTCTATCCAGACTCTTGGAAACTTGCCCATGTACAGCCAATACCGAAAAAAGGTGACTCCAGCGACCCCTCCAACTACCGCCCAATAGCAATTACTTCTATTCTCTCCAAAACCATGGAGACGATAATCAACAAAAAGCTTATGGGATATCTAGAATCCAACCTACTCATAAACGACAGACAGTATGGCTTCCGACACAGAAGATCCACTGGCGATCTTTTAGTTTGTCTTACAGAACACCTCAGCCGAAGTTTGCATGGTTCAGGTGAATCCAGTCTGGTTGCTTTGGATATCTCCAAGGCTTTTGATAGAGTTTGGCACTTAGCCTTGTTAGCTAAACTCAAAGCTATTGGAATCGACTCACTTTTACAGAAATGGATTGAGAATTTCCTTTCCGGCCGTTCAATTAAGGTAGTATTGGATGGCATCAAATCTGAACCCCACCATATCTCTGCGGGGGTCCCCCAAGGGTCAATTTTATCACCAGCCCTATTTCTTATCTTTATAAATGATCTACTTTCAATCCCCTCCAACCCACTTCTCAGCTTCGCTGACGACGGTACCCTGCGTTACTCTTACAGCTACGATACAAGACAGACTCATGCCAGATCCTGTCTTGATGATCGCGAACTAATGTCAAAATCGATTAACAACGACATTGAACTTATATTAGAGTGGGGAACAAAGAATCGTGTCAAATTCAACCCCTCCAAAACCAAGTACAGTCTTATTTCCAAGAAAAAGATCAACACCTCACCATCCTTGACAGTGGATGGCGTGGAACTAAAGGCCGACCCATCCCTACACATCTTAGGCGTGACATTAGCCAAAGACCTTCGTTGGAATGACCACATATTCCAAATCGCCAAACAAGCATCCCAGTGCTTGGGATTTCTTAAGAGATGCAAGTTCCTCCTCCAGCCATCGGCCCGCGCTGTTATTTATAAATCCTACATTCGGCCTCTTCTCGAATATAACTCCCTCGTCTGGGGCGGCGCGTCGATAACCACCTTGGCATGGTTAGATAAGGTCCAAAAAAAGGCCCTTAAATTAATTGATGACGACACCGCCTGCTCCACCATCGACCCCTTGAGCCACCGTAGGAATGTAGCAGCACTAACAAAATTTTATCGCTACTATTATAGCGACTGTTCCTCCGAAATAAACGCTCTCCTGCCTCCACGGCAATCTTATAACCGCAACACCAGATTAGCCCACTCGTCTCACTCCCTTTACCTACAACTCCCCCTTTCACGCACTCAACAAGATATGAATTCGTTTGTAAATAGAACAACTCGACTGTGGAATAATCTCTCGCAGTCAGTATTTCCGAGCTCCTACAACATCCAAGAGTTCAAACGCGGGGTTCATCGCCACCTTCTTCAACACCCCTTCACACCCCCATAACCCTTAACCTATTCCCCCCACTCTCCCATAACCCTTAACCTATTCCCCCCCCTCCCCGTACTAAGCTTGCTGCTAGACATTGCACCATGACGTGACAAACGACATGACGGACTGGTAGTACAAAGGGTGATTCCTGAGTTTAGCACTGCCACATAAAAAAAAAAAAAAAAAAAAAATGTATCCTATTGGTCGACATTAACTTTGCTGCAGCTAAATCCTTAGGGATCCCAGTCCAAGGTTCATTATTTTTTGACTTGCTGAAAAGGTCTGTGCTTATGAATTTGCTTAAAGGCTTACTACCACCTCTTCTAATGCATGGTTCTTCCATCTATCCCTCTCTCGATCCTCATGCGCTCATAAACTTGAAGTTGCGTTTAACGATTGTGTACGCTGATTTGACCACACTTCACCCTACTCAAACTCCGTTTTGGGCTGCTCTCTAATGGCTCGATTACATTGAGCGAAAGTCCGGTTACTTTACTTCCTACCCTAGCCGTGTGTCATCATAGTTGCTAGTGAACTAGCTGCGAAAGTCTTATTATTTGGTTTCATTAACTACGAAATGACGGAATTAGTTTGCGTTACGCTAGAAAGTTGGCTACTGAGCGAGTGTAAAGTTTTGAGTGTCATCGTCACTATCGCCCTAGCTGACTCGCTGGTTTCTAAACTTGCCGCCCAGTAGCTTGTAAATTCGCTCAATGTAATCTAGCGTTAAGTAACTATCGTGAGTATAAGCTTTTGCGACTATTTCACTATATCCTACAGGAGCGTAAACCGATTTCTGCAATTTCTCAGAAATAATAATTTAATAATTCCGCGTTTCAGTTATATTAACGTTGTCCATATTTCGTGAGGCATCTACTAGCTGGGCACTTCTAATTTTGACAACAGATTCATTAATTTCCATTTTGTTTTGTTTTTATATTTTTACCCGCGATTTGTTATTTGTGACCTCCCCGATACCGATTTTCAATGTATTCAGAACACATTTCCAAAATTCATCCGCCATATTGGCGCCGTCATTATGAATTTTTAAATTTTGACCACAGAATCGTCATTTGGGTGCCTAAAAACCCTCCGATGCCGATTTTCAATGGAATCGAAACCCAATTGCAAAATTCGTCTGCCATCTTGATTTTGTTTACAAAATTGTCAGATAGCTTTGTCACGGAAACTCAATGCGTATGCAAAGTATTATAAGAATCGGTTAAGTAGAAGTAGTTGAAAAAGCTGTCGCAAGATTTGAACTAAAAAAACAAATACACGAGGTCAACCTAAATAAAACCATTAAATAACTTTTACGAAACTTTCTCTCTCAAGGCTACTGCAATGTACACTGATCCAATTATTACGCACACTAACCGTTTAGTTTCTTAAGTAATCTCTCCGGCAATATAATAAGGCTTAAATAAGCTTATAGTTGAATAATATACTAAGTTACTTCTCAAAACGTATCTTATTTTTGCTTTATCTTATCTTTAACAAATCATTATCGCGAGGAAAGCTTCTTGCGTTGTGGAAGAAATCCTACTTCACCTAAATTAATAAGGCTACTGATAAGCATTTGGTGGCTAACCACGGATTGGCATCAATCTCCAAACCAATTCAAAAACTCGTAAGATTTTCCCTCTAATAAGTACGGTTTCAAAAAGAGCGTGCGACCAGTTCAAACTTCATGGTCTTACATGGTCAAATTGGATGTAAATCGAAGTGCGGATGTACAACCAAAACTAGTGAATGTGAGCCGGTCGGTCGATCGAAGCTCGTTTTGCGCATAAGTTTGATAATTAGATGTACATCCAATGGAGGCCTTTAATCCGGGGGAATTAAATTTCCTCAAAATCTGGACATAATGTTATCTGAAATAGTATTCGGTGTACAGTTAAAAAAAAATATAGTAAAAAGTTACTCCTTAACACGTTAACTGGTGAAGACGTGTATACACGTCTTTTGTTTACCTTTGGTCTTTTGTTTTTCTTTTTGAAATATATTGTTTAGTTTTAGGTCAACTTGCTAAGAATAAAATAACTCACAAGAAGAAAAAAAGAATTGTAAATCGCAAAAAGTTAAAAAACGTAGAATTTTGGCCTTTTTCTCATGCTTTCAACCTACATATCTTCTAAGTGGTTGTGCATTCCGTAAATACTCTGTATGTCAGTGAATAGTGGGAATAGCCCCCTCTCTCGAACAATTTTTTTTCTCCAAATATATCCAGGAATCACTGATGTCTCACTTGATAGATCCTTAATGGCTCACTTGAGACGTCCCAGTTCAGTATTCATTGGAGCTATGAGGCTTCAGATGGTAGCCACGAGGTGTCTGCTTACTTGGTGATAGATGCTGTAAACATACTAAGGGCGAAAATAGTTCCCACAGCGGCTGGCAAAAACGAATAGTGCTGTAAACATACTAAGGGCGACGGCGACGGTGCACACAAATTAAAGAGCACACACAAGAATAATCATCTTCGCGCACAGAAACATACGAGAATAGCAACACAATCCCATGTCACACCGCCCAGGCAATTTTGAGGGGCGACGGCTACGAAATAGAACTTGAATTGATTGAGTCGCCACTCTCGGCGACCTCGTCGTCGAGTGGTCTGCATATTGTGCTGCACCCTTCATACTCATAGAAAAGCTGTGTGTTCTATTCGTTTTTGCCAGTCGCTGTGGAAACTATTTTCGCCCTTAGTATGTTTACAGCATAGAACACACAGCTTTTCTATGAGTATGAAGGGTGCAGCACAATATGCAGACCACTCGACGACGAGGTCGCCGAGAGTGGCGACTCAATCAATCCAAGTTCTATTTCGTAGCCGTCGCCCCTCAAAGTTGTCTGGGCGGTGTGACATGGGATTGTGTTGCTATTCTCGTATGTTTCTGTGCGCGTGTGTAGCATTCGGATGTCAAAGAATATGGCTGCATTCGAAAATTCAGCCAGCTGCGCAGAATTGGCAGTATCACAGCAACGGCTGCAGGATATATATGCCTGGCTGCAGCCGTTTTGATTTTTTGAATGATGTGCTGCCATTTCTGCGCAGTTGGCTGAATTTTCGAATGCAGCCTATTATTCTTGTGTGTGCTTTTTAATTTGTGTGCACCGTCGCCGTCGCCCTTAGTATATTTACAGCAAGAAGCAGTGGTCGCTGAGGGGACATTGTAAGTTTGGCTGGGGGGAGCCTTAGGTATGGGTTCTTCTGCCTCCTCGATCCTAAGCTGTGCCCAACCAAACTTGTAGCCGATTTGGCCGCCCGTCCGCCTCAGCTCGTCAATAGACCTTTGGCCCACAGAGAACGTCATCTCTGTGAATGGTGGACGATGCACTTTGTGGAGTTCTCTTCACTCCTGCACTGTTAGAGTCCTGTTTTGGACCCCTTCAGTTGCAGCCCGAGGCCGAGTACCCGTCCACAATATGGCTGCACGGCAGCTTGCCCTCATCCACAGCGACGAGACTCGATCCTTTCCAGAGCTTAAAGCTGTCCATCACATCTCTGAGCCACGTGGCCGTGATTGAGTCGGCGCAGGTGATGGCTATCCACCCCGGGCGAGCAGCAACATCTAGGAACCTCGACTGTTCTGAGCTTTGCCCCAACTGAGCTATCGGTACGGAAATTTATTGCTCCTGGTCAGGAGAGTTTCCGGGATCGCGAGCACACTCATTCTGACACTCTGCTTTCTGGGTGCGTCGGTCATCTTTGCTGAAGGCTTTTCAGCTGGCTCGCCCTTTTCTAGAGGTATTGTGGCCAGAAGATTATCCAGAGGATCTAACCCTATAAGAAAAATATTCCTCGCTTCCTCGGGGCCACGCAATTCCTAGCAGCATCTCAACTATCTGCTTCCAGATGTCGCTTAAAACGTTTGTTGGCAGCGCCACTCCGGTTTTTAGAAGTAACCGTCTTTTCGGGTCGCCTTTCTGATGGAGCAGAAGGTGTCCGCGTTTCCGCAGGTGGGTCTCTAAGGAGATCTTCTTCCATTGAAGGAGTGATCTCAGCGTTCTTCACAGCGATTCACGGGCTCTGACCGCCCTCATTGAAAAGGGATCCCGAAAATTCCCCTTTACTGGGGCCATGATCGGCAACCCGGCTGCATGGGTTCGGAGGAAATCTCCAACCGGCTTTGTAGCTCGATCGGCCTATTGGGGGGCTATGGAAGCCCCAGAAGTGGTGAGAGGTGCTCCATCCTTCCACAGACCGATATTTTAATAAGGGTTTGACCAACGCAGAGAATAGAAGTCCCTTTGCTTGTTCTACAAATAAAACCTAGGTTATAATAAGCACGTGTGTAAGTGTAATGGTGGTAATATGATCAGAGAAGGTTAATTTGTTTTCAAATATTACTCCAAGGTTTGTTATCGTTTTGACAATTTGACCATCAACTAGCTTAGGGATGGCGAGAAAGAGATAACGGCTCCCCATGTATAACGACGCACTCATTTTCAATTTCACATAATGGTGCTGGAGCATATATAGATCTGTATAGCTGATGCTCTAACGTGGTGCTAACAAAAATACCGTTTATAAAGAAGCTGAAAAGGATTGGACCGAAATGTGATGTGTCGTTCGCGAATGATCCATTCGTACTGAACGGAACAGTGTATTGAGCCAAATGACCTGGTTCACTAAGTAGTACATGTTCCGTCCTTTCGTTTAATAGTTCTGCACTGGTTCAATGGTGCTGTACTGTGTTATGAACCATGAACGAAACGAACCAAATTTACGGGTCTTGAATGATCTGAAAAAAGAGCGAATGAATGAATCATAATGCCTGCAGAAGGGGTGAGATATCTCGCTCAGAGGTTTTATTCTGGTTGTATTTATTATATATTCAAGATGTGAGATACCCCGTTTATGACTAGGTTCAACCCAGGTTCAACCCGGGTTCAACCCAGTCATAAACGGATGTCGAGTTGAAACTGGGTCCACTCAACCCAACTCAGCTCTCCTACCTGGATCGAGTTGATATTTTACCTCATATACGCAGGTTGAGTTGAAATTGGGTTGAAGTGACATTTGTCTTGTTTGTTTACTATTCGTAAAGTCCGCATTCGGCGTTAGTTTTGTGCTCGATGTTTTTTCTGGTACAGGAAAAATAAATTATTTCATTCTAAATTTTTACGTATCTGTAAATGAGAATTTTACACAAAATTTTGGGGTTATGTTTTGATATCAATTGAACTCTATTTCAACCCAATGTGAACTCAACTCAACTTCATATACGGTGGTCGAAATTTCAACTCAATCTCGACTCAACTTTTCGACCTAGTCATAAATGGGGTAAGAGAGAGTTCGGACTAGAGCTCTAATTGGAAATAGACATTTTAAAATAGATGAGAATAGATGAGTGTGATTCTATTAGCAAATTAATTGATTTTTATTAGTAGTAAAAATTGGGTTTAGTATTTTATTGAAATGTATGTGTTTGTTTGTAGTTGTTTTTAGAGCACTCAATGTTTTGAAGATTTCACCATATTTAAGGGAAATGAACCAAATGAACCGAATGAACGGATCTTTTGAATGGTTCTTTTTAGTGAGCGGAACCAAAAGAACCAGTTCACTGAAAAGAGCCATTTTGCCCACCACTAATGTGCACCCTGAGGGACACCACATGTAATATTATATGCATTTGATAGGTGACCATTAACTCGCTCCCGGATGTCTGTGTGTCGTAATAATCGTACAAGTAAACATACCCGCGTCAGACTCTGTTTTTCGATCGTGATTTTATGCCTTTTTTTATCAACGAATGGTGTGAATTTAAGGGGTGATCAATCTCTTGACATCCTCCGAAAGCAAGCCGTCACAATGACTGGAATTTCTTAAGAGGTGGAAGCTCTTGCTTCAGTCGGCAGCCTCAGATATGAATTCTCCTTTGGACCCCACTTTATTATAGCTCCATCCACCCATCCAATGGCGCTACAGCCCAAATCGAGCCTTGGCTTCCTCTAGGGCATTTCTCCAACTTTGATGATTCCTTGCATCAGTTATCTACATAGTTCCAAATGTTGAGCATTGCCTCTGCATCAACCGGCGTCTCGGAGTCCATCCATCTGCTTCTGGGTCTGCCTATTGGTCTGTTTCTCGAAATTTCTGCTACCATGAACCGTTTTGGAATACGGCTATCGTCCATGCTGATTTCATGGTCGGCTAGTCTTAGTCTGTGGATTTTTATAAAAGTTGAGAGTTCTGATTCGTCGTTTATTAAAGCTAGCCCCTCGAAAACTGCCTTATGGTGGCTTGAAAAGATGTAAGCTCCTGACCGACTGTAGGAATGCATCACCCCTATTAATATTATATGGTTATTATCATATTCCATTGAGTTTCACATCCTCCTGCAGGGATGCCAGTTTTTCTTCAATACAAGACTATCGCTACAACTTGCAGAAGAGGTATTCGCGCTTACTACTGGCTAGAAGTTCATTTGATACTAGGATAACTAGACTGTTTAAACAGCCTTATTAGACCCACCTAACCAATGCTATCCTTTTCAATCTTTCAAACTAAGGTCGCTGCTAGACATTGTAGATTATCGTAGTACAAAGGGTGATCCCTAAGTTCAGTTTTTGCATGTAAAAATTGTTATAGTTTGAACGAAATGATGAACACACAAAACAAACAAAAAACCGAACCAACAATTTTCACTTACATTCAAGCTAACATAATTTCCATATCCGAAAGGTGAACCTGACGTCAGTGCACTCCTCCAGTATTCCAAACATGAACCCATAATTCGCGACTCATATTTACAATCCACAAAGGTAACATCACCGAAGAAAGTATAATGGAAACCGCCAGATAAAGTGAGAGTGGCACGTGCAATCCCAGTAGCTGAATGCAATCAGTCGCCTCGAAAAAAATTTCCAGTACCGCTCCGAAACCGCCCAGCATCCTCAGCGGTATTAAAAATCATACCTGATGCCACCGGAGAGCATACAAACTGGTTCCAGCATAAAAGCGCATTCTAACCCAGTCTCAGCGCACTAATAACTGCGCCTAACAGAATATTAAGTAAGTCCGACTGACCCAGCCCCGGCGCCCGCGCGGACTTTGTTTGGCTTTGGATCTCTGGTGCTTCCGGCCCGGCCCATTCTACTCCAGGTATTTAACACTATTTTTGTACAAGCGGTCTAGGCGCTCACCTGCAGATCAACCTGTGTGGGGAGACGACCAACAAAGAATATTTATCTTTTGGGTCTTCTGCATTGTGGGTCTCGAGTCTCGTCGCCGGCCGAGCGGAGTTTGGAATCTTTAAGAAGGTTTACCCGGCTGGTCTGCCGTGGCTCGACGGCTCTGGACAGTCTTGGATTTCACCGCGTCTTCGGAGTCTTCAGATAAGAAGGAGACATAAAACCGACTATAGTTAAATTTACCGCTACTTCTGATCATATAAATATGATAGTACGTGATTTCAGGTGCGCATTAAGCTAGAGTGTTTTATCACAGGTGCAATTTATCGCTTGCGGCTGACTGAGTTTGTAGTGCAAAAGTGCAGGAGAGGTTTTGTTGTTCTTTGGGGAGACGAAGGTATTGATTGTGGTGTGGTGGTGGTGTTTTAAGTGAATTTTTTTATTTAATATTAATACTATATGTTTTTTTATTGATTATGAGTTTTCCGGAATAATTTGCATTTTTCTATCAATTTATAATGTTTCTGAGAAGAACATTTAGTATTATCTAAACCCTACTGTGATTTAAAACCGAATTATTACTATTCTGATTCCATACCTCATAGGAGCATAAGGATTCCACAAACCCTCATGCATTAGATTCTATTCTTCTGGGTCCAGTCCAGGTTTTATCAAGATTTTCGATATCCTCGATTAGTGTTCTTTTCCAGGTGTTTTTAGATCTACCAGCACCTCCGCTTCCTGATTGCACCCTCGCTTGCAAATGCCATTCGTTATTTTCTTTTACAATTGTACTATTCTGTTTTTCTAGTGTTGTTCCATTCCAAATATTCACGACCAGTTTCTTCTTTAACAATTCTTGTTTTGTTAAGATCCATAATTCTGTGTTTGTTAGTTTTCTAGGCCAACAAAATTTGTCATATAATGTGTAGAGATTTTTACGACGGAAACTTGTATTTTGTTTATGTCTATCTGGTGAATGACGTAGGTTTCACTGTTGGTAGAATAATACAGAGTCCGTTCAGAAGTTGTAAATAATATTTTATTTTTATATTTATTTACGATCTTCTAATCAACTCTCCATTTGATTCCTCTTGGTTCTCTATTAGCTTTCTTCATTATATCATCAAATACAGTAATAAAGTGTAATGGTGAAAAAGGGCAACCTTGCTTTATTCCAGTTATTGTTATTATTGGACCTTTGAAGTAGTTTTAGTTCGGCTTAATGATATATTTATTACTTACTCTCGTTCGTTATTTTGGTTTAAAACTTCCCACATACCATATGGGCTGCGTCAAATGTTTTGGTGACTTCTGTTCGGTATTCGTGACTAAATCCTGCTTGCTGCTCTTTCAATTAAAAATTTTCTCTATTTTCAATTATAATAAGGAACATCGAAATAAGCATTGCCGGCTTTGGTAGCTAGGGGTTACGGCGTCCAACTACCACACCAAAGAGGTTCGAGTCAGCATCGTTCTTGACTTTCCATTTTTGGGCCCTAGCTTTCCTTCCTTCTTGCATTCCCTCATTACAAAAAGTTCCCAGCTGTTATTGCTATAATCGCCCCTAAGGCCCCTAAAGGTAAAGGGCCTTATAAGATGTTTAGCCTGTCTAAGTCCTGGGACTGATTCCCAATAGGCTAGGTTTAGTCCCTTATTTCACACCTCTATCAGGGACTTGGAGGTGGCCCATGAGATGCCACAGAAGGGAACAACTGGGCCGTGGAACAACATCTCAGGCCCCAACCTCGGTTGTCAGCAGCCTCATTTCCCTCGACATGCAACTATTTTGGAGGAACCGTGAGAGTGCTTTGATGCCAGCTTATCTGTCAAAAAAGATTTTAATGTTGGCGCCTTTTAAATCTTTCTCAAGGTTGAGCCTAACGCAGGTCGCAATGGCATATATTTCAGTCTGGAAAACAGAGGGCCCCTTACCCATTGAAATCGAGACCTTGGAGTTGGGTCCTGCGACACCAGCCCTTGTACCATGTTCCATCTTTGACCACTCGGTCAAGTTTGCTGCACTTGAGGATCGACTGTTAAGTCTTGGATCATCAGACTATAGCGGTAAAAGTGACCACAGCTTTAGCGATCGTATTTTACATTCAGTACATCATGTGTGGTGTAAGACCCCATGTCTTACATAGAAACCCTTTGCCCTAGTGGCTTTACTGATGGCGTAGTCTAGTTGAGCGTTCCAGTTTCGTGCCACATATTTGACCGAGCCTGAGTACTCAAATATAGTACCCTGAATGTATTTAAATAGGACCCAGGCTCATTTAGTAGCGTTTAGAGAAAGGTACCAGGACAGCCTCATTTGGGTTGATGGATAAATCCTCTGTGGGACATCATCTTTGAACTTCTCGAAGTGCTGTTCTCATGATCTCTGCATGGTCAAGTCAAACTTCTCAGAGACAATGATGGGAAGATCTTCTGCATAGCCGATGACATCGAAATATGATTCAGATAGTTTGGCCAAAAGTTCATCCACTTCCAGCGAAGTAACCAGAGCAACGGGGGTAAGACTCCACATTGAGGGCAACCCAGCTTTTACACTAGTGGTGGAGACACCTAGGGTAGAAGAAATGCCACCATCCACAAGCAAGGCATTTACCCAATCAATTGTGTAAGGATCTAGGTTTTTGAGAGCCAGTGATTTAGAAATAAAATCGTAGCCAGTATTATCGAAAGCACAGTTGGTAGCCCTGGTCTGAGGGAAGTTACCCTCATCCAGCAGAGTGATATCAAGAGCACTTTTGATCTTAAGGAGACGTTACTCCTCAATTATTCTGCTTTGTCAGGGTTCTTTGGAAGCTCCCCTCGAAAGATGGCTTGACTTCGCCGCCTGCTTTTTCGATAACGACATCAATGATCGCGTCCTGCAACTGTGCCATTTGGGAGCGATTGACCATGTCAGTCGAGATGAGGCCAAGCTTAACCACTTGGCTAAAGGTGGGGCGAGTGGGCCTCTTGGCGATCTTAGTCTTCTTCTGTCCCGGATGCTCCATAGTTTCTTTCTCTGAGTCTCCTCCTCTTTATCAAGGCTTCTCCATGGCGAAATGGAAACATTTCCTCTCAGCGACAGATGATTCGTCTCCAGAACTGGCGTACCCAATGGCTCCATTGGTCGAAGCAGTTGATTTCCAACTTACGTGCCCAATGGCTCCGCTAGTTGAGGCAATACCTATCTCTTGTGTCCCTCCCTATGGACACTTAAGATGTGGCCATCGTCACAATTGACGAGGTTGACGCTGTCGGAGCTGTATCAAGCTCATTACCCACGAGCGTACGGGGAAGCTGAGTCACCCACGGCGTGCCCGTATACCGTTGGAAGGCTAATTAAAACTGGAGGACGGCAGGTATCCAGAGTTTGGATATTAGAAACCAAGCGTGGTTGGGGTGGTTTTTTCAAGAGTGTTCTTCTCTCCGCCCGACTACCATTAGCCAGCACTCCTGGTAGAGACATGAACATTACGCCAGGAGTCTATTTCCAGTCGCCCCACGAGGAGAGTGTAGTCGCACTTCCAGCAGTTTAGCACAGTTCCGGCACGGAGCACAAGGCAGTGTGTTAGTCCCCCTGTGTACCTGTTGGCTGGCGACCGAGGACGATGGAATGAATGGTCACACAATTTCACACAACACAATAGTCAGTTTCACAAGGGTCAATTGTCAAACTGTCAAAGGCCAGTTTCACACGGGTCAACAGCCAACCAACAAACATATCTGCTGTAACCATCCCCTACCTTTTTCAATTCGATGAAAAGTCGCATGGGATTTCATACGAACCAACTTTCCCAACCAATTGTTCCTCAGAATGTTTTAGCTTATTGTTGTTGTTTTAAGCTTAATTCTTCCTTTTGCCATATCTCTGTCTTCTTCCGACGAAGTTTTGAGCAGATTTTTGTTGGTTGGCCCGTGTGAAACTGTCCTTTGACAGTTTTTGGTGCAGGAATAAAGCACAGAAGAGAATTTCAAGAAAAAACAACAACAGTAAATTTTGACGTACAGTTCGTTGAAAGGGTCTGATTTGCATCAAAGTTTATAAGAGAATTGACGATTACAGCGCACAGTTGTCCTTCCGCTGTTCGTTCGTGTAAAAACATCCTATGTAATAGTACTTTGGGTGAAAGCAGTGTTCAACAGTTTGATTGGTCTGCAAAATTTGCCAGTTCGTATATTCATTTTTGCGGTGGACTGAGACAATTGTGCTTAGAAGCCATTCTATTCCGGCTTCGTATTGTAAAAGCCATTGCATGTTGTTCTGTCGTTTTCGCCTGGAGATTAGACTATTGGTTTATTGCATTATACCCCAATTAAACTGTATTTGCCTACACCTTTAGACACTAGGTCCCTAGCCCCTATTAGTCGGAACAGCCTAGGGGTTGGACATTCAGCGCCCATAATAACAGAACAGCTATTCCTTAAAATTTTTGACACCAACTTCCCGTTTCTTGGATTTTCTTTCATAAAAGTTGAAGCTATAAAGAAGTCGATACTGGACCTAGACCTTCCCATTTTATCACCCAGTTATAAACACCAAAAACTAATCAACTCGTCTTTTAAGCATTTCAGCAATGGAATTCACAAAAACATTAACATTATTCACACTCATACTATGTGCTGTTCGAGCGCAAATTCCAGCCTTTGGAGGATGTCCGGACTACGAACCAATGCCCGGTTTCGATAAGGATAAATTCTTGGGAACGTGGTTTGAAGCTGAACGACTCTTCACAATAACCGAATTGGCATCCAGATGCGTTGCTGCCATCTATGAAAAACGGCCAGATGGAAAAATCTGGGTCGATAACTTAATGACGAATCGATTGTAAGTATTTGTAATTATATTCAATTTTTAATCTCTTTCACAAATTGAAATAATAATAATAACCAACAGCACTGGTGTCCAACGAAAAATCTCTGGCACAATGAAACTAACTGGAAGGAATGGGGAAGCCAAATACAACGTCAAGTACAGCTCCTTGCCCATCAGCTATGACACAACCCTAAACGTTTTGGACACTGACTACAAAAATTTCGCGGTCATATACTCCTGCAGCTCAATAGGACCAGTTGGACACACTCGTATTTATTTTGTTCATAATGTTGAAACTAAAATTAATGTTTTTACAATTATTTTCTAGAATCTGTTTGGGTTATGACACGTGAACGCACTCCTCCAGGACCAGTACTGCAGCGTGCTTATGGTGTTTTGGATAAGTTTAAGATAACAAGGACATTCTTCATTAAAACGGATCAGAAGGATTGTGAAATTGTCTCACCGCCCGTTGAAGCGTATGATCCACTTGACACAAGTACTGATGCTAATGATGCCGAATGATTTTTAGTTTAAGTAGTAGAAATTTAGTTTTGTTGTAAGCATTGTGTTATGACAGTCTATTTATTTTTCATTTAGTTGGTAAGAGTATATTTAATAAACTAGTGACTTCATCTGCGTAGAAACATAATATTGATACCTTTTGGTTCTTCGTTGCTGTTGATGATATTGCTCTATACAATACATGTATGTATCTGGTTTTCCACTCGGGTTGGATGATGACTTGGAGGTGAGAGAGACTCTTGTTGATTGGTAGGCCACATATAACTGCCAATGGGACACGCACTCAACCCTTAAATCCACACCAGTCACTTCCAAATTCGGTCCTTGTAAGGTCATAACCTAGCAAAATTAAATTCCAACTAGCTGAAGTTAAAGTGTTAGTGTGAGGGGGTCTAGATGACGCCTTTGAAGTGGATAGGTGAATAGCGTAAAAGGATGATTGAAGTGCTTTAGTTGAAGCAGACGCCATAAGAAGGAATTTTTGTAGGGTAAATAGTGTACTCTAAGGCAGTGGTCTCCAAACTTTCGGCATTCATGCGGATTTTTTAATAACGAATTGGCGATGGTCCAACGAGTATTGCGCGTTCGCAAAAGAAGCGAATTTCAAAGCCAACGATTAGTAGACATTTCCATTTAAATGGGTTTGTCAGCAAGCCCAACAATAGATATTGGGCACCAATAGAATAAAACCCGCGATTGAAGCACCAACAATCCCTGCACGGCCAAAAAGCAACCGTTCGAGAGCTCTACTCACGTATAGAAAAATCGGATCTTTTTTATTTGATAATTCTGGTGGCGAAAATGATGATCTGATGATTCTTATTGTCACAAGATCAGTAAATGCTCAGTGGACCACTTGACTTACTTTGAATATGAATTGGGCGTTATCCCTAGAATTTTCTACGAATCCTTCTTTAGAGACCGCTGCTCTTTATGAGGTCGCTATCGCGGTGAAGGTGTTGGGAGTTCAAGTTATTTGGAGTCTTTTATCCGACACGGCGCGTTCTCTCCGTCTCCGCATATCTGCCGTGCAAAGGACAAATGACTTATATGCATTATAGGGCAAAATGGGTTTGTATGCATTTTTGGATATAAAATATTCATATTTATCTTTAAAAAAAATTTCAGACTGATTGTAGTTTTTAATTAAATGTTATCACCTTGAACATTGGCTTTGTTTGCTTCGGTTTCATGTATTTTGAAAACTTTGATCGCATTTTTCTCGAATCGAGCTTTTTGCATATAGGTCATTTGCCCTTTGCATGGCAGATATACTATTTACCGATTTCTGCAAGATTACCTCTTACAATTTTAGGGCACCCTCAACTTAAGAGAAAACTTATATGATGGCAAAAATAACATGATTTTATTTGGAGATCGACGATTTCTAGTGTGAACTATCTTCCAGCAAGCCAAGGGCTTTGCAACCCGCTTTTTTTTTATGTGACACACTAGAGACTTAGGGAAGGCCCCTTTGTACTGTCGACCATGTATTTATTTTGAAATGTCGAACAGCAGAGAAGTGAAGGAAAGAACTGTCACAACCTAGCTGCGGTATTTTTATTTCACCTACTTCCAACCATTTCGCGACTCTGACATCGGGGCATCGAGAACAACTCGCTGGAGTGTTATGCCTCCTGAAACGAGTTGAATCTCATCAACCAACCGATGGCATGCGCTTGTTGGAGCGGGGAAGGACTAGGGAAGGCTATGACAGGAGGAATCAGGAATGCAAAGAGGGAAGAAGAAAGAAGGAAAGTTATGTAGGTGGGAAATTTGGAAAGGCTAGGACCGTGGCACCGCCGGGAATCGAACCCGGGACCTCTGGGATAGTAGTCAGGCGCCTTACCCCTAGACTACCGAGGCTTAAAATGTCAGCTGGACTACTCCTGGAATAGTTTTTAGTGCAGTAAAAGACTTTTGGTTACGGATCTCATGCTAGAGAAGGCATAGGTAGTGTCGTTCAGCATTACCGGGATAGAGAGTGTCTATTCAACACTAGATCTTTCTTAACCCCGAATTTAACGGCCGTCATATCCCCCTTAAAAAGGCAAGCAGTCGGGATTCGCCCGCCATAAGCCCATTTTTTATTTTTACTCGGGTAATTATATAGGTAGGTACATTGTTATTAACCTAATTAATGTACTACTAAGTTTCTTCTTCTTCTTCTTTAACGGCTCTACAACCGGGATCCGGTCCTGGCCTCGCGCAACTGTTCTCTCCACCGGTCCCGATTCTGAGCCGATGTCATCCAGTTTGGCATCCCTAAACTCTGAGCGTCCTGGTCCACGCCATCCTTCCAGCGAAGGTTGGGTCTCCCTCGCTGTCGCACCCCATAGGTCTTACCGCAGAGAACTTTCCGAGCAGGCTCATCTTCACTCATACGAGCTAGATGCCCTGCCCACCGGAGCCTACCGAGCTTTATTTTCTTCACAACATCTATGTCGCGATAGCGCTCGTAGATCTCGTCATTGTAGAGTCTCCGGAATCGTCCTTCCTCACATACGGGGCCAACAATCCTCCGAAGTATTTTCCTCTCAAACACGCCCAAGAGGTTTGAGTCCTTTTTGCTAAGCACCCACGTTTCGGATGCATATGTGAGAACGGGTAAGACCATCGTCTTATATAGTAAAAGTTTAGACGTTATGGTTAGATATTTGGATTTGAAGAGCCTTGACAGACTATAGTAGGCTTTGTTGGCTTTTAGAAGTGGTGCGCGTATTTCTGGTTCCATGCTATTGTCGGCTGCTACTATTGACCCAAGGTAGGTAAATGATTTTACCACGTCAAACTCGTGTTCCGCTACCTTGATTGTGGGACCAATGTTAGATGTTCTTCCAGACGAGGCCACCATGTACTTTGTGTACTACTAAGTTTGCCTTTGCTAAAAACGTCCTCAATATAATCGAGGTATGTTCACAAAGGTCGACCCCTTCTAACTGTCCCATTCACACTCGTTTTGTATACTTGTTTTGTCTATCTCTTTTCGTTCATTCTCTGTATATGTTCAAACAATCTCCACATTCCTTTCTCAATTCACGAAACTACATATTCCTTCACTTCACAACGCTTCAATTTGGAAGACATTACCACAAGCACCAAAAGCGATGTGGTTGGCAACGAGCACCCGTAGCCTGAGTTGTGAGTTTTAAGCCAAAGTATAAAGGTACCATGCCGAAAGTTCCATGGCCAACCAGCGGGTATAAGAATAGTGGTAGCAAACGGTCACCGCCCATGCCCGGCAAGGTCGGTATGTACAAGTGACTTACTCTGGTATGCGGCTCTGCCAAGGACGATTTCATTTCCAGCTTTACTCGCAGGAACAACATGGACAAAAGTAACAAAAATAGTAATGAAAAGAAGCCAAAACAAACAGATGCACAGACGACCCTAAACAGCATGGTACAAGGACTAAGACCAAGGACTATGAGCCTTTCTTTCCTCGAAGGAGCCTCAGCCTGCTCCAAGTGGGGCAGCGAGTACCAACCACAATACTTTAAAGTCAGCTAACATAACACAGGCATGCCAGGAGTCACCAGCCACAAAGACAATAGCACATTTGGGAAACAGATCACGAGCGTCCATTCGCAAAAGAAAGTACAATAGCGCCCTCTTCGCTCTCGGCAGAATTGCAGAGAATTAGGCCGCTGGTCTGGTACCATTACGGAGAAGGACAAAACCAACAAAGCAAAATTTCAAGCAGTCGTTGAGGAGTGGAAAGCGGCCCCAAAACGCAAGGACAGCAGGAGCAGTAACCTCCTCCACTAAAAGCAAGAGATCCCGGGAAACCCAACCATAGTCGGGATAGCTTCTGCTTTAGGAGGCCAACCATCAGGCTGAACGGGTAATAGGCCAATGAGCGAAATAGTGAAGGATCACCAATAACAGACGCCAATTCTAGTATCGGCGGACTCCCAAATCTTCTTTGGGCCGACATCGAGGCCAAAATATCAGAGATGGTCATGGAGTTCGTGATCCTATTGGAATTGGAAGGTGCCGTGGAACCCCAGCGAAATACAAAAGTGCGCCATCTAGACCTTCGGTATTTCAACATTGAATAACTCTGACATTTTTCAGCCGATTTCAACAAGTGTATACGATTCTGAAGCGTCATTCAGTACCATTTTAGCTACGAGTCAATACACACCGAAAGAGACAAGCGTGATCGATATCGAGCCTGATTTTTGGGACAAAATTTTGACAACGGTCGAAGATCATTTAAGTCAATAAAAAAATGATTTCGTTCTCCGGATTTAACGGCGCAAGACTTTTTTCTGTGCGGTTATTTAAAAAGTAAATCCAGCAAGCCGAAGACTATTTGACCAAAGGTAACAAACGAACCCAAATAGTTGCTGTAACGCCCGAAATGCCGGCCAATGTTATGCAGGATACCCGAAAAAGAGCTGCCTTTTGCGTATCGAATGGAGGTGATCATTTAATCGACATTGTATTTGTATTCAAAAACTGTTTTGAATAAATGGTAGAGAATATCCTAATTAAATCTTCCTCATTTGTCAATATCAGCTAAAAAATGTCAGAGTTAGTCAATATTGAAATACCGAAAGTCTGGATATGGTGCACCCCATATTTACAAAAATCTTCGAAGACGATTTTCTCGAAACACATATCTTGTATTTAGGCACTTTTGGCTGTTTACTGTAGAGGTGCAAAAGTATGTTAAAGCGCCCTTGTCAGTTGTATTTTACGGTTTTTGAAACACAAGCTCTGTTTATCTCCTATGCACATCTGGCATTGACTCCTGTGCTGAAAGACGTGTTTGGTGACAAGTCGTTTGAGATGAAGAAAGCGACGTTTCAGTCGAATTACGACTTCCAGCACAGGGCAGGGGCCTAGAATGGAAAAGCTAAGGTGAATTTAGGCCCTTGTACTGAAAGTCGGGATTCGACTGAAACGTCACTTTTTCAAATCAAATGACTTGTTGTCTTGCGGCGACTTGACTTTCAGCAGAGGGCCCATTGCGTCTTGTATTGTGGAGGCGTTATCATTCAACACATAAATAAATGAAACATTACTGGATCTCGGCGGTAGTGGTGGCGGCTTCTGGTAACTGGCGCCCTCGGGCAGTCGCCCATATTCGCTCACTCCTAAAGCCGATACTGCCCCTCGGTAAACAGTAATAAGTGATGACGAGGAAACTATTGTTTTATTTTTTTTTTTTGAAACCTAACCTCCCTTTTTGTAGCAGTTCTTTGGTTCGTATCACACTTCCACTTAGCTAACTACCAGAGCTGGTTGTTCTGCTAGAGGGTTGTAACCAGCAGCTGGCAGCCATCCGAAATTTGGAAACTTCTGATTTCTTTCGAACTTGTTGAGCCAGCACCTGGTAGGGTTGACCACTATGCAGGTAATGTCGTGTAAGCCAGCGGGAGGTACAAAAAGCGCTGGTAGCCAGCTAAGTTGAAACCCACGCTTAAACAACCAGATCAATGCTTCTGAAGCTAAGGCTGTTTCTTGAGTGAGAAAGGTTTGCGGTGTTAGAAAAAGTGGGGAGTTTCGTGTGTCAGAAGCATGATTCTTCATGTATTTTGGGTTTCACAGTTTCATGCGTGAACTTGGTATTTACTTGTCTCCAAGCAGCTTTTGTTGTCCCGCAAAGTAACACACTCTTCGGTGCCTACAAGAGATTTGTTATCATTAAGTAGGTAACGATTGTTTATTAGAATTACGGAACCAAATGTAAAATAAGAAAAAAAGTGTGCTTTGTATATAAAGCGCACTATTATTAGAAAAATCTCCCACAAAATTTCTATAATTACCTCCTACACTTATAAAAAATGTTGTAACAACTTTCACCTATACCCTTTTCTACCATTCCTCCTAGCAGAAGCCTAGTTAATCGCATAAGAAGCTTTTATATTATGTTCATATCGAGGACACAATCTACAACCTGTAGAAGTCCCTTCCACAAAATACCATTATGCCTTAATAAATCCGTCTTCCTTACACTTGGTGCCAACATTTGTTATCGATTAAGAATTTGATTACACCCACACTCCGTCTTCGTTTGGTCTTAATCCAATCAAATCTTTTGTTTCTTATGTACAAAGGTATATTTGGATTTTCCCACAATTATTTTTTTTGGGAGGTTTATGTATTTTTATTTTTAATTTGGAGAAAATTTTTGTTTTATTTTATTGAGAGTTGTTAAGAATAAGATCGAAAGATTGTGCTGTCTTTTATTAGGTCCATCTTGAAGAGTATGACTGGATCTTCTATTGTATATAAGGAAATGCAATCCACACTTTTATAATGCGGTCAATACCCTTTTAAAAAGCGCGCAATTTATATTACCGACGTCGTCCCACCAATAAAATGCTTTAAAAGATACTTCCCTATAACATCATGAGAATACAAGTAGGCCAACATCTTGTCCCAACAAGTTAACAACAAAACAACATAGTGGACGTCGTCGTCATCGTACATTGGACATCAAATAGGGAAACAATACGAACTTATTATGTATGTCCAAAGAAGCAGGTCAAGGTCGTCAAGTCTGATTACTATACACTACCCTGCTTACAACCCCCGCTTACACAGACCAAAGCTCTCTGTATAGTATACAGAACAGAAAGAGCCATTGAGGGTGAAAGCAATGTGGCTGAGCTTTGTACAGGAATAAAAGAAAGCTTCTGGCCGAAACGTACAGAATCAGCGCCACTAGCCGAACTAGAATTTCCATCCATCTCAGACACGTACGAAGAATTTGAGGAGGGTGATCTCTCGCGAGACGTGACCCGGGTTACACACGCTTAAGTCTAGCCAAAATATTCTCGGTCGTTAGTCTAAGTTAGTCTAGTGTCTCGCACGAAACGTTAATTGAGAACACAAACGTGGAAGTGGAGAAAAGGGGGGTTTCCAGAAAAACGAAAGTGAAAATTGCAAAGTGAAATTTTGCAACAATAAAACTGCACAAAAAACTGCACAGTTTTGCAAATAGTGAAATTTTCTTTTCTTGGTTGGTGCCTACATAGAACTCTCGCGATTGGACCTCTATAGAATTATGTAAATAAAATTTTCTCTTTTTGGCAAAAATCCAAGAAAATAATAATTTTTTTTTGAAGTGTATGAAAAAAAAAATTGGCGTAAATAAATAAAACGGCCATGATGAAGTGTTGACTCGCGAAGAAGTGTGAGGAATTTCATTGTGTGAAAGAGACGAGTTTATTTTTTGTTTTAATATTATAAAAATTGTTGAGTTCTACTTTTTCTGTTGGTGAACAAAGAAAATGCTGAAGCGCCTGCATATCCCTTCTAGCCCGAAGGGGAATGAAGAGGACAAGCAAATTCCACATATAGTTCCGCCAACGGAGGTCACAGAGGAATCTTTGCATGTCTGGAGAGCTCTACCAGCAAAGATCCGTAAAGATCCGAGTTGGGCATCTTTCCAAATTGAACATGAACGGCTGCACGGTAACTAATTCACTTAATTAGAATTTTTGTTTGTGTTTTTTTTTTTTATTTTTTGGTTTAACTTTGTTTTATTTTTGTAACAAGTGGTTGAGATTGAGACAGGAAGGAAATTGTGTATACCCCGACGATGTTGTTGTAAGGAATTGGAAGTATTCGTTGTTCAGTTGATTGGCAGGAACTTAATTAGAGATTATGATCATAAACCTCTTTTATTTATAGTCCTCGAAAAATTATGTTAACTACATCAAAAAAAAAACAGTTCAAAATTTTTGTCAAGTAGAAAATATTTACAGCAAGAGAATTTCATAGGGGAACTTTTATAGGTTTTATCTTCTTATCTATATTAGCCATTCAGTGATTAAAAGGTTGATAAAAAGGCATCAATAACTTATCATAATGGAAGGATATGAAATTATAAGTGAATGAACACCAACTAAGCTTTCATGAATTGTTTCGTTCGATTTTCTATGTATTATGATGAAAAAAGTTACTCTAGATTAAATAGTATTGGTTGAAACATAAGTTAGGTTCGTTGCTAGTTTGGTTAGAGTTAGTATGTACACATGATGAGTTGACTTCAGGTTGAACCCGAGTCCAACTATATGTAGACTCGAGTAGAGTTGAGTTAGGGTCGACTGACTGAACTCTACTAAGCTCTGCTACCTGGGTTGGGTTAGGTTAGGTTAGATATGGGAGCTGTTGGTTTAAGCCAGAAGGATAGGCCCATTGTGATGCCATAGTGATCCCACTTTAAACCTGATGTTAAAGTGTCGTTTCTTCCTTAAAACCATCTCGAGGAAGTAATGAATCTTCTAAGTTGCGGGATCCCAATCTTCGGGATTTCCGCAAGGGTGCTTAGAAAGGGTTCGTCAAATGTGGTTAACCTCATTCTGCTTAGGGCCGGGCAGGGACAGAGGAGATGTAGTACACTTTCCGCCTTGTTCAGATTCTTACAGCTTCTGCAAAAAATCGTAGGTCTCAAGACCTAAGCGGGTCGCATGGATTCCTATCAGACAGTGTCCGGTCAGCATTCTCACTATAACTGTGAGGTCTTGTCTCCCGAAGCTCAGTAGTGAGGTGGTCTGCCTGAGATCATACGAGGGCCAGGTTAATTTGGCCAAAGTGCATTTATTAAGATCCCTCCAATGCTTTTGCGCTTGTTGCATTGTGTGTTGCTTGCAGGCGAGTTTAAAGGTGGCCCAAGGCATACCAACTCTTTCCTTTTCTGGAAGGAGGCTAGCGGTCGTGCCTCTCCTAGCCAGTTCATCAGCTTTGCATTTTCCCTCTATATTTCGGTGACCGGGCACCCATACGAGGAGGGTCCTGAACTGTTGAGCCATCTAGTTAAGAGATCTGCGACATTCAGAGGTAGTTCTAGAGTTGTTTGTGCAGGAGCGCAGGGCTTTCAGAGCCGCCTTACTATCTGAGAAGATGCAGACAGTCCAGTTCCTATAGCCTTGCTGGTTGATTTGCAGAACAGCTTCTTGTATGTCTAGAACCTCCGCTTGGTAAACACTGCAGTGATCGGGTAGTCGGAAGGAGACTTCAATCCCAAGTTCTGGAGAAAATACTCCTCCTCCCACCCGACCCTCGAGCTTAGAGCCATCAGTAAAGAAGTTTGTGGCAACCTGAAAACTGTATGGTCTATTTGTCCATTCACGACGTGAAGGGATGTGGATTCCGTAGTTCCTCGTGAAGGTAATTTCGGAAATGCACAAGTCGGTTTTTGCGGGGATAGTAACAGAGTTCAGCAGCTTCCTGTGTCCCTGATTCCGGTACAAAAACGGAATTCTTTCATTCTAAGGGCTGCGATGGTTGCGCTTTCCCTTGCCACAAAATGTAAAGGAGGGAGGTATAACATAACATTTAGAGCAGCTAAAGGAGTGGAGCGAAGTGCTCCTGCTATGTATAACTCCGCACACCTTTGTACTTTCTATAATTTGTTTAGCACGGTGGATTTACTCAGGGTTTGCCACCATACTAAAACCCCGTAAATGGAAATTGGGCGGACGATCGTTGTGTAGATCCATCTCACTATTTTAGGGGAAAGGCCCCATTTCTTCCCAATGGATTTTTTGCAAGCGAAATGCGCTATGTTCGCTTTCTTAATGCGCTCCTCTGTGTTTTCATTCCAGAGGAGTTTCTTGTCCAAGACTACTCCCAAGTATTTGGCACTGTTGCTAATTTTGAGCCTAACATTGTTAAGCCGTGGGGGGGGGGGTGGTGTTAACGGAGGGATCTTATACCTCCTTATGAAGAGGACCAGCTCCGTTTTTGTTGGGTTAAGGCTGAGTCCGCGGGTGGCAGTCCAGCTTGAGAGGGTTTGTAATGCCGCCTCCATGAGATCACAGAGGACTTGAGGAAATTTTCCTTTTTTGATGATAACAACGTCATCCGCGTACGTCAGGACGTGATGCCCCTCTGCCCAGAGCAGTGGGGAAAGTACTCCTCCTTGCGGAGTGCCTCTATTTACGGCCTTTCGGACCGAGCCGCCGCCCAATATCGAGCCTACCTGGGTTGAGTTGACATAATGCTTATAGACGCGAGTTCAGTAGTTGAGTAGTTGAATTTAATTGGCAACAGAATCTGTGTTTGTGCCTTTTTGTAAGGTGCAGTGCTTTTTCATTTTCAACTTAACCTTAACTGAACTGTTCAACTCATCATGTATACGTATACGATTTAGCAACTAGCAGCATACAAAGACTGGAATTTAGATCTCCATATATCAACAAATCTCGGAAGCCTATAGAACTTAAGGTGATCGACTGACATACCTGAGATCCGTGGTTCGATTCCATGCAGGTGTCATGTCATAGGTACGAAGGAATCGAACAAATGGGTAATAGTGAGGATACACAACTTTTAGACTTTTTTATTTTCGTGCATTGGGAGGTGAAAAGCTACTCATGACTACACCGTCAGAATCCTGAATTTTTTTATGTGGCAGTTCTAAGCTCATGAGTCACCCTTTCTGCTACCAGTCCGTTATGTCGTTTGTCACGTTATGGTGCAATGTCTAGCAGTAATCTTAGTAATAAGTTAAGGGTTATGAGGGTTCGGGAGGGTGTTGAAGAAGATGGCCATGAACCCTGCTTTTGAACTTTTGGGTGTTGTAGGAGTTCGGAAATACCGCTTGCGAAAGGTTGTTCCATAGTCGAATTGTTCTATATTTGGAAATGAATTACTAGTTTGTAAATGGTGGTGATACAGGTGGAGGAAATGAGACAAGTGAGCACTGGGATGCTTATTTGGAGATTTGGAATATGTAGGTATTACAAAAAGTGTTTGGCCCAGGAATGGCAATTAGTTCAACACGATCCACAAACACGGATGGAGAGGGATTGCACTTTTTATTGGAGATAAAACAGTACTTGGATTTGGTGGGATTGAATTCGACACGATTCTTGCTTCCCTAACCTAGTTCAATGTCTTTATTTATGAAGTTGGACATTCGCCACCCCTGGACGAAAACGTAGCCAACATACGACAGAAAATATTGATGCAGTGAGGAAGATTGTATGTGAACGTCCGAGAGCAACTCTTAGCGACTGCTTGTCGAGTCTATGAGATTGTTACGAAAAATATACTACACCGGCTTTTTATGGGGCGATATCGAAACTATTATAGCGATTACATACCCTACGAAAGTAGTTACTTCACATACTAATTAGCTTTAGTAGTTATGGGATTGGCAACATACTTTAGGTGTTTCCTGAGAGAGAGAGAGTGTTATCTATTAGATTAGAAAGGCACTGCCTTGTAAAAGGTTAATTTTAGAATACCCTTTGCTTGCAATATTGACCTCAAGGCAGTGCTATTTAAAACCAAGGGTAAATACCCGAGTAAAAATTAATTCTTTGATTATGATTTATGGCCACTAAGATAATTGCCTGTTTTACTGGGCGAGTTTTATTTTTACTCGGGTAGTAACTGACTTTGCTATAACAAGTCGATAGCAAAAGATGCAAATTCAGAGTTGCTTTAAGAGATATTTTTGCAATTATACGTACCTACACCTGCGTGCCATAAAACAGGTAATTAAAACTACTGTACATTAAGCGTGCCACAAAAAATAACCATTGCTTCATATGAAGATAATTTTATTTGTGTAGTAAAAACTTGCATTCTTCTTTCTAGTTTTTCTTCTGCCTAGAACTTGTCCTTCATTTCTTTCTAGATAGAATAATCTGTAGTGCAAAGGGGCTTACGCATGGGCTCTAGTCTTTCATATAAAAAAAATATAGCAGCAGTTTGGATGTCATGGTTAAGGCCCCCATACACGGTCAAATTGGATGTACATCCAGATTTTCATCAAACCCATAAGCCCAATGTATTTTGATCGGCCGACCGGCCCACAATCGATAGTTTTGGTTGTACATCCGCACTTCGATGTACATCCAATTTGACCGTGTATGGGGGCCTTTAGATACCAGTACTTGAATATCAGCGATTGGCACTAATGTCAAACTATAGCAGCATTGTGGCTATAAATAGTTCCTAAAGGCCAATAAAACCTGTGCTTTTAGGTACTATCTATTGGCACAATGCTGCTATAGGATGAGATAGATCATCTTGTAGATGGCGCCACCGGGTACTTTAGTTTTCTTTCATTGATGTGCAGCCCCAGTGCTCACAACGCATAGGGAAAATACTGTATGCACTCGAGGGCTTTCCAATGCTGCCAACTTTAGATCTATTGTAGATGGTGATCGTATAGATCCAATGCCATCATTTAAGTCAGTACTTCGAATCACGATTGAAAAAGAGGTATTCGGTCTGCTGGCGACCTTCTTGTCTGTCTGACTGACTGAGCATCTCAACCAAAGCATCCATAGCTTTGGGGGCTCCGCTCCGGTAGCCTGTGGAGTAAGGCGTCTGGCTAGCATCCCAGAGTTCCCGGGTTCGAATCCCGGTCAGCCCCACGGTCCTTCGCCTTTTCCATTTTCCCACCTGCATAACTTTCCTTCTTTCTTTCCTGATTCCTTCTGTCATAGCCTTCCAGGGCTCTGATCTTCGTGGCCTAGATAGAAAGAGGCCTTCCTGAGTGTGATAAGATATCCATCACAAAATTGAGGGAGAAGAAAGGTGTTAATACCGTTTTTTAACAGAATACCCAGTTCTGGGTTTTCCCTTACCTTTGGTATAAAAGAGATTAAATTTGGGTGTCCTTCAGCCACAGATCCTGTCACCATGCGATCCATGGTTCTTGGACTAGGGCAACATCAACGAAGCAAAAACGCAGCAGTCGCCGCTTTATAATGAAGGTTTATCTTTATCACCTACATCATTTTGTTGTTTGCTGATCTCGCTGGAAATGTCCTTGCTAAGGAGTTGGTGCTCCATATATATGTTACCCATGGCTCTATGCAATTCGGAGTCCGCCACTATCGGTTTCCATGTCTTCGGCCTTTAAGCCGTCCGGTTTACTAGGGCTTCCGTGTCTGTTTTATAGACCTTTAGCTCAATTTTTTGGAAGACATAGTTCAAGGCGTATTTATCCTTCGCTAGCTGCGCTAGGCGCTCCTTATTCAGGTGCAGAATATCCCGTATAGTGTCCCTATTAGTCTGCTCCGTTTTAACAATCTTCCAGCTATCGGTTTTGGTATAGGGGTTGAAGGCTTTGAGCATTGTGAGGATTTCTTCCAGCCACTAGGAAGGAACCATGGAACCATGCTCTGGTGCTCGAACGTGACGGAATGACACATGCCTCTACTGCTTTGAGTCGGTCACCGGGGTAAGCCCCCCGAATCTAGCTACTGCTGCTTCGTACAACTGTGCGGATATTGCTTTGTCGCAAGCAGTTAGCTATATACTGCCTTGATACTATCCGGCATCAAGGAATGAAGAGGAAGGTCCTGGCAACTTTAGCGAGGGCGACTTGCACCCACCGCCATTAGATATTTGGGGATCTTCTCGTTCTCATCGTTTTTGTCTAGGACGCCGATTATTTTACAACTTTTGCCAAGGATATGGCTTTGGTTCCGTGCGTCTTCAACTGTTTTGAAAATGGGCTTTGGTGGCTTAGTTCTTTCACAGATTGTTGGCGTTTAGAAGCTTGCTTACCCTTAAACAGCTCTGGGGTGAAGTTTGCAATGACCTTCTTTTCCCTAGCAATGCCCTCCCGGATTTTGGTGAAATCCTCCTTCGACACTTGGTCTTTCCTGATCTACAAACCCGATTCTCCGACCCAAGCGGAGAATGATTCTGCTGGCCAGGCGGCGTTCTTGGTGACCTGCCTTTTCCAGGTCTGGTGATTTTAGGTCTTTGGGCCTCTCCTAACCGCGGCAACGGCCGTAATCTGGGCAGCGAAAGTGCCGCGAGGAGGAGCAGAGTTGCTAATAGTCGCTTAAAGGGCCTGTTTTCGAAGGGGGAGCTTGTGGCTTCCTTGGTTTAGGTAGGTTTGGTGGTGCCGTAGTCCTTTTTTCAGCAGGATTTTTGGTCCCTTCCGGTTTTCGTTTAGGAGGATAACCGGGTCTTTTTTTGTTACTTGTTTTTTGGATTTGTCCATATTTACTCGCACTAGTAGAGGTGAAACGAGGTCCACCCTGGCAGAGATCCGCGGAGATCTGGAGATCGTTAGGTATCCAGTGCACACCGTTCATGACTGAGCTATTTTTATTAAACTGGGTAACCAGCCAAGATCATTGTCACGGTAAACCTTGATCCCACCCAGACGACAAGGAGAGGATTGAAAGGTTGGAAGGACGACTGTCTGCTACGTTCGAGAACGCATTGCCCAAGGTGAACTGTAACGAACCACGTTTCTCTATAATACCTCTTCTAATAAAGCTTTAGGAAAAATAAATATTTACTCAGCAGGCTGGGTGATTCTCCTTTAAAAGCTCATTTCATTGCGTTAAAGCTTCCTACGCCGATGAGCTTTCTGGCTATAAAATAAACCGCTTCACCAGGCTAAAATTCATTCTTTAACCAGGCTCGTTCCGGAGAGGTCACCTTCTCCGGTCCTATACCGTGTCGTGGTGTACGATCCGACAATGTGCCGAAGTAGCGATTCCTAGACCGTGTCGTGGTATATGATCCGCAGACATAACAGACCACAGACATAACACCTACCGACGGCATACCTATCGACAACCGAATACCTGAGGAGTGTTTCCTGGACCAGTCTCGTGGTGTACAATCCGACGTTGTTCCTGGCAGCATTTCCTATACCAGTGTCGCGGTATGACCAGATACAAGACCGACCACATACCGAGCACACACCTACACACACCACATATCCTGCTAGACCGCACCAGTGATACCACTGACCAATTAGTAAGAAGCATATATCTAAAGATAACCCGTAGTTAGTTACTTAGATATAATTATAAGAAACCTGTAAACATGTATCCTGCATTTACTTAGATTTAAGAGACCAAAATTGCTAGTGTATAAGGATTTTTTGAATGAATGTTATTTTGTAAGAAGTTGTTTGTTCTAACACGACCTTGGACAACTGGAGAGCTCCGTGCAAACCTCCCTTAAAAAAGGAGGTTAGAGAACAACCGGACACCATTACAGAACCAACTTTATGGACTCGTCAGGCTTACGTAGAAATTACGATCAGTTGCTAATTTGTATGACATGACGCCACATAGCCTATGAAGTTTCTAGCATGTTGAGCTAAAGCTCCCTCAATTTAAAGGATCTAAATTGTTTCCGGATGTTCTGAAAGTACCATCCAGAAGTAACCCAACAATCTGGAACACCACATCCACGAAAACGATCTTGCTGAAACATAAAAATAAATTTAATTTCTCCTCAAACACCACTAATAATAATACCACCTATAATTCTTTATAAGTAAATTGCACCAAATCTTTTCTCCAAAAAAGATCATCTTCTTTTGTCTACACATATTAAATAATATAATTCAGCATGTCCGAATAATAATAATGTAAGTGTGCGTGGGACGGCAATAAAGTGGTACAAAGTGGTATTAAAACCATGTTTACCCTATTTTCCAGTCGATGTTCGCCAGAGATTACTTAGAATTTGAGACTCTTCAGCTTCAGCTGCTGGGTCTTATCTGCTAAAGTTAGTTTATCACCAATTGACCGCGCTTGACGAACAAGAAAATTATTGCGATGAACAGACTTAAATGGATCATAAGCCGGCAAACTTAAGATAATCGTTTCTTATACTCTCTTAATGGAGTTATTTGTTTTTAGTCATTTATTTTAGTGTGAATTTAATAAAGAGGTGTTTTTTGAGGGGTTTAGATCAGAAAGGGAAAGTTGTCAAGTGTGTCCAGTAGTGTAGATCGTGATCGTGGATTTTTATATTTAAAAAAAGAAGAGTGATTTCCGCCTATACACATATACATCCCCACTAAAAAACCATTAATCACAAAGTACAAAACCATTAATATACACCCAGTTTCATTTTACACACAGTTTATTCCTCCCTCGAAAAAAAAGCACGATCTCCAAATTATGATATCCAACAAAATAAGCGACACGTCATGGTCTGTAGATCAGCTATTATCACATTGTTAATTCATAATTTTCAAGATCAGTTTCAAATGCAGAACAACATCCGGATCTAGATCAGCAATTATATTGCGCATGAAGCTCGTTATCATAGTCGTAGTCATTGTTGCAGACTCTCTAGATCAGATCAGTTTCAGTTGATAGTACCGCGTTAATTTACGAATTTTTGTTAGGTCCTTTGCCGGAAGAACAAGACAAGGAAGTGGATGAAATGGAGGAGGAGCAAGGACACGAAGAACCAGAAGAGGATGATACACATATTGAGTTTATATCAATGAAAACACCGGAGCTGCTAACCCCAGATCGGAAAAAGTCTTTGGATCCTTTCAGGTGAGTGTTTTTAATTTTTATCATGATCAGTTTTTTCACGATCGTTTTTTGCTTTTGCAGTGACGAACACATCAGCCATTCAGGAGAGCATGACCCTAAACGTTTTGATGATCACATACCATTCAAACAGCCACCGACATTTAGAACTTATGGCAAAATAGTATTTTTCTGCTTCTGCTGGTTTTTCTGTGCAGTGGCTCTAATCTCACGAACTGAAAAGACTTTAGAGACCAGACAGATCGCTGTGCCGGCTAGTGGATATAAGTGTAAGATCGTTTCATATGATCGTTTCATATTGATCCAAAAATAAATCTTTATAGATTTTGTAATTCCCGAAGCACCATACGATGACAAATTTAGTCTAGACGTTAAAGGTGGATTTCTGGTAAAGAATTTCAAAAATATCTCAAGGAACTACGTCAGAGTTGAGTTTGAGATTGTGACGATGGAGGTGTCGAATGATACGACTAGGATAAAAACTGTTGAGGTAAATACTTCTATTCCCCTAACAATATCAAAAAAATTTCATAACCAACAATAATTTATCTAAAAACATTTTAAAAACAGACCATTCTACCACCATGGGATGTTGCAACTGTCGAACCAGAGCTATATGAAAAAGTATCAGCACATCAAAAGTCCGTATTCAAAATTCTCCAGCATCAAGCCGATGAGCTGCAACGTGATCCCAATACCAAGCTACGGTTGAAGATGTCGAATAGTAAAAATTCAACATTCGCCTTCCAAATCACCTACGATCCTATCCCAGTTAACCAAACCGTCGGAGCTATTTGTGGAGCGATCTTGTTGATCGTGTTATATGCTTTGATCATTTTTGAGGTTATAAAAAAGATTTGTGCAAAAATTTATGGTCTATAAAAGAATTTCAACAGGTCGTCCACAGAACATTTGCTGCCATAATAACATCGTGCGTGTCGATTGGTATTCAAGCCTGCCTCGGTGATCGTCCGCATATGGAAGATATCATGATTTGGATGGACATTGAAACTATTTTGCTGCTGTTTTCTATGATGATCCTCGTTGCTATCCTGACAGAGACTGGTGTTTTTGATTATCTAGCTGTTAAGTCTTATGAGGTATAGGTGATCATGCATATGTTGGGTAGAAGTGGTTAATGTTACTTATTTTTGGTTTTTTAGGCAACTGGAGGAAAAATATGGCCACTTATTCATTGCTTATGCGTTATTACATGCTTGATCTCGGCATTTTTGGATAATGTTACAACTGTGCTGTTGATGACACCAATTACTATAAGGTATGCTTTTAGGTTAAGTTAGTGAAAGGTTTATATTGTGGTGGTTATTGTTCAATTATTATACATTGTTTGATAGTAGAGAGAAGAATGGCAGTACTGAGAAGGCCTACACGTGATTTTACTCTGCTCGGTCATATCCAATACTTCTTCTTCTCTAGTGTGGTATCGGGTCCAAGGCCTAATGGCTTGGACTTCAATGTTCGTGCTTCACACTATCGCTATACACTCACAGAGAACATGAAAAGCAGACTCAAAGCCTGCAGATTCGGTCCTCCGGCCTTCCTATTCTCCATAAGTGACAATTGAGAACACAGGGTCCAGGGATCACGCCAAGAAGTCTACTTTACTTTCTTCTGCTCCGCAACTATTGCTTGGCCGCGTTAAGAAACGACACAGAAAAGAACGCTTAAAGTTGGCCAGCCCATGCGGGGATCTCCAGCCTTCGGTATGTTTAATCAAAGTCCTTCAAAGCGACTTCTCGTCTAAACTTTAAACAACAATTTGACCATTTTGGTCCAGCTTCCTACCAATCATATGCCAAAAGATCGGCTGGTTTTATATTGCTATCCTCCAGAACACCAGTTCCGGTTCCCTAACATTGTTAAGGACCCAGACGCATCGTTTTGTTTTCACATAGTGTACGTAGGAACCAATCGTAGAAGTGTTTTAAGCAACGAATTTTCTGTCATTTAACCCTTTGTGCTCCTCCTTTATTCCTGCCCCCTAAACATTTTAATTCGGCGGCGCTCCGAGCTGATTACCGATGCAGTATAGATATTCATCTTTTTATCATCATAACATCGTGTTGTACTTCTCCTGCCCTTCAAGCCATGCTTAGTAATATAGCTATGATAGTCCGGTGCACCGAGCTTTTCGTTTGTGTCTTGGGCTAAGACTTCGGTTTGTGTCCTGGGAAGCGTTTACGATTTGGTAAATTAATAATGTTTGGCAATTTGTTTTTGAGGCTAAGCCAACCAAATTTTTATAATAGTTTTACACACAAAATACATACAACTCAAACTTAACTAGACGTACCAGACAGCCAGACCAACCTAGTAGACCAGATCGACCAACTAGTCTAGCCGTGGAGCTGCCTACCTGAAATATATAACTTAAATTACGAAGTATTATAAATTAAATTAAACCTATCAAGTGAACTACACATGCAGCCAACTACACAGCTAGAAAGGTAGGTTGGTAGGGTAGGGAATAAATTAGAAATCGGTTGAAAAATGGATGTCTGATCGGATATTGCTTTAAAAAGGTTTTTGTCATTTTCGTTCTTCGCACCACAGGTTCTGCCTAGTGGTCTCCAGATCCTTAATCCGGCTCTGGCCAGGATGAAGCCACAAATTGAGAAAAATTGGAAGCTATGGTCTGAATCGCTTCACTAACTTGGTGCGCATCAATACTGAATCCGCGTTTTTATAGAGGCTTGGCTATGAAAATTCCAATATAGGACTACATCTTTATGAATGTAGGTGCAAGCCATCAGGATCACCGGCACTTGAAAAACACTAGCGTACACCGAGAGGTGCCACGACAGTGACCTGTTCGTGTTCTCTTGATTAACCCCTACTACGACGCCCTCTGACGTTTTGGAGCCATCGGCGAATATTCGTACATCGAACTTCCGTAGGACGTCTCCGTTTCTCCACTCTCTTCTTGAGGGTGTTTCGACAAAGAAGTCCTTCCTTAAACTCAATTTAGAAAGAAGGTAGTCTGCGGTTGTAGCAGATTCAAAATATTGCTTCCCACAGTCTGATGGCACTACACGAGACTAGATGTCTGGGAGGATAAGGTGCAAGAGAACTCCAAGGGGTTTCGTAGGACCTGTTGCTCATGGCCCCTGTTGCTCTTATTGTTGCAGTTCTCTGGACTCTTCCCCAGTTTGTGACGTTATAAGCTCTAATCAAGTCTGACCACCATACTAGCGACCCATACGTGAGAATCGGGCGCACGGCAGCTGTGTACTTTCACAGGACCATCTTTAGCTTGAGACCCCATCTTTTGCCAAAAGCCTTTTTACAGGCGTAGAAGGCTATACGGGCTTCCTTTACAGTTTCCTCGTTGTTCAACTTTCAGCTGAGTTTAGGATCCAGTATTGGACCCAGAAATTTCACTCTGGAGGATAAAGTGAGAGTGTGCTCCCCCAACCTGGGGAGATTGAAGATGCGAATTTTTTGGTTTTCCTTGTGAAGAACCTCAACTCAGTTTTTCCCGGATTGACTGGCAGACTGCAGCTCCGCTTTATTAATCGTTCCTAACCACGCTAAAGGGGAGATGACTCCTTCCTGTGGTGAGCCTCTGTTGGAGAATTTGATTTCCTTCTCGTTTCTCAAATCCGCTTGGATTATTCTCGGGCTCTGCGTAGCTGGTGGTCATGGCCAGAGGCTTTTACGTACTTTAGTAAAAGCGCCTTCTATATCTAAGACGGCTGCCAAAGTATTTTTTTGTAATATAGGGTCTTTTCGATAGTTCCCACCACCTCGTGCAGAGCTGTCTCGATGGATCTACCACTGAGGTAGGCATGTTGAGCTAGTGTCAGTAAAGTCATATCTACTGATTGGTGGATGTGGAAGGTGATGACCCTTTTTAGGATTCGTGACCTCCTCTCCCCATCTTTGGGATGAAGACGACCCTCGCCCGTATTCTACTCATGAAGACATAGCTGAGCACCTTCTTCTTCTTTAAACTCCTTTAATCCCTCATGGGACATAGGGCGGAAACAGTTGCCCTCCAGCGGACTCTGTTTTGCGCGACAGCTCTTAGCTCCGACCAGGATCTCCCAGTTGTTGCGGCTTCTCCTAGTAGGGTTCTCCTCCACGTTATTCTAGGTCTTCCTACTCGACGGGAACCTTGCGGATTCCAGTCAAGGGCCTGTTTGGCTAGATTTTCGTTTTCGCGTCGCAAGGTGTGGCCAACCCAATTCCATTTCCTTCGCCTGATTTGGTCGTTTATCCTTTCTTGGTCGGCACGGCGCCATAGTTCTTCGTTTGAAATTCTATCTTGCCAGCGGATTAGCTGAGCTCCACGCTACTCTTAAACATAACCACCGGCCATGGTACTACTATCTCAGGTAGTTTCTGTTGCATGACTGGTAGTGTGCTATTCGGGCCGGGCGCTTTGAGGGGGAGAAGCTATTAATCGCCCAGAGGACCTTTTCCTTTGTAACAATATCGGAAATCTCAATCTATTAGTGTTTCTGCTCGTTCTCTGATGCCTTGACCTCATTTTCGTCCTTACAAGTGGGAAAGTGTGAGTCTGTATCTGCTTCTTGGGCCTCCCGGGTTCCTGAACGCCGTCTTGCCTTCGATTTGTTGGGAAATATTTTGCTCCACGCGTCTTTCCAATTCCATTTGTTGCCCTTATATTTGGTTGCCTGGGGCATTGTTTTTGAGACGATGTCGAAACTTCTGGGCTGGATGTGGTACCTCTTAGGAGAGCTGCTACATATAGCATCCGACCAACAACTTGCTTCATCGTCATTTTTTTTCATTTGTATTTAATTCGTCCATAAAACTCCCACGAGTGTGGCAGGAAAGCGTAGGTCCATCCTGATAGAGGAATTTTACAGCAGGTGCGACCGATACACAGAGGAGATCTTTCCCGACAGTACAAACCCGAGTAAAAATAAGACTCGCCCATTCTTAGCTTGAAACAGGCACAAATTCGACCTTTAAAAAATTGTTTAGGATTAAGAAAACGGGTAATAATCTCGTTGACCATAAAAGGTGCCATTAGCCTACTTAAGCAGCATTGGATGCGGTTACTACTTAATTGGGAGACCGCTTGGTAAAACTACACTCGCGTATGGAATTGTTGATTACGAATTCCGGTAACAGAGGTGTAAATACTGCTACCCCTTCATTTTTAGATTTTCTTGCCTGTAGCTGGACCTTTGACATGATGGCATTTACTTCGTGATTTGGTAGGCTCCTGTCAGCTGACTGCTACTTCTCACATAGCAGATTCGTTCTCCTCTTCGAGTTAACAACGTCACTATTTGAGGTGAAAGGCGTTATATCAAAGGATCCGCCATCAGGTGGCGCGCACACTGGACGCCCATTTGAATCCCGTTAATTTATTATAGTTGCTTTGACAGAATAATGTTATAGAAATAAGTGCGCTTCTTAGTTACAGATTTTTGAACCAATTAGGAAAAACTTTTTTTTAACATCCCATTATCGTTTACAGATTATGTGAAGTAATGGAAATAAACCCAGTACCCGTACTCATGGGAATAATAGTCCAATCAAACATCGGAGGTACTCTAACACCAATCGGCGATCCACCAAGTCTGATCATTTACAACAATCACTACATCTCAACACATGTAAGTATATATTAAAAAATGCAAATCTCCATCTAAATTCACCTCTAATTTCCACTTACAGGGCGTTAACTTCTTCACCTTCATCGAGCACATGGCACCTGGTGTAATCCTATGCGTAATACAAAGCTGCCTGCATCTGCGCATTGCGTTTCGTGATATGCACTCCCTTCGACTGGTCGAGCCAAAAGAAATCAAGGAACTAAGACGTGAGATAACCGTTTGGCAGAGAACAGCAGATTCACTTAATTCATACTCGAAGGATATTGATGTTGTCCGTGAAACTCTCCTGCAGAAAGTGCAACTGTTGAAGCTAAAACTAAAGGAAAAAGAAATGGAAGGTCCTGTTTCTACAGACACATACAAGCATACTCTAGAAGAACTTAAAGTTGCGGTATAAACATTTTTTTTGTTAATATTTTTTGATTTCGTTTTTATGATGATATGTCAAATTTCAGTATCCAATCAAAGACAAAAATCTCTTGATGATGTCGTCAGTTGCACTTCTATTCATCATAACCTTATTCTTCGTTCAATCCGCGCCTGGATTTAAGACCCTCCCTCTAGGCTGGGTAGCCCTCCTTGGAATCATGCTCCTTCTGATTATCACCGATCGTGATGACATGGACATGATGATGCATCGCATTGAATGGACCACTCTCCTGTTTTTCGCAGCTCTATTCGTTACTATGGAATCTGTCACCCAACTGGGATTGAACTACTGGATTGGAAAGCAGACCGAAAATATAATTCTATGGGTTAGCGAAGAGTATCGACTGGCTATGGCCATCTTCATAATATTGTGGGTTTCTGCTATAACGTCTGCCTTTGTTGAAACCCTTCCTGTCACTATTATGATGGTTAACGTTGTTGTGTCATTGGCTGAGAAACAAACATTAGGTCTTCCAATACAGCCATTGGTTTGGGCTTTGGCATTTGGTCCTTGTTTGGGAGGTATGTAAAATTGGGTTAAGCTAAAAAAATACTGTATTATTTATGCTTGTGAATTATGTTTTTCAAGGTAATGGAACCCTTTATGGAAATTCGGCAAATGTGGTTTGTGCGGGTATAGCTGAGCAGCATGGCTATAAGTTTTCGTTTAATGACTTCTTCAAGTAAGGAATTTGTAATTTTTAAATAATTTCGCTAAAATTTATAATTTCAGAATTGGATTCCCAATGATGCTTGGAAGTATTGTTGTTACTACTGGATATTTATTATTTGCTCATGTGTTATTTAGTTGGAATAATGTTTAATAAAGTTTTGTGTTCTTATTTCTTTTACGTATATTTAAATTGAAAATACGTTTCATCAACAGAACAACAAACAATGTATGGAACCATCTTCCGCAGGTAATGTTTCCGGACTTTACACCATTTAAAAGCGTTCCTGTATTATTATTATTAAAAAATGAGAGGGCAACCCACATGGTGAATACTGCGGCAAAGTTAGGCCTAGCCTTCCTCCCTAAAGAAAGTGCTTTATGTGCGTTCCTTGACATCGAAGGTGTTTTCAATAAGAAGCACTAGCTCTCAGAAATCTGGATCCTTACACGATTAAATGGATAAATGCCACGTTTGTAGATCGTGACGTTTCTTCTACTCTAGGTGTCTCCACAATTAGTGTTAAGGCTATTAAGGGTTGCCCTCAAGGTGTAGTCTTATCCCCGTTACTCTGGTCACTAGTTGTGGATGAACTTTTGATCAAACTATCTGAATCTGGTTTCGATGTCATCGGTTATGTAGATGATCTTGCTATCATTGGCTCTGGGAAGTTTGACTTGACCATTACAGAGGTCATGAGGGCAGCACTGCGAGAAGTTCAAAGATTGTGTACCAAGGAGGGTCTGTCAATCAACCCAAATAAGGCTGTCCTGGCTTTCTCCAAACGCTACAAAGGGGACCTAGGTCCTATCTGTATCCAGGATACCACACTTGAGTACTCAGATTCAGTCAAATATTTGGGAGTAAATTTAGACAAGAAACTGAACTTACCAAAAAATCCACTTCCGTCTGATATATCTGATTTTAGTCCTATCAGTATTCTTCCTTTCCTTGCCAAAGCTTTTGAGAAAACTCTTTTTATCCAACTTCTGCGATTTATCGAATTTAATAACTTCCTTTCTAAATTCCAATCTGGCTTCCGTTACTCCCATAGGTGTGAGACTGCTGCACTAAAAGTAACGACAATGTCATGGCAAATCCAGGCCCACTGTAAAATGTGGTCTTTGCTGTCAAGTACACAGTCCGGCTTCCGGAAAAGCAGTAGCTGCGAAACTGCGCTGCTAAAGGTAACTACTGACCTTCGAATGGCTCTTGATGACGATAATATTGCATTTCTGGTGCTTCTCGACTTCAGAAAGGCATTTGATAGGGTCAGTCATAAGCTTCTCGAAACTAAATTATCAAACTATATGTGGGGGTCCGCAGGGCTCCAATCTAGGGCCATTACTTTTCAGCATCTATATTAATGATATCTGTAATACTATCAAGGATTGCAAACTCCACATGTATGCGGACGATGTTCAGATTTATTCAAATAGTCCTCTTGGGTTAGTGGAAAACTGTGTCTACAACATCAATGCTGACCTCGAGCGAGTATATCAATGGTCATTATGAAATCAGTTACATCTAAATACCGCCAAGTCTACATGCATCGCAATGTACAGGAGTGAGGAGTGAGTTAGACACCTCTTATTT
Organism: Thereva unica; assembly: GCA_949987705.1. Taxonomy (NCBI): domain Eukaryota; kingdom Metazoa; phylum Arthropoda; class Insecta; order Diptera; family Therevidae; genus Thereva; species Thereva unica. The sequence goes on along the minus strand of OX465285.1, from coordinate 22,048,037 downwards.
ATGCACTCTTATGCATACAACCTTACCCTACCAGCCACGAGTCAAGAATCTAGGTGATTACCTGGACACACAACTAACCTGCTGTGATCAAACCGATCATACCTTATCCAAAATATACGGTAATTTGCGCCGCCTCTGGCTGTTCGCGTCCATTCTGCCTGCAAGTGTTCGACCAAAGCTCATCAAATCCTTAGTGCTACCTCACTTCACTTACGGTAGCTCAGTCTTTCCGTCCCCAGATGCCTCATGCCGGGCCAAACTTAACGTTGCCTTTAATGATTGTACCAGGTTTGTGTATAACCTCCGCAGATTTGACCATATAAGCCCTTACCGCTCTTCTATCCTGGGTTGCACGTTCGACCAATACCTTTCCCTCAAGGCAGTATTATTCATCTATAAACTTCAACGCTGTGAACGTCCGTCCTACCTCCTCGAGTATCTTCATCGCGGTCGTACAACAAAAAAATACTTTTTATCCCGCCAAGAGTCCATCACCTTGTTGGGCAAAGGTCCTTTTTTGTTCACTGTCTTTGCATGTGGAACAATTTGCCACACGCCATTCAGAGTGCGAGGTCTTCGAACGTGTTCAGGAAGCTTGTATCTAATTACCTTACAAGTCAATAATCTTCCATTAAATTAGTTCTTTTCTTTAACATTTCTTCCTTTCTTTTTTGTCTCTCTTTCTCTTATCTAGCGTATCTCAACATTAAGCCAATTTTTAGTTTAATTTTTTTTATTGATTTATATAAACTTTTCCCCATTTTTTTTTGATGTACATACGTGTTAAAGCGTGTTAAGATTATAATTATCTTTTTGTACTAGTTAATATTAATAAATAATAATAATAATGATTTATCTGCGTGCTGCGCTCGACCATGGTGACATTGAGATTTTAGTTCTTCTTGATTACTAAGACATTCGATTCTGTGGTTCACTCGCTTCTGCTACCCAAACGTAGCCAATAACTTTTCCCTTCTCTTCTTTCTAATAGGCTCCAATGTGTTCGCCACAACAGCATTGTATCATCCTTCCTACCTGTGCCTTTGGGAGTGCCACAAGGTTCAATTCTTGGTCCTCTCCTTTTTTTGTTGCATGTTAATGATCTTCCCTCTTTTATCCGTCATTGTTCCTTACATCTATCTGTATGTTGATGATCTCTAGCTGTATACTTCATGCCCTCCAAATCGGATTGAATCCTGCATTGCGGAACCCAATAATGTCTTATCTCATATAAATCAATGGAGTTCTTCCATTCTTGCTCACTGTTCCAATGGATAGTCGTTTAGGGTTTGGCATAATATCCCTAATTTCATTCAAAGGATAAGCACAGGCACTATCTTCCTCTTTTCTTTAGTAGTTTCATTTCCTCTGTTTTTTTTTACTTCTGTATCTACTTCTTCTCTTTACATGCTCCTTACTTCACCACTTTTCTAGTTCTGTCTTTTTTTCTTCTTCTTCTTAGTTTAGTAAGATTAGATTAGATTTTTTTTGATGAAGAACAATTATTTTACTCTAAAAGATGTGATCTTGTGTACTTTCGTACTTTATATAAAATATATAAAAGTAAATAAAAGATCGCCCACGGTGAGTTTGTCCATTAGACGACGCCTTCGTTGGGAAGCATTACATAGGCCGAAGGGCATCCCGGGAATTGAGAGAGGATTGAAATTGGATTAAAGGCAATGCTCAGAATAGACGGAAGAAAAAGAAAAACATTTTACCAAAATTCCAGTTGATCGTTAATTTGAAATTTCAGCCGATCGTAACTCTCCTCCTTCAACATCCCACTGACTTCACTCAATCTATCCTCCTACCCTCTTTATATCCTGCGAGAAAAGCTTATTACTAGAATTTCCACCATGACTTGAACGACACGACGACGGTTCAATAGCTTAAATGGTGATAACTGAGCGTAGACTTTCCCACAAAAAAAAAACACAGCTCGATCGACATTGAATTCAATAATATATCGTCGACAGTACAGAAGGGCTTATATCCGAGCTCTAGCCTTTGACATAAAAATACTTTCAATAGTTAACTACATTTTAAAAAATAAAAACCCCTATCAAAAAATAAAATTTAAAAACAAGATCACTACAGCGCCATCTTTTATGAAATAAATAAACCATACACAACGCTTAAAAATATGCAAAATTCTCAATCTACACAAATATGCAACAACGATCACCACCGATCTTATCGTCCATTACTAACTATAAGGCGGGAAAACACCATATTTTCCACTCTTCCATACTAAACTAAAGTTCAATTCGTGGGTGTATTCAATATATGCGCGTGTAACACAGACGATTTTCAATTTTTTTTGTGTATTCAAATAATTTTCACAGTTTTATTTTGTTGTTGTTATTGTATAAAATCCCGTATGACAGACGGGCGCCATTTAACGAAAAACTGCCTCAAGACTATTTTTATTCCGGGCACTAAAAACTAGCCCAAAGCCATAAATTGATTTTTCTCCATTAAAAATTTTGTGCCGATTTGTGCTGCTACTGCTGTGCTGCTGGTGTTGATCTTCCGAGAGATTATTTATAAAATAATCAAATTGAGGCCGCAGCCATTGGTGATGATCGTGATGATGATAATGATGGTGTTGTTGGTTTGTTTTTTTGGAATAAGAAAAATCGCGCTTAAAACTTTCATAAACAGGTGGCTAGATCGGTGTGGCTTCTATTTTCTCTGTTAGGTAGGTGCAAGATGTCTGCATATCTAGAATGTCTAGCGCATATAGTATTTTTTTTTAATATTTTTTTTGGTTGGTTGGATGATCGAGGAGTTCAACCAGATCGCGCGGGAGACTCTTTTGTAAATGTTGTTGAAGACCTTGTCTTGTATTGGGGGTTTATATTTGTCTGTCTACTTTCTTACATTAGTGATCTACACTGAGACTCGTCTACGGCTGGGGTTTTTATTTATAAAATTAATATTAAGGAGGCGCATTTTTGGTAGAGATCGACACATACAACAAATTTTTAGCTAACGATCCTCCGAAAATAAATTCTTCTCCAAAACCAGAACCGAAGATCTATACAGATCTTCGGGTTAGTTTCGTTGATATTTCGGAGGTAGATTTTTCACCAACGAAAAAAAAAAACAGCAACAACAAAAACAACAACAAAATAAGATGAAAAAGAATAATTTTCACAAATTTTCTCAAGCAAGAATCCCACACTCGATCGGTTGAAGATCAGAAAATAGTCGTTCGCATCAAGGCGGGGTGCTTTCGGCTCTTTTTGTTAATTTATATATTTTTTGTTTTATAAAAACAGAAAGCAAAATAATTTTCTTTATTATTTTTATTATTAATAATAATAATAATAAAATAAATAAATAAACGGAATTCGGTGGAAGTAATAATAATATAATTAGTGCAGAGAACTTATATATTTATTTACCGACAAGAATCAATTTTCTTGGCCAACATCAACAATCCCCATCTATGGCGGTGTGTAGAAGTGAACAATACGAATCGGCTGCTACAACGAAGGGTCGAGTGCAGTTGTGATAATAGTCTGGCAAGATAATATACATATATACATATACATATATATATAGAAGGAGAAGATAACGTTCGATTTTTTCGTTCACGCGTAGTTCGATCGTTTCGTTACAACGTTTCAAGACGACAACTGGCTGGTTTGGTTGATCCTAACCTTTCAGAGCTGTGAATACTGCTGCATATACAACAAAAAGGAGGAGAACGATAGTAGCAACTGGACAGATTCTGGGTAATCTGTTCTCTATATCAAAAAAGCCAAGATTTCAGTGCCTGGATAAATGTGATAAAATCAATATTGTATATTATATTTAGTTTAGTGTTGTTGTTGTTGTTTCCGATTTTGCTTTCGATTTTTGTCGAGTCAAGTTGAGATGTTCTTAATTGTGTAAAAAAAATAAAGAAAGTCTTCTTGTGGCTTAAGGTTATTTAGGATTACAATAAAGTAAAAAAAAATAAATAAAGTGCTTCAAAAATGTTTCGCCTAAACGAAAAAGAGGAATCCACCGATGATCCGACATCATCAAAAAGTATAGCAGCTCATATTGCATTCTTGCAGCCGTTCTATAATCTTGACGGGACCGTTAGGCTACCAGGGCAACCGTGAGTTTAATTTTTTTTTATTTAAATAAATTTTTATTTTCTATTAAATACCTTTAGTAAAATTTATTAGTGCAAAAATGTATAAATAGAGGGCAGAAATTGGATAGATACACAGAATCATCATTATATAAGAAAGTGAAGAATTTTACGATACAGTTTTAAATATATATATAAATATTCTATTTTTTTTTACTACATATATCTAAAACTAAAGAAAAATATCTTGAGATTAATTACTAGAGTGGGACAGAATCCTCTATAGAGACTACAATAATTCTTCTTCTGCTTTCATCATTATTGAGTAGAAAACGTGTTTTTAGTAAATGTACTGTAAAATAGAAGATTAGTTCCCCTCTCTCTTCTCTATGTCGAACGGTTCCCCACAATTTGTAATGGATCTGCACTAGCAACTTCTGTTCAACACCCATTTTATAATGCTTCATTATGATGTATACTCGTATATACATATGTACCTACATAATATATTTTTTCTTATGTAAAAAAATTCTCAACAATTGTCCTCTAAATTTTTGTGTGAATTTTTATTTTTTGCTTTATTTTTTTATTTCTTTTTAAATATTTTAAGAAATAACCAAGAGAAATACAAAAAAAAAATAAAGAAATTGAAATATTCGTTTTCTCTGCTAACTTCTCTGCTCTGTTGTGACACGAGTATAGAGTTACAGAAAAAAGAACTTAACTTGATTTTTTATTTATTTGGAGTTGTGGGGATTGACGTAGAAGAAATACATATTGACGATTATGGCATTTTTGTTTATATTTATTTTTTCTTCATTATTACATATTATTATTATCATTAAACAGCATATTTTTTACCTTCTGGAATATTTTTCATTTGTAATCCGTAGCCATACAAAAAGTGATTCATTAAAGAGAATCTGGCATGCCGGTATACTATTGTAGATATGTATATATGGTGTGTGAAGTAATAACACACATTTTCATTTTACTTTACTTTATTTTTTATTTATTTTTATTTTTTCTGTTTATTTATACGAAGAGAATGTTTTGTTTGGATGCACTTCTCTCTAGAGAATTTCGCTTGCACTTTTAAACTTCTTTGAAGGAATTTAAAGTGTGCCTATAATTAAGTATATTTTTATATCTTTTATACAGTGGCGAATACAAGGGGGGAGGGATGAGGGACATTTCTCCCAAGAGCTCTATGATTTATGAATTACTTTAGCTCTGAAAAAATCATCAATTGAACTAGAAAATTTACTTCTATATATAATTCTTAAAACTACTGTCTTTCTTTTCAACGAAAAATCGAATCGAAAAAATGGCAACTGAATTTTTAAATTGTAGCTGTTTGAAATGTTATCTAATCAAAATTGGTCCGTATCTGAAATTGCTGAATTTTTTAAAAATCGCGGCTTAGTAGAAAACTCATTTTAGAAGCTATGGACATCAAGGTACAATAACTCTGTAAGCTACTTGATTAACACATTCCCTACGTTTAGAGTTGAGCAGGAATTATGCGAGGCAGTACATTTGTCCCTTACACGACGGTAAATCGTACCGAGGCTTGAATTAAATACACATACACATAAGTGACTTCACTGGCTAAACTCCAGTTCATGTTCAATTCGTGCTTGAAATTGCTGTTGAAGTCAGTCAGAAAAGCAAAGGCCCACTGAAATGGTGTCCCACTATTCCAGTTGATTACTCTTTTTTTAGCGAGCTTTCCGTTCAACTTCAGTTCGAGACCAGTTAGGCGAACTGAGGTTTGTTTATCCTTAGTTGAGTATGTGGAAATTGTAGCGAACTGAACTGAGGTTAGAAGTTCGGTTCGTTAATTTGCTCAAACTTGCGCAGTTCAGCCGGAGAAGCCAGGGTATTTGTTTGAAGCTTTCAAAAAGCTTTCCGAATACATAAGGCAGATGTTGTCCCATTTAATTTGAAATATGGTTTGCCTACTTGGGCCTTTATGAAAAACTTATAATGCATATTTCACTTCAGTATCGCTGGTTTTTTTGGAGCGGTGCTCATGAGGAAACTCATTCGAAATGCCCCTCGTTTGATACATGGGCTTCTCATGGGGAACCTACGGGGAAATCCCTCTTGAGGCAACCCTGAGGGTTTAAAAAGCTTAGGCTATACAGTTTATGACCATATAAGCGGTAAAAATTGAAGAAGAAGAGCAAATTTGGAGCGTTGTTAATAATCTCCGATTGGAGATTTAAGGAATTGTTCGGGGCGAAAAAAACGGACAAAGGTATACCAGTTCTCGTTCGATGCGGTGGTCAAGCAGCATATTGGACGTGTTGGTACTTAGTTGGGGGACCGCTCGGTAAAACTGCTGTCGAAACTCGCTTCTAGAAAAGCGAAAAGGCAATTGCATAAGGTGAACAAAAATTAAAAATGATAAAAAATGACTTAAGACCATGTATAAGTCATGTTTAAATCTTGTGATGAGAGAAGAATCCATACCTTCATAAAAACATACTAGTGTTTCAGGTTTTAGATTACTTTTGCTTGACAATTAGAACGCAGGGATTTGGCGGTTTTGGGTTTTTGGGTTTCAAGCTTGTTACGGGATCCCTAGACGATTAGTACCCAGGGATGTGGGGTTTTCACTTTTTGAGTTTCACTCTATTCTCTGGGACACCTCTGTCCTGGGGCCCAGAGAAAATTGTCCCAGTTGCACACATTTTTGGCGGGCCTGGGCTTATCACTCCGCTATCTCAAGCTAATCCCGGCGGTCTCTAGCAACATCCAAGAGTTCAACCGCTACTATCACTGCCTTCTCCAGTCTACCCCTAACCTCTCATAATTTTTATATCTTCAAGCTAAGCTTGCTAGTAGCTAGCTTACATTGCACCTTGACATGAACGACTATGTGGCTTATATCTTCAGGGGTGATTCTTGGCTATATTTGATTTTTTTTCCAGAGACGGGGGCTGTTCTCACTATCCACTATGCAACAGGGTATTTATGGAAAAGAAAACTTGGGTACCTCCATATAGAAGATATGTAGGGTCTAAGAATGAGAAAAATCTCAATATTCTTCATTTTTTTAGCGTTTTGCGACTAGCAATGTTTTTTTTGAGTTATTTTATTCTTAGAGAGTCAAGATTTTGAGTAAAATTGGATTCCCCCCCCAAGAAATGCTTCTGGATTCGCCCCTGCTATAATATAGTTAATTATATTTTTATCTTGAATGTATATCAAAAATATTCCTTTTTTTTAATTCTCCTTATTTTTTATTTTAAATTTAAAACATCTTCTTTAATTTTGGACTTTAATCTTGTTTAAATTTTTGTCTATTATTGTATTGCACCCACGTATACATCACCAGCACCCATGTGGTTTTATCAATTGTCTTAATTTTCTGATTATTTTTAGACACTTTACATATGTATATGTATGTGCATTTGTTACTTTGAACAAGATCTATCGCATCCCAAATAACAGAAACTAGTTTTCCGTATTGACATAAGGCTAAGTATAACTGTCGTGGCATATTTGTGGCGAAGTTTTGATTGGTGATTAGAATTTTTTTTAAGGAAATATTTGTATTGTTATATCATTTTGACACATTTTGGTCGGAATATGCCATTCTGGTGATAATATACCAGATTTGATTTATATAGAGGGTGGATCATAAGTTTCTTTTTGAAAATTTTGATTTAAAAAAAGAATTGGTTGAAGGGCTTACCGATTTTGTCGTCCTGATAAACTAAAACAAATAACCAATCAAAAGAAGAAATGTTTAGTGAATACAATACATGACTTAATATCGCCCATTGAACGCTCACCAGAATGCACTGCCATGTTATTACCTTGGTGATTTTAATATTGATATTGTAAAGCCGAGTACCTCTCTAAACAATTTTATTTATCTTTGTCAACCGTTTAATTTGGGAATATGTAGTTAATAGCTTACCTACCTACTTCAATGCAACGGTTCCATCTTAGCTGGATTATTTTCTAGATGATGACATTCAGAAAATTTTGTTTCTTAATCAAATTAGCCCTCCCAGCAATTTTGAATATGATTTTCTTTTCTTGTCCTATAAAATGCACATGCCTGCTCCTCAGTTCCAGATAATATCATTCCGTGACTTCAAACACATCAATTCGCTGTAACTTGAGTTTGCGCGTCGAGATTTATCTTGGGATCCTGTATAAGCGACCCCCTCACTATTGGTTGAAAGATAAAAATTCGAGCATTTGGAACCGTTTTCTCGGTAAGAAACTAAATCTGATGGAGACGGCAGGAAAAACAAGCATGCTTTTTCGGGTTTCATCTTCTTCCGTCAAATCGGTCGTAAAATTAAATTATTTAGGGTGACCCACACATATCCTTGATGGGGCGGCACCGATGCTCTCCGTGTCAGTGGCTTCCGTGATGAATTTTTCACTGACATTCACACAGCACCGCCTTTATTTTTGAAATTTGGACAGTGATCTCAATTGCCTCATGGAATTTATCGTAGAATATCTTGTTTGCGTTGCTCTTAGACGATGAGGACCAGAATAAAAAAGAGAGTGAGTTTATTACTTGTGCGCTCTTCAAGTCAAAACGCATTCAGTGATTTACTAAAAAAAAGTCGAGAAGTTGATCTACACGAGTCTATAGATAAATAGTAGCATTTTTATTCCGTATATTTTTATTCCTACAAAAAAATTGCACAGAAACAATTTGTGTATTTTTCAAACAAACTTTCGCTAAATTTCTGTTGAATTATTATAAATTTTTCCATGGAATTTAAAAAATATTTGTTTCATGTCCGGGATAAATTAAAAAATATCTGTGACAACGGTTTTTTTGCGGTTTTTACGAACGCCTGCCTTTTACGGGTGTACTGAGAACGCCGGTGCCCCACTGTGTCAGATGGGTCGGTCGCGCCTTTCCCAATTTGTTTCCATGGAATTATTTTTTTCACTGATGCCGCGGTACTGCACTGAAGTCGCCGTCACGTCACAGAGAAAATCGTGTCTAAATTCTTGGATTTCATACGCTTGTTATTTCATTGTTACATTATGTAATACTAATAATTTGTTTATTTTTGGGCGGATGCGACCCCCTTATATCGAATGGCAACTCCCAGGTTGAAAAACAATGCTTTAAGGTTAATAAGGCTTATACACGGTGGTGTCTTTGGCTAACACGTGAAGTACATATCTCAATAACTGAAAGGGACTTTCTATATCATGCATATAAAAAGACGCGTAATGAGGAAGTGCGCAAGTTGTACAAAAGAGCACCCAATAGAACAGTATCGTTACTTCGTTCCGCTAAACGCTCCTATTTTAGTAACCTGCTGGACACAAATTTACCTCCGAAGAAGATGATGCTACTACATCATGTAGCTATGTAGCAATTTCAGACATTTTGGTCACTACAAAAAGCAGAGTTAGATCCCGATATCCTCTATATATTTTTTTTATCCACCTCCGATGCAGTCTGTAATTCGTCTTAATTAAATAATTGGCATCCGCCGTCATTCCTAAATAGCTGGCTTATTGTGAAAAGCCTATACTGCCTGCAAGTGTAGGTTCCGGAAGTCCCGGTAGTGATCGTTTTCTGGTGAAAGGAACCAGAGTCGTTTTCTCGGGGTTGAATTTAAGACCTAAGCTGGCGTATCAGCTAAAGACCAGAGCTGGTGCTTGCTGCAGCTATTGAGCAGCTCTAGGTATTCATCTACAACAAGGCACCAGAGAAGACTCCTCCCTGCGGACAGCCTTTTACTATAGTGCCCTCCAAAAATCCTTCAACATGAGTGATCATTAGTTTACCAGTTCTCAACGTAGAATTGATCCAATTACAGAAAGTGCTACTTAGACTACGTGTACTTAGAGCGCTCGCTATAGTATCAAAAGATGTAATAACCGTATAGTATCAAAGAATGAATAAACACGGTGTTTGCTTTAGTCCAGGTAGCTTTGGTCGTTTTAGAAAGTGGGTCTGTTAGTTGCCCAGTAGAAGTTGTGTTCCATTTAAATAAATGGTGCGCCTGGGAAGTGTGCCTAGAGCAATATCAATGATGATGGCAATTTCTTCAATTCTCTTGCAGATATTCCTTCACATATTTCTTTTTGCTTGTCTGCTTGTCTTGTCGGTTAGCGCTCTCCTTGGCTGCGTTCTATCTTCCTCGTAGCGGATCTCAACTTGGAGAGCTCGTTATTCCAACAAGGAGTAACAACGCGTCCTCATCAGAATGGTGCAGTTAAGCTGGTGACATATCCAAGCGTACATGCGTTGCATTCTTTGACAGATAATATAGAAGTGTGTGTATTCAAATGTGACCTGACGGAATATTCCGTGAATGGAATGCATGCCACGGAAAGGTCGGGCTACTTTTAACTTTTTCTGCATTGCCGCATTCGACATAGCATAGACAAGCACACACAACAAACACATGCACCTTATATGCACTCGTTACTTACATTTTCGTGCTATGTGTGAAAGCCGGGACGGAAAACAACCATGCAATTATGTGTCAGAGGAAATTCGTCGCATATCATGGAACCGCTGAATGCAATGCATATACGCTTGTATATGTCACCAGCTTTATAGCTGAAAACAGCAGTAAACGCTTCCGTAAGCAAGTCCGCGGATAGTTCTACACATTCATAGTAGATTTGATTGAATGTATGGTACCTTCAATACGCTACTGACTTCGCCCCTAAAGTCTGTCCAGTTCGTGTACCAGGGTTTCCGATATGCACTCACTCTTTCCAAAGACTCACCCACCATAAAGTAAATGTGTCAATGGTCCTGAGACCAGCCAGTCACTAACGCAAGTGGCAACGTGTTGAGTGGCTAGGGTGATGTTTATATCCTCACGTCTCCTACCGTTGTCGAAGGTAGGATTCGTGCCGCGATTAAAAATGTCCAGGTTAGTAGTTAAGAGGTAACCAAAAAGGTATTCACCCCTCTTGTTCACTCCACTACTGTGCCAGGCACCATATCCTACGATGATCTGCAGACCGCGTCTGTTAGAGTGACTTACGACATCATTGAGTTCTTTGGATGTTGGTAAGTCCCTGGAGTCCTGGGGAAGGTATGTTGAGCATACGTTAATCATGCTCTTGCTGCCCCCCCCCCCCCCCCCCCGCTGATCTGTATCTTCACCATTGCCAGGTCTCTTGACGATTTATCTGTGAGAGGAAAACGGTTAGTGTTTTTATTGTAAACTACACAGGTCCAAGAGTCGTCGTCCACATCACTGCATGCAATGCTGTAGCCGGTTGCCCGCAAGCCCTGTATATCACCGTGACTTACCCATGGGTCCTGCACAAGAACCACGACAAAAGCTTGTGTGGCCGAAAACACCCTTAAACTGGTGCCATTTGAGTAACTCAACAATAATGATTTGGCACTCTTCTTGGGAGGATTAGAAATGCTTACAGCTGCTAGAAATAGGAAGGTGGTATTCATAGAAGTTTCCTTAAAAGATATTTTATGTTATATTCTGATGTGCTTATCAAACATATGCATATTAACCTGATTTTTACCTTAAATTAATAGACCATCTGACCAAATTATCTAGTAAGATTTGTTTACATAATTGACAACTCTGTTTACATCTTCTTTACACTGAAAATTAAAGTCAAAAACGTACCAATGACTTTATAAAAAAAAGACATACCAATAAACATAAATTAATTAAGACACTCCTTTGTCACATTGAATATTAAACGAACCATAATGAAAACATCTTTCACAAAAATTAAACTGAGTGTAAACAATTTTGCTGAATCGAAAAACACGACAAAACATTCTCTCTCCATAAACGACGAGCCAATCTCTAACTATGCTGGAAAAGCCAGGAAGCACGCAATCCGAATTGCTGCTTATTCATTGGAAAATAAAGTCTATCACGCAAGAGCCACTACCTACTATGTTGTACATTATGGGCTCTATCCTTCTCTATCTCTCTGGCAGCGCAAACTTCACTACGGTACTACTGCCCCGAAATTGCTAATAAACCGGCGGTATTGTGCCGATCTCACTTTTATTTGTTCATTAAATAATTACCAAAAGATGAATGGAAGATGGAAAGAGGAAATCCGCTCCAGGAGCAGGCTTCTAAATCATTTGTGAAATATTCCAGATTAGCTCGCTGCGCTTGACAATTTCGATTCGAGGTAGTTCGTGTGGGAGCGACTTTAAATCAAAAAATTTGTTCTGCGCATGTGCAGATGACTTAAGACTTTCTTCTCACATGACGGCGCCTAAATAGCGAAATTTTAAACATCTGATGCAGCAAAAATGTTCGTGCTGATCTCGCGTCTATACTTACATAAAAATGTTTTTGGGTGTAAATTGGTGAATTTCATTACAATTTCGTTGCCAACGATGGCAGCCGGCAAAAAAGACGCAGTTTTTGCAAAAATTCGTCAACAAGTATTTCACACCAAATCGAACGTGACGAGGCACAAATCTGACGGAAATTGCAAGTCAGACGAATTGTTTCAATTCGGTTTTATTGAACTTTTATGAATGTTGTTAGAATACGCGCGACGCGATTTTTGTTCATTGACCTAAAAGATATAATTTTGTTTAGGCCACAAGAACAGTGTGGCCACAATGGGGGCTGTTTACAAATCTATTGATTGACATTGACGTAGTATCTCCTCTGTTGTTTACTTTCTTCGATCTCGTTTCGAAATTATGTAAAAGTAGTATTGCAATTCTTTTTTTTGTGTTTTCTGATTGCAAACACATTTTTCTTTATTTTATTTTTATATCTTTCAATCTGGGTTGGATTTTTATTTTATTTTTCTTTTTTGGGGAAAAGTTAAGAGAAACATAAAAATATTGAGGTAAACTTTTGTTGTTCTTTTTTACTGGCATTGAAATGTGAGATTTTTATTGTGTAAACATAAAATTTATTTAATAGACTTGCATTAAACTCTTTTAACTCGTCTTAATGAGTGTTAAGTGTTCGATAGCGCTTTCATTTTACAAGTAATGAGACAAAATGTCAATTGTTGGTGATATGAAGCTGTTTTAATGATGGCTTAAATATTTAGGGCGGCTTTTAAACATAAGTTATGAAACAGGATAGTAAAAGAGTTAATTGCCATTAATTGGTGACAGATGAAAATTTGATGACCAGTTTTTTAATGTATAATGTGCCTTTGTCGTGTTAACTTTATGTTTTACAATCGTTTTTGTTTAGAGGATGAAGAATTCACAAATTAAAGGTTAAGAAGGTCAGTTTGAACCCAAAATATTGTGTAATAACAGCATTACTATGTGACAATAGCATTTGTTACAAATTGGAATAAATTTTCATCGTTTTTTTCTTAGATTGCAGAGAAATTAACATTATTTGTAGGTCAGTTGAAAAATTCGCGGAGTAATCTATTTTTTGGTGTAATTAGGAATATCATTTAGGTTTCGTAATTGAACTCGAGTCTAATATGTTCATTTGAAGTATAAAAGTGCCTGTCGTTTTAATATGTATAAAATTCCATGGAGGACGCAGATGATTTTTAAAAGACATGACTTCGGCGGCGTCAATAAATAAAGCAGGATATTTTTTTCCCCGAGTGGATAGCATTTCCTCTATAAGGTCTATACTTTCATATGGGCACTCTTTAGGTCTAGAGAGTTAGCTCTTAGGACTTGACCCAACTTTTTCCAGACAGTCCTTCTTGGGTTTCTGTGTGGTTGCGGAGCTTCAACCTGCAGGTTTACCCTGAAGCGTAGCCATCGGTGGTCCGAGAAGTACACTTATTCTGATACCCTCCAGTTTTCTACCTTAAGTGTGTCTATGAACACCGTGATGTCCAACATTTTCTCCAAACTTTGAAATTCTCCGTGCATGGGAATACAGCCTATTATTGGCCTAAGCTTCCTCCAGCATTTCTCTCCATGCCTTCGGTTCCTGGCTGATGCCATCCAATTACGTGCGCCTAACTTTACTAAATCTTCCTCAACTGAATTTCGCTTTCCATCAGCGATTCGATTTAACACCATTTTTGCAGGGCTGCTATCGTCAAGCCTTTGTACACCCATCGTAATCTACTTAATTTTATACTTTTGACAATGTCGGGTCCCGTTGGATTAATTCATGATTATATCTTCTTCTCCATTGGCCATTTTCGCAGACACTGTCAAATATTCTGCATAGAATTTTTCAAAAGTGCCTAGAAGAGTTTCATCAGCCACTTTCTAAGTCTATGCCTCTGATCCAAACATCAGAAAGGGCTTGATTAGCGTGGTATACAGTTTACACTTCATTCCTCTAGACAAAAAGCGTGATTTAAAATGTTTCCGAAGGCCAATATAACTTCTGTTAGCAACGTTTATTCTCCTTCTGATCCCCGCTGTCACGCGACTCGGTAATGTGCCTTGGGTATGTGTATCTTTTTGAAGTGCAAAGATACTTAGTTTTTGCTTCGTTGATGAGTAATCTCATTCTTTTCGCAGCTGTTTCCAGTTTGCGGAAGGCTTCTTTCACACTTGCAAAAGACCTACCTACATATTAGAGCGAAGCCATCAGCGTAAGCCGTGTATTGATTGACTTGCTAAAGATGAATTCCGTCATTTCTACTACAAAGCTATGATAAATAGGAGGCAAGATAGCTTGTCACCTTGTCTCAGGCCTCTCTGTGATGTGAAACTTTCTGAGAGGTTTCGTTCAACTCTTACTCTGCATCGTACTACCTCGATTGTAGCTTTCGTTACTTCGATTAGGTGTTTTAGAAATCAGAAGCACTCCATAGCTTTAAATAACTCCTCTCGACTTTGTCATATCCTTGCTTGAAGTCTATAAACAGTACCGTAAATATTGATGATATTTCCAAATTTCTTTTTGAAGTGGAAATATGGTTTGTAGTAGACCTACCAGCTGGTCGAAAGCCACATGGATCCTACCTATTATGACTTCTGTGATGGGTGGAAGTTTTTTGAACAAAATAGTGGACAGTATTTTAAACGCTGGGGTGGCAGCACGTAAGTTGTTTCAATCGACCTCTTCATACAAAAATTCAAGTACAAATTTTTATATGAAGAGGTCGATTGAAACAACTTACGTGCTGCCACCCCTGAGTTAAGGAGGGTTATATCCTTATAGTTCTCAATACGAGTTAATCTGCTTTTTATGCAGGGGCATATCACACCTTGCGTCCACTCAAGTGGGAACTTTTTTTGAAGCCAGATCGATTCTATAAGCTTGTGTAATACGTTCCTTGATCCTTGGCCCCCATATTTTTACATCTCAATTGCTATGCTATCGGCTGGTGCGTTTCTATTAAGTTGGTTCACATCACTTTCAAAAGAGGCGAAACAAAAATAAGTGAAAGGCAAAAAAAAACAATATTGGTGTACAAAGCTCGAACCCGCTACCGAAAAATAAAATATATGGTTGGTATGTGAGCCTCAGTTTGTACTCAGGAAAATGATGAATTTTTGAATGATTCATCAATAATAATTTATGGAGGACTTCTATTCGAGATTAGTGATAAGCAAACGCAAGAACAAGACAAGACTGATATTGTAAGAGATAAAAATAAAGAGAAAAAAAAATTAAAACAAAACAAAGAGAAGAGAAATCTCCGTTATCAGTGCTGACGGCGGTAGAATATAAAAGGGCATCGAACACGTTGTAAATTGGCTCTCGATTGGAAATAAATCTCGAAGTGATAGTTCAGTCTTGTTTGTTTTAACTTGTGATGTTGTGCCCCTTATTATTCCTTACAATGTAGCCTTGATTTTGATCTTGCACAGTTATACTTGGTCATTGTCTTGCGAGTTTAGTTAAGTTTTGGTCTTGCTGAATGTGCAAGACCAAGGCCATTTTTGCTCATCATTATTCGAGATGCCGCTGCAGCAAGGAAATCATTTCAGAGACATTACAGCTTGAATGGTTGTTTTTGACACCGCAGTTTTCAGAGATTCTTGGTGACGATATTATTTTAAGAGTTTCGGAATAAGACTACAGATAAAACCATCGTCTTATGAATATTATATTATTTTCTTCAGCTCGCCCAGACCTTTTATAACCTAACATATCCTCTACAAACCCTTCAAACTGACCATTTCACGGTGCCATGTACGGCATGACGGACTAGTATTACAAAGAGTAATTCCTAAGCTTAGTTCTTCTTATGTTTATTCGGCTCTATAACTGGGATCCGATGCTGGTCTTGTGAAACTGATTTAACCATCGGTAACGATTCCGAGTCTATATCTTCCAGGTTAGTAACTCAAAATTCTGGGTTTCCTGATTTATAGTGTCCTTCCAATGGAAGTTTGGTCTACTTCGCCGTTTGCATCCTAAATATCTTAACACGAATAACGGTTTCTCTGCACTAATATAAGATCGATGTCCTGCCTATAGCGAAGCGTACCGATCTATATTTTATTCACGACAAAAATGTTTCGATAGCGTTTGTAAAGTCTCAACATAATTGCAGAGCCTCTGGAATCGCCCTTTGTCACATAAGAGGGTAACAATTTTCAAAAAATAAACCCGTCAAATGCGAAATGTCTTTAAATTTTGGTAAGCACTTAAGCTACCAGGATGTAAATACTGGTAAGATCCTAATCTTGGCTTCGATAGGCTAATGGTTGAGGCGCCATACTGTCATCATCGGTTTATTGTTTCAAAAGTTTTGATAGCCGAACCAGACGAAGCCACAATATACTCTAATTTGGTTTTATAGTTGTGCATCCTTATAGCTTTTGTGCGGCCCAATCTGTCTGGGTAAAACCTACTTTTATTACCCTTGTTGTTTTGGCACATGATGCCAGTTTTTCATTTTCACGACATTACGACATGACTTCCTGTTTCAATACTTGCCAAAAATGATATTTTGAATCGCACGGTGTAGTTCAAACCATCCGTAACCAGCCACGCACCTGCGAGGTCTTGTTATTTTTGGTTGCATTATGGCTTTACTATATTTTTTCTGAGTTTGATGATAGCAACGTAGAATTATCATCAGCTTTTTTTAGACCGTACTTTTTATTTATATAATTTCGATTTCCTAAGGCCATTCAATAAAACCACAGAGCAACAAACTCTGGATTGGAGCCTTGAGGAGATAAACTAGATCTTTGCAAAAACAAAATTTTATTCGAATCGGATCTGAACATACCAAAATTTTGTGTCTATTCATAAAACAATACTTCGTTCTAGTCTTCCTTTACTAAATATATTTATAAAAAAAAATTACAACAGAACAAAAAATGTTAATTTTAAAAATTCCGAAATGAATGAAACTCAACCCACGACACTCTTATGAAAATCTCACAAAATTTAGATGGAATAGAAGAAACTTGACAGCGGAATTTCTCTATATTTTTTTTTCTATTTAAATTTACAACATTTAAAAACAAAATTAATTTATTTACATATAGATGCACATAAATACAGAAAGGAAAAGTGCTCTTTCTTCGTCGTCGCAAAACATTATAGTAATTATTATTAAAGAAAATTCTATTTATTCACCCGAAGGCGACGTTGCCAATGTTCTGTCTGTATTATTTCATCGCGCTTAAAATTCTGGACGTGCGCCAAAAATCGTGCGCGGAAAAAATGCTGAAGAGGAAGCACAAGGTCATCACATCATTGTCGGATGCGAAATATTGTCACTGCATAAAGGATCTGTGCCAAATTAATTTCTGTGATTGTCCAATCCGTCAAGATTAATATTAATTCGTAATTATGAGGATTTTGCAAATAGTTCATCAAATCTATGCGGGATTATTGATGAAGATGAATTTGTTGATATGTTTTTCGTGATACAAAATAGCTAGCAGGGATTTTAGCTACAAGTGTTGAAATGAATTTTAGATCTACTAAATTGAGATGTTTTTAATTCAATGAAAAAAAGAAACAAAACGACGATGAAGCTCATCATAAGCGGCTGTGCTGTGTCTTATCGAAAATATCATAAATCAATGCGGATAAATTGATATTAAATTGGATCGTGTTTTGGTGTGCCTTTCACTTGTTTCAATGAGCCCGCAATATTTTTCAACAATGCTTCTATTCGGCATGTTTTTGGTACCCATTACATTTGTTGATAGATTGATTGTTGGTTTAATTGGGGGTAATAAGGTTAGAGCGGATTCATAACTCATGTGTAGTGATTTTATGTTGATTGGGGAAACATTATTACTTTTGGGAGGCTTTACTATTTAATTTAAAGTTTGACATATGTACATGATGGTACTTTGGATCCTGTCGATTAAAAAATTGACGTTTGATTCGTTCACACGAAGTTTTCTTCAGTACTAAGATAAGTTGTACTCTTCGGGCTCCTTTTCAACTGTTAAACACGAATTTACTACGCATTTCGACCGCATTGGCAGAGCTATCATAGACTTAAGTTGGAAACAGATGTTTGCGTTGCGAGCATGACGTTCGGCGGCTCCACTGATATGTCCTACGTCGAATATTTGAAACTAGACAAACTTTTACGTTGCATGTATTCCGAAAACAATATTTTGGTCCATCACTTACATAAGAATGAGTCACTGCATTGTACCATTTATCCGAACAGACCTAGTATTGTACCTGTTACCGAGGTAGGCTTGATATACTATCTCTGTTCATTTGGCGAATGGAAAATCCTAAAGAAAAATAATGATGTTCTGATAGCTTATCGTAAAGCATATGGAAGGAATTCGGCGTCTTCAGACAACACAATATATAGTTTGATGAAGGATTTCTTTGAGTACTGGTCTGTAGCCACTCCATTGGACCGCGTCCGCGACCCTCAAATGAAGTTGTTGAACTGGTAAGAGAGAATGTTGCCGATTATCCAAATGAGTCGTGTCGTCGCCGATCTCAGGAGTTATTCATGAGAGGAACCGCTTTAAGGAGGATTATGACGCAAGATCTTCATCTATTCCCATATAAAGTGCAACTTACTCAAAGATTGTTGCCAACGGAAAAGCCACGTCGCTGGATAGTAGATAGAAAAATGAAAGTGGTGCCAACGCCAAAACGCGAGCCGCTGGAATCCCATCCAGTACTATCGTAAAAACTTCGGTGATCGAACTTGAAGTTCCCTCCTCTCTAAGTATGCTTGCAGATGATGGAAGGAAAAAGAAAAAGGAATTGCTGTAAATAAGGAAGGCAAGTAATATCGGAAAGGAGGAGTGCCATGCTGTGAGGTGGCATCGAACCACAGACCTCTGGATTTGCAGTCGGGTGTCTTCTTCTTCTTCTTTGATAAGATATTAGGCCCAAAATCATCATCATCGGCAGCTACATTTGGGTCGGTCGAGCACTTTTACAGAGCATGGAGTACAGACGATCCCTCCTCATCCAGGTGGGACTCTCCGCCCTTTCTATCTTCCATAACGGATAACTCAGGTCCAGTGTCCCATACTCCAGCTAACAAGTGCCCTGACATCGAGCCGGCAAATAACCCGTTATCCACCCAACAAAACTTCGAACATCCTTTCTACTCCACCTCAACAATTCCTCAGCGCCGTTAGGAGAAGACACCGGAAGGAACCCTTGGCTAATCCAGGCCCCAATCTTCGGCGTTCGTTGTGTTTCATCCAAGTTCTATCCGTAAAGCGGCCCATACATTTTCAGTTTAACTGCACAGTTTATCACGTGTGTTGTTATGTCTGATCGATAAACTGTGTAAACTGTGCAGTTTTGAACTGTTTTCACTCAGTCCTCAGAACTGAGCATCTGGACCCTCTTTTGCTTCGATAAACTGCGCAGGTCAGATAGTTTATCGTTGAATTTTCTCAGTTTCGTCCATTTGCCACTATTAAAAAGATGTACTCAAATCAACAAAGCTGACGAGACTGAACAAAAAACTATATAGCGAACTGACGAACCCACACACTTTCAGTTTAGTATAGGGTATAGGTTTTTTTGCACAGCTCAACTGCGCAGCTGCAACTACGCACTGCAGAGATTGTATAGGCAGCGTTATATTTGTCGACACTTGACTGTTTGAGTTATCGCGGCGCCTCATATGAATATGAAGTGTTATCCTCTTCAAGGAAAGCCTGGAGACATCGGTAATCAAGCCAACAAATGTCCTGAAATCCTTTATACTACGCCCTTAAACCCAAAACGCATTAATAAATGGCACAGGAAGGAACTGTTTCGAGTTAGCCAATCCACATTACGCAACTCCAACGTCGTTGTATTTCATCCAAGATGGGTAAGGGCCTTCTTCCTCAAACTGTTGAGTACCTCAATAGTCGGTGCCGAATCGATGAAAGTAATGTTAATTGGTCCACAAAAGCCCCACAAGCAAGGTAGAGAAGGGAAGGTCCATTCTGACAGAGCCTTCATTCCAGAATAAGGTATTATACAACTGGGTGCGGCCGGTGACCAGAGGAGATCGTTATTGCGACAGTGCAAAAACTAACCACTGGCATGCAGATTTCGACACGATGACCTTCACATGTTTGTCTGATAGGCTTTGAAGAGTGTGCTTCCTCGGAATATGTGCTTCGTTTTCCTACTTTGAGCCTGTTTAGACTTTAGACACTTCGCTCCTAGAAGCGTTCCTCACGAACTTTGTGGATGAGGGGAGAAGTGAGGTGACCTCTTATCATCTCCACTTCGCCCTTTACTCACAAAGTGCGTGAGGAACGCTGCTGGAAGCGAACCGTCTAATTGATCCTTTCCGCTGGCGGTTGCTCAGCATCGATTCGGAGGCTGCAGCTTCACCACTTGAAGATCGTAGTAGGAGAAGTGGAGTGATAAGTGGAAGGCATCATATGCGATGATCCGGCATGAGGCTGCACGTCATTCCCTACAAGACACCGTCGGTCGCCCTGGACTTCCCTCCTTTGGGTATCAAATAATAATGCTTCCAAAATGCATTCCTGAATTCTCAAATTTCCTGCTGGGAGTTTTCCTTATTATAGTAAGGAGGCTTGTTTATCCACACATGCAGTACACATTGCACACATTTCCGTATACTTTAACAAATTTTACAAATAAATATCTGCAATAAAGTATCCGATATGCATATATCAAAATGAATGAAAGATAACAAAATTCTCGAAAGTCGTTTAACCGTTTTCTGTTTACCTGTTTAACACCGCACAAGCACAATACAGTTTGGAGTGTATATTAGTCAGGCATCACCCACGTCAATTGTTTTATAATTTTGTGCAAGTTACTCCTATATTTGTATGCATGTAGGTATGTACATATACATAGGAGTATATAGAAGAAGAGAGGATTCCCGCTATTAAATCGAAGATTACATTCGCATTCGCAACAAATCTAGAGGCAAGGGCGCTCACACACAATCTTCGAACGGAAGGTAAATATTGATCTAGGCCAAAACTTTCAGGTAATCTCCTCTTACAGTCTCGGATTTTTTTTATGCATAGGTAACGATTGAGTGCGTTTTGAAGAGATCGAGTAGCAGAAGAAATGGACTAGTTGAAGGTGCAATAGTACGGTTTCTATCAGGTAGATACCTCGACGACTGGGTTTCGCAGGGAATTTGGTTGGTACAATGATGGATAGCAGTGCTGGTGATAGTTGCTGGTGGAATGTGTTTTAAGTGTTGGAGAAAACTACCTGGAAATGCCAATGGGGAAAATGTAATAAAAATTTGCAAAAAAAAATAAAATAAGAAAAAAATGCTAAATGGAAGAGCGTTGCTGCCGGTCGGTCAGCTGTTGATAAGCAATTCAGTTCCACACACGCGTCATACAATAACCATTTGACGCGCGGGGCTACTACACTTCGCCTCTCGATATACTCAAAGTAATTCCAGCATCGATTGTGCTTCCCCCCAGAGAGTGCGGCCCCAAAGACTTCAAGATAGTCAATAAACTGCGGCGGGTGGTTGGTTGTTGCACGTTATCGTTGGCGGAGCCCCACTCACTTAGTTTCCGAAGCACCCAGCAAGCATTTATACAATATTTTTTTTTTGTGGAGCCTGGATTCTCCACACTTTTTTTTAGTGTATACACTTACAAATCATAGCTGCCATTCTTTCGAGGCGAGGCATTCGGTTTCCAACTTTTATACCGATCGGTCGACTTTTGAATTTAAGACGCCGGGCGGCGTGCTTTCTTCCTCATTCCTTCTACAATCGCCTACGAAGTGAGCAGCACAGCCAACACAAGAATAATAATATCCAGAGTAGAGAATCTTAAAAAGGAATCGGATTAATTGATTGTTGTTGTTGGGATTGGGACACAGCGCAGCACAGCACGCGCGAATTTTAGCACTATACTTGTCATGTTCCACGGAACCGGTTAATTGTGTTTGATGCACGTGGATTATCCAGGATCAAGTGTTACATTCTAGTGTGTGATTATATATCGATGATAATGGATACTTGAAGGAGAAAATGATTTTGTTTTTAATTTAACAGTGTAATAATTATTATGAACGGTCGATGATCGGAATTTTTCTTTGAAATTCTCTTGATTTTTATTTAATTTAAACAAAAAAGCAGATTATTTTTTATGCATATATTTTTACATATATGTATGTATGTAAAAAGAAGCTCAATCTGCTGTGATTGTAAATATAATAATATTAATTATATACAAGAGTGTAGTTGTAAATTGTGTGTTAAAAATTAAAGAGAAAAAATTAATTGCGAAAATACATACCTTGTGATATTAAAGTATTCCAGTGCAAATTACTTGTGATATATTTAGTGTTTAGAAGATTTGTTTATTTTATTAATTTTTTGTTTATTTTTTATTTTTTTTTGCTTGTCTTTAATAATATAAAGTAGTGTGTAACAAAAAAAATAATATAATGAGGGTGAAGCCAGCAGGAAAAAAATTTCTTAAGGCAAGAGCCGGTAGAAGGCGTAGTAGTAGCGTCTGTTATCCTCTGCCAAGGTGAGTACAGATACTATATAGATACTTCTTCTTTTCGATACCATTTATTATTGCTGAAAAATTTAATCATGTCAAGAATTTTTTGTTTACAAATCATGCCTGAAGTAGCAACATTTATATTAACAGAATTTTACAGCCACGTGTTTCATCACATAGAGTAGAAATCTAGAGCTGGCTACTAAAGTCAGGATCATGGTCCACACATTATATTCTGAAAGATACAGGAAATAAGTAAATGGATTGATTATAAGTGTGCTTTTTTCGCTAGTTGTTTATGCTCTAGTCTAGAAGTTAGTGGTGCTGCTAACTGGTCTAACAGTTAGATATTACCTGCATGTAGTGTAGATGACTTGCTGGACATTCAAAATTGTGGACAAGTTTGAGATACTTGGAAGAAATTTTTGAAATGTCGCAGATTTCTTATATTTTTTATCCTATTTTCTTGTGGATGTGGAATGATGGAGGAGAAATGTGTATAGATAGTGTAAAAAGATCATCCAGAATTTTCATAGTTTATGGTCTATTTATAAATTGATTTATAAAAGAAATGTTGTTGGGAATTTTGATTTTTAGAGTTTAGTATCAGTTTAAAAATATTGGTCGATGAAAGAGTTGAATTTGAAGCTGTTTTGAATCGAATTGAGAATTTCTTTTAATACTAAACAGTCATATACATACCATTTCTAATTCTAAAGTAGACAAAATTGTATTTTTTTCGCATAGTTATAACATTTGTAATTTAAAAGGCATTAAATTAAAAACAACCAAACTCCCAGAGAAAATTGCACAGTTCCTTCTTTTGTGTCTAGGGGGGATATGATGACTTATGTATCAATCTACACTCGAAAATTGTCTAGTCGGGAATTTTAAGTAGTCGGTCAATGCACGAAAAATGAATAAAGCGGCTGTTTCACGGCTATATGGATCATTAACTTATGATTGTGATTGTTATTATTTTGTTAAGGTAGTCACAAACAGCAATTGCAATTACATAGGAGATTATGGGACAATGTTTTTTGGGGGAGATTCGCTGTTTTAAATAGCTTTAGTCGATGAGACATTAACATTGGATTTTTGGCCCATAGGCAATATTGCTGTTGGAATCACTTCGTTTTAGGGTGTCATTGAACGCCCACAATTTGGTTTACCGTATAACTTTCAAATTAATTTATTGCGAATTTCCAGTGTCTCCGTTCTTGCTAACTTTACCCCGAGTAAAAGCGAAAATCGCCCGCATGGAACAGGTACGCACTAGCTCGTACCGTGTCCGCTGGTTGCATGCACGCTTGAGTAAACATAAGATTCGCCCGTAGCTAGCATGCAGGTGGCATGCATGAACAGTGTCAAAGGGTAAAATTTAAAACGAAAGAAGAAAAAAAAATATTTTCGTAGAATAAAGAATCCTATGCTTCTTAAAATAGATAGATAATAGTATTGTAATAGTCGTCATCAAATCAAACTGTTTTCATTAAATTTTTATCAAATATCTTATTCTTTCCCTGATTTCGTGCATGTCTGTGGCGAGAAAATTCTTGAAGATGTAGTCTCGGTATTATTTATGTAGCCCCGGCAAAAATTTCAATAAAATCGGTTCATTACTTTTTGAGTAACAAACGATCTATTCTTTCTTTTAACATTAATTAAAAATTGTGCCTTTTCTGGAAGATCGGTTTATAATTGGGAAACTCATTTAGAAAATTCAAAAAACTCTTTTCAAAATGCCATTTTGGTTGAATGGTAATTGCACATTTAGCAAGAACAAGACTTACCTAATTTTTACCTAAATTTAACTAGCTCAATGAGTAAACAGACTCAAATTAACTGATTTTCCAGTGAAATTATACATTGGTTTTACTGGTTCATTTTTAGAAAGTAGTATTTAAAAAGGATACAAGGGAATAAGCTAGGTCAGGGGGCTTGGGGGGGTGTTGAAATAGATGTCGATGAACCTAACGTTTAAATTTTTCACCGTTTTACGAGTTCGAAATTACTGACAGCCAGATTGGTCTATTTATACGGAGCCCTCTAGACACAGGAGGGCGTGGAACAGTTGCTATGATAATAGCGATACAATATAGTCAAATCTGCTGCATACCTGCGGTTCCTCGTGGCGAAAAGAGTCAATGGAGATGTAAAAGGTGCTATCTTCGATGATTTGGGTAGCGCAATTGTTAAAAGAGAGCTGGTTATTTTATTGAGCCCTTCGGAACACCAGCAGAGATCGGGTGGCGTTCGTTTTTTTAGTAGATACAATACCAATAGCTTGATTCAATCAGCAGAGCGAAGTGTCAACTTAAAAATTCTCATGTTCTGCAGTATTTGATGCCCAAGTAAAAACATGACTCTCCCGTTCTTAGCCTGAAACAGGCACGCGCAGCGTCAAAACGCCAAGTAAAAGTATAGAGTAAAATTTCTACTTTTCCAAATGCAGCCACATGCATACATGTTCGAACCAATGAAATGTGCAAGGAATAGTCCAAATGAAACACGGCACGTTCACACTTTTTCTAGACTAAATCAAAACTTGAATTAAATAGGACTAAGAAAATGGGAAATTATCTTGTACTATTTATATATGACGAGTAGAATAGTTGAGTTCGAGTTGAGATTAAGTTGAATTTTCGACTCTCGTCACAAACCACACAAACAAAACATGGAGATGCTGCTGTCAACTAAATTCAACTAAACCCATATAGCAGAGCTGAGTCGAATTCAGTCGACCCTAACTCAACTCGACTCGCGTCTCCATATAGTTGAACTCGGGTTCACGATCATCACGATCAAGGATACTATTAGCATACTCAATAGATCGGCTCTCGTTCGATTGTGTAGGTTAAGCGTTAGTACTCAGTTGGAGCACAGCTTGGTACAATGCTACTCGCGTTTGGAATGGTCGATTACAAATACATTCATTTGTGGAAGAGAGGCGCGCATACATCTGGCGAGTGTAAAGATTGGGGTTCAAGTAGTCTACGGGTTTTACAACATTTGCCAGTGGAATATAAAATGTACATTCACAATCTCAACAAAACTAATTTGGTAATTTAATAAATAAATTAAAATTATAATTATAAATTTGTGTACAATGAATGTACCAACAAATTTTTTTAAAATAGTTTTCGATTATAATAATCCCCAATAATATGACTTAGCGTTGACTAGATTAGACCTTGGTTCGACTTGCATAGAGACGATTCAACTACGACGGAGTACCACATTAAGTGAGAGGTATAAGAAAAAGATCAAGGAGTAGGTCTTCTTGGTCTATAGCGTCAGGAACTCGCATAACATCATTGACCATTTGGTACAGGTTATTCGTCTCTGCAAATCGCTCAGAAATATTAATACCATTCGACTAATTCACCCAATTTACATTGTGAACGTTGTAATTACCCTCAAAAATGATTTCACACTCCCAATATTGCAGCAGAAAGAAATTTATAACCTTCCTAAAAGTGAAAAATAAATATAAAAGCAGGATAGCCAGTTTAAATCTATTATACCAAAAGAAAACGTGCCGTTAATAGCCTTAATTAATAATAATAAGTTCCCGAAATTGTGTTTTGGATATCGTTGCTTTAACAATAACCCATAACAACTTACATAGTATATTTGTCAATAAATGCGCATTAAACATCAATAAATTGCAGCAAAAGACATCGTCTTTTATCCAAATTTATCTCAAAATTTATAAATGGTTAAATCAAATTAATACTCGAAAGTGTGAGTTTTAACTAGTTTTAGGCACTATTTTTCCAAATCAATAATTTTTTCAGCATTTGATTTGCATGTTACTAACTGAAATCAATTATTATTCTGGTTCTTATAGTCGTTGACCACGCATGAGCTGAGTATTTACCAGAGGTAACTGGCCAATTCTAGATTGTTGAAAAAATAATAAGTGTTTCAGTTTTGTTATTGTCACTAAGGGGGTTGGAATTAAAAGATGGAAGGTATTAGAAGGATATTTTCCGGAGGACTTTGAATGTTAGAAATTATATTTAATTTTTTGGTTTATTAATAAAAATAAATATAGAAGAGATCTTGTATATTTCTAGATCTATAGGTATGACATACAAACATATAACACTATTAAACCAACTGACGCAGTAAGGTCGTTACTTTATAAGAAAAAAAAATGATTCCAGGTGCACCTGAATAAGCAAATTTTAACACTAAACTAAATTTATGATTTCCTCAATATTAAATAACTGTAGTGCAATTTTTTTCATATCAACAAAATCTTGTCGAACGTCTGTTAGTAATTAATAACTAAGAAATCAACCGAATTAATAAACAAAAAAAAAAATAAACACGATTAATGAATAAGAAATTCTGAAACTTGTTCAATAAATATCAAATTTATTATCAAGTTCACTCTTGTTCGTTCATTTATTTTTCCCCCCATCTCTTATGGCACCACGGTAGTAATATTTAAC
This sequence comes from Thereva unica, assembly GCA_949987705.1. Lineage (NCBI taxonomy): Eukaryota > Metazoa > Arthropoda > Insecta > Diptera > Therevidae > Thereva > Thereva unica. The sequence continues at coordinate 22,020,685 of OX465285.1, read as the reverse complement.
ATTCATTAAATAAAATAAACTATTCAGTAAAATTCACTTTTTTTTCTTTACTATTTTTGTAGCTTTCTATAATATTGTAGTGTGACCGGGGCAGACTGTCGCAAGATGTTTAACAAAAACACTAAAAAGTGTTTTAAAATAAAACACTTGTATATGGCTTAGTTGTATTGTTTACACCAATTTCTACCGGCTAAATACCGGCTGTGGTGGCCAATTTGCACACCGGTGAAACTAATGAATTTATAATATTATTAATAAAAACTACTTTTAAAAAAGCGTTAATCTTCCTCTGATAACATGCAAAAATAGTGTTATATAAGATGTGGAGAGTGAAATATTAAAAAAAAATAAAATAGAGAGATCAGTTGGGAAAAAATACACATGAATCAGGATTGAATATCCATTCACGTTAATCTGGACTAGATCTGTTCAAAGATTTCAAACGCAATAAAAATATAATAAAAAAAACTATGCACGATTCGCCGATAAGAAAAACAAAAAAAAAACTTTAAACCAAAATAGAAATAAATAACAAAAAAATAAAATATTCATAAAAATTCCTTTTTTTGTATTATTTAATATTCACATTTTTCAAGCTTTGTATATTTATTTTTCACTGCAAAAATACTGCAGTCTGTTTCTATCCAATTCAACAATTCACAAATGGATTTGTTTATAGATGAAGGCAGTGGCGTAGCAAGAAATATTTCCAAGGGGAGGGGGGGGTTGTGGTTAAATAGTAAAGTTGCAAAAGAAGAGCCATGAGATGAATTTAAAGAGGTCCCAGTTAGGATTTTGGGAAATATGCACCAACGAGTCATAAAGAAAATGAGGAACAACAAGAAATTTGATGAGATTTGATGAGTTGAGTGAAGTCATAATTTACGAAGATGGCCATAGATTTTACATGACATGTGATATATTTATATAGCTGGAGGTTATCAGCTTAGAGATGATAAGAGCAGTGATGGATAACGGATGGAAGATTATTAACATAGGGGAGAAAAGCAAGGGACCAAGAACCGAACCCTGAGGCACACCGGCAGGTACTCCGGAGGATGTAACAATAATATGCCGAACGCACTGAGACCTATTTGAGAGAAGAGAGGAGAAAATACGAACCGAATTAGAAGAGAAGTGATACCGTTGACTAAGTTTATGTAGGAGATGCGAGTGAACCACAATTCAAATACTTGGGAGAAATCTAGAAGAACTAGTATTGCAATATCACGACGATCAAGGCCGGAACGATCCGTCGTTTTTTTTATGTGATAGACTAGAGGTTTATTGAAAGCCCCTTTATACTGTTCGACAATCTATTTTTTTCGTATAGAGTGTAATGTCGAACAGCAGCTCTAGTCGGGGAGGAGGGAACTGCCACAATCTACCCGCGATATTTTTAGTCCACCTACTCCCAACCATTACTACCGCGACTTTGACATCGGGGCATCGAGAAACTACTCGCTGGAGTGCTATGCCTCCTGAAACGAGTTGAATCTCATCAACCAACCGATGACATGCGGTTGGTGGAGCGGGGAAGGGCTAGCGAAGGCTATGACAAGAGGAATCAGGAATGTAAAGAGGGGAGAAGAAAGAAGGAAAGTTATGTGGGTGGGAAAGTGGTAAAGGCGAAGGACCGTGGGGCTGGCCGGTATTCGAACCCGGGACCTCTGGGATAGTAGTCAGGCGCCTTACCCCTACACTACCGAGGCCCCCCTACCTTCAGATAGCAGTGTCGCAACTGTGAGATTTACGGAAGCCAGATTGGAGATTAGAAAGGAAATTACAAGAATTAAGATACCGCACGACTTGAGTAAATACAATTTTCTCAAAGACTAGCGAGTACAGGAAGAATACTAATAGGGCGAAAATCAGTCTGAAAGTCGCGTCGTGTGGCGTGACAATTCGTTTGCGTTGAAGAGAGTAGAGCTTCAGTTCAATTACGAACTCCAGCACAGGGGCCAGAGAGGAGAAGTTTTAAGTTGAGTAAGGCCCTATTCTGAAAATCGTAATTCGACTGAAACGTCACTTTTTTCAACTCAAATGACTTGTCATGCCACACGACTCGACTCCTAACACAGAGGTCTAAACTAGCTTCAAATCAGTCCTCAATAAGAGGACGCATTTTGTCGAGAATTATTTATGTGATAAATCAAATTTTGTATAAAAGTGGTGATTTGTTTAATTGCAGCCCAGAAGTGCAAATCTTAAAATAACTTTTGGGACCGGTTCATATAATACTAATAATAACCAACAAATATAACACCTACAAAAATTGCCGCCCCGAAAAGGCTTGCGCCCCGGGATGTAGTCCATTTAGCCCTGTGGTTAGGGTGGCCTTGATTTGCACTACTTGCTCGATGATAGACTCGATACATAGTTTCATGTTGAAACTTCGTGAATTTTAGGTTTCTCCGCGGAATACCTGGAAAAGCGCTCCATAATGATCCTTCATTAGTCAAGAGGGCTCCAGGTAGCTTTGGAAATATTTCAAATAATTTGTGAATCTTGAAATGCCCCCCCCCCCGTTCCTCGTCACTGGGTGAAAGTTTTTGTTTTGTTGTTTAAATAAATTAAAAAATAAATAAAAAAAAACAAGTATAAAAGTTTATAATATAAACATAAAAGTCGGAACAAGTTTGTCACCAAAAATGACACGTTCTTCATAATTCCCAGTCACACAAAATATCATAAATGCGCGACACAATATGCGCCCAGCTTTGGACTGGTTAATAAAATTTCGCAAGTATGATTGTGTGATTAAAAATTGAAAGAAAGAATTAAAAACACACACTCATATATAAAGAAAAAATAAATAATAAATAAATAGAAATAGAAGTAGAAAAATATGCAGTAATTTCTGCTCCTTTTTCCCCCTACAGGTTTTTCTTGTATCTAAAAACCCCGACAGGTATATTGGACCGCGAGGTGTGGTATATTTATTATTTATTTTAATTAACATAAGTAATTTGCAAATTACAAATTAAATTAACAGTCGTCGTCGTCGGCGGCAAAGACTTGTTTCTGGTTCTCAATAATAATAATAATATGAATATTGCATTCTTTTTTTTTCGCTAAGCACAAAATTAATAAAAATAAAATATAATGAAAAAATATCATTTAGCAATGAAATATGATTGTGATGACGGTGGTGGGTCTTGAGTTGTGTTTTGTGTCTTATCGTGGATTTGTTTTAGAATATATATTGTGAACCCAGACAACCGGGCAACTTTCTACACACGCTGAAAATATTCTTTTTAAACATTTTATGCAAATTCATATCGAAAATTTGCATCACGATAACGTGGATAAAGGTATGCACTAGATAAGACCCTTTGTGCTACCACAGTCCGTCATACCGTTGGTCACGTCATGGGGCAGAGTTTTGTAGTAAGTTGAGTTCGGGGGATAGAATAAGAGTAGGGAACCCTGCGTCTTTACGAAGCCCAAATGTAGTACTCATATCTATTTAGTGTATGGAAGACGTATTAATGTAGTAAGTCATGTCTTTCCAAACATAGATAGCAGTACTTCTATAGGCAGTGAGGTTGTGCAATAAAGTATACCCCGACCCCTGGATAACAACCCAAATCAGCATCAGGTGATATTTGAGTCTCAGTGCGAAAATTTGGATAAATAGTCCTCTCCTTCTTCTTCTTCGTCACAGCTAAGAAGTTTGAGTGTTTTTTGCTAAGCATTCACGTTTCAGATGCACGTGAGTACCGGTAAGACATCGTCTTATGTTTATAGTAATGGTTTAGAAGACCCTTGAAAGACTACAGTGCGCCTATATCTAGTTCTACGATATTGTCGACTATGGACGACTATGGACCTAAGGTTAAATGATTTTACCACTTCAAACTCGTGTTCCTTTTCCTTGATTGAGGAACTAAAGTTAGGTATTCTTGTAGACGAGACCACCCTGTACGTAGTTTGCTTTCATTGATGTTCAGTCCCAGATCACATGCTCTTGATGTTACGGCCGAATCTCGAATCACTCTCTCCAACGCCAGGTTGATAAGGAGACAGGCCAGACCGTCCCCCTGCCGGAGTCCATTATAGATGTTGATTGGTCTGGACAGTGCTCCAGATACCTTTATTTGACTTGTCACATTAGTCATGGTCAATCTACATAGTCGTGTCAGCTTATTGGAGATGTCGAATTCTGGCCGGGTTCATGTTTGCAGAACTGACTTAGATCTAAGTAGCACAGTAAAGCGTTCATGAACATCGCAGTTAAATTGTCGAAGTCTACTATGTCAGCATTAAATTCAAAACTGCAAAAACTTACACTGCGCAGTCAGAACTGCAAACATGAACCCGGCCTCTCTCATGGTTTTGTAGAGTTCTACTCTGGCTATGCTATCATAGGGGGCTCTTAAGTCTATGAAGAGGTGTTGAATTGAGTTTCAAAACTCTAGACATTTTCCATAGCCTGCCTCAAGGTGAAAATATAATCAGTCGTTAATTTGCTTGGCCTGAAGCCACACTGGTATTGGCTTATGATGTTTCTGGCGTATGGAGCTATTCTGTTTTGTAGGATAGCGGAAAATATCTTGCACGGTACTCAACAACGTACCATATTTAACTAATTCTGCTGGGATGTCGGGTGATGGCTCTGCTGATTTCTTCTAAGCTTGGTGGTGACAGCATAGCATTATCAACGGATATTGGTGAAGCTTCAAAATCCTCAACTAGCTCGCCATTTAGCAATCATGAAAGCGCTCTTTCCATCACTCCAAGGTGGGTGATCAAATTCCATTCTTTGTCTTTGCAGTATGTGCAACGTGGTGTGAATTGAGTCATACTGCGGACTCTTCGGTAGAAATCCCGCGCCTGGTGCCAAGCTTTTTTTTTCGCCTGTAAATTCTCTTTTCTTCTTTTCTGAGCTCTTTATATTTCTCTTCGCGTGCCCGTGTTTTCTGAGACTGCTACATGGCTCGGTACGCAGCATTCTTATGTTCAGTTGTCAGATTGCATTCATTATCGAACCAGTCATTCCGATCTCTACAACTTCTGCCTAAGGTGGAATATGGGTTAAATGAGAGAAAGCAGCGCTCATGGAAACGGGGGGGTTGAGTAAAGTTTCGTTAAACTCAAGTAAATTTAACAATACTGGTCAGGTTAAGTCGGGTTTTGCATGTGTGTTTATTTGAGTATCGTTTACTGCACATACAATATACCACCGGCGACACAAGGTAAAATTATTCATGTATCACTTCAACCCAGAACTTTGGGGGTGCTACACAGGAGACTAATACTGAGTTTCCATGAGCATTCAACCAGAATTGAAGCTGAGTTATACGTCATAGAATTAAACACAGTTAAAAGTGTTCGTTAAAGATTTTCAACTCTGCTCAACTCAACTCAACGAAAATAGGTAGGTTGCGCTGAATACACCCATACAAACCGACTTTAAGTAGGATAAATCGAAAAGACCATTATGCATAACGAAAATGATCAAATACATTCAACTTTTTCATTTTGATCACGGCTCACGTTAAAAATAGCCATGCCATATTGCTAGCATTGTCATACGAAAAGCCACTGAATGGCGATATTCAGTATTTTGAAGGATTCCTGGTGCTATGGCAATATGCAAATGGGTACCTCAAGTTGGCCAAAGGACTGATTTTCAACTCTACTGTAGATAACTAGAGAGATTATCACAGGCAATTGAAAGAAATCGGCACAGTCTGAATAACAGGCGAGGTGTTGTCTTCCATCACAATAAGATCCGACCACATTCTTCTGATAATTCGTGAAAAATTGGGAGACCATGGTTGTACAATTTTGATGCATCCACCAAATAGTCCAGAAGTATCCCAGAGTGAAAATGAAACTTGCCCGCAGCTAGCATATAGCAGGACCGCACGCAAAGTATAACACCATCTATCTATCACTAAATCATAATTTTACAAAACCCCCCCCCTAATGGAATAACGCTAGCTTCAATAGAACCCTCTGAAAAGTTCTTCATTCAGCTTTTCAACTATAATTTCAATCAGAGAAGTTCCTGGCATCATGAGTAACGCAGAGTATCACCATCAACGAATCTATTAAGAGGGTTGAAGGAGATTGAGTGTAGATATTATTTATAAAAACTGGGAAAAGAGCGGGTGATAGAATTGAACTTTGTGGTACTCCGGTAGATTTGATACGGAGTTTAGATTTAACGCCATCCTATAGGTACTTGATTGAACGGCCAGAAAGAAACTATTCCTCCATGAATGGATGAAAATCAATATATTTTAATCTGGAAGTATAAGTTGTAGTGGCAAGGTCAAGTACATAATATTGCTCCTATAAAAAGCATTCATACTTTGACTTACTAATTTTATCTTGATCTTGAACTTTTTTTTACTACAACTACAAATTTGTAACATTCCATCATTAATCACCATGACTGAAAACCTCACTTTTACCTCATTCCCACGGTCCATACTCCCCTACTCCATGGCTTTCCCCATGATCAATAGTTATTTTTAAGGAGTTCAAACTAACCAATTAAAACCTGCCTACTTAGAGCTGACTACGTCACAAACGTCCCCTAAAAATACCTCTGGAACAACAACCTGCTAAATAATGTAATCATTAAACTCCCATTACCAACGGGGGAAATTCCATAAAAATTATTATGTTTCATTCTCTCTAATCCACAAGTCTACAATCAAAAAGGACCTTCTTACTACTGGGTTACTGTAAGAACATAAATTATTGATTTTTTTGAGGGGGCGAAACGGGGTTACTACGATGAGGAATGAACACAATCCAAGCGTTGGTGTATATATGTACAAAGAGGGTTGTAATGACGATAGTATGAAACTAACTACCCAAGGGAAGTACAATTGTACCGAGATTTCGAGTTCCTTATCCGTCGTCCTTTTGGGGTTGATCTAATCGCAGCCAAAAATGGCATTTGTTATGCTCGTGTGTCCTTGAACTTATTAATGACCAAAAAAGGTTATGTTTTTGATTATGGAATAATTATGATTCCTTTGTTATTGTTGTGGTTTTGACTCGAAGAACACAAGCATAATTCGACAAGAGACTGCACAATTACCAAGTAGTAATGTCCAATAATACCCGGATAGGGAAACCCCCTATGTTTTTTTTTTCTACCTACTAACCCAGTAGTCGCCGATGTAACTCGATGCAAATTACTACTAACTCAACACGGCGTTATCCACGATACATGATGATGAAAATCGTTGACGGAATGCATAAGCGTTGCAGAAAATTAATTCGCGTTTTTTGATTATTGATTTATGATCTTTGGAATAAATTTTCATCCGTGATCAGGGAATTTATTTAGTCATAGACGGGCATTACTGAGATTCATTATTCAATCAACACAGACAATCCCGATGATTGTTTGCTCCTGTAGCTAATGATAATGTTTGCAGGTTGTTTCACACTTAATTTATAGTTTAAAGAATAATATTAGCGGCATTTTTTTTTGTTTTATTAAATAATTATTTGTGTTTTGTGGTTATTAAAGTTTTTCCACAATTTCAATTATTATGCCATTAAAAATAGTAGTAGTAATATTAATTAATAATTCCATAGTTTTTTTTTTGCAGTATTATATAAGTTGGAAATATACCTAGTAAAAAAATTTAACTCATTCAGAAGAAATTAAGGGGAAATATATTTTATGTAATTAAGTAATTACTTCTTCTTTCATTAATACATTCCCTTATGTGATTTGGTTTTTCTACAATTTCTCACCAGCTGCGTCTGTCCTACTACTGATTTATCTAACTTGTTCGAAAGAAGCGCCACGAGCTATCGGTTAGTCTTTCGCTTATTTGTATGCGTACGAATTAGTCGGTCTAAAGGTTGGTATACGCGCAACGATTTGTTTGTGCAAACTGGCTTGCGCAAGTCTATTTGCACAAGTGAATCGTTGCGTATAAACGCAATTTTTTAGCTTGCGCAAGCCAAAAAGTTTGCATCGTGAAAAATATGTGCTCATAGAAAATCGGCTTGGTGTTTTTGCATGAACGACTAAACGATGTTTAAGCCTCGGCTACAACCCTCAGCATAGTTTTGGATGAATGGTTTCTGGAACTTTATGGCTTGGAGCACATTTGGAAATAACTGTTGAAAATTTTAAACCTTCTTAACTCATTCCTGTTGCCAAAATTCTAAGCATAGCTCATAGCCGTTCATGGGGGGTAATTGCACAACTCATAACAGTGAATTCATTGGCTTAATTAAATTTAGTGGTTCCATCCATACTCAAATAATTGCGAAAATCATGAGGTTCACTGCATAATTCAGCTAGTATGAGAAAACAAATCTCTTCTTAGCGACCATGGTTTACACCATTTCTTTTTCGCCTTTAATTTATTTTTTATTGTGCAAACCGCAGCCGTTGAAAGAATTAGTTCTTCGTCAAAATTTTCCATTTTCAAAGCAAACACTACAGTTCTTCACATCACAATTGTTCAAGCCAAACTAAACGTGTGACCGGTTCATTTTCACTCAGTTTATTTGCACCAATTAACTTGCCCCAGCCAGCTTGCATAAGCAAATCTTTGCGTGTAAACCGACCTTAACAAACCAAAAATTGAAATCGAATTGATTTGGCCCATCTTCTTCCGTCAGATCGGTCGTAAAATTAAGTTATTAATAATCGATCATACACATACCCATGATGGCAAACTACCGAAGCTTTCCGTGTCAGTGGCTTCCATGATGAATTTGAACAGTGATCTCAAGTACTCCACGGAATTTAGCGTTAGATATCTTGCTGTAATATGCTGATGATGTCGCTCTAAAAGGTAGGTCGTTTGCGAGTGTGAAAGAAACCTTCATCAAACTGGAAGCAGCTGCGAAAAAGATGGGATTGCTCATCAACGAAGCAAAAACTAAGTATCTTTGTACTTCAAAAAGATACGCAACTCCAAGACAAAATATCACATAGATGGCATATAATATAGAAACCGTTAAAGAATTTACGTATCTTGGAACCGTATTGCAAGCTGACAGTGGTGAGACAACGGAGATCAGAAGGAGAATAAACGTTGCTAACAGATGCTATTTTGGACTGTAACAGCATAATGGCGCGATAAAATAGTGGGCGCCACTTATGCGAGGTATTACCCCCTTAGCCATAAACCCGGAAAAGCATGACCAAGGAGCCAACACCATACATAAGAAAAGAAACAAAATTCCGGAACTCCTACGCCGGCCACACGGAGTTATCTAGCTCGCCGGAGGGGTCGTGGGGTGTGTGGCCGGGCCGTACCGCGGTTGGTTCACCACTTACCTGTGCCGGTGCAACTTTGAATTACGCCTCCATCCTTCTCCGGTCATCGTCTGAGCCGCGTCAAAGCCTGAAAAGGAATGACCTCCGTCCCAACCATTCCATAAAAAAATTTACCACCTAGACATTCTAGAATTCATAATGTATTTATAATGTATTTATAATCATTGAATACTCACAGGAACAATCATTAACACAACCAATAATTAGTAATTGCAAATGCCAATTTCACAAGACATTAAATATGCTCAAACTACCAAAACTTGAGATACGAATTAAATTCAATTAAATTATCATACATGGATGCAGACAAAAAATAAAAAAAGCGCGCAGTAGCGGTACCATTACTCTACGCTTTGTACAACCGATATCTTTACAATCAAATCTCTTAGTCGAAGAACAAATTTTCCGGAAGCAACAAAGGAACAAAATATTTTCACGAAGGAACACAAACAATTCACCAATGAGTATCAGTACGATCATAAAGTTAGTAGTAAATACCAATAATTTTATTATGGTGGTAACAAGTCGTGTGTTGAAATATACCAACCTAATCTATAATGCTGTTCTTTTTAAATACACTTCTATGAAGTAACCAGTTAGAATATCAATATCTTCCAATATTAAAAACTACCACTAGTATTTAAATCTACCTACTCAAGTTTATACAGTGATCAACAAAATACCTTCAATTTTCTAATATTGCGCACTTCTTGATCCTAAGGCATTTGGGGTGAGTAGGTTAGTTCTTCCAAATAAGTCACCCCATCCGCTGATATTCCAGCACAAGAAACCGCCCAAGATTTGTTTTCCTTTTTCCCCAAAAATCGTCTTCTTCAATAAATTTTTTTTTTCAATCCAGGAACAAAAAATCGCCTTCTTCAATAAATATTGTTTTTCAATCTCCCGAAACAAAAATCGTCTCAAAGATGTTCTTTTCCAATCCAGAAACAGCAATCGTCTACTTCAAAAATATTTTTTTTCCAATGTCAATAAATATTTTTTTTAATCCGGAAACAAAAATCGTCTTCGTCAATAAATATTTTTTTTCAATCTTCAAGCGAAAATCGTCTACTTCAGAAATACTTTTTTTCCCAATTTCAATAAATATCTTTTCAATCCGGACACAAAAATCGTCTTCTTCAATCAATATTTTTTTCAATCTCCAGCAAAAATCGTCTATTTCCAAAAATTTTTTTTTTCCATCCCAGAAAACAAAAACCCGTCCACTTCAAAAAATATCTTTTTTCCAATCCCTCTCTATTTTCTCGCCTCCTCCGTTTTTATTTTCCCAATACCTCCCAAGTGATTTCAAAAAAAATTTTCTCTTACCTACAAAGTGATTTCTAAAAAGTTTTCCAACCAAAATAAAATTTTAGAACCGACCGTTACAGGACTTCGACAACATCTTACATCACGCATTTTGTCCAGAGGAATGAAGTGTAAACTATATACCACGCTAATCAAGCCCGTTCTGATGTTTGGATCAGAGGCATGGACTTTGAAAGTGGCTGATAAAACTCTTCTAGGCACTTTTGAAAGAAAAATTCTACGTACAATATTTGGCGGTGTCTGCGAAAACGGTGAATGGAGAAAGGAGATATAATCACGAATTATACCAACTGTACCGGGGACCCGACATTGTCAAAAGTATAAAATTAAGTAGATTGCGATGGGTGGCATACGTACAAAGGCTTGACGATAGCGACCCCGCAAAAATAGCGTTGAATCGAATTCCTGATGGAAAGCGAAATTCAGGTCGACCAAAAAAGCGATACATGAACTCCGTTGAGGAAGATTTAGTAAAGTTAGGTGTACGCAACTGGAAGGCATTAGCCAGGAACCGAACGGCATGGAGAGAAATGTTGGAGGAAGCCAAGGCCAATAATAGGCTGTAGTGCTACAGATGATGATGATGATCTTGCTGCAATAACATTGCTCTTAGACGAGGAGGAAAAAAATAAAATAAAAAAGAAAGTGGGTTCATCTCATGTGGACTTCGCGACTTTATATAGAGGATTAAGGGGCCATAATTTTTCAATGAAGTTTTAATACTGATTGAGGACTTTTGAATATCAATCCTCCAGACCCTCCCTCTAGACCGCTAACCTATCCTTTCTCCTCTATCCTTCAAATCAAGCTTACTACTAGACACTGACCATGACTTTTGAACGACATGACGGACTAGTAGTGCAAAAGGTGATTCCTAAGCTTGACCTTATTACATAAAAAAAATCAAAAGTCAGCAAGAGTTAACCCTTCTAGCACAGAAGGCGCACTTTTCAGCTAAGCATGAAAATCTATATATACATACACATACATACATATATATATATACATATATATATATATATATATATATATATATATATATATATATATATATATATATATATAGAGTTTCCCTTCTAACACAGAAGGCGCACTTCCCAGCAGGGCTGAGAAATATTTACCACTGCCGTGGCTCAGCTGAGACATGCAAACATAAAATATTAGTAACATGTAAATAAGAACACAAATCCTATCTCTAAAAAGAGATTGAACATAAATTAAAATAAAAAGTAAGGGCATCCAACATGTAACCCACCAAACAACATAAAATGTAAGCAATCACGTGAGATTAAAAAGATTCCTTTTAAGGACATCTTTACCAATACTCACGTTAAACACATTAATATTGTTGTTCACGTTAATGAACATGCGATTGACAGGTTCGAATCTGCCGTAATTCGTATTAGAAGAGTTGATTTGTAAGAGAGGTGGTCCTCTTAGATTGTAACGACTCACTCTAAACGATGCACGGTGATCTAGAAAACCTGAGTCAACCTTTCCATTAAGGAGCTGATGAACAAAAACAACATCGGCCACCTCACGGCGCTTGTGAAGAGAGCTTAAGTTAAGTAACTTAAACCGAGATTCATAAGATGGAAGAACTAATGGGTTTTCCCAAGGAAGATGATTCAGTGCGAATCGAACGAACCTTCGTTGGACCGATTCAATAGTTCTAACATGCACAGAGTAGTGAGGAGACCAAACCTGGGACGCATATTCGAGTAATGGTCTGACAAGAGAAATATAAAGGTGTTTAGTAATCAAGGGGTTGTTAAATTTTTTGGACCACCTTTTTATAAAACCCAGGACTAAACTACCCCTGGAAGAGATATAGTTGATGTGAGTGGAAAAATCCAGCTTACTATCAAATCTAATCCCGAGATCTTTAACAAAGTTTACACGAGGGACACCTTCATTAAGAAAGGTGTAGTTAAAAATTATAGGATTACGTCTCCTACTAAAAGTCATGACTTCACATTTACTAATATTAAGAACCAGGTTGTTATACGTACACCAAGAGTAAAAGGTGTCAAGATCAGCTTGCAAAAGTTTGCAATCCTCAATACTCTTAATGTGACGGTATAACTTGATGTCATCAGCGTAAATCAATATTCTACAGTGTCTTAGCAAGGAAACAATGTCATCAATTGATAAAATGAAGAGAAGAGGGCCCAGATGACTTCCTTGAGGGACACCGGATGATGCTTCAATGGGTACTGATTTGGATCCTCGAAAAAGAACTTGGTAGGTCCGGTCAGCTAAGTAAGACTGGAACCACACCAGAAGTGCTTGCGGAAAGCCAAGCCTTCTTAATTTGAGAATTATAATAGAATGGGAGAGCTTGTCAAATGCCTTTGCTAAAATCAGTGTAAACGCAATCAGTTTGATAACCAGAAACGAAGCCCTCGACAGCATGAGAAGTGAACTCAAGAAGATTGGTGGTAGTGGAACGACCTGCAAGAAAACCATGTTGATTCGTTGAGACAAGCCTCTTGCAGATCGGAGCGATCGCAGAATAGATAATTGATTCGAAAAGCTTCGGTATAACAGACAACTTCGCAATTGGTCTATAATTCGATATTTCGTTTTTGCTACCACTTTTGTGAATAGGAATTATAAACGAATTCTTCCAAAGCGTAGGGAAGCACCCTTTATCCAGGGATTTCTGAAACAGGGTTTTCAGTGGAGACTGGAGAACCTCCACACAGGACTTCAGGACAGCAGGTGGAATACCGTCAGGGCCCGAAGTGAAGTCGAAAGGGAGTTCATCAATATGTTTCACGATATCAGCAAGGGTAATTGAGAGAGGTAAAAAATGAGGCTCTCGGTTAGGGGTAATGTGACGAAAATTATTGTCATTAGGCTGAAAGTCAGAAGGTAAAAAAGATTGATGAAAGAATGATGCAAACATGTTGCAAATCGCAAGTGACTCAGAACTAGACCAGTTCGTGTGCTGCATAGTATTGGGGTAGTTATCAACTTTTTTCTTAGAGTTGACAAATTTAAAGAAGTTCCTAGGATCAGTAAACACTTTATCACTCATGCTGCTAAGGTGTTCACGATACAGAGTAAAAGAGAGTGAACGAAATCTGTTATAGCAATTGATAAATGAATTGCGACTAGGAGAGTCCTTTCTCTTTAAATAGGTTTTCCAAAGTCTATTCTTCTGATTTTTTAAATGCCTGAGTTCATTATTAAACCAAGGTGGAGAAGAACTGGGCAGTTTTTGGGGCTCATAAGGTACGCAAGAAACGAGGGCCTCGTATAGTACGTTATAAAACAGTGCCACAACGTCATCCAACTCATTTGCGGAAAGCAAACTGTTAAAATCGATCGAGGCAAGCTTAGATGACAGCTCCCCAAAGTTAGCCTTTCTAAAGTTAAAAGAATGGGTTATCTCCTCCGGACAAGGCTTATTCTCTGAATTGAAGCAATAATTAAGCAGAAGCGGAGGATGGTAACTGTCAACAGACGTCATGACTGTTGGACTGAGTTCGACAGTCATATTGACTGCGTCAGTAAAGAATACAAGATCTAACTGCCTCCCCAAAACGTTAGATACACCGCTCATTTGATTCAAGCCAAGTGAGAATAAGGAATTAAGAAAACAGGATTCCTTAGAATTCAGGTTGCCTTCAGGAAGGTAGTTATCGTCATCTACATCCGTTACCCACTGAATATTGGGTAAATTAAAGTCTCCAAGGAGAAGTAATTCATCACCAGTGTCCATCATACTCGAGATATGATCAACACCAGAGATGAGAATATCATAGAGATTTTTACCTCTATCGTCAAGAGTGCTTATCATATCTGGTGGGATATAGCAGCACAGCAGAAAGAGATTAATTTTAGATAAGGTAATTTTAAGAGCGACAAGCTCAATGTCAAGGTGGATAGAAAAACTAGGAAGAGAAATTAGATTACAAGACAGATGGCTACTACAAGCAAGAAGTACGCCACCTCCACGAGCATCCGAGTCAGTGTAACGATCCCTCCGAAACACTTGGTAAGAGGAATCAAAGAGTTCCGCATTAAGAATACCTTCATGAAGCCAGGTTTCAGAAAATGCTATGACATCGAACCCGCTAGCCATCGATGCCTGAAGGATGCCGTTAGTTTTTGACCTAGTCCCTCTTACATTCTGGTAGTAGAGGGAAAGCGTCTTGAGTTTTTTGGCATCTGTATAGTGCTCGAAGTAGAAGCGTTTGCACGATGCGCTTGAGTACGGGTATGCGGAACAAAAAGCTTGGTAAGGGCACCAGCAGGCCAGAAACCGGGATCTAAAAGAGTCTCGGCAATAACGGGCGGTGCAGACAAAACAAAAGAAGCAACAGGCTTGGAAGCCTTGCTGACTTTTCTGCAGGAGACAGTTCCAGGGTCTATAGATTTCTTCCTTAAATATTCACAGACAGACTCCGTCATAGTTTCAGGAGAGAATCGTGATATAAAGATATCTAAAGGTCTCGGTATCGTAACCAGAGGGGTGCACGGTTGTAGGGGAACTGTAGCTGCCGTGACCGGGGGGTTGGCCACTATTAAGGGCGAAGAGGTTGATACTGAGGCCGGCCTAGAAGTCGACTCCATCTCCGGAACACGGGGCAAGGAACTCAAAGAGACACCGTCCCCGATTTGGTGGCGATTTCGATTTTTCCTGCGACTTTTGCGACGCACCTTAGTAACAGGTGCAATCGAGTTGACGGCCTCCTGTGGCAAAAGGACGTTCTCCGAACGGGAAGTAGCCGCGGGGCAGGGTGAAGGCAGAGGCTGCTCCTCAACCTGCAGAGCGTCATCAGATGCTGCCGTCGCTGAGGAGGTCTTATTTGTAACAGCGACGCTCTCCAAACTTAAGGACAGGGAGCTCAGGGCGTTGTGATTTTGAATCACTGCTGATGATAGCGATTCAATATCAGCCCTAACACGCTTGGTATTCCTTTTTATATCGTCCAATATAGGATGGACAGAAGCCAAGGAGCTATAAGTGCAGGAGGGAGAAGTGGCGACCGGATTAAGTATCGCCGAATGTATGTCGTCTAACGACTCTAATGCTGTTGCAATTCGGGAAGAAATTTTTTCAAATTTCTCAATCAAGGAACCCGTATTGGCCACAGCAGAGTTCAGGGTGTCAGACAACGTGTCAAGCCGGACATTAATAGACTGGACGTCGTCAGATAAAATTTGAAAATGGCAGATATTACTTGAGAAGGAGTTAAGACGATCCATGACTTTTTCGCGATCAGCGAGAAAAGCGTCAGAGATGTCAACAAAGTTCAAAATCGATACGAGGCAGAAGTGCTGTGCAAGACAGAGACTTGTTGCGAAAACAGCAATTCAACGTAAATCAGCTAAAACTTTTGTGGAAACTCAAATAAGACAATTGGTTGCTGATGCTACGAAAAAATCATGCATCCACGTATAACCAAAGGGAATAGCGGAATTTTTTCCTAAATGCTCTAGGCGGTACAGGTTAAACATTTCTCATCAATTTGATTTTGTCGTTGATTCGAATGCAGTAAGATTGCACTTTCAGTGACATCATCAGCAATTGCATCAAAGCTACTCGCTGGTGGACGTAGTACCCAAGCTCCCATTGAATTTGGACCAGATATCAACATCAGCAAAAACTCCCATATATTATAATTTGGGACGAATGCACCCATCCTACGCCGTCTACGCCATCCTTTCAACCGAGATTGGGTCTCCCTCGCTGTCGTACCCCATAGGTTTTACCGCAGAGAACTTTCCGAGCAAGCTCATCTTCACTCATATGAGCTACATGCCCTGCTGCTACTGCATTCAGAGCGCTCTACAATAAATCCCAAAACCATTTTGCAACAAATATATACGTGCCTTTACTGAATATAAAATTCCATAGTAAATTGGATTTCCTTGTTCCAAAACACATGAGTAAGCATGCTTCTGAAGCATGTCTTTTTTTGTCAAGGGAAACGTGATAATTTCATGTTTTTCATGTTTTAGTAACCTAAGAGCACAGGAGGCAACTAGGAATTAATCTATACCATATCTGCCCCTTTGTGAAGGATGCAAGAGTTATACAGTCTAATATGATAACTTTTGTTAGGGTGACGTACGTCCGCCTGCAATTAATGCTTACTTTATTCAGGTTTCACTTAGTTTAGTATTTAATAAATGCCGATAGTTTTCTTTAACTTTTTCAGTGTCCTCTACCCCCTCTACTTTATCGTCCCATACGATACTCTCCTACTTTTTACAAGAAAGTGACCAAAGTCAACATTTACTCCTATATCCGAGTCAATGTTTGCTCCTAATCAAATTAACTCTTTTATTTAATAAAAAAACAAAAAAAAAAAAAACAATTTTATTTTCAGAATAAATAAAAATAAAAATCCGGAATACATTTGGAATATTCCAGTATTATACCGAGATTATCTGCCACAGTTCATCACCTACTTTCGTATGGATTTTAATATTCTAATTGAGATTTCTGATTATCAAAATTTTATAGCAAAAATTTTTATTTTTTTTATTTTTTTCATTTCTTTTCTTTCTTTTATTACAAATATTGATATGATTTGTCTCCAACCGCTTAACTGGCTCCCGTCGTCGTCATATCATCATCAGAAGACTTCAAAAAAAAATTATTCTTATTCTATTTTTAGTGTTTATAGCGTGAATTAACGAAATTGGAAATAATTATTGTTTTTTGTGAAATTTATTTATAAAATAACGATTTTTTTTTTAAATTATTTAAAGTCATTGTTTATATGTGGCCATTGCGGTAAAAGGTAAGAAATTTCATAAGATTTCTTATCGGAAAGTCTATTACTAAAAAATATTTTTTAGAATTAATTATTTTATTGTATTTAAGTGGAATTTCCAGATTGATATTGATTTTAGATAAAAGTAAAATTAAAAATGGAAATTGTATCAACATAAACTAGTTATTGTTTGCACAATAATTGAGTATTTTCCTGCCGAGTGTTTTTGCAAAAAATTTAAAACAATTAAAAAGTAAACAATGCAATTATTATATATTTATTTATTCACCACTCCAAAATAAATTTATTAAATAAACTAAACACATTTATTTTTATTAAATTCACTTTTTATGCAGTAAATAATGTAGTCAGCTGACACCTGGATGTATATATTTATATAAAACCACAAAATTTTAAACATTTTGAATTTATTAAAAAAAGAAACAAATAAAAAAGTATACTATATATTTATTGCATTTCAAAGACCCATCTCTCGCATTAGGTAATAAAATTATATTATTCAATAACGAAAACCTGAAATACTGCAGTATTGAGTATACCATTTCCGGATGATTCATTTCTGTTTTTCTAGATAAAAATTGCTAATAGTATAACTATCTTTAGATGAAGAAATAATTCAATTTGTTTTTTATATACATCTATATCATATGATTTTAGTATATGCCAAAATTAATTCAAGAATTATTTTGATACCTTTTTTTAAGACATCTACAACAGGTGTTCTGGCTGTTATCTCAATTCCAAAGTTAAATTACTTCGCTTTTCATAGCTTTACACCAATTTGCGAAAATTCTCACACTATTTTTTGGCTATAATCTGTGTTTTATCGTTGACCTTGGATAAAATATTTCACTTTTTAAAATCGCAATATTTTAATAATGGCCACCCTTAGGAAAAAATATGTAGATCATTTTTACAGGAAATTGTGTGATCTACCATTTTTATTATTAGTATTTTTGCGATAAAACTTATCATATACGAGATATTTGCAAAAACACTTTAACCTTGAATAACATTTGTATATCAGATATACATATTTTCTTCAGGCTCCATCTTATCTTACTAATATTATAAACGTGAATGTTTGTATGTATGTTTGTTACTCTTTCACGCAAAAACTACTGAATGGATTTTAATGAAACTTTACAATAATATAGCTCATATATCAGAATAACATATAGGCTATAATTTATAAAAAAATTCAACATGGCCGCCGAAAACTCAAAATGGCCACGCAAATTGTGTTCCGATTTCAATGAAAGTTGGTATATAGAGGTTTTTAAGGTCGCTAATAACGAATTTGTGGTCAAAACTTATAAATTCAAAATGGCCGTGCCAATATGGCCGACGAATTTGCCAATTGTGTTCCGATTCCAATGAAAATCGAAATCTGGTGGATTTTAAGGTTGCAAATAACGAATTTATGATCAAAACTTATAAATTCAAAATGGCGGACGAATTTTTCCAATTGTATTCCGATTCCAATGAAAGTGAATATCTAGGGGTTTCTAAGGTTGCAAATAACGAATTTATGATCAAAACTTATAAATTCAAAATGGCCGCGCCAATATGGCCGACGAATTTTTCCAATTGTATTCCGATTTCAATGAAAATCGGTATCTGGGGGCTTTTAGGGCAAACAACGAATTTATGATCAAAGCTTATAAATTCAAAATTGCGGGTCCAATATGACGCACGAATTTTCCCAAGCCACATTCTGAAATGTAGTAAATTTCTAAAATTCCCTCTAACCAGTATAGAAACAGTAAAAACGGTCATCACTAGGTTAAACGATGTCATCTATCGCTTCCAAAAAGTTCGATCGGAAAAAACGGGACCTGGAGGAAGCTGTGTTCGGGACGAATACTGAGTAAGAAGGGAGCAGTGTAACGGCTAACCGAAAAGAGAAAGTTAAAATTCCAATTCACCGAGAAGTTACATGTTTAGATGCATCTACTTGAATACATAACGCTGTTCTAATTGAATCACCGATAAGATTGGGAAGAGGGAATTTTTTTCCAGATTTATTGTTTTTTTTCCTACCGCGTACAACGCACACATAATTTTTTTTTTATTTAAAACCCTTGCAACGCACACAGGTTTTTTGCTATAGGCTATCTTACTAATATTATAAACGCGAATGTTTGTATGGATGTTTGTTACTCTTTCAAGCAAAAACTACTGAATAGATTTTAATGAAACTTTACAATAATATAGCTCATACTTCAGAATAACATATAGGCTATCTCGAAACCTTCGGGTAGCTGTAGTGTACTGATATAGAAAAATCCGAAACTTTTGTATGGGATGTACTTTTCAAATTTCTGCTAAAGAAGTCAGATCCATTTTGTTTTGGTTTTTTTCCGAAAAAAATACGATTTCCAAAGTTTCAGATCGATCGGAGTTTATTTACGGATAGTTGCCGTACAATTTTGTTGAAAAAATCAGATTTATCGCGAAGGACGCGGTTCTCTGAATTTGGATTGAAGTAACTTCGGCTGCATGTGCCTGATTTTAGCAATGTATGGCTTAAATGAAAGGTCTCGAAACCAAAAAGACGACAAATTCAATAATCAGATGTTCGTCGCTTTTTCTTTTTGAGCTATGGTACCTGGAAATTTGCATAGATTTCAAGGTGCTTGATTTTTCAACATACAATAATTTTGCATGGGACATATTTTTTTTCATATTTCTTACGGAAAAATTACTCTTTATCATGCCGTTAAATGTTTGAAAAGTTCGCCCAATGTTGCCAAACGTTGCTTATTGAACGTATTAACTGTCTCCATTCATAGTGTGAAGTGTGACATCATCGGGAATTGCATCAACGCTACTTGATGGTGGATGTTTAGTGTATTGAGCACCCAAGTTCCTATTGAATTTGAACCAGAGAGAAACACCTACATGTAACATCAGTAAAAACTCCCGTATTGCCACATCCGTGCAAAATTATTATTTTGGAGCGAATGCACCATGGCCTATAAAAAATAGGTCGAAGCGCATGACAGGGCTTTTCAAGATTTCCGAGGAAAACCTAATCCATGGTAGGCGCTCTGACACTACTTGCTCAACTTTGCCTGGTATACTTCGATCAAAGCCTGCAAATGAGCTGAACGGATGCATGCTTGAAAGCATCACATCTATGGAACAGTATTGAAAAAACCAACTTTTGGTCGTTTCAAATAGCGAAATTTCAATCGATAGCATCGATATTATTCGGAATCAAAAATACGATAATGGCTCCTACTGTATATTAAAATTCTTATCACCTCAACTGCAAAATAAACGGAAGCTATAGCGCGTACCAAAAGAATTGGAAATATAAACACAGGCGGCGAACTGACAATTTCACACCCATTAAAATTTCGTGTATGGATAAAGTTCAAGCGGACGTGCATTGTAATTTCTTCTTCGAAATTCATTTACGGGCAAAAACACTCCCTCATAGCATCTGACCACGACAAGTGTGGCAGTGAGACCGCTGAATTGTGATTAGGGATATAAATGAGCAAGTGATTTGGGTTTTTAAACGAACGGAGTTACACTTTTCTTTACGAATGTACTTGCATCCCGGGATTTGAGACTCTCAGTGCCCATCGATTTTGAGATTCCCAATTGTTTTGGCGCACGCCATACTATTGGCTTATTTGTGCAGCGAGGCGCACCGGGTTCCAGCTAGTAAAAAATATATATTTCACGATGAAACTCATTGGAGGTCATTCAGTTCAGTAATTCCAGCTAGGCTTAGGTTATACGTTATTAAGGGAACACAACGGTGTTATGACCACGGCTAAAATGAAAGCAGTTATTTTTATTAATACTCAACACAAGCTAGTTGGAGCTGCACCAATTAGTAAGGGCGTTCAAATCTGGTACAGTAAGCATTTTGAGAAGGAGATGCTGTTAACAATTTCATTGATAAAAAGAATAAACAACAAAGGCCCAAGATGACTGCCTTGAGGTACCCCGGATTTTGCTATGAATTTACGTGAGATTGATCCATTACTTTTACTCTGATTTTTCTGTTATTGACTGAATACAGTTAAGTATAGTTAAGTAAAATTCAAGAGGCCTGAGTTGAACCCTGAATTTAATAAGCTGTGTGCAATTCTATCAAAAGCTTTCACAATGTCTAGGCTGATAACACCTATTTGGGCACCATACTCTAACGAGTTAGAGATAAAGTGTGTTAAACAAAATAGGTTTGTGATAGTTGAACGGCAGGTTATAAAACCGTGTTGAGCTGGGGTAATAAATTCTTGCACCAGCTTATATAATTTATTTTTTACCAGATTATCATTTAATTTGGGAATATAATTAGATTTGATAATGCCTCGATAATGTAAATCGACGATTTATTGCCTGATGCCTGAAATATTGGGCAAATAAATGCCTCTTTCCATTACAAAAATTTGCGTATTTGCGGAAAGTAAGCTGATGAAGCCAATCAAGGTAAGCTTAGATGACAGTTCAGCAAAGTTAGCTCTTTTAAAGGTGAAGGAATGGGTTACCACCTCCGGACAAAAATTATACGCTTAGTTGAAGCAGTAATTAAGCGAGAAAAGAGGTTGGAAATTGTCACGGGACGTCGGTGCCTTCAGACAAAACAATTCGTGGTTTGGTGAAGAATGTCTTTGAGTACGGGTCGGTAATGTCGACCGCAACCGCGACGCTCCAATGAAGTTTTTTAACCGGTAAAACGTAAGTGGAACAACTCTAAGGAGGATTATAAAGCAAGCCGCGTCGCTTGCAAGAATGAACAATTTTTGGGACAAAATTTTTATGACGGACGAAGCCCATTTTACACTCTCTGTCGAAGTCAATAAAGAAAACTGTCGAATTTGGGGAACAGAGAACTCACGCGTCATTCACGAAACACCACTGTACGAGAAGAAAGTCACTGTTTGGGCCGAAGTGTGCTCACAAAAACCATAATCGGACAATTTTTCTTCAAATCTCGAGAAACCCTCGTTCGACAATATCGTTGGATGTTGGTGCACTTTGTGTGTTCGAAAAGGGCGTGAAAAAGGTCTGACGAACCTATTTTCAACAAGATCGCACCACAGCCACTACCATGAAGTTCTTGCAAAAGTAAAGTTTATGCTAGCAAACCAAAGACCATTGACGAACTTAAAGCTAATATACGAGCCTGCTTGCTAAACACCCGAAATGATAGCCAATGAAGAGCTGCGTATTCAAAAACTGGTTTGAAATAAATGGTAGAGAATATCCTAGATAAATCTTGCTTATTTATCAAAATCGGCTAAAAACTGTTAGAGTTATTCAATGTTGATATACCGAAGGTCTAGATGGCGCACCCCATCTAGCATGCAAAACAAAACAAACTTGTT
Organism: Thereva unica; assembly: GCA_949987705.1. Taxonomy (NCBI): domain Eukaryota; kingdom Metazoa; phylum Arthropoda; class Insecta; order Diptera; family Therevidae; genus Thereva; species Thereva unica. The sequence continues at coordinate 21,997,970 of OX465285.1, read as the reverse complement.
ATTCATCAGAAACGCTTAGCTCTAGCAATCAATTTCTGTGATGATAATGAGGTTAATGGTTTGAACTTTTCTTGGGGCCACTGACATATAGTAAGGGACTACTAAATGAGCAAAATCACATACAAAAAAAATGGCACCAAAAACTATTCCTACCTCGCTCCCACGTTAAATCCCAATGAACTGTAATCGTCAGCGCATGTCAGCGATATAACCATAATTAGAAAAAAATAGACAGGTATAGTTTTCGTTCTTCTGTCTCACTCTTGAGCTATTTTGAAAACTTCGTTAAACAGCGGAAATAACCGCCTCGGTTATGGAATAAATACATTTATTTAATGAAAAAACTGCTAATAAATAAAAATGAGTGATGGAAATTTATTTCCGTTAATTATAAGAAACATCTTATCATTTATTTTCTCCTAAATTCGAAGAAATTTTTTTTGTTTGCATAAAAAAGGTTTTCTATTTCTGGAGAAAAATGGTGCCATTCAGCATCGTCAATCAGCAGTCCATTACTATATTTACATATATGTCAGTGCTTGGGGCCCACACCTCAAAATCAGCCTAGGGCAGGGGCCACGAACCTATGACACCCGTGCTAAAGGTGGTATGTAAGAAAGATGTCGAGGCATGCGGAAATTTACTGCGGCAGCATTCACATTAGCAGATGCACACCAGGGTATTTCACCCTAAGAGAAGAAAAGAATCGAGACAGCACTCCTCCTATAATACGAATTATTTGAAATTGAGACTGTTATTGTGAGAGGAGAAGTGGAGCGCTTAAACACGAATTCGTCCTCACAACCTCACTTGATAATAACAAGGTGTCCTTTCTTCTTTGAATCTCCTGTCAACCCCAAAAACACCGTTCCGCCGTTATTCAATATTTTAATGCCTAATCTCCAAACCAACAGGCAAAACCAACCACGAACAAACCAACCAAAGTGCTGCTTCCTATTCCTTCTCATTGAGTTACCCGACTCGCTCGTGTTTTGGTTGACATGGGTAACTTTCCGTATGTGTTAGTTAAACCATTTGAGCTCCACATGAAATTCAGCGGTCAATTTAGTACAAAAAAATTTAAAAAATCACGGCATAAATGACGTTAATTGTAATTGCATCATCCCGCCAAAAAATATGTCAACAGAAAAGTGTAATCTAATAATAATAATAATAATAACAAAACAGACATTTCTGACACTTCACATCTACAGTTATAGAAATGTGTGTGAACACCTTTTGTCAGCTAATTCAGCCTACTGGTACGTGCTTGGTTTTTCCATTAGAGATAAGGCATAATATTCCCGGTTTTGGTAAAATTGTTATTCGCCATCCTTGGCCTAGGGGCCTCCTCCAGATCCTTAATCTGGCTCTGCCTCGAGGGATCTTGGTAAATGTGCAAGACTTTTTGCTCATCATTGCAAGACTATTGGCTGACACTTGGTGGTGGGCAAAAAATCTTGCTAATCTTGCAGTCTTGTCTTGTCCTTGTCCTGTCTCGTCTTGGTTTTGCTTTGGTCTTGCTAAATGTGCAAGACCAGTGTTGCTCATCGCTAGTATGCACGCCCCTGCTATAGGCATGAACATCTAAAAAAGGCCGACCATAGATACGCTTGCTTCTGTTACAGGTATGAGTCTATTCTTTATCGACCATTTGAAACGCGAGAGTACCATTCGGTCCCCTAACTAAGTACTAACGACGTCCAATACTGGTTGACCCTCGCAATCAAGTGAAAACTGATCTACTGAGCATAGTAATGGCATCCTTTTTTGGTAATTTTGCTCCCGTTAGTTTAGAAAAGAGTGTAGAGTGAGCGACCGTGCCTTGTTTGGACCATTCTGTGTGTCTTTTATTGATACGTGCCTGTAGGGGGTTACATTTGAAAAATTAGAATTTTTACTCAGGCGTACTGTGTAGTTCGGACGAGTCCTATTTGTACTCAGTCATACCGTGCCTTTTTCGGTTGTCATGCAGGCGTCTTGACACTGTGTATTTCTGTTTCAGGATAAGAACGACCGAGTTTTATTTTACACTCGAAAATTCTTTTGTAGCATCCCAGCTCCTTGTTGTTGGCTGTTACTGTATCCAAGCTCATTCAATTTCTTTCGCTACATGCAATAAATTAGTATGCAAACAAAATTTAACTATTTTAATCGATCATCACCAAGAATATTTACAAATAATTCCACACATTCAATAAAATCTTATTAACAAAATAAACATCTCCATCAATTAAAGACCCCCATTACAAACCAAAAAACACAAAAAAAAAATATTTGTACTATAATTAACGCCATAATACACACATATAATTGAAATTCTCTTTAATCATTTACTTTGTGCATCACCAACGGTTTAACCCCAATTGACCAGGGGGCACCAATATAAAGTTGGTGAAATAATACTTTAAAAATAAACCAAAAGAATCTCGACTCTTTTTTTCCATTCATCCCCAGATCAGTACAAATTATAAATGCACAAAAGAGTCGACGATCTTCTTTGGTTTTTTTTTTGTGAGTTGTTGTGTGTCAATTGTGAGTATATTCATTGAGGGGCTCTTTTACGATATTTTAATTAATTTTCAAACACAAATCACTTTAGCGCAATTGAAACCCTCAGAACAATTGGTTTATCATATAATCGTCTATGATAAATAAGGTTTCAATATCAAAATTTTTTTTGTTGTTGTAGTTTGTTTGGAGTTTAGAAAATTAAAAAAAAGTGTCAGTCAAAATGTAGATCAGCATTGAGACTTGACTCTTTTCCCCTCTAGTTGTCTAGTAGTTCAGACAATGCCCTCTGATTATAGTATAGACATAGTTAGTCTACCTCGATGCATGATGATGATGATCATGATGATGAAAGGCTGGTTGAGTATAAGAGTTTTTCGGATAGTAAAATTCCATTGAAGGGTGACTATAATAGATAGTATGGTCGTTCCATGTCGTTTATCTATATATATAGTCCAGACTATGTCACTAATTGATCCAAGACCTTCTATTCTCGGATGCGACATACTACATATATGTAGATCAATATAACACGAAAAAAAATCATGTTTTAAGCCGGCGGCGCAGGCGCATTTTTGTAGTATGTATATATATGTATAGTAGGCATATTTTAGAAAACGTTATACATACATATGTCGAGACCCGGCCAAATCAAGTGCATCCACCAAATTGATTCATGAAAATTGCGCCACACTAGAAGCGTTAAAAGATTTTATTGAAAGGAGCTTGCGCATAGTTGTCACTCTTGCGCGGCCCATTCTAGTATGTTATAAGTCCATGCTTCGAGCGCTTAGATTAGACCAGTTAAGCAGAATTATATAGACCAATTTTTGTGCTATAGTAGGAGATATGAATAATTTTTTTTCGCTGTTGTTGGTGTTGTTGGTCTGCATGTATAATTACATAACTCTCAAAGCGTGTACTTGCAAGTACTATACAATATATGGATTCGGGGTTGGTCCAAGTGTTGTTGTACTTATCTATATATATGTTTTAGCCCCAAGCACACCGGGTTGACGGTTCTTCTTCTTATTTTTAATTTTTTTTTCGGGGGGGAGAGTTCTGTTGCTATATAGTTAGTTAGTATAATGCGACTAGTGATGATGATTATGATGATGATGATGATGATGATGAGATGATGATGGAGATGCTCTTGTAGTGAATTTGCTCTGTTTGCTAGTCTCTTTATTGTTATTAGACGATTTTCATGATATGACCAGCCAGCCAGCAACTACTGTTATCATCATTTTGAATTTTCTGCGCCAAGAGAAGAAGAACTTGAACTCAGTCTGGCCGGAGTCATACACGAGTAGCGACAGGTCTGATCATTTCATATATTTTATTTTTTGTTTTTTTGGTATATTGTTTTTGGTGGAAATATAGAGAGACTGTTGTCTATACACGTATATATATAGAGAGAAAAAACGAGGAAATTAGTATTGTTGTTGTTACTTGGTTTTTGTTTTATTTATTTTTTACATAAAAAAAAGAAGAAAGTGATAATTTCTTATTCTATTAAAACAGAATAAAAATAAAAATCTGTTTTTTTAAGTGATTTAATGGAAAATGTGTGTTTAAGTGTTAATCCATATAATTTTATAGGATATCTAGATACAAAATAACACGATATGGCTGATATTTTTGGAGGAAAGTAAGTAAAACTATACCTAGTATATTCTAGGCCATTTTTACTATTATTACTATTATGACCATTAAAAACTATACGTACTTGAAACGCATTGAATTAATGGTAATTAATCAGAGTATTTAATGTTGGCCCTAACCTTTCACACTTGGATGAATTAGAAAATTTTTCATGTATTTTTTTTTTGTTGCGCTATATTTAATCAGTTTCTATTTTTTGTTGTTGCTGTTTAAATTGTATTTAAGTTGCAATTTGAACGAGATTACATGTGTATATAACATATTAGTAATGTGTGTGAGCACAGAAAAATATATATGAAGAAAAAAAATTTCCTTCTCTTCATAATCTTAATCTTGAAAATTTTTATTAGCCTTGATTGAAATTTGCATAATTATGACCATTAAATATGAAGAAAGATTCATCAAGTGAATTAGAATAGGGGGGAAAAAATATAGACTGAAATTTTGTTATCATTGAAATTTTGTTTTAGAATCAATTTTAGAGATATATTGGCTAAATTTGTCTAAAATTGTCTAAAGTTGTCTAAAAATGTCTAAAATTGTCTAAAGTTGTCTAAAAATGTCTAAAAGTGTCTAAATTTGTCTAATGTCATCGAAAAATATCTTTGTGGCTGTTAAAGTGTGTCTGTTCGTAAGGGCATTAAAGAAGAAGAAGAATTAGAACCCAAACATGGACCTTCTTGACTTTGTGTGGATTAAATAATATTCTGAGACTAAAATAAAAACATGGCTCGCATAAAACCTTGTATAACCACTGTATAATTAAATAAGAAGTACTTGTCAAGAAAAAGACCAAGTTTCCGAGACCACCAAAAATATATTTCAAATGCACTTTATGTTTATATTTTAGTCTGTTAAAAGTCCCAGAATATTACTTATCAACTTTGCAAGATGTGTTCTTCAGAAATCGTCCATGATAGGATTTCTTGCAATGGGGTTTGTAGAGGCCCTTTTAACCCTACCTGCCTCAATACTAAACTCAGTTGCAAATCTTCGGCCCATAGGGGATCTACTTGTATCGAGTGCTCTGACATGAAACCCTGCCATGTGCTAAGACTGATGAAAGACATCTCTGACGTGTTTCTAGTATGTCACGAGAAAGTCATGGATCGTCTTATCTCCTTTTTCGGTAACATCTAGCATTTTCAGATGTTAGCTGATGACGTCCAATCGATCAACGTCCGGCTTGCTACGTTGTCTGACACCCTGGTTTCTGTGGTGACCAATTTGGGTTCCTTGATTGATAAATTCCAGGAAATTTTTTCCCGAGTTTCAACGACATTAGAGTCCATAGATGACATGAATTCCTTAATCCTGTCGCCACTTGTTCTTCCTGCACTTTTAACTCCTCAGCTTCTATTCATCCTATATTGGACGATATTAAAAGCGTGTCCGGGCTGATATTGAATCGCTGTCATCAGTAGTGGTACAGAATCACAATACCCTGAGCTCTCTGTCTCCCATTCGACTTCAGTTCTGGCCCCGACGGTGCTCCTCCTGCTGTCCCTAAGTCCTATGCAGATGCTTTCCAGTCTTCACTAAAACCCGTTTTTCAAAATTCCCTGAATAAACGGTATTTTCCTACTTTCTGGAAAAATTCGAAAAGGGATATGTATACAGTGATTTTAGTAAGGCATTTGAAAAGCTCTTCCATTCCATCATAATTCTCAAATTAAGAATATTAGCCTTTCGGCAAGCCCTTCTAGTATGGTTCCAGTCTTACTTAGTTGACCGGACCGACCAAGTGGATCCATGGATCCAAATCTGCAACCATAGAAGGGTCATCCAGTGTCCCTTAAGGCAGTCATCTTGGTCCTCTACTCTTTATTCTATCAATTGATGACATTGTTCCTTATGACGTCAAATTGTACCATCAAACAAAGAGTGCAAAATTTTGCAAGTTGACCTTGACACCTTTTACTCCTGGTGTGCTAACAACAACCTGGTTCTTAATATTAGTAAATGTGAAATCTTGAATTTTAGTAGGAGACGAGATCCTATAAATTTTAACTGCACCTTTTCTAATGAGGACATACCTCTTGTTAATTTTGTTAACAAGGTCATTCCAATATTGTTATCATTGACAAAATCTTGGAGACTACCACATAAAAATATAGTAGGAAGTTTTTCGCTGACGTTGAAGATATTTCGAGCGAATAAAACTGCTTGCCTGCGGAATCCGAACTGCCCGAAAATCCCATTTAATTTTAGGATTTTAACAAATGGGGCAACCGTACAAAGGAAGCGTTGTTCTGTTTGTGTTAATGCACCCACTGGGGTACGGAAGCCTACTTTAAGACATGACGAAGCCTTCTTTTGAAGCTTAGGAGCCCTTCCTGTCCGTATCCCACGTCATATCTTTTTTATAATTGCATGTCATAGGGAGGAAGCGCTGCATTTTCTTCCCGACAGCTTCTTGAGTAGCTCAATGGAATCTCTTTTGTAGAGGCTTTTTCGAAAGCTTTTAAGGCGTACACTAAAGCTCAAAAATGTGTCAAAGAAGTTTCCTGCATAAGGTTCAAACAGCTCTTTTTTTGTTTACTTGAAGAAAAATTTGTCTGTTGAACAGAAAACTAAAATCTTCCTAACACCTTCCAAAGGATACGATGTGGAAGCAATTCTTTACTGCTTACTGCGAATAGCTTCTATATTTTCCCGCTGGGATTGCCTTCACTCATTCAGCCTCAACTTCCTATGTTCGTGCCTCACTCCAACCATCCTCGCTCGTCATCATCTGTCTAGGATGTTTTGCGGGGTTAGTGGCCGTTACCTCTAGTTCCCCTTTATACTCGCCGACTCTCACATAATAGGAAAAAAAATAAAAAAAAAACTATGCGTTATTTTGGAAACATGGGCAAGCCAGTCACAGCTGTGATTCATCGTGCTCAAAACGATGGTGGCATTTCCCATATCCTTCATGTTCTGTCAAAAACTACGTGAGCTAGTAAAGCCGGCTCTACACGATGCGGTGAACGTTTGGTTCGAATGTTTGCTTCCAACGATTAAGTCAATACCCACATCAGCCCGAACGTGTTCAAATACGAACGTTGTAGGCACATTGGACGCTTGAAATTGGACATTCGTAGTTCGAGCATCTGCCACACAATGCATCCTACCATCAAGCGTCCAACCTTAGAGGGTGTTCATAGTATCGTGTGGAGCACTCACTAACTTCCTTACGCTCCTTCGTAATCCATGACGTGGAGGGACCACCGAACGTTAACAAACTTGTCCCACTTCCCTTGCAATTCCCTTAAAGCTGTATCAGAAACTAATTTTCGAGCAGCGGCTGCTTTTAAATCAGAATTAGCAGTAGCAGAAGACTTTTTACTTGACAGTTACCCATATGACCACCACTGACCTATAGGAAGCGTTCGCTACTACTGTTGGTTCTGAATGGGCCTCTACGGACTCGCAGTGCGTCAGCTGCCGGCACTCTATATTTGAATCCTTTTTAAACATATTCTGGATCATAGAGTAGACCCTTGCCTTCTCTCGGCAGGAATGTCCATGGGGATCCTCGCGCTATCATGCAGCGCAGAACGTGCTGAGGAGTCTTAGTCTGTATGCAGCCTTCCGCTTTCTGCCATCCTGTTCAAGTGCCCACGCTGTCGCTGTGTATAGCAGGACGGAGCTAAGTAACCTTGCTATCAGAGGGCGATTTTTGGAAACGCTACACAAATAGCCATGTTTATTGAAACTGAAAAAAAGTCAGAGAAGAGGAACTGTGAAAAAAGTGCAGCAAGAAATCAGAAGTTGCTCTATCAAAAAAGGAAGCAGAAAACCGTCCTTTAAGTTGCTCCAGTTCAACACATTTTGATGGAACATTTCAATCCAGCTCAACCTAAAGCACTACTCATTAAACACTACTAATAGCGGAAGTTTTATCCGAAATGAAGTATACTTTAAAATTTAGCCTGCGATTGATTATAACTCCCACAGCTGTGAATGAATCATCTGTTCCCATAATGTGATCCTTCCAGACACTGGTTTTCTTTGTTACCACAGCTTAAATTTTGTGCTCAGCAAGCGTCAGATTGAGGTGTTGTCCTAGGAGCACTACCTCGATGCGAAACCGGTCTGATTTTAGGCTCAGTGCGGATCCCTGCGGAGCTCCGCATATTATCCATCGACCCATCTTCCGGTTTACAATGAAGTGGCCTACCTTCTTTCCTTTTTAAGTAAAAAACCTAATAATAGTTTCGGAGGGGGTTGTGATTGTCTGATTACCCACCTGGGACCAACACGATCGGCCCCCAAACTGCCCCCAGATACCCCTTTTCAAAGGATTTAAAGCACATTTGCACAATTCATCCGCCATTGTGAATTTTAAAATGTTTACCACAGAATTGTCATTTGTCGGCCTAAAAATCCCCCGATACCGATTTTCAATGGAATCGGAAGCCAATTGCAAAATTCGACTGCCATCTTTGAAGCGCCATCTTGATTTTTTTTCAAAACTGTCACGCTCTTTTATTGCATTGTCACGGGAACTCAATGTGTGTGCAAAGTTTCATAAGAATCGGTTAAGGAGAAGTAGTTGAAAAAGCTATCAGAAGATTTGAACCAAAGTCACACACAAACAAACAAACAAATATACGAGGTCAAGCTAAATAAAACCCTTAAAATATAGACCAATATTTTGTTATCATCGAAGTTTTGTTATAGAATCAATTTTAGACAAATATGGTCTAAAGTTGTCTAAACTTGTCTAAAAATGTCTAAATTTGTCTAATCCCATCGAAAAATACATATATCTGCAGCTTCTAAAGTGTGTCTGTTCGTCTATTTAAGATCACTAAAGAAGCCTTTTCTTAATATTATTAATAAGCTATTTATTCACCCCCGGAGGGAACAAGAATAACAACAAAAAAAACACATGGCAGTTTAGAAACAGTTTTTGCCAAGCTGGTTATATGATTTCTTTTTTTTTTGTCTCCAGGAGACACACCGAAGAGAAGACAACGGAAATGCTTACTTTAAGGCGTTAAGGGGCAAATAATAGTGCGGCACGGTCGCCGAGATATAATTCATACACATTATAACAAAAAAAAAATATATAGTGTATATATATAGAATATACATACGTGAAAAAAAATTCTCGTTCAATCTTTTAGATTCTGCACGTCTTCTTCGTCTCTTTGTCACATTGTGAACGTGAAAAGAGAGACATCTTTTGGGCTACACTTTTCGTAGTTGTCTACACACGTTTGCGGCTTTAGCTATAACTATATAAGCGACACTCTGTGGCTCTTTTTGTTTATACATGTCACATTATCACCATTTTGGCATTGAGCATCTCCATTTATCTATTGACCAAATCGGTTTTATAGCGTCAAAGTTGATTGCTGTCACACTGCTTGTACTTTACAGTCTCGATTGTCCGCCATGATTGCGCGCGGTAATCTGCGCGCGCATATCATATATATGTAGATATCATATGGTATTGTTACAAATTAATAACCGGGGGGTGATAAAGGATACAAGCGTTTTTTGTGGAATTATTATTAGCAACATGTTGCTGAGATTTCTTTTTTATATTTATTTATTTATTTTATTATTATTATTAATTTAATTTTTTCTTATTCTCTTTTATTCGTTACAATCTCGTGTGTGCTCTTCTTCTCATAATCAGTTTTTTTTTTGCAATTTTATTTAGTGTAGTGTGTTCGCTATTCTCTCTTCTTCATCATCAACATCATCATCATCGTTTGTCATCATCATCATGTAAGAATTTATATATATGAAGATTAAGATTGAAGACGACGACAACGGATCCATCCACAACTATAAGTGTGTGATTTTTGTGGTGAAAAGAATTTTTGCGATGAGTGAGATTTATGTCGGTTTATGCATTATGACATACTATTATTGTGTAGACCTACCTATATACATATATTTTGCACAGAGAGTTGCTTTTGAAGACTTTGACTTTGGAGAAAATAAAAAAAAAAAACATTTAAAGTATATTTTACAAAGTTACGTCAATTGGAGCAATTGTTAACCGCGCACCACAAATGCCAGCAGCAAATGGGGGATTATTGTGCAAACTTAATATAATTTAATTTTTAATGTAATCGCATTTAATGGGGTGCGCGATGGTTATTAAGTGATGTAACACCTACATATGTGCGTTTACATGGTTTTTTTTAAATGATATAATGCAGATTTATTGCAATATTTTTTTTTGGATTTTTCTTTAATTCGAAGATTTTTTAAATTATTTTTTCGATGAATGACGATCTGGGTGAATTTTTAAATATGATTTTCGTATTTATGGATGAAATTTTTATGGCGATATTAATTACCAACCAAAACGTAAAAAATAATTTTGAATATAAAGTTTTTATTACTGCAGCCACTTAGTTGAACGTAAAAAAGTGTGGACCGCTATTTACCTATATTCTTATTTTATTAATACTGCAACTTTTTGCTAGCGCCCCACGCCTTTTTACATTTAACTAAGTGGCAGCAGCAATAAAAACTTTATATTCAAAATTATTTTTAACACTTTGGTTCATTCTAAAATAAAAGCGTATTTTTTTAGTTTTTTTAAACTATTTATTTTTATTTTCTACTTTTTACTCTATTAGTCTTCTGCCATTTTGTAGTGGCGGCCATATTACAGATTTAAAATAACGTTATACAGCTTACTGTATTTTACCCGTCGTACTCTTTAATTTTCATGTTATTATCAGAGGGTGATAGATGAAAGGGCGAAGAGGCTTGCGTTTGAACTCTTCGGTGTTGTATGAATTCGGGAATACTAACCTTGGAAGGTGACGATTTCTTCTTGTTATAAACGAGTTCTTCTTGTTATAAACGAATTTCTAGTTCGGAGTGTGCGCGAAGATAAGGGCTGTAAATTGTGTGGGTGAGCCGAGCGGACAAGTCTTGTGATGTAAACCCGAGTCCAACGACATGTTGACGGGAGTCGAGGTGAGTTAGGGTTCACTGAGCTCGACTCAGCTTTGCTACCTGGGTTGAGTTGAAATTGAGTAGCTGAATTTAGTTGACAGCAGCATCTCTGTATTTTGTTTGTGATTTTTTGTAACGTATAGTGCTTTTTTATTTTCAATTTAACCTCAACTGACCTATTCAACTCATCATGTATATAATACCAATTATCACGCGAACTACGAATGTCGGTTATACTTTTTTCCTTTTTAGTCTGTTATAAGTCTTCCGCAATTCTGTGTTAGCTGCCATTTTGAATTTGGAATGACGCCAGACAGCTACGATCCAGCTACGACCCTTCATTTGATATACATGTCGAGGGAACTGTCATCTGGATTATTTTACTAAATAGTCAGATTGCATTGTCATCCAAAGTAAACGTATATGCAAAATTTCAGCTCAATCGGAAACCGGGAAGTGGGTCAAATTTAACTTGCAAGATTTTATTACATAGTTAAAAATGAAGCTAATAAAAGCATATTAAAAAATATAGTTGCTTATTCGAAATTAAAAAAAATACATACCTTTTGTTATATCTGTAGCTCAGCAGCTCATCAATAACAAATTAACCCCGATCAACAGTCAGAACAACCCGAGTAAAAATAAAACAGCGGCTTATAGCGGTCGAACAGCGGCCACTTGGCTCTCTAAAGGGGGTATGATGGCCGTAGAATTTTTAACCATTTTTAATTTAAGCATATACGGTCTAACGACGGCGAAGCTTGACCAAAAGATTTAAATGACCAATAACCAAGCTGTACACGCGGGCAAATTAGGGCCAAAAAAGAATCTTCATCAAATCTATTATTGAATTTGTTTTATGGGAACATTTTCGTTATATACCTACAATGAATGGTCATTTCGATTTATCCTGCAAGATTATAGATGCACAAGAGGAGCGAGCTAGTCACTCGTCGTTGCATGAATATCATTTACAAAAATAATACGCCAACTATGATATGAAACTTAATATATACAACAATTCCTCCCTCCATTCCGAGGCTAGTTCTAGATTGTGAATCGTACTACGGGTTTAGGGATCCTGCTTGATCGTCGAACCTTGGCTGGTGTAGAACGCACGCCAAGGACGTTCGACATACGGCTTGCTTCTTCTGAAGTGGAATGAAACCAAAAATACCGACAACTTTTCGTATGAAGTTCTGCCGTTTGAAAGGGCATGAGGAGTGACTCGATTGTTAAGAATAGGCGAAAGTCTAACCGCAGGTGTCACCCTTTATATTAACATCGTTCATGTCATAGTGCAATGCCTAGTAGGAAGCTTAGTTCGAAGAATATAAAAAGGATAAGATAGGTTAAAGGCAGCTAAGGATACATGAGAAGGTGACGCTTAACCTCAAGTTTAAACTCGTGATCTTGTAGCGGGTGATATCCTCGTTAAAGTCTTACGCCTCCTGAAAATGGTGAACCCCTCTAACCAGCTGACAAAGGCTGTAACGGTGGCAGTGCCATACTACCACGCGAAACAAGGAGGTATGTCGTCCGCTAAGTAAAGACCCAACCTTAGTGAAACTTTGGTACTCCGGTTATGCCTGGTTCCAAATGCTCCAGTAGCAATTCAGTCCAGCGATCGAATCCAGCGCTGGAATGCCACTCGAATAATGTGAACCGGCACTCTAATGAACCCATTCCAGCGTCTACGTTGAACAATAAACACACATTGTTGTTTTTTTGTAAACACGCATTGTTTTAGTTCCATAATTCCTAACAATAATAAAGTTTACTGAAAAAAATGTTTACCGTGTTACCGAGCAATAAATTTTGAATGACTTCAATAATGTAGATAATATGATCTAGTATAGTTCTGGGCTGGATTGACTCGCTGGATTACTGAACTGGACTAATGTGAACCGGACATTAAGCCGGCTTCACCTGCCTCAGTTCAATAATGTTCAGTTCATTCCATATAGCTTCACCGGCTAAAGTCCAGCTCATGCTCAGTTCGTGCTTTTTCGCCAGAAGTTAAAAATTCAAAAGTTTACTGGTATAGCATTCCATTATTCCTGTTGATAAAAGAGGGTACTCAAGTAAGCTTTTACGTTTAACTTCAGTTCAAGTCCAGTTGGGCGAACTGAGGTCTGTTTTATGCTTCATTGAAAATTTGCAAATTATATATCAACTGAGGTTATTTTAAAGTTCAGTTCATCAATTTACTCTAACTTGCGAAGCTCGGCCGGTAAAGCCAGGGTATAATGATAATTGGTGAAAGCAATAATACTGTTTCTTTTATTATTATTTATTATTTTATAGTATTTAGTGCAGTCATTATTTTTTTTTTGAAACAGTTTGATTTTTTCCCCTTAAACAGCGCCTATCAAACATTAAGTTTGAGGAACTTTAGATTTAATGGAATATCTAGAAAATATTTTAGTGGTTTTCTGGTGGTTTTAAACGTCGAATCTAGTGGTCTTTCAAGGAACCTGATCCATTGTACACTCAGTCCGGATGGGAGCTGCCTGGCACTTCAGTGTCCTGGGACTAGAAGGAGAGTTAGGCTTGGCTTCGTTGTTGGTTGTTGTAACATAAATGGAAATCCAGTGTCGCCCACGAAGTTTCGGATATAGACTGGCTGGTTGATCTTGAATCGACGTGGCTTTTGTTTAGGGGATGCACAAACTAGGCTTTTATTGCTCGGATGTAACAATGAGGGTCTTGTTTGAAGACCATGAGCTGATAACTGATTAGATATGGTGTTTGGCGTTGCCCGGAAAGTTACTAGATATTTTAGCAGCGCTTGGTCAGCGTTTTTGCTATCATCCTGAATTGTCTTCTTTAGCGCTGCCTTGAAGGTTCGTACAAATCGTTCCCCTTCGTTTGCCTTTGCAATTATCATATGGATGAAAATCTGGGACATGCTGCTGCGGCTGACTGCACTTGCTTTCTGGAATTTTTACCTGCTGCTAATTCATTTGATTCCATAGTTTTTGACTTTGGAGCATCCGCTCCATCCGTGCCTGTTGCTGTCTCAATAGTTTTTCCATTACTGGCTCTTCCATATTTGGCAGCTTAATGCACTACAATTTTATTTTTCATAATAATAAGAAACAAATCAACCCTTCTTTATACCTTTACATAAACATTTTCATTTAGAAATTATTTTAACAATGTGATAACCTCTATTAATAATACTAATAAGAAACATTTTAGTATTTTATACGATTTTACTTGCATGCAATATAGAAGCTTATTTCGATAAAACTAAAATTTTAATGGGTATTAAGTGGATGAGACATGCAGACACGTAATCCACATTAGTGATAAACTAAAATGATAATAAGAGAACGAATTTTTTATTTCGTTTTTCTTTTTTTTTTGGATATGACAAAACAGATAATTGTCATTAGTCACAACTTGACAAAAAGCAGTATAATTGTAGAGATTTTTGGAAAGTTTTTTTGGTTTTTTTGTTTATTGCGAGAAAATTTTCGAAAACTATAATTATTTAATATTGTTAAGTGATGACTATGACTAATAGTCCAATCAATCTGCACAAATCCATCTAATATAATACCTATATGAAAAAAAAAAATTCTAGATAGCGTTTTTGTTTTTGGTATTTGGAAAGCTTAGTGTTTCTCAAATCTTTGAGTTTTGTGTACGAATCCAACTCATTAACGAATGGCAATCTGGCTTTCGTAAACGCCCTGCCCTTCTTAAAGTGTCGTCTGATACTCGAAAGTTTCACACCAGTTTCAAAAGCCTTTGATAGTGCTAATCACGGGTTGTTTCTGAAAAGGCTCACCTCTCAAGCTAATTTTTCTCTTCCTGCCCTTAAGCTGATACATAACTTTTTAACCAATCGTTCTTAGAAAGTTCTGCTCGGTGACAATTGTTCGTCACTGCCGTTCTTCACGCTGGCGTACCCCAAGGCTCTATCCTAGGTCCGCTGCTATTCGGGATTTTCATTAATGATTTTCCTTTTGTAGTCAAATCCAAGATTCACATGTACGCAGATGATGTGGAAATTTATATCTCTATGTATATATCTATATTCCTCAGTAGTTTAGAGAAACTTAACGCAAATCTGCAGCGTGTTTCCTCTTGGTCGACATTGAACCATCTACTACTTAATCCTCGCAAATTCCAATGCATTTGTCTGATATTGCTTTAAATGGATTTCTCCCCGCCTGCGTTGATAAAGTGAAAATTCTGGGTGTAGTGTAGTAGTTTAACATGTTGTGATAACATAGCTTCATTGTTCAGAAAACCTATGGTCAGTTGTCGAAACTTAGAGTTTACTGCAGTTGGACTCAGTAGGCCTCTGCGTACATGCCTCACTACTGGAGAAGGATCAAAGTGATTTTTATTTCGAAAGCAGGTATACGAAATGGTAAAGGATGATTTTTCTCGTCAAGATCCTAGAATCCATGCTAGACCACTACCTCCCAAATTTTATAGCAGAGGTCATAATGATTCCTTCTCAGTAAGCGCATATTACAGTAGAAAATCTATTGACACCGCACTGAATGAATTAGTGCGTACCAGGCCCGTCACATCACCTTTAGGAGCCTGGCGCTAAAGTATGTTTAGGGGCTTATTAAGGATATCTATTCAAATTCCAAAAAATCTTTGATTAAAAATAATTTGTGATAAGAATAAGTTCATTCAGAGCATTAAATATACATACCAAACGCTCGACTCTTTTTTCACGGATGAACCTTAGGGTACTTAGTGCAACCTAGAGTGGAATAGGCCCTTGTGCTAAGTGCTAACTCATCTTTCTTGTAGCAGAATCAATCCAGAAGCTATATCAGCGGAAAAAATTTGAAGCGCTACTAAGGGGAGCAAATTTGGAGCGATATTAATACACTCCGTTCAAGGAATTGTATGAGACGATCAAACCGTGCAAACATAGATCGGTTCCCGTTCGGCAGCATATTGGACGAGTTTCTTAGCTAGTTCGGGAGCCCGCTTGGTAAAGCCGCTGTCGACACTCGCATTTGGAAGGGCAAAGGGAAATGCAAAAGGTGAACATATAAATGTATAAAGCTTTTCGGCAACGCAGTTGTTTCACATATCAACAGGCGCTTTAACATAAATTTGAGGTTTTTTCTACTTTTGTGACTGCTCTAAAAACGCTTCTAAAAAAGCAGCAGTAAAAGGGGTGTTTCTCATTCCGATCATGCCAGGTTAAAAAAGATATAGAACTGGAATGGAAGGGAACGCCCCAAGCATTTACGTAATTTGAAGATGTGTTATTTTACGCATATAAAAATTGGAAAAATGTTATAAGAAGATTTTATAGCTTTTTTCCTAGTAGAAAACATAAGCAAAAAATTACAATATATAGTTTGTAAAAGAAGTCGGAGTGAACAATTTTTTTCATTGCTTTTCCAACCCCCACTACTACTCATCTAACTATAAAATTCCTTCCGATTCTGCAGCCTTGTAAAAATCACACGCGCGTTGTTCCGCAAGGTTCCACACTAGGGCCGTTGCTTTTCAGCATAAACATACATTATTTCAGCAAGATTAAGTAGTTTTGATACACTCAGTTTAAAATAAAATGAAATGAAGTACTTCATGCCGTTTTAAAGATTCAAAATACTCACTGGGTGGCCAACTGGCCATACCCCATCTGGTAGTGGATTCAGAGGATTTTTCGACATCTCCATTCTTTGAACTTGACCGGCCCATGTGCTTATAGTTTTAGTGATGAGCAAAAATGGTCTTGTTCTTGCACATTTAGTAAGACCAAGAACAAACACAAGACTTAGTTATACTTGCAAGAACAAGACAGACTGAACAAGAACCAGACAAGGCCAAGACTAGACTAGGGCGTATTATGGAAACGACTCCAAAACCAGAGGTAGGCGTGGGCAGGATTTAAAGCAAATACCACTGGCTCTGGTCCAATACTTCACAACGAGGATTTCGCTGATGGAACTTGAGGCAGTCTTCCTTGATTATTAACCTTTCAGGCGATGGCACTAAACAGTGCAGAGAATTTTTGTAAGGAGGGACATGAAAGCGGTAGCAAGTGAAAAGACGAAGAATTGCAGAATCGACTCAAACGACGGGCCTTTGGTATTCAAGTCTGGTATAGTAATCCCTAACCTACCTACTCTGCAATAGGAACGTACATCTCCAAAAAGACAAGCCGAAGCGACAAATCTTTAGGTAAACTTGGCTGAATTTGTTAAAGCTGTCTAGCCTCCAAACTAGAGGTATGGGGACTGTTAAAGAAAAAGTCGTAGTTCCTTAAGTGGTACTTTTTTCCGAATATCTCATTAAATTGAAGAAAGCACTAAATTCTTTAATATTTAAACCCATAAAATTTTTATGAAAGACTCAATGATATTTCAAAATATATTTTTCCAATGCATTCAAACAAAGAATCGATAAAATATAAATTAGCAAAAAAATAAAATTAAAAAACGTTTAAAATGCAAAATTTCATTCAATCTTATACCAGTATTGTACGTCTGTTGCAGCAATATCTAGAATATATTATTTTAAAGGTGATAAGCTGTTTACTTTGAACCATCTGTATAAATAATCCTAATCCATTCCTAAAAAAAACATTCAATTATTTTCTAATTAGAATTTCATGTCTAGAATTATTTTAATTATACTTGGAAAAACAAGAATCGAAAACCAATAAAAATCACACCTGAGCATCTTCTCTCCGGTTTGTTCTGGAAATCGCATGTAAAACCTCTAAACCCATACATTTTGTTAAATCGAAACATTGCGACAACAGCAAAAATTTATTTATAGTTTTTGTGTTTTCATACAACAGTACACCACAGGTGTCATTGCCAGTGTTTTTTTTTGTTCACGCTAGAATTCTATTTAACTTCAGCAATTTACAATCTTTCCAATTAGCATTAATTAGCGGGTAATCTCGGCACGGAAAGGTGCAAATGTGTCTAAGTTGTGGCATCTGTCATCCGCTGGAATTATTACAAATCTTTTTCTTTTTTAAATATCACAAATAAAAAAGTTGCGACAAGTGCAGGAATCTCACGTACAGAAGAGAAAAGCGATTTCTAGATATGTGCCTGACCACTTAGTAGTAGGGTTTGGTAAGGTACTGGCTGGCTTCTGTTAGAAACTCTGACTTGAGTATTTGTTTGAGATTAAGTAGAAAAACTGTGAAATTGGACAGTGTGGATGGGCTGTGACCGATTTTTTTAGTACAGGTAAATTGTAATTTTTCTGCGAATTAAAAGCGGGGAAATCGGAATTTTGCCTGTGTGTTTGGCACCACCAGGAAAGCTTCGTAAGCTTCGGCGCAATCTTGAATCAAAGGGTTAAATCGGTTTTTCGCTTGGAGGTCTTCCAACATAGTACCGTTAAGAAACTCGAACCCTACATGTTTTTTGGGTCGCTGAACACGAAAATCGGGGTTCCGCGGTCCTAAAATATGGGTGTCACCTTTAAAAATGCAAAAACACCTCTTTTTAAATTTATTCCACTTTTTTTCTGTGGAGAACCCTTAAAATCGTTGAATCTTGCAGAAGTTTCTCCCTCTTCCGAATAATTCATTTCACCAATGTAGATCGAACTTGTATCGTTGGTGTAAAAAGAAGTTCTCGTTTCCGGGTCATCACAGAAACTTGTTTCTTCAAAGTCGAGAGTTTCAGTAGTGGGTTCTTCGTATTTGTCATCGTCAAGGTCATTTTCTTCACACTCGAATACTGTTTCTTATACATACTAGCACGTTTATGCACAAAAGCGTATATTTCAGGCCAGTTTTCTGCAACCACAAGCTCTGCCACATCCATTCGTACAACTGCACAAGAAATTATCGTCATGAGCAGGGTTTGAATTGCTGCAGCAATTTTAATACTTTTGCTGTTGACTTTGCTTTGCTGGGAAGAAGTTCAAAGCAATTTACTTTGGTTTGCTTTACAGGCTTTACAGCAATCATATTTTCAAACTTTGTGCTGTAGACTTTGAAAGCTCTTTGTTTCATATTTCTGCGAAAGCTGTTGCTTACGAATGCTGGGGTATGCTGGTCCAGCTGCGAATGCTTCACGTACACATAAAAAAAAGCTCTCGCCCGTCTAAACAAAGTTCCGTAGAAAGATGGACCATGAAAAAAAATCTGAAGGAAATTTCATAGCCTTTGGAGAGCAAAACTTTGAAAAACTGTAAGCAAACAGAAAGCATTTGACAGCAAAGTTTTTTAAAGCCGAAGCATTTGCTGCCGGACCAGCATGCTCCTGAAAGCTTTTAAGTAATTTGAAAGCAACAGCATTCGCAGCAATACCAAACAAAAAGCTGTCGCAGTCTACAGCAAAGTAAGTTTAAAAATATGTACTTTGGTTGAAGTTTACTTTACTTATAAATCCTGGTCATGAGGGCCTCGGGAGCAGGATCTTTAAGGGTAGTGATTGGTGTCAATCCAGACTGAGTATTTTTCCAGCCCTATTCCTCAGTATCAAATTGATTGTCGAGCCGCATATAAGTTTGATGTCCCAAAAATATGTTGATCAGCAGCATCTTCAGTAGGTGGGAGCGTTGCGAGATTATATCTAAATTCATTTAACGATTTCTCCGCATCAGGATTTCCTCCATACACGACTATCAAGACTTTATTTCC
Organism: Thereva unica; assembly: GCA_949987705.1. Taxonomy (NCBI): domain Eukaryota; kingdom Metazoa; phylum Arthropoda; class Insecta; order Diptera; family Therevidae; genus Thereva; species Thereva unica. The sequence continues at coordinate 21,978,268 of OX465285.1, read as the reverse complement.
GACTTGTCTCAATAAACTCGGCGATTGTTGTTTTTCTTTGAATACTTCCGATAAGGACAGCAACTTGGGATATTTTTGGAAGGCTTTGAATATTTTAATTTTGCCGATGTTGAAATGAACAGCAGTTGTGTCACAACCAGTGAACGCATACAGAAATAAGATGTTCTCTGACATTTTATTTCCGAGGTGTCAAGGGAATAAATCCTTTCGGAAGCATCTTTTCTGGCTGGTTTCCGTAGAAAAACGTTCCGTGTACTCTTTGGCGTCAACGCGATGAGCAAACTAGAAGGTCGACATCTTCTCCGATAATGAAAATATTGCCGTCATTGCCGAGCAGATGAGCTCTATCAATAGCTTCTTTCACAATGGTTGGATCTGAATCTTCCACAGCATGGACGACAGCGATGTTTGAATCCCTCAAACGCGTTGCGAGAACGAGAATTTCAATGATGTTGGACTTGTTCTTCTCCTTTGCGAGAGATTTTGCTTGGTATACCTGGGGTATTGAATGTTAGTTGAATTCGTAAGTCATCGTTTGTTATTTCGTCGCTCTTCTTTTTTTTTTTTTTTGTTTTTTTATATGAAAAAACCAAGCTTAGGTGTAACCCTTTGTACTACCAGTCCGTCATGTCGTTCAGTTCATGGTGCAATGTCTAGTAGTAGCTTGGTTTGAAGAATAGAGGAGAATAGGAAAGGTTAGAGGGGGTCTGGAGGGTGTAGAAGAAAATGACGATGAACCTCACGTTTGAACTCTAAGATGTTGTACGAGTTCGGAAATACCGACTGCGGGAGATCATTCCACAATCGAGTTGTTCTATTCATAAACGAACTTCTGAACCGTATTGTGCGTGAACGAGGGGGCTGTAGGGTATGGGGGTGAGCCGAGCGGGCTAGTCTTGTGTTGCGGGAAAAGTATTGCCGTGGAGGCAGGAGGTCCTGAATTTCGGTGGAACAGTCGCCATGGTAATAGCGATAAAGTATGGAGAGGGCTGCTACATTCCTACTGTGGCTCAAGGTGTCTATGGAGGCGCGAAAGGGGCCATCACCAATGAGTTTGAGGGCACGATTTTGCACCTTGTCGAGACAAGCCAAGGTGGTTTTTGGGGCGCCTGCCCAGATATGTGAGTTGTATTCGAGGCGCGGCCGAATGTAGGATTTGTATATTGTAGCCAATGCGGCTGGCTGGAGGGGGAACTTGCATCTCTTGAGAAATCCAAGGCATTGGGAGGCTTGTTTGGCGATTTGGAATATGTGATCGTTCCATCGCAGATGCTCCGTTAAAGTTACCCCTAGGATGTTGAGAGTTGAGTCAGCCGTTAGATTCTCTCCATCCACCGAGACAGGAGGAAGGTCGGTACAATTTTTGTTGGAGATCAGACAGTGCTTCGTTTTTGTGGCATTGAGTTCGACGCGGTTCATTTCGTCCCAATGAAGAATCGATTTGATATCCCGGTTGATCGAAGCCGACATCAGTTGACGGTGGTAAAGACAAGGTCTGGCACGTGCTTGTCTTATATTGTCGAAGGAGTAAGAGAAATTCAGAGTACCGTCATCAGCGAAGCAGTGAAGTGGGTTGGAGGGGATTGAGAGCAGATCATTAATGAAGATTAGAAAAAGTGCGGGTGAAAGAATTGACCCCTGGGGAACTCCGGCCGAAATGGCGTGGGGGTTGGATTCGACGCCATCCAATACTACCTTGATTGAACGGCATGAAAGAAAGCTCTTAATCCAGTTCCTTAGAACTAAGTGTATACCAATAGCTTGGAGTTTATTCAACAGAGCTGGGTGCCATACTCTGTCAAAAGCCTTTGATATATCTAGAGCAACTAGGCTAGACTCACCAAAGCTGTGAATGCTTTGGTTGATACGCTCGGTTAAACACACAAGCAGATCGCCAGTAGACCGTTTAGATCTGAAGCCGTATTGCCTGTCGTGTATAATTTGGTTGGATTCTAGATATTTCATCAGCCTTTTATTGATTATTGTCTCCATGATTTTGGAGAGAACAGAAGTAATTGCTATTGGGCGGTAGTTTAAGGGGTCGCTGGCTTCACCTTTTTTTGGGATTGGCTGAACATGAGCTAGTTTCCAAGAGTCGGGATACACTCCGGAGAAGTAAGACAGGGCAAAAAGTTTGCGCAGAGGTTTAGCCAAAGGTGAGGCACATTTTTTAAGTACCACAGGGGGGATTTTGTCGGGACCAGTGGATTTGTTGGCGTCGAGTTCCTTGAGACACCTAAACACCTCGCGATTCCTGAAGTGAACTCCGTCCATTGAGTGGGTGGTATTCTCGAGAGTGGGGGGTGACATAGCAGCATCGGGTAAAGAAGAATTTGCGGCGAACAGAGAAGCTAATAGGTCGGCCTTGGGTTTGCTTTCTGTTATCACTTCCTTGTTGTGAATAAAAGGAGGTGTTGAGGAGGAAGTAAAATTCTTCTTGATGGCAGTTACCAAGGACCAGAAGTTTTTGCTGCCTGTAGTGGAGTTAAGAATCTTACTTCTCAATCTATCATCAAATGATGATTTGACTTTCCTGATGATGGAGTTACAGGAGTTTCTAAGTTTGACGTACTCACGACGAAGTGGCTCATCGGTAATAATTTTTCGTTCCTCTGTACTCAATTTCAGTCGGGTATCCATTGAAAGTTTGTAGAAACTTGACTTGATTCCTGATTCCGAAAAAAGCGACATCGGATGAGGTGGCATTTCGTACGGAGTCTAGTCCCGCAAATCTATTTTCGAATTCTTCAAAACAAGCAGTCGTTGAAACTGTAGTGATGGACTGACGGAAATTTTGGTATAGTGCGATTTGAACATAGCTGCTAGTGGCAATACTTTTTTTTCTCTGTTGATGCTTATCGATTCAAATGTTTTCCCATTTAGGGCAAAAATGACTTTTGATCCAATCTCATGCATTCTGGCAGTTTATGCTGCCGTCTCTGACTAAACCCGTACCACTTATCGACGTCTTCGTTGTTACGGACAATTCTGCTTGCTCTCATATCCACGTGTTGCCGTGGAACATGCGCTGGAGGCATTGTAGAAAATTTCCAGATTGGTGCAAAGTTCGACAAAAGGGATCCTCCCTGCAGTCCATTTTTCCATCGCCTTTTCTCACAAGATCACCCAAAATTTTGAGATCTTTCATGTAGAACCATTCGATCGTATAATCAGGCAAACAGGCTATTCTAATATTTGTCAGTTACTCTTGTCTCGAATGATTCGGGAAACTTCTTAAACTCTTATGGAGGTATAATTTTTGGAAGTTGTCTGGCAGTTTGGAGAAAAAGTTTTGGACTTTTAGCCTACAAGGAACGGCCGCTTGCACATGGTAGATTGGTATCATATTTTGTATGGTGTCAAAATAAAGACTCCAATTCACTGAATTTACTGCTTCGATGAAATGTTCCACCAACGTGATCACTCTTAAGTACTGAACCCACAACTTTCCTGTTTCCCTTCTTCTTGATAAAACATCCAACTCTTCCTGGAATGTTAGGTACATGGAAGTGTAATGCTCATTGTGCGGAGCCGAGGAAATATGTTTTGTTGACATCATTGTGAATTTATCAACTTCACATAGCTTTCTTCGTTTGTAAGATCTACAGAATTCATGATGATTTTTGCAAGGGCGAGATGGATCAAAAAATTGGCACGAATGGCTCGTGAGTGCGCGTGTCCTCCCAGCATTTTGCTGACGCTTTTTGACGCATATATTACTCCAAAGGCCTTCGAGATCCCACTACTGGACATGATGTAACCGACTCCACCTAAGAACGAAATAAGTGAGTGGAAGCGCCACCTGGGAAAATTGCAAGGTTTTTCAAGTCCAGTGCAGCGACGATGTCACAGGCTTTCTAAAATAACTGTTGGTCGAATGTTAGACTGCAAGTGCACGGGGGCTCAGCACTTTTGTAATGCAACGATAATTGTTGTGTATATTGTTGAATATTCATTGGGTGCTTCGTTGATTGAAGGCAGGAAAATTATTTTGGTTTTCTGGAAGCACCTGTCAGCAGTGGCCTGTTCCATGAAGCCATTCGAGCCAGGAATGTTCGGTAAAAGAGTCCACTTCGCATAAAGCCATAAAATATCTCCAGTCAATGGCAAGATGGGGTGCGACCTTCGGTAGTCTAGAGGTTCCAGAGGTTCCGGGTTCGACTCCCGGCAGCGCCACGGTTCCTCGCCTTTCCCACTTCCCCACCTCTTTACATTCTTGATTTCTCCTGTCGTAGCCCTTCCTAGTCCTTCCCCGCTCCCGACAGTACAAAGGGGCTTACCCTAAGCCTCTATTCTATCATATATATAAAAAAATGTATTTTCTACTGCACGAATAGTTTTGACATTGGTCATCGTCAAATTCTTGAGACTGCGCTTTTTCACGATTGTAGTACTGCACTGGAACAGTTGCGAAACACCCTTTGACATGTGTAGCTTTTTCATCATTTTTGCGATCGATGCGACGTGCACACTCGTGGCATTGGACGGGGAAATGCTCTGTATACCTCCTACCCATTGGGATGTTTTCGAATCATCCAAGGTCTTAATGTTGAAGTCCGCATTGGCTAAAACAAAGCTGGAGGAAACAGACTATGCTATTTTACGATCTGGTTGTTGAAGCAAACGATCTTCGTAGTTGTGAAGTTAATTGTAAGTGCTCGAAATGCCCAAAGATGAGAGGAGGTGTATCACAAACTTGCAACCAACTTTTCGGTATAAAAAACATCCCAGAGACAACTTCAGAGGGGGAAAAAAGAAGGATCTATATCGGATCGCAGAAATGATAATGTGTGCGATCGTGCCGAAAGTTTGTTTCCTCAGATCGAAAGAACCTCGTTTCCCACTCAAAATGCGTTCTTCCCAAAATGCTTGCTGGTGCTGGCACGACCGTATAATAATCTTCCAAAAAAAATCAGACGGTGGTTACGAATTTTGTTCATACATAATTGATCGAAAGCAGTTCCAGAGGGCCTTTGCAGCTTCTCTAATGCTCGCAACCAATTCGTCTTAATATTTCGAGTCTTTTGAACGAGTCCATCCTTCCAAAAAAAATTATACTGTACATCAGGAAAATAAACTACTGACTCAATTCTTTCAGTTTCATGGATGGTCATTTTATCCCCGTACTTTTCTTTCAAACGCTTTTTGTTTGTCTTCAATGTTGGTTTATAGCCCCCCCCCCAAACTTTGTCGGTTGGAATTGGAATTTGACATTGGTCTGAATTGTTGTCGCCAAAGCTAAGGGGGTGAAAATCGTGCAAATTCAAAATTGACCTTTCCTGGTGGCACCAAACACCCATGCAAAATTCCAGCCTTCCCGCTTTTAATAATTTCCAAGAATGCATTGTAAAAAAATACAGTTTGCCTGAACTATTTGTGCAGTTCTTCGTCCGGTAATCAACGAATTTCAACATCATCTGCATCATCACAATAGTCACCAATAGCTTCTTGCGCATGATTTTCTCGATCTAGTAGTAAACGAATTCCAGATTAAACTAAAACACGAAAACGTCTGCGCGGTATTTTTGTACTTTGAGCAGACGACGAATTACGCATGCGTTTTGGCCTTATGACGAAATTGTGTGTCTTTCTCTTTCTGTCTCTCTCTCTTGGGGCTTTTGTTGTTAAATTAATTGATATTAATTGTTGGTTTTCGTTGATGTTATTGTTGTTTGTTGAATGACGTGATCTTGTTAGTTTCCTGTTTACTCATCATCATCATCATCGTGATCATCATTGCCCATATAATCCGTAAGCTTCTCTTCCACATATGCAGAACAAACATCAAAGCCTAGATGCACGGAAAGAAGTAATTTCCGACGCTTTAAGACCACTAAAAGATTTTACTTAGCAAATCTTCCACGACCGGATTTTTATGCTGCAAGCATTTTTCATAGTATTTAATCTGCACTTAAATTTTTTTGCGCTGTCATAAAATGTAAAACAGTTCACAGAAATATTAAATATGAATAATGATTTGGATGTTTTATGCAGAAAATACTGAGTGGTAAAGATTTTTATTAGTAGGTACTATTGTTATTATGGTGTCTGGCAACTCGTTTGTCGGTAGCGCGCGATCGCGACAACACCTGTTCAGGGAATTCCATTACAATGGTTTTATAATAACTATCTGCAGTCGCGCTTATCCCAACCCATTTCATGGAAATTAAAGCGCGGAAAATTAAGTGAACGTTCACAATTTTAATATTAATTAAGAGACTGTGATCGATCCTCCTCGGGGCTTGTTGACGATCGTTTTTTTTATTTGTTTAATTTATTACTTCGTGGGAAATGCATAGAAGCTGGGATTTTTATTTTTCAACATTTCAGAGTTTTCTTAGAAGTTTTAAAAGAGTTATGCAGAATTTTGTTCTTCGATCTTCACTCTTAACGCGATCTTCAGCGCCGGCCCTAGGGTAGAGCAAGTGGAGCGAGTTAAAAGCCATTTCGAGCGCCTTTTGGAATAAGGCAATTTCTTCATTTAGGCAATTTTATTATTTATTTAATACGGCACCTGGCTCCGTTTAGAAAATATTTAGGTCCTAAATCGATAAAAATGTTGAATATTACTTTTGAAGTTATAAGGCATTTTGATGCTAAAATTGGCACTATTTCGTACTTTTTCAGTACGTTTCCACCTGAACTATGTCGAAAAGTACCAAATAAATCCTTCATAGCCGTCAAAAAACTTAGGCAAACTTAAATACATATTTAGATAAAGCTCTTTGAGGCCTACAATTAGAAAAAAGTTTTCACTCTATCAGGCTCTCCTTCGATTATCGGGCTGAACCACTAGTAGTGAAGAGCAAGACTGATCTTGCATATTTAGCAAGACCAAGACAAAACAGGACAAGGGCAAGACAAGACTCCAAGATAGCAAGAATTTATGCTCATCACTAAATGCAAAAAGTCTTTCAGTGATAAGCACAAAGTCTTATCTTTCACATTTAGCAAGACCAAGACAAGACTGCAAGAGTTTTTGCAAGACTTTCTGCAAGACTTTTTGCTCATCACTGCAGTTTTGGCTTTTACTGTCTTGTCTTGGCTTTGCTTTGATCTTGCTAAATGTGCAAGTCCAGTCTTGCTCATCACTACCCACTAGACCGATCAATCAGGGTGAAAAAGGAGCTTAAGGGGAGGTTCTCATTCAAAATTTTCAAAAATTCGATTTTTTTTCTTTACATTTTTTGAAAGGTATTAGTGTCTACTATATTGCGGTAAACCGATTTTCCGATCCGCGCATCAGAAAAGTTTCTACAGGCCATCCCGCCAAGGGGCGCTCTCGTCACATTTAAGTCCGCCATATTGGAATCGCCATTTTCATTTTTTTTTTTTTGATACATATTAACTCAAATTCGTGTTCATAAATCACAAAACCCTCCTTCTTCTCGGTTTTGGATGAAATACCACTTATTTCTTTGGTAGAAGTCTGCCATATTGGATCGGCCAATTTGAATTTGGAAAAAGTTTATCTCACTTTTATCACACTTTAAAAGCGTTTATCTCTAAACATGATTTTTCTAAACTGCGTACAATCTCATTTGAAAACGGTTCAACTGAAAAACTTCATGTTTTGTTTTCTCGAAAGAAGATCCTTTTCATTGGAGTAATGACCTATAAAATCTACAAATTCTTTGTATTAACTATTTTTTGTGAAGCTTCAAAGTATAAAAAAGGGCTAAAAATCGATTTCAAAGTTTGAGATTGCACCATTATGTCAAATTTGAAGTTTTTTACCCGTTCTTAGGTCATTCCTCCAATAAAAGTATCCTACTTTCGAGCCTTATAATTGGTTTTGTGTTTCAGATCGATCCTGAGGCAGCAGGCTGTACGCAGTTTTGTTATTCCACGCGAACCGCATCTTAGACGGAACGTCACCAAGGGCGCCATTTTGTTTTTTTCGTCTTGAAAAAACTTTGTAAATAATGACGAAAATATAAGCTTTTTGAATCCTAAAACTGTTTTTTCCTATGTTTTTTTCTTGGCCCACAAAAAAATTCCAAATTTTGCTTACTTTTTAGTCATTTGAATGAGAACCTCCCCTTAAGCAATGCGATTGGTGGGTCAGCCACCAGCGGGATAGGGGGAGCAGCATGTAGTGCATTTCAGTAATTAAATACGCAAGATCAGTAACTATCTCGACCAGGTACAAGTGCGATATAACCTCTTCGTGGTGGCCACTGGAATCTGTCCTGAAAAAGAAGGGCTAACTACATCGGGCCTACCAAGCCAAGATGTAAAGTTATCGTATCGAAGGCTGCATGGCAGTGGGTAGATTTTGCACTCTCGTTTAACGATCGCCTTTCGAGACCTCCTTCGGGTAGGCAAAAAAATTGGCAGCATTCCCATCATCCAGGCCCAGGGTAACAGGAACCCAGAAATTAAAAAAAAAATACTCACTAAAAGGTAAGAAGGGCTGGGGTGGAATTAGGGAGCTCATGGACCCATAGCCCGCTTTCATGAACTCCTTACCGAAGGCAGGACCGCGGAGAGAGCCAGGAAAGCTTGAACAGTCAAATGTAAGCGACAAGACACTTGTTCCAGTGATCTGGCCCACAAATGTGAACTATAAAGGTGCAGTACAATAGGCCATGGAATGGTAACTCAAAAAAAAACCCAAATGGATTAGCGGCTTTAAAATCTGATAACCAGCTCGCGAGCTCTGAGGTCTACAATTAGAATGCTAAAAAAAAGTTCCCCCTTGCTTTCTTACGTTGATCAGGTAAAATTTTCGGTCTGATCCGATAGTCTCGGCAATCTTCCCGTGAAAGTCCCGTCGCAATTGGATTAGCCGTTTCTGAGATTAGCCTGGACAGACAGACAAAAATTAAAAAAAAAACTACCAAGTTTTAATAACATGTACATAACCAAATGGGATAAGAAAACGACAATTATTTTGAAGCCACAAATTTCTTATTCTATATTAATGCAGAAGATAAACTAAAATTCAATGTTATGTGATGTGAAAGCGTTGAAAAAGAGCGCCGAAAGACAATCTCGCTCTAGCCTGATCAAGGGCTAGGGCTTGCGCTGGCGATCTTCACTCAAGATCAATCTTCATTAGTCAAACGATCAATTTTTTTTATGCACTAAAGCAGACATCAAAACAAAATATTAACTAAAAAACTTTTTCTCACTAAAACAAAACTCCACAAAAAAATGCATATTCCCACCGAAATGTTTGTCTCTAATTAAGGTGAAAGTAATTCTAGGTCGATCGCATCTTTGCTATTCAATTATGGAAATTTTGTTGTTCAGTCTACTAGCTTACATCTACATCGCTACTGTGTTTGTTAATCTTCTCTATTATGTTAAGTTGAACTCGACTCACTCGTATTGAACTCAATTTGATGATTAATCAATAATTGTAGCCTTGAAGAAGTCGTTTTTTTTGGGGTTTTTGGTTTTTAATCAATATCTAGATACAAATAAAACCCTTAAATATTTTTTATAGATTATTAAGTAGCAGTGACCACTAATTGCTTTGTAAGTTTTGTGGTTAATTCTCGTTGACATAGGCGTTAATTATTATACATAGGATATTTTGTGGTATTTAACTTTGTTTATTGTGTTGTATTGTTTGTTGGTGTAATTAAAAAATGACAGGGAGAGTAATAAGGTGGTTGGAAAGAGTTCAGTTTCTTTTGCAGAGACTCTATTTCCATTTGAGCCAATTTGCATTGTATTGTGAACATTGAAATCACCTGCAATAATGATTTTCTTACTCAGGATTGGATGTTAAAAATTTCAAGAGATCGGTTCGGAAGTAACAATTGGTGTAGTTGAGGCTTCTTAACAGTTTTGTATAGGAAACGGAACAGAAAGAAAGCCAGAGGTGGTTAAATTCTGAAAATTTACTTTTATATACATTATGGTAAGCCACGTCATTCCTAACATAAATGGCAATATCCCTATGGGTGGAAAGGGTTTGCACCAAGGTGTACCCTGACACCTGTTGCTGGCTTAAATCTACTCAGCGTGAAAATTAGTTCAGTTTAAATTGAGAAAAGTAGCCCTCTAGAAAAAAAGAAATTCGCATGAAACTCACGAATGTTACAAAAATCCATGCCAAAATTTTTATAATGGGGATTCAGCTGTGCGTGTTCAATCGCCACAATTTTGTTTGAAAGTTTTTTTTTTTTTTTTTTTTTCAAAACAATCGACTCAACCACTCAGTCGCTTTATGCCTCTTAAGACGGTGGAAATCATGTCAATCAACAGATATTAGTTGCGACGCCAGGCGGTGCAAGCTTCGAGTGTGGATAATGAGCGGAGTTATTAACGTGAGCTGTTCATCTCTCCTGGGCTTAGGTTGTGCAATGTGATATTCCACGAAAATTATGTTGAAGTAGAATGTACCTCTTTAGTTGGTCATATTTACTGTTTCCTTCTACCTTTGTGTACTTCCAATCAGGGTTTGATAGCTAAATAAACCTTAAACATCTTTATATTTTTAAACTTACTTTTGCTGTAGACTGTGAAAGCTTTTTGTTTTATATTACTGCTAATGCCGATTGCTCTCAAATTACTTAAAAGCTTTCAGAAGGATACTGGTTCGGCTGCAAATGCTATGCCTTTAAAATACTTGGCTGTGAAATGCTTTCTCTTTGCTTACAGTTTTCAATGCTTTGCTCTCCAAAGGCTGTGAAATACGGATGCTGTCGATAATGCAGGCTGTGTGTGTAATTAACTTCTTCAGCTACAGATTTCCAATTGCTGAATGTTAAAGAGTGTGTGCAATCATACTTTTTTGAATGAGCTATACGTTGCTTCCTTCAGCATTTTTTTCCAAAAAGCCCACTATAGTCTGTCAAGGCTCTTCAAATTCAGACATCTAACCATAACGTGTAAACTTTTACTATATAAAACTGTGGTCTTACCGGTACTCACATATACATAAAGCTCGGTAGGCTCCAGTCTGGCGTCTAACTCGAATGAGTGAAAATGAGCTTAGACTTTCACATAAAAAAACCTCCTTCAATAGTTCATTCCGTGTAGGATTCCTTGTTTCATGTCCATGTTCCCACTCTTATGTATAAAAAAAAGTGACAAAATCAAACTTGCCCAAAAATTCGGTTTGAAATCGCCCTTTGCAAAACAAAATTTTGTCAACCATTTTCAAGGTTGAAAGAAAACCCAGAGAAATAATTTAAATTTATTAAAAAGCAACCCAAACTCATATTGCATCGTTTTCATTGCACCGATGCACATTTTCCCCGCACTGGAACGGCAAATCAGTGCCAGAAATATGAATCCTGGCTACGGTATCTGCCTTGCATTCGGCATAGGTCTCTCGGCTACATATGTCAGTGAGAACCATCGGCTTCTTCATGGGCGGTGTCGATTTCATCGTCTTAGACTTTTTGCATTTCTTGATATACCTTCCGATATCTGCCAACAAACATATTTCCTTCGTATCCGTCCTTAAGTTTCCTGGTTTTCTGATAGTGTCCTTTTAGCTTGGCCTAACTGGGGCTGTGGTCGGACTTTGGGTTTGGCGGTCCATAGGTACATGAACGACCGCTATTACTGTGAAACTATGATTGGTTGTTTTCTCTGTATTCTATGAGATACAGCTAAGGACACCGGCTTTGATATTATATTTCGTTCGCTCGTTGTACTCCTTTTATCCCTCATTGGACATAGGGTCGAAACAGTTACTCTCCAGCGGACTCTGTTTTGCGCGACAGCTCTTAGCTCTAACCAAGATCCCTCCAGATTTGGTCGTTTATTATATATTTGGTCATATGAATTTACCAGGCTTATATTCGATTTTGTAGTCGAACTCCGAAAGTTTGTGGTGAGCCGTAGTAAAAATAATTTAGCTTGCTAATTTTTTGTGAAGCATTACACGCGTTTGCTACGCAAAACTAACAAATACGTCCGCCACACAAGTCTGCGCTGCAACCATTAAAATCTAAATATGCACTCACCATAGGTATGCACAAATCTGTTACAAATATGAATGTATTCATAATCAACCATTCCATACGCCAGAGTCGTCCTACCAAGGGTCCCCCAACTAACTACTAACCACGACCAATGCTGCTTGACCTACGCAAACTAACTTGAACTGGTCTACTGAGTATGCTAGAGGCCCACTTTATGGTTGCCAAGATAATTGCCTGTTTTCTTCATCTTTTACTCTGGTATTAAGTTGTTAAGTTGCTGGTACAAATGGAGTTTGGCATCTACTGTAACCCATAATTATTTAGCTTGCTGTGAGCCGCCTGAAGCGACCATCTCAATGAATCCTAGAATTATTCTTCTCTTCATTCGATTTTATCCTTTTCTGAAAATTACCAGAAATGATTTGTTGGGATTGGTATTGAGTGCAATCTTATTGCACTAGCTGAAGATCAAATCAAGTGGTTACTGCTTTCAGGTTTACAAGGTGCCAAATGTTTCAGCTGTAACCACGATAACAACATCAGCTACCTAAACTGCTCCGTTAGCTTACACTCAGGGAAATTGACTGCTAGAACTGCCATGCAGATCCTTTCAGCTTCTCATATTCTATCTTCACAGGTACCTGTTCCCGTAGCAGACCTCTGCCCACTGTTGTTTCACAAGGACACCACACAATACAAAAATTTCTTTAATAAAACTTTGAACTGTTTTTGAAATTAAAATCTACATCTTGAGCCTGTCCAAAACGAGAGTGAGTAAACCTTGCTTAGTTCCCGCGATGCCTTTTCTCGTCGTTTTTCTATCGTTCACCAAAGTTCTGTTAGATTCCCTCTCACAAGCATGTCTCTTATCAGTTATACTGAAGTTGATGATGACGATGCAATCCTATACATATTTAGCCATCCTGCCTTCATCGGCCTATGATGCATCTTCGTCGTCTTCTCCTAGTTCTCTCCAAAGCTTTCAGATGGTCTGCCCATGTGACATTTAAGCTTACTTGGTAATCCACTTTTCACTTTAGCATGGACCGTTGTCTAGCAGCTTAACAGCCTCATTATGTGCCCATGAATTTTGGGAGAAGTTCGGAATTCGGGCTGAATTGAATTTTCTTTACTGCAACAAGCTCGCCAAATAGACATCTATGAGCCTGTTTTCGTTGGCCTAGTGAATATCTGTGATTTTCTTACCGCCGAACCTTGGCTATGGCGATCTTCGTTTCACTCCTCATTCGATTTTGTCCTTTTTCGAAATCTTCTTTGATGGCCTCTTCAATTCGTCCAGGAAGTTCAAAATGTTCTGGTTGTTTCGTTCTTTCGTTCGGGGTTTTGTTCGTTGCCCGGCTTTTGGCGGTTTTTTTGAGCCGTCTCACCTGACTGTTGGTCCTAGGTACGCCTGAAGTACTAGGATATGATTGATGTTTTCTCCTTCGTCCTGAATGAGCCGGAAGTGAAGGCATCTCCTCGATCGGTAGTGATTCATGACGGAGGACAAGGAAGCCATCTTTTTGGTACGTCTAGGCATTTTGGGTGAGAAAGTAACATGGTGAAGCCACTTAACTAAATAATTAAAACAAATTTGACTGTCAGGTAATCTCCTCTTCTATAAGAAATAGGACACCCTTGATCCACAATCTAATCTATTTCCATTAGCCTTGCTCAAAATCAAAAAAACTCCATGCCACACACACGATATGCACGAGGTGAAATTAGCAGAACGACTTTCTGCATATATACGTGATCATTGGCTAAGCACCTGCCTTACGCCAACCTTAATTAATAATTTTAATGGCACAGATGATCGTTATGCTGCAAATAGCAATCTCAGAATCATGAGCGCTAAATCACTTCAATTATTTCATATGAGGCATGATTTGTGGAGTGTGGACAATGCGGCCGTCAACTACCGCCAAAAATGCGGAATATCGAAAATTTTATCAGAATCAGCCGCGAACGTGATCAATTCCCAATAATTTTTGGAGTCACTCTACGCCGGTGTGATCGCTGATGTGATCGTTGAAGATCGTTTGTTTTTTTGTTTAAAATTTAAACTATTTTTTATTGTTAATATTTTTTTTAAAATTTTAAACTAAAATCCCTTTTTTTTGTTATAATTTCAGTGAAGTGACAGAAGGTGCCCTAAAGATCTGGCGAGCACTACCCGAAAATATCCGGAGTGATCCCAGCTTAGCGTCCTTCCGTCAGGAGCACGAACGGCTGCATGGTGAGTCGAATGCGAAAGAGGGCTCCGATAGTAAGTACCATTGTAGAAAGTATTATTTGTGTCTGTTTTGTGGAGCTACTCTCGTAATTTTTAATTCATCGCTTTTTAATTAATTAAATGCCGCCGGGTGCCATACGATATCAGTCAGCTCTGCATCTACTACATTCAGATTAGATCACACAAAAAGGGGCGACCATTAAGCTAATTCAAGACTCGACAATCTCTCCAAGGGGATGTTTCCATCATATTTACGTAACGGCCGGGCTTCAAATTGCATTCCAAGATGCAATTGAATGAATAACATAAATGTCATGGGCAGTTTGTGCACATCATCATCATCATCATCATGCCAGAGGAGCCAGAGATCATCATCAATTTATTATCACCTTGCACTATTCATTTTGTGGTTAACCTTTTTTTCTTAACTGAGAAAACAAGTTTAATTTCTCTTTGGCAGATTGGTGAAGTTTTAAGTGAAATTTAAGAGCTTGAAGAAATTTGTTGGAGGAGAGAAGATAAATTAGAATGCATTTAGATCTTGTAGATAATTTGATTTAGTTCAAGTGTGCTCCTCGTAACAATACTATGACTATGATTAGAAAGAAGCTTCCGCTGATTTTATAAATGAGGCTGAATGTAATTTCTTAGCTCATTGATAGATCAATTATGAAACAATAATTATGTGTAGTTTCATTGTTATTTTTGCATTAATGCAAATTCATGATTTTTTAATTGTTGCTATTTGAGAAGGTCGAGAGTATGTAGAAACTAGAGCTATTGTTTGTATCTACTGTTTGCATTGTACTGCGTATAGAAGATTCTAATTTTATGAAAATTACTTTTCGTTTTTTATAAATGTAAATAAAATTGAGAATATGGCTAATGCATACGTAATCGGCAGTAGTAGGTACCTTGTGTACAGAGGAAGCGAAAAGTGAAAGAAGTTGCGATTTTTGCAGATAAACCTGAATCAAAGGATCTACTTGGACAGAGGATGAACAAAGAGAAAATCGACATCGCATTCGTTGGAATAGCGGACAAGAGAGTTACGACAGGAATATAGATGTGGGGTAGAGGAGCCACGGTAGATATCATTAGAAGCATAGACCAGCGATCGGCAACCTATGACACGCGTACCAATAGGTGGCACGAGAGAAAATCTCAAGTGCCACAAAGACAATTCGAAAATGTGCATTAAATTAAAATTATCAATATGTTAAGGCCATTCACATACAGGCCGTCGAGAGGCCGTGGCCTTAAGGTTACTCGCCTTGAGTCCAAGTATAATCACCTACCCACTGACTGCCAAGTTAATGGAGCCTGCAGTCAAGGAAAACTGACAAAAATCTTTATATCAGTGGGTATTTATCGTCACTCCGGGCCTGAAGGTCAATATCGTTTAGACTATAAAGATTTTAGCACTTGAATTAACAGCACTAAACCGTGGTCTTCCCCTGTATGTTAAACGGATGTATCAATTCCTTATCGCTCAGTCAGACGTATGACCTTCATCGAGCCGTGCCGGCGAACCTGGAAGTGAATGGGGGACCTTAAAATGTAACCGTCATCGGACCCTACCTCCTGACCTGGTCTGAAAGTCTATGGCCTGCTGGCAGCCTGTATGTGAACGGAGTTCTAAGCTTCCAAAGTTGATCCCTAAGGTAGTTATTAATGTTTAATTAAATTTTGGTGGCACGCTTAATGTGCACTAATTTTAATTATCTGTTTTGTGACACGTGAATGCATTTGGGTTGCTGACCGGTTCCCTAGAGAATTGCCTCACACGGACAAAAGTAGGCGGAATACAGATCTGCAGCTGCTATGCGTCGCTAAGCTTGAGACTAGACAAGTGCGAGTCGATGTAGAAAATGACGCCCATTGCCCAAAAATAATAGCCAGCGATTTCAATGCTTGGGCTGTCGATTGGGGGTAGCTGGTAAATGAATGCAAGAGGGAAAATAGTGCTAGTGGTATTCTCGCGACTAATTATGGTTTTAGTCAATACCGAAGGCGTGTTGAAGAAATTAGAAGTACCCTGAAGGCCATATACTGGAAGCTGAGGTTAGAACAAGCAACTAGAAAACCAGTCCCGTGAAGAGAGTTGAACACTAGGATTTGTTTTTAGTTAGGGTTCGAGCCCCACATAATCGGCATGAAGGAAGGTGTCATGAGTACCAAAAAAATTGTTCATATCCCTACTTCATTATCAACACATTTGTTGCAATTGAACAATACCTGCAAAAGAAAAGAACAAATTTTATCGGAATTATATGAAGAAATTCGACTCTCAAATGCTATTAGTCGATTTCACAGAACGATCAGAATATGGGAACAACCGGTATAATATCACCTCTATGAAACCACACTAATAGCAAAGACAAAAGTAACTTATACGAAAACTGGGCAACGGATCGATGAGTTAACAGTACAAGGGGCGGATCATGTCATATCTACGAGTATTCTCTTAGATCTCTCGCCCAATCGGGACAACAGGCACGATCATGCCAAATCTCTCTAAAGTATCCCGACTAAGTTTAGGTTTATTGAAATAAAATTGTCTCTTGTGAGAACATTGTACTGTTGCATTTTCGCTTTGAGTTTCGTCGACGGGCCTTTGGATGCAGTGCAGATCGTGCATTTATGAAACCATTACTAGACGTCGTCCTTTATATGATCTTCAATAATGAAACTCTCGAAGAAGATCCATCACTTTACTCTTGGGTACCAGTATTTGCATTCTAGGCCTGATTCCGCAAGAGCGCACGCTCGACACGACAAGAGTCCGCTTCAAAAGTGGTTTATGGAGAAGAGGGTGGAAGAGGACAATGGAAGTTGTGTCCATTCCCTCGTCTTTTCTCACCCTGTTCTCCATAAACCAACTTTGCAACGGACTCTTGTCATGTCGTAAATACGCTCGTGTGGAATCACCCTATGCGACGTTTGATTGGCCGATTCCGCAGCAGCCTACATACCACCCGACAATTGTCGGGTGCAAAGTGGCTTATAAAGAGTAGAGTGAGAAAGGACCATGAGGAGGATACATAATTTGAACGGATATTTTAGGAGAGTTTTGATCGCTTTAACAGCTCCTGCATTGTTGCTGTTTTTTTTCTGAAATTCCTTTTTGCTCAACAACAACAAAGCCAGTACGATTTACTGCCTCCAAGTTGCAAGTCCCTCATGTAGAAGCTCTTACGATTTTTCACCGAACACCAAAAGAGAATTGACACTTGCAGACGACTTCTGCTTGTCGTGGGTACTCCCGTGTGGAAACAGCCAGCCTGGAAACAGCTTTTGTCACTCTAGAAAGTGGGACTGTTTACTGCCAAGTAGCAAAATCTGCGCTTTCATTTGAATAAATATGTGTGCCATAGACTAGAAGTGTGCTCAGGGGCGGCGTTTTCATAGGTGCAAATGGTGAACTTGCACCGGGCGCAATGGGATAGAGACGCAATTTTGGAAATTACGATTTAAAAAAAGAATGATATGTAAAACTGCAACAAAAAAATTTTCAACAAACCCTACCGGCTAAAACGTTACGATTAACCACCCCCACCCATATGATTTTTTATTCGTCTAACCAAAATCTAACAACAGCCAGCCGCTTTCTAAAATTAGCAAATACACTCTGTATACACACCATTTTTATTGTTATATTAATTTTCATCGAATTGGCTTTTGCGCAAACTTGAAATTCATATTATTTCTCACATCACCCGAGTGTTCGTGAGTTTCCAATTGTCCTTCACTGCGCTAAAAAAATGAAGAGCATTGAAGCATTATGCACCGGGCGCAAAAAACGCAACTGCCGGGTCTGAGTGTTCTTGAAGTAATATTGTCAAGATTTCTTCCGTAACCTATGTGAGCGAGCCATCGGTTCTTTCGATTGACCTGAAATCTCTCGATGCGCCTTTTACTAGAGCTTTGTCGGGTTTTACTGAGCCTCGAATATCTTCTATAGTCTTGGAAAAAGTCCTTCAAACTATCTCTTTTTGCTCGTGTAATCCTCCACCTACAATATTTAGGTAAGTGAGCTTCTATAACTCTTCCAGTTGCCGCTCTTCTTGGTTACATGGAACCCTTCAATTCTGGAAGTTGGATGAATGCAAAAACAGAGTGAATGGGTTATCACCAGAAGAACAACAATATAAGGAGCAGTTGAAAGAAACTCACTACAGAAACGATCAAGGAAGATACACAATCGGACTTCCCTTTACAAACAGCAATGCAGAGCTACGATAATCGTATTCAGCTGCGCTCAGACGCTTGCTAATGATGGAGCGTAGATTTCTCACAAATAAAGAATTTCAAAAACAGTATTGCTCATATATGAGATAGTATGAAAACATGCAACACATGAAGTTAGTCAGACCTCTACATACTTCTTGGCTACATGGAACCTTTCAATTCACTGTCATGCTCGCCGCGGGAGCTCTACTTATTTCCAAGTATGATTATGATAGCTAATTTGTGACCCGGCAGTTACAGGTAGTTAGCAGCGTGTTAAGCTGCCAGCGTCATGTCTATATAACCTTACGACGTTTCTACTCTTGTACGAAGGCAGGATTCACGCCACGGTATAGTATTTCGTTAGGAGTTAATCCTGCTTAGTAAATATAGAAACTAGATAGAATAATAAAAATAGTTTATTTGTAGATAGAATATTTTTAAAAAACAAAATTTATACCAACCCATCTGTGCATAAATTTTAAAATTCCTTTAAAACTTTTTTCTATTCAAAATAGTAAACAAAAAATTCATTTTTTTTAGTTATATTAAAAAAATTTTAATGGGAAAAAATTTGACATAAAAATTTGCTTTAATTTCACCGACGAATTATCAAGGAAAAAACCGCGTCTGGTACGCACGGATTTTTTTAAAAATAATTCTGCATATTTCGACGCCGACAAAAAAAAATCTGAATATTTTTATTTATATTTAAAAATATCCACAAAGAAACTTCTTAAATTTATCGATTTCCGTCGTTCAAGAAAAGAAATTTTTTCGGTGAATTTATTCGATGACGATTTGATATGATTATTTTGTGCAAGATTGTTATACTTGAAAGTTTTATTAAGAACAGAACAAATTGGAATTCAGTTCCACCATATACCAAATAGATACGAGTTTCCTATTGTTAAAAAGCATCCATATCGCTTATCCCGATTTAATGCACACCTTTGAGACGTCTACCAAATTCTATGCACACGCAAAAATTGTTTCAGTGCAAAATAAACTGAGGCGTATGGTTGTAATATGAAGTGAACATAGAAACTCATAAGAAAATTCCTTTAACTTATACAATTATTATTATTTTATTGAAAATTTATATTTTAGATATAAAAAGATAAATTTTAAACATCTAAAAAATATTTCTATTTTAAAAAGAAAAAAAATCCCCAAAAAACTGGTTTACTCACTTTTCCCCCATAAAATAAAATTTTCAACTGTAACTAAAAACAAGTTTCCATTAATAATTTCTACATAATTAATAATATTTATTCAAATTTCATTAAAAAATGCTGTGTTTTAAAAAAAACATCCGCTAATAAAAGCGCTTACGGGTGAAATTTTGTAAATTATAATTTTATTAGTGAAAAATTGTTTCTCATAAAAAAATCATTGTTATTCCTCTAGGTGATACCGGTCCAGATGAAGATCCACTTCCAACGGAAGATACATCAGCAGCAGAGGGAACTGTTCCCAATAACACACATCCATCCGCAAATGATATCACAATAAATGTAATAAATGAATTAGGACAAACGAAACATGCTGAGCATGCGTGAGTATTTTAATTTGTTTTTTAATGTTAAATTAAATTTTAACTATTAATTTATATAGTGAAATACAATTTACATATTAATAAGTCGATCTATGTCTTCCAAATTATTTCTTATAATTCCGCCCTTTTATCGGCGAATCTCGAGCAGCTAAGAAAGAAGTGCGCTGTGTCTTCTTCCATCGCTGGGCATTAATGATGATCAAGAATGGTATTGGTCTTGCAGTCTTGTCTTGGTCTTGCACATTTAGCAAGGCCAAGAACAAGACCAAGACTTAGTTATGCTCGAAAGACCAAGACTAAGACTATATCGGTCTTTTCTTGTTCTCGCGTTTGATTATCACTACTGTGCACATCGGACACTACAGTGAATAATCGGGCCAGAAACCGTAGAGGTATTTCCTACACACCCCCATGTCCACTCAGGAACAACGTCAAGTCGTAACTCACTTCCCACGCTTCTTCGTAACACATCACCACGTTATGCTGTAAACATGCTAAGGGCGACGGCGAAACTATTTTCCTCGGCCACGGCGAATGGCCCGACGAAATTTGTTGTGAGGATACAATAAGAGCTACGGCGACACAAATTAAAAAACACACACCGGAATAACCATCTTGCTCAGCCGAGTATGCTGCACACGCTCACAGGAGCACACGAGAATAGCAACACCCATGCACATGCATCTATGATAGGCGATGGCTACGAAATAGAACTTGGATTGATTCGGTCGCCAAGCTCGGCGGTCTGCAGATTGTGCAGCTTCATACAAAATAGGTGTGTTCTATTCGTTTTTGACAGTCGCTGAGCAAAGCGATTCGTCGGTCGCCCTAAGCATGTTTACAGCATTAAGGATAAGTCTGTGGGTCCAACGACCCTTACCAGACTCGTCGCACTTCGCTTGCCATTTCGTTGCGGACTCGCGGCGCTCAATCTGCCGCCGTACCTTTCTTGGCTCCACTCTACCATATATTCTGGGTCATAGAGACGCATACCTTCTCTCGGCAGGGATCATCCCCGCTATCATGCACGCCGTATCTTCGGGCGTAGTTCTCACTCAACCTATTTGCGGTCTCCATTTCCTACTGTTTGGCGCTGGCGCTGGCTCCACAGTTTTGTACTCAGTAAGCTTCAGCCCAGCGGGTTCTAGTCACTCTTTTATTTCCCAGGTAGGTTCGTTCGAATGCAATTCGATGTCAGCTGGGCGTTTTCCATTGCCACTGCTTCCTTTGGAAGATGAAGCCCCAGCACATCATTGTACCTTGCGATCCACAAGAGATGGTCCAGGCATATCGGTCTGTAGGGCGATGGATCTCTAAAGGCATATTCGGCATGTTAGGAGCACGACTTTCTGCTGTTTCCATCGCTCTGGGAAGATCCCGTCTCTCAGGCACGCTGTGAAGACTTCAGCGAACTTGTTTGGCACTATTGTAGCTGCTAGATTCGCTGCTTTGTTTGATATGACATCGATGCCGGAGGTCTTATTGACGGCTTCCTTTTTTGCGTATTCCAGAATCTCCTCTACAACTTCAGGCATGCCATTCGGCACTCGTCAACCTCGGCGTTCCACCAGAAGTATGGTTGGCGACGTGCCGTGCCTGTTTCACTAAATCTTCAATTCGTTCTGCCCATTCTCTAGCAGGTCTTGCCGACCTCGCATCATGCAAGAATACTTCCTTGTACACCTCTGCGTCGAGTTTCTTAACGGCCCATCCTCTAGCCGTTTCGCACCTAGGGTTCCTCACTCCTATACCCTGACCCACCTCGAAGATGATGGCTTGGTGGTCGCTGAGCGTGTACACATCGCTCACCTGCCACTGCAGGTTCTTCGCCACTGTATCGCTGCTGTCTCTTCTTTTTCTTTAATCCGTTAGCTGGCGGTCCGAGCGGGACATCCCCGCAACGGACACGCTGCTGTCGGTGCCGCTTTAAAAAATGCGGTTTCTTGTCTAGTTTCTTCGGTTTCCCAATTCTGGTCAATTCGCCACGTCGACCACCCTCCTCTTTTCACACCCTGGACTTGGGACCAGACGACGTCGGAGTTGAATCACTCCTGTAACTGTGGTTAATCACAGAGGTTCTCCCACCACCAACACCTTCAATCGCAAGCGCATATTACCTGCGCGACTTCTACATCTCTCGCGTTGATGATCACAGCGACGTCGTCTGCGTATCCAACCAGAAAAACACCCTCGGGCATACCCAGACCCCGTCGTAGGAAATGTTTCAAACGTCGGGTTCCAGAATGGAGCCCTGGGCGGCCCCAGATGTTACCACCCTCCTTCGCAAGCTATCGTTGGCTTCGTATTCTATGAAGAGCTCATTCAGGTAATCCCCAGTGTCTTTTGCAGGTACTGAAGTTGCGCTACATCATCCCAAGCGTCCTGTCCCACCTAACGGAGTGCAAGGCGTTCTTTAAGTCTAGAGTGGCCAGCAAGCAGACGTGTCGGAAAAAGTGGCTTTCTCGCTCGGTCCACCTAATAGACTCAACCACCTGTTTGACCGCGTCAATAGTAGACAATCCCGCCGCCGAACTGTCTGGCGGCCAGGTCTCCTGCCTCCTGTACGGCCTCGTCAAGTCGTGTCCGCAGTAGCCTATCCAGTAACTTCCTCGTCGTGTCCAACATACACAAGGCCGTCTATGCCGCCCCCCTGCCTATCAGTTCAAGTCTCGCAATCTTCCGGCGGAGAGGGAAACTGCCCGCCTTCAGGCACGAGTTGTACATCTCCAACAAAAGAGAAGGGTGGCTGGAAGCTACTACCTTCAATATTTCTGCTTGAAGGCCGTCTGGACCCTTCCGGTTACGCATCGAGCGGCTGGCCACTATCAGCATCTCTTCGTTGAAGGGGTCTTGAAGGTACGAGGGAAGTGGTCGCTCGGACGGTCGTCGCGGTTGGGTGGGAAAGAGGGTATCCACGATATCGCCCGAAGTGGCTGGATTTCTGGGGACCCTTGAGTAAAGGCTCCCCTCTCTTCATGACGACCTTGTACCCTAGTCCACACGGGTCTCGGTCTACATCTCGCAGGTATGTGGGCTAGACTTTATGGCTTGTTTCAGGGGTACTGGTAATCACTTCTCGTGTAATCTTCGATCACCTTCCAGCACTTGCGCTGCCAGATGTTTATTGGCTAGGGAGATGTCTGGAATTGCCCTATGGCCCGGCCTTCTGAAGGCCGCCGTGGAGCCGGTGTTGAGCACTACTAGTCCCACCTGGGACACCATGTCCATCACCCTCCACCCACCGGATATGGACGGGCCTCACATACTCACAAACAAAACCGCACCCGGGTCCCTTTCCTCCGAGCATAGAACAGAATGAAGTTAATACAGATCAATCTTATGGTGGTCTTATGTTGCAGTAAAAAGCTTTCCTAAAAGCCAAAGCCTATCTCATAAGGTCGAGGATAGCTCTGCCGATAATTGAATCATGCAAGAAGAGTATGAAACAGCGAAAAAATCTGGATTCATCTGCTACAATTAATAACCCAACCATAGATAACCCCAAAAACACATGAATCACTCTACTCCACTCCGACAGAATATTGACATTTAACAATCGCACAAAAAAACAAGTCTCAAGAAATTTCGAATGTTGTTGATTTTGTGATTAGCAACCTTCACTTAAGATCTTCCCCAAAATAATCAATTTAGGATATTGAAATGCATGAATTTCCTCTCGACTTTTTTTTATCTTGCATATGACATTTAGCTGAAAGGTCATTGCAAAGCGTGACTAGCCCACCACATGTGCAATATCAACTAGACAGATCCATGTTTTGCTGGCTGCAGCCACCACCTATCGATCGGTGATTTGCATCCTTGAAAGATGCTTATCACGTTTCTGTCATTGCGGATAATTTTTTCTTGTTTGTTCTGTCATCGATGAACCCAGCCCCTTAATTAAAGTTCAAATTGAGACATAGCCCCATGCTAGTTAGCGCGGCACATCTCATGTCTAAGATGATTTATTAGTTATGGCCTAAGATCATTTGCACTTCGGTAAGTGTCAAGATCATGCGTCCTACACCATTTGCGGTTTGCCTTAAAAATCCCATCGCATATGGCTGGATTTGAGCAAACAATGCCTGCAGGTAGCACCTTGGATTTTTGCATGTTTTTTGGCCACATTTGGAAATTTGAGATGGGAAATCTGCGCCTTGCTAGACTTGACCTTATTAGACGACGAGGAGCGGCACAAGCATGCAACTTCTTGACATTGTCCCAAAAATTGTGCGAGCATCTTTCCGCATTGCAACTCTGGGGCTAAAAACAAAGGCCAAGTCTCTTCTACACATGCGACACGTGGTGGTCTAAAATTAGAAATTATGTAGAAAAAAAATAGAAATTTTCAAAAAAATCCTTCCCAAACTCAAAATCTCTTAAGTAAAAAAAAAGTAGCAGCGGCGGCAGCCTTCACTTCTGGTGGTAGCTTCACTGTCAGAATTCTGTGCGTGGACCGGTGCCAATTTCGAGTGAAAGATGGCACCACCGCGGATTTTTATTATTAAAAGTCTTTTGTTTATTTTTATGAAATCATTTTTTTTTCGTCAAGTTGTTAAAGGTTAGAACTTAGATTCTGAGGATGTACTTAAGTTTATTGCCGAGGTGGCTGCCATGGGGAATATTTTAAGATTTGCGCTCTTCTACTTTATTTTTTAAGGGAAAGTCTCCAATCCGGAGGTGGCTCAAACCAGCAGCACTCAGGGCTAGATTCGTTTTCGGATACTTATATGAAAAAAGTGAAACAGGTCAAGCTTCATCTAAAATTACTTTTCGTATTCCATTAAATTATTCTTGGCCTTTGTATTTTTTTCATGTTGGGATATTTTTAAAAATAGATTCAAATTCTGTTGTGTATATTTCAATAAAAATTGAGTAGGAAAAAAATTTTGGCGCAAAGATTGAAGACTTTGAAATTTATAAAGCAGAAAATTGTGCAGGGTGACAAAGTGGTGACAGGGTGTCACATTTGTAGGATGCAACATTTCGTTTTTGTTAATAATATGTATATGTTAGTATCTGAAGAGTTTTATTCATATTCAATATGTTTAGAGACGTCTGAATGATGCTTGAAGCATTTTTCAATGCCATTTGAGAAAATGTAACGAGAGAACCTTGGTCCGCACAGGAAGATGTGTTTTTCATCGTGTAGAACGTGTAGTCCTATCAAGTGTTTTCGGTGCTACAGATTGACAACCTGAAGATAGACAAATTAACAACCGTGAGGCAACCGATAAGACAGCTAGGGCACCCTATTTAGCTTACATTTGAAGCTTATATTGTAACGACTGTGTCAGTGGCGTAGCGTGGGGGGTGCCGAGGGGGCCATTGCCCCGGGCGGCGTAGATGTTGCTGGATCGAGCTAGAGATGCTGCTGGTAACATCAGGCCCTAACCATTGCCACATCCAGCACGATGTCTTGGCTGATGGTGTCTATAGGCCAACCTAAATGGGAAGGGAAGTGAAGTCATGTGAAGTTAGGTACCATTCCATATAAATGTATGAGAGCAAGGACGGCGCTTTCATAAGTGAAAATGGTGCACTTGCACCGGGCGCAATTTCAGAAATTAAGATTTAAAAAAAAAGTGAAAAAGTGATCCAATTGTCATATATTACACGAAATGCACCTTCTGTGCGTTTTACCATTGCCTTCTGCAAGGTGTGGCCAATGCAATTTCATTTAGTTCACCTGATTTTGTCGTCTTTCCTTTCTTGGCTGGCACGGTGCCATAGGTCATGATTTGTAATTCAAATAAGTCGTACTAATATAGATCACTACTTCGGCGAGAAACACCTAGATCGCCTCTGTTCTGAAGTTTTTGAAAGCGGCTTCTATGTCCAGTAAGGCTGTTAAGTGGACTGCTTTGTTATGCAAGACTCTACCGTAGAAACCAATGTATGCAGTGCAGTGACCATCTATTATCCTTCGAAATATAAAGGATTGAAGAACGACTTCGTTATGGAGATTCCAGTTTGTAGCATTATTAGTGCTGGAAATAGTTAAGGAAGTGCAGCTTACAATGAAAATCATCGGAGAGCATTAATCAGCATTAGCGGGAGAGTTTTGTGAATTTAAAGCGTAAGTAAACTCAGCACAAAAGCAAGATCGCGAAGCAAATCCTGATTGGACAAAGGCAAGGGCGCGCTTTCATAGGTGCAACTGGTATATTTGTACTGGGCGCAATTGGACAGGGCGCAATTTCAAAAAAGTGAAAGAATAATTCCGTGCCTTCATTTAAAATGAGTGTTTGTGTCTTCTTTCATTTTCCTTTACTGCCATCAAAAAATGAACAAAAATGAAGGGGGCGCAATATGTATGTATATGGGCGCAATATGTATATGCACCGGGCGCAAAAAAGCCAAACGCCGGCTTATTATGAGAGTGGCCAATATGGATGGTAGTAAGTGGATGTTACATCTACTTCAGTGGAAGTTACGTCTACTTTACTTCTGCGTTACTTTTCATTTAAGTTTGGTCTTATTTCTGGACTATAAAGTTGATGCATCAAAATTATCCAACCAAACTCTCCTATTTGACGGATTATCAAAAAAGCGTACGCCTGTGATGGAAGACAACCCCTTTTCTATTAGTAAATTATTTGGCGTAATTCTTTCGATTATTTGCAGGGCATAATTTCTCTAGTTGTCCATATTAGAGTTTTTTTTTTTTTTTTTTTATGTGGCAGTGCTAAGCTCAGGAATCACCCTTTGTACTACTAGTCCGTCATGTCATTTGTCAC
Organism: Thereva unica; assembly: GCA_949987705.1. NCBI lineage: Eukaryota > Metazoa > Arthropoda > Insecta > Diptera > Therevidae > Thereva > Thereva unica. Next base: position 21,951,613 of record OX465285.1, on the reverse strand, counting down.
GTCATGGTGCAATGTCTAGCAGTAAGCTTAGTACGGGGGGGGGGGTTGGAGGGGTTATAAAGGAACGGGAGGGAATTGAAGAAGGTGGTGATGAACCCTGCGTTTGAACTCTTGGATGTTGTAGGAGCTCGGAAATACTGACTGCGAGAGATTATTCCACAGCCGAGTTGTTCTATTAACAAACGAATTCATATCTTGTTGAGTGCGTGAAAGGGGGAGTTGCCGGTGGAGGGAATGAGACGAGTGGGCTAATCTGGTGTTGCGGGTATAAGAATGCCGTGGAGGCAGGAGAGCGTTTAGCTCGGAGGAACAGTCACTATGATAGTAGCGATAAAATTTTGTCAATGCTGCTACATTCCTACGGTGGCTGAGGGGGTCGATGGTGGAGCAAGCGGTATCGTCGTCAATTAATTTAAGGGCCTTTTTTTGGGGGGGGGGTAGTTATAAGTCGACCGGCGTTGTATGCCATATTGCACCCCCATCAACTGTTCATTTTTTTATCGTAGTGTCAGTTGCTTTAATATACAATAGGAAAATGAAGGCACGGGAACACTTTTTCACTTCTTTTCCCGAAATTGCGCCACGTCCAATTACGCCCGGTGCAAATTGCACCAATGAAAGCGCCGCCCCTGCCTTTTCCCAGCGAAGATTTGGTTCGAGATATTGCTTTTGTTTGACCCCAAACGAGGGAGTTGTATTCGAGAAGAGGCCGAATGTAGGATTTGTAAATAACAGCACGGGCCGATGGCTGGAGGAGGAACTTACACCTCTTAAGAAATCCCAAGCACTGAGATCCTTGTTTGGCGATTTGGAATATGTGGTCATTCCATCGCAAGTCCTTGGCTAATGTCACGCCTAAGATGTGTAAGGATGGTTCGGCCATTAGTTGAACTTCATTCACTTTCAAGGGTGGAGGGGTGTTGAACTTCTTTTTGGAGATAAGACAATACTTGGTTTTGGCGGGGTTGAATTCAACACGATTCTTCTCTCCCCACTTTAGAATCAGTTCAATGTCGTTATTGATAGAGTTGGACATACGTTCGCGATCATCAAGACAGGATCTGGCATGAGTCTGCCTTGTATCGAAGCTGTACGAGTACCGTAAAGTACCGTCGTCAGCGAAGCTGAGAAGTGGGTTGGAGGGGATTGAAAGAAGGTCATTTATAAAGATAAGGAATAGGGCCGGAGATAAGATTGACCCCTGGGGGACACCCGCCGAGATCGGGTGGGATGCGGATTTGACGCCATCAAATATTACTTTGATTGAACGGCCGAAAAGGAAATTCTTGATCCACTTCTGTAGAAGTGAGTCGACTCCAATAGCTTTGAGTTTGGCTAACAGGGCTGAGTGCCAAACTCTATCGAAAGCCTTGGAGATATCCAGAGCAACCAGACTAGACTCGCCAGATCCATGCAGACTACGGCTGAGGTGTTCTGTAAGACAGACTAAAAGATCGCCAGTGGATCTTTTCTGGCGGAAGCCATATTGTCTGTCGTTTATGAGTAGATTGGATTCTAGATATCCCATAAGCTTTTTGTTGATTATCGTCTCCATGGTTTTGGAGAGAATGGAAGTAATTGCTATTGGGCGGTAGTTTAAGGGATCGCTGGCTTCACCTTTTTTCGGAATTGGCTGAACATGGGCAAGTTTCCAAGAGTCTGGGTAAACTCCGGAGGAGTATGATAGGGCAAAAAGTTTGCGCAGAGGTTTAGCTAAAGGTGACGCGCATTGTTTTAAGACGATAGAGGGTATATTATCGGGTCCAGTGGATTTGTTGACATCGAGCTCCTTGAGTTGAGAATGAAACGTCTTATTAATTGGAAATACAGAATGCAGACAAACAAATCTATTGAAATTTGGACAGGACAATGACGGTCGAGTCAGCTAACTGAAAATATAAATGAGCATATTGTATGAGACTCTCAATGCGCATGGAAACAGCGATTTTAAGATTCCCTTCTTTTATGACGCGGGCTGTAAATGCTGAAGTTTGAGAAGGGCTCCAACAGCTGCCACATTTGTCCTTAAAATCCCCTTCAATAGTATTGGGCTACGATGATGGGAAATAAAACCTCCAGATATTGGACAGAGAATTGTTTAAGCTTAAGCTCGGTCGTCTACGAGGCTTTCTATCTAAAGACAGACTGAAATAAATTACAGAGAGAAATTACTGATTCAAGCTCTCTGGGTTTGTTAAAGTTTATAATTCAGCCCAACCTTGAAGCACGGATATAGCCTGCGCCAAAACAATTGGAAATCTCAAAATCGATTTTTTTGATGCGCAGTGAAAGCCTCAAATCTTCTCCACGAAAGTAGCTTCGAAAAGAAAAGTGCACCTCGTCATTCCGTTCGTTTAAAACCCCAAATCACCCGCTCATTTATATTTTCAATCAAAAATTCAATCCGTCTCACTACGACTCTTGTCCTGGTCAGATGCTATGGTGGAGTGTTGTTCCCGGTAAACGAGTTTCAAAAGGGAAATTAAAATGCATATGCGCTTGAGTTTTATCCATACACGGAATGTTAATGTATGTGGGAGTTGTCATTGATTCGCCTGCGCGTAAAATTCCCATTTATTTTGGCGCGCACTATACCGAACATTCATTAGTTACATATGATTCATTGCGTTTACATGATGCCTTGAATTCTTGGATTGAAAATTAATTGAAATTCAAGTTGGGTTTTGATTCATTGATTAAAAGAATCAATTCGAAAGTAGGGGGCAGCAAATTTATGGTTCGCCCCGGGTGGCACAAATCCACGCTACGCCACTGGACTGTGTTTAGACACTTACCATAATATGTCCGAAGGGGACAAGTAGGCGGCGATAGTTGGCACTATGAAAAATATGTCAAGAAAATCCGAGTAGGCGACGCAAAGAAATTTAGGATATAAAAGGCGATCCGGAGTGTCAAAAAATCAGTCAACAACAATTAGTTTCAGCATCAAGTTGTCAAGCCAAGAGTTTTTTTTTAGTCCTTAATAATTTTGTTTATTCTTAGTCCATTATTGAAGGTATGTTTTTTGGGCACATACATGTCAGTCCAATGACATCGTGCCCACACTACACAACTAATCATTAGGATCTGCGGCACATACATGTTGAGTCACCGACATCGTGCCAAGGATCCTAGTTGTTCCTTTTCAGCAGTTTTTGTATCGTTTTTTTGTTCAATTGTATTTAACGGATTCAATTGTATTTAACGAATTATTAAACAACTAAGTTCACCAACACAGCATTTTAATAAATTTTCCAATTCACTTACATTTCCATAACGTCCTCCCCTCTGAGTTTTGCTCTGGATAGTGGTCCTTGGTACACGTTTGGAACTGTTACATTTCGAACGATATTATATAAATTGTCAATCCATCCTTTCATCCGCTACACTACAACCTCAATAAACAGACTGCGATAATCGGTACGAGCTCCAAATGGCTTGAAATTGTATGAAATTTTTGCTCAATCACTAGAATGGCATCATGATTGGTCAAATGATGTGCCTAAAGCCGGCTCTACACGATTCTATGGTCACCATCCAACGTTGGACGCCTGATAGTAGCACGCATCGTATGGCCGATGCTCGGACTACGAGTGTCCAATGACAAGCGTCCAACGTTCGAATTTGGACACGTTCGGGCTGATGTCGGTAATGGCTCAATCGTTGGAAGCCAACATTCGAATGAAACGTTCGCCCTTCGTGTAGAGCCTCAGTAGGTTACCTAGTAGGGGAGCAGCCATTTCAACCTAACCTAATCTAAATAGGCGAGGTGCAAGTACCACTTTCTAGTCTATCGTTTTGAAAAGGAAGAGGGGGAGGGAAGGCACTATATCCAAAAAGATTGTATATGGGTGGAGTCTTAGGTCAACTTCTGCGATGCTGTATGAATTATATGAACTTCTAAGGCGGAGGTCTGCAGCAAATGCTTGATTCGGTCTCTAACTGGTGCGACAGCGTAGGATTTAAAGGTCGACCAAGTAAACGATTATGTTTGGCTCCAAAACTGTATTTGAAGCCCCAGATTCAGTAGAATGATAAGCCCAGACTACCTGGCAGCTGTCGGGGCTTAATAGGAAATGCGATGCAAGCGTTGCGTTCGAGGACAGATAGAGTAATCGCCAAATCAAAGGAAAACTCAAAATCTCGGTTTTCATTCCCAGTAAGAATATCAAGCCTAAAATATAGAACTACAGGACAGCTCTCGCCGAATTTTAGCGTAGTGAAATTCTTTTTATACGTTTCAATGTAAACCAATCTTGCAGCTTGATTTTGACCCATATGCGGGGTTCGAGTGATAATGCAATCTGACCATTTTGTAAAAAATCACGCAGGACGCTTCTTTTTAGTTCCCTGTGTAATTGGGAGTATTCTTGTTCCAGTTGGCAACGTTTGCCCGGGCCGCTTGTAGAGTTCACGTTATTGATGAGGGCCCTTCTGCGTTCTATTTTCTGCCAGATTTTGTCCGAGATCCAATGTTGCTGGTTTCTTTGGACATAACCGATGCTTGCTTCCGCTTCTGTCAATATACCGCCCTTTGTACGACTCCACAGCTTTTCAATATTTGTGTCGTCAGAAACGATTTGCTGGTTTAATATTGTTGCAGGTGTCCAGCAAATTCTCGCTTTTTAGGGCTCTCCCGCAGAAGGTCTACGTTAAACCGTCTAGGTTTTATACACTGACATATAGTAATGGACTGCTGATTGACGATGCTGAATGGCACCATTTTTCTCCAGAAGGAGAAAACCTTTTTTATGCAAACAAAAAAATTTTCTTCGAAGTTAGGAGAAAATAAGTGATAAGATGTTTGTTACAATTAACGGAAATAAATTTCCATCACTCATTTTTATTTATTAGCAGTTTTTTCATTAAATAAATGTATTTATTCCAAAACCGTGACGGTTATTTCCCCTGTTTAACGAAGTTTTCAAAATAGCTCAAGAGTGAGACAGAAGAACGAAAACTATACCTGTCTATTTTTTTCTAATTATGTTTATATCGCTGACATGCGCTGACGATTACAGTTCATTGGGATTTAACGTGGGAGCGAGTCAGGAATAGTTTTTGGTGCCATTTTGTTGTATGGGATTTTGCTCATTTAGCAGTCCATTACTATATGTCAGTGGTTTTATAGCATCGCGCTAAACGTTTCTGATTGCGGTGATTTTAAGGCAAATAGTTGCAACAACCAAATGGTGGTCGCTTCCAGTGTCTGCTCTCCTGAAGCATCCGACATCCTCCCTCTGCGGCTGACGGCCACGTGATCTATCTGATTTCTCGTTCTACCACCGGGCGATACCCAGGTTTCTTTGTGTATCTTCTGTTGACAAAAATGGTTACACCTACCATGAGTTTGGTGGGAACTACAAAAGCCAACGAAAAGCTCACCATTGTTATTAGTAACATGGCTTAGGCCTTGATTTCCAATTGTGTGCTCAAGGCCAGTTGGGGCCGATCTGTGCGTTTAAATCACCCATTATGTCTCCCCTTGTAGTAAAACGAAAAATGTTATCTTCTGCGTCTTCAGTTGGAAAGTAGCATTAGACTAGCTTAGTACTTCTTAGTCTGGTACGCAGGCGTACGGTAATAACTCAGAAACTGGTGAGGCTGGACCAGGATTCTTTGGTGAGTATTATCCCAGCAAACCACATGTAATGCATAGAACAAAGAAATGCATTCGCCGTACATTACAAGTAAGCTATCTGAAACTTATCAATCAGCGACTGCTTACAAGTGTCTTACAAATACATTACAAGCAATGTATTAAATTGTTAGGATTTTCCCACATCTATAAAATGTATTTGTAATTTATTATTTATGCATTACATACTTCTATATGAAATATTGTTAATGCATTACAAGCAATGCATTTCATCCTAGGACATGCCTAATGTGTTTTAATGCATTCCGTATTACTTACAAAATGCTTTTTGTAATGAATTTCATTCATTTCTGAAATGTATTGTGAATTCATTTTGTATGCATTCGTGGTTTACTGGGATGCTAGCGCCTACGGCTTTCAGTTTCGTTTCTCCCAGAATATAAGGAGGAATTACCGTTTGGGCAGATATCTTCTCCCTCGTTGAGCCATCTGTTCTCGCTGAGTCCCATGACCGTGATTTTATATCGATTCATCTCGTTGAGGACTTCATCCAGCCGTCCCTCAGCAAGCACGGTTCTCACATTCCATGATCCGATTCGTGTTTTTGTTCGAAAAGCAAAGGTCGTCGTTGTGTTGTCCATCCGGTTCCGAGGCATTGTTTGCCGATTCGTAGCAATTGTGTTTTTTATGGGAGTGGGTTGCTAACCCTCAGCCCAACCGACTTAAAACTCTGTTTTGCGGCGCAGAGAGCTGGCCCGTCACCCTTTAGCTCCTTCCGAAGAAATACCCCAGGAGGCACCGCGGGGAGGTAAGATTAGGACTTGCTAACAGAGCTGCTAGGTGTTCGTTTGCAGTGACTCTTCTCGGGTTTTGACAGAAGTGACAAATCGGATGCCACCGTCTTCCCAGTCTTTGGTAGCCATTCGTCTTGTAGCAAGTTATAGAAGTTTTCAAACTCCGTGACACAAATAATTTGAAGGGTTCTGCGCACCTCGTTGCCCAATTTCATACAATTTGTTCTATCATTTCCCCTCTTTTAACTTAAAAAGGCAACAAACGCAGAAAAAACTCAACAAAATAATTTGGGAAGGGATGTGCGCATGCCGGATGAATAAAGTTAAGTAATCTTTATATGTATTGAGCAGAGCTTTGAAATACATGTAAAACTCCTGCTCAACAAAGGCAGTTTATCCATCGTAATAAGCATAATTTTACTATAATTATGCTAAATATTTCTCATCCCTAAATTTAAAATAAATTGAAAGAATTGTTGGAAAAATTTCTTTTAAAGATATGAGCATTTTCATTCATAAATTGAGAGTTCTCCGCAGCCGCAAGCAACACAACCTCCCCAGGCAGAAGCGCGCTTGCGACTGGCGGAAAATGTCAAAAATCTAGTAATCAAAGTGATAAAAACACAAATATCGTATTTTTTAGTAGAAATTACTACAAATTATTTCTGTGGCATATGTGTAAAATATAAAAACCTTAAAATAAAAAAAAAATATAAAAACGGGTGTTTTTCAGTCATAATTTGTAAATTTTTTAAATAATCATTGAAGTCCCAGAAAAATACACCTCCCTTTAGCAATACGCAGTCGCGACTGATTACATGGCAGCAAGTGATTTGATAGGAGGAGTTAAGTGAAGCTTTTGTCTGAACTTTTTAACATTTTTAAGAGCTTAGCTGGGGAAGATGCGCGGGATGTCACGAGGTTTGAAAACGTCTATACCTTAACCCTTGAGTTGAGATGCTTGCTAAAAAAGAGCTTCTTCATCATATGGAAGGCTTTCTGAGCTTTAACTTTAATTGCTCGTATAAGACTCTCATACATACTGATCTAGCCATCAGTACCTACTGATCTAGCCTAAAGCTGGTGACATATCCAAGCCGTACATGCATTGCATTCAGAGGCTCCATGAAATCCGGCGAATTTCCTCTGACATATAATTACATGGTTTGCGTTCCGTGCCGGCTTTCACACATAGCCCGAAAATCTAAGTAACGTGTTCATGTGTTTGTGTGCTTATGCTTGTGTGTGCTATCTCGAATGCGGCAATGCAGAAAAAGTTGAAAGTAGCCCGACCTTTGCGTGGCATGCCTTCCATTCACGGGATATTCCGTCAGCTCGCATTTGAATACACACACTTCTATATTATCTGCCAACGAATGCAATGCATGTACGGCTTGGATATGTCACCAGCTTAATCCCTAGGTACCTAACCTCGGTTTTCCTCTCCAGTGTCTGGCCCACAAGGATTCGAATGTGGGAGGTCTTCCAGTTCCTTCTAACATCGCGTGAAGCTTTGTTAAGAGGAGTTCTAAAGAGAATCGTTTCGCATTTTCCATGATTGATTTTCAATATCCAATCAATAGCGTAACGTTCGATTTTCTCGAAATCACGTTGTAGAAACGACTGGATTTCACCAATTTTCCGTGCAGTGCTATAAATGACAAGATCATCAGCGAACGCTAAGGCGTTCTGAAGAGATCCAACTAGATCGTTTATGCAAATGTTAAAAATGTGTGGAGAATTCACTCCTGCTGCTCCCTACTGCAACCTGTTTTTAATAACAAAGACTTTTGAGGCAAAGCTCTTACTTTTAACGAGAAACTTCTTCCCCCTTATCATTTCGTGTATAATGCGACGTAGGGGGCTGTTCATCCGGTGGATTCTTCAGTAACCTTAGAGCCATACAGAGTCGAATGCCTTCTCGAAATCGACCAGACATGCTCCCGTACACTGTCGTTTAGACAAGTTCCAATATATTCTTTGCGAAAGCATGGAGAGTGCCATGTTCCGCTCGGAATTCGAACTGATAGTCCGGAATAATCTTGCTTCCCTCAACCCAACATGTCAGCGTGTGGGTAATTACCGCCTCGAACACTTTGCTGATATTTGGAATTAAACTTATTGGACATAGATTGGCAGGATTTGATCTATCTCTGGGATCTGTCTTCCAGTGTTCCGGAAAATAATCATTGTGCAGCGTATTGTTGATCAACATGGCACAAATGTCGAGCCTGAGGCAAGTGCTTTAACACTAAACGTACCAAGCGGGGTCAAATGACCCCTTTTGAAAATTAACTTTAAATTCGTACATTTGTTGTTATATCTGTCGGTCATTTGACTTTCTGTAAATTCTTATATCATCCGATTATTCAATTTCCCACTTTCCGTTTTTCTCGTCGCTTATTTTTTACCGACAAAAATTCTTTACCTACCTTACCTACCACGGAGGGTCATTTGACTCCGTACGAAGTTTACGTATTTTTTAGCAGCTTTCCAACTGGAACCTTAGTTCTAAATTCAGATACGCTTCTCAAGTTGCTCTTTCAGGCGTAAGCACTTGGGTGACCCAACCGGGTCCATATGACCTAACGCAGAAACAAACCCGACTCTTGTCGGAGATTCACAAGCGACACTCCCTCCAATGAGTTCTCTGTAGCTAAAAAAATGCAATCGTATATTGAGAGTCGGAGAGTAAAGATCAGAGCCTACAAGAAATAAAGTTCGACAAGCAGTTACAATACACGACAGTTTTAGTTGCATTTTGACAATTTCTGTTACATTCAATTGGACTTGTGTTTCACTGCAACCCTGAATACATATGTCCGCACGGTCACTGATAAAGTTGAAGAGAATTCGACAAATAAGTGAAGTGAATTCAGGTGAAGAAGATACAATTTCTGAAGATGATCAAAGCGAAAGTCAAAATGATTTTCGAGACAATGAGGAAACTGAGGGTGATAATGTAATTTTACACGAAATCAGAAATGATGTTGCAGCTTATTTCCTTTAATAAATAAAGAATTTTTCCCGAAAAATCTACGTTTATTTCATTAGGGGTCAAATGACCCCCTATGGTAAGATTAGGTATAGAAAAATGCCGGTACGTTTAGTGTTAAACCACATTGGGAATACCGTCGATCCCTGTCGAATTCTTATTCTTTAACATGTAGAAAATTAGTTCTTCCTTCTTCAAGAAAATAGCGTTGCCAGTTGCGTCTGGTATGTTATCCGCAGGGCAATCCTCACTGACTTCGACTACATGTCTATTCTCAGATCTCCATACTCTGATCTAACCTTCGAAGTCAAAGTAGTTCATTCGCGCTCGTTTCTCCAAGTTGTGATTCTGTTAGATAGTCAGGTTCACTGTCTAGACTTTTTGGCAGAAGGCTCCCAACAAATCTACTCTCTCCTGCTCATCTTCCACATGAAAAAATCGTCATCATCACGGTAAAGTGTATCTGGATTTAAGCTCGCCTTTCGTAGTACTTCCTCACTATCTAGGTTCCTAGACAATCGCTAACTTCTCTAGCCGGATTATTTTCTAGTTGATCTATGAATTTTATAACATCCATATATTAAAACAACTCAGCTATGTTCATCTATGTTTTTTTTTCATTTCAGCGAAAATGGTGGCCATGACCACATGGACGAAACAGATGTGGGCCCCGAACATCCAAAGGTAATTTTTTCTTGATAAATTTAACAAAATCTTTCATTCTCACACTAAATATTATCCAAAGGTGAAAAAATGGATGAAATATGCAAAAGTTACCATTCTATTAATAGCATGGACACTCTTCACCGGATTCTTAATGACAACAAACGAAAAGGTTGTCGAAACTAAGCAATTATCCGTTCCCGTAAAAGGTTCAAAAGGTAACACAAAGTCTTTCTTCATCAAAAAAATATTACATATAACATTTACTACTTCTCTTCACAGACTTCTTATTAGACTCTCTGCCAAAAGAGCCCCGAATAGGTATAACACTGCGCGGAGCATTCTCTGAAGATCCAATTAGTAATAGAACAAAAAATTTCCTCTACGTTTACGTTCAACTACTCTATATCAAAAGTGATAAGGATGCCAATGGCAGCCTAACCGATCTTGGTATATCGGCGACTGAAGTAGGTTTAGTTTTCAGTGTCATAACGAAATCCTCAGTTTTGTTTGTTAACGTTTACAGAACATTACGGATGTATGGGAGATACCGGTTGTCGATTCAGCATTACTCGATATTGTGCCAGAGGTAAAGAGACTGAATGTCTTCGATATTAGCAAGATACCAAGGAAACAGATCCAGAACAAGAATACCACGCTGCGTGTTCGCATCGAAAGTAGTATGGACACGCATATGCCGATACAGTTTAGCTATGATGATTCACCAATCGATAAGACACGGGGTGTTGTTTATGCTGCTATAGTGCTTCTTGGGCTGTATGTTATGATCATTTGGGAAATAGTGCATAGGACATTTGCTGCTATGATTGCGTCAACAATGGCCATTGGTATACTAGCGGCGTTGGATGAGAGACCGCCAATGGGTGAAATCATGGGTTGGATCGATGTTGAAACGCTACTTCTGCTGTTTGGTATGATGATTCTGGTGGCGATCCTGTCTGAAACTGGTATTTTTGATTATTTAGCTGTGTATGCTTATAAGGTGAGTACAAACATCACAATTTCCAATAGATGTAACAATTCAATTCCATTTTTTGTTTTTAGATAACAAACGGAAGAGTTTGGCCTCTTATAAACTGCCTATGTATTTTCACTGCGATATTATCATCCTTCCTCGACAATGTCACCACAGTATTACTGATGACTCCAGTCACCATTCGTCTGTGCGAAGTCATGGGCCTCAATCCTGTACCCATACTGATGAGCATGGTCATCTACTCAAATATTGGTGGTGCCTTAACGCCAGTCGGTGATCCACCAAATGTCATCATTGCATCGAACAGCTTTATTGCGAAAAATGTACGACAAAACTATTTCTATTTATTTTTTAATATTCTTCTATAATTCACCAATTTCCTTCCAGGGAGTAAACTTCACCATTTTCACATTACACATGGCGATTGGTGTGTTTGTTGTTATGTTCCAAACTTACATCCAGCTACGATTTATGTTTAGAAATTTAAACGATCTTCGATTTAATGAACCACAAGACGTACAAGAAATAAAGCATGAAATTGCTGTTTGGCAGCGTGCTGCAGCATCATTGTCATCGTATTCGAAAGATGAAGATCTTGTCCGTGAGACACTCATCAAGAAGGTGAACAGACTTAAGAGGAATCTAAAAAAGAAACAAGTCTCCGGTTCTGTACCAATTGAGAATTACAAGTCGACACTGGAAGAACTGCAAGCAAAAGTATGAACTATATATTTTTTTGTTGATATCGTTTCAATTCATTTTTTCTTCTAGTACCCAATCAGAAGCAAGCCTCTTCTAATCAAATCCGCAGTTGCCTTAATATTCGTTGTCGGTTTCTTCTTTCTTCATTCTGTACCTGAACTACAGCGCCTATCTCTTGGCTGGACTGCCTTACTCGGAGCAATATTACTACTAATCTTGGCTGATCGTGAAGACATGGACTCAATTTTGGCTCGTGTTGAATGGTCAACGCTTCTATTCTTCGCAGCTCTCTTCATTCTGATGGAATCACTTTCAGAATTGGGCCTCATCGACTGGATCGGTAAACAAACTGAAAATGTTATTCTGTCCGTTGGTGAAGAATCGAGACTTGCTGTGGCTATTTTATTGATTCTTTGGGTAAACACACACTGAAACAAAGCATTTTATTTATTATTACACCATATTTTTCTACAGGTATCAGCAATTGCCTCTGCATTCGTTGACAATATTCCTTTAACAACAATGATGGTTAAAATTGCCATCTCCTTGGCACAGAATAAGGAACTTGGTCTTCCTTTGCAGCCGTTAGTATGGGCTCTGGCGTTTGGTGCTTGTTTAGGAGGTTTTTATAATATTATTTTTTTCATTTTATGGAGAAATACTAAATGAAATTTTAATTTTAGGAAATGGAACATTGATTGGTGCTTCAGCTAACGTTGTCTGTGCCGGTGTCGCAGAACAGCATGGCTATCGGTTTACATTTATTGAATTCTTTAAGTAAGTATACACCACTTAAAACTGCTACACTTAAATAACTTTGTTGCAAAGCCTTTGGGAAATACCATATCTATACCAAAAATTTGCACTATGTATAAAAGGGTTTGATAAAATCGCCGATCGAGTATGTACTAGAACACTTGTTTTGAGGATGGACTTTTCTCAATAAGAAAGCTTAAGGAGTCAATGGGCTGATTAGTCGGTCCGCTGGTGATTGTAGTTTATTGCTCCTTTTTATCGCGAGACAGCAACAGAAAACATGAACGATAGGCCCAATTTCCTCGAATAAATTCTCCAATTGGCATCCTCTGCCCCCTCTTCTTTATAGGTTGTAATTGAGGATGCAATCTAGCCCCCACTATCCTGACAAGTTAGTTTGAGAACTCACGAAGAATTGGCTTGGAGTTAACAATATTACTCTTTAGTAGAGGTCGAAATAACATAACCCTTTCAAATCTGCAAAAGGTAATAGCATCTTTCCAGTTCTGCTTCAACGTGGAATTTTTGGTGGAAGAGTCGTCTAAGCTTAGGTGTCATTCTTTATACTCCCAGTTCGTCATGCATCGGTAGAGATCTAAGCATTAACCCGGTCAAAGCAATACTAGTACCATTGACGAAAAGACGGACGACGGTGAATTTAAAAGCACTAACAGTGAATGGTCAGACTCTATAGGCCGAGCTTAGCCCTATGGTCACCTACGTTGGCTTAGTTTGATGTGCTTCTGGAGTCTTAGACCAACCATTTGGCCATTTGGTCAGAAAAGATGCCTATTCTGATGCATTACGACTGCAAAAGATCAATCGACCCAGTTGGGCATCTTAGCATTCTAAACGATGCAAATTATGAATGGGATGACCATCTACACTGATATCATAGTGGCCAAGGTAGACTTTAAAAATCTATTTGTAGTGGATCATATCCGTAGTCACGAGGAATGGAAGTCTATGTCGATCTCTTGAGCGTATTGCATGGTATACACAGCATAGTCAAATTTAATTAGAAGTTATAAGAGTCTACCAATAAGAGCGAAAGAGTTTGTTTTTTTAATTAAAACTCAACCGTGTAAGATGCAATGGAATTGTTTGAAGCTCAGTAAATACCATTTATGTTTTAAACAAAATATTATTTAAAAGTCCACCTCTTGATCGTTTGCACGCCCGCATTCGATGGGTCTGATTTTCGAGGGCTTTTCCAAGTAAGGCCGGCTGAATACCACTAATTACGGCTTTCAAGTCAGTTATTCGCGGTTTATTAGCGTAAACTAATGACTTCACGTAGCCCCAAAGGAAGAAGTCCAGTGGAGTTGAAGTCACACGGCCGCGATGGCCAGTTGACAGTAGTCTGATTTTGCGGAATTTTCGAGATGATAGACTCCCCGAACTTTTCTTTCAATAAGTCGATTGTTTCGTTCGAAGTGTGGTATGTTGCGCCGTCCTGTTGAAACCACATGTTTCCCAGATCTGTCTTTATCGCTCTCCATTGATCTTAACAGGTTGTCCCTGTTCATTTTCAAAAAATCAAGGTCCAATGATGCCTCCGGAACATAAACCGCACCGAACGGTAACTTTTATTGGATGCAAGCCACTCTCATTGACCACCTGTGGATTTGTTTCAGCCCAGTAACAAATATTCAGCTTATTGACGAAGCCATTCAGCCAAAAATGAACTTTATTGCTGAAGATACATATTTTCGCTCCAGAATCGCCATCAGTTCGCAGCTGCTCCAGTGCCCAATCTGAGAAATTGCGACGCTGACGACGGTCGTCCGGCTTCAATTCTTGGTTGAGAACAAAATTCTCCAAGTTGTCATTGAAGACACTCCCAATCACTGAGAACGGCGCTACACCGAGAAATTCGAGTTTTCACTTCACAGCGATAGCCTGAACCCGATCGGGTGACGAACGCAATAAATTTTTTCAATCCGGTGGCTTAAAAACTTGATCTATGGAGGTCTACAAACGCATTTTTCTACGTTTATGATTAGACCGAAGCTATCAACCCTCTCCGAGATGAGTAAAATACTGTTCCTCGGTTATACTGGCGAAAAGTATTATCGTGTATGTGCGAAAGCCCTGTCCAACCAGAGTATCTGCCCTTGATGAACAGCGAGCCAATTCAGAAGGTCCAGTTCATCATTTGCAATCAAACAATGATTAGAACTTTACATATTGCTCTCATTGCCAGTTGGCTGTCAGAAAACCTTTGTAAACATTTGTCAAGGTATTCCCGTCTTGAGTTTTTGTAGGTCTAGTTTTCTAGGGTACCGAAGCTTTTTTTTTACTAGGGGTGAAAATCTATCATCAGTCATGTATGGGAGATGTGTGCTCGACCGCCTGTAAGGCCCATACCTAAGACAGAAGTCACCGTTGGTTTTCGCAGCAAGATAGCCTGGCGTCATCAGCATGGTTCATCTGGTTAAATGGTCCCTCAAAGGAATGCTCACGAGAGCTCGAACAGTGGTGCATACGGATCAACAACCTATCGTCTCAGCTTTCTTTACGGGAAATGTGATTTCGGGGAAGCTCGGTAACCAAATCACTAGCTACATATGTAGTTGCCTCTAAGCTAATCCTTGCTAGACTATTCACGATATTGGCAACATCCACTTCCTGATTGTCTTTCCAATAAACCGCCATTAAGGATGCTCAAGATTAAACTAAACAAAAGGCTGTCAGCTAGATCCTGGTGCCCCTATACATGCCTCTGTCCTGGGGCCATCCGTGTACCATACGTCTGAACTCTGCGGTGTCTGAGGAAAACCTTCGGGTTGCTAGTTTGTTCACAGAAGAGTCTTAAACTTGGAGACCTTCGCGATCATGGAATCCGATAACATTCTTTTATCTAGAATATCTTCCAGTATATTAACAATTGCAGAATATCCAAGCTGAAAACAATCACCTAAGTAGCTTTCTGCCCTCAGCTTCAGAAATCTGCATTGGGATCTCCGTACTTCAATAGGGTGTGTGTGGCCACACATTGAGCAGAGTCTCTCAACGCTCCAGTCGGCAAGTTCAGCGAATGATGGAATGGCCGGCCCTCTTTTGGATATTTTAATTCTTGAGAGCTCCATGACTTTTAACAAAGCTAAAGCAGAATTCATGATAGCAGCCAAGTGCTATTTGGTCTCTAGACCGGCATCTTAATAAATCTCGACTAGAGCTGGATCCTTCTTTAGTCGATCTTCAGTCTTATTCTCTTATTATGCTGCTGAATCTCGAGGATGGATTTCCAAAATGCACATGCGCTCGAGATTTAAAGCTTCTGGGGTCAATCTTCCCTGCCATCACACTTGTTGCTGAAGATCGTTAAAATTGATTGAGCGCAGTCCTTCTATCACTCCATTATTTTTTTGTTCACTCTTACATAACCTACAAAACTATATCCCAAATATTCATAACTAAACAAAAACCTTATATTTCCATTACAGAGTCGGCTTCCCAGTTATGATCGGCAGCATTATAATAGCTACAGGATATCTAATGATCGCTCATGTCGCCTTCCAGTGGCATTGATAACACAATAAACGAAATAAAATAAAATATTACAAAAAAAAGAAAAACAAATAAAAAAAATACTAGGATTTTTAAAAAACACAGTAAAAGTTTATATATAATATATATATATAATGTTAATTTATAAATAATAATGTAAGATTGATTGTTATTAAATTATTATCATTATTATTTTTTTGTTATAGCTTGTTAATTTTTGTTCTTTTTTTTTTGAGAAAAAAAAACAAATTAAGGCTCTTGTGAAGTTAAAAAAAAATGAAATTTTTATGAAAAAAAAAATATATAATATTAGCCAAAATGTCTGCGAACATTCCAACCTAGACCTAGGAGCATTAAAACAAAAAAAAAATATATTATTTACGAATAGTCTCTATTTTTATAAAAATAATTTTTAGTAAGATTTATTAAAAAAATTAAAAAAAAAAGAAAAGAAAAAACAAACAAAAATGAAGTGAGCGAATAAAAATACACACAAACACATTTTACAAATACAAATATATAAATACACAAACACCCACAGATAGAAACAGGATTTAAAAACAAAGCATAATTCTAGTATATTTAAAAATTTTTAAATTAAAAAAAAACTGTGCCTGTAGATTTTTTTTATAAATTTCTTTTTTTTTTAGTGAAAGTAGTGAAAGTAAATTGAATTTGATTTTTTCGATCATATAGTCAGATGCTGGTTTTTGCCGATCATATCATCACAGATAGCGTGATTTTAATTTAGTTTTTTTTTTGTTTTTTTTTTGTTGATGTTGTTATATAAGATAAGATTAGAGCCAGAAATTTTAAATAGATTATTATATAAATATATTTTTTTGAAAAATTAATTTGAAATAAATTTAAGATTTAATTGAAACTGTAACTATATAACTGTCTGAGGTTTACGATGTGCCAGGGCACGAGGTGACGGGGAAATTGTTGCCTAAAGGCAAAAGGGACCAAGATTACAAAAAAAATAAAAAAAGTCGGGAATTGGGAAACAGAAGAAGACGTGGCTGGGTCTGTGAGGGGAATACCACCTTGGGCTAACGCGATTGAGTTGATCTCTGCACCGGTACTCGCACGCCTTGCTCTGCTCATACTAGCTCGCCGTTGGGGGGGTTCGTGGTACAGGGATCAGTCAGACTATGACAGTTATTTATTCACGAAAGGAATTCTCGCGTGCTAGGGGTGCGTTAGCGGTGGTTCAGTTTATTTCCAGGGCCGAACGAGAGGGTAGGTGGCGTTGGTCATGGTCATTTGTCGTCAACTCACGAGGGGACACAGGGGTCGAGGATGGTCTAAAGGGTACTTACCTCTGGCGGGGACATCCCCATACACGGGTAACCATACTTACGTGGAGCTTACGCGCACACCATCGTATTCATTTACCTACTCCAATAGGAAAACCAGATTAACACTACGAAATCAAAGAGGGAGAGCTTCGATACAATTCAATCTATTTTATTATCAAAAAAAAACATTTCAGTTACTACTTTTAATACTAACATCACTTCAATAGATATCCTAAAGGCATTATTTTAATCTAGAGGAATGCAAGCTCCTTGTGAACTAATATATAAGTCAAACAATTAATCGAGACGGAATCCAAATATAAATGTACTCTTCAAAAGTTACAACAAAAAATCATCTGTATTTCCATAATCTAATTCTAAACGAGAATTCAAAGGGAACTTACACCTCCATACTATAATCAAGATATGTACTCACTAATTCATAATCGACTTCTTATAGCTAAACGAAAGGAAAACTCCTTCGATCTAGATACTAAAATTTCTATGCTTTGGGAATGGTTGAGATTAATGAAAAAAAAAGTAGACATTACTAAGACTTTCAGGTTTATTTGGTCATTTACGGGTTTCGATATTTCAAATTAAAACTGAAGGGATCCCTTTAGGCAGTTATTTATAACACGTTACAAGATAAATTTGCAGAAACTCAACTCGAATTCAATGCAATGTCCTTCTTCAGACATTCCCATCACAATTCAATTGCTTATTAACACTCCTGCTTCCTAATTACTATCATTACACTCTATATCCTATAGTATCCTATTCTAGCTCTTTTACTGTTATCCTGATACTTAAGTATACGCTATGATTATAAGATCCTAAATCCAATAAACCTCTTGGGTTACTAAATTCACGTTAAATTTTGTCAATTATGCCAGCTTGGCTGCTTACAGTTATAGTTATTGTTTTTTTGTTTTTATATAATATAGGTAATTCCAAATATAAAATTTGCGTTAAAAGTAAATATATGTATATAGAGAAAATTCATGCAGATCAATATCAATATTTAAAAATTTAAGAAAAAGAAACTTATAGCTAATGATATTTAGTGCAGAGGGTCACGCTCGCCTCTTCTTCCTTTGTGTAAAACCTAACGCTGTCGTAATGACCCATGCTTATGGTGAGGATCACTTTGGCCTTCTCCCGAAAAATTTGTAACGGCTTATTATGGGTGAGAACCGTTATGCTGAAGAAATCACCCATTCATGGCTTTCTGGCACCCAATAGTACCGCAACTCCGACCAAAAGTAACAATAAAAAAAACTTACGCCATCATCCGGAACCTCTTCCAGTATGCATATATTCCTCCAGAAAAGAAACACCTGAGATTAATTAAAGTTGAAGGGCTCCTCGTCGTCTTCCAATCCGGATCGGGAAAAACAACCACATTGGACGCCTTCGTCAGTAACGTACTAATTGCTTATAACGGTAAAATTTACTCGTCATGCCTCACAACTAAAAAGACATTGAAAATTAACTGTCGTCTTCGCCAGGCCCTTAGGACGTTGACCAAAAGACAAAAAAAAATGAGCGGTTCCTTCCGCTAGACCACTAAATAAATTCGTTTTAAATATTTACTGCACTTCGCACTCTAATGTCGATGATCTTATTTCATCGCCACAGCTTCCAATTTCTGCACTCCCGCCATCTTCCTGTTGTAGCACACCACCCAAATTCAGCTCAAAATGGAGGCCTTTTCCCGCTACTCTTCCTGGCTTCCAAATAAAGAACACAATTTTCGGCCGCCTCTCAGCACGTGCATCCGTCAACTTTTCCACTGCCACACCAAATCTCAGGTAATCTCCTAAGGTAACTTCCAAAAGAATATTTTTTTCCGCCAGTCACCAGAAATGCTCAAAAAAAAAGAATTTAATGAAACTTGGTGCCTCAGCACCGCTGCACGAAATCAACCACAAATTTTTAGACACGTCTGCACTGTCCGCAAGTTACTTCAGCCATCCTTTTCTCCAAAACCAAAAATGTACATCTCTTAGTACTCGACTTCGCAGCGTTTTTCTCCCCCTCCTTTGGTCGATTCTCTCATGCTTTACCTCCACACTCAAGCCTGCTGCGTCTCGCTGCCATTCAATGGGGTTCGGCACCGTTTACCGCCACACAATCACAGTCGATTACGTTTGTGATTTTGGTGCTCTCTTTTATCTGTCTCGTAGCTGAGAACCTGCATACACACAACCAGCAGTAGCACCAAGTTGGTTAACTTAAGGAGAGAATGTATGGTTGTCCAGATTTCTATGGGAGAATTTGCATCTTTGGCGTAGCTATGAAGGTTTTGGTATAAACGGTATGAAATTGTCTTTCATACCCATAAATATAATTGGGACGAAGGCGAGAATGGCATTTACCAGCGCATACTTTTCTTCGTATATTTTCCGTTGTTATTGTGCCTTTTGGATATCCGTAGGCGGCAAGTTTCACCGTTACCATCAAGCAGTGTCGTCCGAAAGACAAGGGGTGAAGAAAGAATATTGTCTAAAGGAATGTATGCAAAGTTATTTATATATAAAAAGAATTTTTCCTTTTGTTTTGTTATATAGGGATTTCGCAAAACTTTGCCTTCCGAAGCGTGCTGCGGTTAATAGAAACATTTTCTTTTCATATTTTCGCAATAACCGAAATTTCAACTTAGTCGTTTGAAGAGAAAAAAAGGAATGGCAATATGTGTACAAAATGACTGCTGATAATGATCGTGCCAATCGCGGCCTTATGGTAGCCTTTTTCCTTCATTTCTTTTCAGTTTAGGGAGTTTACCTGGGATATAATTGTTCTGTTGTTCCTTGTTTGATTATGCGTGGGGGGGGGGGGGGGTCAAATAATCCCGTTGATTAATTAATCAAACCAAAAGGGATTAGGAATTCCAAGTCTTTTGTGTGCGCTGCAAGCCGTAAACCTCAGGTTTTATCTTTCAGTTCACTTATTTCTAAGCTAATTTAACAGCAAATTTATGGAACCTTGGTGTGAGTTATGATTTGGGGCTGCAACTACTGGCGGGGCACACCGCTAAAGCGTGGAGGTGGCATATGTTCCAGCGGGCGGCCGTTACAACGCGCGCTACTTTGAAGCCGTAAGGGGAAAAGGAGCACGAAAAAAAAAACGGTGCCTAATCTTGGCCTGACATTGTTCCATTGCTAAAGGAAGGATAAAGCACATACCGCGAACTGCAGGACAGAATCCTCAGAAGGGGTAGAACTGCCCTGACTTAGGAGACCAAGTTTGATAAACAGGACGTAAAATCGGTTAATTAAAGTAAGGATTTATGGCGTAGATTTATTTTTATCCAGTTTTTCCGCAATATAACTATAGCACCACGTGTGGCTCGACCCACGCCCTGAAATTAAGAGTCTCATGCTCTAGCTAGCCGGGCAAAAGGAAAATATAAGCGATTTGGGGAAAAATATGTATGCATGAAAAGAGAATATGAAGAAATCCTGAGCTTAAGTGTCACTCTACTGGGTATGAAAAGAAAAGACGGATATGAGAGAGATAGAAAACAAATAGAAAATGAGGTAGAAATGAGGACGTCTGTCAGATGGTGGAAGGCTACTCTGCCGCTCCTCCACGACTGGTCGGCAACTGCCTCGATCCAGGAAGGCGAGACGTCAGAGAGCTAAAAATCGGGGTCGGATAGCACTTGAAGGACAACACAAACACCACCAGGCAATCAACGATCTGGCCAAGTGACCACCGGCCACTTGCAGCCAAACCCCACCGAAATCACATTACAAGTTAACCTTGGTATCGAGCCTGTCGCAAGGTCAGGCGGTATTACGCCTGTTAACCCAGACGGTACGGACCCGGTGCCAGGTGTGCGTCCGACCATACTAAAAAGACTACAGAAAAAATAGTGGATCCATGGTCAAGACCAACTCGCGCAGTGCCAGGCGTTATAACGCCTGATAGCCAGACTGCGAGCCAGCCCGACGGGAACTAATTAAATGCTGCTGCAAGCAAAAAAAATCCATGGCGTGAAACTTTAAAGGGAAGGAAAGATAAAGATAAAGATAGATGTATAAGGGCTAAGGTACAGTAGCAAGCACCTTTGATCGGAAAGGTCTACTCAAGCTCATAGTGAGAAAAAAAACACGAGTCGGCCGTGCCTCGGAGGGAACTGGTCTGGCAGATCCAAGATAAATTCTGACATGAAAGCTTGGTCCCAGACGACCAAGCGTGACAAGGCGGTGTACCATCCGCTAGGGAAGCTACCTAAGCGGACCTCGGCGGGTACCCTATTATTAACCGGTTAAGCCGGCGAGATGCCTTATTAGGGCTACTCGGGGTGAACTTGCTTCTACGACGGGACTGTTATCTCCGGATGTCTTTGCCATGGTAAACGCCTAGGGACCGTCCTTTCAAATCTTCCAATTCATAGCGACTGTAACCCACCTTCCTTCTCACACGGGCCTTCAAGAACTTTGCGGCTAATTTCGCATTAAAACCATCGGCCTTGTTGCTTACTGGGAAGGTTCTCCTGAACACTATCTGCCCTGGGTCGAAGCTTACAACTCGACATCGCAGGTCATAGGACTTTTGGTGGCGTAAGTGTGCTTCCGCTAGCTTCTGCTCCACCTGCTCTCGTAGCATTTGCAGCCGGTCTGCTGTGGGGAGCACGTCGATATCCCCATCCTGTAATGCCCCTAGTTTGTCCAATATCGGATAAGCGGATCCGTGAAGGATCATTGGGTATCCGAATAGAGCTTGGTATGGAGACATCCCTATGGCTTCATGATTGGAGCTGCGGAGAGCGCATTCTATGGCAGATAAGTGATTGGGCCACTCTCGGTGGTCCTCGGACAGATAGGCTCTTATAGCGGCCAATACGGAGCGGTTAACGCGTTCGGAGGCATTTGGGTGAGGTGAGTATATTGCTGTTCGTAAGTGTTTCACTCCATAGTCATTTAGCAACTTCTCAAATTCCTTTGAAGTGAAATGTCGACCATTATCAGTGAATAACACTTCCGGCACACCAAACGCATGAAAAATGTGATGTTCCAGGAAGTCAGTGGCTGCCTTTGAAGTTTCTGAGGTAACTGGCTTAAGGAAAGGGTATTTACTGAAAGCATCTAGGACGACTAGTACTGCTGTGTATCCGTTCTTAGACCTGGGATAAGGACCCAAATAGTCAACGTAAATGAATTGAAAGGGTCGGTGCACGTCCATGGCTTTGCCCATCGGCGGCCGTAAGGAAGTGTTCGGAGCCTTTGATTCCTTGCAGACGTCACACTGCACGACATATCTCCGGACTTGGCTAGCCATGCCTGGCCAATAATATTTCTCTCGGAGCCGATGCAACGTTTTACTAATACCGCCATGAGACGCTTGAGGTGGCGCATGAGCGGACTCGATTAAGGAAGCAGTGAGTTCCCCAGGGATCCACAATTTCCAGCACAGGTCATCCGCTACAGGGTCCCCAGTGCGTGGGGACGAACGGTGGAACACATATCCATCTGACACCTGGAGATCTGGCAACTGACCAGCCTTCTCGTTGACTTGGTCCGCGAGGCGCTGGTAGTCCTCAGATCTGAAGGCGGGAGACGTAAGGTCCACGTCACGACTGAAGGAGAGATCGTCCACACAGTCGACACGTGACAATGCGTCCGGCACCACGTTCTGGCTACCCTTGCGGTGCTCTATTGAAAATTGGAAGCCCTGGAGCTTTAAACTCCAGCGAGCTAATCGGCCGCTTAGATCGGTCTGGCTCATGAGCCACTTCAAGCTGGCATGGTCGGTAATTATTGTGAAGGTGTGACCTTCTACATATGCCCGGAATTTTTTTACACTTAACACCGCCGCATAACATTCAAGTTCTGTGATGGAATAGTTGCGTTGTGCGCTGTTGAGCTTTTTGGAAAAATACGCGATGGGGTGCTCGTCCTCGCCGTACTTTTGGAACAAGACGCTTCCCACCCCCGTCTTGCTCGCGTCGCATTGTATATAAAAAGGGCGGTTGAAGTCCGGTGTAACTAGCAAGGGAGCGGACATCATCAATTTCTTCAACTCCATGAAGGCTTTTTGGGCCTCATCGGTCCAAGCAAATTTGGCGCTTTTCAGGCAGTCCGTGATGGGAGAGGCGATGCTTGCATAGTTGCCTATGAAGCGCCTATACCATCCCGTCATGCCCAAAAATCGTCTCACCTGCTTGGTCGACTTGGGTGTTGGGAAATCTCTGATGGCCGCCACCTTGTCGGGGTCTGTTTTCAGTGATCCGTCACCTATAATAAATCCGAGATATTTCACCTCCCTTACACAGAATCGGCTCTTGCCCAGATTCACAGTTAAGCCAGCAAGGCGGAGGCAGTCAGCAACTCGTTCTAGCAGTCGGACATGGGTCTCAAAATCTGGGGATACTACCAGTAAATCGTCTAAGTAGACAAACACATTTTCGCGAAGTGCACCCGGTATTACTTTGTCCATTAGGCGACACATGCGCTGTGGAGCGTTACAAAGGCCGAAAGGCATCACGGTGTACTGATACAATGGTCGTCCTGGGACTGTAAAAGCCGTCTTTTCTCTAGATGTTTTCTCTAAGGGGATCTGCCAGAAGGCATCCTTTAGATCGATGGCGGTGATGTACTTTGTATCATGCAGCCGTCCCAGTAGACCGTCGACGTGGGGCAATGGATACGCGTCCTTCACTGTAACTGCATTCACCCTGCGGGAGTCCAGGCAAAGCCGTACTTTGCCGGGCTTTCGAACCAGGACCACAGGAGAGTTCCACGGACTGTTGCTCTCTTCAATCACACCTAGGCTCAGCATGCGATCGACCTCCTCATACATGAGGGACTGGATGGCAGGAGAGACTGGACTGACTGTGGAGAGACTGTGTCTCTGCTTTACGGGCACCGCCTCGCCAGTATCAATAACATGCTGTTCTAGGTGCGTTTTGCCGAGGCCGCAGGTGTCAAATGACGGGAACCGCGCTTTGGCCTGGTTCAATCGCGCCTGCTGGGCTCCCTGAAGGTGATGGCAGTTTGGATCGGGTTGAGAGTCTAGCTGTAATTCGCCAATAATATGTGGGGCCAACTTAAAGGCCCTCCAAAAGTCTACTCCGAGGTATAGTTGTTGTGATAGGCTGGGGGCTACGTATATAGTCAACGGTAATGTTCGAGACCCGTAAGTCACCGGGACTGTGATATAGCCCAATATCTGTTTAAAATTACCGTCGGCTACCTGGACAGAGGAATGCAAGCGGAATAGCTGTGCCTCTGGGTGATCCTGGAGAAACGACTCTGCCCCTCTTCCCAGGCAGCTAATGTTTGCCCCGCTGTCCAACAAGCCGGTCATACTTTCGCCCAGAATTCGGACTTTAGCAAATGGTCGCTCATCAACGACGTCGGTCAGTATGGCTGAAGCTACAATCTTGGCCAGTAATTGTTTTTCGATGGCCTTCTGGCGAACGCGTGGGACCTTAGCAGCTGGCTGCGCTTCTTCAATTTCCCCGAAGATTCGTTTCCGAATCTTGTGATACTTGGCCCATCGTCGCATAAAGGAGGCTCTGGCCTGCGGAGAAGCGAAGACCGGTAATGGTTCCATTATCGACAGATCCGAACCATCCAACGAGCTAGTAGATATATCGGATAGATTAAGTTGAACGTCAGGTAGATTAATGTGATCGTCTGGGGCTAAGTCGGGCGCGGACCTCCTCGGGGCCTCGCACCCTGTCTCGGGTTTCCCGAACAGGTTGGGCAAGTGGTGGTGTAAGCTTCTGGTCGCCCACAACGGTAGCAGAAAATGCTTCGTTCCGGCGAGGGACAATCAACAAAGGTGTGACCCTCTTGTCTGCAGTTCCAGCAGCTGACCGGGCGCCGTGGTAAGTGGCCAGCTTTCATCTCTTCAACAGCTGGTGGTGGTATATCGTAAGTTTGACAAGAATAAGTCGAGACTGGTGGTTGTGAGTCTAAATTATTCAATTCGTGTACTTTGTACTGATGTCGGCCTTCCTCTTTCTTGGCCTTTTGCCACCTTTCGACGCGAATGCACGCTTCGCGAAGTTGACGCACATTGTCATAGGTCGATCCTATTATCGCGGACCCTAAGGTGGCGTTGAGGTTGCCCATGACAATACGTACCAACTCCGCGGAGGGCATTGGGCGAGACAAGCGGTTTGAGAGTGCCAACATCTTGGAGGCATAAGTATCGTAGGGCTGACCAAGTTGCTTGGTCTCCAGCAGCTCTTTAATAATTTCATAGTCTGAGTCACGCCCTCCAAATTGATCAAGTAACTCCCCCTTGAAGTCCGTCCACAGGGGGCTGGGTTGTTGTCGACGAAATTGCGTCCAGTACCACTCTTCCGCGGGTCCCGTTAATAGAGCGACTACATTTCTGACTAATTCTAAGTTTGGGATTTCATCATCCCTCGCTCTGGCCTCGATTCGGTAAAGAAATTCTTCGGCCGAGGTTTCTCCTGGCCGGCCTGAAAATTTGATGTTCCAGCTCAACACTGGGGACTTCCGTCTAAAAGCGGGTCCCACCTGCTCGTGGTGTGGGCTAGGTCGACCACTCACGCTGAGAGCGCGGGGACAGGTTCCGGTATGGTCTGAATCAATGGGGACGGAAGTACGGCGGGTCTGCGTGGCAGGTCCCTCCAGGCTTGCCCTGGTTTGCTGAAGTTGGGTCGACCTTTCATATCGGTCTTGCAGTCTGGCTAGTTCGTGTTTCACGGCGGCTAATTCCTCGGACATCGAATTAAGAACCGCATCCCGGTCTTGTTCGCTAGTGCCAGCCTCTGGTTGGGCTCCTGCTGCATTTTGGACTTCTCCCTGGGGTTCATCTTCATCCGATGGTGGGGCAGTATTTACCTCTTTACGTTTGGTGGGTGCCATTCCCAAATGGCTAAATTACTTTCACCAAGAAGGGATTATCTCTTTACAATGCAATACTAAATGATCTACACTGGGAGAGTAGGCCCTTGAATGCCAATAATTCAACAATACCACCTTAAAGTGGTCAACAATTATATGAGTCTGGGTTAGAGAGAAATTTATGTAAGATAATAGCTATGATACACGAACAGCAACAGACTTATTGCGCCTGAGTATACGATAATTATTTTTAGATATTTACTAGAATAGAAATATAATAAGTTAGCGTCTAACTGTGTAGATTGCTATAACCACTAGACCTAATAGTATGTCAAAAGTAAGTTTGTAGAGAAAAGTTTTTTTTTTTGTTAGTATTTAAACGAAAAATTTACCTAAATATAGCCAAAATACTAATGAATCTATAAACACGATAAAGAAAGCCTAAAAAAAATCATGAACTAAGAAGTATGGTCCCCGGCAAGGGACGTCCCCTACCAGTGGAGGAGGCTGATGGCGCTGATGACAGTCAGTTGTGAGTCTTTCAGATTCCAACTGAAAGGAACCAGCGTCGCCAGAAACAATAAATACCCCATGGGAAGCTCGTTGAAGGGGGCGATGCTAGATACAAGTATAACACCGTCCTCTCCAAAAAAAACTTCTCGCTACGACACCCTGGTTTCCCAGGCAAGTCGAACGACAGTGACCATGACTAAAAGAAATAGAAATGGGATGGGAGAAGGAGTGATAGAAATCTCCGTTTGATTAAAATCTGGGAACCGCTCTGCCGTTCCACTACGACTGGTCAGAGGCCGCGCCTGCTGAAATCCAGGAAAGTGGGACGACCGGAGAGTTCTTTGACGGGGTCGGGTGGCTACCATTGTGCCAAACCTGTCGCAAGGCCAGGCAATGAAATGCCTGTTAGCCCAGACGGGGCAGCTCCAACATCGTTGGGTCCAACCGACCATACTAAATAATGAAATAGTAAGAAAATAGTGTGGGGTCCGTGGCCAGTAAAAACTCGCGCAGTGCCAGGCGATAGGACGCCTGTTAGCCAGACTCCGAGCTTGTCTGACAAGAACTAATTGAATTCGGAGACTACCGCAAAAGAATAGAGAGGTGAAATTATAGAAAAAGAAGAAATATAGGAGAGCGGAAAGGGAAAAAATGTCAAGGGCTAAGGCACCGCGGTAAGTACCCTCGCCCGCCTCGCCGGAGTGACTTGGGCAAGAAGATGGAGATAGAGTTGAAGGAAGTCAGCTCCAGGCTCCTCTCGTTGGCATTGCCACAAAATTTACAAAAATTTCATTCGGCTATTATAATTGAAAATTAATTCTTGAAAAGTTAACTCGATTTACAGAACTAATAACTAGAAGGAAGAGTGCCGATAATAAGAAGATGCGTCACGTAGTGACAAGAAGACATAACCGAGCTCACTATTCAGCTAGAGAATTGAGGTCACTAGCCATATACGTTGGGCGCCATTTTTGTAACTATATAACTGTCTGAGGTTTACGATGTGCCAGGGCACGAGGTGACGGGGAAATTGTTGCCTAAAGGCAAAAGGGACCAAGATTACAAAAAAAAATAAAAAAAGTCGGGAATTGGGAAACAGAAGAAGACGTGGCTGGGTCTGTGAGGGGAATACCACCTTGGGCTAACGCGATTGAGTTGATCTCTGCACCGGTACTCGCACGCCTTGCTCTGCTCATACTAGCTCGCCGTTGGGGGGGTTCGTGGTACAGGGATCAGTCAGACTATGACAGTTATTTATTCACGAAAGGAATTCTCGCGTGCTAGGGGTGCGTTAGCGGTGGTTCAGTTTATTTCCAGGGCCGAACGAGAGGGTAGGTGGCGTTGGTCATGGTCATTTGTCGTCAACTCACGAGGGGACACAGGGGTCGAGGATGGTCTAAAGGGTACTTACCTCTGGCGGGGACATCCCCATACACGGGTAACCATACTTACGTGGAGCTTACGCGCACACCATCGTATTCATTTACCTACTCCAATAGGAAAACCAGATTAACACTACGAAATCAAAGAGGGAGAGCTTCGATACAATTCAATCTATTTTATTATCAAAAAAAAACATTTCAGTTACTACTTTTAATACTAACATCACTTCAATAGATATCCTAAAGGCATTATTTTAATCTAGAGGAATGCAAGCTCCTTGTGAACTAATATATAAGTCAAACAATTAATCGAGACGGAATCCAAATATAAATGTACTCTTCAAAAGTTACAACAAAAAATCATCTGTATTTCCATAATCTAATTCTAAACGAGAATTCAAAGGGAACTTACACCTCCATACTATAATCAAGATATGTACTCACTAATTCATAATCGACTTCTTATAGCTAAACGAAAGGAAAACTCCTTCGATCTAGATACTAAAATTTCTATGCTTTGGGAATGGTTGAGATTAATGAAAAAAAAAGTAGACATTACTAAGACTTTCAGGTTTATTTGGTCATTTACGGGTTTCGATATTTCAAATTAAAACTGAAGGGATCCCTTTAGGCAGTTATTTATAACACGTTACAAGATAAATTTGCAGAAACTCAACTCGAATTCAATGCAATGTCCTTCTTCAGACATTCCCATCACAATTCAATTGCTTATTAACACTCCTGCTTCCTAATTACTATCATTACACTCTATATCCTATAGTATCCTATTCTAGCTCTTTTACTGTTATCCTGATACTTAAGTATACGCTATGATTATAAGATCCTAAATCCAATAAACCTCTTGGGTTACTAAATTCACGTTAAATTTTGTCAATTATGCCAGCTTGGCTGCTTACAGTTATAGTTATTGTTTTTTTGTTTTTATATAATATAGGTAATTCCAAATATAAAATTTGCGTTAAAAGTAAATATATGTATATAGAGAAAATTCATGCAGATCAATATCAATATTTAAAAATTTAAGAAAAAGAAACTTATAGCTAATGATATTTAGTGCAGAGGGTCACGCTCGCCTCTTCTTCCTTTGTGTAAAACCTAACGCTGTCGTAATGACCCATGCTTATGGTGAGGATCACTTTGGCCTTCTCCCGAAAAATTTGTAACGGCTTATTATGGGTGAGAACCGTTATGCTGAAGAAATCACCCATTCATGGCTTTCTGGCACCCAATAGTACCGCAACTCCGACCAAAAGTAACAATAAAAAAAACTTACGCCATCATCCGGAACCTCTTCCAGTATGCATATATTCCTCCAGAAAAGAAACACCTGAGATTAATTAAAGTTGAAGGGCTCCTCGTCGTCTTCCAATCCGGATCGGGAAAAACAACCACATTGGACGCCTTCGTCAGTAACGTACTAATTGCTTATAACGGTAAAATTTACTCGTCATGCCTCACAACTAAAAAGACATTGAAAATTAACTGTCGTCTTCGCCAGGCCCTTAGGACGTTGACCAAAAGACAAAAAAAAATGAGCGGTTCCTTCCGCTAGACCACTAAATAAATTCGTTTTAAATATTTACTGCACTTCGCACTCTAATGTCGATGATCTTATTTCATCGCCACAGCTTCCAATTTCTGCACTCCCGCCATCTTCCTGTTGTAGCACACCACCCAAATTCAGCTCAAAATGGAGGCCTTTTCCCGCTACTCTTCCTGGCTTCCAAATAAAGAACACAATTTTCGGCCGCCTCTCAGCACGTGCATCCGTCAACTTTTCCACTGCCACACCAAATCTCAGGTAATCTCCTAAGGTAACTTCCAAAAGAATATTTTTTTCCGCCAGTCACCAGAAATGCTCAAAAAAAAAGAATTTAATGAAACTTGGTGCCTCAGCACCGCTGCACGAAATCAACCACAAATTTTTAGACACGTCTGCACTGTCCGCAAGTTACTTCAGCCATCCTTTTCTCCAAAACCAAAAATGTACATCTCTTAGTACTCGACTTCGCAGCGTTTTTCTCCCCCTCCTTTGGTCGATTCTCTCATGCTTTACCTCCACACTCAAGCTGGTGACATATCCAAGCCGTACATGCATTGCATTCGTTGACAGATAATGTAGAAGTGTGTGTATTCAAATGCGAGCTGACGGAATATCCCGTGAGTGGAAGGCATGCCACGCAAAGGTCGGGCTACTTTCAACTTTTTCTGCATTGCCGCATTCGAGATAGCACACACAAGCATAAGCACACAAACACATGAACACGTTACTTAGATTTTCGGGCTATGTGTGACAGCCGGCACGGAACGCAAACCATGTAATTATATGTCAGACGAAATTCGCCGGATTTCATGGAGCCTCTGAATGCAATGCATGTACGGCTGGGATATGTCACCAGCTTCAAGCCTGCTGCGTCTCGCTGCCATTCAATGGGGTTCGGCACCGTTTACCGCCACACAATCACAGTCGATTACGTTTGTGATTTTGGTGCTCTCTTTTATCTGTCTCGTAGCTGAGAACCTGCATACACACAACCAGCAGTAGCACCAAGTTGGTTAACTTAAGGAGAGAATGTATGGTTGTCCAGATTTCTATGGGAGAATTTGCATCTTTGGCGTAGCTATGAAGGTTTTGGTATAAACGGTATGAAATTGTCTTTCATACCCATAAATATAATTGGGACGAAGGCGAGAATGGCATTTACCAGCGCATACTTTTCTTCGTATATTTTCCGTTGTTATTGTGCCTTTTGGATATCCGTAGGCGGCAAGTTTCACCGTTACCATCAAGCAGTGTCGTCCGAAAGACAAGGGGTGAAGAAAGAATATTGTCTAAAGGAATGTATGCAAAGTTATTTATATATAAAAAGAATTTTTCCTTTTGTTTTGTTATATAGGGATTTCGCAAAACTTTGCCTTCCGAAGCGTGCTGCGGTTAATAGAAACATTTTCTTTTCATATTTTCGCAATAACCGAAATTTCAACTTAGTCGTTTGAAGAGAAAAAAAGGAATGGCAATATGTGTACAAAATGACTGCTGATAATGATCGTGCCAATCGCGGCCTTATGGTAGCCTTTTTCCTTCATTTCTTTTCAGTTTAGGGAGTTTACCTGGGATATAATTGTTCTGTTGTTCCTTGTTTGATTATGCGTGGGGGGGGGGGGGGGTCAAATAATCCCGTTGATTAATTAATCAAACCAAAAGGGATTAGGAATTCCAAGTCTTTTGTGTGCGCTGCAAGCCGTAAACCTCAGGTTTTATCTTTCAGTTCACTTATTTCTAAGCTAATTTAACAGCAAATTTATGGAACCTTGGTGTGAGTTATGATTTGGGGCTGCAACTACTGGCGGGGCACACCGCTAAAGCGTGGAGGTGGCATATGTTCCAGCGGGCGGCCGTTACAAAACTATTAATTATTTAACGAACTCCTTTAAGGATAATTGTACATATTATTTTGTTCTAGTGTCTGGCTGGTCTGGTGTTTTATTATTATGTCATTGCTTACAATATAGTTTGGGTCACCAAAAATGCTTCCCATTTACCAATTAATGAAAGGCTATTCCCAACTCAAGGTGTTCAACTCTCGTCGACGTCCGTCATCTCCTCTCCAAGGCCCCTGTGTTGAATGTCGTATTTGCTGTCATATGAAGTGAAGCTAATACAACGATGTGCTGATAGTCGATTCTTGTCGTGTAAAATCGACTGTCATAAACGACAGCTTATTTGGTGTGTTGACAGTCGTTTTTATTGTAATTTTGTTGTCACTTTTGGTCGGGCTGTTTGCGTTAGTGACAAAGATGGAAAATTTGAAAGTGGAAGTAAAATTTTGACATTTAAACTAGAAAATACATATTTGTTATTGTTTTTAATAATTTCAGAATAAAAATTACAAATAGAAAATAATTCAATTCGAATTTTCGAAAATCATCCCGATGTGGCTAAAGGCCAGAGATATGCCGAGAATTGCATTCTTCGCGTTTACTATCTTCATCTTCCGAACTGCTAACACAGCAGAATTTAACATCTTTAATCTCAAATCGCGAAACATAAACTCAAAAATGTTTATTCTTCAAATTAAAAATTGTTTAGGCCTCACGAAACACAAAAACTTAGCACCTACATTCTCTTACCCCTGTGCTGGTAATCGTAATTTGACTGAAACGACAATTTCTTCAACAAAAACGACTTGTCACGCCACCCGACTCTCAGCACACCAACTAAAAAGCGAGACGACATCGACAACTACGTGCGACTTTCATATGACTCGACATTCAGCACAGGGGCCCAAGACTTACTTTTCTACTAGCATGCATTCTAGCTTATGGTAGTACGTTTTTCTAGCCATTTCTCGCTTTCAGAGCACAATACCAGCAAGATAGTGACTCGAATCGAAATTGGCACCTCGGTACCTTCATAACCTACCATACCCTGTCCATCGCGTGTCTTGGATGGCTGTAATGTTAGCTTTATACTTGAATAAGCTATGGGCTAGATAATGTGCAGCTCGAGTTCTGTACAGAGTTCGAACGTTACAGAAAACGTTCCATGTGATGCACTATCATAGGAATGGTGCCTTTTACGTTATAGAGTTTTTTTCCAGGTAAGATTACTAACCTCAAGCCAATCTTACTTGGAACGGACAAACCCAATCATATTAGTCTATCCTCAGTCATAGGATATTAGCCAATGGTCAGTACTAGTGGGTTATGAGCGCATTGCAATCAAGGTTAAGTTAGGTTAGATATGGCTGAACTATTGGTGTTAGGCTCATACTCTTAGGCCAGAAGGATAGGCCCATAGTGACCCCACTTTAAACTTGATGTTAAACTGTCATTTCTTCGCGAAACCACCTCGAGGACGTTTTCTTAGCTGCAGGTTACCAATCTTCGAGATTTCCGCAAGCGTACTTAGAAAGGGCTCACCAAATATGGTTAGCCTTCTTCTGCTTAGGGCTGGTCAGTGACAGAGGAGATGTAGAACACTTTCCTCCTCGTCCGGTCTTTTACAGTTTCTGCAAAAATCGTAGATCTCAAGACCTAAGCGGGCCGCATGCGTTCTATCACACAGTGTCCGATCAACATTCTCACTATAGCTGAGAGGTCTTGTCTACCGAGGCTCAGCTGTGAGGTAGTCCGCCTGATATCATAGGAGGGACAGGTTAATTTGGCCTCGGTGCAGTTATTAAGATCTCTCCAAAGCTTTCTGCTTGTTGCATTCAGGATCCTGAACTGCAGAGCGATCTCTTTAAGAGATCTGCAGCATTCAGAGATAGTTCTAGAGCTATTAGTGGAAGAGGGCAGGGCCTTCAGAGCCGGCTGACTATCTGAGAAGATGTAGACAGTCCGATTCCTATCACCTCGTGCTTAGAGCCATAAGTAAAGAAGTTTATAGCATCCTGAATACTGGTCCATTTCTCCATTGACGACGTAATGGGATGTGGACTCCGTAGTTCCTCTTGAGGGTAACCTCAGGTATTCAGTGGGTTTTTTGTGGGGATAATAGCACCAATCTGCACCTACGAGTGTCCTCCCCTGATTCCGGTCCAAAATCCAGATTCTTTTATTCGAAGGGTTGCGCTTTTCTTGCGAGAAGATCCAAAAGAACGATGTATAACATAACATTTAGGGCATCCGGACGTGTAGGGCGAAGGCCTCCTGTTATGCATAACTCCCCACATCTTTGTACTTTCTTCAGGTGGGGCCATTTCCTCTGCTACAGATTACAAGCCTGGTCTTTTATAGGCGGTTAAAAATAACTTCCACTCGGTCATTGGTGTCCGACCTGCCTCAATGTGTATAGTGTGCATTTGCATCAACTAGCTTTAGTTGCGAGCGTCTTCATTTTTTTGGAACTGGACTCTGGGTGCTTGGTTCCTCCAAAGATCGCTGGGGTTTAGAGGCTTGTTTACCCCTGGACAGCTCTAGGGCGAAGTTTGGAATGACCTGCATTGTCATTCTGGATTTTGGTGACATCCTCCTTCGACACTTGGCCTTTTCCGATCGATTTGGTAGGCAGGCGGCGAAGGATTCTACTAGTGAAGCAACGTTCTTGGTGACCTACCTTGCCGGGTCTGGTCTTATCAGATCTTTGGCTCTTCTGGATATTTGCTCGCCTGATCCCCCGCAAAGAGAAAACACCGACCAAAAATGTGAAACGACCCTTTGCTTCATTTTTCAGGGAACGCAGTGCCAACGCAATATCTCCTTCCTACTAGACGCGCCAGTATTTTTTTACGAGAGAGCGGTTTCTTTCATAAGCCGAGCCGAAAGGCGATGTGTGCTCGACTAATTTTAAGCCTGTGGTTCCACTGACCCAATCCGAGCCATAAATGTCCTTGCATGACTTTTGAGTCCAGAACTTAAACGGATCCTCGAAGGGGTGCTTACCAGAATGGGAACCGTGGGGCACACGCAAGGTAATCCATAATTCGAAATATTGCAATATCTCCATTGATTGAAAGTCCGGCATTTCAGCACAATTATATACGGTTGAAGGCTGAACGAATTGTTAGGTTAGCGAATTGTTACAGCCAGAAAATATTTTGTACACAGCACGCACTTCGTCACTGTCTGTATTGCTGATTTAATTCAAGTGTAATTTCCGGCCAGGGAAGACTAGAGGTTAAGGTGACTAGCATCAATTCGTCGTAACAGAATGATATACATATTAGGGTACCCTTTCCTCATTTGCAGAGATTTCTTACGCTTTTAAAAAAAACCAAGCCGTATGTTTAGCTTGCTGCATTTCCTATAGGTATCCTCCCCGGCAATTCGACAGATTGTTGGGCCACTTACATCCACAAATGACGCCAACAGTTTTCATGATACGAGTTTTTGATTAATTCTATATTTTGCAAGACTATAAACCATTAATCTTGATACCCAAAGAATCGATTTGGAGGGCAACTGTTTCCCCCTATGTCCGATGAAGCATTAAAGGGAAATAAGAAAAGAAGAAAGCCTATAGAATGCTGAAAGAGCTCAGCCTCACACCTGCTTCGAGGAGCATGCGTCTATCCTTCAGGTTTTCTGTCACATCATAGCCATAGAAGGTGCAGGATCTTGTTCTAGCCTGGTTCGAGTAGACAGACATACTTGTAAGGTTTTACTTATTTATTCAACAACCACAAATACCGTCTGTTTTTACACTTTCCTTACACAAATCTAATTTCTTCTAATAAATAAAAACTTAACTTATCAAAAATAAAGGAACTACTCTAAATCTACATCCATCAAATCCGCAGTGATCTGATCTTTTGTCCGAGACGGCTTCTTGTGTCTTGGATTAATTTCGATCTCCACCCCCGGACTACTTCCTCCATCACTGCTACTACCCTCCTGCGAAGCGTTTTCACCACCACTGACGGGCTTCCTATAAAGTAGCTGCAGCTGCTTCAAAGCTGACTCTGAAATAAGCGGCACAGTCTGCACATTCGGGTTCATCCCCTTCTTAACACTACCAGCTTCTGGGGTTGGCGGTGCAACGCGAACCTTCTTCGCTGACATATCATTGGACCAATTCATCAGCCAGCTGGTGCCTTCCTTGTTTGGTGATTTCTTTACCATATTGTCGAAGTCCTGTTGATCGACATTTCTCTTATTGTTCGTGGACGTTGCCATGTCTCCGATCGGTCGAGTTTCGGTTTGGGGTCCAAGTTCGAGCATCACTTGGAAGTCGGCATGTTCGCCCAGACGGAAGCCAAATCCGAATCGGGAATCGGTGCCTGAATTAAAGTTTTTTTAAGTAGTGAAATGTGGAGATTTTTTTTTTCTATTTACCTTTTTTTACTTGGGGAATTGTTGAATAAATTAACGAAAGTAGAGAAGGGACTTCTTGGGGAACAATTAGTCCATGGCAATCTGAAATAGAAATAGAAGATTTTAGTATATGATTAAAATGATGGCTAAGAACTAAGCTAGTAATAAATCTTTACTATTTGCACACATTTTTAAACATATTTTTAAGTAATCCATCGAATTTAAAAAATTCAAAGTTGTTGCGAAAATTTACTAGCAAGACTGAGATTGCATAGTTTCAGGCGACCGAATATCATTCATATATCAAAAAGTACATTTTTGGCAAAAAGCATTTTTTTTTCATTAAGGCCCTAATACACTCAGCGACGAAGTCCAACATGAAATTCAGTTCCAACAACAAAATATTAAGGGAAGCTTAAAAAAAAATACAGTCACAAAATTAAACTAACCCAATCTCAAAAACCTCCTAACACAGTCAAAATTACCTGTTGTGCACTGCTTGCAGTGCACAACACGGCCGCCGGAGGGGAAATCTTTGCACAATAAAGGGGTTCGGCTGCATTCGTATGTCTTGTTGGGCTTTCCTTTATGAGTGCGTGCCCGAGGTAAATTTTCTGGCGACTTTCAAGAAATCTCTTCTGCGGTGTCGCCGGCTAGAAATTGAAGCCAGTGTTAGATAATTATGAATGGAAATTGAATTAATGTCGCAGTAATGCACTCTACGAACTTGTTCCTGTCATGGGATATGAGAATAGATCTTTTTTGTTTGATATTTAAATTTTTCATTCATGTGAAATTTTGATATCGCTGCTTTTGCTGATTTGAAATTTAGCAAGTGCGGCTAATAAACAATAAAAAATCGAAATAAATGAATTCTAATAAAATATATTTGTAAAATTTTTATTTGGGAAGACATAAAATATGTACAAAAATTAAAATTTATGGTAAAATATTTACAACAATTTGAAAGTTTTATTAAAAAGTTTAAAATTTGATGGAAGATTTTTATTTATTTTTTGGTATTTACATACAAAAATAATAAAAACCATACAAAATGAATTTACGCAATATTTATCTACACTCATGTTGTAAAATACCTGTGCAAGGGATACACCTTTTTTGCGAATTTAGTTCCGGGAAGTTGTTACGGCTAAAAAGACAATAACGAAAAACAAGGATGTCATAAAACTTAATTATTACACGAAGGTAGTATTTGCCATTAAAATATTTTCTTGGGTTTTTCATAAAGCCAAGATAATAAACACCGATTGATCACTACCTGACCACCGGGCAAGAATCCCTAAATTCTCAAATCAAGGAAATCACCATCAAGCAAGTCATTAAAATTCTTGCCAAACAAACCGATTTTTCCTCAGATTTTATTTTTTCCCGAAAATACGATCACCATCCATGCCTGCAACAAAAAAGGTTTGAAATTTCCCCTGCAAAAACCGAAGCAGAAGCTCTCACTTATACAAACGCATCTCGTGTAAGATTACGCAAATGCTTTATACAGAATACAACTAGCGCAGAGATTTGCTTGGAGCGGAAATTTGATGTATTAAAACTGAAGAATTTTAGGGAATTTTCGTTCTTAAATTTTGTGGACAATTTTTAAAACATAATTTACTCAAGAAAGAAGGCTAAAATTCAAAAATTTTCCACCATGAATAGCTAGATAATCGATTTAAGTTTATCGTACATTAAAAAAATTTTAAAATTTTTCCACCTAAATAGGAGTATTTTCCGGGCGCAGGTACGGAACTTTGAACCATTATAACTAATATACTAATAAAAAATATTAAAATTTTCCACCATGAATAGCTAGATTTATGTTTTCTTAAAAATACCTAATTTAAATTATTTCATTTGGTTGGATAGTTTTCTTAATATTCGCGGGCGCGCGATACCCTATAATTGCTCGATTGAGTGTATTAGGCCCTTAATCAAAAGTTGAGATTTTCTATAAATGTTCCTTATTCGTCAAAAATATTTCTTTTGGTGCATTTTAATTATATTAGTGAATATTAATCAAAAGAAATTTAATCTGCAATGCTGTAAAATTACGAAGTGTTATTATAGAAAAATGATATGTGGACTGAACTGCCATTGTTGAATAGGTAAATACGTCCGTAAAATATTACAGGAATTTAATTAAAAAATTGCACGAATCAAACTAAGCTTATAGATATATGTATGTAGGTTACCCTCAGTCCTTTAGAAGAGATAGGCTAGAGCAAGCCTAGTAAATATATGGGTGTCACGCAACCTTTAAGGCACTACTTTTGCGAAGTCATCGAATAACGATATCATTGCGACTACAACACTTGCTCTCTTGGAGTCAGAATCGCTTAACAATGATGAAGTCGGATGGGCAAACCAGAACAATTTCCCAGTGGAGCCTGTCATAATTCTCCCATAGACGTGAGGCTCTCGCATGCCAAATTCTTCCAAACTGCCGAGGATTCATAAACCCCAAAAAGGCGGAACCTGCAAAGCACGAAAAGGATGAAAATGTTAGAGGATGAAAATAATGGCCTTTATTTCTACCAGAGTCCTAAAACAAATCGCGAAGAACATGTACTGTATGAGCTCAACCTTGGAAAAAATCAAGGTCTTCGCCCATTTTGTCAATTTTAAAGAGAGCGAATAGGGATACGGAATCGGTACTCGATTCTTTACTCATGAGTATTTGGTTTTCGATTCTACTCATATCAGTACTCGATACTTTTATTCATACCGTGTTGAATACCGAATACAATTTTCACATGAGTCAGAATTCAACCTAACTGCAAGTTTATCTCAGGCGTGAATATTTTCCATATAAAGGCTTTACACATTATAAATATTTTTCTGCCTCAATAGAGTAAACCCGCCTAACACAGAAAGCTCTTCACTTCTGGGCCAAGAAATATTCACCAACTCAGCACAGGCAAGCCATGAGATTAGGCTTAACCAAAGCATGCAACATATAAAACAAGACAAAATAAAGAAGAACACAAAGAAACGTTCAGCACATGAGGAGCGAGAGACTTTGTGAGGACATCCTTCCTTATGGTCAGTCTAAAAACGTTAATATTTTTGTTTAAATTAATGAACATGCGATTAACGGGTTCAAATCTACCGTAATTGATGTTAGAGGAGTTGATGTGTAAGAGAGGAAGCCCTCTCAAATTAAAACTGCTCTCTCTAAACCACCCATGACGACTTAGAAAACCTCCCCCCTTCCATTGAGGTGCTGATAAACGAATACAACATCGGCCACCTTCCGACGCTTGTGGAGAGTGCTTAAGTTCAGTAACTTAAGACGGTATTCCCTAGGATCGGTATACACTTCCTCATGCTGGTGGTAACCCATTCCTTTAACTTTAAAAAGGCTAACTTTGGGGAAGCCTTTTGGATAACTTAATGCCTGCCCCAGGTATGATGTAAAAATCATACTGGGAGATCTGAACGCCAAAGTAGGCTGGGAGGCCATATGTCGGCAACCACAGCTTGCATGAAAACACTAATGACAATGGACTGCGCATAAAGATATCCATAAAACCACCTAGGTATCTCCTGATGGAGCCACTCGCAACCAAATAGACCATGTGTTGATAGACCGGCGCCACCTTTCGGGTCTGATGACGGTACGAACGTACCGAGGTGCCAATTTCAACTCGGATCACTATCTTGTTGGTATGGTGGTCCGAGAGCGCATTACAACGCTAAAAAGCTTTGTATCCGCTGATCAGGATCGAATCGACACAGCTGCACTACGCAATGAAATGGCCAGAAACAGCGCTACGGTCATGGGGATGAGATGCCGGGCGTCGACGATAGCTGGACCCGCCTTAAAAATATTGTCAATTGTACTGCTTATTCCATCTTAGGCAGAAGTCGTAGAGATCGGAACGACTGGTTCGATAAAGAATGCAAGCTGGCAACTGAACGTAAGAATGTTGGGTACCGAGCAATGTAGCAGTCTCAGAGCACATGGGCACGCGAAGAGAACTATAAAGAGCTCAGAAAAGAAGAAAAGAGAATTCTCAGACGAAAAAAGGAAGCCTGGGGGAAAAATCTCGTTTGTGAACTAGAACAGTACAGAGAGCGAGAACTGACAAGACTAGGTAGCAAGGACGTAGCCAGGGGAGGGGTTTTGGGGGTTCAAACCCCCCCCCCCGAATGAAAAAATACATCGCAGATAGCATGAAAAATTAAATAATAATAAATAGTTTTTCTTCAATTGTATACTAAATTTGAGATAGGCAGAACACCATTCAAATCGCATTTTTTCTTCTTAGAAATACGTTTGGCGACAGCTATGTATAGCGCGAACCAAACGAGATGAGGTTTCACAAAAGGCTATTTTCCATGCGCAGTAGCATTCTTGGTACATTTCGAAGCGGAAATTTGAAAATACATAAGCGAATGTCTTATTCATATGTGCGCAATGTTTATTGGTGTGTAATTTGCATTTCCGAAGAAAGGAAAAAATATCTAGATTACTATGTATAAAAAAAGTAAAAAAGTATAGGGGGAAGGGGAGGTCTCATTTACACAGATCATTATTATGATTCTTACAAAAACCCATTCTGCCGTCACAACATCCACGACTGTTCTGAACTGCCGCGGGTCTCTGTGTGAGATTGCCATTCAGTTTCATATAAAACTTTGTTGGATTCCTAGACATAATAGGATTAGGGGAACCGTAGGGCAGATGAGCTTGCTAGACAGGGAACCGAAGTGGAAAAGACACCCCACTTAACCCGGATAGGAATGACCTACAAACTAGCTTGGAGGAAAATCAGCTTAGCTCGAGATGCGGTGCGGCTCCGTATCTTGGAGTATTAGAGGTTGATGTCGCATTTTGTCATATTTTTTGCTGTGAGGGTGGAGCGGCTCTGGAGGTGTACTATAAGTGCAATTATAGTGCACTTCTGGAGTTGCTTTGTTTTTGTAGCTGGGGGTGTGACGGAATGTGACTCCAAAGCGGGTCAACCTCTAGTGCTTTAAAGTGTGGAGTTTCACCGCTTTTTCAGTGAACGACATATTTGTTGCGAGAGGCCAGGACCGGATTCCGGTTGTAGAGCCCCTAAAGAAGAAGTGATTAAAGCAAGTTTCCACGACGAATGAAACTTAGAAATAGTAAGGCATGTGTTCCAAGAGACAATGTATAAGTTAGGAATCGAGGAGAGGTATTGTCACTACTGGTGGCTTGTGACTTAACTGATTTTAGAACTGCGATAACCTCAAGGGATTCGACACAGCGAAAGCAGAAGGCACCAGGGGATGTGGAGGTTCAATGAGATTGAGGCTTTCTGGACAAAGATTATGAGGCGCAGTTACATTTTTAGAATGCACGCCTTAGGAGCATAAGTTATTCCAGACAGTTTTGGCAAGGAGCGAAGGATAAAGCTTACGAGCATAATAACATCTCTTAGCCTCCTTAATTTTTGTAGCGACAATGCTCCGATACTCCTGGCGATAGCACTTTAAACTTTTTGGCACCATCGAAAAAGAAATTCCCGTTCAGCAATCCTTACCCCCATCCTACTAGAGTAAGCGATTTTTCATATCTACGATCCGCTCACAGTCGCCTAAGTGTGCAACTGCTCAACAAGGTGGTGTTCGTCATAGAACACCAGCTAGTGGCTAAATACACGAGGACGCAAACTTGTAAAGCAAAAGCTTTTTTTGATAAGAACTTTCCTCTGAGGTACAAAACTCTAGTTTTGTTCTATCACCGCGCAAACCCCTTAAACAAAAAAAAACGTTTGCTTCAGAAGCATGCATCCTCGTGTACTGAAGCACTTATGCATAAGATAGCAGTCGGATCTTGTACAACCACGTGAGGGGGTCATCACCTTCTGCATAAGTACAGCCCAGACTCGACTAAACTATTCTATTTTCTTTGTTATCCGATTGGATAAACCTGAAACAACAAGTTATGAAAAGCTACTATCAGCACTGTAATAGATTTACCAAAAAAAATTAGAAGGAAAAGAAAATACAAAGGAAATTTCTGGAAACTGAAAGTTCTAATGAAGAAAACCACCTTAGGAGAAACCAGGGCTTGAGGAAGAAGCCAATATTCAAAATAGAAACAAAACATCGCTGCCAAACGTGATCCCATTCTTCCCTATATTTTTTAGGATAAACCTAAACCCAATCCCATTAATTACCGCCACACTTTAGCTTTAGTATAAAATTCTGCTTTGTTTAAACAAATTCCGTGACAGCACCAATCTTTTTTCCCTAGTTAATAGTAAACAGCAAGGTTAACAACACACGAAAGAATTAAATTGAATTAGTTTTTTCCCATCTTACAAAATGAATTTCAGTTTCGCTCAAGCCCAACAATTACCGCAAAAACAAAGCGTCATTGACTTTCTTTACCCCCAAAAAACACTACTCCCGAAAAAAAACACCTCAAAGAAAAAAGTCGACCCGTGTTTAAATAAAACTCACGTAAATCTCGGCCGAACTTGGACCAAACAAAAATCCTCTCAGGTTTTGCGCAACATTTCCCTAGACTCGAGCCATTCAGCCCCATTCAACGCACATCGGTGAGTTGGAGCCCGCGACCAAAGGTAGCCCCATTGAAAAGAAAAGGCTCATTTCGGAAGCCCCACAAAAAGTCTCATGGCTGTGGTGCCTCTTTACGACTCCACAATTACTGGGTACCGAGATTCGTTGCTGTTTTTGCGATTGGGTTTCAAGACCCGTGCTGACCCAGTTTCCAAACTTAAGCCTCATTAGCGGAGCCACAGCTACTAAAGATCGTGAATTTCTTGGAATTTGCTACTAACTTCGGATTTGATCACACTGACTCCGAGCTGCTGTCGAAGTGGAGTTTCGTAACTGCATTTTCCCCTGACCAGTTTGGGTTATGCAACGGCGTTTGGGTGATCTGCGCGCGACTAGTAACTTTCGATCGCGGTGATGATCGAAGGCGGATCTAAGATTGGGTTTTACACCTTTTCCACTTAGTATAAGAATACTTACACCCGAGGAGAGCCGCAATTGTCACGATTAAGATCCGCATTTTGTGCTTGCTGTCTACATGTAATCGCCACGATATATCCCCGTGTCTGTAGGCACTACTAATTGGTATCCGGTGGCACGTTTCGCTACTATCGCGTACCTGATTTGAAGCACTTTGTTGCAACACAGCACTAGCTCAATTGGAATCACACGATTTGCACTGCGAGTTGTGTTTGTCCACTGCGATAAATTGCACTCGATGCACTTTGGCCCGACGCGACGCCGTAAGCTAACTAAAAACGAAATCGAAACCTGCACAATGCTGACCCTATTTTGGCGCTCCGCAAGCCACCGCCGCGGCAAAACTCTATTAACAGCCGAGTAGCCGTAACTCTCTCTTTTACCGCAGGTACGTCACTGTTTACGGCGCGATGTATGCTGCTGCTACCATGTCCACAATGCACACGCACCTGCTCAGGTATTGCGGCGCGATCACTATCGGTTGGTGGACGAGATCAAGAGGTTACTGGCTTCTGGTGGTTGTTTCGATTTGATCTAGTTGAGAGCCGCCAACTCTGCTTGACCCTTGGTGGCCTTCAGGTCTTCGTCCAGCTGAGGTGTGAACCGCGCGGGTCTCAGGTGAGTCAGAGTGGAGTTGACAGGCTCTAGAAAGTAAAAGTTGTTTCTGTATTGCTGGAAGCTAGCAAGCGTGGCGAACGGCCGGAGTGGCAGAGCTGCAGATATGGTAGCTCTTTCTTGACTGTGCGAAATTCCACGGGGGTTTGCTCGGTCACGCTTGAAGCACAGTTTGGACTTGGGAGTTGCAGCAATTAAACCCAAGCAAGAGGTGAGTGGTACCATGGTCAGAAAGGTGGAAAAATCTAGTTTTTTTTAGTTGGGGATTAAGTGTGCGCCTTCTTGAAGCCATCAAAGTCATCAATGCAAGTAAGTAGAAGTGGAGTTAAAATTCACGATCTTTAACCCAGAAAAAATCTGAAAGGAAAATTTCTTAAAGAGTTTAGGAGATGTCCAACCATTTCCTGGAACCCCAGGAGATCATATCGCCGAAGTAAACACACTTTCCATAACGAAATAAGTAAACACAATTCACGGTGTTAGTCTTAAAGAGCTGCATTAGGCCGCGATCGGATGTTTTGTGGACACAACGTCTTTTCCGCTTTTGAGTGTTTTCCGTACCGATCACTCACTTTTGATGTGGTGAAATGCGTAGGGAAAATTTTATTGCAAATCCAAAAAGTAACGTTGAAGTACACGACATTGGATTTGTCAATATTTTTGAGTTATGCGCCGCTTTCTTTCTGTATCTGGACAAATAGTCTTCATGTGGCGATCTGTGATCAGCTCGATCTGTAATTTAGATTCTTTGGTTGATCGAGTTTCAGAGATCAGTTAGAATGTGCAAGTCATCTTGATCATGGCATAGAGGGCATTGTGCGGGCAGAGAATTTTAGTGCACAAAAGGAAATAGGGGATGAACTACTTCCACCAAATACTACAGGAAAAATGCTAGTTAACCGCAAGTGATCGTGTTCCTTGCTATTCTAAAGGTGCTGGCACAAGAATAAAGCCAGAATATTAGAGAAAACTAACAAGCAATTACGGTGATATATTTTGCAATATTATTACTACAAAGGAAATAACTATAATAATAATATAACACCAGCTACCTACATTTCAGGGCCTCAAGGTAGCATTTGTACGCTGGAGAACTAGGGTATGCTGAACTAGGGAACTACCGAAAGGGACCCCAAAGGAGCATC
The DNA here is from genome assembly GCA_949987705.1 of Thereva unica. Lineage (NCBI taxonomy): Eukaryota > Metazoa > Arthropoda > Insecta > Diptera > Therevidae > Thereva > Thereva unica. The sequence goes on along the minus strand of OX465285.1, from coordinate 21,907,035 downwards.
CTAACGTGAAGGTACCAGATGAAGTCAGATCCATCCCCTCTCCTCCCCCTTTCGCATGCATCCTATTACCCTGGTTCCCCCATGGTTTTAAGCCTAGGTATTTACAATTCTGTGAATGCCAGCCTCAAGTACACCTGTTTTAGGTCACCTGGACAAACTTAACCCAAGAAGGCGGAGGTTTGTTTGGAGGTTCTTAAAAAATCAGAGCAGATAGCGTATTCATGCTTGGCAAGATCATCGTAAATGAGAGGATCGGCACTGTGTATAAGCGGGACCAGTCGGATAAAATAAAGTACTAATAGATACAACAAACAGCTGGTACAAAATCGGCGCAAACCTTCTGAGTCGCAGGAGGCATGGAGAAGATCATTGATCGATCCTCGAAGAGAAGATCATGCGAGAGGTCTAAGAGGCGAAAATTTCCCAGGGTCTCCGCAAAAAAGGGTTGCTGTAGCAGGTACAGCAGAGAGAAAGATCACAGCTTTCTGATTCAAGGTTTCTGAGCGAGGTGGTCGGAGATCGTTTGCAAGCAGCCTTGATACGCAAGAGGGCTTTGGGTGAACACATTAGCCCCAAAACCTGGTCGGAGGTACAAACCAAACCATCGAAAATGTACAACCTAAACTATCAAGGATGTGGTGCAAATTCTCAAGCAAGGTTGGACCAACGCCCTGCTATATCCCCTTGTGAGTAGCCAGACAATTTAACGTAATCAAATGCGAAGACCAGACCTCAAAGGACTTCCAGGGGAGTGAGTGACTAAGATCAGGGACGTATAGGAAGGCAAGAACCTCAAGCTTATCCCAGCTGAGGATATGCCGAGGGGACTCAGTGAGCGCATCTGGTTGCTCAAAGTAAAACTGGACACCGTGGGGCTTATCCAGTGCCTCCAGGCTCAAAAATTCTGCGGTTCCAATGAATGGAGGTCATTAAAGCAGGGTAATCACAGAAAAATCGCATTTCACTCTTTCTCTTCAACCTGGAGTTTCTCGAGGTATTGGAGGGGAATGAAAGTTGGTTAAGAGTAAAAAACCGCAGCCCCGAGTCTTCCAACATGAACATAGTGGTGGGGGAATTGAAGTTGGATAAGATGCCAAGGATTACGCCCATCCGATTTGTTCTTGTTTGATTCGATTTGATCCTATTTGGTCCGACTTGATCCAGTTTAATCCGATTTGGTGGGATTTGATCCGATTTGGTGCGATTTGCTCCTATTTAAACCGATTTGACCATTCGCAGATGGTTAGATCGTGCAGACGCAAAAATGGCTTTAATACATAGCCCAGGGTACAAGGACTGAATATCATCATCAGTACAACACCAAACTCTGGTGTCCTGGTTAAATGGCAATTTAAAGCCTTCGTCTGTCCTAACTTAATTTCAACGGACTTAACCATAGCTCTAAAATCGACTAGAGATAACCTGATTGTAGGATGTTACGTCAACGTCTTGGACTTCACTCTGTCGACCAACCCTGAATCATACAAAATAGAAAGCTGGAGAGTATCAGATCAAGTGTCCACTTTCCTTAGAAGAGCTGCGTTTTTCAGTTTTTTTTGAGATAGTGGGTCCATTCCACGGCCATTTCCTTGGCCTATTGTACTATACCCTTCTACCTCATATTTGTGGGCCAAACCGCTGGAGCAAATTGAGTAGCCTAGAGCCTGCTTCGTGGCTTGTCGTTTACACTTGATTGTTCAAGCCTCCCTGGTTCCCGACCGCAGTCGTGCCTTCGGCCTGTTCGGAAGGAGTTCATGATGTTTATGTGCGCTCCAGTTCCACTCCGGCTCTCTTGCCTTGATTATTTAGTGAGTCCAGAACATTTAGGCAGAACAGGAGCAGTGTGGATCTGCCTGTTGTCGAAGTAGCAGGGTAATTACGATTCCTCCCCTTTTATTATAACTTGTTTTCCTTTTTCTGGGGTCTGGGGAGGAGGATGATGGGAATGTTCTTCCTAGATTATATGGGAGCTGCTGCTATGGTCCAGAAATTTTGAGCAGAATGGCGGGTGTTCAGGTGCGCCTCTTGGCTACCCGGGCTCTAGGCCGCCGACCTGCATTTGGTCTATAGAGAAGGAGTTCACGAGAACGGGGCTCGGGTATGCTCCGTTGGGCTCTCCAATTCCACTTAGGCCATCTCCAGCTTGCAAAAGCTCATCCTGAGGTTCTTCCTGACAGAGCCTCCATATCAGATTGAGGCATTATACAGCTGGGTGCAAAACCTATCCACTGCCATGCAGCCCTTGACAGGATAACTTTACATCTTAGCTTGGTAGGTCGGATCATATTAACCCACCCCTTTCGAGACAGCTTCCAGTGGCCACCACGAGGAGGTATGATCGTAAATATTTCTTCTTCTTTACGGCTCTACAACCGGGATCCGGTATTGGTCTCTCGCAACTGTTCTCTCCACCGGTTCCGCTTCTGAGCCGATGTCATCCAATTTGGTATCCCTAAGCTCTGAGTCCTGGTCTGCGCCATCTTTCCAGCGAAGGTTGGGTCCCCCTAGGTGATGCACCCCATAGGTTTTACCGCATAAATATTGCTCCCATATCTCGCTGGTGACTGACCACCGTGTTTTTCAGTTACGTCTCGTCCAAAAGACAGAAAGAAGAGGACAACTAGAGGTGATGTAGTCTCAAACTGAAGATGGTTCAAAACATAAGAGTGCATGAAGCAAAGGGCTATATAGAGACCATTAACAGTTCACTATCTTTCAATCTGAGGTGTTGCGATCCTGCAGGCCTGCCAGAGTTGGGCAGCCACACCATGAACCTTGAACCATTCTTCTTCCAATGGCGTTACAGCCCAACTCGAACCTTGACTTATGCTCCTTTAATCCCTCATGGAACTGATCCTTGGCCTTCTCTAAAATTTTCCCCCATTCTTCTCGATTTCGGGCGAAAGTTCTCCAGTTCGATGTGTGCAGTAATGTCTCTGCATCTGCTACAACCGCATCCTTCCTTTCCTTGGCCTACCTACGGGTCTTTCTCTTTCGATGATGTCAGTGAAGACCTTCTTTGCTGCTCTGTCTTCCGACATGCGCTCGGAGCGCTCTTGTTGTTAGTGCGGCTGTGTAGGCTATGAATGCCTATGGTTCCAGCGAATTCCTCTTTCTTCCCTGCTTCAGTATTATCGTCTCCCACGATCATCTTAAAGTCTTTTCATGGAATTCGATTAAAGGCTCTTAGCAGAGTGTCGTAGAACTCTTCTTTTTCTTTATCCTGCTCGTCTTTTGTTGGGTTGTGTATGTTGATCATGGACAGAATGTGGAATCGCGTCCTGAATCTTAGTAAGGATATTCTTCCGCTGATACCTTTAAAGCCGATGATGCTCGATTTTATTGAGTTGTTTACCAAATATGCCACTCCAAATTTTTTGCTCGTTGATGCTATTCCACTGAAGAACATTGTATGTGTTCTGAGTTCTGTAACCTTATTATTTCGCCATCTCTTGCAACGATGCTATTTTTAGTCGATATCTCTTGAGTCCGTCCAGTACACTTTTCACTCCTCCTACTCTATTTAGCATCATAACATTCCATGTAATCAAATCGTGCTCCATAGTTCGTTGCCTAAGTCGTTGCGGTCTGATCCGTCCAGTCTGAGGCCTTTCTGAAGGCTCCGTAACATCGGTTTTTTCTGTGACTACATTGTTAGCCTATTGTCCAACCAGTATGATCAGTTTTTCCGCGCTGAAAACTTGCCCCATTTTAGCTACAGTTACCTGCCCAGATATAACGACGAGAACGTGGTGAATAGGACTTTGCCGCCAGAGCTGTGATTATTTTTTTGCAGAAGGTATACCTTAGTTTTTGTGCTCTTCACACCCTGGACGTTGGGCACCCTAGGACCTATTGTCAGTTCATTAACTTCCTCATCGAACCAGGTAGTATACAGTAGGTAGTTATGTTCTGGAAGACTTAGCACAAATCTCCAGACTAGAGTCTGCAGGTATATTTATGGTGACCATCTGTGTATAAGACTTCCCCACTTGCAGCAGGTTTAGTTACCTGTGCAATGCTTCCTTCTTGGATGTGATTTGGTATAGGTCCCTGATTTCGATCGCTAAATGCGAAGTCTTTACCTTCTGCTGGAGGTCCACAGTTTTTGCTTTACTTCCCTTCAGCTCCACCAAAGTTTACTCTTTTGCGTTTACATGCATGACGTTACCAAGCTCCATCAATGATCCGAACTTCCTCAGGAACTCTGGGTAGCAGCAACAGTTATGATTTCCTTTTGTGCTGTTCTTTAGTGGCGCTTCTTTCCCTGCTTTTTCCCGTTTAGGGCTTCTTTCAGTTTACGTTGCTCCAACCAGACTGTTCTTTCCGGCGATTACACCTCTTCTGGGGTCGTTTTGACTTTTTTTCTCTTTTCATCCCCCTCTCCGGCTACTCAGAGATTATTGTGCAAAAAAATAATTTTTTTAAAGTATTTGGACTATATTTACTCACTCGCTTTGTTTGTGCTATATTAATTACAACTGAAAGTCCATTTTTATATATTGTAATAAATAAACAACAATAATTCAAATTTAAAAATATTCAAATTTAATTCGTGTCAAATAAACTTTTTTCCATCGAGCTTTCAACTGTCAACGACAAAAACAAAAGTACCACCTACCATCCACTAGATGGATCCATGCAAAACACAAAGTTCCCACCACTCCACACAACAAAACAGCTCACTTTTAACCAGTGGTGCCAACACCCAGCACACCGTCTAACGAATGAAGCCGAAACCGCAGTTGAGTAAACGAATTCAACTTGGTCGGAAGTGCTTCGGCGTTGGGCGTTGATTTAATCGAAGTCAAGTTATTATTTTTTTTCTGTTAATCAATTGTGATGTAAAGTACCGTTACTAGTGTCAGTTATAATCCACGCAGAATTAATCCCGACTAATCTCCATGTGAAAAGAGTGCGTCCAGCGGCGGCTGTGAGTGTGTAAAATAAGTTGCCAAGTCGCGAGAGATCCGGCTGCAAGCGCCGCGTCAGTGTCTGTCAGGTGTTTTGTTGGTGTTTTTTGTTGTTGTATTTTGTATTTTTCTCATCTGCCGAGGATTTTGTGTTGAAAAGTTGAAAAGTGGTGCATTCCGGAGGCTGTGGCTGGTCAATAGTGAAGGATTCCCCCAATTTGAGAGGAGGTGTAAGCGGACACAAAGGAAAAACGCTGCGAAACCAGTTGTGGACAGACTCGAGGCGATCTCTGGTCGCGAAGCGCTCAGGTGAGTGAGCTAGGAGTGATAAGGAAAACCCGTTTCCCCGCCAGGTATATGTTTAGTCTTAAAATGGCCGATAACAGGCAGACGGCGCTGCCGCGTGCTCCGCGGGGTCCGCATCCAGCTGGAGGAATGCCCCGAGGAGACTCAAGAATGTTTTCACTTGCAAATTTCGAGTGACTCCTTGGCTGACATACAGCCACTTGCCATACAGCTGATGGCCCCGTTATCGATTTCTCGTCCCCCGGTGACATGATGATGATGGTGATGAGTGGAGGAGTGTGCTGTGCTGCTGCTGGTGCGGCACATAATGGAGGCAGAGATGGTGCGGGGCTCCAGCTCCTTGTTTTACTGGTTGGTATCAATCGAGAACTTGCTAGCCGTGAACGCGATGGCTGTTTGATAATGGAAAAAGGTAAACAGCCGCGTTCCTGATAACACATGAACGACGCGTTTCCCACCTGTGCTGCGAAGGCCGTGTGCGGTTTGGGAAATTACCTTCTATTCACACGCGCTCTCGCAGGGGAGCATCGTAAATAAGAAACTGCTCAATCCAAGAAGAAACAACACAAACCCAAGGGGGGCTCCGCTGGCGAGGGGTCGTCGTAAAATGAAATCAGGAGCCAGGACTTGGGCCGTTGTAATCTGTTCGCGGTTCGGAGCCTCGCGTCGTCCTTTCCGCACAATCCGCGGGACCTCCCAGGAATAATGCGTCCGGAATAAATCAGACTCAGGGAAGCCGCCCGCCCGGAATGGGGACACAACGTAAGCACCACGGCCTTGACGAGGGGCTTTTCCGCTTTATTGTTTATGAGAGACTTGAGGGCGCAGCCAAAAACTGTTTTGGTTTTTTATATGCTCTTTATGAAGCCCCCAAACTCCTTCAACATTTTTACAGGGAAGTGAACGCGACATTGGGAAAGGCTTTAGTCTGGCTAAAGGTGGTGCTCCCTCATCCCACCCCCGACTCTAGCAAGGGCACCACGAGGGATGAAAACGAGAAATTCAGTAACTTTGAGTCGAGTTTTGTGTGTGGAAATTTATGAAAATATTCCGGCCTTTTATCGTGCGCCGAAAAGCTTTTATCTTCCGAGATTTCCAGGGATTTTCACAGGAACAAAAAGGTAGAAAAACAGTACAGGTACCACACTAACAAAAATGCGGAGAAGGATCAAAAGTCGGGCCTTTGTTGATTCTTTTATTAATATTAAAAGAAGTCGCCTTTTTCTAGTGGTTTTGTCTTTACCTTTCATCCTTCCACAAGGTTAGCAACTTTGCACATGCTCGAGTTCTGTGAAAGGCGTTCAAAATCGAGACTTTTTTAAATGGGAAATTTCCGAGATAAATTTCGGGTTCTGTGCTTGTAATCTCGTCTCTAGCGACTCCAACTTTGATAAAATTCTATGCAAAAATATTCTTTGAATTACTCAAAAATGGTCGACCTTAATTTTATGGGAAATTTCTCTAGCATTGTTCCAGCAAAAGCTTGTAATCTAGAAGCTGGAGACTGCATCGTTTTGGTTAGGTTAGTTATTAACTACTAACCCCATTTCTTCAATTCAATCCAATCCAACTCTTCTTCTTGTCCTGTTCCTTGTTACTGCAAATGTTATTTTTTAGGTATTAAGTGTGATTTATGTGCTTGTCCACACAACGTAGAAGAAGAGGATTGATTGAACAATATATTCCCTGTTGGGGGAGACATCAAGGCACTAGAAGGAATAAATCAAGTCTGGAATTTGTTGATGCTGATGATAAAGATCTCCTGGGTCAGTGGTCGGCAGTGTCATTAGTCAGGAGAGCCAAATATCAACAGTGTAACGATTGAAGTTTCTTTTGAGAGATAAATTTTTAAAATTTAAGCGGTAGACGTTGTTAACTTAATTGGGTTACTCTTAAGCTGGACTTTGTTAAAAATGTCTCCACTCTAAGGTACATTCGCTGCGATCCATTCCTTCCAACACTTCCATTCATACTCGTTTTGTATCATTTTTTTATGTGAACAAATCAGGCTTAGGAATTACCCTTTGGACTACAAGTATAGCCCTGTCGTTGGTCATGATGCAATGCCTAGTCTCAAAATCGCTGTTTTGATGCGCAGTGAGAGCCTTAAGTCCCCGCAAGTTCAATTGCCGGGTCATATTCTCAATTTTCGTTCCTTGTTCCATCCTGTTTTGGTGCGGGGTTTAGTAAGCTTTGTTTGTAGCATAGAAGAAAATAGATTAGGTTAGGGCAGCGGTCGGCTACCTATGACACACGCAATTGCTACTCTGATACATATGTAAAGAACATACGTTATCGCAGCCGCCGGGGACACAGTTCACTCGAACGTTGATATAAAGCCCCCCATTCAGGTATTCACATACAGGCCCCCGGCAGGCCGTGGCCTGAAGATTTCTCTCCGTGAGGCCAAGTATCACGCTCAAACGCTCACCAACCGCCAACTGGATAGCACCAGCAATCCAGGAAAACTGGCACAAAAATCTTAATGTCTGTGGGTATTATCTTTATAGATCTATTCAGTTTAAGTTTTCTCGTTGAGGCCATGAAGATTTTTTCACTTGAATTAACTGAGTGTATTTAGAGAAGCATGAGGTTTCCTGCAGTCCACGGGCTGTCAGGCGGATGCTCCCTCAGTCAGACTAGTGGCTCTGATCGGGCCGTATCTGCCGACCTGGTCTGAAAAGCCACGGCCTGCCGGTGGCCTGTATGTGAATGCTCCCACTTTAAAGTTGCTTTGTGAAAAGTTTTTACTACACATAGTTTTTACTGGCACGCTTAATGTGCAGTAGTTATAATTATCTGTTTTGTGGCACGCCAATGCATTTGGTTTGCCGACCGCTGGGTTAGCCTCTGACCCTAACATAGCTTACTCTTCTGGTGATAACCTTCAGGGCTAACGCGAAATCGTCTTGTGGTAGTCCTTTCGTTTATTCTCTACCACTAGCAGCATAACCGATGTGAGTAGTAGTGGGTTCATGTGATTTGAGTCCAAAGAAAGAATGACAGTTTCACTCCTACACCCCCGTATAACGCTAATTCTCAAAATAGATTCACCTAGGCGGAAAATCTGCGCATGGGTTACCAAGTTTCAATCGCACTGTACCTGCGCATATGTGGTATTTTGTGGAAGAGCCGCACTCAAGGAGCAAAGAGTGGTATATGGTATTCTCTACTGAACGTTAACGTTAAAGCAGTTTTTAAAGCTGGGGTAGTCTAGCTGCTGTCTGTCAAACTGTACATATACTATACTGGCATACATCTACGAAAGCTTAAGATGGCCTAACAAGCGTTACCCTCTGTAACAGTCAAGGGGCGATAGGACCAAACTGCAAATCCGCTCTTCTTAACCTGAACATTCTCAATCAAGTCAAAAGGTTCGTCCATTAATTACGTGAGCTGATTTTGGCGATTTTTCAACCCCCTCCCCTGTGATGAGATAACGTGAGACTTGGCTCGACCCCTCCCCCACCTTAATTTCACGTGAGATTTTTCGAATTTTAAGAAATTTCTAGTACTACACTAGTACTACACGCATTTATGGGCGTAAACATTGCAAGTCGGCCCTTCCGCATATCGCTTCCACCCGGGGGCAAGCGTCGCACAATGGGGCTCACTCATAGAAGGTTCTGCTCAAAACTCAAATTTCAAAATGTGGAATAAGATCACGTGTAAATATATTAAGTCGCTGACTGCTATTAATCATCGAGCGCATGAGCATAAAGCTCATAGTTTAGGGAAAATAATACTTCTGCGAAAAAGGAATGCCAGTTTATGCGCGATATAAAAACATTAATTTCTAACGTTTAACGATAAAATCTATGGAAGTGTATTATGTCGGTGATCAAGCAAGGTATGTTTATTCTTATTTAATTTTGTATTATATTAAAAGTTCATTGGTTTCTGATACAGGGCTTAAAATTTGTGGTAATGTGTATTTTTTTGTGGGGTTTTTTTTAAATAACATTTTCTCTAAAATGCGCAAAGTGCCATAAGGATCAGTGCTCTCCCCGCTGCACTTCCGGAGGAAAAAATTTGAGAGTTCTCAAGTGTTGACGACCTGGAGCGCGTTCAAAAACCTTACTATAGTAAACCACGAGGTAAGGGAAACTTATCTTCAAAGCCAACCACTAAGCTCCTATCAGCATGCGTACCAGGCGGGCAAGTCTACTGAGACAGCACTGCACAATTTGGTGCTCAGGCTTGAACATGCAGCTCTAAACAAAGGAGTTGCGCTGACGGCCTTCCTCGATATCGAGGGAGCCTTTGACAACACATCCTTTGATACTATAGCTAGGGCTCTAAGTAGACACAGTCTAAGTAGCACTTTCTGCAACTGGATTGACTCTATGCTGAGAACTCGCAAGCTAATTGTTTCTCATGTTGAGGGGTCTCTGGAGGCCACTATAGCAAGAGGCTGCCCGCAGGGAGGAGTTTTATCTCCACTTCTCTGGTGCCTTGTTGTAGATGAACTCCTCGAGCTGCTTAACGGTCGAAACATTTTCGCCCAAGGTTACGCTGACGATGTGGTCATAGTAATTACAGGTGAATCTGAAGACGCCATGTCAAGGCGCCTGCAGCAGGCACTTGATCTGGTCTCTAGCTGGTGCGAGAGCGTAGGTCTAAAAGTCAATCCCGACAAAACGATCCTAGTTCCTTTCACCAGGAAACGATCACTACCGGGAATTTGGGAACCTACATTCGCGGGCAGAACTATAGGCTTTTCACAACAAGCCAAATATTTAGGAGTGACGCTAGATGCCAAGCTCAACTGGAAACAGCATATGGACACTCTGATGTGTAGAACGCGCAGATCCCTGTGGGCTTGCCGCAGAGCTTGTGGTTCCACTTGGGGCTTGCAACCGAAAACCATGTACTGGATATACACCACCATCATAAGACCCATGGTAACTTATGGAGCTTTAGTTTGGTGGCACAGAACGAAGCTTAAGGGTTCCATAACCATTTTAAGCAAAATTCAAAGAATGGCTTGCCTCTCCATCACTGGGGCCATCCGCACTTCCCCAACGGCAGCGCTGGAGACTCTCCTCAATTTGGTACCCCTCCACCTTGAGGTAGAGAAGTCCGCCATAAACGCGGCGCTTCGGCTGAAAGCGAATGGTTACTTGGGCGCTGGTCTTGGGCGAGGACATTCTATAATAATCAACATCGTAGAAGAGATTCCGGAAGCGGAGATGCTATCGGACGGCATGCCCTATAAAATCTCAAAATTTAAGCAACCTTCTGTACATATACAGGAAAGGCTTACCTGGACTTTTCCTAAAGTTTTGCCGGGCGGGCTAGTATGGTACACGGATGGCTCTAAAACGGAGACAGGTGTAGGCGCCGGAATCTGGAGTGAAAGTCCCAGATTCAGCAAGGCTATGAGTCTAGGCACTCTGGCAACTGTCTTTCAAGCAGAGGTGTACGCTATTCTGGCATGCACTCATGAGAACTTAAGAAGGGCCTACCAAAATAAACGGATTTTTATCTTCTCTGATAGCCAAGCGGCAATTAGAGCGATAAGGTCCCGTAGGACCAAGTCGAAATTAGTTTGGGACTGCCAACGTGCTCTTCATGAGTTGGGCGTTCTCAATCAAATTACACTTGTCTGTTCCCGGGTCACCGGGGCTTCGAAGGCAATGAAAGTGCGGATGCCCTGGCTAAACAGGGCTCTAATTTAGAATTCATAGGTCCAGAGCCGGCTATTGGGGCACCGTCCAGCTTGCTGCAAAGGGCCCTGGTCGATCGGCCTTTGATGAAACATATTGAACGCTGGAGGTCCGCGCCTGGAGTGGCCAACTCTAAGCGGTTCCTTCCAGTGCCGTCCCCTAAGACGGCCAAGGAATTATTACGGCGCAGTAGGAGTGATGTTAGGACACTTGTTGGATTAATTACCGGACACTGTGCCCTAAATTACCACTTATGGAAGATAAGAAGGGCGGAGGACCCTACATGTAGGCTTTGCCTAGAAGAGGATGAGTCTGCCCTCCATGTTCTCTGTGAGTGCCCTGCAATAGCGAGGAGCAGGGTCTCTTTGTTCGAGAAGTCCCTGCTCGAACACTCAAGTCTAAGCGACAAACCACTAGGCAGACTGCTGAACTTGTTCAGGCGGTCTGGCCTACAAATATGAGGTGTAGGGGTTGTAGTACAATAGGCCAACTAAATGGCCGCAGTACCTTTGGACCTAATACTTCACACAGGAAAAAAAAACCACGAGGTAAGCTGTGGTTATGCTACATCACTTCACTTAACCACGAAAGTTTATGTTTAACCATGGAGGTTTTTGAACGCACCATGGTTAACTACGTGGTAAAGAAAATTTAAAAAAAAATTTCCATAAAATAGTTTCGGCTATTTGCCTCAATTATTTCCAATAATTATTTAATTAAAATAATCTCACAAATCCCACTTTGATTTGTTCATTATTAACATTGAAACAAATGTCAAAAATTGTTTTTATTCTTCTTCTTCTTTACTATCGCTAACCATGCTCCCGAGCATGGTTAAAATTTAACTACACCATGGTTAACCACGGGAGTTTTTGAACGCCAAAAAGTTATGCTCGTGGTTATGTTGTAGTTAACCACGGAGTTTTTGAACGACAAAAGTTTACCATAGTTAACCATGGTTAACCATAGTAAGGTTTTTGAACGCGCTCCTGGTAATTCTAGTCTCTGGTAAATACCTACACGTATAGCCACTGAAGTAGTAGTCGGGCTAAATGTTGTGGTCTCTATGCTAACCCTGCAAAGACTGATGCAAATAAACAAATTAACCAACTTTCAACTGTTCAAGATTGAACAGACTACAGTTACTTCGACGGTCAACAGACTTGGAGACTCAATATTGAGAAAGAGTCATCAGGGCCTGCATAGCACTCTACTACACAGAAAACGCTTAGCAAGAATTGGGAATTACTTAAGGTAGATTTACATATCCGACGGATATGTAAAATCAGCATTAAGCCACGAAAGGAGTTATGGGTTTACACCTTTCTTAGTACTATGGTGGCTAGCATTAAGAAAGAAGTACCAATTTAGGCAAGGTCCAGAGAGTGGCATGCTCATACACTACAGGAACATTCCATACAACGTCAAGAGCCGTGTTAAATACTATCCTCTGCCTTCTTCCATTGGACCTCCATCAATGGCGGCGTTTTTATAGGTGCGACTGGTGCATTTGCACCGGGCGCAATTACACGAAGCGCCGTTTCAAAAAAAAAACAAATTTATAAAAAAATTAAAAAGTCCCTCCGTGACTTCCATTTTGGAATTTCTTAAGAGATGAAAATTTCCCCTTCAGCTATTGCCTCCGGCTGTGATATACAAATCCTACGTTCGGCCTTTCCTCAAATACAGGTCTTTTATTTGGGACGGAGTTGGAGAAACACCTTCAAAGGTTATCAGAATGCAAAAAAAGACGGGAATCTAGCAATGCTGATAAAATTTATCCGTACTATCATAGTAACTGTTCAGCCGAAATAAACCCGGCAATCCTATACCAGCAAAACCAGTAAAGTCCACGGCTCACTTTTTCTGGTTAAAGCTCGCCTTTCGTGTACGATACAAACATGGATACGTAGCGTAAACAAATTATGATTCTAAATTTGGATCTGCCGTATAAAACTAGCTTCAGGTAAAGATCTCTCAGAGACTCGGACTGGCTACTGCCACAATATATCATTCGATCTCCTAATGAAACCAAGGAACTGCATCGCCAAAATCTTATCGTTCATCACAGGACTCCGGCTAATTAAGAAAGATGATATAACATCATATTGACAATTCCTTGCAACATGCACTGCCATACCTGGATAGGAACTAATGAAAGAGACAACCGAATATTTTCCTTGCTCTGGCGAGAATCAGACACCGTGAAATTGGAAATATTTTTTACAGGACTTGGGAGAGGTACAATTCGCTACTTGATTTCAACAAACTGGAGCTAAAGTCCTTCCAAGCACACTATCATATATTTGCGCAAAACTTTTTTACAAACACGGCTACTCCTACGGTGCCCTTTCATTGCCAAGTGGTTTTCTATTCACGGTCCTTCCACAGAGCTGTCATCTACAACCTACCTGCAAAGGTGCTTCTATGAAAGCTATATCGTCTGTATAATGGATTCAGACCTAACGTTTAAAAGAATTGATTACTTGTGGGTTGCTTTAGTACAAATTGAATGTGAAAAAAGTGGAGATAGAGAGAAAAATTTCCAGTTCAGACAATCTACTCCTCAAATAATGTCCCTCTCTCTACCTACACCACATTTTCTAAATTAAAAAATTTCTCTCAATCCTCTCGACGACGTAAACACGTCTACCTCAAAAGAGACGACACACCAACATCAATTTACTTGTGTTCTGCCCGTCGTCTCTTCGCATTTCCATCAGTCGTCCTTGCCCCTATTTCCAATTACGACAAGCCACCACACAACCTGAACGTTCACACGAACCTCATCCGAGCAGGGGACGTGCCTCCAGTTCTCATTAAGAATTGGCAGGGAAACAATATAATTCACCAAAAGGAATTAAGCCACGAACGGAAAATGATAACACCGAGAACCCTTTCCCGTCCTTCATCGATGATGGTTCGGCATGAAGAGCGTGCGGAGTCCAAGGTCACGACGACCTATTGGAACGAGTCAATGACGCTTCGGCTTCAGGTGATGATACATAAAATATGGTTTTTTGAAAGGCATTGGTGTAAGCGCCGCGACGTTGGAGATATATAGGGAGTCCATAGGGCGCTCTTTGTTAATATAAAGCACACACTTTTTGTCGAAGTGGAATTAATAAAAATCCCAAGGTGAAAAAGATGGGCACAGGTGCTTCGGTGCCTCACGTGTGTGAATACTAATGATGTCGATCGAAAAAAAATGAAGCAGAACAGGTTTCGCTCGAGCGGGATACGAAAATCCACTTAAAGTCAGCCTTGAGAATTCGCCGAAATGATTGGTTTCAGTCAGCACCAGTTCGTGTCATCCTCAGCGAAGGTACCGACGCGAGGACCCCGGAGGAGCAGAGTTAATGTGGTGGCGCTCTGGACTGGAGGTGGAACGGGTTCTGGGATTACGTATCTATATCCAGAACGAATCGATATCTATTTGCCACAATATTTTTTTTTGGGTAAAACGCTGCCTGGAATAAGTCACGAGGAAATTCCATCTGACATGACTAGACTTAATTCGTGCGAGCGCCGCAAGGAGGCGGCGGAAAAATCCCCTCTCAGATTGAATTTTTAATTCGCAATCATTCTGCTCCCTTTCCTTAATTGGGATTAAGGACTCCGAAGCGGCCGGGATCATGTTTTCGAAAAATTAAGGACACTTTTTGCCCGGCTTAATTTCCTTCAATATTTTATCAAGTTTTTCGCCGAGGATTTTTCACTCCATCTAACGGCCTCGCGCCGTTCATCCTTAAGCCAAATGGCCACTTAGTGACTTCGGCCCGTGATTCAGGTGAGTCTTATCAAAGAGGAGCACAGTCGGCAGACGGTGTGTGTGGGATTAACAGAATCACCGGCGAAGGTAGTGTGTACTACAACGGGGCAGTAAAGCTGGGTTTCTTAGTACCTTGATGAAGAACAAGGGCAAAGTGGATCCAGGGGGCCGTGGGTTGGGGGGACTTTAGGACTTAAATTGTTTCCGGTTTATCGGACGAACAGAACGGAACAATGGGGGCATTTCTGCAGAAACAATGAACTGTGGGAGTTTGTGGCTGCACTGTTCCAGCACCGACATGGGGCTGCGCGCGGTGCATGCCGAAGCAGAATGCAAAAAACGAAATGAAATCAATGCGACTTGGGGCCTGCACGGTGTGAATTTTCTCTTTTATAATAAGAAAAATGCATATTAAATGAGAGAAGCGCACCGACGACGTCTTCTTCTTGCCCTACCTGGCTCATGGCCGTCTACCTTGCACACCTGGATTCTTGTTAAAATTACAAACGAAACAAACTGTATTTGTGGCCATATGATATGTCTTAGTGTATGTGTTCTTATACACCAAAGGGTCCAGAATCAATCAGACGTAGAATATCCCCTCTCCTCATCACACGGCTTCTTCTTTTACACTCAGCTTTGAGCTGGCCTAAGATAAATCAAATTATAGAGAGAAATCTTATCACGTGCCTATGATACCTGAAGAATTTACATTGGGGGAGTAATTTGTCATGCTGACAGCTCGGGAGGAATTTGAAAAATAAGGTGTTAAAGTTCTCTATGCATTTTTAACGCTTTCTGCTTTCCGGCCGGGCCGTTTCCGAAGAGATTGAAGGAGGAAAATTCCTAGAGTTGATAAGGAATTTGTTTTGCTATTTATTATGTGTGTGGAGATGGAGATGCGGGAGAGAGGGATGTGAAACGTGGGTTTTGGTTTATTGTTGTTTCATTGTTTTTTGTAAAAATGGAAAAGTTTTTAAGTTAAGGTATGTAATTTGTTTTTTTTTTTTGGTGAGGGGCGAAACTACAGAAACTGTTGAGAGTAACTTCTGGAGTACAATATGCTTTAAATATAAAAGAAAGTAGATCAATGTTAGAAAAAAACGAGGCTGTGGAATGGAATATGTACAATCTTGTATGTTTTAATTGTCTAATAATTCTCAGCGATTATATATAGAATAAATAAAGCACGAGGCGCATATGCATGTCTGTTCTGCATATGAAGATCGACGGAGATATCAACTAACACCAAATTGCGGCTGTTCAACTCTAACGTTACGGCAGTTCTTTACGGTTGCGAAACATGGAAAGTTACCCAATTCATCACTGGGCGCCTACAAGTCTTCATCAACAGATGCCTGCGTCGTATCCTAAAAATCCGCTGGCAAGATAGAATTTCCAACGAAGAACTATGGCGCCGTGCCGGCCAAGAAAGAATAGACGACCAAATCAGGCGAAGGAAATGGAATTGGATTGGCCACACCTTGCGTTGCGCAAACGAAAATCTAGCCAAACAGGCCCTTGACTGGAATCCGCAAGGATCCCGTCGTGTCGGAAGACTTAGAACAACGTGGAGGAGAGCCCTACTTAGCAGAGGTCGCAACAACTGGGAGATCCTGGTCGGAGTTGAGAGCTGTCGCGCAAAACAGAGTCCGCTGGAGGGCAACTGTTTCCGCCCTATGTCCCATGAGGGAGTAAAGGAGCGTAAAGAAGAAGAGATGATTATATAGTTGTTAAATAAGCTCTTACGAACGCAATGACACCCTTGGAACTCGGGTTCCCTTATGAATAAATTCCAAGAAATTTCTTCCCGGGTTGCAATGGTCTTTGACTCGATCGACGACATACATTTGGCGATCCTCAATCTTGTCGTCACTTCCTACTGCACTGTTAGCCCCTAAGCTTCTCTTTATCCTATATTAGATGGTATTAAAAGAAGTACAAAGCACAAGCACAGGTCCAACATTGCAATGCCCTGAGTTCTCTTTCCCTAAAATTTGATAGCGTCAGTGATAGAATAAAATCCTCTCAGCGGCGGAAGTATCTGATGGCGCCTCGCAGGTAGGGGAGCAGCTACTTTCTGCATTCAGCTCCACAGCTGTTTCTATTTCGGAGAGTGATACAGCTACTCAAAACTTCACAGCCTTGAATGACTTGGTCATAATACTTCAAGACGACCCTTCGGTGGAGGCTGTCTCTAGGCTGGTTTTCTGACCACCCGAAAGCTCGTAGTAAGCATGGTAGACGCAGTCGTAAAGTCACCATTACGGATGCTGTCACCGCGAACCCCTCCACTAGTTCGTCTGTCCCCGCCTCCTTACTCCAAATGGGCTCAAACTATTTCCTAGAACCGGGTGAGGCATCGACCTCTTCTGTTAGTATCTTTGGACCGTCGTCGGTCCCTGGGGATACTGAGTTTTCGGTAACCTGCGCCAATTTGATAACGGTACCCAGACAGCGAAATATTTCCATTTCGCGTTTCTTCCCGGAAACTACGTGCGAGGTAATTAAAGAATACTTAAGGGAAAAAGATATTAATCCTGCGATCGTCTCCTGTAAGAAGATCAACAATGTTTTCAAACTGGTTACGTCTTTTGTTTTGACTGCACCGTCCCATACCACCAAAAAGCTTTTGAACCTCGCCTTCTGGCCTCCTAGTGCCTTTTCAAAGTGATTTGTTCCCCGCCCGCATGTGCATCGTATTCCTGACTACAGGTTTTGAAAAAAAAAAAAAAAACTTAAGACGCTTTCTCTCTCTATTATCAAAACGTGAGGGGAATCAGATCCAAAACCCAAGATGTGTTTCTGTCGACTTCGGTCAGTGATTTTGATAGTGGGATCCTTAATGCCGAACTTTTCAATACCTCCTTTTTTCTCGACAGCGTAAACTCTGTAATTAATCTTGGGGTTAGGTTTGTTTGCAAGCCGGATTTTTCCACTCACATCAATTATACATATCTCTTCGAGGAGGAGTTTAGTCCTGGGATTTTTAAAAAGATGGTCTAAGGAATTCAACAGCCCCCTCATCACTAAGCTACTTATACATATCTTTAATCAGGTCTTTATTCGAGTACGCCTCCCAGGTGTGGTCTCCTCACTACTCCTCCCAAATTGGAAGAGTCGAATCGGCTCAAAGGAAGTTTGTTGGAATTTCACTCAGCCGCCTCCCTTTTGATAGCCCTCTTATTCTTCCGTCTTACGAGAACAGGCTTAAATCAATCAACTTAATCTCTCTCTATAAGCGTCGTGAGGTTGTTTGTTGGTTGCGAAGCCGTGCGTCGTTTAGAGCGAAAATTTGTGATCCTTCTATCGATCATAACAACCGAATACTTTAAAATTCCGCCAGAAATAGTATCGATTTCCTAGTTCTAAACTGATTATTACACAAGCCTCAAGGTTTCTTGTCTTGACACCAAATATAACTAAGCATTCACCGTCCGCGAACTGGATGGGGCCTGCAGTCCAAGAAAACTAACAAAAATCTTGATTTCTGTGGGTATTTATCGTCAATCCCAGTACTTGGAAACGAATCGTGAATAGAGTTCGAGACCCAGCGGCACCGACATCAGCGTATCCGTTGCCGGGACGTCCCGCTCGGACCCCCAGCTAACGGATCAAAGAAGAAGAAGACTTGAAGATCTGAATTTCTATTCAGCCTGAAGATTTCGTTGAGGCTGGGAACATTTTTACACTTAAATTAACATACTGGTACGTTATACTCTCGCCTTCGCCTGTGCGTATGTGGGGAATCATGAAGTGACCTGCAGTCCATGGCCTGTCAGTCCTCATCGCTCAGTTGGATTGAGCTATTTTAATATGTGCGACCGCCTGTCATTCTTTGCCTTTCTTGGCCTTTTCCTGTTTTTTTGGGCTGCGTAATGCTTAAGCTTTAGATGGCCTTTAGCGCCACTTCCATCATTCTATTGCTTCTACTACGTTTACTGCAGCCAGGCCGTCCAAGTTCCCGTTCTGTGTTAAGAGGGAACACACTATGTCTTGCAACACTACAGGGCAGGTAGTCGTTGGGGAACGCTTGCCATTAATCGACGACATCACTATCCGCGAGAAACTGTCTTTCGGGTTACTCGTCGTGTCCTCGATGGCTCGGTTTCCACACGTCCATATTGCGGCTTTTCCGCTTTTGTCCGCCTGACAGATTTCACTGCTCGCTCAATTGCAATTGCAACGTCGATTTTCTTTTCGTACATAATTTGTGCGAGGAGATCATGCCCCACCTGGCAGTGATTCAGGTTCAATTGTATGAACCATATATCCTTCCTTATTTGAGTGCTTTCTTAAATAGTGGACTTTTGCCACTGCTCATGCCGCACTTTTGCTGTTCTTCGCTTCTTGGCATTTCAGGAATTTTTTCCGTATTTCAGGAATAGTTCCTTCCGCTCTTTGTTCTTCTATACTTGGTGTTGTGCGGTCCTTTATTCGGCGGCAGACAAACCATCCTATACGAGCCTTTCCCACTTCTATCGCTTTTTTCGCTGTTTGACCGGCATATTTATATGTTGGCCGTCTGGTGCAACCTTATCATTTCCTCGGTCCGATGTTGAGCTCTTGCACTTGCGACAGGCCTAGTTGATTTTGCAATGTCCCGTGTGTCTCCTCTTTGAAAGTGATCTCATCCAGGTCTCTGATCTACCTGGTAGGTGCTTGCTCTTACCTGCGGTGTAATGTATAGCCTTCATCAGTACGTGCCTGCTGATCTGACTTGAAAGGCCACCGCCAGCCCGCGGCCTCTAGGTGAATGTGAACCCTTACTGATCACAATCATCCATATTATCTTCCACGAGTTTTGGACCCGTATTTCTCAGCTAACCTTTACTTCCTCCGAACAACCCTTTGTCCTATGCATATTTCTATTTTATCGAGATGACTTCTTGTGATTGCCATACCAATATCGACTAATATATTTGTATCCACAGAGTTCGACTTAGGGCGAATTCCCCTGGAACACCACAACTTTATCTGTTTTAAGTCCATCATTCGATTCCAAGTGCAGAGTTCTATCTACAAATAACTCAGTGATGATCCTAACCTACATACATTGGGACGCCAAACTCAAACCCTGATGATCAATTCATGGTAGCATTTGTACCCACTGTACCAACGTCAATTTCGTGTCCTCATGAGTCATACAGTCGTCAAAACGCTTCGAGTCGTCTGATGTATGGTTTAAACTGTGTATTAATTGCCATATGTAATAATAACCTCACTTAAGTAGAGCCAAGTGAATATTTTTCCACCTCATAGATCTCATCGTAAATATGACTTACCAAACTCTATACATAGCTTAGATGAGTTTGGCCTGGTTGCTCAAGATATCTAGAAAAGATAGATCTTATTCTTGATTGTTGTCTGTAACGTTTTTTCCCGGAAGACCAGATTAGTCCGCTTGCTATAGTCTAATTATAACAAAATCACTGTGGAACAACCTCCCACAGTCAGTATTCCCCAACCCATACAACAACCTAGAGTTCATCGCCTCATCTGCAGCTGATGCTTTTTACAAATAGTCTTAAGCTGATCCGATTTTTTTTAAAGAGCAACAACTTCTTACCTGTACACCACACTTTATGGTAACATTTTTATCCCAAAACTAGTATTCTACAAATTTTTCAAGTCAATAGTAAAATACAAATGTTTGTCCATTGCACATACTTACTGACTTAAGTAAATAGACATAATCTCGATGACCATAAAAAAAATCTAGTTCAAAAAGGCGATTAACACTTTACAAGCTGCACACAATCCACAGTACCCAGACCTTGTAGTCGTCATCAAATCAGGTTTACATCTAAGCCAAGGTACACATCCGAAGCTGGTGCAGGTCCAGAAATGGAGTAACAGGAAATGTTTACTGGGGTTACAACAATTGACCATTATTATCTCCTAGTCGTAGTCCCACATGAGTGTATCTACTATAAGAATGAAAATTGAAAAAAATTGGGAGATTTTAAAAACTCCAAAACAAAATTTGAATATCGAGAGAATGAGATTAAGTAAATATTTTTTCCAAATCGTAAAAATTCGGTAAAAATACAATTTGTAAACAAAACTACAAAAACCGAAAGTGCAGACAAACATTTAAGGTAAACACCACACCATTTTGGGGCCCTATGGAGCACTTAACAAAAAGTTCACCAATCCCCCCTTCTCCATCAGGTGTAGTTAGTTAGTTAGGTGGTTGTTGTTGTTGTTAGTTCATCTCTCCCACAAATGAACACGAATGAATTTCGAAACCAGTGATTAGAACAAACATTGGGTGTGCTGCAAACGCATCTCGAACTATTTCAGAGCGACGAAACTATTTCGTGTTGTTTGCTTTTATCACAAGTTCGTCAATTAAACAAAGGCGCATGTTGTTTCAAGGTCGACCACTATTCCCCACGGTCGGTGTTACCTGTGCAACATCAATCAGGTATGGGGAGGAAAATAAATGACAAAATAAATAAATAAATAAATAGGAGAGAGAAAGGGAAGTCTCCCCTTTTTTTGTGAAAATGTTAAAGTGGGGGTGGTAGACAAAGGAGTAGGAGAAGACATGTGCATCAAGTTAGCGAAACAGTTTTGGCAAATCAAGTAGTAAATATTCGGATAATTTGCCGTTTATTTGCCGCTAATTAGTTGTGATAAATTCGATTTTGCCGTTTTTTAATTTTTTAAAAAATTTAGTTGTTTCGCTAACTTGATGTCAAGTTAGCGAAACACCTGTTCAAAATAGACTTAATTTAAAAATTTTCAGTTGGATCTTATTCGCCGAATTTGCCGCTAATTAGTTGTGATAATTTCGATTTTGCCGTTTTTTAATTTTTTAAAAATATTAGATGTTTTGCTAACTTGATGTCAAGTTAGCGAAACACCTGTTCAAAATAGACTTAATTTAAAAATTTTCAGTTGGATCTTATTCGCCGAATTTGCCGCTAATTAGTTGTGATAATTTCGATTTTGCCGTTTTTTAATTTTTTAAAAATATTAGATGTTTTGCTAACTTGATGTCAAGTTAGCGAAACACCTGCTCAAAATAGACTCAATTTCAAAATTTTCTGTTGGATCATATTCGGCGAATTTGCCGCTAATTAGTTGTGATAATTTCGAGTTTGCCGTTTTTTAATTTTTTTAAAAATTTAGATGTTTCGCTAACTTGATGTCAAGTTAGCGAAACACCTGTTCAAAATAGACTTAATTTCAAAATTTTCAGTTGGATCATATTCGCCGGATTTGCTGCTAATTTACATAGTTGTGCACATATAAATGCTGTAAAATGTACTTTATTTGAAACGAAAAACAATTTACTAAAAAAAGATAAGGTTTTCGCTAATTTGAGGTCAAGTTAGCGAAACACAGATGCAAAAATTACTTAATAACAAAAATTCTAAGTTGAATTATGTTCGCCGATTTTGCCGTTAGTTAGTTCTGGTAAGAACCGATCTCGAAACTAAACCGGTTGCTAAAAACAAATTCTGTCAATTCCGAATTCGAGGACACCACAACTAATTAAAATCGAACTAGCACCAAATTCTGGCCCCGATTGCGAGTCGATTGGGCCCTTCCGGACTACGTTTTTTCGCTGTCCGCGAAAAAATTTACGTCAAAATTATTAAAGAATTAATTGCTGTTCACGACAAATTAGAGAACCCCACAACGCATTCGATTCCGTGCGGATTGTGATAGATCATTATTCTTCACAACAAGGATATTTTTTTGAAAAATATGGGCATCGTGTAATATAGACCTTCATGTATTTTCAGCCTGCATGGCGGTCCCCCGTATTGGGCGAGAAATGTTATTACTTTTTACGTGATTATCTGATCCGTCTCGCCTTAAGTATGCATTATTGAGAAATATATGAAATAATCGTCAATTTTATAAAACAAGTTTAATAATTCAAATAATTCAAGATGTAACATAATGTATGTAAATAGAACATAATCTTGTAGCTATTTTTAACATTATTATAAGACTAACAAAAACCCCGCGTACCTTCCAACGTCTTTCAATAAAAAAAGATTATCTGTGGCACAGTCCGCGGTAGGAAAAAGGTAATGAAAAAAGAACAAATCTGCAAAGATTGTTTATATCTTAACAATATTTAGAGTATGTTACAACTTTTTTAAGATTCGATGATGAGACAGACACCTAGTCAAACATATTCAGAATCGTCCTCATAGATTTTGGGTGTTTTCGAAAACGCATGACTGCGGTATCACTGCAACATTCAGCAATTGGAAGTATGTGGCTGAATATTGCAGTGATACCGCAGTCATGCATTTTCGACAACACCCTTTGCTATGCCGGGCGATGATGCAGCCTATGCAGAACTTCGCTCATGGGACCATCCCAATGGCTCTTGTCGGGACCCGTCGTGTCTCAATTCAATGTCCGAGGATACACCCATTAACCCTGAGTAGAACGATGATAACGCCGACCACCTTTCATTATTCTCTTCTGAGATGATTACAGATGAAGATGGCAATATGAAAGAAGTGGAAATAGAAGAGTTAGAGAGATAATCAATAAAATTATTTCATAACCTGTAACCTATGGACTAGGCCTACTGGGGATACCATGCAAAAAGGCTGCTTGAGTTCTACTTCCAAGGTGGTGAGGAAAAGAATGCAGCGCGATGCTCGAGTTTTCTCAGCCCCATATCTCGAAAACTATTGATTCTACGTAAATTCTGTACAAGACAGTTTTATGCAGATTTGTCTAATGAACAAAGTTTACCCAACCAAAATTTGCGTAAAGCGAGATATTTGCGAAAAACTGATTTTTGTGACCTTTGACCTCTAATATCTCAAGACGCGGACACGAGATTATATGTGCCTTTTGACACATCATGTAAAATGCCAAAACAAAGCTTCATGCCAATTTTCAGCTTATTACCTCAAATTCCGAGGTTGACCCCTTTTTTGCCTTATTTGACTGGACTATTTGGTATTTTTTTCTCATAGAAAATTTGACCGGAAGCTATAATTTCTAAAAAATTCACTGACTTTTAAAAAATTGATTCTTGCAACTTACTCTCTTAAAAAAATTATCAAAGATATAAAATGAAAGATTAAATCCTAAGCTTTAATAATGTATTATTAATTTTTTGAAAACACGTTAAAAATAAAGCGATTGATTTAGAATATCATGAAGAAAAGAGACGCGCGCAGCGCTGCCGGTAGTTGTCCGTGTTTTTGGAGAGCCTGTTAGTTTTGCTGCTGTTTTACTGCATAATAATAAAGGCAGACAAGCATTCAAGAATTTTTTTACGCATATTTTAGGCAAAGATACATTAGTGTTTTACCGAACACCACGCTTGAATATTTGAATTCAGGATTTTGGCGCGCATAGATTTTTTGAATTCGTTTTCTTATTTTTAGTAAATTTTTACTACCCTCGATACACTGCAACACGGAGCTTTTTCCTGTGAGCAGGCACCCCTGGCCCCTGGATAGTTATGTCCGAGCGTGTATAAAAGCGTTGCATTCCCTCCTTGATAGCCTGACATCGTCATTTGAAGAATTTGTACATATGTATAGCTGTTCGTCTTTCACTCATTGTGGGGTGGTGCTACACGGGGACTCAAGACGTACAAAAAAACGGTTTTACCGGCAAGAAACGAAGGAAGAGAAGGGAAAGAAGGCGCCCTTGACGAATCTTTAACGAAAGAATTTTCATCCAGAAATTCCCTGGGTGAAAACTAGTCCAAATGCACATTTCTTTCTCTTCTATTTCGGAGAAATGAAAATAAAGAAACCCCGCTTACTACACACACAGTCAAAGCTTTCATATATAAGGAAATATCTAAGAGCTGAAGAAGACCAGCCTCGTGTACAATTAAATAACGAGACTCAAATCTGAGTTCGGCCCACGGTATACAAAAACAAGGAAATGTAAAAGACTGAATACCGTATACGGTATTTTAGTGCTGACGTCAAGTGGGGGACACTTCCCATATAAAATCGAAGTTGTCGTTGTTTCTGCATTAGGGCCGACGTCACCAGGCGCCCATTTTTTACGGTATTCGAAGCCGTCGTCTCTTTTACATTATGTACCTTATTTCTGTATACCGTGAGTTCGGCCGACTCCTTGAGTCTCCGTGTAGCACCCCCCATTAACCATATGAAGAAGAACGACTTGTTAATTTGGTTAGTTTCACACGGGCTAACAGCTAAAGGTACTTTTACATTGTATGATGTTAGATTTGACTTCATTGTCATATAATGTAAAGGTATACCTTAACCAAGGAAAATCGACTGGACCCGTCGCTTGCTGAGAAAAGGGGGAGAGTGGACGAGGGGGTGGGAAAATTTTGTTGAACCAACTCTTTCACTGGTTTTCAAGACAACTTTTTGACTTTGTGTGGTTGTTGTTGGTGTTATTTCTTTCTGGAAGAAAATAGAGCGAAAAAAACAGAAAGGAGGATTAAGATTAAAAACAACAGCAATAAGCTAAAGCATTCTGGAGTACAGTTCGCTGGAAAATTTCGCTGGTGTAAAAGCCCATGCGACTTTTCATTTAAAAAAAGAACAGTCGATGATAGCAGATTTTTTTTGGTTGGCTGTTGCCCGTGTTAAACTGGCCTTTCTAAACTTTGATCCTGAACAGAGCCAACCCCTTTGTAGTGGGAAGTGGGGGGTGTTTTCGGAGCTATCGTGAGCTTGAGTCCACAGTGTGTATGCAATGTTTACTTTCTTTTGGAATTCGCAAGCGCAACAGCTTTTGTTTTGTGTTAGGGTGGAAGTTTTTTATATCTTTTATAATTTAAGTAATTACCAGAACTAACTAACGGCAAAATCGGCGAACATAATTCAACTTAGAATTTTTGTTATTAAGTAATTTTTGCATCTGTGTTTCGCTAACTTGACCTCAAATTAGCGAAAACCTTATCTTTTTTTAGTAAATTGTTTTTCGTTTCAAATAAAGTACATTTTACAGCATTTATATGTGCACAACTATGTAAATTAGCAGCAAATCCGGCGAATATGATCCAACTGAAAATTTTGAAATTAAGTCTATTTTGAACAGGTGTTTCGCTAACTTGACATCAAGTTAGCGAAACATCTAAATTTTTAAAAAAAATTAAAAAACGGCAAACTCGAAATTATCACAACTAATTATCGGCAAATTCGCCGAATATGATCGAACTAAAAATTTTGAAATTGAGTCTATTTTGAGCAGGTGTTTCGCTAACTTGACATCAAGTTAGCGAAACATCTAAATTTTTTAAAAAATTAAAAACGGCAAAATCGAAATTATCACAACTAATTAGCGGCAAATTCGCCGAATATGATCCAACTGAAAATTTTGAAATTGAGTCTATTTTGAACAGGTGTTTCGCTAACTTGACATCAAGTTAGCAAAACATCTAATATTTTTAAAAAATTAAAAAACGGCAAAATCGAAATTATCACAACTAATTAGCGGCAAATTCGGCGAATAAGATCCAACTGAAAATTTTTAAATTAAGTCTATTTTGAACAGGTGTTTCGCTAACTTGACATCAAGTTAGCGAAACATCTAAATTCTTTAAAAAATTAAAAAACGGCAAAATCGAAATTATCACAACTAATTAGCGGCAAATTAACGGCAAATTATCCGAATATTTACGACTTGATTTGCCAAAACTGTTTCGCTAACTTGATGCACATGGAGAAGACGTCCTTTTGCAACATGTATTTTTGTTTTTGTAATCACCCAGCAAGAATGTGTAAAAACGATGAGGTGATTGTGGGTGGGGCAGAGGGTGCCAATCGAGGGTTGGTAAAGAAACCCCCAAAGGCGTGTAAAATCAAAACACGGGGCTAAAAATACACACGGTGCCGCAATTGATAAATATTGTTAGTGCGGCTTAAGGTGCTGCTGATTACGTGAACTTTTACGATTCTTTTTTTTTCTGTTTGTTATCGAAAATGAGAAAAGAAAATACGAAAAGCTGCATTCCATCGGGTGGGGGATTTGGGGGTGACGGAATAGAGAGGGGGGAAAAATGAGTAATTATATCCCCTTGTTTTCTGATAACACCAATCGATGAACCTGACGTCAGCTTGATTTGTTGTCAATATATTTTTATTTTATTGGAATTTTTTTTTAAACTTGATATGATTCTTTTTATATGTAAGTAGTTGTTGTATTTGTGCCTTAAATGCTCTGATTGTGGGCTATCTTAACTGGGAACATCGCGTTAAAACGCAGCCGATAGATTGCTGTTATCTATGTCTTTACACTCCCCCATCTCCGTGAAAGTAGAAAAAAAAAACTGTTGAGAATTTAATACTGTATTGTTGCTTTTTTTGTTGTTCTATGTAGGCAATGATTTATTTCCATATTTTGTTTTTTTGAAAATCAATTTGAATTCAACTAAAATCTGTTACGTATTATGACGCGAAAGGCCTAATGCTGCAAGCTTTGAAAGAGATGCCTGCTCATGAAAATAATAGAATTCAAGATAATACCCCAGAGATTTGCTCAATAGACCAATTGAATGCCACCGTCAGCGTATTGATGATTCAATAGAACTTAATACTGAACTCGGTTACTATCAATACGGTCGTCAGGAATTCAGAGTCAAGTGGTGTCTATGATGAAATTAGACTGCCTAAAATTGGTGTGCCTATCTTTAGTGGAAATTTCAAGGATTGGCCATCACTTATGGATTTATTTTGTGCGTCTATTCATCAGAAATCATCCCCATTAGATTCTCAAAATTTTTGCAGTATAACTAAAGGGAGAAATAATTGGTGAAGCCGCTGATAGCGAAACACGACAAGCATGGGCCGAAGAATCGATGGATAAGAAGTTTCCTGCTTTTGGCGATTTATTAAAATTCCTGGACAAACGCCGTGATGCTTTTGACACAGTTGATCCGGTTCAAATCAAAAGGACTGTTCAGGCTCCAAAATTGATTCGCAATCATAATTTAGATGCCAAACATTGTTTAAGATGCGAACAACTCCATAGATTGTTTGCATGTCCTAAGTTTCGGAAAATTGATGTTGAGGAAAGACGCAGATTCGTTATGAAAAATAGAGTATGTTTCAACTGTATTGGAACCGGTCATATGGTCATGAAATGTAAAAGAAAGTCCTGTTGCAATATTTGTTCGAAGTCACATCATTCGCTGCTACATTTGGATGAAGAACAAATTGCATTATTGAACTTGCCTGAATTTGCTTTAAACCATCAGAGTCCACGGTCATCATTGGTACCAACAGCTTTAGTGCTCCCAAGCTATTCCTCAGGATAATTTCTGTGTTGGCGTGTGCCCCTTGACTCGACGTAGACAGCTTCTTTTGTTAGCAAGGAATGTCCTCATAACACACATATGGCATTCGAATCGTATCCCGTCGGTGTGGAAGAAAACAATCGTTGTACCAACAGTCGGTAATGCAAGAATTATGAGCCTCCTTTCGATCGTCGGCAAAGTGT
Organism: Thereva unica; assembly: GCA_949987705.1. Taxonomy (NCBI): domain Eukaryota; kingdom Metazoa; phylum Arthropoda; class Insecta; order Diptera; family Therevidae; genus Thereva; species Thereva unica. The sequence goes on along the minus strand of OX465285.1, from coordinate 21,878,947 downwards.
TTACGAAAATCATACAGTCGAGGCTATAGAAACATCGAGAGTAAACCAACCGAAAAGAACAATCGGGATTTAGACCGTATTGAGGTGCATTGATCAAATATTCGCTCTCTGCCAACTAATGGAAGAAAGAATTCGTTGCGGCAAACGAACTGTCGTCGTTTTCATCGATTTCAAATCCGCTTTCGATTGCATCGATTGGAACAGCTTGTGGAGAGCCTTGGACACCGAACACGTGCCATTGAAAATCATCCAACGTCTCCAAGCGTCGTACGATGGCTTAACCAGGAGCGTTCGTACTCGAAGTGACTTATCCGAGGAGTTCCCGATTCAAACCTGTGCCCGACAGAGAGACGTCGCTTCGCCACTTCTGTTCAACGTTCGACGTGATTATGTGTGAAGCATTCGATGGACGACTCAGAGTTTGATACGACAACAAGTTCGTAACCGACTTAATGTTCGCCGACGATAGCGACGTCTTCGCTGACACGGATGCCGAAGCAATGAACATCTTATACGACATTTCCCGGATCGCCCAGTCATACGGGCTAAAAGTCAATGCGGATAAGACCCAAGTGCTCACAACGGACGGATCGGGATCATCATCGCCTTGCTCAAGTGGTGCATGCGAAAACGAACAAATATTACCATCAAAACGAAAGTACGCCTTTACTGAACGTTGATCCTTCCGATTTTTTTTATGGATCGGAAACGTGGACACTGCTCAAGCCGGACATCAACAAGCTCGAGGTTTGCAAAAACGATGCTTGGGCAGATTTTCGGTGTCTCACCCCGCGATCGCCTTCGAAACGAGGAAGCTAGACAAACAAGCGATCAGCAGACACTGATCGAAGAAGAAACACAAAAACGTCGACTACTGTGGTTTGGACATGTTTGCCGAATGGATGATAACCGCTTGGCATGTAAACTTCTCTGACCGTCCCGCAGACTGGGGAATTCGGCGATCGGCACCGAAGAAAACCTGGCTAAAGAATATCGAAGGCGACCTAAAGATCACCGATTATCAGTTACCGTGGCTCGAGGCGTCGCCAAAAATCAGAAAGAATGGAAACGAATCGTGGATAGAGTTCGCGACCCAGCGGCACCGACAGCAGCGTATCGGTTGCGGGGACGTCCCGCTTGTACCGCCAGCTAACGGATAAAAGAAGAAGAGGTTTTTAAGGTCGCAAATAATGAAACTTATAAATTCAAAATGGCCGCGGCAATATGGCCGACGAATTTGCAAATTGTGTTCCAATTCAAATGAAAAATGGTATCTGGGGGTTTTTAAGGTAGCAAATCCCTTATAGGTAAGTTTATGTTACCGATGTAAGAAATCGGAATCAATCCAATCGTAGTTTGAAATTGGCCTAAATACTTTGTTTGACTGATTCAGTAGTTCGTCTGTCATACAATACAATTAGCCGCGAGGGTTAGCCCCGTAGGCTCGCACGTGGGGTGTCCCCTGCCCTAGTAGTAGGGTAACTTGATATTTACTGTGTTTCGATAAACCGAGGATTTGTTGAGTTTACAGAAAGCTTTTTCCCTTAAGTTTACTCGATGACTGTTCTGGGTTGAAGTGACAGATAAATAATTTTACGTCGCGCCCCCGTTAGTATGTGTGCAGTAAGCGCACTTAAACAAACCCATATGCAAAACCCGGCTTAATCCATCGTGTTTCGTGAAGTTTTCTTGGATTTAACGAACCTTTACCCAACCCGCGTTTCCATGGAAACACAGTAATTGATCACATAAATACTGTAGCTGCTATAAGCTCCACTTTTTTATAATACAAAACTCTGCCAATTTTGTAGACACTTTACAGAACTTGACGGAACTTTATCTGTCAACTAAAGTAACGGTTGTGAAAAATCATGCTGAGCTAAGCTACGCAACGCAACGCTGCTTTGTAACTGGGTCTTTATACTGGACGCAACGAAACGTAGAGTCAACGGAATGGAATTTTGCTGGTTATACTCATAGAATCGAACGCATGCAAATGTCATTTGTACTTCCTAACTTTCGGCAATGTTTTGCCAAATTTTGGAGTTATATGGTTAAAATTTTTAGTTGCAAATTTTTGAAACTTTAATCCGGTGCTTTCCGTTTCGTCCAGTATAACCTCTTCAATATAATTTCTCTGGATTAAAACTCATTTTGACATTTCAATCCGATCCGTTGAGTTCCATTGCGTCCAGTATAATTGAGGCTGAAGGCCCTCCGTTGAATGAAGTGTGCAACCACAAAACTGAAATCACTTCTGACCGGCAAGAATGGTCGCGCAGTTCAAACTAGTTTCAAATCGGCATCGTTTCTGTCGACCCGTGTATGGATTCCCACTTAGGCACACGGGCAAGATCACGAAACAGTTGCAATTGGGCCTACACGTTTTCGAAGGGCCTACATCTATTCTACTTTTAAACGTTTCTTGATTAAGTCCCGGTTCTTATAAGAGGTAATTCTACTGAACAAATCCCTCCCGCAAATCCCGCAAGTCTAGTCCCGCATTACTGATCCCGCAAAAATAGACAATCAACAAATCTCAGGGACAGTCCTTCAATGTTTGCGGCCTGAATTTGGAAAATCCATGCTTTTCGCATGGCCAATTGTATGTAGCGTGCTCACCAGTCGGCAAACCATCTGCTTTGGCATCTGTGCTGAAAGTCGAGTCATACGACAGTCGCATGTATATGTCGTCGTCTCGTTTTTTAGTTGGTGTGCTGAGAGTCAGGTGGCGTGACAAGTCGTTTGAGTTGAAGAAATTGTCGTTTCAGTAAAATTACGACTGTCATCACAGGGGTCAGAGAGTGTGTAGATGCTAAGTTTTTGTATTTCGTTAGGAATAAACATTTTTGAGTTTGAAGCATAAATATTTTTGAGTTTGTGTTTCGCGAAAATTTTAATAAATTATAAACAATTTGAGATTAAAGATGTTAAATTTTGCTGAGTTGTGGTTTAGTAGTTCGGAAGATGAAGATAGCAAACGCGAAGAATTAAAAATTTTATGATATTATTTCTTCCCAAACATTTGTGTTATTTGTCAGCAACTCTCTGCCCTTTAGCAACAACACTCCAAAATAACAAATATGTAGTTTCTTTCAAATTTTTCTACTTTGTCACTAACTCAAAGAGCCCGACCAAAAGTGACAACAAAACTACAATAAAAAAGACTGTCAGCACACCAAATAAGCTGTCGTTTATGTCAGCAGATTTTACACGACAAGAATCGACTATCAGCACACCGCTGCATTAGCGTTACTTCTTATGACAGCAAATACGACTTTCAGCACAGGGGCCTTTATTTGTCTATTAACGAAAAATGGATTACAGACACGAGCATCGTTACGATTACATCAATTTCGGCATTTTTTATCAAACAAAATTTGACCATCGTGCAAAATGTCACAAAAACTGTCAACAACTAAACGTCAACGCGCACGACATAATAGCCGCCTGGCGGCGGAACAACGCAATTATGCTGGGTCCACCTAGTTCTTTATATATTGTATGTAGTTGTTTTTGTTCCATAAATGCTCTGATTGTGCGCTATCTTAACTATGAACATCACGTTAAAAGGCAGTCGATAGATTGCTGTTATCTATGACTCTACTCCCCCATCTTCGTGAAAGTCAAAAAAAAACATTGTATAGTAAAACACAAACCAACCAATTCATCGGTTCATTAAAGCTGCCTTTTTTATATCTATCTACACTCGTACATGTATACATCCAGTGTAGATTAAATAGATATAAATTAGATCTGGGTTAAGTGCGGTACAGAATACTTAAGATTCCTTAAGAATCCCGAAAGTGACTTGCTTTAGATTCTACACCTTTAATTGACCACATAAATTAGTGAGTGGAAGAGCCGACTGCTATAGAGCCCCATCCCCTATTCAGTCGTTGTCGGTCGATATCTATTTGTATAGTGTTGATATAGAGATAAAGATATCAGGAAAAAAGTATTTAATCTGCGCTGTTTTTTTTTTCTATTTAGTATTATTAGTGTATCACAAAAGCTGACAAACAAGAACCGGAATTGATTACTAATTTCTCATTTATTTTTTTTATTTATTTTTAGGAAAATGCTTCATTTTTTTCCTTATAATAAAAAAATATAAAAAAAAGTAATTAATTAACCTGTTTTAATTTTGTTGATGATTAAATTATTTTCTTAAGTAAAACACGGAATGTTATATCATAGCGAGATTTTAACATAATCAAAAAGTGGACGCCACTTTTAATATAGTTTTTTGGGTTATTTCCTTTTTTTTTGGATATTTAAATTTTCAATTTTGTTTTAAATGTTAATCGCCATGTTTTTATCGATATTAATTTATTGCGTGTGAATTATTAACATAAAAAAACACTATATTAAGTTATTTATTTTTTTGATCTAGTATAAATGCGTATTTTGTTGATATTTTTTGACCTTTTTTTTTCTTGTTTATATTGCAGGTGATCGTTGGCCACGCTTATAATAAAATTGTAAGTATTTAGTGACTTTTTGTGTCAAAAAATTGCTTCAGCTAAAAAATAATGTAATTATGTAGTACGTCTAAAATAGACCATAAAACATATAATACTCCAAAATGAACCATGTACCTATGTTCAAGTCTATATGGATGTATGGTGAGCAGCTCAGAGATTGTACTCATAAATCTAATCGAGACCTAATTCAACGCAACCAAAATAAATTTCTTCGAATGATCACCAACCCTTACCGCTAGGTGTCTAATAAAGAAATACACAATGAATATGCCATTAAACATGAGGAGAGACTTCTTCCCCTCACTAACTTTGAGGCTTTACAATTATTAGATACTATCAACGACATAAGGGGCTCAAAACATTAAGACCACATAGACTAACTACATAATAACAATTCGATGAATACTATACCTACAGGGAACTGGACAATAGGAAAGCAATGCAAGTTTATGCATACTTTAAAGGTATATTATATTAACATTCACTGGCCTCGACAAGATACCCTTATAGTCCTTAAGTCATGTTCGTTATGTTTTTCCAAACCTCTAAGTCCTGTAAACAAAAAAACCGCTCGACAGTTTCGTTAATACGCTTCGAACGACACCTCAAGGAAGTCGAAATCTTTCTTGGTTCGGGGTATATCGTACAGGAAGAAATAACCACATATGTACGCACACACATACACAAACATACCTCTTCTCAAATTTTTGCTTAAAATGCTATTGGGACCTTGTAAAATTAAAAAACGTTAAAAATTACGATTTTGTACTAGAATGTTCCAACGTGTGAGAAAGCCAGTTGTCCTTGATGTGGCCTCTTTTGGAAGGGTTTTCCTCGTTGTTCTAGGTCTTCCAAATCGACGGGTTCCATGCAGATTCCAGCCAAAGGCCTTTTTGGCTAGATTCTCGTTTGCAACTCGCAAGGTAGCCCTATTAAAGTATCCCGCCGGCTTAACCGGTTAATTACAGGGTACCTATGTTCCTCTTGGGTCCGGTCTTCACCTAGCGGACGGTGCACGTCAGGAGACATAAGATTCCGATGAGGCTGTTTTCTGTTAACCCCAACTGTCGGCTCAGTCGGCAGCTAAAAAATGAACTCATACAACATCCAAGAGTTCAAACGCAAGGCCCATTGGCTCCTCCTCCTGCATTCTCCAGACTAAGCTTACTACCTGATATTGCGCCAACACACACAAGCACAGAGTTTGCAAACCTCTGCTCCTAACCGCTCTCAAAAGGTTAAACTAGGTGGGGAACTATCCCAAGTGGCCTATTCCACGCTGGAGTCCCCCAAGGCTCCAATCTTGGGCCACTTTTATTCAGTATTTTTATTATCGATATTCTAAGATTGGATGTATGTAGACGATGTACAGCTTTATTTCCCTGCTGCAGCTAAATCCTTCGAAATCCCAGTATATTTTTATCTCTCTCGTTCTACTACTGTTCGTCCCAACTTCTCTGCTATCACGTTAAACTCAGTTCCTCTTGTCTGCGTTAACAAAGCAAGAAATCTTCGTGTGGTACTGAATAGGAGCATTATCACATTAGTTCCATCGCTGCGATTACATTAGTTCCTTTGTTAGTAAAACCTACGGACTCCTGTCTAAACTTAACTTAAAAGGCGGCTGAATCGCCAAGGAAAGAGCGTCGAATACGGATAAAAGCCGGGACACACATATCCGCACCGCATCCGTATCGTGTCCGCGTAAAAACTAAACTCAAGTAATTTGACGCGATGCTGGCACGGAAAGGTGGGGACTGACTGGTAAAATCGTATTTGTTTACTTTCTCTCGCCGTAATGCGGTGCGGACGCGGTGTGTATATGTATATCCCGGCCTTAATGGTCGATCCACACCTATCCACAATGTCACGGCCCCTATGCTTTTCGTGTCAGTGGCTTCCGTGATAAATTTTTCACTGAGATTCAAACAGCACCGCATTTTTCTGTACCGTATCGAAGCAGCAAGAACAATTGCAAAAGACAAGATTGGGATTGGATAGATCGCCTGACTGTTGCAAAAGGAGATATCATTAAAAATACAAGCAATATAATTTAGGCACATAGTGAAAAGCTGAATCAACCACAGCTGGGGAAGGAGAAATATAACAGGGCATAGGTATGTACCAGAAGTAACAGGAAAGTAATAGGCGTCCAGAAATCTTTAATATTTTAAAGCAACCATTTCTTTAGTTTTTTAGTTGTTGAAAAGCTATTTGAAATCGACAACTGTAACAACGCTGTCAATAGTGACTATTTCATCAAACATCTCAACCTCACCCTTTCCCCTTATTTATAAATCATTAATAAACCTGCCCAATTTAGCATATCTAACACCCAATTTCTTTTCCATCAATGCAACCAAAAAAATACTCTTTCACTTTTAAGCACGTTCACCACCAATCACTTGCCAATCTCTCACCTTATCTTCTCCCATTTGCAATAATAATTTTACTTCTCGGTTAGCACCTGTTTGGTGCATAACTACCTGTGCAAAAGGTCGAATTCTTGTCTACGTCCGTCCGGCGAGACTTTGTTATCGGAAGTTCAATAGAGAGACCACCTGAAAAGATTTTGCGGTTTTGGCGCATTCAAAGCGAGAAGAATGCTTTCATTGGTGATCGATAAATAAAGGTCGGCGGTATTTTTAATGCAAGAAATTTGGCAGCTTTTCTTGAGAATAGAGAATCGAGGTGACAACAGCAATTTGTTGCAATTAAGAATAAACTATTTAAGTGGATGAAGATAATGAGTGTGGGCTTGTGTTTTTGGTTGATTTTGTGTATGAAGATGAAATCGAATCTTTTTTGTCAATCTTTTTATATTTTACAAGCCTGAAACTGCGTCCTCTTTTGATAGGGCGATTGCAAAAGCTCGTCCCGTTTGTTGCTTGCTGTTTGGGCAATTTCTCATCGTGAATTCATTACAAGTTGAGCCATAAACACGTACCCAGTCGAACAACGCGTAAAGATTATCTAAACCTATTGTGAAAATGGGCGATTAAAAAAACGCTTATCATGTACTACGTGATTTTTTCGGCCCGCATAATCGTCCAACCGAGACAGTCGGATCGGTGGTACATGTGACCTTTTCTTACAACTTGTTCCATTGACAACATTGCAGATAGTGTGGTCGAGACTTCGTGGACCTGCATTCGTCATCGCGATCAGGATGCACATCTCAAGGAGGTATTTGCAGTGAATTTTTCCACTCACAAGGTTCAATTGACTCAAGAACTGAAGCCCATGGACCATTTGAAGTGTCGCCAATACGCCGAATGAATGCCCGAGAAAACGTCAGTAGAAAGAAACTTTACATAGAAAATCATTTTCAGCGATGAAAGGCACACTTTCACCTCGATGCAGGGGTGCAGGGGAGATCATGGCCCCGGGCTTCGCAGATGTGTCCAGTGGCTATCCTGTCGGCATGTCCATGGCACATGGGTATGATTAAAACGAGTCCAAACATGACATGTTTACTATTGATTGTTGAGCATTTTCACATTGACCAAATTGTCGTGGCTTATGGTGCTATGTCTGGGCTATACTCTGATTGCATCAAAACTATCCTAGGGAAATCTCCTAATTTTCGGAAGGTTATCGAAGAAGAGCGTTGTCAGGTCACCTTTCCTTTTATTCAATTCGGGCTGTTTTGGTTCAATTGTCCAATTTGTTTTTAATTGTCCACAGAAGAGTTGAGAATCAATCTTGAGATCAAAGTGAACAATTCCTTTTCAGTCCCTCCACACACAAGCCATGAGAGCCCGCGCCATAAAAGAAGGAATCCTCAAAATCGCTGTTTTATGCCAGTGTATACAGCTGCTCTGTAGGGTCTCTGGCCATACAGTCACTGATGAAAATAATATCAACTATAAACCTTCTTTCATCTTTTTGGAAGGTGTTCTGACCGCCAGTGTTTGCCAACACCAATTAAGTCGTGAAAATGCTTCCAATAGAATGGGCTCCCTTGCATTTGTATGCCGGCTGGTTCGAAGGTGGGTTCCTAAGGAGAACATGTAATGAAGAAGTGATCTCCATGGCCTCCGCCACGATTTGCGAGCTGAAACTTTCCTCATTGTATAGAGAACCCAAATAGTCCCCTTCAGCACCTTGGTAGTGCTGGACAGGCCTCGCAGGTTATGTTGGGGAAGCTATGGAAGCCCTAGAAGTGTTTGTAGCGTTGAGAAATACTCCGTCCTCGTGAATTTTGTTTAATATATCAATATTGAACCCGATCGAAGTTTGACTGGTACCCAAAATCCATCGTTAGTAGTAAATTCACGCAGTAACATTCATCTTTTCAGTACGATGGCCTACAACTTGTGATTGCCCATTTTATGGAGTATACCCTCACTAGATCCGCCGCATTCAGCCTTATCCTTGATTGCATCCCCTCTAGTTGTAAAGAGGTTAAAGTAGTTTTTATACCTAAGGCAGAAAAAGCCTCCCACGCAACAACCAAAGATATCAGGCCAATCAGCCTTTCATCCTTTATATTGAAAACTCTAGAAAGGCTAGTTGAAACGTATCTAAGGCATGTATGTATGTATCTAAGGTATAAAACTTCCTGGCGTTTCAACCACTGAAAAATCACCCGAGGAGTATACACTGGCATTGCTTGTCATAGATGGAGCGTTTAATCCTGGCCTTCACAGAACAGAGGATTGAGGCGTCACTGGTGTCTCTCATCCATCCAATGCCTACTGGCAGGATGGTAAACTTGATCCTAGGCGATTGGAGGCGACGCTACAAATCCGATCTCATGGAGGCGACGCTACAAACCCTTTCAAACTGGGCTGCCAGCCGCGGTTTCAGTGTTAACCTAGTAAAAACGGGACTAGTCCTCTTGTGCAAAATATCTGGGAGTAGTCTTGGATAAGAAATCATAACGCTTTTCGCTGGGAAAAATCCCCTAGGAAGAAATGTGGCTTCTCCCCTAACATAGTACTAGAGATCCACATAGCGATCGTCCGCCCAGTACTCCTATACGAGGTCTTAGTATGGTGGCCAATCTTGAATGCGGAGTTATGTATAATAGGAGCACTTCGCTACACACCTTCAAGTGCTCTAGATGTTATGTTATATCCCTTCCTTTAAATCTTGTGGCAAGAGAAAGCACAACCATCGCAGCCCTCAGAATAAAGGAATCTGGATTTTGGACCGGAATCAGGGGACGACAAACGAAGGTGCTGAACGCTGTCATCATCCCCACAAAAACAGACGCTTGCATACCCTAGGTTACTTTCACGAAAAACTACGGAGTCCACATCCCCCACGTCGTGAAAGGAGAAATAGACCGCATAGCATTCAGGATGCCAAAAATGTCTTTACTGATGGCTCTAAGTTCTAGAGTCGAGTAAGAGGAGTAGCCCCTTCACCGGAACTTGACATTGAAATCTCCTTCCGATTACCCGATTACTGCAGTGTATACCAAGCGGAGGTTCTAGCTATACATGAAGCGCTGTTCTACCAATCAACCAGCAAGTACCTGGTCACCGAAATATAGACTGAAATTGTAAAGCTGACGAACTGGCTACGACCTCCTTCCTGGAAAGAAAAGGGTTGGTATGCGTTGGGCAACTTTTAAACTCCGATGCAAACAGCACACAATGCGACAAGTGAAGAAGCATTGGAAGGATCTAAATAAATGCATCTTGGCCAAAATGACCTGGCCCTCTTATGATCTTAGGCGGACCACTTTACTGCTAAGCCTCGGAAGACAAGGCCTCTCAGTTATAGTTTGAGTACTAACCGGACACTGTCTGATAGAGATACAAGCGACCCGCTTAGGTCTTGAAGAATCCGGATGGTACTACATCTCCTCTGTCAATGCCCAGCCTTCAACAGAGGGAGGCTAACCGTAAATGGCGAACCTTCCCTGAGCACGCTTGCGGAAATCTCGAAGATGGAGGTCCCGCAGCTAAGAAAATTCATTAAATCCTCGAGGTGGTTTAGTGAAGAAACTTTAACATTAGGTTTAAAGTGGGATTAATATGGCATCGCAATGGGTCTATTCTTCTGGCCTAACTGTGAGCTTAAACCAACAGCTCAACCAAATCTAACCTAACCTGACAGATAACTTATCCTCACCTGTCCACGCAGCAGTACAGGGTCACCTCGACGAGGTTGTGTCTTGGACCCTTGTCAAATCTTTGGAAATCGGTTTCGTTCAAAATTTACCCCCATATTCTAAATTGTGACTAGTCAAAGTCATAAGCTTTTGAGACACGTGTTTGTCATTCATGGTACAATAACTACAAGATAAGTTTAAAAAGGTCCTTTAACGTCGCTCAGATCTTAGCTCACAAAGAAAAAAAGCTTGATAAAACATGGGAACAAAGATTTTCCTTATGAGGTTACCTTGTATTATTGCACCATGCTTGTCATTGATAGTTTGATTATTTATGACTATCAACTGTTTCGGTATTCTAAGCACCAATTTGTGGATGTCTAAATTGTGACTGCAAAATTAGAATATCCAGTTGTCTTAAGTTGATCACACACTTGTGATTGCGTTGTGACTTGTGACTATTTTTAGATTACGGTTATTATTAATTTAAAGATATAAGGGCGTCGTCAGTTGGTTAAAACAACAAATATAAGAAATATATCAGGAAATTTCTTAATTCCTATGCTGATACTAAAAAATAATGACAATTGATTCCGATTCCGACAATTGAATTGACAATGATTCCGATTCCATTTAATTGTGACTGAATCTATTCCTCAAAAAACTTTAACATAACTAAAGCCGGAAAATATTAATTGAATTAAACCCCATCGATTGAGATAAATGATAAATCCCATTTCTTCTACGAAAATAAAACCAAAAATAAAAATAATGCCACAATCAATCAAAAACTTCTAAAACAAACAGAAACAGCAAAAAAAAACCAACTACGTCTTAAACTTATCAAATCACCTGCTGTCACCTTTCTTTCCATGTCAGCGAATGCTCATATAATCTCCTTCACACAAGTATAGAGTTCTCTCAGCATTCGACCAAGCAATAAATCTTGTTTTGTGGATTAAAAATAATTTTTCCATTCGTCGTGCAACTATTGTGACGCAACCAGACCAACCAAGCACTACACACCTTTAGATAACGGATAGAAATATTGACTTTTGTGCCCAAGCCCAAGCGGCTACCTTCGGAACTTGGGTTATATAGATCTAATAACAAACGTTCATCGTTCTGACATAACAGCGACGAGCAACAGCTAGAAAAGAGGTGCTACACAAAAACCTACAACAGCGATGACGAGGCTGTGTTGTTACGGCTGTTTTATAATTGATGGAAAGGTGTTGTCGAAAAAAAGGTTGCTCAGAACTGCTGTGAAGTTTGGCAAAGAACTCTCAGCGCGCGAATCCCGTTTTGCCGTTCTATTACCGGGCGCGGATCGAATGACTCGTCAAGTTCATTTCGGCGATCGTACGGAGTGAATCACATTCGTACGGACAGAAATGTGACGAATCGACGAATCGCGCGCGGTGAGATGCAGAATGGACGGACGGTGTGCTTCTGGTTCCTTGCGAGCGCAATTAATCTTCCCCAGAAGCATCCCAACAATTTGTCTTGTGCTGAAAATAATGCAGTTAAGAATGGCGCGCTTGAGTGAAACGATTGGTTGGTTTTTTCGCCGCTACTGGTGCTATTGGACCACAAAGTCTTCTTTCTACAGTACCGGCCGGCGGCATCGTACGTAGCCAAATAGCAACGGCCTTAGTAATGTGCTGTGCTGTAACCGACTGCGAAATCTGTTCACGCTCGATGCCAGAGTCAACGAACGGATGCGTCTCAGCTGAACGCCGGCAGACTGATGATCCGGTCTTTGTCAGTTCAGCCTCAAAATATATATAAGACTTTTTTCTTGTCTTGAGGAACAACACCACGAAAAAAAACAGAATAACCTCCACTGATGCGTGAAATAGTTTGGGAAAATTCTTCCACTTTACCGGGGCCGCCGTGCCAACTAAGAATTTTATCCGACAATTTTATCAGACCAAATCGAGTGCAAGAACGCTCCTTCAAGATCCGTAGAGCTGCAGGCCACTTGAGGATATAATTTATTCGGTTTGCATCCCGCAATAGCAGCAGAAAGTTTTCCCCCGTTCTCCATCGTGTTTTTTCTTCTTTTGATTTCGGATTGCGTAATATTGCCCAACCCAATGAAACATTTGTAATGTTCGGTCGTCGGTCGTTTTGGCAGAAATTTCCTTCAGAGATGTTTTCTCGACGAGGCAATTATATGGTCTCGAGTCTCTCACGTCTGGGATGCAAATGTGTTATCTGCCGTGGAGCTGGAGGTAGGCTGATGGAAGGAGGATGGAGCATGGAGGAGTTCGGGTGATACCGGGGGGCATGGCGAAACAGAGTCTGCTCTGAATTAAACAGCCTGGGGATCTTCTTAGAAGAATAGACAATAATCGCACGGCGGTACAATTCACACGGATATGGTCGTTTGCATTTTGGGTTGTCGTTTTTCGGTGCCAAGAGTAAGGCTTATCGATGGGGCTCCCAGCACCCTCCTCTTGCTCCACTTACTACCAAACCAGCCCAGACTCGCTCTCGCCGTTGATTATGCAAAAAGTCACTGGCGAATAGAGCGATATTTCAGGGCATAGAGTGGAGTTATCTTTTCATCTCGACTAGAGAGGAGCTTTTCCTGTTATACAATCCCGAATTTCCTCAGAAAGATTTTAGTTTTGTTAAGACTTTTGCAAGACATTTCCAGCGAGGGTTTTTCGTTGTTGTTGGTGCGCGATTGCTGAAATCCCTGGCAAACGAGCGAATGCAACTTCGGTTTTTTTCTGGTATCGCGAAATGCTTGTGGAAAGTACTTTCCCTGTCATCCATGACAACCGGTGGTGACTACCTTATCTGGATGGAAAGGCCACGAGGCTTTTCACCACAACGAGACGATACGGGTCCATATATAATACCACACACGAAAAAAACCATCACCATCAACGTAAACCTCGTCCAAAAGGTGCTCGAGTATCTTTCATCTCGTGACTCTTGTATCTATTTAGTGTCAGGCCAAGAGGCACCTCCGCGGCAATTAAAATGCCGTTATTACACAGCGAGCAGCTTCTTCGTTACCTGGTCTTGGGGCTGGTTCTCATAACGACATGGTGTGTTTACTACACACTCCATCTTGCGGTCGGAGTATTGTCTTTCACTGCCACGGCTAGCGCGCCTCAGCGTCTATATCCCATCCACCTCTTGGAAGATTGCGATTGCGACCGCGGCGTGACTTGAGAATTTTCGGAAGTTTTTTCTTCCGTTTTTCCGCAACGCAGTTTGTTTTTTTTTCAACAATAATTACTGTTGGTGTATTTAAAAAAATGAGAAAGGTCAATGGTCGTCGTCGGTCGGATGAGATATCGTTTAGCAATTGGAAGTGTGTAATCAACTACCGCGAAAGGTACAATCAGCCACTTTATGGAAGACCAGATTATGTTTATTAAAGCCGCGTTTACATCCCAAAGTCAACGTGAAAGTGCACTTTGAAATTTGTATCCCTTTTTCTCGGTTGCACGAAAATTCTGAAACTTTCGTGCAGCCGAGAAAAAAGCATACAAATTTCAAAATGCACTTTCACGTTGACTTTGGGATGTAAACGCTTCGATAAAAGAGTTTCAAAGTGCACTTTCGCGTTGACTTTGGGATGTAAACGTGTCTTAATTAAGGATCATCCATTAATTACGTGAGGTGATTTTTGCGATTTTTCGACCCCCCCCCCCCTCGGTGAGATTTCGTGAGATTTGGCTCGACCCCCTCCCTCCCCCATAATCTCGCACGTGAGATTTTTCAAATTTCAAGCAACACGCATTTTCGGGCGTGAACACAGCAAGTCGAGCCTTTCCGTAGGTCGCACCCACCCGGCTCGAACTCTGTAGGCTAGCCGGTGGCGGCTAATTAATCCAGGGCTACTTTGCTATTTGTGGCGTTTGTATAACGAAATGTTTTTGTGTGGGATTTAGACATATCTTAGTGCAGAGACATGTTTTACTTAATTTGACCCTGTTTTCTCGATAACATCGATGTACCTCCTATCTCCGTGGGAGAAGAGAATGTAAAGGCATCTCCACACCCATGCCGTGAATTAACGGGGAAAATTTACACCTATCTACTCAGAACAGAAAACAAGGTACCATCCACACTCGCGTTCACGGGTGCTCGCGGTTGTTCACGGCGTGATTCTGGAGCTGGCTTACGCGCTGACTCAACTCTTAACATCCTAGGGGAAACTTTAAGGCGTCCACTACACGTTCATGCAAGCGTCAATCAATTCCATCAGTCGTGATTAGTGAGAATCAAAATACTTAGATAATTACATCAATCATCGCCTTAGACGGTAGATTTTCCGTCAGTCATAGCAGTAACTGTGATAAACGGAAAGCAAAACCTATCATTTAATGGACCCCTAATGTAGGATCTGCGATGGAATGATCACATATTCCAAATTGCCCCACAAGCCTCCTAATGTCTTGGATTTGTTAAGAGATATAAGTTCCTCCCCCCAGCCAGACTGGCTGCAATCTACAAATCTTACATTCGGCCCCGCCTTGAATACAATCCATATATCTAGACAATCGCTCTAAAAAACCCCTTGGCTTGCTTGGACAAGGTGCAAAATCGTGCCATCAAACTCATTCCTTTAAGCCAACGTAGGAATGTAGCAGCCCTCTCTAAACACTATTGTTATTGCCAGAGCGGCGGTTCCACTAAAATTCAGAACCTCCTGCCTTCACGGCAATATTTTTCCCGCAACACAAGACTAGCCCGCTCACTCCCATACCCTACAATACGATCTAGAAGTTTGTTTATAAATTGAATAATTCGACTGTGGTCGAATCTCCTAAAGTCAGCATTTCCCAACTCGTACAACATCTTAGAACTCAAACGTAAGGCTCATCAGCATTTCCTATACCCCCAGACTCCCAATAACCTTTCCTATTCTCCTCTATTCTTCAAACCAAACTTGTTACTAGACATTGCAGCATGGCCTTAACTGGTACTTTTCTTGTGGAAAAAATTACGTGATATTTGCCGAGACCCCCCCTCTCTCCCACGTGAGATTTGGTGAGATTCGGGTCGACTCAGTCTAACTGTGGGATGATACTTCAGGTATCCACCTGACAGGCCGTGGCATGCAGGTGAAAACACACAGGCGAAAACGACTTTTCAGCATAGCGAATTTATTAATTCAAGTGCAAAAATGTTCATGGCCTCAACAAAAGCTTCAAGGCGACTCCAGACCCACGTCGTGGCACCCGCTAACAAGCCCGAACGTGAGTGTGGATGGTTTTCACGCCGAGCTCGCATCTTCCTTTCCGTTCCGCGTGGAAACGGCGTGAATTCTTGCTGTCAATTCACAACTCGAGAGTAAATAGAAGTTGAGGTCTTCAGGCACGAACTAACGATAAATGCGAGTTTTGTCAGCTTTCTTGAACTGCAGGCCTCATACAGTTTGCTGCCGGTAAGTGTATGGTGATATTTGGCCTCAAGGCGGAAGCTTTCAGGCCACGGCCTGCCGGCGACGTGAGTGTAAATTGGGGCCTTAAGATATGGGTAGAGCCTACACAAAAATCATCGAATGTTGCAGAGTACGAGGCAAGTAACACTGACCCGCGAAAGGCCCTTAGAATTTAGAACTACAAGAAGGCACACGCCGAATTTTATAGCGTAATGAAATGTTTGTTGAATGAGTTTTGAATGAGCTAACGTTTTGGTAGTTGTATGTCCACTACAAGCGGAAAAGCGAGTGGAATAGAGGAGCACAAGGACTAATCTTCTGATGGCATTTGATCTTAATGCAGATATAATTTGACACTCATCTGACCCAGATTTCGTTACGTCACGGATTTTATACGCGAGGGCCTTTCCTGCAAAAATCACCTCACGTAATTTATGGACGACCCCTAACCGTTGACAGCATTCCAAAAATTTGTTTGGTTTTTAGAAAGAATGCCATGTAACACATAATGGGTGCCTCTTTTCTTTTTTGAGCCAGTACAATGCCATAATTCAAATGAGGCGAGGTGCTGTTCAACACGCTCATATACCAATAGGACATTATTTTTGAATCGGGACATTTAAAAAAAATTGAGGTCGCAGTACAATTTACCATCGTGTAAGGGACAAATGTACTGCCTCGTGTAAGTCCGGCTCAACTCTACTCTACTATATGCTATGGTAGCGACAATTGGACTGTGACCCAGACGAACATAAACGAACGAGTCAACAAGTTTGGAAAAAAAAAGTTCTCAGGTGCATAATATTGTAGGCCCAAGGAGAGAGGATGCAATATGGCTAAATAGATACTATAAAGAGTTGTATGAAATTTCATACTCCATAAGAATGAAGAGACTAAAACTATCATTGACACAACTTTATCTCAAAACGGTTCATGATAGCACCAAATGTCGGAAAAAAACCAGTGGGAAGGAAAACTCAGGAGGAGATGGGTAGACTTTGCGACGGCTGGCGCAGACATTTGAACTGGAAACATGCTGTAATACCATCAAATTTGGAAAAATACCCTATATTAGGCCAGGACTAGGTTTAGGACTGTAGCGCCATCAGATGAATGGAGCGTTTTTATTTGCTCCTCTATTTCTTCGACTTCTCGGATAGGTTGTCAATTAACAGTTCTTTATTTTTTGGAAATCCTCTCAAAGAAAACGTTTCCTTGTGAAAGATTCAAAACCATTTTCAGACAAGAGCGTAACTCTCCGTCGAGCTAAAAATCATCAAGTCGAGAGTTCTCTTTTAACGAAACACTAGTCCCTTTCTGTTTAGGACCCCATGTGGCAAACGAGGGCCATTCCGAAATAGGGCTTTCCCTAGCTCTACATAGCCCAAAAGCATCATACAAATAAAAATCAGCGATACTGAAGTGAGGTATGCCGTTTCAGTTCCTCTCTACCTAAGAGGCAAATATTATTACGAATGAAATGAGGGAATCCCAACATCGGCCATAAAGCTTTTTACTTTTAGTCTTTAGTTTTTGTTGTTGCCTTGCTTCACATTTCAAGCAATTATCTTGGTTATCCTGAAGTGTAGTCAATAGACTGATTTTTTGGACGATTACAAAAGTCAAGCAGCTTTGGACGTGATTAGTACTTAGTTGGGGGACCCTTTGACAAAATGACTCGCGTTTAAAAATATAAAGCTTTTGACACCGCCGCAGTTATTATTCAGATATCTACGCAGAAATGACCAAATTTTCCGGCCTCTTTTTTCCACTCGAGACTGGACAGCACTCACATTTCCTCACGGGGGCTAAATGGGGCATTCCTTATGGGACAAGGCGTTGGATGCCCCTTGTGAGCAATTCAAACAAAGCTCCACATGAGGCAGTGAGGCTAGTCTCATAGGCGCCGCATCTGCACCTCCTGAAAATGCTAGTCTGGTCAATATCTAAGTCAGTGAAGGCCAATATATCTTTCCATGCTTATAAGCAGACCTTCGGCAAGAAATGAAACAAATCTAGACTGGGCCAAGTCCAAACAATGGTTTCCTCGGAATAATGGAAGCCATGTGTACTAGCGATGAGCAAGACTGGTCTTGCACATTTAGCCAGACCAAAGCAAGACCAAGACGATTTTCTCAGAAAGGAAATTTATATTGAATAATTTCCAGTACAATGGAATTCCAATATTTGGAGTTTTCTGGCGGACCTAACCTTTCGCCTTTTCCCAAAATCTTCTCGATGCTCGTATAATCTGTGCAGGGCCGGCGCTTGGGTTTTTTGCGACCGGTGCACTATGCAATATTGCGCCCCATAGGCTGTTCATTTTTGAAGGCACTGAAGGACAATCGAAAAAGTCACAAACACTCGATGAATGGCCAAATTTTTGTTGGTTGGCTCGTGTGAAACTGGCCTTATTAATTTGTTAGACAGTAATACCCCGGCTTCATCAGTTCGGCTGGCGCAAGTTCGGGCATATTGGTGAACTGAACTTCAATTTTTGCATAGGAAACATTTTCACATATTGAACTCAGGAAAAATAAAGCCTGAGTTCGTCCGACATAACATGAAATTGAGATCGCTCAAAAGAGAGTAATCAACTGGAACAATGGAATATCATTCCAGTGAACTTTTGCATTTCTAACTTCTGGCGAAAAAGCAACTACAATTTCAAGCATGAACTGAACAAGCCAGCCGCTGAAGCCACTTATGCGGATTGAATTGAACTTTATTGAACTGAGAGGGTTAAGCCGGGGTATAAAGGAACAAACAAAAAACAGTTATTAAAGAGGATTTCTCACCACGAGGAATTTTATTCTCCTCATTTCATACATTTACCTCTTTTAACAGTGCTTGAACCAGAATTTAAAAGTGCAGCAACAACGCCCTCAAGTTTATATCAATCACAGTAAACAGCAATACACAATACAGAGCAATTGGAACAATTTTTTTTTTTGTGTGAGTGAATATGGTGCTTTTTACAGAATTTTCAAAAAGTTCTCCAAATAAATGTGATTTTTCTCTCACTTGAAAGATTTTTTCCCAAATTTCTCGGAATCTCCAAGGTAAAATCTCTGGAAACTTCCTGCACGAGGACAGGTGAAACTTCCCCCTTTTATCTTGCATGAGAAAGTGCAGGAATAGAAATTGGGTAAATTTTTGTAATCCTTTCAATTTTTTTTTCAAAGTTTTTTTTTTTAAATCTGAATTTCTTAAATTGCGCCCCAAACAAATTGCGCCCGGTGCAAGTGCACCATTCGCACCTATGAAAGGGCCCCCCGTGAATCTGTGCATCTCTTCACATGAGTTGAAAGAGAGATAGTTTCCACTGTACAGATTTATTTCAAATTTCATCACAAAATAATTTTATGGATAAAAAAATTCCATAATTTGACCTTTTCCAGATTTTCCAGAAATTGGCCACCCTGTACAATGCCCAGGCAAATGAAATTGCATTGAGAATCAACATTCGCCCATGTGCAAGTCATACAAACTTCTGCAAGTGGTCAGCGTGCATTTCACAATTTTACTTTTGCCCCAGACATGAGACGTCCGACCGATCCCAAGACTCGTTTTTCACGACCATATAATATGAAATTGTACTTTTCAAAGATTCCAGAGTCGATCAAAGTCAAGTGCAGCGCCGAGAGAGTATTTGCAATCTTGCAGGACAACTTTCGAGCTCGAGCAATTTCACTTTAAATAAGAAGTGATTTACATGGACGCAAGTGTCTTCAGCAGCAGCAGCAATTGCCGCCACTACCGCCATCACTTGCGGGGACCACGGAGATTTCTGATGCATCTTCCTTCCTCCTACCCCCTGGTGCCATCTATGTAGCCCACAACGAGATGCTTATGCCGCAAATATGCTCTTGCTTGCCAAAGCGCATAATGGCTATATGCACTGCACATACATACATACATATATTATGGAAAAGTGAGATTCTGTTTATGATCGCCATTCGTTTTTGAATAATGCTTGAACGTGAGGTAAAAGGTAAACTTTTAATTAAGGAATTTTAATGCGCTTTGAGGTAAGTGTGTGAGGGGTTTTGTGATTTTAAATATTTTCAAGCGGTCGCCGCAATACTTTTGTTATTATGTTTTAACGTTCATAACAGACATTGTGGCAGACATTACAGTTCAAATTTTATTTTCCTTTTTATCTTAAAGAGTTTTTAATCTAATTTTAATTTCTGGTTATGATGGACATGGTGATGTTGAACACTTTCATTCCATTAAGATATACTTTTCAGTCTCTATTAAAATCACCTATACTTAAGCTTGAGTAAGGCTGTATTAGAAAGTGGTAAGCGGAGTAAAAAATCAATCATGAGGAGATCATTACCAAGGTATAGAAAGTCTAGGAGAATCGACCAGGCTTGGTAGATTTCTCTCTAAACAGCCCTGCCAAACTTCTTATATCAGACGTCGAGAGGCCACATTGACCAGTCCTAAGGAGACCCCCCAGACTTTCACTTACAGGCCAGGTCGGGAGGTACGCCCCGATGAAGGCCACACATTACTCAGTCTGACTAAGAATGAAGACTTAAGGCATTCGCCTGACAGGCCGTGGACTGCAGGTGACGTCATGATTCCCCAAATATTCAGGCGAAAACGACAGTTTAGCGTTGCAAATTGTGAATTTAAGTGCAAAAATGTTCATGGCCTCAACGAAATTTTCAAGCTGAATAGGAAAAGTTCAGATCTTCAGGCAAGGACTGACGATGGATGCCCACACACACACAAAGATTTTTGTCAATTTTGTTGTAGTGCAGGCCCCCATACAGTTGACGGCCGGTGAGTGCATGGTTATACTTGGCCTCAAGGTAAGAAACCTTCAGGCCACGGCCCTCAGGTTAGTAATAGTCCCATTTTCTCGAACTTGTTTCTGCCAATCTGCAGAAAACGATCATCACAGCTTTGAAAGTAGCTGTCCTGCGAAACCACGAAATACCAACCGCAGGATTGCGTCGTGGAACAATGATCGTTGCAGACAAAGGTAAGAAGCTTCATAGGGCTAAAGTCTCCGGGAACTGGGACCTACACCAAAAGGCTTTTATCATCTATAACAGAGATTTGAAAAGATCCAAACGATGGTCATGGAGGACCTTCTGCGAAGAAATAAACAAGCTTCCATCCTCTGCGAGGTTACACAAGCTGTCTAAAGATCACTTCAATGGCATTGTCTCCCTGAAGAGTCCTTTACATAGAACACCAGGGGTACCATGGGTCTGTTAATGAGCACTCATTTCCCGGATTCTTAAGTAGCTGACCGAGGATTGGCCCCAGAACCTAACACTGGATCAGAGGTAGTACTTGCATACCGGTCCTAGGAACAAATGCCTGGTAAACAGGATTTTCATAGCAGGTAAGCCTTTCAAGGATGTTGGAAAGGACTACATCTTCACGGATCTCCTTCAGAGAAGTTTGGAAGAGATCTTACCAATCCTGCTGCCAGTACTTCGAGGTAACTTTGTGCTGGCCCATATTCCGAGGTGCTAGAGAGAGACTAGGGCAATCTTTATTCCTAAATCGAGGAGAAGATCATACAGGGAAACAATATCCTATCGACCTATCAGCCTGTCCTCTTTTCTTCTGAAAACGATGGAGAAGGTTTTAGACAGGCATATTAGAGAGGGTCTTATAGCGAACCCTCTTCACTGCCTGCAATTTTCCTACCGGCCAGGCAGATCTGCAGAGACAGATTGATAACTACTGAGATGAATGGCGAATCGATTACGGTCATGGCTGCTGAAGGCTGTCCTCAAAGGGGACGTCCCATCATCCCTATTATAGTCAATCGTAATCGACGAACTTCTTGTCAACCTAAATACCCGGAGCTTTAAAACACAGGCCTATACAGTCGATATCGGTATAACAACTAGCGGCGGTCATGATGGCACCATTTCAGAGCTGAAAGCACTTGGCCGAGTAAACCAACCCGAGTAAAAATAAAACTATTCCACTCCTAGCTTACAATAGGCAAGCCGGTCTTGAAAACGCCAGCACGGTACTCGAAACAGGCATGGTACGGCTGAGAAAAATTTTACTTTTCCAAATGCAGACTGCTACATGAACGTATTAGTAAAAGACTCCTGGAATAACTCAAACAAAGCACGGTACGCTCACTTTTTATCTTGACTGATGGGAGCAAAGTTGGAGCTTTGAAAAATACTATAGAACGAAGAAAAGGGGCAATATTAATGGTGTCCCTTAAGGGTTCCATTAGCATACTCAGTAGACCGGTTCTCGTTCGATTGCGTAAGTCAAGCAGCATTGGACGTGGACACTCGCTTTTGGAGTGGTCGATGACGATGCGGGCGTATTTATAGATTTTCATGCCTATAGCGGTACCGTGTATATCAGTATGGCAGGCGCATTTGTTCGGTGTGAGTGCTAGTTGCAGGCGCATATATGCTTTTTAAAAAATTAACCATCTAAATTAATTGGATAAGGTGTATTATATTACTAAAGTGATAAGGGCCCTATAAAGCAAACCTTATTACGAATGAAATGGGACCATCCTAACATCTGCCTTCCTTATTCTTAAATCATTTTACCTTTAAGCTTTAGTTTTTGTTATTGCCTTGCTTCATATTTTAGGCAATTATGTTAGCGACCATGAAGCGTGTGATTTAGCATACTCAAAAGTCCAGTTTTCGACCGATTACGGAGGTCAAGCAGCATTGGACCTAATTGGTACTCAGTTGGGGGAACGCTTGGAAAAACGGCAGTTGTTTAGAAATTTAGAGCTTTCGACACTGCCGCAGTTATTAGTCACACATCTACGCCTAAATCTCAACTTTTTCAGGCTCTTTATTCCACTTAGGATTTTTCCGAATGCTCCTTGTACTTTCTTTTAATTGAGACCTTGAATTGGCAATCGAAGATTTATAAAACCAACAAGGAAACAACTGTGTACCATTTGAGTTAACTCCGCCGTCGTCTGGTCCCAATTCCAGGGTATGAAAGAAGGATGGTGGTCGGCCTGCCGAATTGACCGAAGAAACTAGGCAAGAAACTGCATTTTTTAAAGCTACACCGACAGTAGCGTATTCGTTGCGGGAACGTCCCGCTCGGACAGCCAGCTAACGGATCAAAGAGAAGAAGAAGTACGATTTGAGTTACTTTATCGAGTAGTTTATGGCTGTTCACTCATGGATCTTTGGATTCTAAACTAATGCTGCATAGGTGATCATGAAGATTGTAAGATATGATCAACAGATCATTTTAGGTTGTAAGGCTCAAGTTGTTCCCATTAGCATCTGACAGCGATATAAAGCTCTTCGCAACACTTTTAGTACAGTGGTCTTTGGATACTTGATCTTTTCTCACAAGTTGTATAGGCATACCTTCCAAGTATTAGGTTATGACAAGTCGAGATTATTACTTTTCTGTTTTAGTTTTATAAGGTGATGTGAGAACGGTGCTTTCTATATATCGTTGAATGTACATAGGGCCCAATCTCTTTTGCATCTAGAAACCTTTCATTTCTGCTGATAACACTATTTAAGCCAGTTTCGAAATGCGTGTTGGTATATAAAAGGAGGTGGTTTTCTCTCTAATTGCCCTCTCGTAAAAAAGTCTATTCTTTTATCTACAGTTTTACGGAATTAATAAAAACCATGAGTAGTAGGTTCCAGTTCAAACACAGCAAAATTTTATTACTATTAAGAGTGGGTATCATTGTTTTTTTTTACTGTGATGCTACACTTGCCTTCTTCCTTCATAGAGCTTGAATTGGTAACTTTTGACTTTTTTAACCTAATTCAGGTCAAAAGCCTATTTTCTACAACAACAATAACTGCAACAAGCGCAACTATTCGAAACGTCCTCCAATTATAACATATAAAATCCAGCATCAACACAAAACTGCACTCTACTCTACGACCATTAAACAAAGCACAATCCATCTGGCTTCTTTGTTTTTATCGCAAACTCAGTAAAAACACAAACTCTAGGCACAGCCGGCAGCCTCCAAGGTACATAAAGCGAGATTGTCTCCATCACGCAAAACGATTAGCTTTCTTCATTCCTTCGCAGTATTCGGTTTCATTCCTGGGATTCCATCAACCTGGCGATGAGAGATGATTTCCTCCGGCATCACACGGCCCGGCCCGGCCTGCAGTCCCGGCGAGAAATGTCGGTGGAAATTAACTTACCTCGGATTCTGGGAATCGGCGAGTGTCATCAAAACCGATGAGCATACAATTAGAATGATGCGCGAGTGAAGATCGAGATTGGAATTTCGAACGAGAATTGACGTTCGCTGGGTTTTATGTGGTGGCGGTGGATTTGCAGTGGAGCTTGAGATTGCGCTAGAGATTGCTAAATGGTGCTGCTTTTGCAGTTATTTGTAATTTGTACATCTTTTTGTTGAAGCGTAGGGTAGCTGGGTAGGTAGGAGCGGAAGTCCTATACAAATCCAAGGCTGGGACACAATTAGCGCTCCGAGGTCCACTGTTTTGTAGATGCAGTCGTGAAAAACTTGTGCGTAAGGAAAGATTTTTGATCCAGCCACTTCTATTTAGGTACCCGATCTAATCTCCTATTTTAAGCTTTTCTTTAAGAAGAGGTATCGAAGCAGACGGTGTCTGATGGTGGCCAGAGCTTGACATCTGCAGAAAAAGTCTTCGGTTGTGTCACTGGGCTCTCCACACAACTAAGGCAGCGGGTATCGCTCGGAAATCTCAATCTAGCTGCATGGTGTCCAATTGGGTTCAGCTTCCCGCTATTATCGATATAATTCTGTCTATGTCCTTACGAAACAACCATCAGCGACTAAAAGAAAGTACAAGGAGCATTCGGAAAAATCCTAAGTGGAATAAAGAGCCTAAAAAATTAGATATTTAGCCGCAGTTATTAGTCACACATCTACGCCTAAATCTCAACTTTTTCAGACTCTTTATTCCACTTAGGATTTTTCCGAATCACAATAATTTTATTTAAAAAATCATGATCTTGTTCATATGCATTTCCATCACCCAATCAGCGGTTGTTCGGCGCTGTGCGTAATCTGCTGGATTCAATTCTTATATGTTGCAACTTATAAACATATAGGACATTATCTTTATGAAAAAGGCGATGTAACCTGGCTTGTAACACTCCCAATTCCTGTGATCGTCTCGAAATGTACAAATCTCGGTTTTCAGCTACAGCAGCGATATTTTCAGATGACTTGGCCGTAAAAGCACTAGTTGGCGTTTTTACATCACTAACTTGTCCGAGACGCACGAATTTATTGGTTAAACCCACTATAGTTGTTCAAGAATGCGTTTTATTATGACCATACAGAAGCGGCGCTTTCATAGGTGCAAATGGTGCACTTGCACTGAGCGCAATTAGACGGGTCGCAATTTCATAAAAAAAGGGATTTAAAAAAAAGTTTAAAACTACAAATCGAAAAAGTGTTCCCGTGATTTCATTTTCATCTATGAAAGCAATATCAACTCACACAAAGGCAAAAATTATTCCAATGTCTCTGTATTGTGTCTTGCTGCACCAAAAAAAAAACTTTTTAAACGAACTACACTCAGAAAAAAAGGGGAGATTACGATTTCTGTGGCGCCCCGATTTAAGGATGCGTTTCGATAAAACACCCCTAAATCACACGTAAACGTAAAATATTCATTGCGACCAAAAACTAAAGAGCTTATGGGGCGCTATGTGGTATAGTGCACCGGGCGCAAAAAACCCAAGCGCCGACCCTGTGGCCATAAGCAGTACGAACATCGTTTCTGGCAGATTTTCACCATTTTTGCATTGAATTTTCAGTATTTCAATGGGTTTTGTCAGTGTCGATCCGCATTCATAAACCTCCTAATTTTAGCTTGTCAAATGTCATTATAGTGACAGTTGTATGTTGACAGTCCAAAAATGGCGCGAAATTTAAAATGACACCTCTTAATGATAGACTATTTATAATGTATAATCTTTCTGATTGTAATGAAAATAGTAGAGTTGAAAGGCATACAAAGATCGAATGAAATGGATGTTCACCTACGATAAAATCTGTCGATATTACTAAATTATTATGGACAACATTATCATACAGAACTAGGATTTTATAGTGAAAAATACATCTACATATACTTTTACATAAAATGTGGAATGAAAATTATTTCGCAGAGTTCAAGACCATTAAATAAAGTTTATTCATAATCCCCACGTACATTTTACATTTCAATCAATTTGAAAAATAAGAGTACCCTAGAAAGACTACTTCACTCCAGGATACCAATTCAGCACGGTATCCGACTTCGCGTTAAAAATTAGTGAAAAATTCCACCAAACACGAAACCGGAATTGAAAACGGAATTGCGCTCAATTTTCACGTAACATCAGCTTCCCTATATCCAGAGTGGTGGGGGTAATCCTTTTACGGCTCTATACTAAGACTAAAAACAAATTCAACCCAAAAAATATACTTGATATTACCCAGAGAAAAAAGACACTTGAAAAGTATTTTATAAACATTCTAAATGGCTGCAAATTTCCATTTTTCGAATAAGGGAACAAAAAAAAGAAAAAAGTTTCCACTGCATCATTTTGAAAAAGCCCCAGAGCACGGAAACTCACTCACTCTCATATTTCCTTCCACTTTATCTACTTTGAAGCTCCCAGAAAGTAAAAGCCACAAAACTCGAGAGTTATCTGTAAAACGAAAAAGAGTTCATCCCTTTCCTTGAAGTCATAACCAACCCCCGCCCTCGTCGCCCTTGATTTACTACATAAAAAAACACACACAACAACAAAAAACAAACACGGAGAAGGAAATAAGACGAAGAAAAAAAATATGTAGAAGATTTATTAAATAGGAAAGTTTTTACGAGAGGTCCTGCCTGAAGATCCTGCCTAGACTACACGATTCCGATCCCTACGGCAAAAATCTATGAATCCTGCCCTTTTTCTTGTTTATGTGTGGCCCCGCTCTCGCCAGTGTGTGCCCATTATTGATACTGGCAAAAATTTATTGCGGTTTGCTGTTATCCTGATATTTCGAACAGGAATTCATGTCCATCTTTTTGAGGAGAATTTCATCCCCTGACCCACAAGGATAAAAAAAGAATGTTTTCCTCTGTGAAAATTTTAGTTCTGTTGGGAACACAACCATACGTAAAAAGACATGCCACTTTGCAGGGGTAGATTCAGAAACAATACTTAGGGGGGGTATTGGGTGTACAGTTACAAGTGACAGTAAAAAATTGTCTCCCTAAGAATAAAATAATTCCCCGAGTAAAAATAAAATATGGCCTTACAACGGGCGAACATCGGCCGTGTTCGAAACATTGTTCTAGGACGACTGGCGAACCTGCTTCGATAGACTTTAAGTATGATAATCGAAAGGCCCATTGCACATAACGAATATGATCAAGTTCCCATAAACCGCACTCAGCAATACATTGGTGCAGATTCTTTTTACCATCGTATGCCCGTGTGTACAGCTTAGTACTCGGCCATTTAATTCTTTTGGACAAGTTTGGCCCTCGTGGATGGATTTTTCTTATTTCTATTGGTACGTATACGTGATGATTTGAACTCATCCAACTACATCTAGACGCGAATCGAGTTGAATTAGGATCGACTGAACTCGATCCAACTCTGCTACCTGGCTTGAGTTGAAGTTTTGCATATAGTCGCAAATTCAGTAGTTGAGTAGTTGAATTTAGTTCACAGCAGCAGCTCTGTGTTTTGTTAGTCATTTGTACCGCGAGTCGAAAATTCAACTCAACCTCAACTCAATTCTTCAACTCAACATCTATACGTAGTATGTGTTTCTTAAATACCCTGTATGTTCTACACTCCTTTGATCCGATAGCTGGCGGTCCGATCGGGACGTCCCCACAACGGATACGCTTCTGTCGGTGCCATAAAACAACAACAAAACAAAAAAACACAATTCGATTCGTTTCCATTCTTGCTGTTTTCTCAAGCCTTGGTAACTAATAATCGTCACCCTCTATATTCTTTAGCCAGGTTTTCTTCGGTGCCGATCGCTGGATTCTCTAGCCTTCTCTGGCGAAGTTTACGTGGTAAGCGGTTATCATCCATTCGGCAAACATGTCCAAACCACCGTAGTCGACGTTTTTGTGTTTCTTCTTCGATCAGTGCCTGCTGAGCGTATCTTTGTCTAACTGTCTCGTTTCGAAGGCTATCGCCGAGTAAGACACCAACAATCCATTTCAAGCATTGCATTTGGAAGACCTCTCGAGCTTGTTGACGTCCGGTCGAGTAGTGTCCACGTTTCAAATCCATAAAGAAGAATCGGAAGGATCAACGTTCGGTATAGGCGGTTACGAAGTTGTCGTCGTATCGAACTCCGAGTCATCCATCGAATGCTTCACGCATAATCCCGTCGATCCCAACGTAAAAGAGAAGCGGCGAAGCGACGTTTCCCTGTCGGACACCCGTTTGAATCGGAAACTCCTCGAATAAGTCGCTTCGAATACGAGCGCTGCTGGTTCAGTCATCGTATGACGCTCTTCTACATCGATATCCTCCGATATTGCGAGCGCCACGATTTTGTTGGATAATGCCATTTGAAATTTTCGCCCGATGGTCGGGTCCCACAGGCACGCCCAATTCTTCTTAGCTGGTGGTGGCAACGTTTTCTTCGCTCTTTGTAATTTCGCTCGAACAATAGAATGGTCCGATCAGCAATCGGGCCCAAGTATTGCACGTAGATCTTAGAGCGTAGATCGTCGATGCGGATGAAAGCAGGCGTAAGCCGTTGTCATTAATTATACCGTGTCCGAATTTGCCCATCTTTCCTTCCCATCCGGTTCGACCTGGTCCTGAAAGTGCATTGAAGTCCCCTGCGAGTATTATTAATTCGGTTCAAGGTATCACATCCAGCGTACGTTGAAGTTGATCGTAAAATTCGTCCTTGTTCGCGTCCGTCTGGTCTCGGTTGGCGCATAAACGGATATGATATGGGTCTTGATCGTTCCACCAATAGTTATAACCGCCAAACGATCGGATATCGGTTGGAATGCGATAACGCTGCTGGCAGCCCGTCGATCGACCATAGATCCGAAGCCGGCCTCTCGTTTCTCCACACAAGCGTCAAAGTTTCGTCGATTGTTGGCGGGATGATCGTCAATGTTAGGGATCCGGTAAGTCGTAGTTCCGATAGCGCAGCAACTGACATTTTGCATTTCAACAATTCCATTGCTATGATTTTCTTTTGACCGACGTGATGTCCCGTATGTCGTATATTTTGTTTTTTTATGTGAAAGACTAGAGTCTCAGGATAGCCGCTTTGTACTGTCGAGAATATATTTTCTTCGTATAGAGTGCAATGTTCAGCAGTAGCTCTAGTCGGGAAGGAAGGAACAGCCTCAACCTAGCTGCTATATTTTGTATTCCACCGACTCCCCACCTTTAATATCGCGACTCTGACATCGGGGCATCGAGAAACAACTCGCTGGAGTGTAATGGCTCCTGAAAGGAGTTGAATCTCATCAACCAACCGATGACATGCGCTTTGGTGAAGAGGGGAAGGGTTAAGGAAGGCTATGACCGGAAGAATCAGGAACGTAAAGAGGGAAGAAGAAACAAGGAAAGTTATTTAGTTGGGAAAGTGGAAAAGGCGAAGGACCGCGAGGCTGGCCGGGATTCGAATCCGGGATCTCTGGGGTGGTAGCCAGATGCCTTACCCATAGGCTACCGAGGCCCCGACTGTTACAAGAACGCTACAATCGACGCATTACAAGAACATAAAAGTAGAGTACTCCTGCTAACATTTCGCCGTCTAAACAATAAGAAGTCGTCTGGGGAGGATGGTGTTCCAAGCATCGTCGTACGTTTGCCTCTGGTGGCCATAGACACATACACCACTCTGTTTAATAATGCGTTGAACAATGCCCATTTTCCAGGACATTGGAAGACGGCAGTGGTGTACCCAATACCCAAGAAAGGTAAAGATAAAAGCAACCCTGCTAATCTTCGGTCAATAAGCCTGCTTCCTAATATCTGGTTTTTGACTCAGTAATTAGTAGAACATTATCTAAATGGGTTGAGGAAAAGAATGTAATTCCCGATAATCAATTCGGTTTCAGGGCGGGACATGACACTATTCATGCCCCGTCGAAATTAGTATCAGACATACATACACTGGTACTAAATGAAAGGCCAGTGTACCGGAGTATGCTTGATCGATAATGAGATCGGATCGTGGGCCTGCTGTACAAATTAGTCAGATACGGGATGACCGGACCTCTGTTATACATGATCTATAATATGATTTCCAAAAAGAAGTTCATCGTTAAAAGTGGGAACTTCACATCAGGAAAGGTATTTGATATTAAAAACAGTTTGCAACAGGGCGTAGTGAATTCGCCGCTCTTGTTTAATATCTTTACGAATGAACTAATCACTTCACTCCGCTTCGCATTAGCGTATGCGGATTACTTGATTGTGTACAGGACAGGGCCGAAGATTGGACTGATCCAGACGCTCCTGCAACGTGACTTTGAAACAATCGAACGTTATAGTGATGATTGGAAGTTGAAAATCCGGACTCTTCTAATCAGAGCTTCTTACATTAATTATTACGGATTATCGTATTGGACCCACTTTTCATCACCCGTCACAATCCGATGCAAAAACGATTTCTTTTTATAACTCTCAAGCAGCATTTGAGACATGCAAAAGCGCCTTTTAACGTCCCTTGGTTTCAATTCATACGGCATCCAATGTCCTACCTTTCGGATCATTCTCATTGCTTTTAAGCGATCGGATAGGGTTTGCTAAGCGACTCCAACTGTATTTGCAAGTTCTTCTTGCGTTTGTGATGGATCTTCATCGATCAATGGCTCCAAATCTTCATCTTCATCCCCATATCTCGAAAATTGTTCATTCCTCGTAAATTCTGTATGGGACAGTTTTATGCAGATTTATCTAATGAACAAAATTTACGAGATATTTGCGAAAAACTGATTTATGTGACCTTTGACCTCTAATATCTCAAGACGCGGACCACGAGATTATATGAGACTTTTGACATATCATAGAGAATGCCAAAACAAGGTTCACACGAATTTCCAGCTTATTACCTATCATTCCGAGGTGAAACCCTAATTTGACTGGACTGTTAGGTGATTCACTCGAATAATAATCAAGTTACGCTATCTGTTGAAAAACCGCACCAATTAACCGGTATACCTATATTTAATTTATCCATCCTAATTTATATTAGGATAGTTAGTAAGAGAAATAAAGAATATGTTCCTCTGTGGGAATTTCATTTCTGCAGAGAACACAACCATACGTAAAAAGACATGCCGCTCTTTGTCATCGTGTGTGATGCAAAAACATCTTTTGATAAAATTGCGGAAAGGAACGACAACAACAAACAGAAAGATAAAAAAAATACCGCGCGTATCTTGTGTCACCTTTCGAGTGACCGCCTTCAGGTGTCGCAAAAGGCCTGGAAATGAAATTTAATCCGAGGTTGGCAGAAGGTGGAAAACGTCATGTGGAAAATGCAAATAGCTCGAACTTGTTCCGTTCGCTAAAAGCAATGCCAACAGCAGCACAGCAGCACCACCACCAGCAAAGAGCTGAAAGGCAGGTCACCCTGCGCCGTGCGAATGTAGGTCTCAGAAGTGCAGCGAAATTGCATCCCCACGGAAGGCCACGGCGGCATCTCCATTCTACCTTTTCCCGTCCGCTCTCCCATGGGAGACTTTTATTCAATTTCCCTTGAGAAAAAATAAACAAAAAATAAAAAAAAATCGTTTTGTCTTTAATTTTTCAAAAGTTCCTCTCCAATGGCAGCTGCTTCTGTTTGTTGCCGCTGCTGGGGTGAGCAAACACGGGCCGCTAATAACTTTTATTCAGGTAAGACGACTTAGTCACCGCCGTGCGCGTTTTCCAGGTAAATTCGTGAGTGTAAACAAACCCGAGGAGAAATTTCCTGTGCACAGCAAATTGTCTCGAGAATTTTTTCGACCATGTGGTCAATTTGGGTGCTCCGGTGCTCTGGCCCCTTTAAGCGTATTTTTTTCCGTAGGGGATTAGTGCTACGTAAACATCGAAGAATTACGAAAGATTCTTTGGCGCTGTGGCCTCAGAGTTTCGGAATCAGCTGAACTCGTGTGGAGGCAGAAATTATGCCTCGTTTTTGTTTATTAATATTGAAATTGATTGACAGTTTCCTTGCCATTAATTAGGGGGGATTTGGGGATTCGTATCAGTGTAACAAGATTAATGGCTTAACATGCCTCTTTGATAGGAAAAGGATTGCTCCATGTCTCTTGTAATAATTGAACGAAAATATCACCTTGGCAACATTTTACCCAAGAAAGAGTCCAATTAAAGAATTTCTAAAAAAAAATTTCTTTTAAAAAAATTTCCTCGATACTTTCCAATGTACAAAGAAAATTGTATTTCGCCATCGCGCAGGAGAACGAAGGACTTTTCATACACGAAGGCACAAATTCAGGACTGTTTATGAAGCATCCTGTAGTGACATCAATGGCGGATGGTGGGAGAAAGTAAATGTTGCAATAATGGCCCAAAAAGTTCTTTGATGATAAATTTTTGTGTATGACATACACGGGCGTTTCGTAATGTTTGTGTGTATTTTTTGTTGTATATAAAAATAGCATTTTTTTGTATGATTTTAGAATTTAGTGAAATGACTTTATTAAAAAATTCGAATTGTTTATGTGGCAAATCCAAGCTTCACCTTGTGTACTATTTTGTTGTTGGTCACAACATGTGATGTAATGTTTAGTTGGCTATGTACGACGGCCATAGGGCTCATGGTCACATATGCATCCATAGAAAGACCGATGAAGACCAAAAAAAAGGGTGCTTGGTATCACGGGAGCTAAAAAACGTGTCCAACTATGGCCATGACGGCCCTACTGGACCTTCGTCCTCTCCACGTAGTTGCTGGGCTGCGTGTACGGCTATTCACTTTAAGCCAGGCGACCTTCTGGATCACTATCAATCCTCAAGGAGCTAAACCTGAAACCAATGCTATGAGTGTCCGGATCCATTCCTGCCACTCTCAATTTCGACAAACCGTTTACGACGATTATCCGAAGTAGGTCAGAGTGGCAACACGGCAGAAGTCTCTTTAAAGGAAGCACGGTATTTTAGTATACCGACGATTTCAAAACCGATAATGAGGTAGGACTGGGCGTATATTGCACAAGGAGCAAAATATCTATGGCTCTAGACCAGCTCGCGAGCCTCATGTGGCTCTTTAGAATGCCTAGACTACCATCTAGGAATGGCTCATGCACTGAAGTCGGTTTTCGGCATTAGTCTGATTTGATGAAGTGTCGTTAGACAAGGCGGTAAGTGGAATTGCCATTCTCTCGGGATTCAGGTCAGGTAGGGTAGGTAGGTAGGAGCGACAGTCCCGTCCAGGTCGTACGCTGGGACACAATTGGCGCGCCGTTTTGTAGCCGCACTCGTGAAAAATTTTTACGTGAAAGGAGCAGCAAGCTAGAGATTTAGATCCATCCCGTCAAATTTAGGTGTCGATTCAAATCTCCCATAATAAGTTTCGAAACAGTCCCCAAATCATTTAAGAAGAGGCTTCCAAATAAACGGTGTCTGACATTGGTCAGAGCTGGACATTCGCAGAAAAAATTTTCAGTTGTCTCATTAGCCTGTTCCGCTCCGCAGCTACTGTTGTGGGTGTTATGCCGAGTTCTCAATCTGGCTGCATGTTGCCAGTGCCCGTTGTTATTGACACGATTCTGTCAATATCCTAGCGTTGCATCACCAAAAGGTCTCGCGATCTTTGTTTGTTATAACAAGGCCAAGTCTTCCTGGATTTGTAACATGATGATGGGTTCCTCCATCTGGAGCCAGTTACTGAGAGAAAATACGTGGAGATGTCTCTCTTTAGAATGCACAGTACATTCCCCACTGGTGTGTCTGCGAAAGCTGTCCCGGTCTGGCCAATTCATCTGCCTTCTCGCTGTTCTCAATGTTCCTGTAACCCGGTATTCACTGTACTGTACCTCCGTGTCAGGGGATGGAGCTCGTTCTGGTAGTTGTCGACCAGTTTAGAAGCTACACGGGCCGAACCTAATGCCTTGATGGCTGCTTGACTAGCTGATAACAGAATTACCCTGACTCCAGGGGCTTGGATTTGACTGCATTGCTAGGTAGGTATGAAAAATTGCCAGACGTTCCTTCTGGAAAACGCTGGCGAAATAAGGCAGGCGGAGGCTTTTTGCAAGTTAATTGATGGGGGAAACACTCCAGCCCCTATACCCGACTCGGATTTGGATCCGTCTGTGTACAAGATAACTTCATGGTCCTTGTTAGGATATCTTCCCATTCCTCTCGGTCACTGCGGAAATAGGTAGGTCCTGATACCATTTCCTGCGGTAGAAATCGCAGTTACCATAGGTCTTCTCGACCCAGCAACCCACTTCACGCAGCCGGAGGGCAGTACAAGCTTCCTGCTCCCTGGTATATTATTCAGGTGTCAGCAGATCGAAAATTACGTTGAGCGCTTCCGTCTAAGTTGTGCATATTGCGCCCGTTATTCCGAGGCAGGTCATTCTTTGGACTTGACCTAGTCTGGGTTTGTTATATTCTTTGGCAAGAGCGGGTCACCATACAGTGAAGCCACATGTCACCGCTCGTCTAATTACTGTCGTATATAGCCAGCGCCGCACATGGTCCCCCATCTCTTGCCGAACGTTTGGCTACAGGCATAAAAAGCTATACTGGCCTTATTGCTATTTTTTAGATATTGAGGGTTGAATAGTTTTGGGTCCAGAAAAAGACGCATGTACTTAGCGACTGAAACAAGCTCAGTATGCGAGCGTTAAGTGAAGGTATTTTAGTGCTGTTGGTAAAAAGCATCAATACTGCCTTTTTCGGGTTGACGGATCGCCCGCAGCGGTTGGACCAAGTTGAATTTGTAAGTTTCGTTCATAAATTCGATATTTACTACCTTAAAAACTCCCAGATACCGATTTTCATTGGAATCGAACTACATTTGGCAAACTCGTCGGCCATATTGATGCGGCCAATTTGAATTTAAGTTTGGACCACAAATTCGTTATTTGCGATCTTAAAAACCCCTAGATAACCACTTTCATTGGAATCGGAACAAAATTGGAAAATTCAACCATATTTTCGCGGCCGTTTAGAATTTCGACAGCCATTTTGAGTTTTGAAAATCGGGCTTCAAAGGGCATTATGGGAGACCCCATGAACCTTCATGCAAAATTCTGAAGCCCTGCGATGTACTTGGACTGTCACGTTCCTTTGCCCTCCACTGTCACACCTGGTCTGTCGTTTGCTGAACACAAAGCTGTAACTGCACTGATCAGCAACCTAGGAAAATAAGTAGATATCTGCCAGAATCAAGGTATGGGGACAGATCATTCACCACAGGCCTAATTTTAAAATACACTTTGGAGGACATGACGGAAAAGCTTCCGCTATTTGTGCAGCATTTCCGAGAATGCTACCCTACGTGGGGGCCCAAACAAATCCGTCGCCTCCTGTTGACGAGGGTGGTAAGCTTGGTCTAGCTTTACTCAGTGCCAGTATGGGCAGCACAACAGCAATAGCAGAAAATATCAGAAAATGGATGTCCGCATGCAGACTAAAGCTGAAAACAGATACGTGCGTGCGTACAGTGCCTGCGGTGCATGCGGCGAATATACGCTAACAAATAAATGCGTGCTTGGGTTCCGTCTAGTCCAAAAAATCTAAGCGACGAGTGCATGTGTCTGTTATGTGACTTGCGTTTGAGTATTTGAGGCAATGCGAAAAAGATGGAAATAAATCGTGGGTAGTTGGATGCGTTTTGTTTTCGTAACTATATGTCAGTTTGCATTTGAATGTTCGCACTTCTATTATTATATCAATCACCACACACACCAACATACGCATGTACAGATCTGTATCCAGCTTAAGCGTTCTTCGCGCCATCGATGCGGCATGCGTGATAGCGGGAATTATACCCATGGAGAGAGACACTGGCGAGAGAAGGCATGCGTCTCTATGATCCAGAATAAATTAAAGGAGAGACAAAGTCAGTGCGGCGGCAGATGACGCACTGCGAGTCTGTAACGTAATGGCAAGGCATGTGAGACAAGTTTGTTAAGAGTCGGTGGATCCTCAGACTTATCCCAAATATAGATAGATGGGTTACGAGGAAGTGTGGAGAAGTGAATTACGACCACACACTGGTTTTGATCGGAAATAGAGGAATTAGAAAATACCTCCATCGTTTCGAGCGCGATAGCTCAGCGCTGTGGCTGGTATGACTAGGTATCCCGGATAATGCAGAACACGTCTTCTTTTATTGTGTGAAATTCGGCGGATATGGGCCGGAACCAGAGACATTCTTAATGTCACACGTTCAATTATTCTCAAATTCCACATTATCTACCGGCTATGATTGGCAGAATAGTCCAAAGAGGTCACAGGGCCTGCAAAGTCGCCCCTCGAAGAAGAAAGTAAGTAAGTGCTATTGGGTTTATCACTTCAGTTTTTAATCCGGTTATTCCATTCGACAATATTACCAATATCTTGCGAGTATTCTCTTCGCCTTCCGACTTCCATTACCTTCTTTCACTGAACCCCCTAAGACATTGTCCCACAAACCCAAGATCAATGTACGATCATTCGCCCAAAAAATACCACGTAATCCCCTCTTCCATCACGACACTCCCGCTTACCCCAACAAAATTGATTAATAACCAAACTTCATATGCAGTTGACCGCGCCACAACCCCCCGGTGGCCGAGAAAGTAAAGTATCGTAAATTAATCAAGATTCCATGTCTTCAGTCCTGAGGGGTCAATAAAATAAAACCCCACGAGAAACACCAAATAAAACACAATTTTTGTTTTGTTAAATAGTTCAAAGCACCCACGATTAATGTCCCCCCTCATGGTACTGGAACTGCTCACCAGTGTCCGCCGGAACAGCAGTCATAATACGACCGTAGTTGCTTCATAAAATAGTAGAAAAAAACTGGGTGCAGTCCACACAGAATTGGAGCTAAACACCCAAAAAAGGTGTGGCTACCCCCGAGCATATAATCATGATAATGCAACATTTCAACTATGGTAGAAGAGACTAGAAGAGCAGAGCTTCTTTGCCAACGTTTAACCTCCAGCCGGAGAAACCTCAGGTATTCCGTGTGCCATTAGCACACCGGACTTTACCTACACGTGTGTACGCCCACACCCTAATTAGTCTCACCCTAAAGTAAACCCAAATAATTTTTTTTTAAAATGGTAGTAAAAGGAATTTGTGTATGTAAAAAGAGACATCCTTTTCCACCCCGACATGTATCAGCCCCCCAGAGTCTGTCGTGATATTTTTTTGTACCCAGTCATTTCCTTGGAGCTGCCAAAAATTCGGAAAGGCTTCTCCGAAAGTTGATTTTGAGTGAAGGAACCTCTAAAAGAAGTCCTTTGGGGATGCTGCTTTCTTGTGCCTTTCTTCTTCTTCTTTTATCACAAAAATTGTCATTAATTTGCATAAAATGCCGAAGGAACGTGTACACGCTTTGTGAATGTTTGCGTGCATGTGAACGTTTAGGTTGGTTGCCTGGTGGAAGCCTTGAAAGTATTCTTCCAAAAGGGCTCCAGAACCTTGAACCGAGGCATGCCGAGTGCGTATTAATGATTTTTATTGGCCCTTACGGAGGAGTTATGGCGATTTTGAATGCCATCAAGAATGAATACTTTTCTATTGGTTATCGCTTGACGCAGATGAAAAGATTGATCTGTTTCGGGCTATGAACATGCCAAGACGAAGTACTGCCCAATCTACCGGAAGGCATAAAAATATTAAGGGTGTTTTTTATGGGGGTGTTCATACCGGGGGAATTGTGATTTAAATATTTTTTAAAAGTTTGTTTAAGGTTTTATGTCTAAAATATTTATAAACTTATATTTTTGAGGCTCTTATAGCATGACCTGTCTTTTATGGTATGGTTGGTCCACATGATAAGGATTTTTGTCTGTCCGACTTTCCACGCGATTTCTGTACAGGCTCTGAAGTTTACATGTAACGGCCCACGGAATATCTCTGCGAACATCTCGACGAAATGTCTCCGGAGACTTTTCCAGGGACTTTGCTTTGTTTCACAGAGAAACCTCTATTGAAGTCTTTAAACAGATTTGTCTACCACTAAAAGTCTCGTCGTGTGGACTCATCATTGAGGTCATCGCCGCTGAAAAAGAGCACAGAGAGAATAAAGGTCGATCTACACATATCCGTGACGTTCCGGCAACTTCAGTACAATACCGGGAGCATCAGTGAAAAAAACGGCACGGTGTAATTCCAAGGAAAAATACTGGGAGAGCGCGACATGTTCCTATACAAACGGCACGGCGGGCCACGGACGTTCTTACCCTTCAGGACTCCGT
Source organism: Thereva unica (assembly GCA_949987705.1). Classification (NCBI taxonomy): domain Eukaryota; kingdom Metazoa; phylum Arthropoda; class Insecta; order Diptera; family Therevidae; genus Thereva; species Thereva unica. Next base: position 21,840,601 of record OX465285.1, on the reverse strand, counting down.
GAAACACACAAAAAAATACGATCCCACCAATATTTTTTTAATTTATCCCGGACGTGAAACAAATGTTATAATTTTTACTATCAAAGGAAAATTTTATAAGAATTCAACAGAAATTCAGGAAAAGTTTATTTGTAACGAGGTTTTACTGTAACAAGTTTATTCTTTTCTTCCTCGTTTAAGAGCAATGCTATTGCAGTAAGATATTTCACACCAAACTCCATGATATATTTAAAATCACTTTACAAATTTCAAAACTTAAAAGTGGTCACAGATGCCATTGAACAAGACGCTGCCTTCAGTGAAAAATTTATCACGGAAGCCACTGACACGGAAAACATCGGTGTCGTGCCGTTATGGATATGTGTGGATCGACCTTAATCACAATCGCCCATCAAGGCTCTTCGCAGGAGGTAAGTGTAGACGAAAATACTAGTCTGCAACTGAATGAAGTGACACAATGTCCACAGCGAAGACTAAGAGGGTTTTAAAATATTGGCGACGATGAAAATGGACCTCGTGAAGTATGTTAACACCTGAAGCAATATATCCCGATTGAAGGGACTTTTGAGTCACATAAGACCATTTTGAGACCTAGGAGGTGGCTTTAAGGCGACGTTTTTGGGCTCTTTTCCGAGAAAACTATGGTGGAGCCACGCAAACGCCATCAAAGATACATCAAATCACCAGGAGAGACTCCTCTGGTCATCGGATTAGATTTCTGCAAGACCACTCTAACTATTGTCATTGTAAATCGATCTTTCGAGTGCTATTAGCACGTACTGAATAAACCGTCCCTCATTCGATCATCAAAGCCAAGCCGCATTGGGTGCGGCTAATATTGAGATGTGAGTCAATTCAATACCCCTCGAAACAAACTATTATAAAATACGATCTTTCCTGAAAATTGTCTAGAGTCAATGGAGATGCGGACGCAGGGAAAAGTGTTCCGAGAAGATTAGGAAGGCATTAAAGCCTCGTAAGCATTCTCTATTACAGAAAATCGTAGAACAGTCATTGTAGTTAGACAGCGAACTTTAAACGAGGCTTTGATGTCCATACACCCAACAGATGTTGAAGACTTCCAGCCTTACAAGAACTATGATATAGTTTTATTCAAAGATCGTTCTAAATCACTGTGGGCTTGGGCGGTGGAATTATCTCGCGCTTGTTATACCTCCAAAAATAGTTCAATTCTACCAATCATTTCCTTTTCCAAGAAGAATTGGTAGAAATATTCAAAGCCTGCCTACCAGACAGACGAACCCGAGGCCAAAAAGGCAAAATAATCTTGTTATAGAATAGTCATGCGACCATCAAAGTCCTAGTCGTCCTACAGTGTCCCAGTATAATGAATTGGCCAGACTAGGAGCAATTGTTGTAGACGTATCAGCGAAGAATGTACAGAAGCCATTTTACGGTACGAACAGAAAAATCACTATAGTCCTCCAGGTGGCAGATTTTGACACTATGCCTTATGAAAAGGTTTGGCCTTCCCTTTGTGTTGTGGGTCAGAAGGTACTGCGGCCATTCATTTGGCCTATTGTACTGCATCCCTGTATCACATATTTGTAGGCCACAAGCTTGAACAAGTTCAGAAGTCTGGCTAGTGGCTTGCCGCTTAGACTTGAATGCTCGAGCACGAACTCCTCGAACGAAGAAACCTTCTTCTTCTTCTTTGATCCGTTAACTGGCGGTCCGAGCGGAACGTTCCCACAACGGATCCGCTGCTGTCGATGCCGCTTTGAAAAATGCGGTTTCTTGCCTACTTCGGTTTCCCGATTGTGGTCAATTCGGCAGATCGACCACCACCTCGCTACTGCGGGGCATTTAAAGAGAACATTGAGAGAAGATGGGGCCCTACTCCCTTCCTATCTTTCATAAGTGGTAATTTAGGGCGCAAGGTCCGGTAATTTAGCCAACAAGTGTCCTGCCATCATTTCTACTTCGCCTAGAGTTGGCCGGACCGGAGATTGAGGAAAGTCTCCAGCGCTGCCGTCGGAAAAGTCCGGGTAGTGATCGTTTCCTGGTGAAAGAAACCAGAATCGTTTTGTCGAGATTGACTTTTAGTCCTACGCTGTCCTACCAGATCTAGTGCCTGCTGCAGCTGTCTTGACATGGCTCCTTGAGTTTCACCTGTATCTACTATGACGAAATCATCAGTATAACCTTGGGCGAAAAAGTTTCGGCCGTTAAGTAGCTCTAGGAATTCATCTACAACAAGGCATCAGAGAAGTGGAGATAAAACTGCAGACAACCTTTTGCTATATTGCCCTCCAGAGACGAGACCATTAGTTTGCAAGCTCTCAAGCTAGAATCGATCCAGTTGCAGAAAGTGTTACTTATTACGATTATAAAATGAGTTTGTAAGAGGTGCCTCTTTTTCTTTTCTTTTGAGCCAGTACAATGTCATACTTCAAATGAGGCGAGATGCCATAGTATGTCAAAATGACAAAAACAAACAATTTAAAGAAGGAAAGAAAATAAATAGCAATGAAGAGTTTGATTCTAATATGCATTAATCTTTGTATTATAGTCTCACCTCGCCTCATTTGAAGTTGGATATTTTACTGCCCTCCAAAGAAGTAAGTTAGAAGAAACCTACCACTACGTATTTACAATACACCTCCTCATGTACTCATCGAAAATCAAGAATGGATTTATCTTGATACACGCTCAGACCAAGAGTAGTAGGACATTCTTTTTGAACCGGTACATTTAAAAAATTTGAGGCCTCAGAACAATGTACTATCGTGTATGGGAAAAAAGTCTGGCTCGACTGACTACAGTAAGCAGAGATTCCGAGTAGTTCTTTCGCCAGCTTCATCGGCTAATAATAGGGTACCAAGGTTCCGCTGAGGTCTTGTCTTAGCCCTTGCCTGCTGGTTAGCGGGTTTCGCGTATTTCAGGAGGCATAACCCTTCGACGAGGCTGCCTCATCTAAATCCTGACGATTGCGTCTCTGGCTCAGCAGGCTGCTATTGAGGATACTGCCTTTGCGAAATCGGAACCCCGTTACAAAAATTTGTTGTTTTAATTTTTGCAACATCAAACTTCGTACAAACTTCTTCTTTTTGGTGTAAACCACGAGTTAAAAAGCAACGTACATCGCCCGCTATTTCTCGTCTCCTATCGTGTATCTTGTATTCCTTCCTTCGACCCTTACTTACTACTACTTACTACTAGACATTGCAAAATGACGAGTACAACATGACGACCTGGTAGTACAAAAATTGACCCTTAACCTTGGGTTTTCACGTAATAGGCCGCACTTAAACAGATACAACAACTTAAACTTAATCGCTAAACCCCATTATCACCTTAACCCCATATATACTCCAAAGCCGACTTTTAATTACCATTTTAACTCTCCACCATAAATATATGCATTTAAAGACAGAACCTTAAACCCTTTTCTTTTTGTTAATTTAAACGCTCATTTCCATGGTTCGTTTTGAATTCAAGCCATACGCCGGTCTGCCATCAATTCATGCAGAAGCAACAACAGACAAAGTATGCCACTTGCTAAACCCGGGCACGTCCAAATCACTGACACCAAACCGATTTCGTTTTACGTTCCTATGTTGACAAAAAAGGGACTTTCGGAGTATCGCTGCTAACTCGCCCCCAAACCCGCGGCGCGCCCTTACAAAGTTTACACTAATTTGCATATTATTCGAGAGAATGAAATTTAATATTCTCGTCAATTGTTAAGGAGAGTGAAAGAAAGTCTCTCTCCCTCTCTTTCGTCATTTTAACCTTATTTATTTGCTGATCCTTGTACGGCGATGGTGTGTACGGTTTCGGAAATTGCCGAATTGCTCCTTTTTTATTTGTTTTTTGATGCACGAAGAGAGAAGTCGCGTCTTCCCAGAAACGGCTCCCCTTTTATAGGCGGGGGATCATACGTCATACGGGCCTACCCCTTCTGCATTCATAATGAGCCGCGCGAAATTGGCGAGCGCAAATTCAATGCAGATATGCGGTGTTCTATGATGAATGAGGCTCAATTTGTCTTGTCTCTCGTTTTTTCATTCAATTTCTTTTGACGGAATTATTCTGACGATTCCCGAAAATGAATTTGATGCTCCTTGCTATGATGATGACTCTGATGGTTATCAGAAACCCGAAATAGATGCGGAACTAGTTGGGGATGAAAAGAGTCTGGATTTTTAATCAAGTCAAGTCTATGCAACTTTTTTTTCAACAAGAGCGACATTTATGACTGTTTACCTGGTTTAGACGAGAGATGAATAACCAACGCAGTTCAGGTGAAAACAAAACAACAACAAAAACAGTCTCCAATCTTTTATCTCGCTTTGTATATTAATTATAACTATTCAAGTATTTTTTTTCCGTTCGCTGTATGAAACTTGACTGCACTAATAAAAACCTGGAATAAATATTGAATCAATTAACAAAAGATTAGCGAGAGAGAGAGAGAGGATGACTAACACAAAAACGCTAATAATAACCAAAAGGTAAAAAAATCTTCAACTTTTTCACCTTGACTCCATTAAAAACGTTCAAATTTTCCGCGTATTTTAACTCGATGCATTTTTACCTGCGATTTTCTCCTAGAACCGCTCCTCCGCGCTTTTCTCACGGTGGAAAAAGTTGAGAGTAATAATTCAATTTTTATGATTGCTCTCCGCAGCATAAAATCACCGCGCTCCCGCGTACAGATCAGATTACATGTTTACATTTCATAAATTTTCATTAGCAAGTCATCATCATTTATCACGACGCGACGCACTCCGCTCTCGCACACCGATAATTTTATTAAGTTTTGTGTGCACGCCTATCGCCTATCAGACGAACTGCCGGGGGTGTAAAAAATATTGGGTATAGTGTGGTGGTTATTGGGTTTTTTTTAAAGATTTTATGGGGGGCGGTTGGGGGTGCTGTAAAATGGTTTATAATCGATTATCATTAAGTGTGTTTTAACTGGGGGTTATTTGGCCAATTTATAGTCTTGGTTTTAAGGAAGTGTTGCGTGAAGTTATTTTTGGGTGTAATTTGTTATTGACGCAAGATTTCATTAACAACCTCACGTTATGACGAAGCAGTAATCTCAAAAGCTCTGATTACACCTCTTTATACCCAAAATATCAGTAACTCGATCCTCGCCTTGGTTGGAGTTATTTTTCAACCATTCGCGAACCACCAAAGACAAGGACTTTTCTTGGTCGTTTTTCTATGTGAAAATCCTAGCTTAAGAGTCTATCTTCATGCGAGTTGTCATGATACGATAAGTCGTTTGAGTTGACGGACATGACATTTCAGTCGAATCACCACTTTCAGTACAGGGGTCTAAAATTAACTTGCATTTTCACTCTAGGCCCCTGTGCTGAAAATCGTAATTCAACTGAAACGTCACTTTCTGCAACTCTAACGACTTGTCACGAAACACGACTCGACTTCCAGCACAGGGGCCAATGTCTAGTAGTAAGCTTGGTTCGAAGCAACGAATAGAGGGTAGGGTAGGTCAAAAGGAGTCTGGGGTGTTGACATAAGAGACGAGGTTGTAGAAGTTCACACCAAAGAGAAGAAATTTGCACAAAGGCCACAAATGTAACCAAATTCAAAACAATTTTTTTCTAAATGGGCCTTCGGATTCGGAAAGCTGTTATCTTCAATAGGAACTGGCTGAGTTAGACACATAACTGTCTGGTTTAGGGGTAAACAGCCTCGCCTTCTGAAACAAGTGAATCCCGCTAACTAGATAAACAACGAGGGATACAGTCTGGTAGGTATAAACCCGACCTAAGCAAGTTAAACCCATTCCTCAAAGTAAAAAGTCGTTGGCAGAAACAAAGTTGCTGAACCATCAAGTCGCAAAACTCGTAAGCACAGTCTCGAAACTCATACCTTCAATGTAACCCACTGCCAGCCCGGAGGTTCGAGGTTGGATTCCCACTTCTTAGTGGAAGGATTTGGTGGCGCAGAAGCTAAGGGTTCAGTTACTCGACTACATTCTAGAGTTCCAAGGTTCAATTCAACTCGGGGTCATGGTCTATCATCTTTCCTCTTGTCCTACCTACATACATAACATGTTTCGCATTCGGTCGCGATAGATGAGATCCGGTGGAATAAAACCGCCCCTTGGCGCTGTCAGTTCTTAACTCTTCTCTCTTTTTTTTGTGTCATAAAGTCAAGCTTAGCAATCACCCTTTGGGTTGGTGCTAGTAGCAAGCTTGAGTTGAAGGGTAGAAGAGAAAGGATAGGCTGAAACCGCATATAGTTAAGTTGTTGAGATGAAGTGTCGTTTCAACTCAACTACAACTTAACTCCATTCCCATGGAAACTCGGTATATGAGAAAAGTTCTGTTATTGTCGTAGTCGTATGAGCAACGCAGAGAACCGTTATTGGCGAAACTGTGAAGTAAATTGAAAGGTATTAACAGCACTTTCTGCTATATTCAGCCCAAAGCTTGTTATCCGTCACCATACAATCATCGACATTAAAATGGGGTTTACTTCTGAACTGTAATCTTTCACATAAAACAAAAGAATTTTGTTTAACTATGATGATACCAAGCTAGTTCTAAGCGCCCTTCACACGAACAGAGGTCGGCAGACTCATTAGGCAAAAGAGCCAACTATCAACAGCACAATGATTGAAATTCATTTTGGGAGCCAAATTTTTTAAACAATGGCCTCGATTCCCAGATCCGGCGGCGGGGAAGTGAGTTGCGGATTTGACACTTTGCGATTCTCAAATCCGCAATCCCGAATTTCTTGTTGACATTTTCCGCGCTGTAAAAGTGTGATCCGCAACAAATTTTCTGCGGATTTGAACGACAAATGCGCCTAAGATAATCCGACATCATATGTCATTATCGCGTGAGTTTTCACTCCGAATTTTCGATTTAAACCAATCCGGGACTGCGGATTTGAGAATCGCAAAGTGTCAAATCCGCACTCACTTCCCTCCCGTCGGATCTGGGAATCGAGGCAAATAACTCTATAAGTAGGTAGATTGTTATTAACTTTATTAAGGTACTCCTAAGCTGGCCCTTGCTATAAACATCCTCAATCTAATTGCGGTATGTTCACTGAGGTCGACCCCTTCCAACTGTCGTTTTCTATACTTGACACTGAAAGGGAAAGATCTCGACAAGATTAGCTCAGCGCCTACAGCTTCTACTTCAGGAGCCCTGGCTCAACGGGTAACAGGCCAATGAAAGACCACCACTACCGAGTGAAAGACCACCACTAACCGATACCAATTCTAGTACCGGCAGACTCCCGAACCTTCTCTGGGCTGACATCGGGCCCAAAATATCAGAGATGGTCATAGAGTTCGTGGTGGGGCAAATTGCTCCAGTATCTTCGGCGCAGAGACATCCCTATGAACACCTGGAAGGTGCACAAGGCCGAGGAGCTCCAAGTGTCTAGAGGAGCTCGAAAGAGTTGACTATAAACTCCATTTTGGACTAGGGCATGGATAAAGGTTTTCAAAACGGCTTCATCTAACGAACAGGCTGACTCCGATGAAGAGCTCAGTGAATTTGAGAGGGAGTTAGCATCTACGAGCTCAGATCCAGAGGTTGACAATGTAGTATATACATTGCAGCAGGCGGCCTGTGCCACCCTCCGGCTGCGTGAAGCGGGTTGCTGGGTCGAGAAGACCTATGGGCACAGTAATATACTGTGCTCTCTACCAATTGGCTAGACACCGGTGAAGAATGTACAGAAAAGTTTTTTCGTGCTAAAAAAGGACCTCCATGTACTTTCTCTCAGTAGCTGGCTCCAGATGGAGGAGCCTATCATTATGTGGTAAGTCCAGGAAAATTTGACCTAGTTATAACAAACAAAGATCGCGATTGTGTCAATAATAATGGTACAATGGCCAATTGGGCAACATAAGTCCGTAGCTCACTGCAAAAGTGTTTCAAGAGTACGGATACAAAAGTATGCACCTTAGCGCCAATTGTGTCCAACCTACAAACTGAACGGGACTGTCGCACCTACCTACCCATCTACCTGAGTCGCAAGATCTGGAATCTACTCTTACCATTACCTTGGTCACGACATTCGTGCAAGCTTATAGCATGTTCACACCGACTTGGTTACCACTATTGAGATGGTTTCAAGCGTTAACCATGATAATTTTGATGGTTTGTGCGTGGTTTGCCGTACATATTCAAACCAAGCAAAAATCACAAACCAAGCAAAATTTCTATGGTTAACTCGTTTAACCACGATAATTAACTGGCATGAGAGCCACCTATCAATGAAAGTTTTAAACAATCTACCAAAATTTATTGTCAACAGTCATGATATTTATTTTGGATATTATTTGTTGACATGATATTTTTAAATTTTTCGCTGACCACTAAAGAAAAAAAGATCTTTTTGGTCCTCAAGGGCACCACAACTGCTAATTGATCTTTGGAAAGACAATTACGAAGCAATAAATTGAAATAGGAAAAATTCACATATTTTCAAATATATAGCGAGTGCATTAGCATCTCATGGCTTTATTTTACTGGCAAGAAATTCAAAAGTAATTACACAAAATGGCTAATACATAACATATTTTATAACCAAATAGCTCTCCTAACTCTTCCTCTCCTTCCTTTTTTCCTTGAATTATTATTTTTATAATGACCATTAGGTTTATAATTAAAAACAAACATAACATATAATTGACACATTAAAACATAATAATTGACATCCATATCTAATAATACAAATGGCAGATATAACCAATCGAGTTAGTGTGTACAGTTGTTAGTTTTGAAATAGTTTGAAACCACATAAAACGATAACCAAGTCGGTGTGTACATGCTATTAGTCATCGATATTTGGAGTCACATTTGAAATGTATGTACCAGATGTAGTAATAATACCTGGCTCTTATTCCAGTAATATGTACTACATTAGTCCGAGCACTTCTCTTCATCATGTGTAGCCACCATAACCTGCCACTTGTTATCATTTTTAAATTGCTGAATATGTTCTATGATGTCAAACACATCCCAGCTGCATTTGACTTTACTTATTTTCTACTTACTTTGTTGAACAAACCATTGGACTATGATATGCCCAATGGTTTAATGAATTGGTACGGTATGGTCAAAGGTCTTTTCTAAGAATATTGGAGATGCCCTAGAGAAAATTGACTTTATTGAAAACACAATGATGTGAATGATACAAAAAGTTTCAATAAGACTTAAAAGTGGTCAAGGATTGGTTTCACTTTGGTCTATTATTTATTGTACATGCTATTGTTTCACGAATTCGTATTACATGTTTTTGCTTCTGATACGCATCACAGTTTGAAAGCTTTGAAACGAATGAAGCTGAATGGCATGTTGCATGTATTTACGAGTTCGACCAGCCAATAGGCTTGAGAATGGCAGTTCGAAAAACCCCAAAAAAAATACTATTAAACCTCTCAGAAATCAATTGCGACTTCTTAACAACTATCATTTAAATTTACAATTCTATTTGAGAAAGAATTTGGTCAGAAATTTGAGAAAGAATGAAAATGAAAATGTCATGGAAGTAGAAATTCATGGATCGGCCATATATACCACTTTTTTCTATTATCTACCCTCTAATTATCATTTAACGAAAAATCCTTTCAATTGAAACTCATAAAACAAAATTCCCAGAAGAAACTATCCAACCTACCAAATCACCCTTACTTCCAATTTACTTACGAAAACACCCTCCTATCGCAAATCATTAATTTTACACAAATCACAGAACCCCGTCTTATTTTTTATCATCAGAAATTTGATTTGAATAAAATATGCGCTTATAAAGAAAATAAAACCAAAGCTACAGATTGGACAATGCCCGATGCCCAATCGATATTTATTCAGAGAATATTAAAGCATGATTTTCCAGCTGAATGCTTTAGTGCATTGCACTGAGTGGGAGTGGAGCTATATTTTAAAGGACACAGCAGTTTGCATTATCAAATCAATATTGTGAATTTTATTCAACAAAATCTGAAAATTTTATTTTTCTAGAACTTATGTTTGGGCAAGACTTTTGTTGTTGATTGAATTGATAAATTTTACTAAAAAAGGTCAAACTATAAAATTCCAATTAAAAGTTTTCTAATTATATTTTGTTATTGGTTCTTTTAGAATATTATATCTGAAAATGTCAAAATTTGCTACCATTAAATTAAAAATTCAAATAAGGACCCTGTTTTTGTTATTATTCATATTCTTCTCTTAATATTCATAAACTACTTTCATAAAAACTGCTTTAATACTTTAATTGTTATTAGCTGACACATACATATATTACCAAGCTCCACTCTCTTAACAACCCATAATGCAGTAGCCCAACTGGTGGTCGTACTTACTCAATTAAGTTTTTCTTCCGCTCCAAACATCTTGTGTAATATACACACACATCCACCATAAATCTGCACTACAAAATATCTTCCATGGTCTCTTTTTATATGCCCTCCCAATAGGGCGTCACGGAAACTAAATACAGAATAGTGTGATCCTACAGCACCAAAACTTATGATAAGAATTTTTCACATAAAACCAGGATATATAGCGGCAAGGAAGTACGAACCACCCCAGCAACAGGGCTTAGGTAGAGATATTTAATACTATTTTTTGTGGTAGGAGTTTAAGTAACACTATTTTACTAGTAGTTAGAATTATGCCAAAAATTACGACCAACAGGCTGTCGTTCTTTACGAGCCAGCCCTAAAGCGTGTCTGTTGAAGTATATCAAAAAATATTGACTATTAAATGAAATTACAAACAAAAAATAAACTTGCTCTTGTCAAAGCACCAATTCTAATTATGGTGAAATCGTTAATTAAATTAAATTAAAAAGTTACTACTTCGGTAGGAAAGAGGTATAATGAAAAAGGGACACATCTTGGATACTTGAGACTTTTTTAAGATTCGACGATGAAAAATTGTGTAGACACTTAGTCAAACATATTCAGAATCGCAAGCATAGATTTTGCTATGGCGGCGGATTAGACGTCTAGTGCCCCCTCCAAATCGTTTTTACCCCAAAAAACGTCAAAAAGTAATCAATTTTACATACACAATTTACTCCTTACCTATCTTATTTTATAACATTGGAACTTTTCGTTAGTGCTCCACGCTTTCTTACATTTCGAAAGGTAGTTTGTTCCGATATTCTGGCTGGAGTAATGAAAACTTTAAATTCAAAATTATTTTTTTACTATATTTTATTTTAAAATAAAAGCGTATTTTTTATTTTTATTTCAACCATATATTTATTTTCTATTTTTAGTCTATTATATGTCTTCCGCGCCATTTTGTAGTGACCGCCATATTTGATTTTAAATGACGACATACAGCTTGCTTTCTTACTTACCATCATACATTTTCATTTGATATCAATATCTAGAGCGAAGTAAAGGAAAAGGTAAACCGCCATTTTGTGTTGACCGCCATTTTGAATTTGGAATGACGCCACACAGCTAATTGTATTCAACTTGTTATACCCTTTAATTTGATATCCATACCGATCGAGTGGCCTGTAAAGAAAAATATAATCTGCCATTTCTCGTTGGCCGCCATTTTAATTTAGAATGACGCTACGCAGCTAATAGTATTCTACTTGTCTAACCTTTTCATTTGATACACATGCCTAGCGCGTTGTAAAGAAAACGGTGATATCTCTTTTGTGTTGGCCGCCATTTTGAATTTGGAGACACGCCACACAGCTAATTGCATTCTATTTATCATACCGTTTCATTTGATACCCATGGCGGGGTACGGGAAACACAATTACGAAATTCGGCCGTCTTCTTGGAGCCGCCATATTGATTTTTTTTACAAAAATGTCTTATTTGTCACGCGAACTATACATTTGGCAAAATTTGGGGTTGATCGGTTACATTCATGGCATTCGGCCATTCCTGACGTTGGACGCGCCCTCGGGTTCTTCTTCTTCTGAATGGTCTTCTTCTTCATGGGCATCGCCTCCTTTCGTACTTTCCAATTCTGACGACGAACTGCACCATGGCTTTATCCTTTCTGATGAGACAATAGAACAAAATTGTTTTTGTGTCCGTTGTTGTCCTTCAGTGTCCTCAATAAGCTATCGATTCTTACCTAGTGCTCGGCTGACTTCTTATGGATCTTTGTACAGGGTCTCTAGTGACATGCCCCGTAGCAGTTGGGACGCTCTCGATGAGTACCAGGAGCGCGTTCAAAATCCTTACTATGGTTAACCATGGTTAACTATGGTAAACTTTTGTCGTTCAAAAACTCTGTGGTTAACTACAACATAACCACGAGCATAACTTTTTGGCGTTCAAAAACTCCCGTGGTTAACCATGGTGTAGTTAAATTTTAACCATGCTCGGGAGCATGGTTAGCGATAGTTAAGAAGAAGAAGAATAAAAACAATTCTTTGACATTTGTTTTAATGTTAACAATGAACAAATCAAAGTGGGATTTGTGAAATTATTACAAATAAATAATTAATGGACACATACAGAATAATTCAAGCAAATTGCGGAGACTATTATATGGGAAAAAAATTTAATTTTTTTTTAAATTCGTAGTTAACCACGGTGCGTTCAAAAACCTCCATGGTTAAACATAAACTTTCGTGGTTAAGTGAAGTGATGTAGCATAACCACAGCTTACCTCGTGGTTTACCATAGTAAAGTTTTTGAACGCGCTCCCGGTCGTTCTCTTTGTACACTTTCATAGCTCTGTGTTTTCGGTCGAACGAACGGTTGCTTCCATTTTTCTCGCTCTATTTGTATGCGATCGAGAGTGGGTTGTCTCTTTTCATAAATAGTTAGATTCTTCTCATCCAGTTCGTAATCGTTGTTCAAAGCTTCAAGAATGCGATTCAGTATAATATATCGTAGGTCGAAGTCAGATACAATATCGTTGGGACAAAATTTCGTAGTTTCGTTTCTGTGGTGTTGCGCACCCATTGCCAACGAGCGATTTTTCTATTCAATATGCTTTTATTTTTCAACGTTGCAATTGCTGAACAGTCCGTTTTTATTTTTAACGACTTACTTAGAAAACAATTGGAATCTCTAACGACACGACTATAGCTAAAGTATAGGAATAGCTAAACTGACCATTCACGATTAGTTTCCATCTGTGCCGATTTTTTGCTACGTCTCGACCCTCGGTTACTGATTATCGTTGATTCTTTAAGTCGCCCTCGATATTCTTTAGCCAGGTTTTCTTCGTTACCGATCGCTGGATTCTCCACTCTACAGAACCGTATTGCCAGAGAAGTTTACATGGTAAGAGGTTATCATACATTCGGCAAACATGTCCAAACCATCGTAGTCGACGTTTTTGCATTTCTTCTTCGACCAGTGTCTGCTGTTCGCGTGTTTGTCTAACTGTCTCGTTTCGAAAACAATCGCGGAGTGAGACACCGAGAATCTGTCTCAAGCATCGTATTTGGAAGACCTCGAGCTTCTTGACATCCGGTTTGAGCAGTGTCCACGTTTCCGATCCATAAAGAAGAATCGGAAAAGGCGTTCTTTCGTTTAGAAGGCAATATTTGTTCGTTTCTATATGCACCACTTGAGCGAGGCGAATGCCGAATTGCCTTGCCTGGCCAATGCGGCTATGAACGTCGGCGGTCGATGCTACTTTCGTCCCCTCAACCAATGATCCCAAATATTTGAACCTCGGAACCTTTTCAATTTGAGTTCCATCGAGGTGAACACTGGCCCTTGATGCGTCCGATGTGAGCACTTTGGTCGTTTCTACATTGATTTCTAACCCGTTTGACTGGGCAAAGCGGGAAATGTAGTATAAGATGTCCATTGTTTCGGCATCCGTGTCGTCGAAGACGGCGCTATCGTCGGCGAACATTAAATCGGTTACGAAATTATTGTTGTAGTATCGAACTCCGAGTCGTCCATCGAATGTTTCACGCATAATCGCGTCGATCACAACATTGAAGAGAAATGGCGAAGCGACGTCTCCCTGTCTCCCTGATTGAATCGGGAACTCCTCGGATAAGTCGTTTCGAATACGAACGCTGCTGGATGAGCCATCGTACGACGCTTGGAGAAGTTGGACGATTCTCAATGTCCCGTGTTCGGTTTCCAAGACTCTCCACAAGCTGTTCCAATAGATGCAATCGAAAGCGGGTTTGAAATCGATGAAAACGATGACAGTTCGTTTGCCGCAACGAATTCTTTCTTCCATTAATTAGCTGATTGATCAATACATCCGCGATGTGGTCTGAATCCTGCTTGTTCTTTCCGGCTCATTTGCTCTCGATGTTTGCGGAGACTCGATTGTATGATTTTCGTAAATACTTTGCCGACGATCGAAAGAAGACTAATACCGCCACTGTCGCCTTTCTTCAAAATTGGGACAACGATCGCTTTCTTCCACGACAACGGGACACGATCCGAATGCCATATGTGTGTTATGAGAACCTGAAGTCGTTGTGATAAGACATTACCTCCGGCTTCGATCAGTACTTGATCTATTCCCGGCACTTTACCATTTTTCAGCGATTTTATTGCCATGTTCACCTCGATAATGGTCGGTTCGGTATCGAGAAACTGATTCATCGACTGTTCGATAATCGGCGGTTCGGGTGCTGGACCTTGCGGCGGATCGTGGTACTACAGCTGGTGGAAGAATTCTATCCACCGCTGCAGGCGTTCATGGGGAGACAGCAGAAAAGTTCCATCCGATTTTTTAATGTTGTCGTTTGTTGATGCTGTTTTGCCGCCCAACTTCCGGATTGTCTGGTGCAGCGACCGGTACTCGTGCCTCGACGCCGCTTCTTTCATGTCGGCCACAACGTTATTCTAATACGCTTCTCGTTCCGATTTCATTTTCTGTCGGTATTGCTCAAAGTCGACGTGTTTCATTCGTTTCCGCTGATCGACGAGGTCCAGACAGCTGTCCGAGATCCATGGCTGCGTCCGTTTACGTATAGGTGGACACAATTCCATTGAACACTTCACAATGGACTCCGAAAATTGCCGTTCGTCTACATCGATATCGTCCGGTATTGCGAGCGTCGCGAATTTGTCGGAGAGTGCCATTTGAAACTTTCGCCCGCTGGCCGGGTACCGTAGGCACGTCCAATTCTTCTTGGCTGATGGAGGTGCCGTTTTCTTTGCTCTTTGTAATCGCATCTGCAATTTCGCTCGAACAATATAATGGTGCAATCCGCAATCGATCAGCTATAATGCTCCGATCCGCAATCGATGGCCCGATCGGACCCACGCATTCCACGTACGTCTTTAAGCGTCGATCGGAATCTTGCGTTGATCAAAATGTAGTCTAACATCGCCGAGTCGTTGCCGGATGGATTTCGTCAGGTGAGTTGGTGTTTGAGTGGATGGCGGGAAATGCTGTTTCCAATGACCAAGTTGCTACACGCCGTGAATTATAGCAGGCGTAACCCGTTGTCGTTAATTGTACCGTGTCCGAATTGGCCAATCGTTCCTTCCCAGCTGAATGTGCATTGAAGTCCCCCGCGAGTATCATTAATTCGGTTCGAGGTTCAGCGAAGTTCATATCCAGCGTCTGTTGAAGCTGATCGTAAATTTCGTCCTTGTTCGCGTCCGTTCTGGTCTCGGTTGGCGCATAAACGGACACGATATGGGTCTTGATCGTTCCACTGATGGTTATAACTCTCGAGTAACTTCGGCTTATCTAAATGAATCATTACCGATGGATCATTTTGTCAAGCCTAATTTGTTTGAGGAGACATAAAGTGACGACGAGATCGAGGACGAGGATGATTCGGCAGGACTAGCCGAGTTTTCAGCGACAAGAAGAAGTGAATTAAAGGCATAGAAGACGTGTGAAAAATAGAAAAACAAAAGAGAGACAGAACGTAACCTTAAACCCGGAGAGACGTGTAGATTTGTTTAAACAAACTATAATTAATCTTTAATCTCTTCGTTATTGTTTTATTGGCATCATTACCCTAAAAGCCTATCCTGACACTAGTAGTTAGAAATAACGTCAAAAATTACTACCAACAGGCTGTCGTTCTTTACGAGTCATCCTCAAGCGTGCCTGTTGAACTATATCAAAAAATAATGCCTATTAAATTAATGAAACTAACTTTATTACAAATTGCAATAAAAACATTTATATTCCAATAAAACCCAAAACCTATTAACATTATCCTCACGAAACGACACTAATTTCGAGCGACATTCAACCACATCGCAACAAGAAGATCCAAATCTAGGCCTCGAGACATGCTCTAAAAACTCATGAATATTTTTTCATATTTTTTCTTTTTTGTTTAAAGCGCAAATTAAATATTCTTTGCCCATTTTTCAAACAATTTTCATCGAAAATAAAAACTATCTTCAAAATTTATTAGCCTTTGTCTCTAACAACAACTAAAAGTTTCGCCTGCATTGTTCTTCTAGCCATGCAGGCTTGTACGGTGGATAAAACACTATATAGCCGTCTGGAACATAATGGCATAAATAAGGAATGAGTCTCTAGCTCTCTGTGGATATGGTACGAAGTAGTTGTCGATATTACCCAAAAACCCTTTGCCCATCCATATACATATGTACGTGTGCATGTGCTTTATCCAAAAAAGAACGATTTTTTCATACCCATGTAGCCAAGAGCTCTAGTTCTGGAGTGGCTTTATGTCTTGCCAAGCAAATTTTCCAAGTCTTTCATAATTTATCAATAATTCTGCCAAAAATCCATTAAAGTAATTGATTTCTTCCCAT
Source organism: Thereva unica (assembly GCA_949987705.1). Lineage (NCBI taxonomy): Eukaryota > Metazoa > Arthropoda > Insecta > Diptera > Therevidae > Thereva > Thereva unica. The sequence goes on along the minus strand of OX465285.1, from coordinate 21,823,911 downwards.
CAGCTTTGAAATATACTTTTCTTTATGCATAATAATAATCAACCTATAACCAATCTACTACACCAACTAAAAAAATCAATAATTGACAACTCACAGTTCAAACTTTTATTATTTTTCTCCATTTTTTTTTGCAGATATCTGTCGAATATGGATCAACTATAAAAGGCCAAACTATAATCGGCAGACATCAGACATGGAGTGGATAAAATCAATTCAACGGTTCGGATGATTTCTTTCCTAGATGGACTTTTCGTTTTGGTGATAAAAAAATGGGCCATCATACCCCACTCATCCATGACGTCCTCTTGATTTATCGCTTTTCATAGAATTATATATATAGAAGAAGAAGAAGAAGGAATAGAAATATTATCATCATTATAATTTTTTTTGGTTATTGGTTGGTATCATTTTGAATGCACGCCTATGTGCCTTAGTAGAGACGCACACCAAACATTATCATCATACGTCGTCGATCAGAAGAAAGCTTTACAGCATTTGGGCAGTGATCTGTGCTGTGGATGGATATGACTGACAGCAAGGTGATACGTGCGCCATCACTACGTCGCGGAAAGAACGACGAGAGACTTTGTGATAGGGTGAGTACATTTTTAAATTGAAGTTTAAAAGTTCTTTTTGGTTTAAGTCTTCACTTAAAAGCGCGTTCTGTTCTAAATTTACGTTTAAAAGCTCTTCGTGTCATAAATTTAGACTTAAAAGCTCGTTCTGTTCTAAGTTTGCGTTTAAAAGCTCTTTTTACCGTGAATTTAAGCTGAAAATTTCTTCTTCATTGATTTATTGATTAGTATTTATACGTAACCTTGTTGTTAGGTTTTGGATATAGATGGCCCAACTTATATTGATTTTAAAAATCTATGTTAAAACTCACGAGCTTTCCAAAAATATAAAAGCTGTCTATTAGTTTCGCAGTTTATGTCCATACAACTGAAATTAAGATACTTGCGATTGCGTCTGCCGTTCTTGGAGACAAAATTTTCGGAACTTTCGTTGTTGTGTTTATATGTTGAACTGTATGAACTGTTTTGACTTATTAAGTATTGGTATTAAATGATATGGAACAAGTACTGAGGGATCTCAATGGGAGTTAATTTATTACTCAAAATTGGTTTACCTTTAGCTAAAAAATATCTTAATAAATCTTAAGTTCACAATTTATAAGTAAAACTTTTTTGTCCAACAGCTAGTAATATGCAATTGGAAGGTCTGTCGGGGATATAGTACACTATGAGAAAAGTCAGGCCAACGACAGATGTAGGAAATATAGAGGTATAGACGACCTACTGAGGGACTTGATACAAGTACAATTTTATAAATAGCCTTAAAAGGGAGCGAAGGTTTTATGATAACTGAAATATTATTTGATTGAAACCGGTCTAAAAATCGCGTAAAAACTGCATCAAGTGAGGTTACTTTTGTCTGTTTAGACGCATCTCTCCCAGAACGTTCCTCACCAACTTTGTGGACGAAGGGAAATGTGGGGTGGTACCTCTCATCATCCCCATTTTCCCCTTCATCGACAAAGTTTGGACGCGCCGTTTTCTGATGAAAAATTAATATTGAAATCGCCACTCAAATTAATATTCATATCGCCAAGGCTAGTAAAGTTGAACCTTCAAAAGTGGAGATTGTCATGTTTGAACTTTATTCTTTCGAGTATAGTTTTATTAGGCGCTACATAAATAACCACCATCAAATTCGTTTGTCTATTTTCTGCAATACCCCTGCCTACACACATTTCTTGGTGATTTATAGTGACTAAGCGATACCGTCTTTGGTATATCGGTATGAAATGGTAAAACATTAGCAGAGTCCCCATCATATTCTTCATTTTTCATCCAAGTTTGTGTAAAAGTAATACATTAATTTTTTTTACAACTTCGTCATCTAAATCTTGTATGTTCTCACGTATACTTTAACAATTTAGTGAAAGTATTGATAATCCTGGTCTATTCAAACCCGAGTGAAAATAATTGAGTAGGTTAATTTTCTTAAAAGCATGCACGTGCTGAACCTACCAAGTATCGCAAACAAACGCGCATGCCACACGGGCATGCACGCTACCGCCATGCCACAGGTATGCACGCTACCACCACAGGCACCAAAATCTAAAAACTCGCCTGCTAGAAGTATGCACGTTCCGCTTCCGCTACAGGCATGAACATTTAAGGCTGCTTAGTTACTGGTAGCCCTAATAAGGCATCCTGCCGGCTTAACTGGTTTATAATAGGGTACCAAACTTCCGCTTAGGTGGGGTTTTCATCTAGCGGTCGGTGCACCTCCTTGTTCACCTGGTAGTCTGGCACTGTTGGCGTCACAGCCTTTGTCGGCTGGTTAGTGGGATTCACTTGCTTCAGGAGGCATAGCACTCCAACAAAACTGTCTTCCGCTAGCCCTGACGGTTGTCACTCACCCGGCTGTTAAAAAATTGATGCACTCATATAACACCCAGTAGTGCAAGAGCGAGGCTCACTGTCTTCTCCCTCTGCATCATCCACCAGACTACTCTTAACCTTTCCTATTCTTTTTCTATTTTCATGTCAAGCTTACTACTAGACATTGCACCATGAGTTGAACGACATGACGGTCTAGTGGTACAAAGGGTGATTCCCCGAGCTTGATCATGCCACAAAAAAAGGCTTGCTCCATATTACCAGTCTCGGACAAGTCAAATATTTTTATAGGAAAAGCAATCCATACTTTCGCTCCCGTGTCAGTCACCCTCGAATGGGCCAAGACTGGCATGACTCGGACCGAGAACGGCACAATAGTGAAGAGCTGGCTTTATAATTGCATCCGAATTGGCACAGACCATTCCAAAGGCGAGTGTTGTTTTACCAAGCAGTCCCCAATTGAGCACTAACTACGTCCAATGCTGCTTTACCTACTCAATCGTACGAAAGGCAGTCTACTTAGTATGCTATTGGCACCCTTTATGGTCACCTAGTAAATTTGCCGTTTTCTTCGGCCTATAAAATTTTTTAGGGTGCCAATTTTAAAGAGAAGCAATAAGAAATGCAAAAAAGTCGACCCTTTTATTTTTAAAATTCAACTTTTATTTAGGGGTAATTGAAAACACTGGGGGTCTGGAGGTAAATCTTACTAAAGGGGAGGTATATTCCTATTTAAAACTAGAACACCTTACGTATTTAATTGACCACCCTCTTTTGGTATTCTAAGCACCCAACCACAAGAAAAATCTGTAATAATTCGCCTTTAATGGTGAATTTGTATTCGTATAATGAGATCGACTCGAGTCGAGGTACTTCGCCTCTTGTGCGCCGTCCTTTCCATTTCCCAGCGCATCCAAAAAATCTAACGATTTTTCAAGGTGTTAAAGCGTGATGCGAATGAAATCAATGCCTTACAGAATATTTCAACCGAATTTTGCATGGAATTTTTGAGTCTAGATATCTCTGCTTTCTTTAGATATCTCCTTCTGATAGATAGTGGCAGTCAGCCCTTTTAGCTAAACTCAAAGCTATTATAGTTGACTCACTTCTTCAGAAGTTGATCGAAAGTTTCCTTTCCGGCCGTTCAGTCAAGGCAGTATTGGATGGCGTCAAATTTGAATGCCACCCATCTCTGGAGAGGTACCACAGGGATCAATTTTATCACCTGCTCTATTTCTTATCTTGATACTTAATAATCTTCAACTCACTTCTCAGCTTCGCTGATGGCGGTAATCTGCGTTACTCTTACAGTTTCGATAATGCAAGACAAGACGTGCAATAAACAAAATCATTAAATCCTTTGACGTTTAGGGCCTCATGAAACGTGATGAAATCAAGGGCTCCAAAATCAAGTTGTTCGTAATATATAATTTTAATTATAGTTTTCAAAAAAATACTCCATAACTCCTCTTTGATTTTGGGCAGAGACTTTAAGCAATTATTCATGTAAAAATATCAAATATTATCTGCCCAATACTTATTTACTTGGATTTTCTCTAAGGAGAACACGATCCATCACTAATGGTGAAATTTTCGAAAAATGGCTTTCATCAACTGAAAGGAAAAAAGATGTGCTCGGCTTCATTAAAAATTATTTTAAAGATACCTAGTACTGCCTTCTTTTCGACACGATTAACGCGGTGGCTATTGAAAATACCTAAAACTTCAAGTATCGATATCTCAAAAACGAAGCAAGATATCGAATACATTTTTGTTTTATTTTAGGGTGTTTTATCGAAATTCATAATTAAAATATCAGCGCAACGGGAATCGTAGCTTTGACTTAACTAAAAACTTTTACGAAATACCTCAAAACGTCAACTTCAAGTGTCTCGAAAACTAAGCGTGATATCAAAAATTTTTATTAGATATTATAGTATTATTGTGTGGCGCATCATCAAAATGCATCGTCAAAAAGCGGGCCACGGAAACCGTTGAGCTGTCAATAAAAGGAGAGAAAGTAAAAAAAATTGGACCCAAAAACTAACCGGCAACATCCTTATTATTCCTCTTTGAGCTACTCTCAACTGAAGTCTGTAGGCGGAATGCGATGCTCACATTTGGCACGCTCACTTCCCTTCAGCGCGCGGTATAACACTAAAAAATCCTCAAGAATTAATTCCAATAAATAATAGCTGGCCGTTATGCACCTCAACTCAGATCCCATCACATAAATTTAAACTTAAAAGCTATTTTTATTTTAAATTTACAGTTAAAGTTTTGCCTGTTCGAAAATTACGTTTAAAAGCTCTTTTAGTTCTAAATTGAAACTTTCAAAGCTCTATTAGTTCTAAATTTATATTGAAAGCTAAATTTTGATAAAAACTTTAAGCTTTTTTAAAAACTTGTTAATACAGAAGCTTTTTTCTTGCTTTTTTGATCTTTCCAAAAGCTCTTTTGTGTTGTTTTTTTTGGAAGAAATTTAAACAGAAAAACAAAACTTTACACAAAACGATCGCGCAACACTCGTCAAAGTGAAAGCTTTTCATTTTTCACACTGCTAGAAATTGTGCTTGAATTTATTTTTAGTAACGAGTTCGCTTTTGATGGAAGCGCCGATGTATCCTTCTCCTCGTACATATTGTTTCTGTTGTCAATTCTTCTTCTTCTTTTGTTGTTCAAGCTGTTGTTGTTGTTGTTGATCATATCTCTCACCGGACTTTCTCTGGCATTCTTCTTCTGCCCCGTTCGTTGTAAGCGCGCCGCTGCATATATTTTCCCGAAGTGATCTAGCGCGTCGCAACAGATTTTTTAAATGCTCTTGAAATCTGGGACTCATCTCATTAGGGGCCGCCCCATATCATTTGTGTATATGCTTGTACTAGTACACGACGTATTTGATGTGATTTTCAAAAAGGCATAGACCTAGACTCTACGTACGTCGTGCGATCAGTACGTACTGGCGTAGTTACGTGTTCGTATGTGAGATGTGCACCTAAAAACGAGAAGTTTTGTTGTAGATTATGTGCCAGCTGGTCAAACAAGCGAAGAGAGCTGCTGGCAAATGATCGCGATCGTGTCTGTTTAATTTTTTTTTATATTTTTGCGCTAAAGTGAACGCCGGGGTTGTAAAGTGTCACATTCACGGTCTGGTGTTGTTATCAGCTGTTAAGTTGCACGAGGCAACAACATTGATTATAATTTTGTTAGTTTTGTGTGTTTTTTGGCTTTCTTGTGGTGAATACAGTTTGGTGTCTTTGAATATATTTTTTGGTGCGATCAGTATATTTTTGTTGTTGCCGATTTTGCTGTTGTTACTATATAGGCAACGATCTCTCTCTCCTCGATATGTATAAGTGATATGTGGTGAACTGTGAAGATCCATTTCGTATTGAAGTTTACCAACTGTCGATAGGCAGAATCTCCCATCCCATCATCAGCATCACCAGCAGCAGCGGCAGTATTCATCTATAGCTTACCGCTGACCTATAAATGGAGTATGAACGATGTGAAGCCGTGAGTATGCTTTAGTCTCGGTTTGCAAACCACGAATGCAATTAACCGTTATTTTGTTGGTGTGGAAACCTCATTTAGAACTCGCAGAAATTAAGTTGTGTTCTCCTCTTGTGGAGTATAATTCCGGATTTAGTATAGTTTTTTTGGTTTTTTGTTGAACTAGAACAAAACGTGCACCGAACGACAAAAAAAAACGAAAAACTTGTCCGAAATTGTTGCCCTCAAGATCTGCACAATTTTTAAATGAACAATTCTACCCCGATCGAGATATCAACTAGTCCCGATAAATAATGTTTATCAACAAAATCACTTATTTATTTACTTCTCGAGATGTAAAATGCAATCAACAAAGTTTGTTCGAAAACTCCTCGTTATCACTTCGCCTCTAGGTCGATCGATATTCATTATTAGTACTAGTACTTCTCTTCCGCCCTCTACTGATCGCGATGCGTGCAGGTGTCTCTTCTAATTTTCGTGACTACATTTTCTGTTTTCTGATGATGTAATCATATTTCCTCAATATTTGCACTTTGATTTAGCGATCTTCACAATGTAAAGTGCAAAGGTATACAAAAGTGGCAAGATCGCCTGATTTTGAGCTATTACCGATCTTCCCCCGGTACATTGTTGTGCTCCATTCAGAAGATTGAATAAGCCAAATTTGACAGATGATATAGAGAGTGATATCGCGTGTGCTGGATTGCCTTTTCGGGTGGATTATTAAATTTGTGCGGCTTAGCATTTTTGGTCGGATGAATTGATAAGTGTGCGGTTTTGGAATGTTTTTTGATGGATTATCAAAAAAGCTTTTTTCATATTTTTTTTCACGGATCTTTTAGTAGATCTGTTTTTTTTTGTTTGGGAATACACAATTGTTGAAGCGTATAAAAGCGTGAGGAGAAAATGCGACTTTAATAAGTAAATGATCGACGTTTTATGTAAATAGTTTTACCATGGTAGAAAAAATACAATAAATACATCATTATGACGCTATAAAAGAAACTAGAAGGTGTAAAAGAAAACTCTGTCTATTTTTAGGATAAGCTCCTACTGTTGAACGTACAAAAAAATCATACCTCAAAAATTATGCAAGATTTTGCTCTATGAGAATTAGCGAATGAGATCAAAAATGGGCAGTGGGTGACCTCTTTTCAATTTCATTCTACCTGGAATTGATGTGCATGCATAAATTTCACAAATTCAGTATGATATAGCCGGTGAATTTTGCCTCCATAAAAACGCAATCAGAAAGTCTACGATCACTCCTTTTGGTTTGATCATTCTTTGTTGTCTGCTACTTCTTTTAGTTCTTTTCGTTAGCCGTTGTACATTTATGGTAGCAGAAGTAGTCGAAAGGCATAATTTATAGTGTATTATAAATCGATCCAAGGAGTATAGGTATATGTTCATGAAACAAACATCATTCTACTCTACATAGGTGTAACTTCTTTAGAATCTTTCAAGATTTCGAAATAGAACAAGCGATCCTCTGTGTGATATGTTGAATCTATGCCAGAATTCGCGGGATTGATCACCTATAAAGCTGTTGAGGCCTAAAAACGGACAATTGATAGTTCGAATTGATCAATGCATTGACTCGTGTATACAGTTCCAATTTAGGCTCCGTAAATCTCATAGTCCACGGTGAACTGCGATTTTAGTTCTTCATTATTTCTCTACCGCATTCGATTCTGTGGCTTACTCGCTGTACTGTACAACTGTACCACTGTTCCTCTTTCTAATAGGCTCCACTATTATCACCGACAGCAGTGTATCCGTTGCGGGGACGTCCCGCTCGGACCGCCAGCTAACGGATCAAAGAAGAAGAAGAAGAAGACTATTATCACCACAACAGCGTTGTATCAGCCCTCCTACCTCTTCCCTTGGGAGTTCCACAAGGTTCAATCCTTGGCCCTCTACTTTTCCCATTGTATGTTGATGATCTTCCCTTTATTATCCATCACGTGTCTTTTCATCTAAAGGTTGATGATCTCCAGCTACTAATCGCATAGAATCTTGTATTGGAGAACTATATAATGCCTGATCGTATGTGGCAACGATTTCTCGTAATAATGATCCTCTTCTCGTTGTTGACTGCAACTTTTCAAGCAGCCTGCGTGCAGGGTATCCCGTGGCAGATTTAGATTGCGTGGAGAGAGAAAGATATAGTTCGGCGCAGTATGCATACGGATTGTTTAGTCACGATGTCTTAGTGGTTCAGTGAGCAATCGCTTATCATGCGGCGATCATCAACAGTGGCTTTGCGCTACGACAATTTTGAAAGAAAAAACGTCCGTATATTCCATTCGTAAATATAGCTATGGTATTCGACACAAAGCAGGGTCTTTCAACAAGAGGTGTCATGTACGATGACATTTGACAAATAAAAACTCAGAAGTTTTCAAATATGTAGGAATCGAGTCTGATTCAATCCTTCCACAACTGTCTATCACAGTCCTATTTCCAATAAAACCTGCAACAGCCTCCCATCTATGTTAACGGAATGTGTAAAATTACTGGCTGACCCCCATACCTTAACATCCTAGGTGTGTAATAAAACAAGGATTTGCGATGAAATGACCACATATTCCAAATCGCCAAAGATGCATCCGAGTGCTTAGGTTTTCTTCAGAGGTGCAGCTTCTTCTCCCAGCCATCGGCCCGCGTTATAAAATAGAAATCCTACATTCAGTCTCTTGTCGAATACAACTGCCTTTTTTGATTCTTAAACCAACTTGCTGTGGCTTATTAGATAAAATGCGAAAAAAGGTCGTCAAGCTTATTCTCATCGGTGACGACTCCTTCTACTCGATCATCGACCTTCTGAGTTACCGTAAAAATATAGCAGGGCTAATTTTATCGCTAAAATAGAACAACTCGACTGTGACACAATCTTTCGTAGTCAGTATTTCCGAACTCCTACAACATCCAAGAGTTCAAAACGCAAGATTTATCCTCATCTCCCTTAACATCCTCCCTAACCTATCTTATCACCGTACTGAGCTTACTGCTAGACAGTACCATGATGTAACTAACGTCATGACAGACTGGCAATACTAAAGGGTGATTGCTGTCGTGAGGCCGTATGTCCTCCCATTAAAAAATAGTTGAAAACTCCACGGCCATCATATGCCCCTTAAAAAGTCAAGCGGCCAGTGTTCGCCCTTTGGAAGGCCATTTTTTTATTTTTACTCGAGTTAATTTCATAGTTAAGCTCCAAATGACCCTGGCAATTTTTTTGTACACAAATAGTCACTACTTTAAGCTTTAAGCCTGAAATAGTAATGCCCTGGTTCTAGGTCTTGCGTGCGCTTGTATTACTAGACAGGCGTTTACGATTGCCTGCAGTTTCTGATGGAAGACACTGGCAGATTTGGCATTCGACATAAATTTTGGAGGTTTGATGAGTGGACGCATCTGACGCATACGTCCGACTCTGATTTGGAACGTTCTGTGTATAAAACTGTATTCTTGGTAGGGGATCACTTATTTCGGCAGAACAGATGCTGCGGCTCAATGGGCCAGTAAGGAGGAAATGGTGGTTTCTTCAATATATTTAAGGACGCGGTTCTGTAACATTACGAAGCAGACGAACACTGCATTGATCTGGAAGGGTCTTGCCTTCGCAAATCCCGCATATAAGCCATGTAGTTGTTCTAACAGCTCTTCCCTCCCCCCTTGATAGTAGGTCCGCCGTAATACCATCTATAGCGGGTGATTTATTACTTTTCCGTTTCAACGGGGCAGCTTGTACTACAAAGGTGAGGGTGAGGTACTACCGGGATGGTAATTCTATAGTTACTTCGTCCTTCGGTATTAATATTATTATTATTTGTTCTGCTCTCTGGCCTTTGTAAATCCTTGAAATATGCTCTCCATCTTGAAATATTTTTTTCGGAATCTGTTAAAATATTGCCTCTGGCGTATATACATACATACGCCAGCCTTTGGTTGAAATTTCCTACTGCATTCTGTTATTTGATAACTAGTAAAAAAAGTGCAGGTGTTCCAAATCATTGAATTACCGTAGTACTTCGCAGTATGATATGCAGCCGCACGGTAATAATCCTCTCAGAAACTGTTAACCAGCTAATGAGGCTGGACCTGCTTTCTTTGGTGAGTGTTACGCCAACGCCACTCATACGGCTTTCGGTTTCGTTTCTGTTAGAATAAAAGAAGCAGTCAGATATGTTTGGGCAAATATGCTTTCGCTTTTACAAAGCGGTCCCCCAACTAAGTACTAACCACATCCAATGCTGCTTGACCTAAGCAATTGAACGAGAACCAATCTGTTGAGTATGCTAATGGCCACCAAGATTATTCCTCGTTTTCTTTTTTTTCTATCCAATTTCTTAAAGCTCCACTCTTTTGTCTAGAAAAAGTGTGAGCGTACCACGCTTCACTTAGACCATTCCATGCGTTTTTCATTGGTACGTGCCGGTAACGGGCTGCATTTGGAAAAGTCGAATTTTTACTCTCTATTTTTACTTTACTCATTTGGGTACCATACAGACGTTTTAACGATGAGCGTTCTTTTTTTTCAAGCTAAGAACGAGCTAGTTTTATTTTTATTCGGTGGGTTGGGGTAATACAGGCTAGTCGGAGAGTTATGCCTCCTGAAACAGGTACCAGATTACCAAAAGAGCAGGGTCAGCTAGGTAAAGACTGCGCGGAACTCTGATACCCTATTATTTTAACGGGTTAATCTGACGAGATGCCTTTTTATGGCTACTCCTAAAGTACGTGGTAGTACAAAAAGGGACTCTAAAGCTTGGTTAGACAACATAGAAAATACAAATTTAGGCACCTTTTAAGTTGTTACCAGTCACATGAGAATGATTATCTACAATTGTCACTATTTAAAAAAAGAGACCAACACTATAAGATAACAAAACCCCTACAATTAACCCCTCTTCACCCTCCTCACAACTCACAACCCCAAAACCCCAAACTACACAATTACAATAATTTAAATTCCTCCCCACTCCTCCCTTCACCTAAAATTTAAATACTGAGATTTTAGGACCTAATAAGAATAATCCAAGCCGCATTCCAGCCCCAACACACAAAGGTGACCCAAATACCCTTATGGCATATATCCTTATTAAAAAGAAACTCACCAAAGGCCCAACGAGAAACCACAAGGCATTATCATATTCCACAGTACATAAAACGTTTCCACTAAATCTCCACAAGTAACAATCCGTAGGCAGATCCGGCCCGAAAAATATAACAAGATTTTCACCATTTTCTAACTAAAAGTTCGCCTCCTAGATCCTCTAATCTCACCTATGTGGAAATTTGCAAGTTATGAAATAAGGACGATGAACACAGGACAACAGGTAACGAGGGTGTGGGAATAGGGCTAGATGTATCTACGTATGAGAAATTTGGATGCGATGAAAGAGGGATTGCTTAACATACGACACACCAACACATGTATGTATAAAGGCTCCGAAAAACGTCCTAAAATTTTTCAGTTGGATGAAGATTTGCTCGCATTTATTATTACCCAACAACAACTACTTGTATTCGTAAGAGATTATCCTGTCGTCATGGAACAGGACTTGCGAATTCCCCGAAGGATTCGCCGCTTAAACATCTGCAATATTGACTTTAAGCGACGTCTGCTCCAAAAAACCTCCTGGAAATTACGGAAGCTCTTACAGGATCCTTTCTGGATTGCTTTTTTTTTGTAAAGTAAAGGCACAGGACTTAATCCTCTAAGGCTATGAAGGATATTGCTGCTTTATGGTTGGGCACGTTTACTGTTCTGTTGAGTGGTGGTTGGTGGTGGTGTGGTGGTGGTGTGGTAGCGGCGGGATGGGTTAAGCGTGATTGTGAACAAAATTTCAATAAAATCACAATTTAACAAAAAAGGAACAAATTCGCAATAAATTCCGAAGGATATCATCAAGCTAAGCGTCTTCGTTCGTCCTTATCCTCAAAATGAACCTCGTACACACGTCGTACTCCTTTTTTGATCAATATTTGACAAGGACTAAATCCATTTGCAGAGATTTTCGTGAGTGTACAGACGTCTTTGGGGAGGACGAAAAGGAAGGACAACAACAACAACAACAAAAAAAACCCGTAATCGAGACAAGACCAAGAAATTTGTCAGCGTGATTATCAATCTGTGAAGGGAATAGTAAAATTCCAGCGAAAAGTCCTTGAGGCTCGTTTCGTTCCTTAAAGTTTCCTTTTTTTGGTGAAATTGAAACTCCCTAGAGGTTGGGCTGCTGGAGATCAAGTGCGGGGATGGTGGTTTTCGGTGGAAATTTACTGTCTTGTTTACAGCTTGATACTATAATACACACAGTAGAAACGTGAAGGAATAAATCCTGCGAGTGCTGTGCCCTTTCTTGCCCTTTCTATTAAAGGACTTGCTTGCTTGGTCTAATTTGCGTGTCGTTTTGTTGCTGCTAAAACAAACAATATTTAAAAATGTTTTTTTCTTTTTTTGAGGGGAGAGGAGAGGAGGATTTTTATGTCCTGGCCAGATCTCGTTTTCTGTGGAATTTTCATTAATTTTCGAGTTGTTTTGTCAAGCCGCAGAGATTCTCCTTTTTTCCCGTTTTTTAATGTTTGCTCTGCTAATTATGTTTTGGCTAATTTCTAGAACGGGACAAACTGGTTTGTGGGAGACATTTCTATATTTTTTTTTTCTGACTGTGAATGATATTTGGGGCTCCTTTCGTTAGTGGGGAGAGATTGGGATGGTTGCAAGGTTTTATCTTTGTGGGAAAGAAAATTATATAATGGACGTCCAAATGCTATTGGAGAAAATGTTAAGGTTGGTCTAGATCAGACGGTGTGCCGCCTAATGTCCTATATATTAGTATACAACTATTTGGTGGGAGATATGAGATTTCTAAACATTCTCGATGATTAATAAATAAACTAGCCTTGACATGAATCGATTTTATTTATTTATTGCCAAAACAAGGCACTCTTTAATGCTAGAATATAGAAAAAAAATGCCTCAGGGGAGAAACAAGATATATGATTGTTGAAGGCCATACAACATATGTAGTGCGATTCGTTCCTGTGGATATTTCTTAAGTAGCTTCATATGTACAGGCTACAGGGATTTCAACACGTCCAGAAAATTTGTTAGGCATTGTTTCGTGAGCTTTGTGGCAGGTGGGGGTAGTCTTGGTGAAAATAAACGTCGTCCACCTCCATAGCATCAATATCAGGCCAAAATTCCGAATTCTCAAAAAAGTAGATCCGATTACACAGCCAGTCTGACTGGACCAAAGTGTCACTCGATGGCCGGAGGAAGAACCTGGACCTCTTAAGTGGCGAAGCCTGGGGATGCTTGTTTGGCTATTTGGAATATGTGGTCAGTGTGGATATTTCGTGCGGGGTCTCTTTAGCAGCTCAATAACCGGGATCCGGTCCTTGCCTCTCAACTGTTCTCTCCACTGATCCCGATTCTGAGCCGATGACATCTAGTTTGGTATCCCTAAGCTTGGGGCGTCCTGGTCTACGCCATCCTTCTAACGGTGGTTATGTCTCCCTCGCTATTGCTCCCCATAGGTCTTACCGCAGATAACTTTCCGAGCAGGCTCATCCTCACTCATACGAGCTAGATGCCCTGCCCACCGGAGCCTACCGAGCTTTATTTTCTTCTTCACGAGCTACCTCAGTGAGTGCAAAACTCTTTCGTAACTTAACCAATAGCAAAGTCAAATCGGCCAAGCGTGAATTTTACTTCCGTAAACTTGACCCTGTTCTGTCCACAAAGCAACTTTGGTCTAACCTTCGGTCTCTAGGCATTCATACTTCTGAATTTAACTCATTTGATGTTGATGCAAACTCACTCAATGCATCTTTCATTCAATCTCCTACGAATTTCCCACTGTCTTCCACTTACGAATCTCCTTCTTCCAACTCTAAATGATGGTTTTAATTTCTGTTGTGTTGACTCCCTTGAAGTACTTGGCATATTGCTTTCCATTTCGTCCAATAGCATTGGCTATGATGGAATCTTTCCTCGATTTCTTAAGATTCTCTCCCTTTTAATCGTTGAAACCGTCATGCATATTCTAAGTTATTGTCTGACAACCTCACAAATTCCTTTACTCTGGAAAAGGCCATAGTGACCCCCATTCCTAAAAAGTCTTTCCTCGCTAATTCGTCTGACTTTCGCCCCATGGGGAGAGGTCACGAAAGTTCCATCCGATTTTTCATGTTGTCGTTTGTTGATGTCTGGTAGAGCATCCGGTGCTAGTGTGTCTCTTCCATGTTGGCCGCGACGTTATTTCAGTACGATTTTCGTTCCGATTTCATTTTCTGTCGAGCTTCTTTGTTAAATCGTCGGTATTGCTCGAAATCGACGTGTTTCATTGGTTTCCACTGATCGACAAGCTCCAGACAGCTGCCCGAGATGGCTGCGCTCGTTTACGGATGGGTGGACACAACTCCATTGCACACCCCACAATGGACTCCGATAGTTGCGCCTTTCTTCTACATCGATATCATCCGGTATTGCGAGCGCCGCGAATTTGTTGGATAATGCCATTTCAAACTCTCGCCCGATGGCTATTTTTTTGACCGGCCGTTTTCTTCGCTCTTTGTAATCGCATCTGTAATGTCGCTTGAACAAGATAATGGTGCGATCCGCAATTGGGCCCACGCACCGCACGTATACGGCTTTGAGCATCGATCGGAATCTTGCGTTGATCTAAACTTAATCTAACATCGCCGAGTTGTTGTTGGTTGGATTTCGCCAGGTGTGTTGGTATTTGAGTGGATGCCAGAAATTGCTGTTGCCAACGATCAAATTGTTTGACGCTGCGAATGAAAGGAGTCGGAATCCGCTGTCGTTAATTTCTCCGTGGCCGAATTTGCTCATCGCTCCATCCCAGCCGATTCGTTCTGCTCCTGAATGTGCATTGACGTCCCCCGCGAGTACGATTAATTCGGTTCAAGGTATCGTTTCCAACGTCTGTTAAGGCTGATCGTAAAATTCGTCCTTGTTCGCGTCTGGTCTGGTCTCGGCTGGCGCATAAACGGGGCTTGGATGGATATCGGTTGGAATGCGATAAGGCTGCTGCCAGCCCGTTAATCGACCACAAACCCGACGCCGGCCTCTCGTTTTCTCACCACCGGAATAGTAAAGCGTCATCGTTTCGTCGATTGTTGGCGGGACGATTGTCAATCGCCGAATCCGGCAAGTCGTAGTTCCGATAGCGCAGCAATTGATATTTTGCATTTCCATTCGGGCAGTAATCCACTTCTCATCAGCTTACCTGGTCTTCAGCGCTGACACATCGGCTGCCCAGATGCAGTAGCATTAGTTCGTATGTCTTTCGCTGTTGGAAGCGTAATAAACCAAGAGGTGTCCCTGTTACCATCAGATTTTTTGACTCAACACTTTATTTTAACATAGTATTCACGTCTCAGCGCCTAGTCCCCGTGGACCTCTAGCCTGTGTGCACTTATTTTGGTCGGTTGTGCCCGCTGGCCTTTCCTGACTTTTTTTAAATAAATACGTTTATTAAAAAAAATTCACTTCTAATAAGACCAAATATCCCAGGTAACTTTAATCATGACTCCTCAAAGCGACCAAAAACGAACATCATTAAACCTTAATCATCTCTCGTTTCTTCCCTCGAGCCTTTCATATTCCATTACAACCTCATTCGTCTCCTCTTCACATCAAAACAAAAATAAGGATCCAATACAGTCGAGTCGAGTTTCGAGGTGGAACAAGGATTTTTTTCGTCCTTCTGATTTACATCGAGAAATTCCCATTAAACATTCGAAATTCGCGCAGGTAAAATTTTATCCTACCTGCCGTTTACTAGAATATAATTCGTCTGCCCTCATGCCACATTGAACTACCAAGTACGTAATAGTGTAGTTAAATGTCATCAGAAAATGTGCTTGAGTGGGGATTATCATCATCGTTAAGCTTCAACAACATACTCATTTTCTGCAGCATAAAATCTAGGATGACATCACCTGCGAGATTTGAGAGCGCTACAATGTAAAAGTTCACCTGTTACATATACCATCATTACTGGATGGATGGGGCTGGGTCTGCTGCCGTAGAAGAAGCACGCTCCGTTGCCTACAATCAGCGATGTTGAAACAGATCAGATTTACTTCTACGTCTTGAACTTTGCTCGGATACACCAAAAAAATAAAATAAAACGAAGAGAATTTTCATCTTCCGTATTGTTGAGGCTGATTTTATTCATTCATCATCATCTTGGCTGTTGGTTGGGTATCTCGTACCAAGTATGCAATCGCACGAAGGCAAAACATCTCCCACTCCACCTGGCTCGAAAGTAGCATTCTTACTTGTTCAGCTGCCGAGCGAATATTTTCCAGCTGAAGTTATCCCAGCATAAATATTCATATCCGATGTGGAACCACAGCCCCATAAAGTCGAAATGAAATGAAGGATCCACCTAGCGCTCCGCTGAGAGCACACAGAATATAAAACTTTTAACGCAAAAGTCATCCGCCCCCGAAACAAGAACGGACTGTGTGCGCCCTTTTTTATTATTGCTCGTAATTTCACCCCCTTCCCCCGGGAGATTGGAAGAGCCACCACTGGTCGATGTATACATCACAGTCGATGGCGCGCGGTCCTATATCAAAATAAAGTCATAAACTCCCTTAACGGACTTTCTCGTTTGTCTGGCTTAAGTCCGGTTCCACATAATTCATTCTAGCGCTCCGCCATTTATGACGTTGCTCCACCGTCCACGACCAAAACCGTCCCGGGTCAGCGTCATGTTTTCGCACTTATATGGCGAGGCTGCTATAAGCTCGCGTCGCTAGAGAGGTGGCAGCATGGTCTGCATTTCAATGTCTACTATACTAATGAGGAGGTCGTCAGAGGTGTGTGTCTTCGGTCGAGCTCCACATGTCCACACTTGTTCCGCTCGATTCCCGGCGACGTCGACGACAACATCAACGACGTTCTTCAGCGTCGTCATTTGTCACAATCGCAAAAGTTGACAGGCAAAAGGCGTGTGCCCGATGGAGGAGGATATTTCGACTCCTAACGAGTCCTTGTCTTCACGTCATTACCGGATGGAAGGTGTGTAAGTGGACCAATAAATAGCGGGACATTTGTTGGAATGTCACAATTTGCCGAGGAGCGAGAGGCTCCAAGTGCCACATTTATGTCAGGGAGGAAATCTTAACTTCGTGACTTTCTGGCTTTTACATCCTTTTTGGGGCCTTTTTGAGCGCCGAGGATCTAAGAATAGCCGAAGGAATGTCCTTTAATTTTCGGCCGGAATATAAGAGGATAAAGGTGGAAAAGTTTTGGGCTCTTTTTAGTTGACAGGATTTGCTTTTTGGTGTGTGTTTTGGTGTTGTTTACGGAGTTTTGTATATGCTGGTTTGTCCTTAAGGGGGTTCTTCCTTTTTTTATACTCCAGCAGCTTTCTTGGGTAAAAGGGTGGGTGTTGGTGGGATGATATTGATATTGTGGAGGAAAATTGTTTTTTTTTATATTTCTTAGAAAATAACATGGGACAAATATTATTAAACGCTACCCACGAGTAAGAGGCTTGCTTTTGGGTGTAAGTAACATTTCAATCCAATTACATTTTTAGCTGGAAAAAGCACGTCGCTGTATGACTGACGGTCAGGGATACATTTCTAAAAATATTAAAGAATTATAGGATAAAGTCAGTCGCCAGCCACAGACGACTTCTATTTATTCTTGTATCTGGAAAATGATATTATGGAGGTTAGCGAGTAGTCTGGGTCCGGGTTAAACGGAGACGAACCGATGTTATTCACCAATAGAACAAAAATTTGCAATTTCAGCTTATCCGTAAACATCTACCATCCCAGAGGTCCCGGGTTCGAACCCCGGAGGCCCCACGGTCCTTCGGCTTTCCCTTAACATTTCTACTCTAGGCCCCCTGTGTTGAAAGCCGGATTCGATTGAAAAGTCCCTTTCTTTCATTCAAACGACTTGTCGTGCCGTGACGATTCGATTTTCAGCACAGTGGCTATAAGTCGTGACGACTCGATTTCCGCACAGTGGCCTATACGTCTTCTCTACCTAGCAGCCCACTTCTCGTAGCCTATCCACTAACAGGCCGCCTGCAGGCCATGGCCTGAAAGACAAAATATCGCTCACCGATTTTTTCATCACACACTTATGCCCTCGACATACAGCAACGTCGTTATGACGTAAATTCGTCGCTACGACAGATACCATTTTAGGGAGTGACACACGGCAAAATTCATCATTATTGACAAAAATTCGTCATTAGGTTGAATGAAAATTAAAAAAAAGTTGATTTCCTTGTTACGTGATTGTTGACGAACTTTTTGCAATATCAATCGACCGGCACATGTCTCCTATTTGAGCTTTCGTCGTTGGTTTTCGTCTTTACGACGATATATGTATATTCATTGAAGCTGCGAATTTTCGTCGTAACCACGTCCGTGTGTCGAAGGTATTACAGGCCGACGGAGAAGCAATGTTTTAAATTCGTGTGAACTAGCCGGAAAATGCTTGTGTTTGGCAAAAAAAACTGTCGTCCACGGCCTTCAGGCGAAATATCAAATCGATTACTAGATATTTTTCAGAAATCGCGCAGAAAGTTGAGTCGAATTGTGCTGTGCTCTTTTCGATTACCTGTTGTTGCAAGTAAAATCAAAATTGTTTTCAGATAGACTTTGCGAGAAAGGATACAATGAACTTTTAGTGTTTGTAGCATTCCTAACGTTAATCGTAGGTAGTTTTTTGACTCTTCCGCATTATATACTCACAGTTTTTTCGCAAGTCTCATATGAGAAAATTGTCTGCGTTCCATTAACCTATATTTCTCCCATACTTTTCTATTTCACCAGGAAGTTCAGTTAATAATATTATTCTTAATAACAAACACAATTTGCTTCTTCGCCATACCACTTTTACTTGACACTGGGACCCTAATAAACTGACTGATTCGACAATTTTTGTATCTAGTGTCAAGCGGCGATCTGATAGGCAAAGGACTGCAGATCCGGACTGTTAGGTAGCCTGAATAATGTGTGGCCGATGTCAGGCAAAGTCGTCAGTCCTGGCCTTAAAGGCAACGGCCTGAGGGAAGCCTCTTGGTGGATAGGCATCATTAGGGTCGTGGAAGCTGTCTTTCTATATCTGATCCATGGATAAGGTGGTAGCAGAGCGAGAATTAGGGTATTTGCTTAAGTAGGGGATTCACACAGAGTCCCCGTTACTCTAAGATATGCCTCTATTTGAAGTTGGCCTAGTATGAGTTTGTTATAATATTCAGCAAATCGTCAGCATAGCCGTATGTCGTCAGCACTAGCATAATCATTGGTATGTAAAAGATCTGCTTACTAAATAGCTATACTGGCCTTTTTTGACCTATCTTCGAGTGGACCTCCAAATCTGCTTTGGGTCCAGAATAAGACCCAACTATATTTAATTATACAATCACCTAAAATTTTCTTCCATAAGTACGCAATCTGATCTGATGGCAATCGAAAGGATCTCTCTTCTTTGGCTAGGTGACACAGGATCACTTTTTAGTAGGTACTGGCTCCTAGCAACATCGAGGTCAACAACTGCACTATTTGTAGACATTTCCTTTCAATTGCAAGCTCCAGCTGGAGGTGTTTCAACATCATGCACAAAAACTTGAAAGACAAGAAGAGATCAACTCGATCTGCTCGATCATTACTTGGAAGGTTATTGCCAGAACCCCAGGACACTGCCCAATCGGCGAATGTGAATAATTCTATTCACCGACTCTACAGTCCTAGGCTGCCATCTGCTCCTCCCGAAAAACTAAATCGCACTAAACTCTCAACAATCTGGAATCAGCTTCGATGATCTTCAACAAAATTCAACATAAAAATGGCAAAAATTTTGATTTGACCCAAAAACCATTTTTTTTTCTATTTAATTTTTTTTTTTCGTATAGAAATGTGCCAAATGTGCTCAGTTATTGACCTTTCGTGTTCCAGAATAGTAATTCACTCGCTCATTCCGCCACTTAGTGTATTTTTCGCGTGTGTGGGCTCCCGACGATTTGGCCCGATGGAGGATTTTTGCTCCATGCTAACTACTTAATGACTGTGAATCTTGGGGCTTGTAACTGATACCAGAGTGTGTTGTGCTGGTGTATTCTATTTTGTAATTTAGATTTGTTTTTTAATTTTTTTCTTTTCTTATTTAATATTTATATAAATTCCTATCTTGGAAAATTGTTTTTTGTTAACGAGATGAGACTGTGCGATGATGGACGCGAAGGAGGAGCGTTGCGCTCTGATTTTGTTAAAAAAAAAAGAAAAATGAAAAATTTGCGTGAAGAATTTTAGTAATAAAGTATCAGTGGCGATAAGCATTGGTAGTAAATTTAGTAAAGAAAGAAGATTTAATTATTTATTTCCAATTTTCTAGCTTTAAATTTATATTTGAGTTCAACGTTTGGGCTCTTTTTAGAATAGAAATTCAGATAAAACAAACACATAAATTTTATCTTCTTTATTAAAATGTTGTTCAATGTGT
Organism: Thereva unica; assembly: GCA_949987705.1. Taxonomy (NCBI): domain Eukaryota; kingdom Metazoa; phylum Arthropoda; class Insecta; order Diptera; family Therevidae; genus Thereva; species Thereva unica. The sequence goes on along the minus strand of OX465285.1, from coordinate 21,803,475 downwards.
TATTCATCTCCGCAACTATTATTATATAAACACATTTGCTATATCTAGTATCCCATACCACTCTCGTTTATCTTATCTATTTTTAATATATTTAAAGCAAATTCAATATGTAAACGTGCCTTTTAAGTGAATTTATGACGATCTGTTTAATTACCCTTTTATGACTCTGTTTTATTACCTTTTTATTACCTCTGATAATAATCAAATATTGTAAGAAATTTTATTATATTTTTCAGTTTTAATAAAGAAACAAAGAAAATATAAGAATTTTAAATTAGAATACTTGAAATTATTCAGCACCGTTACACCATCAGAGTCAATGTTCTGTCATCGTAATATTGCAATGTTGGCATTGACTTCATTCATTCTTCTCTCTAATATCTCTTCGATTAGAGCTTGTTATTCGACGTTGCACTCAAGATTGAATAGTCGACAACAAAACAAAGTGACTTACCTTTAATCTCTATATTTTTAACGTGACGTGGTTCCCACACCGGTGCTACAAATGGCAGGATTAAGCTAACTAAAAAAGTTGGTATTAAGAAATAACTGAACCCATCTTTACTAGGCAGTATTCGTGCTATGCTGCAGTGGATCTGGAGAGGCCCCAGGCAGAACCTGTGGAACGGGAACCCTCCCCCTTGTTTGTACGCACAAAAGCTTTATATGGGCCCCTATTCACACCTCGCCTCATTACAAATTGGATATTTCACTGCGCCAAAAGAAGTAAGAAAGAAGAAATCCATGTCTCTGCAATAAGTATTTACAATCACACCTCGACTCTTTTATCTCAATACACGCTCATATACCATTAAGACATTATTTTTAAACCGGGATATCACCACCTATATTCTGGGAGAGCTGTCACGTCGTCACTGTAGAAGCTATCTAATGAAGGCTAGAACAGAAATTCGCGCCACACGTTCGTATTACATATGTACATATACCGAGCTTTCCTTCCCATCTTTGATACAGAGCAAACCCACAAAAAACTATAGTAGAATAGCCGATAGTTGGTCCGGGCCACATATTTCATAATATAGCTTTTCGTTTGGGTCTTGGGCTAAAGCTTTTGCGGTTTGTGTCTTGGGAGCCCTTTGTGGTTTTGTGAGCTTTTTTTGTTCCTTTGCCCTAGATGTGCGAAACTAGTTCAACTTCGCTGTAGTTGTATATTGGGTAGGTTCTGATGCTTGCGTAGTCTACCAGGCAGACCAACCTGCTACCTGTGTAGCTTTGTTTCGTATACAAATTGATTCAATTATACAGATAGACCAGTCAGGCAGCTACATGGCTAAACTGGTTGGTCCATCTGGTCTGTCATAGAGCAGTACCTATCTGCTCTCTCAGTATGATCTGTCTATCTGGACTCTCTGTCTGTTCTGTCTGCCTAGACTCTCTAGAGTCTAGACTATATAGTTAAGTTTGAGCTGTGCGCGGTTTGTGTGCAAAACTATTATAAAGCATTCCTTGGCTTAGCTTCAATATCCAATTTGTATGGGAAACATAAGCTTACCAAACCGCTAACCCTTACCAAGACACAAACCAAGCTTCAGCCCAAGACACAAACGAAAAGCTCGATTGCACTATAGGTGGCACCGGACCAAAATAGCTATACTACTTTAATCAAGGATATGCGTTGCAATGAGCACATATTCCAAATCTCCAAATAAGCATTGCAATGAAAGGGATTTTTTAAGAGATGGAAGAGATGGAAGCAGCCCAAGCTACAGTCTGCTAGTACTACATTTGGCGCTATCTTGACTACAACTATTTGATCTGGGCTGGCGCTTTGGTGTGGTTGGACAAAGGGAAAAATCAGTTCATCATCAGTAAGAGAACATTATTAGAGCCCGCGCCATAAAAGAAGGGAAATATAAATGCATATGAATTAAAACAGGGGGTTCCGGCACAGCTTGCCAAACGGTTACTGGTAGATAATAGACAACAAATTATCGATAAAAAACATAAAAAGGAGAAGTCTAGCTCTGCACGTTTTCGTTGGACTCTCTCTGCGCATGGGCACAGCTATTTTTAGATACCCTTCTTTTGTGGCGTGGGCTCTATCATTATTTATGTGAAAAGCTAGCGATTAGAGGTAGATCGTCTTTGTACTGTCGACGGTTCTATTTATTGGTTGCAACATCGAACAGCTTATTATGCTTAAAGGAGATGGCCTTTAACAAACTGGTCCTCAAGCTATCAAGAGCAGTTGTTTTCCTCGATATTAATCTGGAGCCTTGGAAAATCCTTGGTGCGGTGGCATAGAACCAGACTTTATAGCTTTACTAGAGAATTGAGCAAGATTCAAAGAATAACATCTCTTTTCATCACCGGAGCGCTATTGGTACCTCGTCGACTGCAGCTCTGGAGGCACTGTTCAAGTTGATGCCGCTCCATCTTACGGTAGAGAAATGCGTTTAACACGCTGACCTGAAATAAGGTCGAATAGCCACCAGGGCGATGAATTGCAACAGACTTTATACTATACAAAGAATAGCATTTCAGAAGAAATTTTGGAATCGGAAGTGTTTGAGATCGCATGCCTATGGAAAACAGAAAGTTTAAGCCGCCTTCCGTGAACATACAAAATAGGTCTTTCGTAAGATTCAACAGAATGGACTCGTACGGTATACGGGGGGGATCCAAGTCAGAGTAAAGTCCACTTACAGGCCGCTGTTTATAGACCAATTGGTCCACTAACGGCTTTCCGGTTCTTTCGCTTCCATTGATAAGGGAATACTTCACTTAGGTATAGAGAAGGTTGGGGGCCTTGGTAGTCTAGAGGTAATGCGCCTGACTACTATCCCAGAGGTCCCGGGTTCGAATCCCGGCCATCCCCAGGGTCCTTCGCCTTTCCACTTTCCCACCCACATAACTTTCCTTCTTTCTTCTCCCCTCTTTACATTCCTGATTCCTCCTGCCATAGCCTTCGCTAGTCCTTCCCCCTCCACCAAGCGCATGTCATCGGTTGGTTGATGAGACTCAACTCGTTTCAGGAGGCATAACACTCCAGCGAGTTGTTCTCGATGCTCCGATGCCAGAGTCGCGAAATGGTTGGAAGTAGTTGGAATAAAAATATCGCGGCTAGGTTGTGGCAGCTCCTTCCTACTTCTCTCTCTTTCTACTCTCTATCTTCCGGCTAGAGCTGCTGTTCGACATTCTATACGAAAAAAATAGATTGTCGAACAGTACAAAGGGGCTTTCCCTAAGCCTCTAGTCCAGTGGTTTCCAAACTTTATTTCGTACGGAACCTTTCTACAATGTATAAAATTTGGCGGAACCCAACGATGAAAAAATAAAATAATATATGATATATGTATATATTTATCCTTTAATATATTTTAAAACGTTTTTATTAGCTCGCTTTCTTGTCTGTCTGTTTGTCCGATACATATCTTGCAATTAATTGAATACTTCCGGTTACCCGATCACCCTGAAAGTTTGCACGCAACTTCAGCTCCGATGACAATGCAATATGGTATACTCATTATACCGTTAGATCCATGGCGACCGTCTCAAGAGGACGGATCACTGTTTTCTTCACGGAACAAATTTTGCAATCAATTTTTCAAATACTTCCGGATATCCTATCATGCTGAAATTTTGCATACAGCTTTAGCTCCGATGACAATGTAATATGGTATACTCAATATACCTTTAGATCCATGGCGGCAGTCTCAGGAGGGCAGATTGAAATATTCTTCACAACCCCTTCGACATGGGTATCAAATGAAAGGGTATGATAAGTAGAACACCATAACCAATATAGTATACTCAATATATCGTTTGGCCCATGGTAGCCATCTCAAGAGGGCGGATTACTATTTTCTTCACAACCCCCTCGACATGGGAATATGGAATGGCGGCCAAAATGTTACGCGGCGTGACGTAGACCAAATTTCAAAGAAGAAGGGCCAATCGCACTTTCTGATTAGCAGTAATGCGTTAAACGGCTGGCGCAGCGTCAGTGAATCTGCGAATGTATTTGCGCTTCGGCGCTGGTGACACGGAACCCTAAAATTTTTTCGGATTTCGCGGAACCCACTTTGTGAATCACTGCTCTAGTCTATCACATTAAAGAAAAATACATGCGATAAATACTTGTTCAACCTGCTTGCCTTTACATTGGCTACACGCTTCAACTGCTCTGTTTCGTACTGCGTGTGTTCGACATCGGTAGTCTACTTGACGACAACCTTTATACATCATCCTAGTCTTACAATTCGTTTTTTTTGGCAGCTGGGACGTTCTCTTGGTCGAAGTACATGACAGACAATTTACTCACATTCCAATGTGCTGTAGCAAAGCATGCATGCCCTTTTGCAACCTTTAAGTATGATAAATCAGCATCCAAGTCAGACGTCCATCTATACTGTAGGTTTCAATCAGCTAAAGTCCACCCACTCTAGTCTTTTTGCTCAATCTCATCTTGATAGGCATCAAACCGATCAACTTCAATCATTATAAAAACTTAACTCTCTCAGCCTCAACAATGTGACTCAATCACAACATTACCCAGGTGCTACAACAGTAGCAAAAAAACAAAATTAGGCGTATTTGACCTCATAACTCCAATTCCAATCAATCTATGCTCGTCTGTCTTATGTTTTTGACCAAACTCGTACCTGATCCAATCACTAAAAGTGAAACAATTCGAGTTAATCATTCCCACATCATGAAAACTCGTTTCGTGCCGCCTTTTTGCCAATTACCGCTACGCGTTTTCACTTATGGTTATCCGTGGCTCATTATCATAATTATTTCTTCTCGCTAGCTACTACACAATCTAGCTTCTAGATTTCCTTCTGTTTTCCATAAAAGTACCATTCATCATCTTCCTATTGAGCAGCGCAAATTTTTCAATGAGATTTTTTCGCCAATACGACAAGGGAACAAATCGACGGCGGCTGATGGCCCAAATTTCAAATTTCCCTGCCTAAAAGCTCGCAATTATTTTGATTTTTGGCTTAACAGCGACGTCTTGGTCAAGGTCGACGTCTACCGCCCGCGCCAACGCGTACGTGCGAATTCCGAATTTATTACAACAGCAGAAGACGACGGCGACGACTTCGTAGCCCGCTCCTCCAGGAACGTCAAAAATAGTGTCATTTTGCGTCGTTTGCTTTGGCGGCTGCCATTATTATTAAGGCTGGTTTCCAATGTTTATTGCATTATTTTTTTGCTGTTGTCGTTGTCGTTGAATAATTACGAGGCATTCTTCTTCTTTTTCCCCAATCACAGCCCGTTTTAGGTGTGATTTCATGTCGCAGCTTGGATGTTATCAATTTGTGTATTTTTAGAGTAAATTTATGCCCATAAATCTTGATAGAGAAGAATCACACGTTTTTTTCCGGAGATAGGAGGACAATGCTGTTCGGGGAGAAAATTGATGGGGGTTTTGTGTGTTAATATAAAATTATCATCGGGAATCGGGGGTGAATGGATTTTTATCTTTTTTTCGTGGCCTTTTTGGTTTTATTTAAATTTGAATTTTGTTTGAATTGCATTAAGGAAGTGGCGTCACTTACTTTAGGACTTATTAAAAGGGTGCTATAACAAAAGGATATCCAAAGGGAGGAGTCATTGCTGCTGATCAACTTCTATTAAGCCGTTCTTTCAGGCAGGGTTCAACCGTCAAAGCACACTTAAACTCACACTTAAGTCGTGTCTCTCAAAGATTTTGTTGCTGGGAATATACAAACAAAATGAGGCGACCACGACTAATTTTGCCAAGATCTGAATTTGGGAAGAATTGAAGTCCCTTTTGCAAACAGGCCGCCGGCAGGCCATGGCCAGAAGGTCTCTCGCCTTGAGGTGAAGTATAACACACTCACCGTATATAACACACTCCCCGGTCGCTAACTTTATGGGCTTGCAGTCTAGGAAAACTTACAAAAATATTTATTTCTGCGGGTATGTATCGTCAGTCCGGGCCTGAAGATCTGAACTTCTATTCAGTCTGAAATTTTCGTTGAGTCCATGAACATTTGCCCACTTGAATTAACGATTTGCTACGTTGATCTGGCTTCTTCGCCTGTGTGTATGTAGAGAATCATGAGATTACCTGCAGTCTACGACCTGTCAGACGGATGCCTTTAGTCCTAATCCTTCAGTCAGACTGAATAAATTTATTTTCTTCATCGCGCGGTCCCTGCCGGCCGGCGATCTGTATGTGAATGGGTACCTTTTGATAGAAAGCTTTTTCGAGGATGGCTTCCAGTCAATAGCTTGATTGTGTATTGTGTCCCCTAGCTTTTTCACTTCTTTTAATGCTCCTTTCATCGTTCATGAGACAGAGTGTGGACACAGTTGTCCCCAGTGGAGTCATTTTTGTGCGACAGCTCTCAACTTCATCCACCATCTTCCAGGTGTTATGGCCTTTACGTATCGTATCCTTTTTCTATCCTCGAGCTAAGCTTACTACTAGACATTGCACCATAACGTCCACGAATGACAGGCTGGTAGTATGGTAGTATAAAGGGTGACAAGAAAGCTTGGACTCTTTCTCGTAAAAAAGGCGGCTCTTCTCTACGTTGTTTTGCTGACAAGGCTCTGTTTGACTAGATTCTCGTTCTCTCGTTGCAAGGTGTGACCAATCCAATTCTATTTCCTTCGCTTGATTTTCTCGTCGATTCTTTCTTGGCCGTCACGGTGCTATAGTTCTTCATTTATAATTCTATATTACTTCCAACTGTCTTCCACTTTACCGTAGTGCCTGCGATATAAAGCTAATATTGAAAGAGTCAAACGCTTGCTTATAATCTATGAAAGCAAGGTTTTGGGGGGATCGCATGGTCCATGGTCGCATTGACTGGTCCATTCCACTCAAATATTAACGAGTAACACTATATGCCTTACTTCATTGGACCATCACAGGCATGATTTGAGAAGCAATACCTGCAGGTTTCTGAAGGCCTGCCACAGAGCCTACAGGTCGGCATGGCCTACAGCCAGAACCATGTACTGGATATACACCACCATCATCAAGCCCATTATAACATACAGAGCGGTATAGAACCATTCTTAATAGCTGCATAACTATATTAACCCAGACTCAAAAAAGACCTCTCTATTCGCAACTTGCCGACTACAGCACAAAGGATCCTACCGCTGCCACCATAAATTTTTTGTTAAAGCTGTACGATGGTTTTCAACTGGGGTCATTCTAGATTTGGTGATGTTGGAGATTGGAGAGCAATAATAAGGCCCTTCTCGCCATCACATCAAGATTAACTGGTATGATACCCGAATGACTTCAAAACAGGGACAGGTTAGATTAAATGTAGGGGAGGTTCCGTTAGCGCTCTGTTACGCTGGACTTTTACAGTTTCTGCAAAAATCGTAAGTCTCAAGACCTAAGTGGGCCGCATGCGCTCCGGTCAGAACTCTTACTATAGCTGAGAGATCTTGTCTTCCGAGTCTCAGTGGTGAAGTGGTCCGCCTGAGATCATAAGAGGGCCAGGTTAAGGGGGGAACTACCTTTAGACGCGGCAAAGGTTATTATCTATTAAGATCCCTCCAATACTTCTTTGCTTGTTGCATTTTGTGCTGTTTTCATCGCAGTTTAAAAGTGGTCCAAAGCATACCAACCCTTCCTTTTCAGGAGAGTGGTGGTCTTGCCTTTACTAGTCAGCTATACAGTTTCCCTCTATATTTCGGAGACCGGGCACCAATACGAGGAGGGTCCTGAACTGCTGAGTCATCTCGTTAAGAGATCTGTGTTATTCAGGTATAGTTCTAGAGCTGTTAGTGCAAGAGCCCAGGGCCCTCAGAACCGTAGAACAGCCTCATGTATGGCTAAAACCTCCGCTTGGTATACACTGCAGTGAGCAGGTAGTCGGAAGACGATTTAAACTCCAAGCTCCAGGGAAAATACTTCTCCTCCTACTCGACCTTCGAGCTTAGAGCCATCGGTAAAGACATTTATGGCATCCTGCGATCTATTTCTCCATTCACGACCTGAAGGTATGTGGACTTCGTAGTTCCTCGTAAAGGTTATCTCGGATATGCAAAAGTTGGTTTTTGTGGGAATGATGCCCCTTTGTGTGTCATCCCCTGACTCCGGTCCAAACTCGTTATTCTTTTATTCTAAGGGCTGCGATGGTTGCGTAATGGCGTCCGGGAGTACGTTGTTAAATGCCTTCTCTATGTCAAGGAATGCCACTAATGTATACTCCTTGACCTCGAGTGATTTTTCAATGGTTGAAGCCAGTAAGTAAAGAGCAGTATCCGTAGATTTGCTCCTTGTATAGTTGCATTACTTTAAATTCCGAGTAGTGTTTACACCAAAGTGTAATCTAGTTCTCAATTCGTCGATCGACGGTATATGAATGGACTTAATTCCCATCCAACGAATAAGCATAGTTCTCTGCCACTCTTTTGTGCCCACTTAGTTTTCAATCCTTCAAAACTAACAGTTTTACAAGATCTGAGAAGTTGCCTTTTGTGCTAGTAGTCCTTCATGTCCGTCTAGTACAAAACTTAGTTGAAAAGATAAGAAGGTGACAAGCACCCAGAAAGATCTGGAAGGAGGAGGCGATATGAAGGCCGCAGGCTATGAGAATGAATAGGCTAGCTTTTAAATCTCGCCTAGGTAATAGGGTGTCCCAACCCTTCAGTGACTCAATGTGTCTATGTTGAAGCAATTGGAGCTATTTCGATGGATTTGAGTATGCAGTTTTGCACCTTGTCCTTAACGATGATAACATTTTCGCAGGCTCTGTCCAACAGACAACTTGTACTCCAGGCGGAATCAAATGTAGATCTTGTAGATTAAAGTCCAAGAGGTTGGTCGAAGAAGGAATTTATATATCTCCTAAAAAATTTCTGTTGTTTGTTTGGCAATTTTAAATATGTGACAATTCCATTGCAGATCCTCGATTAATGTCATGTCTATGATCTTAGAAGATGGATCAGCCGTAAGATCACACTAAAATCGAAACTATGGTGAAACAGGTTCTTTTGGAGATAAGACAGTATCTGTTCCGGCCCATATGAGGAATGAATTCGATGTTCCCGTATGATTGAATTGAACAGTATAGCTTAACGATCGTGATGAAAAAGTTTGGCGTTTGCTTGAATTACATTATCGAAAGCGTGGAGGCTTTACTTCATTCTAAGTTTTAACAACGAAGTTATGCTGAAATCCCTTTATGGGGCATCTGATGAACTTACAGATCAGACCCTCGATCAACAATACTGACGATCTTGCATGAAAATTTCCGTCTACCTGTGACGGAAGTCGCCCTTGTTGCACCTAGCATACCAAGAAAGACATTGATGGAAAAAGTGTGTCCAATATAGTAATGATCTTCATTTCAGAGTGCATTAGTTGTTGCGATCTTATAAGAGTTTTTAAATATAGCATTGTTTTTCATCGACTGTTTCGCCTTTAGTAAATTCTTCTTTCAGGAGAGTATAAAACCATATTTGTGTCACGATCAGACATGAAACAAACAAGAAGCTGGTTCGACAAAAGAAATATTTTTCTTTAAGTTTGCAACTTGGAAATTTCTTTGAATTGCTCAACCTAAAAAGTGAAGAAATCTTGTGCTATTTATAAATACATAACTGTCATACCGCAAAATCATCTTTAAACGAAATCCCATTGCAAATTACATATTGTTTCACTAATTCGGCACAGATTTTGCAAGTTATTGAAGCGTTTCATACCTACGAAAAGACAAAACAACAAAAACAACTGATCTCATCACACTCTCAAAGTCTCAAAGTCAACCTTAACCGCATTTCACCCAAGAGAGTAGTATATCATCATTGCATAGGAGATAATTGAAAAATAATAACTACATTTGCTAGCGACTAGGTCCGCGATAATTAATGGATATCGTTATTAAACTGTCAAAGATCACAGCATGATCGTGCAATTTTCTGATATAAAGATCCGTCGTCCAATTGGACGAGGCAATTCTTTATGATATCTCGAGTTGAATCAAAAGTGAAAATAATCGATCTTCTCTCTCTCCGAATGCTGTATTCCCCTTTGGTCTACCTGTCGTCTGTTATTCCTTTTCCCTTCACCAATTGATCTCTCTTTTTTGGACTGTGCTGTGTGTGATTGCAACTTATAGTGATCGTGTATAAGATTCCTCCTTTTTACTTTTGGGCTGGTCCCTTCTTAATTACACATATTGAAGCCTCTTACACTACCCCAAAAAAAAACCATACCAAAGAAAAAGAAGTTTGGATCTGATTATCCGCCGATAAGTAAGTGGGAGACTCTGGCAACAGCACGCTTTCGATAGATCCAATAGGATTACCACACCTGACGGAATTTATCTTGACCGAAACGAAAGTTTTACATATTCGTGACTGCATGCTGCGATTTTTTCCCTCTGTGTGTGAGTGTGGGTACTGCTCCAGCAAAGGTACAAAATAGTAATAGTTAAGATTGCCAACCGGCGGCGAGCACAAGACCAGCAATCAATGAAAAGAAATTAGAAAATAACTTCTTAAAGAAATTGCCGGGGAAAAAGTTCGTACATGCATTTATGTTAAGGCAACAAACGAAGAAAGAAGCATACAAGACCGACACGACCATAAACGCCGGGAAAGAGTTGGTCTATGTTGAATCTCGAGAATGTGGCGTTCATTATGCTGCCAATTTCTTTTTTTCAAAATCATCTATTGTTATGTTAATATCGCTTAAAAAGGTGGAAACTGGTTTAGAGCATAAAAAATTATGTTAATTCGTGTTGATTTCGTTAGTCCGACTTCCTTTATGAATAACATTTTTTATCGATTTTAATATGGCAAGAATGTTTGGGGCTTTTATTATTTATTATATATTTTTTCAGGTGATTACTTAATCTTTATTTATTTTGTAAGAAATATTGGCGCAGGTGTTGCGTTAGTGGTGGATTTCGTGGACGATGGAAAAGCAAGAAAATAATAGAGGTTCGAGGGTTTGTGAACGTTTCTTCTTCTTTGAATGAGATATCAGGTCCAAAAATACCGCGACCGCCACTTGGCCTATTGTTAGTACATCCCTCTAAATCAGATTTGTACATCAGACCGCTTGAAAAAATTCAGCAGTCTATGGAGAAATTTATTTCTTAGAGTTGACTGGCCAGACCAGGTTGCGTTCAACAACGAGATACTGCTCTTCTTTATTAAGAGGCCTCGATAGTCTTGGGGTAAGGCGCCTGACTACTATCCAAGAGGTCCCGGGTTCGATTCCCGGCAGCGCCACGGTTCTTCGCCTTTCTCACTTTCCCACCTACTTTCTCACCTACTCCCACCGACACTTTCCTTTTTTCTTCTTCCCTCTTTACATTCCTGATTCCTCCTGTCATAGCCTTGTCTAGTCTTTCCTCGCTCTACCAAGCGCATGTCATCGGTTTATTGAAGAGATTCAACTCGTTTCAGGAGGCATAACACTCCAGCGAGTTACTCTCGATGCCTCGATGTTAGAGTCGCGAAATGATGGGGAATGTGTGGAATAAAATATCGCGGCTAGATTGTTACAGTTCCTTCCTTCACTCTCTATCTATCTCTTCTCTCTATCTTCCGACTAGAGCTGCTGTTCGACATTGATATATGAAAAAAATATAGATTGTCGGACAGTACAAAGGGGCTTTCCCTAAGCCTCTAGTCTATCACATAAAAAAAAAGAGTCAGTGACAATGAATATAATCTAGTCTTTCTCGAATCATAGCCTGCAAGGGATGTTCTCGACCCTCCCTATTCCCAATGGATGGTATGATGAACTTAGAGCGCAGTACCGGTCATTAGGCCAACAGGGGTCCTGAGATCCTTCGTACTTCCCCTTCACAATTATCAAGGCGCTTTGCGGACGTCAGACAAGAATATACCGCTTGATTTTGACTAAACCAGACGTGAGTAGGTAATGCGCCAGTTTGGCCAGACTGTTTGCTGAATATGGCATCACAATCTTGTTGAATACAATTGTTATTTCTCGGGCGCTTGGGCACCGCAACCCCATCACGGGAGAAAGCTTTCGCTTAATTCCAATTCAACGAGGTTTTATATTTCTCCGATTTGAACCCAAAAGCTCCAGACGAAACTGCCCCCTTTAAAATATCCAGGACCGCGTCTCGCATGAATCCGCATCTGGGATTTTATTTGCACGAATCTTATTCATCAAAATTGTGATGTCATTTTCAGCAAACTGTCTGGCCAAACTGGAGCAAAACGAAGTATAATGGTCCTCCTAAACAAATCTGAACTGATGTTGCAAGAATTACGGCGATCATCACGAGATATTGGCTTATAGAGGACCACGATGTCAAGCTGCTTATGTCACACAACATCTTTTGACGTAGTTGCGAAGCACTGACGAGAGAGAAATACTTGAAGACCATGAGGTACTGGTGGTTTCAACCCCTGGACAAACTATTCTAACAAATCTGGTCTGGTGAACACATATTTAGCAAGTTTAGCCATGAAATGGGTAACGGCTTTGTTAGAAGGGTTTCCCTATTGTTAAAATTTTGTTTGCGTTCTGTTAAAGTGTTTATCTCTAGCCAAAACGCAGCTAGGTTTTAAGAGATCTTCAGACTGAGGGTACTGATAAACTTCCTAAACTCCACAGGATCAGTCAAACAACCAGCTAACGTTAGATACACGAGCTGTGGTATAAAACTAATGAAACAAACCCCCCCCCAAGTTCTACATCTAACTTAAGCTCTCTATTTGAAGCCTCTATTTTGAAGACATTCATGAATCATACCAGTTCACCTTGATGTAGTGAGGGAAGGAGCTTAAAAAAATGCTTACGGAATCCCCGGACCACTAAGGATCCTATCGCTGCCACCATAAGTTTTGCCTTAAAGTTTCGAACGAATGGTCAACTAGATTATGGACATTCTAGAGTTTCTGGTGTTATAGACCAATTCCATAATGTTCATCATCCAGGTGAGACCATTAGTTAGTAACTTTAACGCAAAAGTTATGGTGGCAGCGGTAGGATTCTTAATGCTACAGTCGGCGAATTTGCGCATTTTGGTGTCATATGGACAGGTCATTAAGCAAAGATGTGCTACGCTTCTTTGTCACTGGTCAAAGACAGTGAAAATGAAAGATAAACCAATTTTTCTCGACCCATAACCTACAAGTGATGTTCACTGTCGTTTTAACCTAACTAGTATCCTTACATCTCTTTCCTACTACCCTACAACAATTATCAAGGCACTTTGACAGACGGCACCGCTTGAAGTTGGCCAATCTAGTTCGTGGACCTCCACCAGTGCACCGTATTTTTCATCAGAATCCGATCCTCAATATTCTTCTTTATCGCTGGGTGCTCTCTTCTCCTTTTGGTGAGGCATTGGATCCAAAAGTACCACGGCCACTAGCTGTCTGTGTAGTGGCGTTGCCGCTTATACTTGCAGCCACCTTTTTTTTTTTTATTAAAAAACCAAGCTTATGTGTAACCCTTTGTACTACCAGTCCGTCATGTCGTTCAGTTCATGGTGCAATGTCTAGTAGTAAGCTTGGTTTGAAGAATAGAGGAGAATAGGAAAGGTTAGAGGGGGTCTGGAGGGTGTAGAAGAAAATGACGATGAACCTCACGTTTGAACTTTAAGGTGTTGTACGAGTTCGGAAATACTGACTGCGGGAGATTATTCCACAGTCGAGTTGTTCTATTCATAAACGAACTTCTAAACCCTATTGTGCGTGAACGGGGGGGGCTGTAGGGTATGGGGGTGAGCCGAGCGGGCTAGTCTTGTGTTGCGGGAAAAGTATTGCCGTGCAGGCAGGAGGTCCTGAATTTCGGTGGAACAGTCGCCATGGTAATAGCGATAAAGTATGGAGAGGGCTGCTACATTCCTACGGTGGCTCAAGGTGTCTATGGAGGCGCGAAAGGGGCCATCGCCAATGAGTTTGAGGGCACGATTTTGCACCTTGTCGAGACAAGCCAAGGTGGTTTTTGGGGCGCCTGCCCAGATATGCGAGTTGTATTCGAGGCGCGGCCGAATGTAGGATTTGTATATTGTAGCCAATGCGGCTGGCTGGAGGAGGAACTTGCATCTCTTGAGAAATCCAAGGCATTGGGAGGCTTGTTTGGCGATTTGGAATATGTGATCGTTCCATCGCAGATGCTCCGTTAAAGTTACCCCTAGGATGTTGAGAGTTGAGTCAGCCGTTAGACTCTCTCCATCCACCGAGACAGGAGGAAGGTCGGTACAATTTTTGTTGGAGATCAGACAGTGCTTCGTTTTTGTGGCATTGAATTCGACGCGGTTCATTTCGCCCCAATGAAGAATCGATTCGATATCCCGGTTGATCGAAGTCGACATCAGTTGACGGTGGTAAAGACAAGGTCTGGCACGTGCTTGTCTTATATTGTCGAAGGAGTAAGAGAAATTCAGAGTACCGTCATGTACCAGCATAATGGCGCGATATAAATAGTGGGCGCCACTTATGCGAGGTGTTACCCCCTTAGCCACAAGCCCGGAAGAGCATGGCCAAGGAGCCAACACCATACATAAGAAATAAAAAGAAAATCCGGAACTCCTACGCCGGCCACACGGAGTTGTCTAGCTCGCCGGAGGGGTCGTGGGGTGTGTGGCCGGGGCTTACCGAGGCTGGTTCACCACTTACCTGTGACTATGAAAAATCTTAAATTCCACCTCCATCCTTCGCTCGTCGCCCGAGCCGCGTCAACCCTGAAAAGAAAGGATCCCCCCCTCAACCATTCCACCGAAAAAAATCTAACACAGAGCCATTCTCATGCTTATAATCATTTAATGCGAAAACTCAACATAAACATATAAATGTGAACAGATACAATTAAAAAAATTACATACGAGTTGCGTACTTTATGCACGTTAACCGTAAAGTGCGCAGTATTGGCCAATACCCCTCACTTTGTACAATGGATGATACAATCACCAGAAGAGGAAAACAAAATTTCCTGAACCAACAAAAAAAACCAAAATGTAAATATCACAGACAAGGAGCAACCAAACTCAGAATTAATTATAAATAAGATTCAAAGTTATTGTTAATTCTACGCAAAATGATTATTTAGTAACAAATGTAATAAATTAAAGCCTAAAATTTTTTTATTTTATTTTGTGTAAATTCTTTTGTGTGTCGAAGCAAAACTAACAATCACAGCTTGTCGTGTAAGTGCTATTAAATAATAATTGATAATTGAATATATAATATATACATATAGATGATGACTAAGTAGGTAGACAATGTCACGATTACTGGCTCGGGACCAAAAATACGGATGATTGCGCCTTATCGAATTATCCCAGGGGTTGTATAATCCGCACAGCAATCCAGAAGTAATGAACTCACAAAATATTGGTTTTCATTTGACTATGGTCGGTCTAAGTCACAGTCTTGATAGAAAAGTGACGTCTGCAACTTTATTGGTAAATAACCTAACGCAGTGAGATATAATTTGCAGTACAATAGGTAATTATTTGTTTTTTTTTTTTTTTTTAAACGGTCCAAATCACCAAATCACCAAGGACCCGTCATATTTCGTGTGATTATAAGTAATCCTCACACCTTACGGCGAAAATCCTCTTATCAAGCTCAATCTCGTTTTGATCCGCCACCAAATATATGCAGGTATAAATTTAAATTATCTTTTACCTACCGGTTTCAATAGAAGCAAAAAATATTACGGTCCCTACGCCTTTGACCTGTTTCTTTCCTCTTCTTCTATATTTCTTATTCTGGGGGTTAATTTTCCTTCAGCAGCCTTTTCCTGAAGAGCAGCCTACAACTTTTTCCCTTCGTTATCCTGGATTTCTTTCTTCCATATATAATCAATTCGTCCGTATTTTTAGATTTTACGGCACCAACCCAAAAAAAATAAATCCCAATTCTATCGATTCAACGCCCTTCCAACTGTTTTTTTTAACTTTTTTTCCAAAATTTCTTCACATACTACTTTATTTACAACTTTTTCCAAATTTTCCGACCATTTTCTTTCCAACTTTTTTTTCCAACTCCCCAGAAAAAACTCCTTTCATTCCTCATTTTTTTTCTCGCCTATCCTGTTTAAATTTTCCTTTTCATCCCAAGTAATTTACAGTAAATTTCCCCTTGCCTACAGGGTGATTTCCAAACTAAATTCCCCCGTCAAAATAAATTTTCCAACCGACCGTTACATACCCTCGGGTCCACAAGGCCGACTCGCGAGGCAGTGAGGAGCCGAAAATAACGGACGGTTTTTTTATGCCGTAGGTCTAATATGTTGGCGCCAATGTGGGACTCGACTCACGACCTGAGAATAGGCGTCTCATGTTCTAGTGAGCTAGCCGGGCTTACGTGAACTAGTTGATAATATACGAACCGAGTGAAAAGCTAACTATAATTTAGGTTCATGCTTGCAACCGTAAGTTGCGATGGCCAGTCTGAAAAATCTCCCGGAGAAATATTTGGAGTTGCGAATAACAGGCGGAAGACAATACCACATTGTCCCCCGACGGATATCAACAAGTCTCCAAACATTCTCACACAAACTCCGGGTGCTTTCGCTCCACCGGGCCAGTCTCCAGCAATACCACATTGCCTTTGACTCCCCCCGGTGAAACGATAGTCAAACTGTCTGCTGAGAGATATTCTCCAGACTGACCGAAGAGGAAGGACAGTGTGAGGAGTGTATACAAACCTGTTGACCGTTGGACCGTCTGCAGGTTCTCTCGGAAGAATATCTGGAAGTACAAGGATCCGGCTGAAGGCAATTCCATATTGTCCCCTTCCGGCTCCTCTAATCTTTCAGAAATTCTCGCCTGAACCAGTTTCCCCTCGCACCATGGAGTTAATCTCACGCAATCCCACATTGCATGGAGTTCCCCAGTAGGACGACAGGCAACTAATTCGCCGAGAAAATCTCCAGACTGACCGAGAGAAATTAATTAAAATGGATCGAGATGTTTCCAAGTGCGCTTAAAGAAATAAATTCCAGGAAAGTAACTCGTAGGACAAATTTTGCCCCGATATCAAGGTTACTCCCATTCCTAAAAAATAAGTCGAGTGTACACCTAGTAATTTAACAATAACGCATAATACTGGTGATTAACTAATCGAATCAAATGTTTATATAGTACTGCCATCGCAATTAATACAAACCGGAACGAATTAACGGAGCAAATTAACAAAATGAAATGAATCCATATAAAACGATGATGAATATATATAACGCAACGTTAAAGTGCAATAAAATCTAACAGGAAAAGCTTATTGTTTACCTGAGCCCCTGTCATGGATGGGAGTAGTCGTTATCGCCGACTTACCCTTCTTTAATCCCTTTCGTAAATTATAGAGTTCAGCGGGACAGTACAGTGCTAACACTGGTCCTGTCATCTTAAGGGCGTGACTAACACACTGGATATTTTCAGGGCTTGGTTCCCGAAGTATCTGGTTCATTGTAACCCCAATAGTCTGGGCCATTTCCTTCTTAAGCCAACCGCTCTTCGGTAAGTGCCAGTACAATTCCGTCAAAAATACTAGGATACGGCGACCGTCGGATGTCTTGAAATCCATATATCTCTCACGGTAATAAGCCAGTTTTAACCTAACCAGCCCCACAAAAACACTATTATTCCCCGAATTCATCGAGTTCAATAACCCATACAGTTTCGCGCCCGTATAACAGAAGTTCGGTTCATCGATAGATTTATTGAAAAAAATCTCCATGATAAGACTTATCACGAAGGGATTATTATTAAAACATTCAAAATAATTCCAGGCTCTCGAGGCAATTGTCTCAAAAGATCTCGGGTCTTCATTTAAAAGACTTACAATATCCATGGCGTACCTCACCGCAAAGCTCTCGTCCGATGTTGGAACATGATCTGCCATAGGGGTAGAATGCGCACTATACGATGCTGGAATATATCCCCTTTTTGGAACAAACTCATTAGAGAGGGGAGATAAAGATGACATACAACGTGGCCTTCGTAGCACCTTATGCACGATGGGCAGGCCATAATAGGTGCGTCCGCACGTATCGCCCATGATTACCTAGGATGTTAACACCGTTCGATATATGTTTTTATAACTAAAACGCAAAGAAAGTTCGAAGAACGAAAGCTTTGGGCACAAAATAAATTTCCAAAAAAAAGTGTACCCTACGTACTTACAGAAAAAAAAAATCCGCTATAATAATTATACCACAGTGGGTATGAACAATCAAATAAACATTAATACTAATGTGAGTGTACCTCAAAGAACCAAAATCACCACCGACCAGTGTGCAGTGATAAAACAATAAGTTTGTATTAGTGTATATATATTTGTGTAGGTGAGTGTGTATATGCTTTGATTTAATACTGATTTAGGAATGGTTGAGGCAGACACCAATCCCCTCAGGGCTCCCGCATGTCGATGGCCTCGATGGCAGTTGGTGAAAACTATGAAGCATAGTCATCACCAAGTGTCATCCAGGTCGCCGACCCAGCTTCAGGTAGAACCGAAACGAAGGACGGAAACGGAACTCAAAATCGCATCGCCACGAAAGGGAAACTTCTTCAAAAAATAAAAAAATTTGGGGAATCCGCTGTTCAACCACAACTGAGCTACCTTTCGGAAAATCAATCAGTTGAGATGAACAGACGAGAAAAAACGATTCAGGACAAAACAAAAAAATAGAATTTAAAAATCTGAATGGACCTTCAGAAGGAACAAGGGGCGCAGTGGCAGGCGGTAACACGCCTGTTACCAGAGACGGTTAAGCCCTTGTACCCTCTTCAACTTCCATCAGGAAAAATTAAAGAAGATCCTGTTCAAAGACCGACGCAGTGGCAAGCGGTATCACGCCTGATACCAGAGTCGCCGACCCTAGAAACAGGACAGGGATGAACCACTACTACACCTACACGCATAGCCAAGCGAACACCGCTTGTTAGCAAGCCGTGCAGGATAGCACGGTTCGAAGCTACTCCAAAACGAAGAAGTTACCGCGTAAGTGAACGGACAGGCCTAAAAGCGAAGACAAATAAAAATTCACATAGAATTTAGACAAGCGCTGAGAAAAAAAAAATTCGACAAAACAGACAAAGGCTAAGGCCTCGCGGTACTACCTTAGCCCACAGCGAGCGCTTGGTAAAAGTGGTGAACCATAGACGAAAAAAAATCAAACATTGTCCGTGAAGGCACAAGTGGTACTAAACCAAAAAAAATTTAAACTTCAAGGTCCGTGTAGGACAGTCAACGGGCTTTAAAAGCTACGTTGGGCGCCATTTATGTACCAGCATAATGGCGCGATATAAATAGTGGGCGCCACTTATGCGAGGTGTTACCCCCTTAGCCACAAGCCCGGAAGAGCATGGCCAAGGAGCCAACACCATACATAAGAAATAAAAAGAAAATCCGGAACTCCTACGCCGGCCACACGGAGTTGTCTAGCTCGCCGGAGGGGTCGTGGGGTGTGTGGCCGGGGCTTACCGAGGCTGGTTCACCACTTACCTGTGACTATGAAAAATCTTAAATTCCACCTCCATCCTTCGCTCGTCGCCCGAGCCGCGTCAACCCTGAAAAGAAAGGATCCCCCCCTCAACCATTCCACCGAAAAAAATCTAACACAGAGCCATTCTCATGCTTATAATCATTTAATGCGAAAACTCAACATAAACATATAAATGTGAACAGATACAATTAAAAAAATTACATACGAGTTGCGTACTTTATGCACGTTAACCGTAAAGTGCGCAGTATTGGCCAATACCCCTCACTTTGTACAATGGATGATACAATCACCAGAAGAGGAAAACAAAATTTCCTGAACCAACAAAAAAAACCAAAATGTAAATATCACAGACAAGGAGCAACCAAACTCAGAATTAATTATAAATAAGATTCAAAGTTATTGTTAATTCTACGCAAAATGATTATTTAGTAACAAATGTAATAAATTAAAGCCTAAAATTTTTTTATTTTATTTTGTGTAAATTCTTTTGTGTGTCGAAGCAAAACTAACAATCACAGCTTGTCGTGTAAGTGCTATTAAATAATAATTGATAATTGAATATATAATATATACATATAGATGATGACTAAGTAGGTAGACAATGTCACGATTACTGGCTCGGGACCAAAAATACGGATGATTGCGCCTTATCGAATTATCCCAGGGGTTGTATAATCCGCACAGCAATCCAGAAGTAATGAACTCACAAAATATTGGTTTTCATTTGACTATGGTCGGTCTAAGTCACAGTCTTGATAGAAAAGTGACGTCTGCAACTTTATTGGTAAATAACCTAACGCAGTGAGATATAATTTGCAGTACAATAGGTAATTATTTGTTTTTTTTTTTTTTTTTTTTAAACGGTCCAAATCACCAAATCACCAAGGACCCGTCATATTTCGTGTGATTATAAGTAATCCTCACACCTTACGGCGAAAATCCTCTTATCAAGCTCAATCTCGTTTTGATCCGCCACCAAATATATGCAGGTATAAATTTAAATTATCTTTTACCTACCGGTTTCAATAGAAGCAAAAAATATTACGGTCCCTACGCCTTTGACCTGTTTCTTTCCTCTTCTTCTATATTTCTTATTCTGGGGGTTAATTTTCCTTCAGCAGCCTTTTCCTGAAGAGCAGCCTACAACTTTTTCCCTTCGTTATCCTGGATTTCTTTCTTCCATATATAATCAATTCGTCCGTATTTTTAGATTTTACGGCACCAACCCAAAAAAAATAAATCCCAATTCTATCGATTCAACGCCCTTCCAACTGTTTTTTTTAACTTTTTTTCCAAAATTTCTTCACATACTACTTTATTTACAACTTTTTCCAAATTTTCCGACCATTTTCTTTCCAACTTTTTTTTCCAACTCCCCAGAAAAAACTCCTTTCATTCCTCATTTTTTTTCTCGCCTATCCTGTTTAAATTTTCCTTTTCATCCCAAGTAATTTACAGTAAATTTCCCCTTGCCTACAGGGTGATTTCCAAACTAAATTCCCCCGTCAAAATAAATTTTCCAACCGACCGTTACAGTCATCAGCGAAGCAGTGAAGTGGGTTGGAGGGGATTGAGAGCAGATCATTAATGAAGATTAGAAAAAGTGCGAGTGAGAGAATTGACCCCTGGGGAACTCCGGCCGAAATGACATGTGGGTTGGACTCGACGCCGTCCAATACTACCTTGATTGAACGGCCTGAAAGAAAGCTCTTAATCCAGTTCCTTAGAACTAAGTGTATACCAATAGCTTGGAGTTTATTCAACAGAGCTGGGTGCCATACTCTGTCAAAAGCCTTTGATATATCTAGAGCAACCAGACCAGACTCGCCAAAGCTGTGAATGCTTTGGTTGATACGCTCGGTTAAACACACAAGCAGATCGCCAGTAGACCGTTTAGGTCTGAAGCCGTATTGCCTGTCGTGTATAATTTGGTTGGATTCTAGATATTTCATCAGCCTTTTATTGATTATTGTCTCCATGATTTTGGAGAGAACAGAAGTAATTGCTATTGGGCGGTAGTTTAAAAGGTCGCTGGCTTCACCTTTTTTTGGGATTGGCTGAACATGAGCTAGTTTCCAAGAGTCGGGATACACTCCGGAGAAGTAAGACAGGGCAAAAAGTTTGCGCAGAGGTTTAGCCAAAGGTGAGGCACATTTTTTAAGTACCATAGGGGGGATTTTGTCGGGACCAGTGGATTTATTGGCGTCGAGTTCTATAGCCCTATAGCCTACTGCCTTTGGTCTGTCAAGAAAGAGTTCGCGAAATCGGGGCCCGGGTGCTTCCAAATCCACTCTGGCTCTCTGGTGGGTCCAGAAACTTAAGGGAGAGCAGTGGTTGTATGGGTCTGGTTCTTGGCTTGGTGGACTCCTGCCAGTCATGCTGATTTCGGTCTGTTGTGGTTTCCGAAAGTGGGACAACGTCGGGGTACCATGATACCGAGCTAAGTCAGACAACACACAGTAAGCAGTTATATTCTGGAATACAACGTTAGCACTAAACGGACTTGAAGGACTAGCCATGCTTGTTCCACACATTTTTCCTTGGCAAGCTCTGGATAGATCTATAATATACATATGTTCACCGCAAACTTTCCCACTCTTGGTAATGCTTTCGTCGTTCATAGACGTTGAAGGTGGACCAGAACGATCGACAGCTTTCAATGCTTTATACCACTCATCCCTATTTTTAGACATGTTCGATTCAACGTAAGTCTTATGAAACAATTTTAGCTATTCGGTAAATGATTTGACGACGTTTTGTCTGTAACACAAACGTTTAGGCGAACTCTTTGCTCAACTGATTTCTTCGTTTACTTGTTCACTGCTTTGAACACTCTTCACAAATTTCAAATGGCAATCCAATACAGCGTTACCCGCTTACAGAGAAATACTATCATCTTCTTAACAATATATTTTACGCGTCTTTCAAATGGCAAATTCCGGGTACATTTTAAACAGTATAAATGCTCATTTAATTTCCACGACGTATTTGCATATTCAAAAGATTTTAGAGAATATATGCCGCAGGATAAAGAAATTCTCAAACACGTAGCACAATTTTACTATGAGAGACGAAGTTTTGAAACCTATGCACTGTCACAAAAAGCGCTCAAACGATTAAGTGCTAGGATTTGGTAATGCAACAGTTCTGTAGATGTCATTCTATCTACAGACAATTCCTTTTTATAGAACTTGGTTAATGGATACTAGCCAGAATATATTCTTTTGGTGCATACTGATGGTGATTTGCGATTACCATGATATTATCAGGCTTTCTGTGTGCTTGTCATGTACCTACCAACCATTTGGTCAACACGCTTCAATTGTCGAACACAAAAATCTCGATCGATAGATGTACTAGAACTTCTTTTTAGCTTAAATACAAATCCCAAGCTAGTGACCAAACTGAAGCACTCGTAACACCCATTTTCCAGGCATTAGTCAGGTACAAGTTTTGTTCCCTCTTTCTCTGTCTCTCTTTAGAAACAAACTTACAACCACCTCACCACTTGTATACGCCTTTCAGCTAAAACTTTTATGCTGCTTGTCTCTTGAGTGGAAATCCTCTGTACGAAATTTTGCTCCCTATATCATCATGATTGTCACATTGCCATCTATGGTCTCGTGCATCTTCTGCCAAACAAAGGTCCGCGGACGTGTGGAAAATAAAATAGAACAGGAAAAGGTGAAGTTTTTTTAGGAAACAGGCCCACGTCTTGAAGGAATTTGTTTTTACACACTTGTTTCACCGTCACCACCCACGTCACATTTGTTTTTTTTTTATCATAAGTTTTGCTGGCCTCGATGATGCGAAAATATATTGTGAAAAAAATTTTTGCGGGAAATTGCGTAAGTTTTGTAGTGTGATATCAGCCGGAGGGAAATATGGGTCAATTTTTTGTATGGGGGTTTGTTGAATGTTTATGATGAGGGATTTATCAGAAATTTGCAAATTTGTTAATGGGTATCTACTGTAGGAATTTAGAAAAAATTTATTTCGTGGATAGGTATGTAGACGTTGCAGCTGGAAGAGTGACTTCTAGGTAAAGTTATTCCAGCCCACAAAACATATCAATTGATAAACTGCAAAAATTACAGACTAATCGCGCTGTTGAACACGTCAACTTACATATTCCTATCACATATTTTGTTAAGTTGACTGAAACCGTATGTGGAAGACAAAGTAGGTGATTAGCAAGCAAGATTTAGGAAGAATAGATAGACCAAATATTTATTATGACACAAAAATACTTTGACAAGTTATGGGAAGGAAGCATGCAGATATATCTATGGTCTGGTCTTCTATTCATTTATCATAGAAACACTTATGACCTGCTTTTGAGAGGAGGGCTATGGATCATTGTAATAACATATGGGTTTCCCGAAAAAGTTAATAGAAGTATGTAAAACGACGTGTGCCTAAAGATTTGTCATTTACACTTAGAGAACATGAATGTCAAACTCATTCTCTTTGAAGCACAGCCTATAAGTGGAGCGTTTTACCCTTGCGATCCTCCATAGGTGGTAATTTGGGGGGTAGTCACCAACTAAGCCAACTAAAATTCTGACATCCTTTCTGCTGCCTCCAAGTTATTCTTTGGCGGTGTAGCGAGCTGGTCCATGGAGTTCACAGGTTAGATCATCTAAGACCCATTTCAACAGATCGGTGTAAGTCCCCCAAAAATTTATTACGGATCGATAAAAATCTTGTCTGATCAAGGCGTCCACCTTTTCATTGCCATCGAAGCCCAAATGGTCCAGGACTACATAAGGGTGGCCTGATTGATTGTAACTAGCTAAACAAGGGCGTGTTGGCATTTCCAAATTAGACTTTATTGCTCTGACGGTAACTTGTCTGTCATGAAGGATAAAGATATGCCCCTTCTTAATTTTTCATGGCGCATGTCAATATAGCGTACACATCTTTTTGTCAGTATCAAAAGTGTCCAAACTGAACGCACTACAAACCCCAACACCCACGCCTGTCTCTGTTTTGGAGCCATCCGGATACTATACGAGCTCTTTAAGTGGTATTCACGGAAAATCCCGAATAGATTCTCTTGTATTTTCGCAGAAGTTTAAATTTTGAAATCATTCTTGTTTCTGGGAGGGATATTTTTTCTGTAGATCATCCCCATTGAAGACGATCGCCTTCTGGTTCAAAACCAGTTAAAATACAATATACATCTCTCTGCTCCTCACTATCGTTAGACAGTGACAGAGAACATGAAAGTCAGACTTTTTCTCCTTGAAACACAGCCCACAGCTGGCGCTATCCTTCCGATTCTCCATAGCTGTTCATTTAGGGCGCAGGTTTCATTGATTAAGGCATTATTTTTGCTATGCCCAGTAAATGGCCTGAAGACGTACGTGACGGCCCAAGAATAAATGAATGTCAAATGATGATGAATGGTGCATTTCATCAGTGTCCCATCATCTAGGCATCTAGGGCCATTTTCAACGCACTGATGAGTGCCCTAATAATCGCTTCCAAAGTGGTGACAATATCGGAGCCCTGGCTGACCAAGGTCATATAAAGGTGACCCGATTGATTATACCGTGCTTATCAAGTAGCCACAGTGTTCGCAAATCTCGGCATACGTGCCTGCCACTGTTTTAGAGAATTTTGTCGGGGCCAGTGGATTTGTTGACGTTGAGCTGTTTGAGGCACCTAAATACTTCGCGAGTCCTGAAGTGATCCCGGCCCATTGAGTGGGTGGTGTTCCCTGATGGCGAAATTCCAGGACTTTCTCAGTTTGATGTACGCACGACGAAGTGACTCTTTAGGCGAATGTCTGTATGCTCTATAAGTGTCTTATTTAGCTTAAATTGCATTCTTACATTCCCCTTTGAACCATCTGTTCGGCCTAAACTTCATAGATTTGGTAGTTCACTCTACGCATACCCGCTCGTATAATTTTGGTGACACAGTGAGCGGCATAGTTCGCGTTGGCACTACGGAAACACAAATCCCAGTCAGTGGGTTGGAAAAAACGAATAAGACCCACACTAAACTAGTTCATGGTCCGAGTTGCCAAGGGGTGAGTTAACCTCAACGGATTACTACGTCGGATGAAAAGTAATGAAAATGGCCTTGTTGCAGTGTTATACCTGCTAAGACAAGGCGACTGCCATCAACGGACCGATTAAAGCCTGAACCAAATATGACGTGCTGTACCGTAACCGTACGTCCCCAACGAACGAGCATATGCAAGTTCATTTAAGTCAATTTAGGTCGATGCCATATAACACTCATGTTCTCAGAAGGAGAAAGATGTCGTCTGATCCAGGGGAATTGTGATCGAATCGCTTTTCTGATAGCTTTTGTTGTGTTAATAACGGCAACGATACACGGCTCATCAATTCCAACTGTCGATAGATCAAGGAAGAGAACAGAGTGAAGTTTGCGCGATTTAACACCCTCAATTGGCCTATAAATTCACAATTTACAGAGGCATTGAGTCGTGTATCATCACCTAAAAGGGGGCTAATAGCAGTGTAGCAGAAGGAGCTTACCACGCTCCCCTTCGCAAATGCAGTTCTAATTCCTTTTTAGCATTGCATGGTTCTACTTAGACCTGTTTTTGAAAAGTGCAAAGTACTAGCGATTGCCTATAACGATTTTACCAAGCGGACCCCAACTAAGTACAAACCATGCTGCTTGACTTTTGTAATCGAACGAGAACTGATCTATTGAGTATGGTATATGGCACTCTTTATGGCCACGAAGATAATATTCCGTTTTCTTTGTCCAGTTTCTGCAATTTTGTTCAATTTCTTAAAGCTCCAATATTGCTCCCTTCGCAGCATATTAGAAGTGCTCCAAATTTACTTCCCCTAGAAGCGCTCCGAATATTCCTTCCCCTTGATCGTCCAAAAGCTTCTAAAAATAATTTCTAAGAAGAATATTTGAGTTTGTAACGATTAAGCAAAACGTATTTCGCATTAGAACGAATGAAGAGTTTGAGTGGTCTACGATGTTTCGGATATGTTGTACGGACTTCCCTCCCTGCCTAGATTTTTAATGGTAGAACGATTATAGATCAAGCGTAACACGACCACGGAGTAGGTAAATGGATGACGTACTATAAGATGTACGTCGAGACATGCTGGAAGAACAAGCTTCAAGAGGCTAGAGTCCTAAAACTAAACTATATTTCAATGTTATTTACAAGTAAATTCTCTAAATTAATAATCAACTAAAAAAAATCCACCAAACTCCTCCGAACTGGTCCATCATATTTTATTTATAGTACAATGCGTCGCGACATAAATCCGTTGTTACTAAAACGACGAAAATCTTGATTTCCTTGGCGACTGACTTATCTCAACAAATTTTTTCTTATGAACGAACCCGCATTGAATGTTTCTCTCAAAACTAATATCGACAACTCGACGAAAAAAAACAAATTTATTTAAAAACAAACAAAAATTTCTACCACCCAAAAACAAAAAAAAAAACAAGTCTTTTCCTTAACTCTTCCAAAACGTCGTCGTCAAAATTCAAATAAGAAAAATAATAAAAAGAAATTCTAAACTTCTCTTCTGTGAATGAGTGACAACTTCACGGTTTACATACATTGTCTGCTTTTGGCCTGAATTTTATATTTTATCGTTATATATGTTTAACCGTGTGTATATATCGTCCAAGAGCACAACAACACAAAGCTTACCTGTATATATTATACCTGACGTCACTTTGCCTAAGATTCCCGGCCTTCGGCTTAGTCAGGTAAGACACAACTCTGTATATTTATATTATTATTAAGTCCGTAACACACCACACAGCAAAAAGGCACACAAAGCGGGCTACGAATGAGACACAAGAAAATAAGACGTTGTTGTCGGAGCTCAGTTAAAAAGTAGCCGTGAATAGATCCGCACACCGCGCTCGAAAAACGAGAATTGGTAGTAAGTGTACCAGATGTTACCTGTCGCTGGTTCGCGCATAGGTATACATACGAATTTGTAAATAGATGATTGTAACGAGCTTTGTACTTTAAAACGACACGAAACCTTTACTCCATTGGTCCGTGAAAAAGGTGTAAGAAAGTTCGGCTTTTGTTTGGTCTAGACCAAAGTAGAAGTTGATCTACATACAAGATCAGCTGATCTTCACTAGATTTGAGTGACGTGATACAACATAGAAGAATAGAAAAAGATAGAGAGAAGAAGAAGAAAAACCAAAGTGTGGTTAGTTTGTCTGTTTAGTAAAAAAATAAAGATAAAGATCATAAAGTGAAAGGGTCAAGAGCCACCGACAATCAAGAGTGTAGTTAGTGTGCGGTTACAACTTTACAAGTTTTTTTGCGTGTTAAACTCGATAAATTTGCGTAGGCTATGACGTGAACCCGATCGTTTCCAACTTCAACGACCAGCACGATCGTTTCAACTTGAACGACCAACACGATCGATCGATTGATCTGCTCCAACCGACCGATCTACTCCAACCATTCGACCGACTGATCCTCGTCGTTGTCGTTCGTCAGGTGTGGCTGTTACCTCTTAGATCAGCCATGAAACGATGATGATGATGGCAACCACAAAAAAAATGACATTGGTGCAATGTTATCATCGTGTCCCCAGTGTTTGTTATGTAAAAAAGAATAGTGTCGTGTCTTTTGTCCAAATCAATTGATGCCGAAAATTCAACATCCGTGCAAAAAGGAATAGAGCATTGTTTTTTTTTTCTATAATACTGAAAACTGGTTTTGCGCGCATCTGAGAGAGCGGGGCCCCCCAAAACACTGATCGTTATGTTTGCACCACGGAATTCCTCACCGCCAGCTATATGCCTTGCCGCTTATCAGGTTTGGAACATTTCTCAGCACGTTTAAGAGGTGATTGGGATAATTTTTGTTTCACACTCCCGGGGCACTAATGTTTAACTGGTTTTAAGCCACCACCAATGCTTGCTTTTTGATAATATTAATTTTTTTTTTAATTTTTAATAATGGTGCAATAACACTAAATAAAAAAAAACAAAACACGTTAAACGCGATAAGAAACTTAAATATTTATGGAAAGTCATAAGGTAAACAAAAACAATATTTTTTTTTTGCTTTTAAGGCCATAGTCTTGTCCTGGTCCATGCTCCTCTCCGTCTCTCTCCCTCCACATATGCGATACCTACCTTACCTGAAAATATCCACTCATAAAAAACAAGTTCTCTTTCCTCAATAAGTTCCTTAAGCATGCTCAGTTACCTAATTGAATGAATTTCAGCTGAGTGAACACTCGCACTCGAGCTCGTGTAAAAATGGACAGGTGTAAAAATAATTCTAAGAAAAATGTTATTGAGAAAAAGATATGCTCGTCGTCGACAGGGAAATTGTCGATTGGGAATACTTAACAGCAAAAAAAAAGAAAAGAAAAATGATTTATTTTCCTCAAATTGCTGTTGTGTTGCTGTTGCTGTTTTGGGGCTTCGCACAGGTGAATGAGCATCCCTAATAAGAACTGGAGAAAATCTAAGAAAAAATCTTTAATTAAGAAGAAAGATCGCTCCTTGGAATTTCTTGCCTCCTACGTGATGCACGTGACTGTAAGAAAATGTTCGCCCTCTACTATCACAGTTATTTCGTTTAGGGCAAGCACACCTTGTTATGCTGCATATTTTTGTGGAGTTGTTGTTGTAGTTGAGGGGAAAAGTGCTTGGGAATTATTACACTTGTTTTATTTTGGGTCCGATGGATGCCGCCGATGTTATAAGCAGATCCTTTTGGGACTACCCTTTGGGATTTTTGATGTAAAAAGAGTCATGTCTTATGAAAACGATGAGATTAGTGTATGTACAAGAGTGAAAGGTTATCTGGATTTGAAATTTTTTGAGGCTTAAACACAATGATTGATTACTTACAACATGTTTTTAAGCGAATTTCATTTGAATTTCATTTTATCTGTTTTATTACCATTTTATGACCCGCTCTTTTTTATTTATTACCCTTTTATTACCTCTGATAAATGTTTTGTACAAAAATTTCATTACATTTTTTTTAGAAATCATGAAGAAAATAGAAAAAGGAAAAGGAAAATGGAAGTCCATTGCGAAGGTTCATGTTTCGATTCCACATTCCGACAATTTTCTTCATATTTATTCTTCCACTTGGATAACATTCAATATTCGATCTGTTGTATTACCATTTTATGACGTTATGTTTTATTACCCTTTTATTACCTCTGCTCCTCTCCCTCCTCTTACTTTCCATCTTGAAATCAATATCCCACACACTTTTCTGTAAGCTTGTTTGCGCAAGCAATGGGTATGTAGTCTAAGGAGTAAGGCGGTCCCGGGTTCGAATCCAAGCAGCACTGCTTTCCTTCTTTCTTCTTCCCTCTTTATATTCCTGATTCCTCCTGTCATAGCCCTTCTCCGCTGACCCGAGCGTATATCATCGGTTGGTTGATGAGACTCAACTCGTTTCAGGAGGCATAACACTCGAGCTATTTGTTTCTCGATGCCTCGATGTCAGAGTCGCGATAGCAATGGTCAGGAGTAGGTGGAATAAAATATTACGGCTTGGTTGTGGCAGTTTCTTCCTTCACTACTATCTCTCTCTTCACTATCCTCCGACTAGAGCTTGCTGTTTGACATTGCACTCTATACAAAAATAAAAATAGATTGTCGACAGACGCAACAACTGAGAGATCCTGGTCGGAGCTAAGAGCTGTCGCGCAAAACAGAGTCCGCTGGAGGGCAACTGTTTCCGCCCTATGGCCCATGAGGGATTAAAGGAGTTTAAAGAAGAAGAACAAGAAGAGGCAGACAATGGGGCTTTCTCTGAGCCTCTAGTCTTTCACATAAAATAAGATACGAACTGAAGAGATATTTCTTACATTTTTAAGGCAGTGAAATGTTCTACTGGAGTGGGGCTGCCATTCGTCCGGCTTTCCTGGATTTGTCCTAGTTTGGGAGGCGTTCAGGGATCGTCCGGGAGGGGTTTTAAAAAGTTTCAGGGTAAAACCCAGGCACTTTTGTGTCAGTGGTGACCCGATTAATTGAATGATAAGCAATAAATTAAAACAAATCTTAGTTTCACGTGTTAGCTCGTAAGTCTAGGGGTAAGGCGCCTGACTACTATCCCAGAGGTCCCGGGTTCGATTCCCGGCGGTGCCACGGTCCTAGCCTTTCCCAATTTCCCACCTACATAACTTTCCTTCTTTCTTCTTCCCTCTTTGCATTCCTGATTCCTCCTGTCATAGCCTTCTTAGTTCTCTTCCCCGCTCCACCAAGCGCATGTCATCGGTTGGTTGATGAGATTCAACTCGTTTCAGGAGGCATAACACTCCAGCGAGTTGTTCTCGATGCCCCGATGTCAGAGTCGCAAAAATGGTTGGGAGTAGGTGAAATAAAAATACCACAGATAGGTTGTGACAGTTCTTTCCTTCACTTCTCTCTCTATCTCCCGACTAGAGCTGCTGTTCGACATTTAAAAAAAAAAAATAAATAAAAAAAAAATACATGGTCGACAGTACAAAGGGGCCTTCCCTAAGTCTCTAGTGTGTCACATAAAAAAAAAGTCGCATCCAAGCAAACTTCGGCATGGCAAAAATGCTCTCACTTTATTTCAAAGTTCCAGTGACAATTCAATGATCAAACGTACACTGATCTCTGCAAAACAGAGTCCGCTGGAGGGCAACTGTTTCCGCCCTATGTCCCATGAGGGATTAAAGGAGCGTTAAGAAGAAGAAGAAAACACTGATCTGAAACGAAAAGAGGGCTAATCCAATCGTTATAGGAAACCAAGTTTTAAGTTATCAATTGACTTAATGTCCAAACGTTATTTTTTAGATCAAATTGGCCAAGCAAGTGCCAATCGGTATAGGAGTTATTAGGATTTAAATAGTAACTAAACACTCAAATAAAAGGTGATCTGCCAAGCCCTTGGCCCCGGCACAGATCCGGCAGACCTTTGTTTTTTAGCATAAAAGGGTTCAAATTTTAATTTGGTTGTAGGTTGAAACCCTTACTCGATAGGTCAGTTGTAGCCCCAAAATTACCACTCGCTGCAAACTTAGACACCACTTCCGATCAGGCAGACCACAATTCCTCTTATGGACGCTGTGATTACTAACATTTCAAAAAAAATTCATCGTCTTACTCGATAGTCACGTTTTTGCACCCTGTTCTTGATCTATTAGTACATCCCCATTTTTATACTTGCAACATCGTCACTCTGGGTTTAAACTCTTTACGTTGCTGATTAGATTACCTTTTTATAAAAATTTCTTAAGTCATTTGAGTTTGCTGATTCTTCTATTTTCCTCACTTCTCCTTCCAAATACTGCATTTTTTTTGTGTGTATGCTCTTCTCAGTTCCTGTCTTTTCTTTATACTCCTCTTCAGAATATATTGTTTTGTGTCTACTTAGCATGATTTGATCTGCTCTGTTTTTCTTCACTGAGCCTTTACATTGTTATATTTATTTAATCTTAAGCCTGCACTATACTATTCGCGAACCTAGTCGAAGTCGAAAATGTAGAGACGCACTTAAATTCACTGTGTGCGGACTGTACTTCGCAAATTTGGCGGTATTCGCGCTCGATTCAAAGAGCTCGAGGAGTATGGGGTGCCGGGTGAATAGGCTCCTCGCGAGGTTGAACGAATGTGTAGTCACGTACTTCGGACTTGGAACAACTTCGATAAGTTCTTCGCCGAAGGAACTCCGCGAGCAGTGTAGTGCAGGCTTTACGTTACTTGTTCTTTTAATTCCTGCACAATCGGACTCCGTCTCTGTTTCCTCTACTTGTTTTTATTGTTGATATCTTTCCCTAAGATTCCCAAGTTGTCCTGTCCGAGGTTGTGCGGTAGGCTTCATAGCAAGATCTTAATGCCAGGATTATATAAAAAAGAGGTGACCGGGAATAAACTCACTATCACCCAAATGTCCGGGGTTTTTGTAGCTTTGGACCGGCCTTGGCTATTTGAGGTGATGGCAGCCCTTTACTGGGGGACATATCTTACTCTTTTTGAGGAAGTGGAATTTCCAACTTGAATTTGGTCGGGGTAAGATTGTAAAATATAAATATACATTGTGGAGACATAGCTTTCTAACCAACTCTGAGGCAGATTAATGCATATTAGATACAAACTCGTAAAAAAGCTCTTCATTGGTATTTGTTTTCATTCTTTTTTTATTACAATAGCACCTCGTCATTTTGGTATTACAATAGCCTCATTTCAAGTATGATATTGTACTGGTACAAAAGAGGCACCTCTTACAAACTCTTTTTATGATCGTGTTCTACCCAACACTAAATGGTAATCCTTCATCCGTCACACGCTACCAAACTGAACATGTGAAATACACGAATTATGGCAACAAAATGGCAGGCCAACGAGCTAATTGGGCCTATCCGATTGCACTGGAGGCAGACCAAACTTACATGTTTGGTTTTCCATATAATATTTAAGTAAAATTGATTAAAAAAAAATTGATCTTAATTAATAAAAGAAAGTTTCTGTATGCGTGTATGTATGTGTGCGCTATAGCGGGCGCACCAGTCATCGTAGAGCTTCGAAATTTTGCACGAAGGTCCGTTGGGGTCTGCCCTGAAACACCTCGAAGCCAGATTTTCGAAATTCAAAATGGCCGCCGAAAAATGACCGAAATTCAAAATGGCCACCAAAATATGAATTTGCAAATTGTGTTCCGATTTCAATGAAAGTGGGTATCTAGGGGTTCTTAAGGTCGCTAAAAACGAATTTGTGGTCAAAACTTAAAAATTCAAAATGGCCGCGCCAATATGGCCGACGAATTTGCCAATTGTGATCCGATTCCAATGAAAATCGATATCTGGGGTTTTTTGAGGTAGCAAATAACGAATGTTTGATCGGACCTTATAAATTCAAAATGGCCGCGCCAATATGGCTGACGAATTTGCCAATTGTATTCCGATTCCAATGACAATCGGTATCTGGAGTTTTATGAGGCAGCAAATAACGAATGTTTAAACAAAACTAATAAATTTGCCAATTGTGATCCGATTCCAATGAAAATCGATATCTGGGGTTTTTTGAGGTAGCAAATAACGAATGTTTGATCGGACCTTATAAATTGTGTTCCGATTTCAATGAAAGTGGGTATCTAGGGGTTCTTAAGGTCGCTAAAAACGAATTTGTGGTCAAAACTTAAAAATTCAAAATGGCCGCGCCAATATGGCCGACGAATTTGCCAATTGTGATCCGATTCCAATGAAAATCGATATCTGGGGTTTTTTGAGGTAGCAAATAACAAATGTTTGATCGGACCTTATAAATTCAAAATGGCCCGCGCCAATATGGCTGACGAATTTGCCAATTGTATTCCGATTCCAATGACAATCGGTATCTGGAGTTTTATGAGGTAGCAAATAACGAATGTTTAAACAAAACTAATAAATTCAAAATGGCCGCCCCAATATGGCCGACGAATTTGCCAATTGTGATCCGATTCCAATGAAAATCGATATCTGGGGTTTTTTGAGGTAGCAAATAAGGAATGTTTGATCGGACCTTATAAATTCAAAATGGCCGCGCCAATATGGCTGACGAATTTGCCAATTGTGAGGAAGAACTGTATATAGTTCAATTATAAAAAGGCCCCGCTATAGCGCACACATACATACACGCATACAGAAACTTTCTTTTATTAATTAAGATAGGTAACTCTAAATTTTTATATGTATCCAAAATCAATTTTGCAGATTTGTTCTTTTTTTCATTATACTTTTTCCTACCGCGGACTGTGCACACATAATCTTTTTTTATTGAAAGGCGTTGCAACGCACGCGGGTTTTTTGCTAGTGAATAATAATACTTAGAAACATACAAAATAACACCCTGGATCTGATGACCAAATATGGAACTACATCCTCATAGCCAACATAACATTTTAACGACTATCGGTTTTGACTTAATAATATCGATCGTAATGGAATAGAAATAGCTAATCGATTTGTTACAAAATGAAACCAGATGTAGTTATCCACCTACACTATGCTATCGATTAGATAAATCAAGTGCGAATGAGTTTTTTTATGCTTGTTTAAAACATTAACAGATTCAAAATTGCATCACCAGCTCTAAACATGAATGTCGTCTATCTTCTAAACTAAGATACTGAAATTACAACAATTTTCATAGATCAATAAAAAGAACTCCCTCTATTCAAATATCGTTATTATTGGCAGTAAATTTCGTCCGACTTCGAGTGTAATAAAAGCGATTTTAATGATTGAAAAATTACCATGCTGTGTGCGATAATGCTACAAAGTTGAACAATTCTCTTTGGTTTTAAAACTTATATATCGCATGAAATGAAAAAAAAAAATAGTGTGTATAATGAAACTAGCACTCAAGCCATGCTCTCTAAACTTTTACATCACTGCTAATGATCAGCCTTAACCTTGACAATGTTATATTATTCCCTTAATGATTTTTGTGTTTTTTTTTTAATCTTAAAATCATAATGAACCAAAAAAGCGTAAAATTATTACAAAACTCCACAGCTGAACCACAAGAGAAGATCTCGAAACCCAACGTCAAGAGCCAAAGTAACAACTCAACTCATAGTCGAGAAAAATCAAAAAATTTAACGCTTTGTTGTTTGGGGAGTTTCAGAAACTTCAGACTTTTATGATTAATAATTTCCCTCCATTTTTCCCCCGGTGTGTGTTTTTTTGCTGTTTTTTTCATAAATATTTAATAAAATTTTAATTAATACAAACAGTATTTCAATGCTAAGCAAAACTTGCTCCTCGTGTACGAGTATACGAACGAGAACGACGACGACGAAAAAAAAAATATTGCTGTAGAAGCTGATGAAGGTATATATGGGAGAGTTGAGTTGAGTACATCACCACCGACCAACCAAAGAGTCTTTCAACAGTCGCCCGTTTTCTGTTTGGATTTATTTTTTATTTTATTTGCGAAATTATATAACCACAACACGACGACCTGCATTTATGGACGTGATGTCATCCAGAAGCACTTACCTACTGCTTGCTGCCAACACTCCCAGAAGCGCTTATTAACAATTGCCGACCTCTTTATGTAAATCGCCCGTAAAATGAAAAAAATATGTATAACGACGGAGCGGCCAACAGCGGTAGCAGGTTGAGGATGACTTTGTAAATTTGTTGATTGGATTTGTTGGAATTTTCGAAAAATTCGAAAATTAATTCGATATTGATTGAAATTTGGGATATAGTTTTACCTATACCAGTTTTTTTGTCAAATCAGGGATTTTGTAGAAAATTTCATTATGGCTGAGTGTTGTTCGCCAATGGCCGGTTCGTCAGAGATTGGTTTAAAATCAAAGCAATATTGCGCCAGTTCAATGTCATATCGCCACAGTTGATCAAATTCTAAAGCTTTGTCATCAGCGGCCAAAAATAGGGCCTACTGTTGACCAAATTTCTGCACGCAATACAATTGGGAGAGACCTATCATTATTTACGGGAAAACCAGAAAAATGGCCCCTATTCATTGGTAGTTTTGAACATAGTACCAATATATGCGCATATACCGATGACGAAAATTTAGTAAGATTACAAAAATGTTTAAAGGATGCGGTGCTTGCATATTTACTTCCATCAAATACAGTTCATGAAGCCATCGACTTTTTACGCTTATTATTTGGGCGCACACTATAGCGCCGGTGGTTGACTTTTTTGCACCCGGTGCAGTAGGCCATATTGCGCCCCCGTCACCTGTTCATTTTTTGATCGCAGTGAAGGACAATGGAAAAAGACACAAAAACTTTGTGGAGCTCCTTTAATATATGAAAATGAAAGCCCAGGAAACTGAAATTTTCTGAAATTGCGCTTCATCCAATTGCGCCCGGTGCAAATGCACCAATTGCACCTATGAAAGCGCCGCCCTGCTTCAATCCAATCAGGATTTGCGATCTTGCTTTTGTGCTGAGTTTGCTTGCACTTTAACTTCACAAAACTCTCCCACCAATGCTGTTTAATGGTACAGGCTGTTTTTCGGTGTTAGCTGCACTTCCCTAACTATTTCCATATTATTATATTACAATTCCTATATACTCGAATCTCTTTATTAGAGATCCCTATGTTTTACTCTAAGCCTTGATATTTCAAGGGATATTAGGTGGTCACTGTATTGCATGTATTAGTTTTTACTGTAGAAACTTGCATAGAAAAAAAAACAGTCCACCTTAACAGCCCTCCTGGACAGAGAAGGGGCTTTCAACTAGTGATGAGCAAGACTTTTCTTGCAGTTCTTCCTTTTATTGTACATTTAGCAAGAACAAGACAGGACAAAATAAGACTTCAAGATCAAGATAGCAAGACTTTTTGCTCATCACTAAATGCCTAAAGTCTTGCAGTGATGAGCAAAAAGCCTTCGAAAAAGTCTTGCTAAAAGTCTTGCAAAAATTCTTGCAAAAAGTCTTGCAGTCTTGTCTTTTTCCTGTTAGTGCAAGACTAGACTTGCAGTTTTGACCTATTTTGTCTTGGTCTTGCTTGGTCTTGCTAAATGTACAAGACTAGTCTTGCTCATCATTACTTTCAACAACTTCGGAAGAGAGGCGATCCCCGTGTTTCTCGCCGAATTAGGGATCCATAATAGTCCGACTAGTAAGAATTACAAATCAAGATGTATGGCACCGTGCGGGCCAAAAAAGGATAGACGCCGAAATCAGACGAAATGGAATTGGATAGGCCACACCTTTCGAAAGGCAATGGAAAAAGGCGCAGAAACTCTGTACAGTTCCTTTAATATATGACAATGATGGCACGGGAACACTTTATAATTTTTTTTTTTTTTTTAATTTTTAAATCTTAAAATCTAAAATTGCGCCCGGTGCAAGTGCACCATTTATAACTATGAAAGCGCCGCCTATGCGCCCACGGTTAAGGGATCGCCCATAAATTACGTGAGTCGATTTTTCGTCATTTATGATCTTAAATACTCCCTGATACCGATTTTCAATGGATTGCAAGGCGTCGAATCCAACCCCCACGCCATTTCGGCCGAAGCTCCCCAGGGATCAATTCTATCACCCGCATTTTTTCTAATCTTCATTAATGATCTGCTCTCAAACCCTGCATCCCACTGCTTCGCCGATGACGGTGCTTTGCATTTCTCTTACTCCTTCGACAATATAAGACAAGCATGTGCCAGACCTTGTCTTTACCACCGTGAACTGATGTCCACTTCGATCAACCGGAATATCGAATCGATTCTTCATTGGAGGATATGAATCGTGTTGAATTTAACGCCAGCAAAGCGAATTACTGTCTGATCTTCAACAAAAATTGTACCGACCTTCCTCCTATCTCAGTGGATAAATAGAATCTAACGGCTGACTCAACTCGCAACATCCTAGGGGTAACTATAACGGAGGATTTGCGATGGAATGATCACATAGTCCAAATTGACAAACAAGCCTCCCAATACCTTGGATTACAACTCGTATATCTGAGCAGGCGCCCCAAAAACCACCTTGAATTGCCTCGACAAGGTGTAAAATCGTGCCCTCAAACACATCGGTGATGACCCCCTTCGCGCCTCCATAGACACCTCAAGCAGCCCTCTCTATACTTTATTGCTTTTACCACAGCGACTGTTCCACTGAAATTCAGGACCGCAATATTTTCCCGCAACACAAAACTAGCCCTCCCGGCTCATTCCCATATCCTACAGCTCCCCGTTCGACTGTAGAAGTTCGTTTATGAATAGAACAATTCGACTGTGGAATAATCTCCCGTAGTCAGTATTTCCGAACTCGTACAACCCCTTAGAGTTCAAAAGTGAGGTTCATCGTCATTTTCTTCTACACCCTCCAGACCCCCTCTAACCTTTCCTATTCTCCTTTATTTTTCAAACCAAGCTTACTACTAGACATCACACCATAACCTGAACGACATGACGGACTGGTAGTATAAAGGGTTACTCCTAAGCTTGGTTTTTACATTGAACAAAAAATCAGAAAACATTTGCATAATTCATCCGCCATATTGGAGCCGCCATTTTGAATTTTCAAATTTTGACCACAGAATCGTCATTTGTGGGCCAAAAAATCCCCGACGCCGATTTTCAATGGAATCGGAACCCAATTGCAAAATTCGTCCGCCATCGAGATTCGTCCGCGATCGGGACCGAGTAAGAACGTTAATAAAAATTTTTAGTTCGAAATATAAAGGTTTCAATACTTGTTTAGTAAACGCGCGGAGTATTCGCCCGAAAATTGGAGAGCTGAACGAAATATTCATTAACTCTTCGGTGCATGCTTTATTCATCTGCGAAAGTTGGCTTAATTGTTTTATCCCTTCCTCTACTGTATCCATTGATGGTTACAAGTTATTCCGCAATGATGGCCAAGGACGCGTCGGCGGGGGGGTGGCCATTTACATACGCGATAATTTAAATTCTAAAATTGTCGGATCCTCCAAACAACCTGGAATTGAATTTCTTTGCGTCGAGGTTTCTAATGATGTCGACAAACTCCTCCTTGTCTGTGTGTATTCTCCCCCGGGTGTTTTTAATCCCACTAACGCTAGAGAGCTCATCGAAAGCATAGAGCACCTATCCGGTATCTACAAAAACATTCTGGTTGGAGGCGACTTCAACGTTAATTTAATAAAACAGACTGTCCTCCAATGTACATTTAGGCACACTATGAATTCCCTCGGTTTATCTGCTATTAATGAACTTCCTACATATTTTAATTGTAGGACTCCCTCTCTGCTTGACTTATTTTTTACTAACGATACCACATCTATTATATTCCAAAACCAAATCTCTCCGCCAAGTTATTTGGATCATGATATTCTATTCGTGTCCCACAGCTTTAATGTAGACCCTCCGCCTTTGAAAAGGATTACTTTTCGCGATTTCTCCAATATCGACCGGGAACGTCTTTCTCAGAGATGTCTTTGTCTACCTTGGGTCAACGTCTTCACAGTGACCGACGTCGATGACAAAATTACAGAGTTTAATAGGTTATTCCTTGATTTGTACGATGAGTTTGTGGCTCTGAGGAGTAAAACTCTATCAGCTAAGTCTAAACCTTGGTTTACTGCAGAAATTAAGTCGCTCATAATTGAAAGGGAGTTTGCCTACCAGTGGTTCTTAAAAGTAAAAAGTGCAGTGGCAAAAAAATCTTTTAAACGCCTTCGGAATCTGGTCGTTGCAAAAATTAAGCAAGCGAAGCGTAATTTTTACGCCCGAAAACTTGATCCGTCTCTTTCACTCAAAACTGTATGGAACAACTTGCGAAATTTGGGTGTCCACACTAAGAATGACGCCGCTGACTACACCCTTAGTCCTGAAAGCCTTAACCAATATTTTTTGGCTAACCAAACGACTGAGCAGGCCAACACCTCCAATACCTCCATTATAGCATCATCTGACAGCTTCTGTTTCCGATGCGTTGATTCCCTCGAAGTTTTCTCGGCTAAATTCAATTAAATCTATAGCCGCTGGTAGTGATAATATTTCACCTAGGTTTCTGAAAATTCTATTACCATGTTTGTTGCCTATTATAACCCACATATTCAATACTTGCCTCACTGTATCAAAATTTCCCACTTCTTGGAAGCATGCATTAGTTACACCTATACCCAAGTGCTCTTCTCCCACTGCCCCCTCCGATTTCCGGCCTATTAGTATACTTCCATTTCTGGCTAAGGTTCTTGAAAAATTAATAGCGATTCAAATCCTTAACTTCTGTGAAAGACTTCAATTTATAAATGTATGGCAATCTGGTTTCCGAAAACATCATAGTTGCGAAACTGCACTCCTTAAAGTTACAAATGATATCCGCAGGTCTCTTGACGAGCATCAAGTTTGTTGTTTATTGTTGCTGGACTTTTCTAAAGCTTTTGACAGTGTCAACCACTCCCTGCTTCTGGAGAAACTTTCCTCTCAAGTCCGCTGTTCCCCGACTGCTCTTAAGCTTTTGCATAGCTTTTTATCCAACCGCTCTCAAATAGTTAAACTCGGCGAGTCTAGGTCCACTATTGGTATGATTACCAATGGCGTTCCCCAGGGCTCTATTCTTGGGCCACTTTTATTCAGCGTTTTTATTAACGATCTTCCCTTAGCAATAAAACACTGTAAGGTTCATATGTATGCAGATGATGTCCAACTATATATTTCAGCGCCAAAAAGTCAAGTCCACACTTGTATGGAGAAGATTGCAGCCGACTTGCGCCGTGTCTACTGCTGGTCATCATTGAACTTACTACAATTAAACCCATTGAAATCACATTATATTCTGTTCTCTCATTCTCTTACCTCTTACCCTAACCTTCCAGTAATCTCCTTAAATGGAGTTCCTCTAGACCGCGTCGATAAAGTAAGAAATCTAGGAGTCATTCTTAATAGCAATATGACCTGTTGCGATCACATCAATTCTATTGTTGGCAAGACATATGGGCTCCTGGCAAAACTTAGATACCACTGTGGTTTGCTTAAAAGGACCGTTCGATTGAATTTGCTTAAAGCCTTACTTTTACCTCTTCTAATGCATGGCCTCTCAATTTTCCCCTCTCTCGATTTTTCTTGCGCTCGGAAGCTTGAAGTGGCCTTTAATGATTGCGTCCGTTTTGTGTATAAGCTGCGACGTTTTGACCATATTTCACCCTATTTAAATTCCGTTTTGGGCTGCTCCCTGAGTAACTATCGTGAGTATAGGCTTCTGCGCTTATTACATGATATATTACACCAACGCAAGCCTGCTTACCTTAATGAGTTCGTACAGCTCTCACAATCGCTTAGAAATAATAATTTGATAATCCCGCGTTTCCGTACTTTAATTCGACAACGTTCTTTCTTTGTCTTCGCAGCTATGTTATGGAACTCTCTACCAGTCCATATACAATGTATCGATTCAATGGGAATTTTCAAGAAACGTCTTTGCGAGTTAATATCTTCTCGAAGCATGAATACATAATTAAGTATTATATAATTTTAAATTTATTTTTGTAATATATGTTTTTTTTTTTCTCTTTATTTCTCCTTTTATTTTTTTTTTATTTTTAATTTCTAATTTTTAATTTTTTTTATTTTGTTCATTCTTATATTTTATTAATTTTTTTTAAATGTTTCCATGTTTATAATTTTTCTTCCTTATGTTTAGTTAATGTACTTCAGTAAGATTCTAATCTTTGTACATAATTGGAAATAAATAATAATAATAATAATCTTAAAAACGCCATCTTGATTTTTTTACAAAGTGGTCAGATTGCATTGTAACATTTTCATAAGAATCGGTACTTAATAAATATTATTAATATTATTGAATATTATGCCCTCGTTGCGGAAACTAAAGTTCGTCGCCAAAGTTGCCAACACCAAAGGACCGAATATTCCAACGAAGTATT
Source organism: Thereva unica (assembly GCA_949987705.1). Taxonomy (NCBI): domain Eukaryota; kingdom Metazoa; phylum Arthropoda; class Insecta; order Diptera; family Therevidae; genus Thereva; species Thereva unica. The sequence continues at coordinate 21,761,724 of OX465285.1, read as the reverse complement.
CAACATCTGAGTGATCCCAAAAATTCAACGTGTGCAACTCACAATGACCAGCGACATCAGCATGGAGGTAAGCGCTTCAGAATACGGTATTGCGGCAATCCGAAAAGGTGAATGCGCCGGCCGGGCATACTCCCTTGAGTGTACTGTCGCGGTGCCTCTACATAATCTTGACATTGTGTCGCCAATGTTGGATCTTTTATGCCGGGCTAAAAAATTCTAAGAACACTTCATACATTTTAATTAGTGGTCGACTGCGACGACGTCTCAACGTGACACACGGCGGTACTAACACACCTTTTACCATACCAGCATATCGTTCATTATCATCGAACAGAGTCGAGTCGATTGGTTCGTTTTTGAATTCTGGGAACATTTCAATTTCCGCCTAAATGCATAATTACAGTTACGTAATATGTTAATTCCCAATCTCCTTCTCTCTCTCGGTCGTCTTTCTCTCTAGAGTCTTGAATATGTAACTTCTTACTTTGTTACGGCATTCGGCTGCTCTTAATAGAGTTTCCTCGACGAAAAGAAAATGTCTCGTTGTTCCACGAGTGTCACATTAAAACTTAATGAAATTAAATAAATTCTCGGATTTTCTTTTCATCTGCACCTCACCGCGACTAGATGGTCTTCTCTTACACGGGAATGAAACAAGAGGAGGTTCCAGTAACAGAAGAAGCTCATCATGAACTCGAACCTCGACTCTGTAGCGGTACATGTTCACAGCCTTGAGGAGTTGCGAGCGAATTTGATAGTACGTTCGGGGACATGATGGCGGATGCCTTAGGGGGTGCTGCAGAAAAGTTATAACAACAACAACAAAAAATACACCATCCATCCTCGCCCCCACACCCCCAACGGTGTTGTGCTGTGCACCTACACGAGCATTAAGAATTAAAGACCATGAATTCAAGTTGAAAAATGTTTTCCGGCATTACCGAGACTAGAAATAAGCTTTTTCCTCGAGTGTGAAAATGTACAACGAAAAACCGGCGAAAAAGTTTGTTCTCTTCTTCTTCTTCTTAATATCAAATAGATTCTCCTAGGTTTATTCTTCTAGAAACGACTGAGAACGCCCAAGAAGTCTTCTTTTGGTTTGTCAAAAGGAACGAAGCCTTTTCTTTTACACTGTGCCATTGTGACAAAGGGGAGTCGTCGTCTTCTTTTGCATGAGCAGAAATCCACTCCCCAAAAGTTCCAATTTTCCGTAATAATCTTGAAACGAGGCCAAATTTCGACTCGGTTTGTTCCGCCGCTCCTGGGGCATGGGGGTCCAAAGCAGCCTCTTCCGCTCCAATAACACCAGTCCAACAAGCACTGATAAGATAAGACCCGGGGAGATAATCCCGAAAGTCGATTTTTCTTTGCATGCAGAGATTATGATAAAAATTGTAATTAAATTATGCTCCCCATAAAAGTCCTCCCACCGGGGATCAATTCATTTATCACTCGACTGAGCCGGCGCTGCTCGTCTGGATAGTTTCAAATGGGCATTTTTATGCTGATCCATTCATTATGTTGCGAGCACGATGGGGAGTAGTTATGTGGCGGTGTTGTGTGTGTTTTTGGGGGGTTTCTGCCGCTGCTGCCTTTCGTTCTGCTAAGGTAGTTTGGTGATGTCTTTATTTTCTTTCGTTGGGGAAAAAACACACGTGTGTGCGAAAGGTATAATGTAATTTGAAGATGGACATGGAAGCGGCGAAATATTGCTCTGGTTACTTGGACTAGGGTTGACTTGTTTCAATGCTAGAAGGGGAGGGAAGGTGATAATTGGATTTTTTTTTAGATATTGGGGAGCATGATACTTAAACTATAGAAACATACGAGGACCCTTGACCACTACTGAATGGATTTTGGGTTTCATCGATCCAATTTATTTTTCGATAGCTTCGAGGCAACTGGAAATAGGTATGCTGGCTCGAAGGAGCTGCACTATATGAAGAAGCAGTGAATGAATTTTTTATTTTATGTGAAAAAAATTAAGCTTTTCTGTATGTGATGTTGCAAAACCAAGCTTAGGAATCATCCTTTGTACTACTATTCCGTCAAGTTTTTGATCATATCATGGTATAGTCATTGCACTGTAGTATAAGCTAAGTTCAGGCCATTGATTAGGTTTAGGGTTATAAAGGGAGTCAGAAGGATGTTGAAGAAGATGGTTATGATTCCCACGCATAGCGGACGGTCTACCTAACAGAGCGGTGAAGATCGGCACCAGGTCGTTTAGATAATAACAGCGTTCCTGAATTAAGAAATGTTTCCATAGCAATGGAAGTGTCCGTACCTTGACCTTGCATCTCGAAGCCGGGTAAGCGCCAAAAGGAACCGACGCCCTGCACAACGATATGTCTACTAAGCACCATAGGTAAGCATTTCTAACGGGTGGTATACAACAGATTACTCCCATGCGCCGAGAGGAAAGGCAGCGTGTCGGAGAGGCAGTCAATACGATGACTGGTCTATCAAGGGCCCCCAATAAAGTGATAAAAGCTGGATACAACGAGGTATCCAGTGCGCATTGTGATAAAATTCCCTGTAGGTAGCACACTGCACTGCGAATCAGCCGACGGAGTACAGGATAACTTGTGAAGTCCCGCAAAGTTCTGTCCTAGGCCCCCTACTTTTTATTGTGAAAGGTTGATGACAATCTTTCATCAATGGAGCAAAATACGGTGTGTACTCGAACGCCTGAAGGTAGGCTCATGGCTCCTCCTGTAGATTATGATGTACGATGAAGTACTGGCACAAGATCTCCCGTGAGCAGCGATCGTTATCAGGTTCGCGGATGACATATTATGGGCCGCTTTAGTTAGTGATGAGGAAGTCCACATTGAGCAAGACCAAGACAAGACAGGACAAGACAAAACTGCAAGATCACGATCACAAGATTTTTCTCATCACTAAGAGTCAAAAGCCTTGCAGTGATGAGCTAAAAGTCTCGATCTGCAAGACCAAGACTGCACGACCAAGCCCTCAATTCGTTTTGCTCATCACTGCAAGAGTTTTGGCACTTAGTGATAAGCAAAAACTTTTGTACGCGCAATCTTGCAGTCTTGTCTTGTCTTGGTCTTGCCATTCCATTTTTTCATATTATGTACTGACAGAGTTAGGGTGGGTCTTAGTGGTACCAATATATGTATGGGGATCATCCCCGCAATCTTGCACGCTAATCGGACGCTTCATATAGTAGGGCCGAGGTAATTACTACCGCCACATGGAGGCGATGATTTGCCTGCCTAGGGCAACCCACGCCGAGTAACATTTTGTGTCGTACTGATCGCGTTCACTTTTTGCGCTGTGCTCTTCAAGTACGATTTAAAGCTAAGATTTTCACACCCGTATATTTTTTTAGCACAGACTCTGAATGGATAGTCTGTATGTGGTGATCTTCACATTGAAATTTGATAACGGAAAAAAGGAAACGATCGTGTTGCAGAAAGGGCGGCGGAGGGCGTGAGGATGGAACGAAAGTGCCTTAGTATCCTCATGAATACTAGACAAAAAAATCAGCGATACTAAAGTGAGATTTGCCTTATAAGTTTCTCTAAGGGGCCCTATGAGGCAAACCTGATTACAAATGAAATGGGGTCATCCCAACATCTGCTAAGATTTATGAGGGATCCGAGGGGTGTTGAAGAAGATGAAACCTACGTTTAAACTCTTGGATGTTGTAAGAGCTCGGAAGTACTGACTGCAAGAGATTATTCCAACGGTGTTCGTTTTCCCAAAGTCGTCATCTCTCACGGCGAAGATATCACTAAAATCCTCTACTAATTTTCTCGCCTGGAGATACTGTTGTTGTTCGAGACAATTAGTTGAGAGTACTGTGTCTACTAATTTCGTGGTCTTTGGCTTTGGCTTTGCCACCGTTTCCGTGTTAGCGCACTACACTGTTGTAATCTACCGCTCTACCGATTCTCCTTTTCCCAGAACCGTATCCTTCTTCAGTCGTATTTCTCGTTCGTTGGTATTTAGAACACTTACGAATACCTCCTTCTTGTCATCGATGCTCCCCAGACATTTTCCAATTGTTTTTGATTTGTTCCGTTTTCTCTGGTTTGATAAGGTAGAATTGATAGCTCCCAGGATCACCATCCATGAGTTGTTCTATTGTAGAGTTGTACTATAGTAGAGTTGTACTATTTACAAATGAACTGCTATCCTGTTGAGTGCGCGAGAAGACGGGCTAATCAGCATTAGAAGTCACCAGTACACAGTTAATTTTTCGGCATCTTTTTTACAGTCGGCATCGGCGGGTAGCCCATAAGGAGGTCAAATGGTGGGGCACTCCTTATGACGAAGCACGAATGAAGCAAGGCGTTAGTTGTCCTGTGTGGGCCTCATAGGGCAATCCACACGACTTATTTTGTCCTGCTTGTTCTCTTCCAAGATTTTGATTTTCAAATTCAATTCAAAAATTCAATTTATATTCGTTCGTTCATACCCACGTTACTTCACAGCTCGTGTTGCACTCACATCAACTTCGGGTCAACCCATAAATCATTGCAGAACTCTGTGCTGAATTGAACTGGTTACATTATAGTCGCTCAACACTGCAAGTCATCCCATGTTTGATCATCAAAATCAGCATTCAATTGCGGTGGTATTGATAAGTTTGGGAATGTTGGTCGCCTTAGCCTCTATGCTAAGTGTTACCCGAGTAAAAATAAAAAAAAATGGTTTTTCAACGGGCGAACACCGGCCGTGATTGGAGCATAGCCCTCGGCCATACATATGGAGATATTTTCACACACCCTAATAGAATTGGACTCCCCTATAATAAATCCGACGCAAATACAAACAGACAGTGGTAATCTCCTCAGCTCAGTGCTCGTCCATTTAAATTTTTTGGTCAAGTTTGGACCGTCCTGGGTCCTGGGTTAATGGTTAAAAACTCTACGGCCAACCTTAAAAAGCCAAGCGGCCGGTGTTTGCCCGTTGTAAGGCCAATTTTTATTTTTACTCGGGTGGCAATGCTTCTATCGTTCTAGTCTTCAGTCTAGGCCATCGTTTTGAATAGAACTGACTATTCCATCAACCAACAGTACGGGGGCTTATCTTTTTAAACGCATCCTTCTACACCATCTGAACACAAATCTCTTATCTCAAAAAAAAAACTATAAAATTGTTGCTCACAAATCCTTTGAATCTCCTCCTTATCTTCATCCTTTCTATCTATTTCAAACTTTCACATTGCAAAAAGGCGTGTCTCTTCTTGACATAATAAAAATCATGTCGTCCAGGATTCTTCTGATACAAAAAAACAAGGAAATTAAATTTTTAACTCAACACCGTTTCTGTTGCACACACCGTATCAAATTCATCTGCAAACACCTTTTTTCATTATTACATTTCTGTGTGTTCTGTGTGAAAACTTCTTGCTCGTGCTCCTCCTGTGTACCTGGATTTTGTGTTCACGTTTGATCTACATTTTCTCTCTTGTGTAAAAAGGCACTAAAGTTCATATTTCAACAAAAGATTCAAAGGTGTTTTTTGTAGAAGGAAGTAGGTTGGCTTTTGTTGGTGTGTGATTTTTCTTTTGTTGCAAAAGATTGTTTTTTTTTGTTTGATCTTGTAAAAAAAAGTGGAAATTAATACTTTAGGGATTGGAGGAGGGTTTTTGGAGTGGGTTTGGATGTTTTAAATCTTACTAATATTATAAACGCGAATATATGGATGTTTGTTACTCTTTCACGCAAAAACTACTGAATGAATTTTAATGAAACTTTACAATAATATAGCTCAAATGTCAAAATAACATATAGACTATATTTTATAGGTACCTCTATATCGAATCCTTCTAGTAATTGTAGTGTACTGATATAGCAAAATCCCAAACTTTTGTATGGGAGGTACTCTTCAAATTACTGCTAAAGAACTCAGATCCATTTTGTTTTGGTTTGTCCAAAAAAAAATACGATTCCCAAAGTTTCAGATCGATCGGAGGTGATTTACGGATAGTCGCCGTACAATTTTGTTGAAAAAAGCAGATTTCTTGCGAAGGACGCGGTTCACTGAACTTGGATTGAAGTAACTTCGGCTACATGTGCCTGATTTTAGCAGTGTATGGCCTAAACCAAAAAGACGACAAATTCAATAATCGGATGTTCATCGCTTTTACTTTTTGAGCTGTGTTACCTGGAAATTTACATAGATTTCAAGATGCTTGATTTTTTAACATACAAGAATTTTGCACGGGACATATTTTTGTTTTATATTTCCGTTCCGTTCCGTTGCCGTTCCAAAGTTCGTCCAATGTTGCCAGACGTTGCCTATTGAACGTATTAACCGTCTCCATTCATAGTGTGAAGTATGTTATACGCAGGACAGACGCGATAATCTTCACTAGGAAGATTAAAAATCTGGATTTTCAGCCCCTCATGCTTTTTGGATCGAGGATCAAGGTGTCTGGGATGGTCAAGTATCTGGGTGTATACTTGGACTCGCGACTAACCTGGAAATACCACGTTGAAGAGAAGATTAAGAAGGCGACAAGGGTGCTTCACCAGTGCAGAAGAGTATGTGGACTAAGGTGGGGTATCTCACCAAGGTTAGCATACTGGACATATACCATGATGGTGAGACCCATCATAACTTATGCCTCGGTGGTCTGGTGGACTAAAGTCACACAGAAAACCGTCTAGAGGCATTTGGACAAGGTGCAAAGAATGGCCAGCGTAGGTACGAGCGGTGCTTTCCGCACCACACCCGCCGCGGCATTGGAGGCGCTGTTAGGTCTGCTGCCGTTAGATCTCCAGGTGATGAAGACTGCGGCAGCCTCAGCGATTCGGATGAGACGGGATGCCGTATGGCAGGCGTCAGGAGCCTTATATGGGCACATGAAGATTCTGGATCGCATCAAAAGGACTAGGGAGCTCATGATGCCCATGGAAGGGATCACAAAAATGAAAGTCTGGGGACCGGAGCCATACTCTGCCATTGGCAGAGGGTTGGTAAGGAACTGCATCGAGAAATGGGTCGCTGAGGAACACCGGAGACGGTGGGACGCTATGACCACGTGTAGGCAGGCTAAGATGGTGCTTACGTTGCCGATTACCGCAGCCAGAAGAAGGATCCTGCATATGCAAAGGAGAACCCTCAGATGGTTGGTGGCACTGATTACAGGACACGGATGTTTCAGGTATCACCTAAAAAGAATGGGAATTCTGGAGGATGACACCTGTCGGATGTGCCTGGAGGAGCCTGAGACGGCCACACACATAGTGTGTCACTGTCCGGCGGTGGCGAGAAAAAGGGCTGCCATAAATGGACTCCATTGGATGGAGGACATGAGGCAGACTCCCTTCAATCAGCTGCTTGCGATAACTAGGGGAGTCGAAGCAAGGGAGCAATGGGACGACCCACTGCAACCCCAATAAGATGACTCTAGGCAGAGGGACGAAAAGGGACCCGCAAATAGTGGTCTGATTCGGTATCCCTCGAAAATCTATATATATATCTGTGGTGAAAAGCAAAAACCGCTTAAGTCGACTTAAGACAAAATTGAGTTAATTATGTCATTGAATTCTCCGTATAAGAATCCCCATCGACACAAAATTTGATTCTTTTAGGACCAATATTTAGAAAGTTATGATACATTGTTTTTTCGCTTTTCCATTACAGATTGAATAACTTTGATTCTTAAAATCGCTCTGGTGTAAAATCATGTTTTTTGACTTAAGCGGTTTTTGCTTATCACCACAGATATGTTATACGCAGACGCAACTGTGATTATTCTGACGAAATTTTCAATGAAGCTTTATTACTATTGATGGTATTCTGGTTATTATACCCTTTCATTTGATACCCATGTCGAGGAGGTTGTGAAAAAAGTGGTAATCCGCCCTCGTGAGACGGCCGCCATGGATCTAACGGCATATTGTGTGCTCTTTATCGTTTATTGTATTCTACTTATCATACCCTTTCATTTGATGCCCATGTCGAGGTGGTTGTGAAGAAAGTGGTAATCCGCCCTCTTGAGACGGCCGCCATGGATCTAACAGTATATTGAGTGTACTTAATTGTTTATTGTATTCTATTTATCATACCCTTTCATTTGATGCCCATGTCGAGGTGTTTTTTTTTTATGTAACAGACTAGAGGCTTAGGGAAAGTCCCTTTGTACTGTCGACAATCTATTTTTTTTTTTTAGTATAGAGCGAATGTCGAACAGCAGCTCTAGCCGGAAGATAGAGAGAAGAGAAGGAAGTAACTGCCACAACCTAGCCGCGATATTTTTTTTATTCCACCTACTCACAACCATTTCGCGACTCTGACATCGGGGCGTTGAGAACAACTCGCTGGAGTGTTATGCCTCCTGAAACGAGTTGAATCTCATCAACCAACCGATGGCATGCGCTTGGTGGAGCGGGGAAGGACTAGGGAAGGCTAAGTCAGGGGAATCAGGAATGTAAAGAGGGAAGAAGAAAGAAGGAAAGTTAGGTGGGAAAGGCGAAGGACCGTGGCACCGCCGGGATTCGAACCCGGGACCTCTGGGGATAGCAGTCAGGCGCCTTACCTCTAGACTACCGAGGTTGTGAGGAAAGTGGTAATCCACCCTCTTGAGACGGCCGCCATGAATCTAACAGTATATTGAGTGTACTTAATTGTTTATTTTATTCTACTTCTACTTCTCCTAACCTATCCTATCTCATCTATCCTTCAGATCAAGCTTACTACTACTTATTGCACCATGACTTGTACGACATGACGGACTAGTAGTACAAAGGGTGACTCCTAAGCTTAATATTACCACAAAAAAAACCACACCCTTTCATTTGATACCCATGTTAAGGTGGTTGTGAAGAAAGTGGTAATCCGCCCTCTTGAGACGGGCGCCATGGATCTAACGGTATATTGAGTGTACTTTATTGTTTATTGTATTCTATTTATCATACCCTTTCATTTGATACCCATTTCGAGGGGTTGTGAAAAAAGTGGTAATCCGACCTCTTGAAACAGCCGTCATGGAGCTAACGGTATATGAAGTATACTATATTGCTTACTGTATTCTACTTATCGTACCTTTTCATTTGATTGCCATGTCGAGGGGGTTGTGAGGAAAGTGTTGATCCGACTTCTTGAGACGGCCGCCATGGATTTAACGTATATTCAGTATACTACATTGCTTATTGTATTTCAGTTTATTTTCAATACCGTAATGATTCAATTGGGGCGAATGCACCATGACCTATAAAAAATCGGTCGAAGTGCATGACAGAGCTTTACGAGATTTCCGAGGAAAAACCAATCCATGGTAGGCGTTCTGGCACTACTTGCAGGTAATTTTTGATCAACTTTGCCTGTTGTACTTCGATCAAAGCCTGCAAATGAACTAAAAGGATGCAAGGATGCTTCATATTAGGTGCAAACTGGAGTTCTCCCTCCCTCTACATAGCTCCCAGTTCGCTTACGCTAAAGGTAAATCAACAGAGGTTGCTTTACACCACCTGGTCAGTAAAATCGAAAGGGCCTTCCTCGCTAAGGAAACTGCCTTATGCGCGTTCCTTGACATCGAAGGTGCTTTCGATAACACAGGCTATGATTCCATCTCTAGAGCACTGGCTCTCAGAAATCTGGATCCTCACACGATTGAGTGGATAAATGCCATGCTTGCAGATCGTGACATTTCTTCTACCCTAGGTGTCTCCACCATTAGTGTTAAGGCTATTAAGGGGTGCCCTCAAGGTGGAGTTTTATCCCCATTACTTTGGTCACTAGTTGTGGATGAACTTTTGACTAAACTATCTGAATCTGGTTTCGATGTCATCGGCTATGCAGATGATCTTGCCATCATTGTCTCTGGGAAATTCGATTTGACCATTACAGAGGTCATGAGAACAGCACTACGAGAAGTTCAAAGATGGTGTACCAAGGAGGGCCTAGCAATTAACCCAAATAAAGCTGTCCTGGTACCTTTCTCCAAACGTTACAAATTGGACCTAGGTCCTATCTGTATTCGGGATACCACAGTTGAGTACTCAGACTCAGTCAAATATTTGGGAATAAAGCTAGACAAGAGACTGAACTGGAACGCTCAACTTGACTACGTCATTAGCAAAGCCACAAGGGCCATATGGGCCTGCAAAAGGCTTCTGGGTAGGACATGGGGTCTTACACCACAAATCATGTACTGGATGTACAATACGATCGTTAAACCTGTTGTCACTTATGCTGCTATAGTTTGGTGGCCCAAGACTAAACAGGTTACGTCGATCCTCAAGTGCAGCAAGCTGCAACGGCTTGCTTGCCTCTCCATTACCGGAGCTATGCGGACCTGCCCCACAGCTGCAATGGAAGCAATCATTGGATTGACCCCTTTGCATCTCTTCATATGGAAATCCGCCGCCATAAGTGCCTTGAGACTTCAGATCTCATCCAACTGGCCCCATACGGTCAAAGGACACATGGATATCCTTAAAAATATCCCAAGCATTTCCATCTGCCGCGTATCCGACCATATGGTTAGTCAACTACGATTCCAAAGGAAATTCAAAGCAATTATCCCGGATCGCTCTGAGTGGGAGGAAATTATTCTTCCTAGGGATCCAAACCATCTCCACTGGTTTACTGACGGGTCAAAGATGGAACATGGCACAGGGGCTGGTGTCGCAGGACCCAACTCCAAGGTCTCGATTGCAATGGGTAAGTGGCCCTCTGTTTTCCAGACTGAAATACATGCCATTGCGACCTGCGCTAGGCTCAACCTTGAGAAAGGTCTGAAAGGCGCCAACATTAAAATCTTTTCTGACAGCCAAGCTGCCATCAAGGCACTCTCAACGTGGAAGTTTTCTTCCAAAATAGTAGCAGGGTGTTTTGACGTACTCCAGAGCCTGACCAGACGAAACGAGGTCTCGCTATGCTGGGTCCCCGGACACTGGGGTATCGAGGGAAATGAGGCTGCAGACAGCCTCGCTAGGGAGGGGTCTGAGACGTTGTTCCAGGGCCCAGAACCCTTCTGTGGCATCTCTTGGTCCACCTCTAAGTCCTTGATAGAAGAGTGGATTAAGAAAATAAACCTAGCCTATTGGGAGTCAGTCCCAGGTCTTAGACAGGCTAAAGATAAGACCCTTTGCCTTAAGGGGCACTATTACTCTAAACAGAGCGGACCTAAGGCTGCTGGTGGGCTATCTCACTGGCCATGTAGGACTGCGGTACCACCTCCACAACCTAGGTCTGTCTCAAGAGACAGAATGCCGACTCTGCTTGGAAGGCGATGAAACTTCCACACATATTCTTTGTGAATGTCCTGCTCTGATCTGGCTTAGAAGAAGAACGTTTATCAGAGAGTTCTTGAGCCCTGCCCAAGTCCGGTCTTCATCAACTAAAGACCTTCTTGCCTTCATTCGGAAGGCCGATAGTCTGTTCCGCTAGTGGGGTACGTACACAATAGGCCTAACTTGGCCGCAGTGTTCACCATATGGGTTGCCCCCACATTCCTTAATAATAATGCATGCTTGAAAGCATCATATCTATGGAACAGTTTTGAAAAAATCAACTTTTGGACGTTTCAAATGATGAAATTTCAATCAATAGCATCGATATTATTCGGAATCAAAAATACGAAAAAAAAAATGTCCATAATGTCTCCTACTGTATATTACATTATATTCTTATCACCTCAACGGCAAAATAAACGGAAGCTATAGTGCCCACCAAAAGAATTGGAAATATAAACACAGGCGGGGAAATGGCAATTTCACACACATTCAAATTTCGTCTATAGATAAAATGCAAGCGGACATGCATTGCAATTTTCTCTTCGAAATTCGTTTACGAGCACTCCCTCATAGCATCTGACCACGACAAGTGTGGCAAAAGGTCTCAATTATGGTATTCCCAATTGTTTTGGCGCACGCCACACTATTGGCTCATGGGTGCGGCGAGTCGCCCCGGGTTCCAGCTAGTAAAATATATGGTTCTAAAGTTAACATTGATATTCAATTTCAATTTCCTTCATGCCTTAAACACACGCCAACAATAAACGCCGAAAAAGTTTCGCAAACAATTCAAGTTTTGAAGCTTTCATTTATGATATTTTAAGCCGAAGACGATTAGAATCGATTTCAGTATAAACAGTTTTGGATTTGCAGCTAGCTATAAGGAACAATGGCTACGAAAACGTTTTTATCGCTCAATCAACATTTATGTGCCAAACTTTATCCTCATAAAACCCCTTTTGTCTTTTCAATTACCACAAATCTGGGCGATGAAAATCTCAAAAATATCGAACTGAGTAAAAGGCTCTCCCCGTAGTACAGTCTCTCTATAATCCTCATTATTTGTTAAATATATAGAAGGATCTCCTTCCGCTCGACTGTCTTCCGTCTCTCAAAACGGCACTTAATAATTGTGCCTTGAAGGCTAAAAAGTCCTTCACTTTTCGACTCGCTCCATTTAATCAATGATTTGCACCCAGTATTAATCTAGACACTCTCGAGGCGGCGAGGCAGTGCCTCCTTTTCATCCTCGTCAGCCAGCGGTGAGCCGCCTCTTGAAGTGCGGTGCGAGTTAATTAATTTATTAATAATAAACGACGCAACTTTATTTTCTGGTTAAAAATTAAAACCGACAAAAGTATCTCGCCTTGTCTCTTAATAAATTGAATTAAAACGGAGGCCCTAAAATGGCAGATCCTTTTTATCCTTTTTGATACCATCAAAATCAAGGCCAAGTAAATAATTCGGAGAAAGAACTTTCGGAACAGAGAGAAAAACTTTTTTTTTGCCTCATGTGGAGGAGGATGAGTCAAAAACCCTCGTCGCTTCTCTCCAGTCTCAACCAAGGGAGCATCCTTCGTCCCGAGTCTTTTCAAGTGTTAAAATATTTTCAGGATCTTTAAATGTGAAATTTGTTCTGAGTGTGTGTATGTGTGTATTCTGTATTCTGTTTCCTCCTACAAGAGCGCACATACGAAATATAAAACGGATATTGCGTGGGCAATTATGGGTTGAGAATGTCGGCCAAGGGGCCGATAACATTCATTAGTCCCCGACCTAGGGTGCTTCTGTCGAGGATAAGACCCATATACGGTTTATAGCGGTCCTGTTTAGATTAGGATATGGTCTTAGATGTAATTATTGAACAAAATTGCGTGATAAAAAGGACCCTAGTCGCCTAGTGTCATCCTATCTTAAGAGTAACAAAAAAATCAATTTAAATATCACCAATAATGTTTCAACTCCACACAAAAAAGGGTTTCTGGCCTTGTCTCTTCGCAACAGAACACCTTAAAACACCATCCATGTGCTGCTTGCTTGTTCTCTATTGAATATATTAAATATGGAAATTAAATGTGAAAGGTTATAAGGAATTTTTATACCCCAATAAACATCCAAGAAAACATAATTTCCTCCCCGCCCATATTAAAGACGTTTTGTCATAAAAACCCCCCTGGTACCACGAAGATTCACGTTGAAAGTGTTAAGCACCGAAAATGTAAATGCAAACACTTCGTTTATCAAAACATAGACACACACCAACAAACAGAAGGGAATAATTAAAAATTATCGAATCACTGATTAGAGTCTTAAACACAAAAGAAATCCGATTGGAGCTCCCTTTGCAGCGTATGCAGCCAATCTCAAGATTTATGGACACTTTCTTTTCCCAGCTTCTTTCTCCTCGTCGTGTCTTAATGAACGAAACGCAACTTGACTTTTAGCGTTGTAATAAAAAATAAGGAAAAAGAAAAAAAAAAAGAAAAAAAGATTCCGACAAGTCAAGGAGAGTTGGCAGCCCTTGCCGCCGGCTTTTCATTAAATTTTTAAGCTTCTGTTCTGTGTCGTTTTTCGGGTAGAGTTTCCTAATTTGGAATTCTTAAGCCTTGTATTTTGACTGCTGTGTGTTGTGATACTGTGGAATGAGATGCTCTTCTTTTTTTAGAAAGAATAGAGACACAGTGGTGGAACCAGTTTGTACGCGATGGGAATTGATGACCCTTTTCCGGCCACTGAAGGTTCTTTCGTAAGTGGTGAACTTTAAATTTAACATTTGTTATAAAAATATTTTATGGATTAGGTAAGATGGAAGTCGAGGTATAAAGAAAAATCTTAGAGATAAGAGCAATCACTGTAAAATTTCTATTTGAAATTTCCCCAGTCTAAGGATTAAAGTTCATTTTTTCTAAAGACTAAGGATATGTTGTTCTATCTATCACCCCAGAGGTCATAGGTTCGATTCCTTCCTGTGGTCTAAGTTATCATTTCTTCATAATTGCTCCTGTCAATCTGGTCTGGTATTCCTAGTCTATCTGGTTTGGTCTGTTTGGTCTATATAAGTTGCTATCTGTATAGTTACCCAGTCGAAATGAACTAACTATTTAGAAAATAGAACTAATTTCAGCACTAGTGGAAAACTGACTAGTTCTAGCACTGGTGCCAAAGTAATCCTGAGAGAACCTAGTTTAAATCACGGTATCAGTAGTAAGCCCACAAGATTTTTCTAAAGAATTCCTTTTATAGTTAGTAATTTTGTAAGTTCAAAATGAATTACTTCTCCAAGAAATTCAAAAGGAATTAGTTCTTGCAGTATTTCAAAATGGATTAGTTGTTCAGTTAGTTCAAGAGAATTAGTTCTCGTAGTATTTCAAAATGAATAAGTCCTCCAAGAACTGAAAATAAATCAATTTCACTTCAATCACTTCAAAATGATTAAGTTCTCGAAGTAGTTCTCCAGTTAGTTCAAGAGAATTAGTTCTCGTAGTAGTTCAAAGTGCACTTCAAAAGAACTTCAAAATCAATTAATTCCCCAAGAACTTCAAAATGAATTAGTTCTCTAAGTAGTCCAAATAAATTAGTTCTCCAGTTAGTTCAAGAGAATTAGTTCTCGTAGTAGTTCAAAATGAACTTCAAAAGAACTTCAAAATCAATTTGTTCTCCAAGAACTCCAAATGCATTAGTTCTCCAAGTAGTCCAAATAGATTAGTTCTCCAGTTAGTTCAAGAGAATTAGATCTATTAGTAGTGCTCCAAAATCTTCAAAATCAATTCGTTCTACAAAATCTTCAAAATGACTTAGTTCTCCAAGTAGTTCCAAATGTTCTCCAAGAACTTCAAAATGAATTAGTTCTCCAAGAACTTCAGAATAATTCAGTTCTCGAAGTAGTCCAAATGAATTAGTTCTCGAAGTAATGGAAAAGGGACAAAAATAGTGAGTTGTTTTCATTTAAAAGATATCCAACTGAAAACTACTACTCCCTCATTAGAAAGTAGTTATTCTAGTATTCTTAGAACTAGCTCATTTTCCTACTGTGTCTACGGTGCGTTCTATATGAGGCCAAATCGATCATACTACTGTTAACGTGGAATTGAAATCTGAATACTCTAGATCAATGTTTCTCAACCCTTTTAGTGTTGCCACCCCCGAACAGCAAAAAAATACTGGTTGAAAGATAAAAATCCAAGCGTTTGAAGCGATTTTCTCGGTAATAAACCAAAAATCGATCTAATGGACAGGAAAAACAAACATGCTTGATAGAGTTACATTTTCTTCCCTCAAATCGATCGCACAATTGACCTATTAAGATCGATCCACATATATCCGTGACGGCACGCCACCGACGCTTTCCGTGTCAGTGGCTTCCGTGATAAATTTTTCATTGACATTCACACAGCACCGCCTTTCCGTATTAATGGTCATGTTCAATTGCATCTGTAATTATGTTTTAGTTTTGACATTAGAATAGAGATCTCAAGTGCATCATGGAATTTAGCTTTTAATATCTTGCTGCTATAGCATTATTCTTAGACAAGGAGGAAAAGAGTAAATAAGAGAGTGGGTTCATCTCATGTGGATCCTTTGGGAAGTGAAAGGAGGCTTCTTTCTTTTTCTTCTTTAAAGGCTCTACAACCGGGATCCGGTCCGGATATCATCCAGTTTGGCATCGCTAAGCTCTGAGCGTCCTGGTCTACGCCATCTTTCCAGTGAAGCCTTGGTCTCCGTCGCTCTCGCACCCCATAGATCTTACCGCAGAGAATTTTCCCAGCAGGCTCATCTTCACTCATACCTGCCCTGCCCACCGGAGCCTACCGAGCTTTATTTTCTGCACAACATCTATGTCTCGATAGCGCTCATAGATCTCGTTGTTGTAGAATCGCCGGAATCGCCCAAAAATTAAAGCCTGGCATACGTTGAGCGCTCAGCTTTGCGTATTGTGGGCGTTGGTAGTGTATTTGTTGGTAAAAGGCGCGGATGGAAATGTGAGGGTCTGTAAGACCGTCGTCTTATATAGTAAAACTTTAGACTTTATGGTTAGACGTTTGGATTTGAAGAGCCTTGGCAGAGTATAGTAGGCTTTGATGACTTTTAGCAGTCGTACGCGTATTTCTGGTTCCATGCTATTGTCGACTGCTACTACTGACCCAAGGTAGGTAAATAATTTTACCACTTCAAACTCGTGTTCCTCTACCCTGATTGTGAGACCAATGCCATTATTTAGTCTCATCTAATCAGCTTCTTGGGATATAGTTGCCTGATTTGTGCTATCGTCCGTCTTCTTGCTTCCGATTGTTACATTGAGGTTTTGTGTTACTCAAGTATCCAGTCTTGATATGACAATATTTGAACTTGAAACTTATAATCAAAGATCGCAAATAGGCTAAGGCGACCACCACCATCCCAGAGGTTTAGGGTTCGATTCCACGCAAATTGACAGCAAAGAAAGTTTACATAGCTTTCCATGCCAGAAAGCAGACTTCCAGCAACATATGGAGCTCGAAACTACATTTGTTGCTATGGATATGCACCAGTGTAGACTAGTGCTATTATATAGCTCTTTCTTGTGGTGTCCCGATCTATAGCCACCAAATTTACATATCAGCTAGCTGGCAGGCCTAGCTATGTATATACCTTAGAAACTAAACTTCAACCTAGGTTTCGATATCCAGATCATCAGTAGGGAGTAATGAGAAAACTTCTAGTCTGATCAAAACATCGCAACATGTTGGATCAGTTTAAACGAAACAAAATCTTTGCTCTCTCAATAGATCGCGCATTATGATCTTCTTTTTATCTTTCTTGACAAGTATGGCGGCCGTTAAAAATTGTCTCTATTATACTCTATACCTCAGATTTGTTGGCCAGATCACTTGAATATGCTCAGAAGTGTAACTTAGGACTCTTGACTTAGATCGGGCAAGATCAGACAAAACAGCGAGATCCTTTCGCTCACTATGTTCCTTGAGGCAAAGCGTGCAAGTTAGGCCTTCGCGGTCCTCTATGGGTGGGAATTTAGTCCAACCATTGTCCTGACAGCGTTGCAAGATGGCGCAAGAAAAGAACATTCGGGAATCACCAAACCAAGAGTCCAAATCTCCACCGGTCGTCATCATCAGGGTCTGGTCTGGTCTGGGACGTCCTGGACAAACTTATGGGTGCTTTGATAGCCGGTTCCAAAACGATGAATACAATAGAGCCTTGCCTGTGAAATTCTGAGGCTCAAACCAATGTGACATGATTGAGGGTGACCAGCTTATCAAACTGGCAGTCCGAATCTAGTTAAAGTTTGCCCTTGCGGGACTTGGTCAGTCTGCTAATAGTCGCTTGACTGGCACATAGGATAAAAATCTGCTTGTTACCATAGTCCATTCTGAAGATCTCGAAGATGCCAGCATACAGCATACATCTACTTGAAAGGTAGTATGCAGGACATTCAAGAGTATCACATGTGACTTTTGAATGTCTAAAAACGAGATGCTTTGTGTTGTTGGCTTACAAAATTGGTGTGACGATAAAATTGAAGAGAATGAAAATAAATGTCAAATGATGCTAAATATCAAAATCCAAAAGAAACTAGCATGCATGACTAATATTGCATTAAAAAGAAGAAACCACAAATCCATAACTGACTTGATTTATTTCCAAGTCATCAATTCCATAATTTCTGCAACAAAGTCAAGCTATTACAGCGCAAATTCAATGAAGAACAGAGTCACCCGCTGTCAACAATTTCATAACTCCCTATTAATCCGCGGCGCGCACGCAACACTCCCATCAGGTCGAAATTAAAATAACAATAGTCTGCTACTAAGTAGCAGCACTGTGCTCTCTCGAAAAAATATAGGTGAGTTTCTATGGAATTGTTCAAATTCTTACTCTGTCTGCTTTCGCCCACTTTTGGTCTTAATCGAAACGAAATGGAAAAAAATGGAATTGAACAGAAATTAAACTGAAAAATCTGCGCGGAATAGCGCCAAAAGTCGTCATCCAAATTGAATTTTCCACCATGCATCGCCGCCGATAAACAACATTCATTGCAACACCTCTTCCACAGGTATCTCGTCGCGGCACAGGCATATGTATATATAACATGCAGGTAAGAATTTTCGTATCAACCCACACCGAATTCACGCGCGCCGTCTAAGTCGACTTCAAGTTTGCGCAAACTGTGCCACCGTGCGAGGTTAAACTCCGTGTGTGTGAACATAGTTGAACCGCGCATTGACGCGAGATCTCAAGTGGCGATTCGTGGATTCGGGGAGATTGAGAACGGCAATTATGAAAGAGGTTTTACATTAGAAGCGGCAATTTTCTGTGCCTCGACCCAAGTCAGAGTCTCTTTGGGCTAACGACAACGAATATGGCTCAACATGGAGGAGAACCTGCATGCGTCCAATCCAATCTCTCAGACGTATTGTTTTCAAGATTGTGCGTCTGATTTTATATGAAACCGCTTGAGGAGTCAGTCACTCTGTAATTTGCTAATTAGTCGTGGCTTTAGTTCCACTTAGTCGACGCTTAGTGTACGGCGGGGCATTTAAAGGTCTTCGAGAGGAGTTCATTCACATTCCCCCCAGTTCAGCACGGCCACAAGAGGAAGTTCTTATCGTTTGGCACCGATATGAGGCGTCAATTATTCCACCGAATTTGTCCTCAACACCTCCGATTTATTCGCTAATTTGATGAATCAGACGAGTTTGTGACAGTCCGTAGGACTGTTGATTGATAGCTAATAATGTCCAAAAAAAACGTCAGTTCGCTCCATTTAAGTCGATCTGGTTTTTGAAGGTTGTTTTGTTTTAAGCGCAAATATTTACGAGACCGAAAACAAAAACGACACAAGAATGTCGTCGTAGTAAACGACACTAAGAAATTGGGACGCTGCTAGAATTCGTTTGTGATTCCCTTGCGGAAGTTGGATTGAATGTCATTGGACTCGAGGTGAAGACTTCATTTGCCTAAACTTAACAGACTTAACAGACAGCCAGGCGAATGGAGGAACGACAAGATTTTATGGAGAGAAAGAAGTTCTGCAAGGTAAGAACTCCACCCCGGAACGTTTGGAACGATGGATTCTTTAATTCTTTATAACTCAGACGCTGAAGGTGGGCTGCTGCTGCCGCTATAAATCTTTGTTCTTGTTGTGCGCCTGGTGATCTTCACGAAGATGGATGGCTTAATTAGAATTTATTTTTGAGATGTGTCTCTGGCATGAAAGTGATACTGAAGTGGAATCGTTCAAACTTTTACTAACAAGGATGAAGCGAGTCATCAATTTGGAGTTTTTCGTTTTATTATTTTTGGGGAAATCGCTTTTTGGTCGATGATTTATGGGACAAATTTGTGTCGTTCTGGCCTTGTAGCCACGATTGTTATCTTTAAGAAACTAGCAGGAATTATTAAATGAAATTATGATCATCGGTAAATAATTTTGAGGCATAATGAAGTTGATTCGTCATTTACGAGTGAAATAATCGAAGCTTGAATAATTATAAGTTCAGAAATAGTAGGTCTATTTAAGAGAAGACACAATATAATGTAAATTTTTCACATCTCTTTTCTTCTTTTCGACCAAATTGTCAGTTACTTCTTCTAGTAGATTCGAAATTATTTTATTGCCATTTAAGTACAAATAGAACACCGACGTTTTCCAATAGATGGCGCAAGCAGTTAAATATATACATAACGGTCTTTTAATCCCTCGTGGGATCTAGGGTGGAAACAATTGCCCTCCAGCGGAGTCTGTTTTGCACGACAGCTGTCAGCTTTGACCAGGATATCCTAGTTGTTGCGGCCTCTGCTAGTAGGGTTGTTCTGGGTCTTCCGACTCGACGGGTTCCTTGCGGATTCCAGCCAATTCAATTCCTTTCGTTGCCTAATTTGATCATGTATTCCTTCTTGACCGGCAGAGCTAGGTCCTATCTGCATCCAGGGTACCACAGTTCAGTACTCAGATTCAGTCAAATATTTGGGTGTAAAGTTAGGCAAGAGACTGAACTGAAACTCTCAACTGGACTACGCCATCAGTAAAGCCACGCGGGTTAGACTATGAACTAGTGATGAGCAAGACTTTTCTTGCAGTTCTTCCTTTTATTGTACATTTAGCAAGACCAAGACAAGACATGACAGGGATAAGTCAAAACTACAATATCAAAGAAGACCTTTTGCTCATCACTAAATGCAGTGTTGAGCAAAAAGCCTTCGAGAAAGTCTTGCTAAATGTCTTGCAAAAATTCTTGCAAAAAGTCTTGCAGTCTTGTCTTTGTCCTGCTAAATGTGCAAGACGAGACTTTTTGCTCATTACTGGAAAACTTTTGCCACTTAGTGATGATCAAAAGGTCTTGCTATCTTCATCTTCAGTCTTGACTTGTCCTTGTCCTGTCTTGTCTTGGTCTTGCTTGGCCTTGCTAAATGTGTAAGACTAGTCTTGCTCATCACTGCTGTGAGCTCAAAGGGATCAGGGATAATCGGGGGAGGAATTTATCGTTCCTGGGGTTCCAAAATATCTCCACCTAACTCCATGGTCTCGATTGCAATGGGTAACTGGTCCTCTGTTTTCCAGACATACATGCCATTGAAATTTGCGCTAGACTCAACCTTAAGAAAGCTTTTGTCCTGAGATACCTTGGGTTGGTTGCCCAAAGAAGCCAACCCCGGATTCCCACACAAAAACCCAGAACTTGAACAGGAAAATAACTCGAATCCAAAACAGGCATCGCATTCTCCAGGCGGTGTCCCGGTCTCCCCGAGTAAGGCTGGCTCGCTGGAGGAGTCGTGTAGAGGGGAAAGACTCTGATGGTACCACTCTAAACTATTTCACCAGCAGAGAGGAGAGGACACCGATTTTTGGCAAAAAATTGTCGCGTTCGTGACTTTTTCCCAAAAAGAACTATTCCTTACTGCCTTTTATTTTTTTCCGTTTCTCCGGCCTATTTTTCCCATTCAAATTCGGTTTTTTTTTTTTTCAAAAACACTTGACTTGACCACAACAACAAAATACACCGTCCAACTTGAACAGAGGCGTACCGAAATTCGTTCGGGTTTGTTCCAAGCATTTTTAGCCAAGTGATGCGTTTTCATCTGGGTGTTTGCTGAGGAACGCAATCCTACCCGGTTTTTGACGAAATATGACACCGCCATTGCCCGGGTTATACACAAATACTATGGCAGTGCTGTGCATATATGTTGCCGAAATGCTTCCCCGATTTTATTTAATTGCGCTTCCTTCTATTCTATATTCTAAGAGCCTGATCAGAAGAAATAAGATCTCTCTCTGATGGGCCCGCGTCTGAGACGTTGGTTCAGGGCGCAGAACGCTTCTGTGGTATTTCTTAGTCTCCTAGTTCTGGATTAAGGATGGAAGGCGCAGACACACCCACATATATTCTTTGTGAATGTCCTGCTCTGCTGCTCTTGTTTCTGATGACATTGCTTTTCTTGTACTTCTTGACTTCAGTGAGGCATTTGACAGTGTCAGCCATAAGCTTCTAGAAACTAAGCTAATAGACCACATGCTTTTTTCAGCTTCAGCTGCTTCCTTAATTCAAGATTACTTATATAATCGATGTCAAAAAGTAGGCTACAAAACTCAATTTCGGATCCTCTACCAATCACTCGCAGTGTTCCTCAAGGTTCCATACTAGGACCGTTACTTTTCACTATGTATATAAATGATCTCACCAGTGCCGTATCAAATTATAAGATGCACATGTATGCTGATGATATCAAAATTTATTTAAATAGTTGGATTGGTAGAGAACTGTGTACATAACATCAATGTCGATCTTGAGCGTATTTGGTCTCTATCTAATAAATGTCTCTAAATCCTGTTGCATTCCAATGTATAGGAGGCCATTAAACGTCTTATTCCTTCTCCCCATTATCTGGGAATCTATCTGAACTCGCAATTTTCTTGCTAAAATATATGGCAATTGGCGTCGTCTGTGGCTGTACGCTTCTATTCTGCTCCGAGAAACTCGATCAAAGCTAATCAAAACTTTAATTTTTCCACACTTTACTTACGTCAGCCCGATCTTTCCTTAACGTAGCCTCATATTGCGATAAACTGAATGTAGCCTTTAAAGATTGTACGTGGTTTGTTTATAATATTCGCCTATTTGGCCATATCAGTTGATATCGTTTATCCGTTCTGGAGTGCATAGTTGGTGTATATTTATCCCATAAAGCAATGTCGTTTTTTACAAACTCCTACACTCTGACCGTCCATCATATCTTCATGAGTATCTACGACTCGATCGTATGACCAGAAGGGCACTACTTATCCTACCTAGATTTCCCTTTTTAGTTGCACAGATACCATTTTTTATTCATTCTATTCAGTTTTCGAGCAGTTTACCAACCGGTATACAGAATGCGGACTCATTAAGTGTCTTCACGAAACGTAACTTCAGTTAGAGCCCGCACCAAAAAATAAGGGACTCTCAGAATCACTGTTTCGATCCACAATGAGAGTCTCAAGTCCCTACAAGCGAGCAATTCCACTCAATTTGTTTAAAATCGAAAATTACCGGCTCATTTATATTCTGAACATACGTGCTTAATTCCCTTCTGTTTTGGTGCGGAATCTACTTGACTAGTCCTTATATGTATTTGAGCACCCCCAAGTCAAGCAGCCCATCACAATCAGCCTATCACTGCCCAAGTCAAGCAGCCTATCACTGCCCAAATTGATTATTGAATAAAGGTAGCAATAGTTAAACAACTCCAAATATCATGATGTCTTTTTACTTATTTAGAGTAAGTAGACGTTCTGTCGTAGATACTTAATCAAAATTATATATCGTAGGCATTAAGTGAGCTTCTGAATCTTGTTTGCCTATTTATGTTGATTAAAAGTTGCAAGTAGTGTTAACAAATAAAATAATAATCTAATAACGAACTAATAATCTAAAAACGCTTTAATATATCAAAAAAAACCATCTAAGAAATCGTTTTATCTAACGAGCAAATCTGACATGATCTGACATAATTAACAAATACTGTCCCCAGCACAAAGTCGCAATATACTTAGCCTCTCTATTATTGTTGACCTAAACCCATAACTTGACCGAGCAAACATTACGTAATATTTTCTCTGAAATTTTAACAACACTTACCAATTCAAGAGGCCAAAACCGTCCAAGACTACATACTTAAGTCCAGTCATCATCATCGCTAGATTTAACTTTGAAGCAGCAGCAAATTGCGCATTTAACTCGCATCTCACACTCCTCTCCAACACTCTTGAGGTGAAGATTTGAACACTTTAAAATTCGGCAAAAATTAAAACAAATTTTTCATTTCATAATTATAAATAATAGAGGAGATTTATTTACATCATTAAAGAAGAATTCAGAAGGAACAACAACAGCCACAAAAAAAACACTGCCATTTCCTTATCCATTTACCCAAAGCAGTTCTGAACAATTCGAAAACAGCTTGGGTGTAATTCTATCGATTTTGCTCTTCCTAGTGGGAATCTAATGATACATAATTAGCAAAAACGCCGCCATGAATAGGTGAATCTCATTAAGGCGGCAGCAGCAATAGATCGGATGGTGCTGCTGATGTAACTCCTGCTCAAATTGTATTTTGATGTAACTCCAGCAGCCCGTCTAGATCTAAGTAAGTAGCTCGTCAGCTGAGGATAAATTTCATCGAAAAATATTATCCCAAACTGAATTTTGATGTAACACAGAATTTCAGAGATCCGGCATCTGCTGCTTTCATTCTAATCACGAAAAATAAAATATTTTGTCGGTGGGCGTTTTTGTCGTTGTCGGAGTACAATATTTCTTTTTTTTCGTCATCATAGCAACCTGTCCTCAATGTTGGCAGTCAACATTACGCGAGACATTATACCGACCGAATCGCTGCTACTAAACGAGTGCGGGGGCTCATTAAACAAGAGCGAAATTGATTTAGTGTCGGGCACACAGCAACATCAGTCGGCCAACTACACAACTAACTAACTTACTAACTAGCTAACAAAAAAGACTGAGCCAATGGGTCTGATATAAAGCTGTTAACTGGAATTAGATTGTTGACATCATGAAGTCTCTCGAAACTACTTCATAATCACGCCATCAGGAGGCGCTTTAAGAGAACACCCTCCAGATACCCTGGCAGATCCGACATATAGATAGATAGGCGTTACCCCCGTCTTCCTTAACAAGTTGATGACTTATTAATAGGGAGGAAGCGAAGACCTGACGGGCATACTGAAAATTTATCAAGGTACACACACATACAAACACACCACCATATACCCGAGCATTTAAGGCCGTTTTATACCTGTGTTGACATTGATTAATTACAAAGGTAAACGCACATTTTCACCGTTTAGATATGTACCTTATGTGCTTTGGCTGGGTGCCTTCTATTTATATATGTATATACATATCAACAGGTGCCCGCCGAGGCGCATTTATTTGCATTGAAACACATTCGAAGTCGATTAGAGTTGGTAGTCGACCTGCCATCTGGCGGTGTGAATATGCTCAATCAGAACACTATAGTAGAACGGAACCTTATCAATTATTTACTAATTTCATCCCCAATTCCCCATTGTGAACGCTCGACCAATGAACGTACACAACTACATCTACACGTGTCTTTTACTAATTATTCTAACTTTTCTATTCTTTTCTTGGTTTCAGA
The DNA here is from genome assembly GCA_949987705.1 of Thereva unica. Taxonomy (NCBI): domain Eukaryota; kingdom Metazoa; phylum Arthropoda; class Insecta; order Diptera; family Therevidae; genus Thereva; species Thereva unica. The sequence goes on along the minus strand of OX465285.1, from coordinate 21,736,846 downwards.
TTAAATTAAAGAAAGTTTTGGGATTAACCGTCTGCAGCAATGCCGCCCTGGACGTATCACCGACTAATGGAGTTCTTGCCTATCCAGCAGGGTAAGTTGATTTTAATGATAAAAGTTCGGTGTTTGATTTTATTAAAACGTGCTTTAAGTCATTAATGTCTGCTATATACACACATACCTACCTATATAGTATATTTATGCAAAAGGTAAAAGTCCTACTTGGAATAAATTATGGCGGAAGGACTGTCGTGGGTAGAATGAACGAAATGAATCGCGGCGAGTCTGATAGGTAGATAAAATTAGTGAGAAAATTTATGGACTTTAATGTATAAACACTTTAATGAATAAACACTTTAAGTAGGTACTATTTAAATATTTAAAAAAAATTAAGATGTAAGTTTCTGCTTTAAAACCCTGCAAAAATGGCAGCTGGCAGGTACAATTAATTATGCGGTTTTTGTTTGCGTTGTTATATGTCAATTGTAATGGACATATCTTAATCCTGCCAATATAATTTAATTTGTATCAAAGTGTATTTCAATAAATCCCCGAACATGTTGGAACTATAATCGATGCATACACCATAAATATTCAATCCTGACATGTTTTTTTGGTTGTTAAATATTTAATTTAGTAGAAAATTAATAAAACAGAGTGGTATACTCGTATATTCTAGTTGTGTCATCAGAATCATGTTGAAAGTTTGGTGCGACATCATAATACACTCAACTTTACAACATATGAATATCGAAAATAAAACTTTAACCTAGTTATCATATTCTATATGTATATAAAAACTAGCTTGAACCCGGTGCCCCTCGCTGCACCCAAAAGCAAAAGATATGGCGTGCGCCAAAACAATTGGGAATCTCAAAATCGGGTTTTTCATGGGAAGTGAGAGTCTGAAATCTCACCACGAAAGTACATTCGAAAAGAAAAGTTCATTTGAAAACCCAAATCATCCGCTCATTTATATATTCACAATACAACGGTCTCACTGCCACTAAAAAATATTTCATTGAATTGCCTTTCTTCGCTTGGAGTGGCCATTGACAGTTGCGAGTATGATGATGTTCGAAGGATCCTGGTGATACCGGATGGGAGCCAGAAAAGCTTCGCGATTCCCATAGTAGCAATCATAGAGACCACAAGCCATAGCGGAAAAAAATCTCACCAAAGAGGAAAACATTGAAGAGTTACTGTACCCAGAGGAGTCGCTGTACATATAAGATGGGATTTTCAGGAGGAAATGGGAATCAAATGATCGTCGGCGTCGCATAAGATGCATGTACTCCTACCCAGGAGTAAGGTGATGGATGTTTTTCGCGAGTCTCATCATCTGGTGGTCATCTAGGGATAAACAAAACCCTGGGGAAAGTAAAAAAAACATGTTTACTGGCTCCATATAAAAGTCGACGCGGAGGAATGGTTCATTATTGGACGATATGCACCACAGCTAAAGACGAGCCGGCGAAATCCAGTGCGAAAAGCAGCAGTACAATGTTGGCGCGCTATTCGAAAGAAATGCGATTGACGTGGCGGGAGCATTGCAAAGCAACAGGAAGGTGTATCAGTTCAGTTCAGTTCAATGGCACTACAGCCCAAATTGAACCGTGGCCTCCTTCACCGAGACTACCGAGACTAGGTTGTTATGATCAGTTTTTCCGCGCTGAAAACTCGCGTTTGCCTCCCATCTTCGCTATAGTTACCTGCATTGCCCAGAAGTCGCGACGTGGACGTGGTGGATAGGATTTTGCTGGCTGTGTCTTGCTGAAGGTATTCCCTACTTTTTGTTGTCTTCACACTCTGGTCGTGTGAACACCCTAGGATTTATTGTCAGCACATTGACCCAGGAACGAACTTCGAGACCCAAATCTTCGAAGAGGTCTGAAACATACTCGGAATACGGAAATCGACAACACTGCTTCACCCGCAATCTAATGGAATGGTGGAACATTTCAACCGATCGTTATGTGAACATCTAAGGAAAGTGGGCAACAACCATCAGCGTGATTGGGACAGCTACATACCGCTTTTCTTAATGGCATAATATCTAGGCGGATAATCGATGGGTCTGATGATAATTTAAATAGAGAATATACCGACCAATTTACAAAAGAAGTCTAATAACGCATCATCAATAGTGTAAATATGAGTGGTGGCAGGGATATGCAATCGGTGGAAAGTACTCGAGTAAATACTCATGAGTAGTATCGAAAGAAAATTACTCAATAAGTATTTTTTACTCGTTCAAAAGTATTGAATTTCTTGAGAATCAATGAGTACTTGTTTTTTGTATTTCTTCGAACTGCGTTAGCGTATTCATTTCTCGATTTTCGGCTGGGATAGATTACAAACACTTGAGGCCACGTTCGCTCGAGCTGCATACCCCACTGCAGTATTCGGAAATTTTCATGAAAATCTGCAAAAAATTGGGTTTCATCGCTGTGTCTCATGTTCACATTGGTGCAGCTGTTTGTTGTAAAAATTCGGCTGTTTTATAATAGTTTTTGAAAGACCAAGTCTTCTTCAGTCGCAAAATTAAGTATTAGTCATCGTGAACTTGACAGTTCCGTAATACTGCTGCATAAACAAGAGATTTGCTCTTGCACCACTTTTGCCGCAAGACTGGGTAAGAGAGAAACCACGTACCGAGACAGATATATTTTCCTGCCCAATCAGAGAACATTAAAAGCTCTTGCCATTTGTCTTGCAACTCATAAAAACGCGCCCTTAGCTTACTTATAAATTTAAAACCAATCTAAAATGGAGTGCTGCAATAGCAATCTTAGAACACTCTGCAGCGTCCTATTCTTCTATATATTTTTTAATGTTATACGTCCGTAGACGGGAGCATGACTTTTAATGCTCCTTTATATGCCTTTTAGTAGCAGTAGAAAAAGCTTTTTAATACAGAATTCATACCGATATGTGAATATTTAAATCATCTCCGGTGTCGAAAAGCTTTTATTTTTGTTAACCTTTTGCATTTGCCTTTCCTTTCCTAACGCGAGTGTTGCTTTACTGAAATGGTCCCTCAACTCAGTACTCGTCCAATGCTGCTTGACCCTCATAATCGGACGAGAACTGGTCTAATGAGTATACTAATGGCACAACATCGCCCGATGAAATCAATGCGTATAAGGCCATTCCTACACGCGGAAACACTCCGGACGTTTCCCTTGCGCAGAAAAGTTCTCACACCCAGAACCATAGTCCCTCGCGTAGGAATGGCCTAAAACGATCAGTTATTTAGAGACAGATTAAAGAAACTGCATTTTAAACTAAACATGAGAGCGCAATCTCAAACCGAACTGACCAAGGGTTGTTCTAAAAACTAAGCGGCCAAGTTAGGCCTTTTGTGTGTACCCCACTAATGGAAATGACTGGCAGCCTTCCGGACGAACGCAAGAAGATCTTTAGTTGAAAAAACTTACTTATAAGTTCTCTGATAAACATTTTTCTTCTAAGTCAGATCAGAGCAGGACATTCACAAAGACTATGGGTGACAGTCTCATCGCCTTCTATGCAGAGATGACATGTTGTCTCCAGACTCAGTCCAAGGTTTCGGAGCCCTACATGGTCAGTCAGATACCCTACCAACAACCTAAGTTCCGTCCTGTTTAAGGCTTAATGGAAAGGCTCTTATTAGCTCTTCAGCCTGTGTAAGAGATGGGACCCTCCCTCGCGAGCCTGTTTGCAGCCTCATTTCCCTAGGTTCACCAGTGCCTCCCGACCCATCAGAGCGAGACCCTAGTTTTCCTGGCTAAGGTCTGCAACTATTTTGGAAGAGTGCTTTATTGTCAGCTTGACTGTCCGAAAATATTTTAATGTTGGCTCCTTTGAAACCTTTCACAAGGTTGACCTTAGCGCAAGTATAAATGGCATGCATTTCAGTCTGGAAAACAGAGGACCCCCGACCCATTACAATCAAAACTTTGGTGTTTAAAGAGTTTTTGGACCCCCAGAAAGGGTAAGTTCCTCCCATTCAGAGGGATCTGGAATAATCGCCACATGACGCCACGGGATCTTGTTAAGGGTGTCCATATGCCTTTGACTAAATAGGGCTTTTGTAACGAGACTTGAACTATGACCCAGTACATAAAGAAAAGTGTTATAGTGAGGTTTGTGTCAAAAGTTCTCATGCGCATAATAGGCATAGAAATAATACCTAAGGGTATAGAAAATGACGTAGATACCTAGATACAAAAGCGAGTTCAATGATATTTTTGACCATTCAGAACTCTCAACCTTTATTGAAATCAACAGACTAGACTATCCGGCCATGTAATCAGGATGGAGCCCAACCGTATTCCAATACGGCTCTTGGTAATTTCGATAAATATTCCAGTAAGCAGACCCAGCAGAAGAAGGATAGACTCTGTGACGGCTGACGAAGAGACAACGCTCAACAGTCGAAACTGGAGACATGATGCAAGGGCCCGTCAAACTTGGATGGAGATACCCTGGAGGAGCCCAAAGATCGTTTTAGTCTTTAGTCCCGTTGGATGGATGGATCTAATTTATTTGCTATTTTTCTTGTTCGAGACCCAGCGGCACCGACAGGAGCGTATCCGTTGCGGGGACGTCCCGCTCGGACAGCCAGCTAACGGATCAAAGAAGAAGAAAGAAGCTATTTTTCTCACTCTACTTGTTCGGTTAGAGAGATTCACTTAGATCATAGTAGATTTTTTATCCGACCGCAATTCCCCGGCCTTTGATCAGAGATTATACTATCGGATGTATGGGTAGTGCTTGCTTGCACCTTGTCATTATATTCTTCTTCTCTAGCGGTTCTACAATCGGGATCCGGGCCTGGCCTGTCACAGCTGTTCTATAGACCGGTCCCGATTGTCATCCAGTTTTGTATCCCTAAGCTCTAAGCCTCCTGGTCTACGCCAACCTTCCAACGCAGGCTGGATCTCTTTCGCTGTGGGAGTGGGACCCCATAGATCTTACCGCAGAAAGTCCAACGTTGGACGCTTGTAGGTAGGACGCATCTTGTAGCTAATACTAGAACTACGAGTGTCCAATGTCAAGCGTCCAAAGCTCGTGTTTGGACAGGTTCGGGTTGTTATCTGTGCTGACTCAATCGTTGGAAGCCAACATTCGAATGAAACGTTCACCGCATCATGTAGAGCTGGCTTTACCATGGAAAAATTCAAAATTTAAAGCCAATCATAACAAATTAAGGATACTTTTAAAATATGTAGATTAGTTGTTTTTCCAGAAGGTGGAATCATTTTTATAGTTGTCCCAAACGTCCCAAAAGTTTCAACAACACACAAAAACTGTTCTCATTTGCAGATTATTTCTACATTTCACAAATCGTTTTTAAAACAAAATGAAAGTTCTAAATGATCTACTTTCTCTAGCATTATTCGCAGAAAAACCCAACCACTTTTTGCTTAGCATTCGCCATGCTCTCTTGATAGTAATTTGTTTGTAACCAATAAACAAAATACCACAACAAATCAACCATATAAAAGTAAACATCAACAACATCATAAAAACCAAACCATAGCCGTTTTTTCAATACAAGTTTCCTTAAAAGCCCACTACACCCATAGATGTCCATTAGGCAATGCTGCGTTAAGAATAATTTACAAGACTCCGACGATGAACTAAGAGAAGAAAAACTTCTCCAAACCGACTATAATCATTAATTACCGTGCGCGCGGTAAAACTTCCAAGTTTGAAGCTCACACCAATCACAGGTAAACTTCATGCCAATTTGCGTAAATATAGAAGTCATCAGCGCCGAACATGACACAATCAAACTTAATTGAATCGAAAATAGTAGTAGAAAAAAAAAGTGTTGAAAAAAAAAATAAACGAACCAGAAAATGCCCGTAAATGTTTATAATTCTTGCTTCCTTTTCGCCATTTTTAGATGCACCGTGGTTCTGTTCAACGCGAAGAAACTCAACCAATCATACCTGCTGAACACTTCCAGAAAAGCGATCACAGCTGTTGCCTATTCACAATGCGGCAGGTAAGTTTTGTGCAATCTATATAAATTAGTATACCTGGTAAATTGGCCGATAGAAGGTGTTGTTCACGTTGATATGGTAATTAATTACTTTACGTTTTGCATTTTGCCATTTTAGATATGTAGCAACGGGCGAATGCGGGCTGAATCCAGCTATCAAAGTATGGGAACTGGACAATCAGAATGGAAACAGCGAAGGTGGCGCAGGTGGAAGCGTTGTAGCTGAATTTTTAGGACATAAATATGCAGTTAGTTGCGTGGTAAGCAATTTTACCATACCCCATACCATAAAGCAATATTTCAATAATTTCCGTCCATTTTTCCTCTATTTTTTTACAAAATAAATAAATTATGATTTATCTCTTTATATAATTTTCCTGGTTCTCCTGATATATGTTTTTGCAATAGACAGACACTAAACAACAATAGACAAAAATGGCTAAACACTATAATTCAAGAACTCTGAATGAGAAGCTCTTGCAACAAAACCCACAGGAAATTATGGTCTTTTTAGTTTCCGGCCAGAATTTGAAGTTTGGATTTTTGCTGCTTGCAGTTTCGCATTCACGCCATAAAATTACCGGTTTTTGGGGAGCTTGTTGCTGAAGAAAGAAAGAAAAAATAATGCTTTTCAACCGTTCTTGTCCCCGCTTTCATGTTTTGATGAGAATCTTGTTATCATGTGCAAATCTTGCTGTAATTTGTCCAGTTTCTTTTTTATCACCTTATAACATATTGTGTTTTGAAATATCGCAGTTAATGAGTTTAATGCCCATGAACCACTCCCATGTGATGTCTGGGGGATCATTCTCATAGTTTATTGTATTTAATGATTTGTTTTTAAAAAAATTGCATTTAAGTTGGACATGGGTCTGTTATTTGTTTGATCTGATTGTAGGGAAAAGATGCATTTCCAAAAAGAAAACATTTGGGTGTATCCCTATATCCAGACTGGAGATCAGATCACTCATAAACTTCCTAAATTCCACAGAATGTCTTTAGATACACGAATGTCTTAGATACACGAATTGTGGAAACAAAACGGTTGCCCTACATCTAACCTAACTCTATTACACAATGTATTTCTCTAAAACGGTTGGTCTTCTCCAAGAGTGAACACCCGAGTCACAAAATCAATAAAATTAAGATTTTAAGTAAAATCGACAAAACTTTTAAGTAAATTTCTTAATAGATAAGGACTGAAAAAAACCAAAGACACAAAAACTGTAAAGTCTGTAGGGGTCCTCCGCCCTTCCTATCCTCCATAAATGGTAAAGCTAATAAGTATCCTAACATTCTGCGCCCCAAAAATTCCTTGACCGAATTAAAAGACGGCATAGGAAAGAACCGCTTAGAGTTGACCGATCCAGTCGCGCAACTGCAGCGTTCAGTGTGTTCCATCTTCCATCAAAGTTGGTTTGATAATGGTCCCTTTTCAATAAACTAGTGGGTGCCCGAATAGCCGGTTCCCGATTTAGCTAAGGGCCCCTGATCTGAAAGTCGAGTCGTCACGATACAAGTCGTTTGAGTTGAAGAAAGTGATTTTAAAACCGAATCACGACTTTCAGTACAGGTGCATAAACTCAACTTAGCATTTCCACTCTAGGCCCCTTTGCTCAAAATCGTTATTCGACTGAAACATCATTTTTTTCAACTCAAATGACTTCGACTAGGCTTTCAGCACAGGAGCCATGGCATCCGCTTTTCGTTGATTTTGAAGCTCTGACGACCCGAGACCCAAACAAGGATAAATTGATTGAGGACGTCCAGCAAGTTTCGAACATTTGGCAGTTTCAAATTAATTAGTCCTTATCTGTTCTGATTCCCGCTTGGCTATCGGAGCAGATAAAAATAATTTTGCTTTTGTAGGCTCTTCTGGCAGTCAATCTGGAAAAAACTGAGGTGATGCTTTTAACAGGGAAAACAAAAATTCCCACCTTCAATCTTCCCAGGTTAGAGAGGCATACTCTAACCTTATTCTCCATAGTGAAATTTTTGGGTATAATACTGGATCTTAAACTCAACTGGAAGACGAGCATCAATGGTAGGGTAAAGAAGGCCTGCATAGCCTTCTACGCCTGTAAAACGAGCTATTGCAAAAGATGGGGTCTTAAGCCAAAGATGGTCCTGTGGATGTACACATATGTGCTACGCCTAATTCTCAAGGAGTCCTAGTATGGTGGCCAGCACTGAGCAGAGCCTAAAACATCATAAAAATGGGAAGGGTCCAAAGAATGGCAACAGTAAGGGGACAACGAAAGTTTTCTCGGACTGGATCTCAAAATCCTATGGACATAGCAATACGATTTTAAATTTGCTACCTGGTGGCTACTTTTCCCCATAGATTTACCTTTAGGAAGGACTTCTCCGTCGAACTTCTCTCAAGAAGAGAGCGGAGAAAAGGAGATGTCCTGCGAAAGTTCGATGAACGAATATTCACCGACGACTCCAAGACGTCATAGTGCGTCGGAGCAGGGGTTTATCTAGAGGCCACTAACAGTTCACTGTCCTGACACCACCCGGTCAACGCTAGTATCTTTCAAGCTGAAGTGCTCGCGATCCTTAAGGCCTGACAGACAATGAACTTAGCATCTACACAAGGATGTAGTATTGGAAATTTTTTAGACAGCCAAGCCTTTATAAAAGTTAGTGGAGATGTAGAGCCGAGCCGAACTAAATAGGAGACCAAAATCGTCAGCAGTCCAATAGGTCGATTGAAAAACGCTATTTTTTACTACCACCTGCTGCTAGTCAGCCAAAAGTGAAGAGCACTGGAGACGTGCACTATCTCTAGGACGACTTGGACGACTTATAACAAAGAAAAAAACAATAGGCCTCTTAAACAGTACCGACGAGATATTTCTAGAATAACAGCATCATCGCGGGACATTGGCCTATAGGTGACCACGCTGCAAAGTTGGGCATCCCGTCCAACGTTTGTTGTCTAGCTGTGGGGAGACGAAGGTGAGAGAAACACTTGTTCACTTACTGTGTAAGTTCCCGACTTTAGCTAAAGCCAGGCAGTGCACTCTAGGCAGTTATGTTTTGGAAGATTTAAAAGAAATCTCCATACTGGAGATCAGATCAGCTTAACAGTTTCTAAATTCCACATTATGGCTTCAGGCATCCAAGGTATACTATTTTGGCAACAAAACGGCGCGCCAAGGCTGATTGGTCTTACGGTCTCACTGGAGGCAGCCTTCATGAGTGCCTGCCAGCATAACTTACTTCTTCTTTAGCTATCCTGTCCTGACCTCTCGCAACTGCTCTCTCCTCCAGACCCAATTCAGAGTCGATTTCAACCAGTTTGGTATCTTCAAGTTCTGGGCGTCCTGGTGTACGCCATCCTTGCAGCGAAAGTTGGGCCTTCCCCGCTGTCGCACTCCATAGATCTTACCGCAAATTTCTGAGCAGTATGACATACACCTCTGCTTAAAACACTGTCACTAGATTGTCTAGGCTTATCTTTTTTTTGAATCCGGAAGCATCCGTCGACGAAGTGCGGAAGGCCCCAGTGATGGAAAGACAGGTCATTCTTTGAATTCCGTTTAATTTAGTTATGAAACTTTTAAGCGCAGTTTGATGCCATTACACTAAAGCTCCGTAAATTAACATGAGCCTTATGATGGTGGTATGTATCCAGTACATGCTTTTCCGTTTTACACCCCATATGGATTCACAAGCTCTGCTGCAAGCCCACAGAGATCTCCCTGTCCTCCTCATCACAATATCCATGTGATGGGTCCACTTGAGCTTGCCGTTTGCAGTCACTTCTAAGTATTTGGCTTCTTCTGAAAAACCTATAGGTCTGTCTGCGAAGCTCGGTTCTGCCAGTTGCAGAAATGTTCGTCTTCTGGTGTACATTTAATCCTATGTTGGCGTACTAGCTGGAGACCAAATCAAGGGGATGCTGCAGGCTTCTTGATATTGTACCTTTTGTGGCAACATCGCCTTGGGCGAAAAAATTTTAGTCATTGAATAGCCCTGCAAGTTCATCTACAACAAGGCACAGCAAAAGTAGAGATAAGACTCTTTCTGTGGACATTCTTTTGCTAAAGTGTCCTCCCAAGTCCCTTAAAGATGAGAGACGATTACTTTGCGAGGTCTCAGCATAGAGTCGATGCAGTCGCAGAAAGTGCCACTTATACCTCTTCTTATTTGCCTCAATTATAGCTTTAATACTTCGCTGCATACTTTGAATGCAATCCAGGAAAGGAAGGAAGGTATAAGCCAGATATTCTTAATCGGATCAAAGTCTGCAAACACTTTTTTATTTTCAAGGAATTAAGAAACGGATTTGGTAGTATCATTTAGGTTTCTCCTGCATAAAATAGAGAATTGATCCCAAGTCCGGATTCCTTCAGACATTATTGAAATAAGTTTCACGTGATAGTTCCATCAAAGAAACATAAACATTGACGTCCTTTGTTGCTTATTACGCTGGAAACTATAGTCGATGGTGGATATTTTACCTCGTACAACATGCACGAAGTAAGAACTTGTCTCTAGATCGACTAACTACCAACTTTAGTCAAAGCAAGAAGCATCAATTTCAATAAAGCCAAATATACGCAAAACTTGTGGCTACTTTAAAATCTATCCACCAACTTCAAGCAGCTATTAATATTCAAAACACACCAGCACCGCAATTGTTCCTTTATATACATATACCTATATTCTATTCTACAAGCTTACATAGTATTGCTAAGTTTATCTACTTTGTTTACATTGAAAAGCTCGCAAAAGTGCATTACGTACTTTCATATGGCAGCATGTGTTGTGTTGCGACTCAAATCGAGATATAAACGTGAATACAATGGGCCCAAGAGATATTTGTTGAAAATAGATTTAAGTACTCCACTGAATCATTACAACTAATTATATCTTTTTCAAGTGTAAACATTAAAATACTTTAGATTCGTTTATCACTGCCATTAGACATCCAACAGACCACTTTCTGCGCTGTCTAATGTCGGAATAATTTTCATTCAATAGTGTTTGCGTACTTAAAGCTGTTAGCATCTTGAAGGATGGATGGAATTGATTGGAAATTGTGTTTAGTGCGAAGTACTTGAGATGCTTGCATTCTCTTTTAAAGTTGCATTCCCCTGGTATAATTGTCATTTGTGCCCCAATAGCCGGCTCTGGACCTATGAATGCAATATCAGAGCCCTGTTTAGCCAGGGCATCCGCATTTTCGTTGCCTTTGAAGCCCCGGTGACCCGGGACCCAGACAAGAGTAACTTGATTGGGAACGCCCAACTCATCAAGAGCACATTTGCAGTCCCAAACTAATTTCGACTTGGTCCTACGGGAACTTATCGCTCTAATTGCCGCTTGGCTATCAGAGAAGATAAAAATCCGTTTATTTTGGTAGGCCCTTCTTAAGTTCTCATGAGTGCATGCCAGAATAGTGTACACCTCTGCTTGAAAGACAAAGATAGTTGCTAGAGTGCCTAGGCTTATCGCCATGCTGAATTTGGGGCTTTGGCTCCAGATTCGGCGCCCACACCTGTCTCTGTTTTAGAGCCATCCGTGTATCATACTAGTCCGCCCGTTAATGCTTTAGGAAAAGTCCAGGTTAGCCTTTCCTGTATGTGCACAGAAGGTCGCTCAAATTTTGAGATTCTAAAGAACATGCAGCCGATAGCATCCCCGCTTCCGGAATCTCTTTTTTGATGTTGGTTATAATAGAATGTCCTCGCCCAAGACCAGCACCCAAGTGACCATTCGCTTTCAGCTGCAGCGCCGCGTTTATGGCGGACTTCTCTACCGCAAGGTGGAGGAGTACCATATTGAGGAGAGTCTCCAGCGCTGCCGTCGGGGAAGAGCGGATGGCCCCAGTGATGAAGAGGCAGGCCACTCTTTGAATTTTGCTTATTTTGGTTATGAAACCCTTAAGCGCCCTCTGTGCCACCAAATTAAAGCTCCATAAGTTACCATGGGCCTAATGATGGTGGTGTATATCCAATACATGGTTTTCGGTTGCAAGCCCCAAGTGGAACCACAAGCCCTGCGGCAAGCTCACAGGGATCTGCGCGTCCTACTGATCAGAGTGTCCATGTGCTGGTTCCAGTTGAGCTTAGCATCTAGCGTCACTCCTAAATATAATATTTGGCTTGTCGTGAGAAGCCTATAGTTCTGCCTGCAAGTGTTGTTTCCAAAAGTCCCGGTAATGATCGTTTCCTAGTGAAAGGAACCAGAATCGTTTTGTCAGGATTGACTTTTAGTCCTACGCTCTCGCACCAGCTAGAGACCAGATATGAAGCTGGTGACATATCCAAGCCGTACATGCATTGCATTCGTTGACAGATAATGTAGAAGTGTGTGTATTCAAATGCGAGCTGACGGAATATCCCGTGAGTGGAAGGCATGCCACGCAAAGGTCGGGCTACTTTCAACTTTTTCTGCATTGCCGCATTCGAGATAGCACACACAAGCATAAGCACACAAACACATGAACACGTTACTTAGATTTTCGGGCTATGTGTGACAGCCGGCACGGAACGCAAACCATGTAATTATATGTCAGACGAAATTCGCCGGATTTCATGGAGCCTCTGAATGCAATGCATGTACGGCTGGGATATGTCACCAGCTTGATGCCTGCTGCAGGCGCCTTAACATGTCTCCTTCAGTTTCACCTGTCAGTACTATGACGACATCGTCAGCGTAACCTTGGGCGAAAAAGTTTCGGCCGTTGAGCAGCTCTAGGAGTTCATCTACAACAAGACACCAGAGAAGTTGGAGATAAAACTCCTCCCTGTGGGCCCTCTATAGTCCCCTTCAGAGACCGCTCAACATGAAAGACCATTGGCTTGCGAGTTCTCAGCATAGAGTAAATCCAAAGTGCTACTTAGTCTGCGTCTACTTAGAACCCTAGCTATAGTATCAAAGGATGTATCTATTGTCGAAGGCTCCCTCGATATCGAGGAAGGCCGTCAGCGCAAATCCTTTGTTTAGAGCTGCGCGTTCCAGCCTAAGCCCCATATTGTGCAGTGCTGTCTCAGTGGACTTGCCCGCCTGGTAGGCATGCTGATAGGAGCTTAGTGGTTGGCGTTGAAGATAAGTTTCCCTTATCGCCCGGTTGACAATTTTCTCAATAGTCTTCAAGGCAAAAGACGAAAGACTTATCGGCCTGAAATATTTAGCCAAGGTGTAATCCGAACGCCCTGGCTTAGGTATAAATGGTATAAATGTTATGTTGACATTCCTCCAGACAGATGGGATGTATGTAGCTATGTGCGAAGGAAGCCTTCGGAGGAGTGACTAGGTGGCAGCGCTCCTGTAGCAGAATGGGATAGATTCTGTCTGCTCCAGGGGACTTGTATGGACTTGTATCGCCTCCCTAATTGCTTCGTGGTTAAACACGGTGTTTGTTTCTGTCCAGGCAGCTTTGGTCACTTTAGAAAGTGGGCCTGTTGGCTGCCCAGCAGAAATTTTGTACTCATTTGAATAAATGATTGTGCCTGAGAAGTGTGTCTGGAGCAATATTATCAAGGTCTCTTCCCTAGATTGTGTGAAAGAGCCATCGGTTCTCCTGATACATCCAAAATCTCCCGAAAAGGCATAATTGTAATAGAGTGACAGTATAGTAAAATAGTTATTTATAAATTTATGAATGTACAAGAACATATTGTAATAACCCATTAAAAATCTTTTTCAGGCATTTTCACCAACCGGCAAGTATTTAGTTTCAGTCGGATCACAGCATGACATGATCGTGAACGTCTTCGATTGGAAATTGAACCTAAAAATCGCCTCAAACAAAGTCAGTGCAAAAGTGGCTGCCGTATGCTTCAGTGAAGATGGCAACTACTTTGTAACAGTGGGCAACAGGCATGTAAAATACTGGTATTTAGAAGGAAGTCGGAAGGTAAATCACTCTCACTAATTTCCCCATTCCAAAAAAAACTAAAAAATTTAAATTTCCTCATTAATTTCCAGTACAAAGAGCCCATACCGCTTATGGGTAGGAGTGCCATTTTGGGAGACTTGCGCAATAATGATTTCTGTGCTGTTGCATGCGGTAAAGGAGAATGCGCCGATAGTACATATGCGATAACCCGTGTCGGTCACCTAGTCGAATTCAATTCAAGGCGGCTGCTAGATAAATGGGTTGCATGCAGGACAACATTAGCTAACTGTATATGTGTTAACTCCAACTACATCTTAGTCGGCTGTGCTGAAGCAATAGTTAGGATTTTTAACGCGGCTACTTTAGAATATGTAACAACATTACCGCGCACACATTATCTAGGTGTAGATGTTGCGCAAGGTACACATATCAATCACATAATGGCAGTGCCGGCAAATGCTAAATACCCAGACACTATAGCTATGGTATCTGATGAGGCACGCTCGAAGGTCACATGTGTGTATAACGATCATAGCTTGTATGTTTGGGACTTGCGAGATGTTAGACGTGTCGGAAAGAGTCATTCATTTCTGTATCATTCAGCGTGTATCTGGGGTGTTGAAACTGTGCCATATAATCTTGAAAGTAATCTAACGCAAGCTTTACCGGAAGATTGTTTCCTAACTTGTTCTTCAGATGATACGATTCGTGTCTGGGGTCTGGATGGATGCGAAAGTAATGACATTTATAGGAAAAATATTTATAGTAAGGATCTGCTTAGGGTTGTGTATATCGATGATGATCTGAACTTTATCAAGGAAGTTGACAATCCATTCTTAACCACGGACAAAACTTCGAGTTATGACGGCCGAAATGGTGTACGTTGCATTAAGATTAGTCCGGAGAAGAATCATCTAGCATCCGGAGACCGAAGTGGAAATATTCGAATTTATGACTTAAATACATTAAAGCTGCTCACTATGATCGAGGCACACGATTCGGAAGTTCTATGCCTTGAATATACAAATGATAAAATCGATAAGAAACTTCTGGCAAGCGCAAGTCGTGATAGACTGATACATGTGTTCGATGTCAATCATGAGTATAAAATTCTGCAAACGTTGGATGATCATTCGAGTAGCATAACGTCAGTGAAATTCATTGGTACTGGCCTAAACTTTCAGATGATCTCATGCGGAGCTGATAAGTCGATAATGTTTCGTGTTTTTCAAAATAATCAATTTATGAGAGGTACAAACTGTTCCGGGAAGACAACCCTGTACGATATGGAAGTAGATAGTAATAATAAGCATATTCTAACCGCTTGTCAGGATAGAAATATACGAGTTTATGGAACACAGAATGCAAAGCATACAAAAACGTTTAAAGGATCTCATTCAGATGATGGTAGCCTTATAAAGCTGTGCATGGATCCAAGTGGAATTTATATAGCGACATCGTGTACAGATAAGACATTATCAGTGTATGATTACTACTCGAATGAATGTATGGCTAGAATGTATGGTCATAGTGAATTGGTGACTGGTCTTAAATTTACGAACGATTGTAAATATTTAATCTCGGCCAGCGGGGATGGCTGCATATTTATTTGGCAGGTACCACATGATATGATTGTCACAATGCAAGCAAGATTGTCACAACAGCGTATGAGATCCGGACATCCACCTGTACCAAGGCCTATTTCGAATCCTGTAACTGAAATTGTTATCGGAACACCGCCAAAAGAACCCGAGAAGTTTGAATCACCACCGAGTCACTTGTTTATGGAAGAAATTCCAATTACACCAGGGTATAGGTTTTCAGAAGTTGGTCAATTGCCTCAATGGGCCAAAAGAAAAGGCAATGATGAGGTTCAAAGTGGTTCTGGTAATTTAAGCTCTAGTCCTAGTCAAAGTCAAGTTATTCCAAGGCCGCGTGGCCGATGGGCACAGCGTGGTCAGATTGAAACAGATACGCTGGATCTTCGGAGTACATCGGAAAGTCCTCTCAATACTAACTTTAATATTGCGTCCAATAATAATATGCAAACATCGGACTATAACAGCGGGAGTTCGAAAGATATTTATAATCATGCGTATCTCAGCGAAGATAGTTCTATTGATAGTGGAATGGAGAATCGAAGGGATTTATTCGCTGGAAAGTTGGTAGGTTTCTCTTAATTTTGTTTAGTGTAAAAATATTTATATAAAAAATTTTAATCTAGGCCTCAGAACAGAAAAAATCTGTTTTACGTTTCGAAACAAATAACGATCATGATGGAGATGTCGAAGACATATCAGACGGGGAAAGAACTAGCTCTGATCATGGCATGATGTTCTATCCTTCTGTTGCTCCAGGAACGCCTACGTGAGTTTCAATAATAATTTATAATCTCTCTCCCTTATCACCTCTTTATACATATGTATATTTCCATCCACAGCGATTTCAAAGTCAATGCTATGAACGAAGACGAATTACGCAAGTCTGTACGAAAGCAAAAGTTCGAAAAAACTGGATTAAACCTGACAGCAGTAACGCACAGTGCAGCATCAACCGGTACTGGAACTGGAACATCAGATACAGAAGATGAAGGCTCAACACCTAGTGGAGAAAATGCTGATCGTTCTCTAGCATCAACATTGGGTGGAAGTTTTGAGAGTATTCCTCAACAAACATCATCAACTTTTCTTCAAGCAGCTTTAGATGGTCCAGGAACGCTGTCAGAAAGAGGAGATAGGAGTATGCAGATTTTTTTAATAGTGATGAGCTATTATTAATTTAATTTTAAAAAATTTTTAGGCAGACGAAGTATAAGTGCAAAACATAACACCGAAAGTAAAAATACATCATTTTCAAAATCATATACAAATAGTAAAAAAGAAGAACTTATGAAAGTAATAAACGAGGCTAAACAGAAGCTAGAGAATGTAAGTAATAATTATTTTTTTTATTTTTAATGTGAATTTATATTAAAAAGTTGGTTCGTGTAGAGCATTGTTTCTCAACCTGGGGATTACCATCTATTCGACAAACATGTACAAATCACGTAAGTCGACATTTTTGTATTTCTCCTTCGGCCAGTGTCTGTTGATGGCATCTTTGTCTAACTGTCTCGTTTCGTTGCGATCCTATAGTGAGACACCGAGTACCTGCCTCAAGCATTGCATTTAGAAAACCTCGAGCTTGTTAACGTCCGGCTTTATCAGTGTCCACGTTTCCGATCCATAAAGAAGGATCGGAAGGATCAACGTTCGGTAAAGGCATACTTTCGTTTTGATGGTAATATTTATTTGTTTCCATATGCACCACTTGAACGAGGCTGTTGCATGGCCGATGCGGCTGTGTTCGCCGGCCGTCAATGCCACTTTTTTTTTCATCAACCAATGATTCCAAATATTTTAACATCAGAACCTGTTCCATTTGGGTTCCATCGAGGTGAACACCTAGATCCATTCGTTGTGAGCACTTTGGTATTTTCCGCATTGATTTTTAACCTGTATGATATGGTGCGAGAAATGTCGTATAAGATGTCCGTTGCCTCGGTATTCGTGTCGGCGGAGATGACGCTATCGTCGGCGAACATCAAGTCGGTTACTAAGTTGTTTTCATAATGTCGAACTCCGCGTCGCCCATCGAATGCTTCCCGCATAATCGCGTCGATCAAACGTTGAAGTGGCGAAGCGACGTCTCCCTGCCGGACACCCGTTTGAAACGTGAACTCCTCGGATAAGCCGCTTCAAATACGAACGCTGCTGGTTGAACCATGGGTCGACGCTTGGAGAAGTTGGATGCATTTCAATGGCACGTGTTCCGATTCCAAAGTTCCTCACAAGATGTACCAACCGAAAGCGGACTTGAAATCGATGAAAACGATGACAGTTCGTTTTCCGCAACGAATTCTTTCTTCCATTTGCTGACGGAGTGCGAATATTTGATCAATTCATGCTCGATGTCGTCGAAATCCAGCTTGTTCTTTCCGGCTCATTTGCTCTCTACTTTTCCGATGATTGAAAGGAAACTAATACCGCGATAATTCGTGCATTCCCGATTGGCAAAATTGGAACAACGATTTGGCGCTTTTCCATTTTCAGCGGTGTTATTGCCATCTTCACCTCGATAATTTTCGATTCGGTATAGAGAAACTGATTCGTCGGCTGTCTGGTGGTCTAGTGGAAGAATTCTCTCCATGTGCTTACCGCTCCGATTTAATTTTCTGTCGAACTTCTTTGTTCAATCAATTTTCGAAATCGACGTGCTTCATTTGTTTTCGCTGATCGACGAGGTCCACACAGCTGTCCGAGATCCATGACTGCGTCCGTTTACGGATAGATGGATATAACTCCAATGCACACCCCACAATAGACCCCGACAATTGCCTTTCTTCTACATCGATATCGTCCGGTATTGCGAGCGCCGCAAACCTGTTGAATATTGCCATTTGAAACTCTCGCCCGATGGCCTGGTCTCATAGGCACGCCAAATCCTTCTTGGCTGATGGCTCCATTTTCTTCCCAGCCGATTCGATCTGCTCCTGAATGTGCTTTGAAGTCCCCCGCGAATATGATTAATTCGGTAAGAGGTATCGTATCGTGACTAATTTGGGTCTTCGGCCAGTAACCTACTTCCCACCAGCATCCCTGGTCTCTAGGGTTGGCACATCGGCTACCCCGGGATGCAGTAGCTTTATTTCGTAAATGGTTAGTTCGTGCGGTTCCTTGCCTAGTTTCTTTGGTTTTACGATTCTGGTCAATTCGGCAGGTCGACTATTCTTCTCCTTTCACACCCTGGACTTGGGAGCAGACGACGGCGGATTCCACGGTTTCGTTACCTTATCACATATTACAATATACCGTGCTTAGCCTACAACTTAACAACTTTTCGCGATATGACTTAAATTGACTGACTCTATTCTCTGTATATTGCTAAAATGATCTACTATTCTGCAACAACTATTTTTCACCCTTCATCGACGTACCGCAGGTCGTCGAATGTTGATTCGAATCGGCTGTCGCATTCCGCCTGCTACCACCTGCCCACTGCCTCATGAAATTAGCGAAAGAACTTATAGAATTGGGACCTTCTTGAGTGCGCCTTTTTTGAACATCGCACCTTTCTTTTTCCTTGACGCGAACTACCTCATATGGCCCGTGAAACTTGGGGGAACAATTACGCTCCGGTAGGAAACTGAGTGCGTTTTATAGCTACCAAGTCGCGAGCCTTGTATATTCTTTAGAGCTTTTTTTTCTTCGAATAACTGCCTTTCTTCCTAAATTTTTCAATTCTACTGTTTGCAGCTTGTGTTTCTGCTCTGCTCTCTTCAGACCGCCATACAATTTCCTCATCGAGTATCTGTCTTTGATTATCCTAATCTAGCCTCCACATGCTTGCACCTATTAGAAGTTCAAATGGTGACTTGCTAGTAGCTCTCCTTACCGTAGAGTTAAGAATTTGTTGCAGGTTTGATACGGTTTGCACCACTTTTGGGGGTCGTTCATTGATATTTTAGAGAGAACACTAAATATGGTCTGGTTTCACTTGTCCATTTGCCCGTTGCCTCTAAGAACACCAGCAGTGGTTGATGGTAGGGCCCCAAATGATCCTGATGATACGTGTGTAGCTTCTACCTTTTCCCGTTAACCTATCCTGGATCCTGTACGGTCCTATTTTTTTTAGAGATTTTGGTATTACCAGTAGATAGTCGCCGTCTTAAGCTTGTGCAAATCAACCCCTCTAAGAATGTAGTCTTCGAATTCTCTCTCAGGATCTTCGATATCAACCGACAAGTTTCGTCCATTTCGTGGGCCCTCTTAACTGGCCGAAGGACTTCACACTCATTGGTGTTTACCCCGAGATACCTACTAAAGGCGTCTTGAAGGTCAAATAGAAGACTAGATGGAGCTGGTTGTCTTTGAATTGACACTGAAGCAGAACCGAGCTATACCCTGCTTTTCTTACATTCGTACGTGCCTCGGACTCTAACTTCGGGTGAAATAATTTAAGTAGTGGATCCGTACATAACAAAAGGTTTAAAGCGTCCTGTTGTTTGGGGCAAAAAGTAAATTGAGCATCCTTCCACTTTTTTTTGGATTTCGAAGGGTCGCGACACTAAAAAGGTTGAGAAACGATGGTCTAGAGGTTTGTATTTATATACATACAAATTTTGCACACACTTCTTTATTTTTTTACATGAACCGATTTTCTTTTCTCATTCATTTATATGTAAATAAAAAAAACAAATTATTGCGATGTATTATTATTTATTAAATTTTTAGGGAGAGAGAATGCATAAAAATGTGCTTAAAGTAAAAATGTTAAATTTATGTCATGAGGTGAGAATACTACTGACTTTGTGTTGCTTAAGTGTATTAATGAATAACAACGGCCTTCTTAACATATTTTGATTAAATTGGAATTGCTGATTGCCCTAATAAAGAATTAAAGTACTAATTAGTTAATCTGCTTAGCTTAAATATACTTATTTATGTCAGAGTTTTGGACAATCACTAAAACAGGGAGATGGTATATACATTTAGGGCTTTAATAGCTTTTTATCAAGATTCTGTTGCCATTTATTAATTTAAAATGGTAATTTGTTACTAGAAGTTTTGTGAGGTACTTAGTTATTCTTGAATTATATTTGCACTGATGAATATTACAGACATAGACGGGGATCAATTAAATATTTGTCAGTTTTAACAAAGTACGAGTGATTATAAGTTGAAAGAAAATACATTTAACTAAATTTCAAGGATATTTATGAAATGTCTTATAAGATAGAACTTTAGGTATACATTTGGGCTTGGAAAAAGTCCCTTAATGTTGTCGTACTTTTAAACAGCGATCAACAGATTTAATAAATATTATTAGAAAATCAACAACCGTGTCTTTAACTTTGGACCACTTTACCGCCATCGCAGAGATACCGAGTTTCAATCCTGGCCTTTTGCAACTGCTACTTCCATTGGACCCGATTCCGAGATAACTCCAATCAGTTAGGCAACCCCAATCCTCTTTTCGTCCTTGTCTACAGTTTCTTTTCACCCACGCGAGCTGGATATCCAGTTAACCGCAGTTGACTGAGCTTGATTCTCTTTGCGACATGTTATGTCGTGAAATCTCTCGTACATCTCGCTATTGCATAGTCCTCGGAATCGTTTGTTCCCATATATGGGGTCCAAATTAAATATCTCTGACATTTCTAAGAGTTCAGAGTGCTTTTTCCGCTTCAGTATCGAAACGATGTAGAAATTCGGTATATATTCATACCTTCGAAATGAGTGGCACTCAACATTGAGTTTGCATCCATCTTTTAATCATTTGTCGATCAGACCGAGGTGCGCTTTTCTCATAAAAATTAACTACATAAGGAGAACGGGAAGGTAACAAAACTAGAATTTAACATATGGTTCAATTAGGGATTTGCCGACCCCTGCAGCCTCCACTCCATTCGGTCCCTAAACGGGTCACACAATTTTGGAGGCTATGCGGCGACTACCGCAGAATACAGTCTGATCCTGCGCATCCACAACCTACAAGGTTGCACGGTTTTACCATCGTGCATCAGACTGCAATAATCTCTGGTCTGGACTAGCAAAGAGTGCGGGCGTCTGCTGTTCCAGTCCATAAAATACGTAGGCGCGATTGAAAACAAAAATCACACTGAAACAAAAAAAAATAAATAAACGAAACACAAAACTGGAAAAAAAGTTTAATGCTAATAAAATTACAAAAAAAAAGAACAACTGCTGCACGTTCGTGTTCTAAGCGAAGGCCACAGGGAGAACTTAGCGAACGCACATAGCACTGCCGAACGACTCGTTTAGGTTTCTCGTGCTCCTATGGCCCATTCTGCACGATGAAACACGAAATGAATCAAAGTTTCCTGCAATCGCTGATGCTCTTTTGGAGTTTCCTCAAGAATTTAATCCATGTTTACACGAGTAAACTCCTTCAGTAAATAACATACCTGAAGCTGTCCAAACTGTTTCCTGAAAAGTTGCTTCAAAAGTTTCATGTTTCCTCTAGTCCTCTCTCACCCCTCGCCCAAGTTTGTAGGAAACTTTTTCTTTCGTGTTTCATCGTGTAAAATGGGCCAATCTATTGGTCAACTTGCCCCGTCTCAAGAGGCATAACACTCTGACCTGACGCGGACAAATTTTATTGGCTCTGGTAGTTGCGGCGACTGTTTCGCCGAGTAAAATCCCTTTGAAAAATGTGGCAATTGAAGCTGCGCAAATAAAGTCCCGTTACAAGTCGCTGTTTTGCGTTGATTTTTGTAACATTCGTGGACTTCATTGGAATGATGCATTTGTAGAGTAGCACTTATCGAATTTTAAACTCCTCATTGTTCACAATGTAGACTGCCTGATTTAGTCAAATGGCACCAGTGCTTCTGACAAAAGCTCCAATGATTTACATCAAACTATGGATCATCACGAGAGTCCCCGAAATCGAATGCATTTGTTCACTCTCCGTTCCGCCAAATCTGTGAATCCAAGGCAGAACACGTGCTTTAATCGTGAGTGTACGATTGCTTTGTGGCATAAGAAGAGAGCTGTTTGAGCCTTATTAGCGCCATCTAATAGATTCAGCATCCACGTTAGTTTCCTATACAATATGAGACCCAGAAATTCGCATCCTTGCAGTCTTTCATTACAGTTTTAGAGAAGGAATATCGGGAAGCCTATGCACCCTTGTAGAGAGCACTACTTCAGTCGTAGCTGGGTTAACGCCTAGACCCGTTGTAGTAACCCAATGAACATCCGTCCAATACTCTTATTGTTGAGATGCACTTGCCGTCACTACCAGCATAATAAGCCACCGTGGTGCACCCTGACTCCCTTAAGGTTATCAACACTTCATTTACTGGTAAATTCCAAAGGAGCGACGATAGGACTCCACCCTGCAGTGTGCCTCTTTCAACCCGTCTGAAGTGAACTCCTTGAATTCAAGGGATTTTCCAAAAGCCGCTACCAGGGAGAGAGCAGTGTCTACCGGGGAAAACAATTTTCTATCAATGCTTGTGAACTTTTCTAAGTCTTGCCGTGTCCGAAAACCCATCGATTGTCTCACAAAAGGTCTTCCAGGATTCCCTCTTTGACTTACCTAGTGCGTATTTGAAATCCCTGAGACGCCCTTTATAGTTGTCCCAGTCCGATTCCCAGAAAGACCGTTTGGCTTTATTGAAGGCTTTTCTACTTTCAGACCTTAGTTTGAGAAGCTTACATTTCCACCAAGAAGGTTTGGTTTTATCCATGTATTCTATAATGGGACAGGCTGCTTCGAATGCATTATTTAGAAGGTTGCTGAGATTCCTCACTCCTCACACCGTTTATGACTAGGTTCAACCCAAGTTCAACCAAAGTTCAACCGGGCCATAAACGGGGTCGAGCTGAAACTGAGTCCACTCAACTCAACTCAGTTCTATTACCTGGGTCGAGTTGA
Organism: Thereva unica; assembly: GCA_949987705.1. Taxonomy (NCBI): domain Eukaryota; kingdom Metazoa; phylum Arthropoda; class Insecta; order Diptera; family Therevidae; genus Thereva; species Thereva unica. Next base: position 21,713,552 of record OX465285.1, on the reverse strand, counting down.
TATTTCGCCTCATATACGCCGGTTGAATTATAATTTGAAGTCACATTTGTTTTGTTTGTTTACTATCCGTGAAGTCTGCCTTCGGCGTTAATTTTGTATTCGAGATTTTGCTTGCACAGGAGTAAAAAATGAGATCGTTCTGAATTTTTACGTATCTATAAATGAAAATTTCACACAAAAATTATGTTTTGATTTCAACTCTATATTAATGCAAAGTGAACTCAACTCGACATCATGTACGGTGGTCGAACCTCAACTCAACCTCAACTGAACTTTTCAATATAGTCATAACGGGGTACTTATTGCAAGATCTGCAGCATTCCAAAAATGGGTTGACACATCCTTGGGAAGTGATCTTTCCACTAGGGGCATTCTTTACAGTTGCGCACATATTGACATTAAAAAGGATGACTCTGTGGTCAGAGAAGGTGTGTTAATTGGATATTCTCCAGTTTTCTACGCAATTGAGGAGGTCTGAGGAAACAAGAGTAATACCCAAGACTACTTGTCTTAGCCTTGTAAGGAACGTAGGTCAATTTCCCCTGTTGCACATCAAGGTCAAACAGCAACTCACCTTTTACATTTGTGTCTAAGCTGCCCCAAACGGAGTTGTCCATAATTAACCGCTTCCTTTGTTGCATCGCAGAGACTAGAGCTGTCTATATCTCCGTCATTAGTAGATAGACAGATCCAATCCACGTAGCCTTCAATTTCTGCTGTCAAAGAGGTTAAACTAATCAAAAATGGCCGAACTTTGTACAAATCAAATCCACTACTAAATTTTGTTCTTGACTACAAATAAAACTAAAATCGTACTCCTGTAGCTTGACTCTCTAACGTTCATTCAAGTGCTGCAAGATTAAATTATCAATGTATAGTACTGATGTAATCAATTGTAAATAAACACTTGAATTGCAGCTATAGACGGTGTTTAGACGGTTCGCTTCCAGGAACGTTTCTCACGAGTTTTGTCGATGTAGAGAGAATTGATAATGATGAGAGGTACCACTCCACTTCTCCCCTTCATCTACAAACCTCGTTCTGAGAACGAAGCGTCTAAACATCGTCATAGTATTAAAGTAAAAACATAGATGATCTTTCAATCATTCCCAGTAACAACTTGAGCTAAAATACTATCCACTCAAAATCTTCCTTAAAATATTAACTTTTAATTGCGCACTTAAAAAATAAAACTCTCAACAAATGAAAAAATATGATTGATTTCTCAAAAAAAAAAAAATACTTTTAGGTTGGTTACCGTTCGAATCTCCGAGGAAGTCAAAGTATATCAGATCTTTCACATGCTGGTAACGCAGACTCTTCAAGACTAAACCGAGGATTACGTACTGGAGGTAAGTCTCAGAATAATAAATTCACGTTTTTTGTACCCAAACAAAATTAAATTTAAAAACAAAAAAATTTCGTAATTCATCAGAAATCGCGTCTCTTAAGATATCATTAACATTTTTCCCCTTTAATGCTGCTTGGTAATTTTGAACAAAATAAAACTAAAAATCTACTAAAATCAGGAGATGCCACTGCAAGTACTAACACTAACACCCCACACTATTACTACTTAAATTGTGCTGCACCAAAATCCGTTTTAACACAGCATTGTAATACTATCCGTCAATTGCATAGAAACTATCCCCCATATCCTCGTGATGTTGGTATTTATGGTGCTGTCCAATCTGGATCGGATGTTGTTGATGGTGATGGTGAAGCTAAACCTCGACCAGCTACTTTAGAGCTACCATCGTCCGATTCGAGCCATGGAGGGTCGCATTTTAAGTCGAAGAAACATTCAAGTATATTAAAAAATTATAAGTCTTGTCCTGTTTCCCCTGTACATGAAGAGCTAGAATGGAGTAATTTGCCAATACAGTCTAAGAATATTGTTTTTAATGAACCCAAGCGACATTCGATGTATAGTGATGATGCTAAGACTATTTTGGATATGATTCATTCCGATACAGAGAAGATGATTGAAGAAATAACAAAGAAGTACGGAGACCTAGATAGTTATCAACCGGAAAGTAATTTTGATTCGTTGCCAAAAATTATGAAGACGTCTGCTAGTATGCCTTTGCGAAAGGTTGACACAAACGAGTTTGGTTTCCTTGAAGAAGAAGGTAACTTCAGTTCAGACTCTCTCGAAGATTGCAGTCTGGACTTGGATATTGAGAAAACATCAAAGAATCCATTTAGGAAAAAGAAAACAATTTGTAAAAAACACCATCGAAAACCACCTGAAAAGGAGAACACCTTGCCTAAACGTTCTGCCTCGGATTATTTTATCTACGAAGAGTTCTATCAGCCTCGCTATAGGAATATTTCATTGTCGGATATTTTGAATGAGAATGAGAACGAAGTTAAAGAGAATCATTTTCTAGAAACGCAACGGCACTCCAGTGCTAGTTTCTTTTTAGTGCAATATCCTGAACAGAAGAGTCAGGAAAGTATTCTATCCGATGATTTTAGTGGTATTAGTTACTATAATAGCATGGAGAGTATATTGTCCGATGAATCGGACTGCAAGAGTGCACCTTTAGAAGTTCTTTTTAATAAGCCAAAGAAGGAAAAACCACCCTCGTCAGCGATATTGTTCGACAAGCCAACAGATGGAGCTTCCAAGTCGTACGGATCCAGTCCGAATGCAACTACAGGATTTGATGCTTACATGCAGCAGAGATATATGAGCAGAGAGAATTACCAGTTCGATATAACTGGATACAGTTTAGACGGGTTTTACGATAATGCCGCCAAACAAGCTAAGCCCAAGTCTCCTAATCCAATTGGTACTAGGAAAACAATTCCGTTCTCTGAAACTTATCCCCGATTGTCGGATGCAATTGCTGCTCATCATAACGACGATATACCAACACTAAGCTATAAGAATGCTCAATATACATCATCAGTTAATAAGAGTTTAAGTAAAGAATTTGCTAATCAACGACACGTTAACAATTCTAATCCGCTTTATATTAAAACAGACGACAGTGATCTATTTGTGAAGAAGCCAATCAACCCCAAGCCCGCAGTGCCAACAAAACCCCAAATGCTACGACATGATGAATTCGGTGAAGCAACTAGTTCTGTTTATATAATGAGAAAATCGTGCAGTTTCGAAATTGAAATGAAAGAACGTCCAGTATTCTCGTTGGCTGGATCGAAACGTTTCGAAAGAAATTTAGAGAAGTTCGAGAAGGAACAACAAGAATCGCAATCATCCAGAGTGAGTAGCACACTAGAAATGAGTTATGTTCCACACAAGCCTCCAGTAGCAGCTCGTAGATCATCCAGTATGAGATCTAGAAGTCGATCTAGAAACAAAGAGCGCTACAATACTGTCGATCAGATAAACTTCACCCCAAACGAAAAACGTACAGGCCCGGACACGACCAGAGATTTTGTTAATCGTGATTTTTTAGCCAAGCGAAACAAAAGCGAGGAAAAGTCCTTCGAAATTTATATTTCTGAAAAGGGTAACAACGAAGACGATAACATGGACAGCCTTGAACTCTACCAAAAACCTAGCTTGCATAAAGAAAACTCTGTAGATTCACTCGATGAGCCCCATGACAAGCAGCTGAAAAACTCACAGAATGAAAAGTCTTGCCTACCGGCAACATCATCATCACTCTTCAGTAACGAAGTAGAATATAAATTTCGCGATATTGAGAAAAAGATAAACGTTATTAATAAACTTGTAGAAATGGAAGAACGTAAGCTAGAACAGGAGCGTGTTCAGAAAGAGAATCGAATGAAACCATTCGAATGCAATTCTAGCCAGCGTGGCTATGTTAAGAGCCTAACAATGAATTTCGATAAGTTAGCCAAGAGCATAGAGGAAGAAATTGAATTTGAACGAAATCGTCAGATGTGCTCATCGTCAAAAATTAAACGTAATTACAGTCTTCCTGATGTACTAGAAGGTGCTAAATTTCAGGCCTTTCAATTGGCAGATTTCAATGATGATAATAATATTGATGATGATGATGGGGAGAGTGAAACGATTAAGGATGACTTTGCGGAGAAGGACGAAGGTGTGATTGTTGTTTGTAATTTGGCATGCGTCTGCAAATAAATATGACATCTCGTTCGTGTTTATTTATATTTTTAATGATAATAATCGATGTTGTACTGTTTTTAACTTTTTCATTTTCAGGTGTTTTTGATAACAACTTATTTTAATTTGTTTTTCTTGCATGAAAAATATTTTTGGGATGGTTTTTTCGGTGTAGATAGAAATTTTTGTATAGTGGGTTTTTTTTTACTTTTGTATTTTGGATGAAGTCTAGAGGCATACAATTCGTTTTTAGTTAATAAATCTTAAGATATCAAAATAAGAAAAATAATCAATCTTCCTTATAAGTGGACTTCTAATAATTAATAATATCTTTTACACCATCTTTTTGTTACAAAGTTATCATAAAGATACTAAAACTCAACTAAAGTCTTCTTGTCGTTAAATATAATTCGATACTGTTGTGACACAGCCCTAATTATTTCTCTTCGTTCTTTTCAAAGGTTGAAAAATTAATTTTCCTTAATTATCACCCTAAGGACATGAACTTTATTAATGGGTCAGATGTCTGCCAGAACAAGACTTTTATTTTAGGCTTGGATTTCCTTTACTGATTTCAGATATTTTGTTTTTAGAGACTACATCAATTTTAGACACTGGCTGTAAAGCTCGTTTCGTTTCAATATTTCTTTATAACGTATAATAAAGGGTTTCTGAAGATGTTTGAAGGTTGAATTATTTGTGAAATATTGTGAAACTTGTCACATCTACAGATCAGATCGGCGCCTTGACTATGGTGCGACAGCGAAGGTCCACCTTCGATACTATAACTTTATATCTTGGCTGGGTCTACTTTGAAGGGTGTGTTCCCTCTCACATATAGTCTTCGTTTCTCCCCCTCTCCGCTGCGAGTTAACAGCGTTATCACTTGAAAACCGTAGTAGAAGATAGGGAGTGAGAGGTTGAGCCAGAACCTGGGAGGGTTGACCTATTCGTTCTATTCAGAATTATTCGTTTACCAAATTATTTGAAAAACATTGAAAAACAAAGGACATCGAGAAGAAGAATATGAAGTATCTTCTTCTTTTTTAACGATTCTTCAACCGCGATCCAATCCTGGGGCCGTATTTGGTTTCTCGAGTCGGCATTGTCGTCTGTCGATAAATAAAAATTTGGCATTTGGCGACACGATATCGTCTCTTTACGTGTCGATCAAGACTTTTGACGATTATTACAAAGCTCAATTTATGCATGCCATAAACTTTTAACAATTTCAATTTTTATTTAATATACGTGATTTGCTGCCTTGCAGTAATACCACCCAATTTGATGGTTTTGTATGGCTGCGCTTAGCTGTCGATTTGGTCGTGAAACCAAATGTGAAATTTAAAGAAAATCGAGAAGCTTTTTTTGTCGAGTCGATCCATCGACTCGAGAAACCAAATACGGCCCCTGGCCTCTCGCAACTGTTTTCTCCATCGGTCCTGAGCCTATGTCATACAGTTTGGCATCCCTAAGCTCTGAGCGTCCTACGCTATCCTTCCAGGGGCGGTTGGGTCTCCCTCACTTTCGCACCCCATAGGTCTTATCGCAGAGAACTTTCCGAGCAGGCTCATCTTCACTCATACGACCTAAATACCCTGCCCACCGGAGACTACCGAGCTTTATTTTCATCTGTCTTGATAGCGCTCGTAGATCTCGCCATTGTAGTCTCCGCAATCGTCCTTTCTCACATAAGAGGCCAACAATCCTCCGAAGTATTTTCCTCTCGAACACGGCTAAGAGGTTTGAGTACTTTTTGCTAAGCACCCACGTTTCATATATGTGAGTACCGGTAAGACCATCGTCTTATATAGTAAAAGTTTAGACTTTATGATTAGATACTTGGATTTAAAGAGCCTTGACAGACTATAGTAGGCTTTGTTGGCTTTTAGCAGTCGTGCGCGTATTTCTGGTTCCATGCTATTGTCGGCTGCTACTATTGACCCAAGATAGGTAATTGATTTCACCACTTCAAACTCATGTTTCCTCGTGTTCTACCTTGATTGTGGGACCAATCTTAGGTGTTCTTAAAGACGAGGCCACCATGTACTCCGTTTTGCTTTCGTTAATGTGCAATTCCAGATTTCCCGCCCGCCCGCTTCTTGTACAGCTGTTGTTATTCTTCCAATGATGTCAATGCCATCTGCATAATCCAGTAATTGGTTGGACATGTGAAGGGCTGTGCCCCTTGATGTCACGCCCGAATCTCGGATCACTTTCTCCAACGCGGTTGAAAAGGATGCAGGCCAGACCGCCCCTTGTCAGAGTCCATTAGAGATGTTGATTGGTCTGGGCCGTGTTCCGGTTACCTTTACCTGACTTGTCACATTTGTCATGGTCAACCTACATAGTCGTGTCAGTTTGTTGGGGATGCCGAATTCTCTCATGGCTCTCATGGCCAGAGTTCTACTCTGGCTATGCTATTGTAGGCGGCTTTAAAGTCTATGAAGAGGTGTTGAATTGAGTTAAACTCTAGACATTTTTCGCTAGCCTGCCTCAAGGTAAAAATCTGATTAGTCGTTGATTTGTCTGGGCTGAAGCCACACTGGTAATGACCTATGATGTTTCTGGCGTATGGGGCCATCCTGTTTTGTAGGATAGCGGAGAATATCTTATACACGGTACTCAACAACGTTATCTCGCGATAATAAATGCACGTTTTGATGATCTTTTTTATGTACCGGATAGAGGATGATTTTTCTCCAGTCTTCTGGCATCTCTTCCTGCTTTTTGCACACTTTATTCATGAATCGCTTGATGTAATGTAGAGCCCCACATTTCACCAGTTTCGCTGGTATGCCGTCTGCACTAGAAGCCTTGTTGTTTTTGAGACCAGTTATGTCTTTAGGATCGATGATCAGATTACTTTCTTTGTCCTTGCAGTATGTTCAACGTTGTGTGAATTGCGTCGCATTGTGTACTCTTCGCTAGAACTCCTTGGTGCGGACGTCGCTCTATGTTCTGTTCTAGTTCAAAAACTAGATTTTTCTCCCAAGCTTCTTTTTTTCGTTTGTGAATTCTCTTTTCTTCTTTATATTTCTCTTCGCGTGTCCGTGTTCTCTGTGACTACTGTATTGCTCGGCACGCAGGATTTTTACGTTCAGCTGACGGCTTACATTCATTGTCAAACTAGTCGTTCGATCTCTACAATTTCTGCCTAAGATGGAATCAGTAGTACAAATAAATGACAGTATTTTCAAGACGGGTCCAGCTCACGGTGTCTCATCGCCAGGACTTACTCTTCTGAGCGCGAGTTCCAACGCAAGACTGAGCTGTTTTTGGCCATTTCATTGCGTAGTGTAGCTGTGTTGAGCCTGATCAGCGGATATTGCCTGTATACGGGCTCCCGGCATACTTTGGTGTTCAGATCTCCCAGTATGATTTTTACATCGTCACTGGGGCAGGCATTAAGTTCGCGTTCAACAACTTCGAAGAACTCTTCTTTTTCATCGTACGGGACTCTTCTGTAGGTGCGGGAGCGTTTATGAGGCTGAAGTTTTTAAATTTAAATTAAAGCTGATAATGGTAGGCTTCATTCTTTTGCTGACTATAAAACCTACTCCGAGCACATGGTGTTTTGTATGACAACTATAATACACATTACACTCAGGATTTTGCAGAACACCATCGCATTATTGCCCATCGCATTTCCTGGATGGCGGTATTGGCAGCTCTCTTTAAAAATTTTTCTAAACAAATTCCAATGTACGAAAAGATACAATACGAACCCGGTCTCTCATTTAGCGGGTTTTCTTCGTTACATTAATGGAATGATACTATACGGTTTAGGAGGTAGTGTGGACGGGCATACGCGCCTTCCGTTGCCTTGTTGCCGTTGCATCTTCCTCCACTGTTTAGCGATTTTTGATAATAATGTGCGCACGTCAGATAACCGTGGGTGATTCGGAACGCAGTGATGATACCCGGAAAATTTGGGTTCCTGTTTTTTTCTGGATACTATGTATACGCTGGTTTGCGATAAGTGGGAACCGTCCTTTATACTACATGTTAATCCCCCTATTCCGCTAATGACTGACCACCATCAACCTACTATTAGTGCGAAAAAAACAAAAAATTCAAACCTTTACAACTACATAGCTTAGCTTTTAACACTATTCGATCGTTAAGGAAATGTTCACTAGAACGTTAAAATGAAAAGGAAAAGAGTGTTTAAATTGAATCGTGGTTTATTAATTATTTACTTGGTTAAAGCATTTTCTTATACTAGGCCATAAATCAAAATAAAAGATTTAAATGCGAGTCCTCTTGTTTGCATATGGTATGGCAATTTGTTTTAGCCAATCAATTTTTGGGCCCCGCTGCAGTTTTGTTTTGTTCTAAAAAAGTTGGTATAGTTTGAAAATTGTACTACTTAAATTTTGTATTAGTACATAGTAAATATAGAAGTACCTAGTTACTAGGTCCTAGTATCTAGTTATACTTTTGGTAAGCGCAATTCAATTCCATTAAAGTCATTAAGGTAGGAGTTGATTAGTTTTTAAGAAAATAATGTTTAGATGATTATTTATATTATACATGATTCATTACGCATGTAATATCGTAGTTTTATGAATTTGGATTGTTAGTAAGACTATTAATGATTTCAATAAAGGTTTCAACTATCCCACTTTTCTCGATTGCAATTGATCTTTCTTTCATTGCACTCTATGATTTCAAAGGAAACGAAAAAGACAAAATATTTAAAAAAAGATCCAAAAGTAGGATGAATGTTTGTCTATAAATCATTTTCAATTTTATTATCAATATATTATATCTTCTAACTAAACAATCCGTATGTATGCTTCCCTCCTTTCTCTCTGTGTCTCTCTTCATCCAAAATACTACAAAATATATACCTTTACTAATTTGCATGACTTCTCTCAAAAGACTATTTAGCTGTTTTTTATTTTTACTCATGCTGCTTCATTTCAATATTTTTTTTATTTTAGATCTTGAAAGCAAAAATATAAATAAATTTCGCTTCTTTTATTTTCATTTTATAACTTTTACTTTTCTTTTTTTGGAATGAAGTCATTTTTTCAAAATTTATGCAAAATTATTAAACACAAAAAAAAAACATTTTTCCTTATGTTGACATTTGGTTACTTTTTTATAGGAAACCCAAAAAGCTTTATGTCCGTGCATATTGATGATTCCTCTATTAGACGTGCTTGTTCGCTTAGTGATTTAAGTATGGGAAAAGGTAAAAGAGCAATGAGTATTGTTTTGGAAGCAAAAGAAAAGATTTATTTATTTTTTATTTATTTTTTTGTTTTATAATATGATTTATTAATCACTTTTTACGTTCCCTATATATTTTTTATTTATTATATTTTTAGTTTTTTTATAATGCTCTAAAATTTGAATTTGAATTGATATTTATTATCAAAAGTATTTCTGTTAATGTGTTTTTATCGGTGTATTTTTTGAATGAGCTTTTTTTAAAAAAAATAATAATTCAAAAGAAATGCATGTGAATACATCTTTTATTTACCAGTTTTCTTTTAAACAAATATATAATATTTTTTTCGTTGTGCATATTTTATAGCAGTGAAATCAACTCCATCATCTGCCCAAAAGCCAACCCCAGCGAATCGTTCAAGCATTCCAACAAGACCAACACCCAAGAGAAATAATTCAACCAGTTCGAAAACGGGCACTGGCATGGGCTCAAGAAGCATTTCGGTTGGAGTTTTGAATCAAGTTAGTTATTATTTATTTACTTGTGAATTGTGATTTTGTAATTTAATTATGGTTTTTAGAGCGATTCTGAGACTGATTCATTTAATTCACGAGGAGGTATTTTACGGCCAACTATATCTTCGGCGAATAGAACAAATGGAACACCAGGTAAATAGTTAATATAAAAAGATTTTTCTTTATTGGTGAATTAACGGATCATTTACTAATAAAAGTATGTTTGATGCGAACAATTTAGCATTCACCTAGGATTGATTAGTTAAAAGCCTAAAAATTAATGTTGGTAGAAAACTGTGGATAAATATAGTAACAAAAACAACACCTAAGCCACAGTTCGGCTTGTTTTTATCAGAAGCTGAATGTTTAATTTTTTCAATTAGTTATAGGAGCAAACCATTTAAGTTTTAATAGAAGCTGATTAACTTCAAACAAATCAAAAAATAATCCTTTAAAATAATAGTAGCAGATTTTTAGTAAACATAAATCAGATAACGTAGTCGTATTAATCGATACTATTTCATAACATCTTCACAATGACTGGCTAATGGCTCTTGTCGTCAACAGAAACTTCACTTTCGCTTTCACAGTTACTGTTAATGTCCAAGCGAATTTATGTTTGTGCTAAATGTGTGTCGATGACAATTTTAGTGCGTATTTTCGTTGCTAGAATTTAGATAAATTTTAATTTAGGGACTAACGACCAGCATAGCAACCATCTCTATCGGTTCCTCTCCTACTGTTTTAATATAGTCTATGCAATGGATAAGACAGAATCCTTGAGGATAGTTCGGTTTGGTTAAGTGTAGGGCCGTTTTTACAATAAAACTTCGTGTACCTAAAGTTTGGTGGTTGTTTTGTCAGCTGTAGTGGATACCTAAACCCATCCTGTCGGTTTAGGAAGCTTATCTGTGATCTGACCTCCAGTCTGCAGATGTCTTTAAATCTTCCAGTACGTAACTGCCTAATGTGCGCAGCGTTGCTTAAGCTGAACCCGGAAATTTACACAGGTGTGTTTCCCTGAACAAGTGTTTCCCTATAGTTCTTATCTCGTCGGAGTCCCATTTCTTTATACTAAGTGGGCCAAGTCGTCCTCTGTATTCTAAACCCGGAGTGCGATTGTGTTTTTCTTCTTCTTTCCGTTTTTTTTCTTATTTCAAAATGTCTAAATTGGTTGATGGCTGATTGAGCCGTCGTACGACGCTTGGAGAATTGAATGATTTTCAACGGCACATGTTGGGTTTCCAAGTCTCGCCACAAGCGGTTTCAGTGATGTAATCGAAAGCGGATATGAAATCTATGAAAACGACGACAGTTCGTTTGCCGCAACGAATTCTTTCTTCCATTAGCTGATGGAGAGCGAATATTTGGCCGCATCCCGCTTGTTCTTTCCGGCTCATTTGCTCTCGATGTTTCTGTAGCCTTGAATGTATGATTTTCGTAAATTCTTTGCCGACGATCGATAGGGACTAATACCGCGAGAATTCTTGCATCCCGACTGTCGGTTTTCTTCAAAATTGGCACAGCGATCGTCTTCTTCCACACCGACGGGACACGATCCGAATGCCATAACTGTGTTGTGAGGACATGGAGTGGTTGCGATAGTGTTGGCGTCTACTTGGACTATTTCCGGCGCTTTTCCAATTTGCAGCGATTTTATTGCCGTCTTCACGTCGGTAATTTTCGGTTCGGTTCCAGAAACTGATTCGTCGGCTGTCACTCCACCGCTGCAGGTGCCCATGTAGAGAGGTCACGAAAGTTCCATCCGATTTTTTGATGTTGTCGATTGTTGATGTTGTTTTGTCGCCTAACAGTCTGATTGTCTGGTATAGCGTCTGATACTCGTGCCTCGACGCCGCTTCTTCCATGTCGGTTGCAACGTTATTCCAGCACGCTTCTTGTTCCGATTTCATTTTCTGTCTAACTTCTTTGGTCAAACGTCGGCATTGCTCGGAATTGGCGCGTTCCTTTTGTTTCCGCTGTTCGACAAGATCCAGCCAGCCGTCTGAGATCCATGGCTTCGTCCGTTTACTGACACAACTTCATTGTACACCCCACAATGGACTCCGATAATTGCCTTTTCTTCTACATCGATCCGGTATTGCGAGCGTCGCGAATATGTTAGCTAGTGCCATTCGAAACCCTCGCCTGATGGTCGGGTCCTGTATGCACGCCCAATTCTTTTTGGAAGGTGGTTCTTCGCTTTTTGTAATTGCATCTGTAATTTCGTTCGACGTCGTCTTTGAGCGTCGATTGGAATCTTGCTTTGGTCAGAACGTAGTCTAACATCGTCGAGTCGTTGCCGGGTGGATTTCGTCTGGTAGTTGGTGTTTGAGTGAATGGCGGAAGATGCTGTTGCCAACGATCAAATTGTTTGACGCTGCGAACGAAAGGAGGCGTCTTTGTTGTTAACTACTTACTCCGTGTCTAAGTTCGCCGATCGTTTCTTCCCAGCCTATTCGACTTGCTCCTGAATGTGCATTAAAGCCCCCGCGAGTATGATTATTTCGGTTCAAGTTATCGTACCCAGCGCCTGTTGAAGCTATTCGTGGAATTCGTCCTTGTTCACGCCCGGGCTGGTCTCGGATACGATATGGGTTTTGATCGTTCCACCAATGGTTATAACCGCCAAACGCTCGGATATCGGTTGGTATGCGTTAACGCTGCTGGCAGCCCGTCGATCGACCACAAACCCGACGCTGGTCTTTCGTTTCCCACCACCGGAATAGTAAAGCGTCATCGTTTCAGTTTCATCGATTGTTGACGGTAAGTCGTAGTTCCGATACCGCATCAACAGATATTTTGCATTTCGATAATTCCATTGCTATGATTTCCTTTTAACCGACTTGATGTCCTGTTCGTACACTCCACGCGGCAAATTCAATTTCCATTTTCGGAGTGACTAATTTGGGTCTTCGACCTGTAACCCACTTTACACCAGCATCCCTGGTCCCCAGCGCTGGCCCATCAACTGCCCCGGATGCAGTACTATTGTTTTGTAAATAGTTAGTTCTTATATCCATTCGGTTTCTTACCTAGTTTCTTCGGTTTACCGATTCTAGTTAATTTGGCAGTCCACTCTCCTCCTTTCACACTCTGGTCTTGGGACCAGACGACGGCGAAGTTAAGAAAGTTAGGATACTTTTCTTCTCAGCGATATCTTTGACAATCTTTTTATTTGTAATTTTCTTGCAATATTTTGTGATGAAGATGGCTCCAGAACTCGTGGTCTTGTTATCGTTATATGGTTCGGCTCCAGACGCACGATGAACTGTTTTAAAATACATCCTAGAGTTTGAGGTCTCGTATATACATAAATAATCATGCCAGTCACTCTTTAAATTCTCCAAAAAAATATGAAAACCTTGAATAATAACCCATTTAATAGTCCATAATATAGCTGCTCTTAAAGCCATATATAATATACATATAGGATATATGGTGAAAAATTTTAATATTGACGAATTAAAAATTGTTGAAAATATTTTAGCCAATTCCCGTCAATATACATCAAAAACAACAACAACAAGTACAACGAGAAGGAAAGGTTTACAAAGCTCTTACAGCAGTGGTAATATTTTTGAATTCAAACATTTTACAATATATTTCAAAATAACAAATTTCATCAATTTTAGTGAATTTATCAACAACTGGTCAAGATGATTCTAGCTCCGAAGAAGCCCAAAGTAGTTCAAATACACATAGTGGAAAACCGGTTGTACCGCCACGGCCGCGAAGCATGGTTTTGGATCATAAGAAATCAATAATGAATAATACAAATGTTGTTAAAACACGAGGAAGCTTTGATGATAGCCCCTCAAGAGATTTGGATGCATCAAATTCAGATTGTAAATTTTTAGAACTAATTTGTTTTTACAGTAGTTTTTATTTATTTGTTCTTTTATTTAGTGACATCACAATTATGCTCTAATATTATAAGCATGTTAAATACGACTACAAATGCTGTTTTACAACTACATACAAGGCTTAAGTATAGTGAAGAATCTTCAGGCACAAGGAATAATAATTTGATGCTCAAGGAATTAGAAAATGCTGTGATCATGACACAAAATATGTTAACAAAAGTTACAAGTAATAAGTACGTATGATTTTATATTATATATATTTTGTTGTTCTATTACTATTTGTTAAACAACTGCCTGTATTAAACTTTATGGATATATGTATGTTATTCACACTCAGTCTAAGCGATTGGTAATAATTTATATAATCCTACATCTCTGGATTTGTTTGGGACTCCAGTTCATTTTTATGCATTGGTAGCACGTTTTGAAATGTTACAAATAGGAATGAAATGCTCTGCACAAAAAAATATACTGTCTATTAACATAGTTATGTACACAACAAAATGTCGTTTAGCTCTTATGGCAAATTAAAATTTTACTGCCACTATATTATACATTTAAATGATCGACTTATTTAATCGTCAAACATTTACGATAGAAAAGTAAGGACACCCTTGTGCAGCTCTTTCCAGCTTTCGTAGCAGTTCCCGAAGGCTTTAACTGAAGTATCGTCCAGTTGATGGATTACGCTTCCTGGATGTTATCGTTAGAACTAAGGTAGATGGTTTTTGATCTCGGGGGAAATAAATAATTCTCACTCCTGTTCACCCTGGGCAATGCGATCTCGAAGCCACAACCTCCCCCCTTGAAAAAAAGCCCCACCAAGCGACCACTTGCAACCCTGCAAGACGATGGTGAAGGCGCAGCTCAGAGCGAAGCTGACGCATCGACAGACTCCGAGCTGCAAAGAGCCATCGATGATATGCATCAGTTCCCTATCACGGACATCGACGAGGGCATCTCCAACGACGAAGAAGCGGAGGTGACTATCGTCCAGGTCAACAAACAGCAAAATGATGACGATGAAGGTGATTCAGATAAACCTTCATCACTGCAAAGCGGCATCTGCGTCGATGTTGCCCTAGTTCAGGAGCCATGGATCGTTCGTGACGGGATCTGTGACTTAAGGACGCCTAATTTTAATCTATTTTATACTAAAAGGAAGGGAAACCCCAGAACAGGTATTCTGGTCAAAAACAATATTAACACCTTCAATTTAGTGACGGAATAGACCTAGAGATAAAAGAGAAGAAACTCAGGAGGGCCTTCTTCTATCTGGCCCACGAATATGAGGGCCCTCTACCTCCTATGGCCTTTCAAGACCTGGTAAATTCTCACCGGTGCTACCACGGTCTTGATTATGGGAGGTGATGCAAATTAATCATCAAGCTTGCAATTTGTAGCAAGGGAAATGATCCCAACTTTGTTACCAAAAACAGAGAAGTGCTGAACATCACCCTTGTCTCGGACTGCCATTCCGAACAAATATTGGCTTGGGATGTCTTGAAGGAACACTCTCTTTCAGACCACAGGTTTATATAGTTCCAACTCCAAGACTCTACCTGAACCTCCCTTCTAAAGTAAAGAATTTCAGGACAAACTGGGGTTACTATACTAGGCTTATCGCAAAGAACCTTTCCCCTAAGCCACCCTGTCTTTCCAAAAACCGGGAACAACTCGACATCATTGTGGACATTTTAACAGAGCAATACACTTACGCCTTAACCAAAGCTTGTGCAAACAGACCGCACAAAGAGGCTTCCAAATCCCCATGGTGGTTTCGCCAACCTGAAATACTACGGAAAGAGTGCAGAAAAGAATTAAATTCGACTAGACGCAGCAACAGTGAAACCTCCTGCTATTAGTCGAAGCTGAAAAGATACAAAATGGCAATAAGGAAAGCCAAACGTACCTCCTGGGCCTATAGAGTCCACATAGGTTTCCGAAGGCATTTTAACTTAAGCCTCAACAATGCTAAGCTATTTACGCAAAGAAAATGGCCATTGGACAGACTCAAGCGGGTAATCCCTGATACTACTTATGGACACCCACCTTCCGAGTAGTAATACCTTCCATCTCTATAAATCACCAGGCCCTGATGGCATTGTGCCGGCATTACTGCAACACACCCTTAGTTACATCATGCCCTGGTTGCTGGCCACGCTTTCTGGGTGCCTTCAAATTATCTGTATTCCTTCTAGCTGGAAAGAAGTAAAAGTGGCAGGAAAAACCTCCTATACAACATCCCAAGATTTCAGGCCAATCAGCCTATCATCCTTTCTATTGAATACTAGACTGGATAATTGAAATATATCTGAGGTGGACCATACAAACCTCGGAACTCTCTGGGGCTCTAAACGCCTATGCAAAGGGCAAATCCACGAATACTGCCGTTCACTCTTTGGTTTTAACCATAGAAGAATTACTCGAGGTCAAGGAGCATACATTAGTAGCTTTCTTTGACATAGAGGGAGCGTTTAACAGCGTACTCCGAGACGCCATTACCCTGGCCTTGGCGAAACTGGGGGCAATGCTGGTGTCTCTCATCCAACAAATGCTTACCGGTAGGATGGTGGGTTAGGGCCTAGGCGACTGCTCAAAGGCACCGCGCAAAGCGGAGTACTTTCCCCATGGGTCGTCACTGTGAACCAGCTGTTGCGACGCATGGAGGCAGTGGGCCTCACGTCCTGGCTATCATTACCAAAGGCTACCGGGGCTCATGCTCAAATTTAACAACAGTGCCAAAATCTGGGAGTAATTCTGGACAAAAAGCTCTTCTGGAATGAAAATAAATATCGCATTAAAAAAGCGAACATACACTTTTCGCTTTCAAAAAATCCATTGGAAAGAAGTGGGCTTCTCCTCTAGCATGGTATGATGGATCCACGGAGTCGATATGGTGGTCAATCTTGAGTGAGTCCACCATGCTAAACAAACTATAGAAAGTGCAAAGATGTGGGAGTTATGCATAACAGGAGCACTTTGACACACCCACATATACCCTAAATTTTACGTTATACCTCCCTCCTTTGAACCGTGTAGCAAGGGAAAATGCAACCATCGCAGCCCTTAGAATAAGAGAATCTGAATCTTGGACCGGAATCAGGGGAGGACACATGAAGGTGCTGAACTCTGTGAACATCCAAACCGATTTTTGCATATCCTTCACGAGGAACTACGAGGTACACATCTCTCCACGTCGTGAATGGAGAAATAGATCACACAGTATTTAGGAAGCCATAAACTTCACTGATGGCCCTCAGCTCGAGGGTCGGGTAGGAAGAGGAGTCTTTTCACCGGAGCTTGGTATAGAACTCTCCTTCCGACTACCCGATCACTGCAGTGTATGCCAAGCGGAGGTTTTAGCCATACATGAAGCTGTTCTGCAAATCAACCATCAAGGCGAGGGGCACTGAATTGTCTACATCTTCTCGTATAATCAGATGTCTTTGCAGGCCCTGCTCTAGAACTATCTCTGAATAGCGCAGATCTTTTAATAAGTTGGCTCAGTAGTTCAGGACCCTCCTCATATGTGCCCGGTCACGGATCTTAAAAAATACACCTCGGCCAAAATGGCTTGTCCCTCTTACGATCTCAGGCGGACTACTTCACTTCAGAGCCTCGGAAGACAAGACCTCTCTGTTATAGTGGGAGTGCTGATCGGGCACTGTCTGACTGGGACGCATACTCACACGCCTGCCGCAGGGAAAATCTCGATCGCACGACGGTCGGGTCAATTTCGAAGTTTTCTCTACACACATGCCAGCTAGTCAGTGGGAGAGTGAAAGTCCAGCTTAAAAGACACGTTGAGAATAGCGCCAAAATGGCCAGACACACATGGACTCCGCGCGGAAGTCGCCAGCAAACTCATTGAGTAATTGCTCCAATCGCGCTACACACGCCGCAACGTTGCAGGGCGGCAGGGATGATCTAGGGAGCTAGGAAGGCCTGGCGCTCCGGCCGCCCTGCAGTAGATGTGTGAGTAGCCCGCTTTAGATTTCGAGACCTACGATTTCTGCAGAGCCTGTAAGAATCTGGACGAAGAGGAAAGTGTAAAACAACAGCTTTGCAGGTTTGTAAAATCGTTGTCGTTTTGGAAGACAAACAAACAATTTCTTTTCCAAGTATCTTCTTCAATCACATTATTTCTTAAAGGCAAAGCCCAACATCAAGCCCATTTTGAGATGTTTGCACAGTCACACAAAATATACAACGCTGCCTCCACTGACTACGAAGCTTCCTCTTTTAGATCATTTTTTTTTTTGAACATCCTGTCGTATCTTCTTTTCCTAGCTCTTTAGCGTTAAATTGTTTTAAACATTTTTTTATTGTATTTTCTAGATCCGAAAACAATCCGCATGTATCATTTGCACCAAATGATCAAACAGTCCTAGAGAATGGCGATTATCTGTTGATGATGAATAAATGTGCAGATATATTAAATAAGGTACGAAGTAAGCATAAGCCAGGAGATTTTGAAAATGATTCTTAGTAAAGTAAAACTTGATTATAATCATAAAAAAAAACACAAAAACAAAAACACTCCAGTTTAATAAAAATAAATACATAAGTATAAAGAAAAGTGTCAATTCCAAGATATTATATAAAACAAAAATGTGAAAGTTTCCCCAAAAAAGAAACCCCTGAAACATAAGAAACATAAAAAAAAACATACTGTGTAACATAGGATTTGATTCCAGAAACTTTTTCTTCCTTTTATGCTCTTCCTTTTTTTTGTTAATAATTTATTAAATAATAAGATGAAAAAAGAAAAAAACAACAAAAAACATAAGCCATAAGTAATAAGAGAGAAAGAGAATAACCGATATAACATTTTATTCTTTGACTATATTTAGTAAAAGTAATCCACTAATATTTCATGTCGGAAATTTTAACTTGATATTTAAGATTAAAATTAATTATTAAAAACATTATATAAAAAAAAAGAACAAGAAAAAAATCAAAAAAACCACTTTGTATAGTTCTATTAAAAAAAACAATATTTAAAAAACGAGAATAAAAATATTAAATACGCAAATTGATAAATAAAAAAAATTCCAAGTCGAAGTAAGATATTAGAGAAAGAATGAAAGAAGATGAGATTCAAGAGTCTCGATATTAGTTATCCATTAATAAAATAGGAACAAATTTTTTCATTATTTATACCTAGCAGCTAAGTTTCAAGTCCCATAACAAGAATAATATTTTTGTAAAACCTGGTATGTAAATAGTTAAAAAAAATGGAAAAAAAAACAATTTTTGTAATTTATATTCTCACACTTGGCTTGATTAATTCTGTAGCTTTAAAGATATAATAAAAGAAAAAAATCGAGTATTTATATTATATAAAAAAGAAAAAAAAAAAAAACAAAACAATTTAGTCATATTTAACGTCAACCTACTATTAACTTGTACTATTACTACTGTTACACCACACACACACACAAACACAACACACACTTCCTTTCTAATCCTACATTTTTGTTTTCTGTTAAATTTTTAATTCATGTGTCATGTGAGCTGCAGTTTTAAAAATTTTTGTTATTATTTTCTAATCTCCACTCTAAAGAACTCTTTGGAGACTTGGAAGATGTGAGAAAACTGCTATATTTTTTTTATTTTATTTTTTCTATAACCGAAACTGATGTAGTCTCAAATTTGGAAAGCAAATGGAGATGGAACATCGGAGTTTTGGGATATTTTAAAGCAGTACACATTATGATTCATTTCTTTTGCTTAGTTAGAATTGTGAAACAAATATTTGGGTTTATTTTAGGGTGTTTTCTTAGAGAAATATTACGTTTTTAGAGTTCCATGTTATACAAAGTGGGTTTAAGGCGCTATGCAGCCAGTTCAAAGGTTTGTGATTCGATTTCATCGACGATATCTTTCAGTTCTTTCACTTTGATGCCATTTGTTATACGTTCTTGTCTTCAAAGAAATTCCCCGCATTCTCATGCTGTCGACTGTAGGGGGACACCTAATATAAAAAAAACAGAATCCGAAATCAGCGTTTTGTTATCACAGCATTGATGGAAACTAATAGGGCAAAACCGTGAGTCCGAGTTGCCAGTTGCCGCGATGCAGGAGAGTCATTTTACTCCTAGTTGTAACTTCACACTCGCTCCAGCAAGTGCTTGATGGTTGATCTTACATGGCAGCATGATTAAGCTGCAGAAACGTTACGGGCCAACTATTAATGGGTTTGGCTCTACTCTTGCAAGACCATTGACAATATCATAGCGGATGTGGCCATCGTGGTCTGGAATCCACATTGTTCCTGCTGAGGGATTTTGAAGATAGCAGACAATCCAGCACAGTCTTTGATGACACTCTGTGGGATTTGTTTGTCAACAGGGCAGGAGAGATCGATTAATATAGTTCTAGGCACACACCTGAATGGAGAGTACCACAGCTTGAAAAGCAGTGGGAAGTGCCAAGGTCCATGGATATTTTGCACCTTGATGCATAAATACGTGGCCTTTCACCATTATCGGCTTTGGAAGTGACCGTATACCACAAGGCCGTAAAATAGGGTTTTTTTTACAAAAGGGAGTGGTGAGGACATCGATCTAACGACAGAGAATGTGTGTAACAATCTGCATGAGGTCGATAATTAAGATAGGAGACACCGCTGCCGCACCAACAAAAGCATTATTTCGGCCTGGCGTCTACAATGTGACCTCCCTCGAGTGTGGGCAGTAGAGCCGAGGCAGTTGGGCATACGGACCAGCGACCTGACATCAATGCTTTCTTTATGGGAAAAGTGGCTTCGACGAAGCTCGATACTTCCTACTTAAATCCACGCACGACCCTCCAAACATCCTCCGATTTCATCATCTGGTCTAGCAAGTTCTCCTGTGTCAACTGCACCACAGTGGATTCTTCCAGCACAGTTCTATGATCCGCAAACCTCGGAAATATGAGGGAGTAACTAACTTCCCCATGTTCCATCAAAACTGACTTCTCTAGATTTGGTATGAATCTATGGGTCCATCGGCTCTTAGTATACTCATCCCACTTCCTCCGTATATTGTGATAGACTGGCCATGCGCCAGGCTGCGTCGCACTGCCTAACAGGGGCAGCCATTGTTACCGACCTCTGTTAATCGTCATCGACTGGTATCAGACTATAGATCATTGGTTCCAGGTTTAATCTTATGAGAATCGATAGTTGATCCCCAAGCTCTCCCGGTTTAAAGTGGAACAGGACCCGTAAATCCAGCGCCTCCGCCAGAGTCTTCTTCTTCACTACGACGCGACGTAGCGGAGGGAGGTTAACTAGCGTTTCTATAGACGCAGACGGGCAAGTGCTTTTAGCTCCCGTGTAACCGAGACAGGCCAGCCTTTAAGGCTTCACCAGCTTAATCACATCACCATTTGTTTGGTTTGGTGGTTTGAAAAGATGCAATTGCGATGGCAGTTAATCTTTCAATCCAGGTCCAGGAGATCCAGGATTATGACTAGAAATTTAGCCCCATTCGAGAAGAAGGGAGGTAGGTAGGTAAAGGGTTGTCCAGTGCGACCGTAGGCCCAATTAGCGCCTGGCGCGTCATTCTGTTACCACAACTCGGGTATCTTGATTGTAGAGTGGATGTTTGATCGGGTCTGACGGATGCCTAAAGCCATCCTGTGTAATTTAGGAAACTTATAACTGATTTGATCTCAAGTCTGGAGGTCTCTTTTAAGTCTTTCAAAACCTAACTGCCTAGGCTGCGCTGCCTGGCTTTAGCTAAAGCCGGACATTTACATAGGAAGTGAAAAAGTGTTTCTCTCTCGTTTGTCTCCCCACAGCTACGGCAATAGACGTTGAACGGAATGCCCAACTTGGCAGCGTGGTCTTCTATGGCCCAATGTCCCGTGTTGATTTCCTTGATTCTGGAAATATCTCGACGGGGTCTGTTTAAGACGCCCATTTTTGTTAGGGTAGGTCTCCAGTGCTCTCCACTTTTGGCTGCCTAGCATCAGGTGGTGATACCGTTTCTGACTCCATCTTTTGGGCTGCCCTGGAGAGACTCCTTGCCTGGCTAGGAAGTCGGCTTTCTCGTTTCTCTCTATGTTCCTATGACCGAGAACCCGAACTTTCGCAGGACATCTCCGTTTTTCCATTCTCTTCTTGAGGGTAGTTCGACAAAGAAGTCCTTCGTAAAGGTCAGTCTAGTGGTTGCAGAGACCTTACCCTCAGGTAGCAAATGTTTCAGGCCCGGATGCCCTCAGTCTGATGGGACTACACGAGGCTAGATGTTTGATGTAAAGGTAGGGTGTAGATGCAAGAGAACGCCAAGGGGCTTCGTACCACATGTTCTCATGGTCCTTCCTTCTTCTGTTGTTGCCGTTCTCTGGACCCTTCCCAACTGTATGACTGCTCACTACTGGCCATCATACTAGCGACCTATATGTGAGAATTGGGCGTACCACACGTTTGCACATCCACAGGACCATCTTTGGCTTAAGACCCCATCTTTTGCCTAAAATCTTTTTACAGGCGTAGAAGGCTATACTGGCTTTCTTTACTCTATCGTCGATGTTGGTCTTGCAGTTGAGATTAGGATCCAGATCCAGACCCAGAAATTTCACTCTGGAGGATAAGGTGAGAGTATGCCTCTCCAATCTGGGGTGATTGAAGGTGGGAGTTTTCGTTTTCCCTGTAAAAAGCATCACGTCAGATTTTTCCCGGATTAACTGCCAGACCGCAGCCTGCTGCCCTAGGCATCCTTGCACAATTTCACTAATCACTGCTGGAAATATTCCGGACACCATTATTCCTAGTTCGTGCGTATGCTACTACTTTAGCTCCCTTTGTATAGTTATTAACCACAGTAATAGGGAGATGGGTGGCACACGTACAAAGGCTTGACGATAGAGACCCTGCTAAAGTATCAAATCAAATGCTTAATGGAAAGTGAAATTCAGGTCGGCCAAAAAAGCGATACATGGACTCTGTTGAAGAAGATTTAATAAAATTAGGCGTACGTAATTGTAGGGCATTAGCCACGAACCGAACGGCATGGATAGAAATGCTGGAGGAAGCCAAGGCCAGTAATAGGCTGTAGTGTTAGAGATGATGATGAATAGGGAGATGATACCTCCTTGTGTTGTATCTCTGTTGGCGTCTTGATTTCCAAATCTTTTTAGAGAGAAGAAACTTTTAAATCTTTTAAATTTAGCTTCCTTCTATTAGTAAATGATACGATCCGAAGTGCACATATGAAACAAAACTGTTTGGGCAAGGTACGAAATGGTGCCATTATCATTGCCGCTGATCTTTATGACGGTATCGTCGGTATAGGCCTGTAATTTGAAGTCCCGGTTATTCAGGCCTCAGATCGATCGTTATTTCGGTGCGATCAAATGCTGCCGGAAGCGTTCACAAAACTGAACGCGACAGAAATTGCTGAACGCTAGTGAATTAAACTGCCTTGTTACAATTAATCGCGATCGCACTAGAAACGCAATCCTATTCGCGAACGCGGCGGTGTGAATCGTCCTTAAATCCTATGCCATGATCGTTTTTGTGAACATGAATTATGTCCACCTTCATTGGTGTAAAGCCGCGTATTCTATTGATTTTCAATACTAGCGGTGAAAGCGGTTTCTGTGGTTGCTCAATTATATTTACCAAGATGGTGCAACTATTGTTTCATTAAAATTTAAAATCGAGGGAGACTCAACCTTCACTGGAAGGATAGCGTAGACCAAGACGTTCAGGGTTTAGGGATGCCGGCTCAGAGTCGGGACCTGTGGAGAGAACAATTGCGAGAGGCAAGGACTGGATCCCGATTGTAGAGCCTTTAAAGAAGAAGAAGAAAGGCAAGCAAACTGATATGGTACATGCTTTTATATTTGTTGTAACTTTTAGGGAAATTTAATATAAATAGAATATAGACCTTGTAGTCGCAAAAAGTCCACCCTATTGATGGGTAATCAGTAGTAAACTCACTCTGCTCATTCCCTCACTCCTCATAGCCTTAGTATGACACAGCATAGAATTTACATCGGGCGACCCATGACCTACTCGCGCCGTCTTGTTATTTACAAATAACCTGACCCTAGAGAAAGACATTACGTGGGTAATGCATTCGATTTAATATGAAACTCTTCCACCTATAAATGAAATTATTTTAATAAACACAATTTAGAATAAAATACTGATCTAAAAACCCAAATATTTTGTGTAATAGTAATATTCTGCTTCAGAATGCGCTTGCAGGCAGGCGGCTATCTTATTATTTAATATCATCATCCTATCCACACTCTTTTTTATTTCTACTACACCATAAAACTACCCTTCATAGCTCCGCTCCACAAACCCTGACTAACTTATTACTTAATTTGTTTAAATTAAAATGAAACGCGATAACAACAAAATAAATTTATGCTTCATTAATCGACAACCGTCCAAATACTAATTTTAACATATGAATGAAAAAAAGACGAGAGAAGAAAAAAAACAAAATAAATTTTTAGCAAAATACTTTTAAACAAAAAAAAATGCTTACAGCAGAAAATTTTTTGCAATGTGCCAAAAACAAAACAACAACAAAAAAAACATTAATAATAATAACTAAAATTAAAAATTTACGTAATTTTATTGGTGGCAAATTTTTTAAATAAATGGATTTGAAGGAAGGAATTTTTGCGCAAAAAGGAAATTTTTGTAATTACTTTTTTCTGTTTTTTGAGAAATGGCTCTGCCCTCGGGTGAAAAGTTACTAAAAAAATAAAAATAAATAAATAAATAAAATGAAAACAACAAACAACAAGAAAAAAACCTAGATTTAATCGTTCAATATTGTGTTAACTAATTGTGTAACACTAATTTTTAATAATAATTATTAATTAAATTAAACAAACAAACAAAAAAAAACTGATTATCCATAATCTCTATAAAAAAAACAAACAACAAATATGGTAGTCAACTAGTTGAATTTTATTATAATTCGAATATTATAATTGCTGATGGTAATGTCCACTTATTTCAATTTTAATTTTAGGGTTTCAATAATTGGAATAAAAAAAAAAGACTTTTTTATTGAATGAAATTGTGTTTTTATTAATGTTTAATTTTATTGAAGAAATTTATTAGAAGATTTAGGGGTTCTCATTGTCCCATGGGTTATCTGACTAACCAGCAGGCTCGCCACTAGCCCCTTCAACGTCGGCGTGCAAAACAGACAACGCCGCTCCTGACTTATCGTTTTTTTCTGACTGAGCTTGTTGAAAGTGCCAGATCACTATCATACCTTAGAGAAGTATTCACGGAATGAAAAGAGGGAGCCAAAGATATAGGGCTGCAAAATAAATGCCGTCAAGAGTAAGATTCTAATTCAGTCAAGGGTGGAATGAAGAAGAAGAAACCACAACACCAACGACGGGAACATAACTTCGAACAAATTTAACCACCTGCGGTCCACAGTCAGTGAAGACAACGACGAAACGATAGGCGTACAAAGAAGAATAAACGCCGCCAACAGAACATACTTTTCACTACTGCCAGTAATGAAATCTAGAGACATCAATTAAAATTAGAATCTACAAAACGTATAGTAGCTACGTGTACCGTGTACGTATAGATGTGAAGCATGGAGTATCTCCCAGAAATCCGCCGACAAGATGGATATATTTGAGAGGAAGGTTCTCCGAAGGATATACAGCCCAATTAATGAAGACAATGCATGGAGAATACGCTACAATCACGAATTGTACGACTTATACAAAGAGTGTAAACTTTCGACCCACGCCAAGCTACTGCGTTTACGTTGGAACGGATGACCCAAGGATACCAACAAAGCCCTGTATCTAGATGGCAAAAGATCATTTGGCAAACCACGGTCAAGGTGGGAAGACAATGTTAAGGCCGATGCAGCAAAACTGCTCAACACAAGAAACTGGAGACAAGCTGCGGAGCAGAGAGACTGATAAGGAATAAGCTGATAGAGGCCAAGGCTCGCACTGGGCTGTAGAGCCATCGAAGAAAAAGTAGGAGCTTGTTGAAAGGTGTTTTAGTTTGATTACTTATAGGAGTGTGATCGAAGATCGATTGAAGGAGCATTGATTGCACTTATTAAAACACATTGGACGCCTTGCAATCGAGTAATTAATATTCAAAAAGTCAAGTAAAAATGATATTAAACGTGGAAATTTATTGCACATCTCTCCATACATCCAATGGCGCTACAGCCCAAATCGAGCCTTGGTCTCCTCTAGGGCCGTCATAGAGTCTATCCATCTTCTCCCTGCTCTACCTACTGGCCTATTTTCCGAAATAGGATGCCATAAGCCGTTTTGGGGTACGATTTTCCTCCATTCTGATTACGTGGCCGGCTAGTCATAGTCAGTTAATTTTTATTAAAGTTGAGTGTTGTGGGTCGTCAAAAAGTTCATACAACTCGTCCATATTCCATCCTCTCCGGCTGGGTCTATTATGCATCTGAGAACTGTTCTCGCAAACCTGTTGACTCCTTCTTCTATGTCCTGCGCCATAGTCTAAATCTTCCTACCATGACACGGTACTTGTCGTCTTACTGTTTTGTAGAGTTAGCGTTTCGTTTTCGTGTGCACAAATCTTGAGTGCAGGATTTGTTTTGGGACATAAAAAGCTAGCCAGTAGCATTCGTTTGGTTATTTCTACCTTTTCTTCGTTTTTTTTTTTTGTAATTGTAGAATCAAGTTAGACTGTTGACTACTTCTAGGTCATGTTCGTCGATAGTTATGTTTCTTCCCATTCTAAATCTTCCTGCTCTGGATTGTTGCTTCACCTTCGTTTTTTCTTTATTTATCTTGCCGCCTCTTTTAATAGCCAAGTAATTGGATCGACTGTGTAGCTATTGATGCACTTCTCTGGACTGACGTTTTGCTTATAACCCATCTAGGGCGAGGTTGAAGAGCATTGGGGCCAGCCCTTCGCCTTGTCTAAGTCCTTGTCGTACTTCGAAATCTTTTATTACAGCCTTTTATCGCCGGTGAGCTATTTGTTGTGCTCCTGAGGAGACTCCTAATTCCCATAGGTTCTCGTATAGCCTCTCTCTGTTTATTAAGTCATCTGCCTGTTGAAAATCGACAAATATCTAGTAGTATATCTGCATTCCTTTCCCAGGTTTTCTCCAGAATTTGTTTAAGATCCTGCTGTTTAGATATTCCATCTTCTTTTCTTTTTTCCTTGAAGACTTCCATCCTTATTATTATTGGCCTTGCGATGTGCTCCGGGCGGCTCTACACTCCTCATCAAACCAGTTAGTTCTAGTCTGTCTGGAGGCCCAGTCTAGCGCCTTTTCTGCTGCCCCCTTTATGTTGCTTTTAATTTGCTCCCATTTTTCGTTGATATTGGGCTCTCGATGCAGCATGGTGGTAGGCATCTCTTCTTAATTCCAGTTTTAGCTTATCTAGATCGTATTTTGGTTGAGTTTCTCTGTGTTTTGGTTGCTATCTGGGTTCTCAATTTCACCTTGACTAGATAGTGGTCCGAGCCACACCACGCTTCTCTTATTGTTCTTACGTCCAATATACTGGTGGCCCTCTCAATTAGGACGTGGTCAATTTGATTATTAGTTACCCCGGTTGGTGACTGGTGCACACTCTGCTCGCCCGCTCCCAGAGGGCCTGCTAACCAGACAACAAAGAAGAAATGCTTGAAAATATTCAGAGTAAACTGTGCAACTTTAAGTTAAAAATTGCATTGTATCACCACTATCAGTTTAAAATGATACTATGCAATAATCTCTCAATAGCCCAAAGTCCATAATATTGTATACAACCCAGCATTACTAGTGGCACAACGTTTGAAGGCACAAAAATCTGCACAGGCATCCCAATTGAAAATTTCAAACCAAAAAAAGAAGCAAGAATACATTATATCACAGCCTCGTTTACCAAATTCCTTCCATCGAAATTAAGCACTTTTAAGAAGATTAACACATTTTATTTCAAGATTAAAACCTCGGCTGATTCATTGACATCATTGTCAGTGTCAAAAGGTGTTTAGACCTCGACTGCTGAGCGTGGAGATTAAAGTAAGAAATTGTTGTGCAGTTTTTT
This sequence comes from Thereva unica, assembly GCA_949987705.1. NCBI lineage: Eukaryota > Metazoa > Arthropoda > Insecta > Diptera > Therevidae > Thereva > Thereva unica. The sequence continues at coordinate 21,685,886 of OX465285.1, read as the reverse complement.
TTGCACAATCGAGACTACTTTTATGCATCCTAGTTCTTTTGTAGCGAGGATTGTTTCTTCCAGTCGAGTGCGTAAAGAACGGTTTTTACAGAATCATAAGGATATCGGATTAAATTAAAAAGATGGCAAAAGGAGGATGTTGTCTTTTGTTAGTCCTGTAATAAAGAGAGATAATGAATTAAATTTTTATAGAGATTTTCGTGTTATTAAAAAAAAGGAAGAATGTATGTATAGAAGCAGCAAAAACTAGGAGAATGGGGTTGTGCAATACGTAAACGATTATTTCGTATAAAGTGAACAATTACGATTGTAGTAAATCAGATAGATCAATTTATTTTCCGTTATCTTATGTTGGAACTAGTACCTTCCCTACCATTCAGAACAAAACTTTTTGGGATGGCCAATTAAATTTTCAGAAAACCGATATTAGAAGCCAATTTGATTTACGTTTTATTATATGAGGAACGACATAGTAAGAGTTAATCCAAACGAGACAGAATATGACGATATCTATGCTAAAAAGATTCAACGAAGGATATTGGAGAACAATTTCGAGATAAAGCTAAATCTGTAAACGTGCTGGACACACATTTGATAATAGCGAAAAAAACAGGAAGGCTGAAGCAGTACCACAATCTACCGTACAGGAAGTAGAGAAGCTACAACTAAGCTCCAGGTGTAGACCATATACCCGCTGAAATAATTAAAAAATATAGTTATTAATATTATCCTGCTTTACCCCTTTCAGGAGCACACGGCTTATATAAAGCTTCGCCATCGTACTCTGTTTTGAGCTATCCTCTTGGTTCAATCTAGGTTTTGTTCAAGTTTTCGATTTTTTTCATTACTGTCCTCCATGTATTTTTCGGTCTACCGACACCTCTACTTAATGAAGATTAATGACCAAACGGTGCAACCTCATTTCACTTCAGCTGTCGTTGTTATTTGGTATATTTTGAAGGATTCTTAGTTCTGCTTCGTCTTATAGCATTATGATTATTTGGATTAATTTTGTTGATACTCGTTTTCGAAACTCCCCTATGTATTGTGTCGAATGCTCGCTCGAAATTTACGAAGGTAACGTATAATGGTGACTTTCAATTCTAGAGATTGCTCGACTATTAATCTTAATGTGTTTGAGTTGTCTACACATCTCTGATATTTATTTGCTAATTTCCTAATAAGGTCGTATAGTTGATGCATATTGCTACTGGTTGCTGCTACTTGTGCTTCCCTAGCAATATTTTCATAGAATTTCTTTTTATCTATTCTTGTAGCAAGTTTGATTTCTTTTGCTTTACGACGGTATAATGTTTTCAGGTGTTCTAATTGATCTTCTCTGGCATTCAGTAATTTTCTTCTTAACACTTTTCTTTCTTGGATATATATGTATGTATTTCCACGTTTGGTCTGAGATCCATTCTTTCCTATCCGTTCGAACATATCCTAGGACTTCTTCATCTGCTTATTTTTTGTTCGTCTATTCAAAACCTATCCACAGCTGCCCGCTTTGTTACTTTTAGCAATATACCCTGTATATCTAAAGCTACAAATCACTCTGACCAATTCGAAATAGAAGTTCTTTGGAGAATTGTTAGGGCTAGGAAAACTCAGTTGCGGTCCGACGAGAAGCGTAACCGCTATATAGAAGTGTAGAAAATATAGCTCGGTAGGTGTCTAACTCCTACAAGTGAAGAACCTGCTTCTATTTTAAAATAGGATTTATGAAATATAACAATCTAAGTAAACCAAATCGCAGCCTGAAGCGTAGCATAGATTAAGACATAGGGAGCTTTGGGTTGCCAAACTGGACGACATCGGTTCAGACTCGGCACCGGTGGATGCAGATGCAGTTACGAGAGGCCGACACCACATCCCGGTTGTAAAGCTAAATAAATAACTAAGTATATTTTTTATGGGGCATATGTTGTTAATAAGAAGAAGCAATCAGTTGTTGGGGTGAGTTAAGTGCTCTTGCTTTCAATGCGTCACTGATCTTAAAAACGCATTCACCTAGGAAGTCATTGAAGGTCTAGTCTGTATACCTTGCAGCCTCTGACTACTTCCAATAAGCCATAGCATGGCAACTCTCCCTTGCCTGAGAGGATATAGTCTAAAACTATCTCTGATAGTACCTGCAGTCAGGTCTCATGGCTAATGCATCTTTTCAAAGCTCTCTCGTCGATCAAATCCAGTAGCAAGGCGGCTCTGACCACCTCGTTCTGCAAAGGTTTTGGACTTGGCTTTGATACACAGGTTCAACAGCGACAGACTATTTCTTTGCCTCTCGCTAGATCTTCTCTTTAGGAAAAATCGAGGTTTAATCTGTCTGGTCCCACTCATGCACAGCACCGGTCTTCTCACCCAAAGGATGGAAGTACTCTGGTTCTTATTCTTCCGACATCTGCATGGACGCTTACTAGGCAAAATGAACAGGTTCTCGGAAGCTGCCAAAGAAAAATTCTCAGGATTACAGGCGCAGTAAATGAAGAGGATGTCTGCAGAAGAAGATACAACAACCACGAGTTGTACTAAATATACAAAGAACCTGACATGACCAAAAACATCAAGATATCACGCCTACGCTGGATAGGATTTGTAATGACAATGCCTCTAGAAGCGCCCCCAAAAATCCTGTTCCTCCAAACACTATATTGAAGGAGGTCACAAGGATGGCCTAGGAAGAGATACAAAGATGACATAGCAATGGATTTACGCACAATTGGTATTACCAACTGGAAGAGAAAGACGCAGGATCGAAAAAGTTGGAAGAACATTTTTGAGAAGGCCAAGGCTCACAGAGGGCCAATGATGATGATGATGATGTAATGTAAGCAGTCTCACAATCATTCTTTAGCTTGGAGATATTCGTGATGATTGTGATGTTTTTAGGCATGGATTTACCTTTATAGCTTAGGCTTAAAGCACCCTATTACCATCCCGGAAGTATGTGGTTCGATTCCGCTCCCTATTGCGATAGTCTTGGATGGAACGTGTTTACGTCTGGCAGATCTTTCACTCTTCTCCTTATTAGTTGTTTTTATGTAAATAAGTAGGGCTTAGAGGCAATGTTGCCTTGTACTTATTATTTTAGGCGCGATGGCACGGATTTTGTTTTTGTAAAGAGGGAAGACAAAGAGAGAATTTTATCTAGGTCAGAATAATTTACAGGCGAAGCAACATGCCACGAAGTGGATTTGAACCGCGTCCCTCTGGGATGATAGTTGGGCACCCTAACCCCTAGGATATCGAGGTCCGTTTTGAGATCTTGCTGTCCGGCTTTGCACTCAATGATATTACTGTCGACTGTCCACCATCCAAGTTGGATAAACAAGTTAAGAATGTGATTTGGAATAAGTGATGATTTTATTTCTTTCAGAGTTCAAGGAGACATGGAAAAAAGGCAGATCAAGGATGCGACGGAAAGGTGATATGTATAATAATACTATATAATACTATGTTATTTGTATCTTTCTGAACTACAAAAAGATATTTAGGTTTTGCTTCGTTGATAAGTGATCTCATTCTTTTTGCAGGTGTTTGCAATAATAATTGTCTGTGACGACTTGTTAAAAATTCTACCCCAGCGTCTCTTACTATCTTCTCACACAATATCTTAAATAGAAGACATGAGAGAGCGTCACCTGGTTTCGGGCCTCACTGTGATGTGAAACTTTCTGAGAGGTCTTTACCAAAATTCTCCTTAAGGTGGAACGACAATGCATTGTTCAAATAGATGCTAGATTTAAGGAAATCCAATATCATCAAAAAGACATATATTGTTATGATTATGAATGTGAACTGGTTCAACTTATAAATTTGGCTCATAATGTGTTTGATAAAATTGGCTATATTAATTGACTGCTCAAGTAAGTAAGTGAGCAAAAATAACTTCACTTTCGTAACGATACCACTTCTCAATCCTCTACACATTCCAGCTAATGTACAAAAACCGAAAACTTTTCCAATTAAACCGTCACGTGGAAAAGATATATTCGTTCAGCAGTTTAAAATAAACTACACAAACGATTTTTTTTCTGTGTTAACCATTGAATTTCCGTTTTGTGTGCCTCTTAAGGCTAAATCGATGGGGCAACACCAAACTGCCAAGTTGAATTCGTTTCAAATCGCACAGTAGAAAAACCAACCAACGAAAAAAAAACTCGACTTCCTTGATTGCATACCAAGATTAAATGCAGGTAAGCCCTACTAACAAATTGCGCATTTTATTTACCTTAGCATTTGCCCCCCACCCCTTATAGGGTTTCATGGGTTAAAACGTCCATGACTGTTACTTTGTTTTTCAGCAAATCACCACATGCCCATATCACAGTCGAGCAATCGAGTCTAGGGACGGCCAATTGCAATAAATTTTCACTAAAAGGAAGTTGTTTGTATTTTTGTCTGCTAGCGATTTTCACTTGTGGCGCACGGGGTTGAGTTTTTGGATTTAGGTTCAGGTAACATACACCAACCAGAAAAGATAATCTATATAAATATAATTGGAGCGTTCTGTTTCAAAATAATTGTGTTTTTCTAAGTTCATATGCATTTTTACATCATATTAAAACAAAATCACCAATTTTTTAAATTTTTGCCTGTCCGTATGCCGGTGTGTCTGTATGTCTGTTTGTCCGGGATAATCTCGGAAACGGCTAATCCGATTGAGATGGGATTTTCACTGAATGATTCAGTATTTTTGCGAGCATGTTTTAGCTATATGTATGTATATCCTTTATATATGCTTCATCTGTATGTATGCATGTATGTATGTATTTAGACAAATCTTGCAACTCGACTTCGATTCACTTCCATATAATCGACAAATTTGAAATTTTGCACGTGTGTATAGTTTGCGTGACAATGCAATCCGACCATTTTGTAAAAAAATCAAGATGGCGGCTGATTTTCGCAATTGCGCCCCCTTACTCTCGACATGGGTATCAAATGAAAGGGGATGATAAGTACAGTACAATTACCTATTTGGTGTCATTCCAAATTCAAAATGGCGGCAAACACAAAATGGCGGATTTACTTTTTCTTTACATTAACTTAGCTGTAGCGTGCGGGGGTGAGCCGAATTGGCTAGTCTTGTGCTGCGGAAAAAAAGTTGCCGTGTAGGCAGGAAGTTTCTAATTTCAGTGGCACAGTTGCAGATCCATGCAGATTCCATCGCAGATCTGAAGAAAAGGTTACGCCTAGAATGTTAAGAGATGGGTCAGCCATTACATTCTTTTTGCCCACTGAGATAGAGGGACGGATGGTGTAGGTTTTTGTAGAGATAAGACAGTACTTTGTTTTGGTTGCGTTGAATTCGACACGATTCTTGAGTCCCCAAGCAAGAATGAATTAGAGCGTACAAATGTGCCGGTTTATAGAATTGGACATGAGTTCCCGGCTACGGGACAAGGTCTGGCACGTGCTTGTCTTATATTATGGAAGGTGTGAGAGTAACGCAGAGTACCGTCATCGGCGAAACTGTAAAGTGGGTTGGAGGGATTGAGATCAGATTATTAATAATTATAAGAAAGAGGGTAGGTGAGAGAATCGAGCCTTGGGGACGCCGGCAGAGATGGAATGAGGTTTGAATTCGACGCCATCCAATACTACCTTGATTGAACGGTCAGAAAGAAAGCTCTCAATCCAGTTCCTTAGAACTGAGTCGATACCAATAGATTGGATTTTAGACAACAGAGCGGGATGCCATACTCTGTCGAAACCCTTGGAAATATGTAGAGCAACCAGACCAGACTCACCGAAGCGATGGATGTTTTAGTTGAGATCCTCAGTCAGATACACAAGAAGGTTGCCAGTAGATCTTTCCGGTCTGAAGCCATACTGTTTGTCGTGTAAAATTTGGTTGGATTCCAAATATTTCATCAGCCTTCTATTGATTATTGTCTCCATAATTTTGGAGAGAACAGGAATAATTGCTATTGGGCTGTAGTTTAAAGGGTCGCTGACTTCAACTTTTTTGGGAATGGGCTGAACATGAGCTAGTTTTCAAGAGTTGGGATAAACTACGGAGAAGTATGACAGGGTGAAAAGTTTGCGTAGAGGTTTGGCCAGAGTTGAGGCACATTTCTTGAGTACCATAGGGGGAATATTGTCGGGGCCAGTGGATTTATTGGCGTCGAGCTCTTTGAGACATTTGTACACATCACGAGTCCTGAAGAAAACTCCGTCCATTGAATGGGCGTGCGTTCGAAAACCGAACCGTTGGCGTATCAGTTTCATGTAAGGAAGAATTAGAGGCGAGCAGAGATGCCAATAAGGCGGCCTTGAATTTCCTTTCTGTTATCACTTCCTCTCCATAAATAAATGGAGGGGTTAGGGAAGACGTAAAATTCTTCTTGATGGAAGTTACCAAGGACCAGAAGTTTTTGCTGCCAACGCGTATATTGAGGATCTTGCTTCTCAACTTGTCGGCAAATGACGCTTTGACCTTCCTGATGATGGGGAATTACGGGAGTTTCTCGATTTCATATACTCACGCCGAAGTGACTCGTTTGGGGAACATTTGTACCACAGACAATATAACTATACCCAGATATGCCACGCCGAACAAAATTTTGTCCTAAGGAGATTTTCAAGTGGATTTACTAATTTTCCAGATCGCAAAGCTCGGCATAAGACTGCGCTGAGCTTTTCGCGTATGGAGAAGCGATTCTCAAAAAGCTTCGAAGTTATCTCCAAGCAGACTGCTTGGCTGCCGTCGCCTGCGCAATTTGAGAATGAAAGAGGGCTTGAGTGCACTGCACACACAAATAAGCATACAAATAAGCATACAGATAAGCATACACAATAAGAAGAATGAATCACCAAAACGAGCATTTAAAAAAAATTGCAGTTTTGTGGTAGAACATGAGATTAGTGATTTATAATTTTTTTATTAGAGGCAGACAAAAGAACAGATTTAAAGGTGTTGAAACGAAAATAAATAGAGAACAATAATTTAATATCGTGATGGATGGGATAATTCTGTCGAAATCCGTAACCTGCTCAATTCCTAATAAACATGCCGTGACCATGAGCGTATATTTCAAATTCCTCAATTTATGATTTTTCAGGTCGGGCTGCGGTAATAATTATGAAATGTAGGGATAAGTTATGTTCTGGAATTATCAAATTTTCAGAATAAAAGAAATTTTCTTGTTTGGACTAATATTTATTTTTTCATTAGTGCATTTTTCTACATCTTACAAACTATTGTTTCTTCATATGTGAGCCAACGTATTTAATTTACTATTATTCGTCCTTTTCTTCTTATTAACTATCCACGCGCAATGCTTACGAATTAAAACTTTTATTAGGAAACTTAATATTGCTTTTCTATGTAGAAAACAAGGATGATCTTCTTGAAACCAGAATTTATATTCACTATCATTTGTGCAAGATATGCTTTGTTCAATTATGCAATGTTTTATTTTCCGTATTTGTATGTTATTAGTGAAAATTTTTTCAAATACTTTAATATGTATCTTGCATATTTTGAAAAATAAATCAGAAGGTGGACATAAGCTTCCAAAGTCACTACCTGACGTTTTATAATTTTTTTTTAGTATAAACATTTCAGAAGGAAATGATATAATTTCATCTTGTTTAATTATGAGTTCTCTGCAATGTTCACACGTGATTCGGTGGGCAATGTAGCCACAAAAATATCTTGTTGACGTTATTTCGATCGGAATATTCTCCGAATTAAAATCATCAGCCCTTTGATCAAAATAATTTTCGTTTTCTGCATATGGGACATTCCACGTCAAATCGGACAAAATTTTTCGACCCCCCTCCGTTTTGGGTGAAATTTTTCAGGGACTTTGGGCAACTATTTAAGGCTACAACAAAATTTTTTTTAGAATTTTTTCGACAATATATTGACAATAAAAATTAAATGTGTTTTTTCGGGATTTTCATGAATTTTGACTTAATTTTTTGATTTTGGCTCTATATCTTTCGTTGGGGTCGACGTTTTTGATAGGTTTTACATGTTTTCAGGTCAGAGGGGTTGTTTACAAACAAATTTGCTGAAAAACATAAACATATTTTCGAATTCAAGGTCAAAAGGTCAAAAAATAGTAAAAAACTTTAAAATTCAATTTCTCAAATACCCCATCTCGAAAATGGACGTTTTTGGTGTCAAAATGTTCGGGAGAAGTCACTCTAACACCTCGATCAAAAATCTCGGTGGGCCCTTAAGGGTTTCGAAAGTTATGAGTATTTGTTTATAATCTTTAATTTTTTACGATATTTATTGAATTCTTTGCCCTGGATATAGTTGAAACGTCATCAATTTTCACCAAAACTTATATAAAGGGTTATTTTTGGCGGCTGATTACGAATCTGCGGCCAGATTTTCAAAATTCAAAATGGCAGCCAAGATGGCGGTCCAAATGTCATTTCATGGAAAGAGGTTCATTTTTTTGAATATCTGACCACAGATTCGTAATCAGCCGCCAAAAATAACCCTTTATATAAGTTTTGGTGAAAATTGATGACGTTTCAACTATATCCAGGGCAAAGAATTCAATAAATATCGTAAAAAATTAAAGATTATAAACAAATACTCATAACTTTCGAAACCCTTAAGGGCCCACCGAGATTTTTGATCGAGGTGTTAGAGTGACTTCTCCCGAACATTTTGACACCAAAAACGTCCATTTTCGAGATGGGGTATTTGAGAAATTGAATTTTAAAGTTTTTTACTATTTTTTGACCTTTTGACCTTGAATTCGAAAATATGTTTATGTTTTTCAGCAAATTTGTTTGTAAACAACCCCTCTGACCTGAAAACATGTAAAACCTATCAAAAACGTCGACCCCAACGAAAGATATAGAGCCAAAATCAAAAAATTAAGTCAAAATTCATGAAAATCCCGAAAAAACACATTTAATTTTTATTGTCAATATATTGTCGAAAAAATTCTAAAAAAAATTTTGTTGTAGCCTTAAATAGTTGCCCAAAGTCCCTGAAAAATTTCACCCAAAACGGAGGGGGGTCGAAAAATTTTGTCCGATTTGACGTGGAATGTCCCATATGCAGAAAACGAAAATTATTTTGATCAAAGGGCTGATGATTTTAATTCGGAGAATATTCCGATCGAAATAACGTCAACAAGATATTTTTGTGGCTACATTGCCCACCGAATCACGTGTGAACATTGCAGAGAACTCATAATTAAACAAGATGAAATTATATCATTTCCTTCTGAAATGTTTATACTAAAAAAAAATTATAAAACGTCAGGTAGTGACTTTGGAAGCTTATGTCCACCTTCTGATTTATTTTTCAAAATATGCAAGATACATATTAAAGTATTTGAAAAAATTTTCACTAATAACATACAAATACGGAAAATAAAACATTGCATAATTGAACAAAGCATATCTTGCACAAATGATAGTGAATATAAATTCTGGTTTCAAGAAGATCATCCTTGTTTTCTACATAGAAAAGCAATATTAAGTTTCCTAATAAAAGTTTTAATTCGTAAGCATTGCGCGTGGATAGTTAATAAGAAGAAAAGGACGAATAATAGTAAATTAAATACGTTGGCTCACATATGAAGAAACAATAGTTTGTAAGATGTAGAAAAATGCACTAATGAAAAAATAAATATTAGTCCAAACAAGAAAATTTCTTTTATTCTGAAAATTTGATAATTCCAGAACATAACTTATCCCTACATTTCATAATTATTACCGCAGCCCGACCTGAAAAATCATAAATTGAGGAATTTGAAATATACGCTCATGGTCACGGCATGTTTATTAGGAATTGAGCAGGTTACGGATTTCGACAGAATTATCCCATCCATCACGATATTAAATTATTGTTCTCTATTTATTTTCGTTTCAACACCTTTAAATCTGTTCTTTTGTCTGCCTCTAATAAAAAAAATTATAAATCACTAATCTCATGTTCTACCACAAAACTGCAATTTTTTTTAAATGCTCGTTTTGGTGATTCATTCTTCTTATTGTGTATGCTTATCTGTATGCTTATTTGTATGCTTATTTGTGTGTGCAGTGCACTCAAGCCCTTTTTCATTCTCAAATTGCGCAGGCGACGGCAGCCAAGCAGTCTGCTTGGAGATAACTTCGAAGCTTTTTGAGAATCGCTTCTCCATACGCGAAAAGCTCAGCGCAGTCTTATGCCGAGCTTTGCGATCTGGAAAATTAGTAAATCCACTTGAAAATCTCCTTAGGACAAAATTTTGTTCGGCGTGGCATATCTGGGTATAGTTATATTGTCTGTGTTTGTACGCTCTATAGGCGACTTCCTTAGCATTAATTGAGTTCATACACACTGCTAGTACCGCGGAAACACAAATTTTGTAGTAGTCATGGGGCAAGCTCTGCGCAGGGTGACAATTACCTGGCAATGTCAAAAACTACGCGCACGAAACGTATTCTGAATATGATTGGCTAGGTGTCTGTTGTGTAAATTTTTTTCGATAGGTGGTGCCCAACCTCGAATTTTAAAAAAAGTTGTAAGTAATATATTTTTTACAGGTAACTATATTTTTTTATGTACCCAAAATCATGTTCTTTGTTTCTTTATACCCTTTTCTTATCCCGGACTATGCACACCTATTTTTATTTATTAAAAGGCGTTGTAACGCCCGCGGGTTTTTGCTAGTGTAAATATAAATTTCCAGATCGATTCGTTTTGTTACGAGGTAATCACAAATTATATTCTCATTCCAATCAATACCGCTCCGCAATTCTTTCCCACGCAATAATTAACGTTCTCATATCGACGACGGCCAAAATAATTATGAGGCAATTCCCTCTACTCATTGGTCCGAATCATATAATAAACAATCATGAAGCATCCTGGCACGTGCACAGCATATACACGGCAGTCAGTCCCCTCGGAAGTGTATCGAAAGTGGACAGAAGCTAATTGCGTAAATTACCGAAAAGCCGATCCGTTTTGGAAGAGGGCACAGGAAAATTGCGGGGACACAACTGGATATTGAATCAGGTGCCTATAGGTTTCTGTCCACATCATTTCCTTCCGCCCCCTGGGTCATGTCCACTAGGCCTTGTCAGACCGAGTAGAGATACGCACCAACGCCCACAAATTCCCGGTCCCTCATCGATTAACCAGGTCTGAATTGATACAAAAGCACGAGCCTCCCAACAATGGGCAAGGATATCTCTGCTAAGGATTTATATCATTACTCGGGCGTCTCGCACCCCTTTCGTGTTCGATCTGCACCCCCAAATGTGAGCCATTCGGTTGCTTATCTCCCATCAAATTGATGCCACTTTTCGCCCCCTTCCTGCTTGACACGTTCTGGTGAAAGATGTAAGGATCATCAGATGAACAGCATGTTTATCGCACACACCTTCATCATCACCCCAAATGGCAGGAGGGCATTCAAAGGATTTCACTGATTTTCTCGATTCTGTGCGAGAGAGATTCTGTGTGCTGCTGGAGAGTGGGGGTCGGCGGCGTCGCTTATCCCTTTCAACCTTTTACACATGCCGTTGTTGGTGAGAGAGATTTTGGACTGAGTTAAGGGCGGCAGGTCTGATGCTTGTGCACTTTTTCCGTATAAGGCAGAGGCAACACCACCAATTGAACATTTCTGTCAGAAACACTTCGTCAAATCACGCGAAGTCCTTTGTGCTCGATAAGGATTTCTTGGTGAGCTGTTTGTGGTATTTGAAAGGTAGCATAAATATATAGACGCAGGAAAGACGCTATGTTAATTAAATTCCACCCTACTATTACTGGGGAGGGGGTGTTTTGTTCATATTTCGACAGCCCGTCACTAACTGGTTTCTGTTGTTTATATGAATGCGTTTTGCGAGAATGGCGCGCGAGAATGGTCGATATTTTTAATCGAATGGAAATGTTGAGCAATTCGAAAGTATTTAAGGTTGGTGGTTGGGTTATGAATGAAGGAGTTCCAATCCCATCAATGCTTCTTTTGAAATAAAGTCGAATGATTAAATATTGTTGATTTGCGTTACGTTGTTGGCTCCAATAAGACTGCAAATTGGTCGATGTCAACTGGTTCTTTAGTAATCTGAGCTTATGGCTCATATACTTCACCCGCAAACCCAAGGATAGTCGACGTGCACAAGAAAGATAACTATGAATATGGAGCAGCTGTTTCAGATACAAAAGTAGACTGAACGCGGGATAGAGCGAATCTCCAACAATTACACAAAGAGACCCAGCGCCCGCAAGACCGGCATAACTCCCGAACCCCTTGGAATTTTTTGACAAACTCAACTGCTCTGAACTCGTGGGAGCGAGCCCTTTCCAACCAGTGGCGGCCCTAGCCCTTGTTGAGGGTGGAGTGAGATTGTCTTTCGGCGCCCTTCGTTCGATGCTTTTATTTGACAAAATTTTTGTTGTCCTAGATAAAACTTTTTTCGAGTACTGCCGGCCTGCCACTTCCTTACGGGATCCTTATCCTTTCAACATAATGCCAGTGGGGTCTTCTGTTGCTGGTTGCTGCCGCAAAGCACCCGATTACAAAAACACTGCGCGGCAGCGTATTCCCGTCTACAGCAATAAGGCTTGCTCCTTCCAAGGCTTAAGGACCCGACCCCTATTGACCTGGGCTGTTCTGAGTGCTGAACCAATTCGGCTACCGCCTCCAGAAGACTTCTTTGTACGGTAACTAGTTGGTTTCGTGGTCGAGTCTCCGGCTTGTTAGTCGCAAGCACGCCAATTCTGACGCTTTCCGCTATTTGACAGAAGTTCGGCTTTGGAGTCGTTCTAGACTTCATTATGGATGCGTCAGATTTTTCGGAAGGCTTTTCAAACCGTATGGCCAAAGTCTTCGCTCTTTTCGGAGGGTTATTATGCCCTAGAGGTCATCTAGATGATCTAACCCTCTTCTTATAAAAAAAATCGGTATCCCTTTCTTCCTCGGGGGCCACGCAGACCCTACCATCCTCTACACGGGACTAGTTAGCTTTCAAATATCGCGTAAAATGGTTTCGCGCTGCACCATCCCATCTTCTGAAAGCGGTCGTTTTTTCGACTCGCCTCTCCGATTAGATGCCTTTACTTCCGCAGGAGATTTATCAATGAAGGAGTGAACTCAACGTACTCCACACCTCTCGACACCTTAAAGCATGGATCCAAAAATATCTAACTGGCCTTGTAGGTCGTTCGTTTGGGAGCTGTGGGAGCCCCAGAAATGTTTGGAGCTTTAAGAAGTGCTCCATCTTCAAACGTTTTTTTAAGGTATTTCTATATTGATACTACGAGCTGGGCGAGAAAGGACGGTCGCCCATGACAGATCTCCGTATGACCAAAGGTAATTAAAACCGAAGTTCGCCTGGTATCCGCAGTCCATCGTTAGTAGTACATTCACGCAGTACTATTCATAACTTCAGCACGATTGTTTTCACATTAGGATTACGATTTTAATCGAGTTTTGATCCGCCGTATTCAGTCTACTCCATGGACCTCGGGCAGGATGTGGCCTAAGGCTATATACATACGATCGATCTTGGAGTCAGTGCTCCCTGCTTGTGCCTTGTTAGAGTCATATTGATGAGTACATAGACTTGGCTAGCTACAAACAACGCCCTCAAAAAGTGCCATCAAAATTTTATTTTTTGCTCGAAATTGTTTTTCGCATTCATTTTGGCGCCCCTTACCACCTGGCGCCTAGAGCGACCGCTCCACTCGCTCTACCCTAGGGCCGGCGCTGTTTCCAACGATGCCCCCATTCATCCATCCGCATTTCGCAGCCCTCCTTTGGGACGCTGCGAAACAGGGCATAAATCCCGAATCCCCTTTTTTGGCAAACTCAACTGGTCTGAACTCGGTCGAGCGTTAGACGATTGCGGCGATTTTAAGATTGAATAGTTGCTTTTAGTAGTACTAAATGGTGGTCGCCTCCAGTATCTGCTCCCCTGAAGCTCCTGATATCCTCCAGAATAGTTCTCCATCTGCGTCTGACGGCCACGTCATCTATCTGATTTCTCATTCTACCATCCTGCGATGCCCAGGTCTCTTTGTGTAACCTCTTAAGGCAAAAGTAAGTTCCACCTACCATGAATTGGTGGGAACTACAAAAGTCAACGAAAAGCTCACTATTGTTATTGGTAACTTGGCTTAGGCCTTGATTTCCAATGGTTTGTTCAAGGCCGGTGCTTTCACGGCCGTTGCGTTTAGGTCACCCATTAAAACAATGATATCTCCTCTTGGAGTAGAGCGAAAACCCTCATTCAGTCGCATATAGAACTCGTCTTTGATGTCATTTTCTGCGTCTTCAGTTGGAGCATAGCATTGGACTACCGTAGTACTTCTTAGTCTGGTACGCACGGTAATAATCCTCTCAGAAACTGGTGACCAGCGAATGAGTCTGGACTTGGCTTCTTTGGTGAGTATTACGCCAAAGCCACTCCGACTGATTTCAGTTTCGTTTCTCCCCGAATTTAAAAGGACTCACCGTTTGGGCAAATATGTTCCCCTGCATCGGGACATCTGGTTTAGCTTAGTCCCATGATCTTGATTTTATATCGATTCATCTCGTTGAGGACTTCATCCAGCCGTCCATCAGAAAGCAGTGTTCTCACATTCCATGATCCGATTCGTGTCCTTGTTCGAAAAGCAAAGGTCTTCGTCGTGTTGTCCATCCGGTTCCGAGGCATTGTTTGCCGATTCGTAGCAATGGTGTTTCTATTTGAGCGGGTTGCTAACCCTCAGCCCACCCGGCTTAAAACTCTGTTTTAAGGCGCCATTCGACCATCTCTCGCTAGCTCCTACCAAATAGGTACCCCAGTAGGACTGCGGGGAGGTGGGAATAGGATTTGCTAACATATCTGTAAGGTGTTCATCTGCAGTGACGTTTCTCGGGTTTTAATAGAAATGACAATTCGGGTGTCACCGAGATAACACTTTTTGCTCATCAGCTTAAGACTTTGGCCAGTTAGTGATGATCAAAAAGTCTTGCTATCTTGATCTTGCAGTCTTGTCCTTGTCCACCTACCTCTTTTTCTTCTCTCCTTGGAAAAATCCCATTGCATTGGGAAAATCCCCGATTACATGCTGCGTTTTCCTCGATTCAAAATATTACTTGTGAACGCTGGCTTCCGTTACATACACCCTTATGAAAATCAGAACTGGCAATTTAAATAATTCCGATAGTTAATAGTTCACATATAATTTAAAAACAATTTTATCAAATAAACTCTGCTATGAAAAATGCCTCAAAAAAGTCCTTTTTTTCCACCATCTAAAAATAAAAGTCACAAGTCGTCGAATCGCGTCCTCATTAAAATTTCACAAAGTTCGACTTCCATTTTTGCTGCTGGCCAAATTCCCGCAGTTAAAAAATGACTTATGGATGGAATTTACACAGAAACCGAATAGAACATTTTCGGATAAATAAATGGTCTCCGCACACCACCTACCCCCTCCCTATTTCCCGAATGCGAAGGCAGGCGGCTCTTCCTGGCTGATTGCGTCATATTGCCTAACAAACCCCCAGAAGCCATAAGGGCGGCGGTTTTTACAGAAAAGGGATGGGATCAATTATCTCCACAAATATTTGCCGAGCGTTTAACCATTTACTGTGTACTTTGTAGCAAAATTTATCTGCCGAGTGAATAGCAGGAGCAGGACTTTTTGTTTGGGAAAATGTTCATTTTTATATTTTCGCCTTTGGCTCGAGGCTAAGCGAATGAAATGAATTTCAAATAATGTACACCCGAAAGAAGGCACTTTTTTTTGCTTTGGATGTTAAGGATAAATGTACGGCAAATGTGGTATAAACACGTTTGGATGGTGTGTCAGGCAGTTTGTAGGGTAGGAGGTTTTTGTGTTATTGGTGTGTTTCTTAAATCAATGGGAAGTAATGGGAGTTTTGTTTAAGTTAATGGTAGTAAGGGATGGAGATGGGATGGGGAGTGTTTATATCCATTCGATAAAAGCTGTGCTGTAAAGAGCAAAAGACAATCCTTCTGAATAGGCTTATCTTATCATCTTTAACTAGCTACGATGGGCGAGATCTGGCGATCTCTTTCAATTCACCATAACATAACTGCCTGGCTTTGTCCGGAGACGGCATTTACACAGGAAATGAACAAGGGTTTCTATCTCGTTCGTCTTCTCGCAGCTGCAGCAACAGACGTTGAGCGGATTGCCCATCATAACAGTGTGATGGGCTAATGTCCCGTGATGATTGCCGTAACTCTATCAATAGCTCTTCAGTCTGTCGGTCAGTAGGCCCATTGTTGTTTCTTTGTTGGAAGTGGATCAAATCATACTAGAGATAATGCAGGTTTCCAGTACGCTCCACCTTCGTCTGGTCAGCAGCAGGTGGTAATCTAGCATAGACGGTTTTGAGGCCGTCTATTGGGCTGCTGACGAACTCGATCGCCGAGCCGCATAGAACGACTCTCTGCTTGGGTGCGTAGTCGGCTTTCTCGTTCCCATCTATGCTTCTATGTTTGGAAACCCAGACAAGACGCACGTTGTGATTACCACCGATCCCATCTAAGTTTGCTCTGGATCGCTCCAATAGCTCGGAGCTCGAGCAGAGCAGTGCAGAGGCTTGCAATTGCAATGGTACATCCTTTTGTAGGCTCAAAGTTCATGGTCCGGCGGTCATTCAGGATCACCAACGAGCAGCCTAAACCCGAAATCGAATAGGTAGTGATATGATCAAAACAGAGTAATTTGTGGATGCAACGTACGCAATCATTGCAGGCAATATTAAGCTTACGGCCGCAGGAGGAATCAAGAGGAGTAGGGCTTTCGCTAAGTTCATACAAAGAGCCCTTCTAAGCAGACCACAGTGGAGCCTAAGTTTAGACAGGTACCCGTAGGTTTTACGAAGGACATAACTGATATGATCTCAGCATCCCATTTAAAGCAATAGCAATATGTATCAGGCGACTAACAGTGGAGGAATGGGAGAAGGGGATATAATAGAAATTCAGAAGATTGAATTATAGAAGTTTCAAAGAAGACCAATTGGAAATATGCTGGACGTCGGCGGTTAGCTTCTCAATACATACCTGTTCTTTGCTAGTCATTAACTATTGAAGGAAGATCAGTAATGAAAATACTGAATAGGAGAGGGCCAAGGATGGAGCCTTGGGGGACGTCGGCATGAAGTAAAGCAATCGAAGATCAATTGGCACCGAGCACGACTTTATGAGAATGGTTAGTTAGAAAGCTGTGCATTATGTTGAGGGCAGAAGGGGAAACGTTTACATGGTGGGATTTTTTTTTCAGAAACAAGGCGTGGTTAACACTGTCGAGCGCTTTAGAGAAATCAAGTAGCACCAAACATGTTGTATCAAGGGTTTTACGGATATCGGAAGTGACTTTTAGGCGGCTCTCACACTGAGGTAGCAAGCAATAAGCAATATCTTTCGCTTCAAAATACACTGAGTATCGCCAGAAATAATGTTGCAGCAACATTGTTCGTTCGAGTTTCTCTACTGTGAGACCTCTATCATTCATTCGGCAAACATGTCCAAGCAACCGCAGCCGACGTTTTTGTATTTTTTCTTCGATCACTGTCTGTTGATCGCATCTTTGTCTAAGGCCGCTATTACATTAGGATGCCATGGCAGCGTAGCCAGCAACGTAGCCATCTGGAATATGTACATTTGCATTATGAGTATTAGACCTGGCGACGGCCTGGCCACGTATCCAGAATGGAAGCGTGGCCATAACGTTCACACATCCCAGATCTATTTGGTTACGTCGCCGGTGAATTTTTTTACTCCGATTAGCTGTCACTTTCCGTATTTTATTTGGGGTTATTGTTGTGTTGCAATGGAACTTTTCGATACGGAAAGATTTATTTTAGAAGTGCAAAGCAGACCAGCGATTTGGGATAGTTCCTCAGGGGAATATTCAGACCAATAACTTCTCCTCTGGACTAATAGGTTTCCTGAAGATGGTATCCTGTTTTGTCAAGGCATTTCTGCACAATGATAGCAGTTCTTCGAAGGACCTCAAAGACATCCTCATATAATTAAAGAATTTTTCGGGGTGTTTTCTGAGATCATTATACAATTTTTGGAACACGCCACTGTCAGCACGATTAGCTAAAAAAGGGTGTACCCAATAGCGCCTTTTATTCCTTTTTTTAATGCCTTTTTGCGACGCAAATACAACAACATTATTTCTTCGATTACCATTTTAAAAATAACATCTGACATTGGCATCTCACATTGGTCGCTGCATTTGGCAACTTGTAAAATTTGATGTAGCCATAGTTACGTTGCTGGCTGCGCTGCCATGGCATCCTAATGTAATAGCGGCCTAACTGTCTCGTTTCGAAGGATATTGAGGAGTGAGACCTCGAGAATCTGCCTCAAGCAGCGTATTATAAGACATCGAGCTATCGTCAGCAAACATCAAGTTGGTTACTAAGTTGCGTCGTCCATCGTGTGCTTCACGCATAATCCCGTCAATCACAACGTTAAAGAGCAGTGGCGAAGCGACACGTCTCCTTGTCGGACACCTGGTTGAATCGGGAATTCCTCGGATAAGTCGCTTCGAATACGAAAGTGCTGGTTGAGCCATCGTATAACGCTTGGATGATTTTCAACGGCATGTGTTCCACAAGCTTTTCGAATCGTTGCAATCGAAAGCGGGTTTCAAATTGATGAAAACGACGATTGTTTGTGTGCCAGAACGAATTCTTTCTTCCATTAGCTGACGGAGAGCGAATATTTGAACAAGGCATCTCCGATGTGGTCTTAATCCCGCTTGTTCTTTCTGGCTCGTTGGCTCTCGATGTTTCTGTAGCCTCGAGTGTTTCATTTTCGTAAATACTTTGCCGACGGTCGAAAGGAGGCTAATACCGCGATAATTCTTCCATTTCCGACTGTCGCCTTTTTTCAACAAAGTTGGGACAACGATCGCTTTCTTCCACGTCGTCGTTACACGATCGGAATGCCATTTGTTACTGTGGTTACTTGATCTATTCTCGGTGCTTTTCCATTTTTCATCGATAATTGTCGGATCGGTGTCGAGAAACTGATTCTTGGGCTGTTCGATGATCGACGGCTTGGGTGCTGGATCTTGTGGTAGATCGTGGTTGTACAGCTGGTGGAATAATTCTCCACCGTTGCAGGCGCTCATGGGGAGAAGTCACAAAAGTTCCATCCGATTTTTTGATGTTGTTTTGCCGCCTAACCGACGGATTGTCTGGTACTCGTGCCTCGACGCTGCTTCTTCCATTTTGACCGCAACGTTATTACAGTACACCTATCGTTCCAATTTTATTTTCTGTCGAACTTCGCTTTGAAATATTAGATCCTTACTTTTCGGATGAAGCTAATATTTGTTATAAGTGCATCTTTCCAATTTCGAAAACCAACATTCAGAAATGCCATCCGGTGTCAACGATCCATTAAAATTAATGAGTGGCCTCAAGTCTACCCAGATCACTCGACTCCGACGACATTGAATGGTTATGTAAAAAAGTTCTCCTTTTGATATATGTATCTGAGTTAGATTTATTGAAAGAACAACAATTCGATGTTGAAGACTTTAGGTTGCAAAACAATAATTGTTTATAATAGTAGGCCTTCCTATAATGATCTTAAGACCGCATAAGATCCTGGTCAAACTCTCTTAAGACTGGCTAATTTTCTGTCAAAACTTGTAGGGCCTAATGTTTTTATTTCGCTCCGATGATGGGTTCCTGCTAGTAATAAACAAAAATACTTAGTAATACCTTGAATAACATAAACGTAGACGCAGACAGCTGAAACACAATTATTGCGGGTTGTCCGGAAAATTCATGGTTAATTTTCAGATAAATTCAAAAACAACACTTTCATGTTTTTAACTCTTTGTTCCAAGATCTTCTTTTCTTCGGGAAATGCCATCTGTCCAGAATTCTCAGTGGTTCGGATGAACAACTATTGAAGGTGGTCTTTTGTTTTGGAATTAATGTCCTTCCCGCTAAAAGAATTTTTCAAGAACTTTAATAAGAAAAACTCAGAAGGACTAGCATCTGGTAAATATAAGTGTCAATAAAGCTCAAGCAAGTTTTTGGTAAGAGTAATCATTAGGACATTATCCTGATGGCACACAATGTCCTTCCCATTATCAAAACTTATTTTTTCACAGTTTTTCCTGAACTGCCATAAATAATTCGCAACCATTTCTATGAAAAACTGCCAAGCATTGTAGGGAACCTGTAAATTAAATTCAACCCTGGAATTCCTTGGGCATTTTGAGGCCTTTCAGGAGAAATCGCAAAACAGATTTGTAGCATTGCCGTCAGTAAAGGAGCTGACTGTGGTAATTTCCAATTTTTTTTCGCTTAATTCTTCAAAAAAATTAATTTTGTTTAATTTCTAGTTCAATAAATTAAAGATGAAGCACCCATTGATGTTGCAGCATTTCTACCCACTCAACCGCCAACGACCAATCAAGCAAACCAACGGACGACGCGAAAGTAATCTTTAAAAAAAGTCATCAAAAATAAAAATAAAACAATAAATTAATATAAACATAATTAAAATGTACGTTCTCAAAAAACATTTTCTAATAAAACTCAAGCAAAAAATAATGTCTTTGTATTTATTGAAAGTATTTTTAAAATGCATGAAAAACACTGGGAAAATAAACAAATCTCCACAAGCCTCTGAATTCCCTGAAAATGAAAAATTGCATGGTTTTAGGGGCCTACTCGAAAAAACCAACATTTTTGATCAGCACACGGATCCTCTATCTAATGGATAAATTTACAATGCGAAGTTTTGCATATTTGTATGAGAAAACTTGCGCACTTCGTAGTGTAATTTCTGACATATCATACAGGATCCGTGCGCTGATCAAAAACGTGCATTTTTTCGAGTAGGCCCCTAAAACCATGCAATTTTTCATTTTCAGGGAATTCAGAGGCTTGTGGAGATTTGTTTATTTTCCCAGTGTTTTTCATGCATTTTAAAAATACTTTCAATAAATACAAAGATATTATTTTTCGCTTGAGTTTTATTAGAAAATGTTTTATGGGAATTTATATTTTAATTATGTTTAACTTAATTTATTGTTTTTATTATTTTTGATGAGTTTTTTAAAGATTCCTTTCGCGTCGTCCGTTGATTTGCTTGAGTGGGTCGTTGGCGGTCGTTGGGTGGTGCTTCGTTTTTAATTTATTGCAGTAGTACTAGAAATAATAGAAAATTAAGTATTTGTTGTTGTATTTGAAAGAGTTAAACAAAATAATTAGAAAATTACCACAGTAAGCTCCATGTTTTGGTTTTCCACAGTCACGATCGCCGCTAAATATGTTGCAGGTTTCTCGTGTAGCGGGTGGAGTGGCGATTGCGATATTGGCTTTGATTTTGAAAAGATAAATAAGCAGCTTCCACAATTTGATTTCCTTTTTTCGCCTAACTTTGAAAATTGTATTCAAATTGGGCTTTAGGCTGCTGCTGTGGTTACAGATCCATTTTGTGGTTTCCCCTGAAAGGATA
Organism: Thereva unica; assembly: GCA_949987705.1. Taxonomy (NCBI): domain Eukaryota; kingdom Metazoa; phylum Arthropoda; class Insecta; order Diptera; family Therevidae; genus Thereva; species Thereva unica. The sequence goes on along the minus strand of OX465285.1, from coordinate 21,664,442 downwards.
CTAAAATTTTCATTATCTCGGGAAATATTGGGAAATCTGGGGTTAAATTTAATTTACAGGTTCCCTGGAGGGTGCCTAGCAATTTCCCACTCGAAAAACCTTCTACTACTATCTTTCTCTTTTTTGGTGAGGAATTCGGCTCAAATGAACCACGGCCATTGCTTGGGCTATTGCACTATACCTCTATATCTCAAATTTGACCGGTTGAAAGAGTTTAGCAGTCTGCCTAGTGTCTTATGACTTAGACTAGTCTGTTCGCACGTTGTAATCGCAGAAAAATGAAGACCAGGCTCATTCTCTTCAAGGCAAAGCCTGCAGGTGAGGTCCTCCCCAATTATGGAATCCCATCTCGCATTATGAAGCATAAATTAATAAAAGAAAGTTTCTGTATGTATGCATGTATGTAGGTGCACCAGTCATCGCAGAGTTTCGAAGTTTTGTATGAAGGTTCGTCCTGCTCTCTTATGATGCACTTCCAAGCCCGATTTTCGAAATTCAAAATGGCAGTCGAAATATGACCGAAATTCAAAATGGCCACACAAATATGTATTTGCCAATTGTGTTCCGATTTACATGAAAATCGGTATTTAGGAGTTTTTAAGGTAGCAAATAACTAATTTATTATCAAAATTTATAACTTTAAAATGGCCGCACCAATATGGCGGATGTATTTTTCTAATTGTATTCCGATTCCAATGAAAATCAGTATCTGGGGGTTTTTAAGTTAGCAAATAACCAAAACAAATGATCAAAACTTATAAATTTCAAATTTCAGGATCAATATGGCGTATGAATTGCGCGAATAAGTGTCATTTCCTGATCGGTTGTATGTATATTCTTGAAGAGTTGGGATATCTGAAAATCTTTACCTCTTAGCTTCAAGTGGAAGGACATTAGCCATAGTGTATTATGATCATTTCGCCTATTGTCGTGTACATTCTGAACTGCAGGAAATTTCTTACATTTCCAATAACCAATATAGATACAATAAAAACGGTAGAAATGGTTGAAATAGGTTTTCAAATTTGTATGAAGAAGATCTCTAATTAATTCGATAAAAAAGGCTGTACAGGGCAACTATCTATGGGTTCTTCTTTGGCAAATAGTCAGTTCGGTTTTTTGGAAATAGCAAGAAGATAGGGAAATTCCCATTTTTGTCACCCGAGATTTCAAAACCAAACCAACAAGCAATTAAGAAAACCGAAAGGAAAACGAGGGGCAACCCTTGGCACGAGTTTTTGAATTACGACCAAAAGGGTTCATCAGTAAGCTACCAGAGTCAATCTGGACAAGCAGTACCAATAGTCTTGAACAAGCATCCTAAAAGCTTGCAGGGAAAAGTTACCGGTGGCATAAAACCGAAGAGTTTTGGGGAAAAAGGTTAAGATCTGGACCAGGCGAGATAGGTTGCAGGAGCCAGTTCGATCTCTCTGGCTTGGGAGTGGAAAGAAGACTAGGACAACACTGGAACGCCATCTCTGCAAAGTCAGATAAGCAATGTGCGTTGTTCCGTTGTTTTTGTGGTAGAGTAGGAGTGTAACCGGCCTAAGCGATAAAGACCAAGGGCAGCTTAGAGCTCGGGCGTTCTTCCGGGGAAGATTAGACCAGCGGCACACATGTCCGGTGGACGGTTCCAAAGAGAGGCCAGACATCCTAGAATACGTATCACAGAAAGGAAGAAATGCTGTACGCCACCACCTACGGTGTCATAGTTTTAGGGGGGAATTGCGCTGATACCAGGACGGTTTCACTGTTTTTGTTCAGTTTTTTTGTCGATGAGTGCAACTAACTAGAGGCCTTGAAAGAAGGAAACATTATTGAAATAGTGTCACCCAATATCTCAGTTGCAGTTGCAGTTCCGATGGAGTACTAAGTTTATGTAGTTATTGTTGGACTTAAGTCTTGTTGTGAATATACGTCTGTTATTGTATTAAAGACTGGGTACATCGTATCACGTTTTTGTGTGGATGGAGTTCTTGTTTCAGGTTGTGACGGATAAGATTTTGGTTAGGATGAGGTATTAAACGACAGGATGGCCAAGCGGCGGACGACCTGATTCTTCGGTTTGGCGTTTGGTTGGCCGTTCGGGCATCCAACCCGAGGCCCTATTACAGGCCCTCCGCACATGAGTCGACTGATTTCTATCCCAATTTCAAACTGTTTTCACACTGTGCAACTAGTTTGCAATTAAAATGAAACCTTTGTCCAAACACAAGCGCAACTGATTTTCGATCAATCGCGGTGTTCTGTGCCCACTTAGTTTTTAGTTACGAGGTTTTGGCAAAATGTCAACTAGTCCAGATGAAGGGCACGCAACTGAAATCGTTTCCGATCGGCAAGAATAACCGCACGCGACCAGTTCAAACTAGTTAGTTTCTGGTTCTTATAACAGATGATTCTACTCCCCAAATCACGCAAATATAGTCTCGCATTATTGATCCCGCAAAAATGATGCGGAATCCTACCCTGAACAACTCCTTGGCCATTTTAAGAGATAGAACAGGAGGGAACCGCCTTGGGGTTGACCAAGCTAGCCGGGCACCTGCACGGCTCGGTACGTTACATCAAAATCCGAACAGGAAAGGGCTGTCTTCACCGAACTGATGGGTGCCTCAATATCCGGTTCCGGGCCGATGAATAATCATATAATTGGTCCATAAAAGTCTCATGAATATGATAGCAAAGGCAAGGTTCATCCTGACATGGCCTCTACATCAGTCTGGTACCCAGAGAACGTCGTTAAACAACAGTGCAAAAACTACCCAATGCCATACAGCCTACGATTCTGCAACTTTACATCTTGGTTTCGTCTTCTTCTTTGATCCGTTAGTCGGTGCCGCTGGGTCTCGAACTCTACTCAAGATTTGGCTTCGTAGGCTTTGAAAGATGTTCTCTCTCTCACCTACTGCATTCGTTAACATTCTATCCACTGCGGATTGCCTAGTATCCATTCAAAGTTAATAGTTACCCACTTGAAGGTCTTAATAGTGGATTGGTGCTGAGAGATGGGAGACGTCATACTCGAGGATCCGCCATCAGGGTGAACATCACTGTCCATAAGACGCCACCCAATTATAATTACTCCAATAAGTGTATGTCGACATCTGAAGTATAGTTGCTATGCATAACTTTGGACACTGAAGTTGAAAGGTTGTTGACATATTGTCATTTTGGATTTTGAGAATTATTGATTTGTGTTAACATCTTTGAAGGACATAATCGACATGAAGTTCGTCTTCGTGATTACTCAAATCAAAATCAGATGCTGTTAGTATATTTGGAAAGACACTATTCGACCAACTTTTCAATGGTATGGATCAGTCCAATCATATTTCAGTGTAATAAACTGTGTCGATTGACACGGTTAGTGTGATAATAATTCGCCATTCAATATTTTCAATGATATTAGCCAAATTGAGTGCATTCATTATGAGCAAAAATTCAGTGTTTCAACAACAAATTCCGCAAATTTCCTACTACACAACAACTAGGACACTTATAGGAAGTTTGTGCAAAACATTGTAGAACAAAAAGCATTCAACACTTCTGCGGATCACACCTGAAAAATAGCAACAAAAACCACCACACACATTTTTCACCAATTTGCTCAATGCAATCAGAACATTTTTTTGTTGTTGAATGTGACGAAGCGCAAAAAAGAAGAAGAAGAAATAAAATAAATGGACATTGCAGATGCTCATGTACAGCGATAGCCATCTTTTATACTTTCACGTTTTAATTAATTCTAAAAGCACATTTCCATCCATTGATAGATCAACATACAAGCAAAAAGGATAAGGTTCCTGTAGAGCACAAAGAAAACCAAACAGATAACCTTTTTGCCCCGGCTGCTTTGGAAGGGTAAGAGCAATCAACAAAAATGCTATATGGAAACAATGTGCGCATATTCGCCACCCATAGTTGACTGGGAGGACGACGACGACTAGGACGACGAGGACGACGACAAGGATGATGAGTAGTAGAGTCGTGTAGAGTATATCGGCGACCTAACACGGACACAGACAGTTGTTTTATGTGTATATATGTATATAGAAGACGGTACACACAAGGAACCCAAGTGATACCTACTTTGGTATATACAGAAGGGGCACACCGGGGCCTGGATTAAAAGGACGAAAGGAATATGGTGTTTTCCCATTAACATTCGAAGCGCGCAGTCGGCAGGAAAGAAGTTAACGAAGCACTCCGGGGCTCCGGAGGAGAGGCAGCCGGAGCTCTAACGTTTTTGTGGTGCTCATCACCGAAAATATTGCTCCAATAGGAAATATGAGGGCGTGTCAACAAAACGATACAAAATAATATCGCACTCGTCCACTGGCTCCCGGTTTTTGACTACACGCGAAATCCGATACGAGAGAAAACAGGGGGAGAGCAATTTCCATTTTCGTGTGTCGTTTTTGGCCTTGCTGCAAGGATACCCAAGGATCCGCCGCACGGACAGGGATTTTTGGGGAAGGAAAAAGTATCCATCGTGTGCGATGTGCTCTCATCGTTGGGTATCCAACTATAGCCATTTTTTCTCGAGCTGTGTCCTTATGTATGTATGTTCTATGTAACTTTTTGTCCTGCTTATGTACTCAGGTCCTGCGAAGGGATCTGTATTTATATTGACCTTTTAAGGTGGGTATAATATGTCATCTGTGACAATGATGCCGAGTGGGCAGATGAATGTTCAGAGCCTGGGATGTTGAGGGGCACTTCAATGGTTAGTTAACGCTTCATTTGGTGATAACATAAATTATGACCGGATGGTTGTGGTGTTTATTAATTACTTATTAATAAAATCCTCTTTTTTAGAAGAATCGTTGTTCAGTTTATATAAGAGGGGGTTTCGGTTTGCTTTTCTAATAATGGTAGGATCTGTTTTTTTTTCTTGCAAAGTAGATTTATTCAGTTTTCGTTCTATGGGTTTGAATAATGCACCCATATTTTTCTTTGTGGAAAAATCAGGCTTAGGAATCCCCCTTTGTCGTTCAGGTCATGGTGCAATGTCTAGTAGTAAGCTCAGTTTGGAGGATAGAAGAGAATAAGATAGATTTGAGAGGATTTGAGAAGTGCTTGGAGAGATGTCGATGACCTTTGGTTTGAACTTTTAAGATGTTGTACCAGTTCGGAAATACTGACTGCGGAAGATTATTCCATAATCGAGTCGTTTTATTTATAAACGAACTTCTAGATCGCCATCTTTTATGGAATTCTGAGCGTTATGATGCTTGTTTGGCGATTTAGAGTAGGTGGTCGTTCCATCTCAGATCCTCAGTTAAAGTTATGTCTAGGTTGTTAAGAGGTGGATCAGTCGTCCGATTCACGCCGTACTGAAGCAGATGGGAGATCGATGAAGGTTTTATTAAAGTTTTTGAGGCGTTAAATTCGACACGATTTGTGGCACCAATCAAGAATGAGTTCGATATCCCGGTAGATTAAATTAGACAACAGTTCATGATTATGAAGATAAGGTTTGGTACGTGCTTGTTTTATATTGTCGAAGCGTAACGCAGAGTACCGTCATCTGCTTGTCCTCGTTATCGCAGAATAGCGACAAAGAACGTGAAATCAGACTCAGCTTCTTCGATGCAAAGCCTATAGTTTGGGTTCTCAGCCCCTCCGATCCTACTTTGGTAGTATTTTAAACCACACTGTCCGAAAATCAATAATAAGAGTAACTCGAGTGAGAATACGCAGCTTATAAACAGCACGTAGCAGTCTTAAACTAGTTTGAATCAGCGGCGGAGAGCGTGGGGATGGAAGGAAAAGTGCGCACTGTGGGGAAATCCACACGCAAAATATTTCATGTACACTTAATAATCTAGCACGTTGGAGGGCCATCCCAGGTGCATGGTCGACTAGCATTTATAAGGGGGTTGCCTCAGGGGCATGCCGAAAAGGGATTTCTCGTATTGTGACAAATGAGGCGCATACTGAAGGAGGGCTTTGAGATTGTCCATTAATTACGTGAGGCGTTTAGGGGAGGGGGTCAGCCCAAATCTCAACCATTCTCACGTGCGGAAGAGGGGGGTTTCGGCAAATATCACGTACTTGTTTTCCTCAAGAAATAGTATAAAATTGTGAGAAAAGTGGGTTAAATTAATTAAAATATGTTTCTTCACTAAAGACCCCCAGTCACTAACAGGTAGCCGGCAGGAAGTAGCATTTCAGACCAGGTCGACAGGCACGGCCCGATGAAGGTCACAGATTACTCCGTCTGATTGAGGTACAAGGACTTAAGGTATCCGCCTGACAGGCCGTGGCATGCAGGTGACGTCATGATTCCCAGGCGAAACCGAGTGTTTACATAGCACGTTGTTCATTTAAGTGTAAAAATGTCCATGGCCTCAACGAAAACTTCAAGGCTTCCGCCGTGAACACCTGTGAACAAGCGTGAACGCGAGTTAGAATGGTTTTCGCTCCTTACTTTCCGTTCCAAGTGGATACAGAGTGACTTCTTGCCCTAATTTCACGGCTTGAGACTGAATTGAAGTTCACATCTTCAGGCACGAACTGACGATAAGAGCCCACGCACGCATAAAGATTTTTGTCAGTTTTTTTTTGGACTGCAGGCCCCATACAGTTAGCGACCGGTGAGTGTGTACTTGTCCTCAAGTGAAAACTTTCAGGCCACGGCCTACCGGCCACCTGTGTATAAATGGGGGCCTCAAGATATGGCTAAATCCTGCACAAAATGTTTACGCGGTTATGCGAACTCCAAAAAGTAGCATAGTAGCCCCTTCATTGATTAGCCGACCAACCAAACGCGTGACTGGGCGAATTCTGCGGCGTACGACCAAGTAACACTAACCCTCGAAAGGCCCTTAGAATATAGAACTACAGGAAGGCCCCCGCCGAATATTAGCGTAGTGAAATTCTTGTTGTCAAATAAGTGCTCACGATTTGGTAGTTGTGTGCCCACTACAAGCGAAAAAATCGAATGAACATCGCCTCACGTAATTTATGGACGAGCCCTTTAGCCTTAGTTTCCTCATAAACACCACACAAAAAAGAAAATCAGCGATACTGAAGTTAAGTATGACTTATTAGTTTCTCATAAGGGTCCTATGATGTAAACCTCATTACAAATGGAATGTCTGCCTTACGTGCTCGGAAAACTTTTTAAAAAGGTTAAAAGTAACACCCTTAAGCTTTAGGTTTACTCATACAAACCTTTAGTTTTTGTTGTTTTGCAGGCTAATAATTCTCAATAGACCGGTTCTGGTTCGATTTCAATGGTAAAGCAGCATTGGACATGATTAGTACTTAGTTGGAGGACCGCATTGATAAAACGACGCTTGAGTTTAAAAATATAAAACTTTCGACAACGAACCGAAACTCTCATATTTTTCGGCCCTATTTTTGCACTCGGGATCGGCTAACAATAATTTTTCCCCAAGGGCTCCTTATGACGAGGCACGAATGAGGCAGGTCGTTAGATGCCCTGTGTAGGCCTTATAAGGCAATCCACACTGGATTCAGATAAGGCAGTGCAAACACCACTGGGGTACCGTTAGAATCATTAATAAGTCCGAGTAACATAAGCTATGTTAATTTTTCAAAAAAACATTATGGCGGCTGTCAGACGCAATTTACGTCAAACTCGATTTTTTTATTCTATTGGGTAGGTAATGAGCAAGCTAAATCTTGCATGATGTATGATTTGATGGCAGTAGATGTATCTGTAGAAGCTTATACTTTAAGACACCAACAAAAGAGGAGATTTTCCTAATTCTATAAAAATTGGTGTTGCGTCAGGGGTAATGCTCAGAAAGAACATTAACATTGATCATGGTTTGGTCAACGGCGCAATGGGTGTCATTCAGAATATTAACTATGTAAAAATGATGAATTGAATTGATTTGGAGTTGAATTTTCGATTCGCGTCACAAATCACAAAAAAAGGCAGAGATGCTGCTGTCAACTAAATTCAACTACTCAACTACTGAACTCGAGTCTATATGCATAATTTCAACTCAACTCAAGTAGCAGAGCTGAATCGAGTTCAGTCGACCCTAGCTCAACTCGATTCCCGTCTGCTTGTAGTTGGACTCGAGTTCAACCTGGGTTCAACACATCATGTATACGTACTAATTATATGGCCTGCTCTACGTCTTGAACAACTTTAACCTGGTGGACTACCACAATTAGAGTTTGTAGAATTTGATAACAGAACAATGCATGGCAATACTCTTGATGTGGGTGTCAAAATTGAGTCAACTACTACCGAATTTTACAAGGGAACAAGGTAAAGTAGAGCGTCGTATGCTGCCACTAATTTTATACTGGGCCGTAACTGTGCACACGCCTTAAGGCACAACGTTAGATAGAGCTGTAATAAATCTAGGCTCTAAGATTTTTTCCATGGGGCTGGGTTATGTTACGCACAGTCACGTAGGGAAGTTAGAAGCGATTTGGGTCCTTGTAAGGTTATTCATGAGCTCTATGTTAAAAAATCACAATAAAACCCTTTGAGTGTTTTGAAACAAAACACTTTTAAAAGCTCAGTGTACTTATTCAATTTATTTTCCTTTTAGTTGAAGTGAATTTTTCAACTCACCTTTGCTTGTCTGAAGTTGTAAAACAGCAAATGCTTAGATCAAACTAGGCTTCTACAGAAAATGCTATTGTTGCTGCATACACCAAGAATTGTTTATTTACTCAAATTTATCCACAAGGACGTCAATGCATTCCCTGAATCTTCTTTTCCTATATTTACAATTTCAGAAATTGTCACTATGTGTAGTCAATAACCTTTTTTAATTTATTACTTACATCCTTCCTACGTCATCTTTTCTTTGAATGCTTTTCATGTAAATACCATGATTAAAATCCTAGAAAAAGTGGAACTTAGTAAGTAGTTAATAAATAATGCAAGTTTTCCTGAGCTGCCTTAGATTACACACACAGGACCTTTTTCATATCACTCATCCAATGCACAACAACGTCACAAATCCACGACTCCTTCTTATCCTTATTGAATAAGATTTAAGCCGGAAGCCTTAATCCAAAAGATACAAAAAAAAACTGTTGTTTGTCCTTTCATTATCCTGCAGCTCTCCATGCTCGGAAGTGCTCCCTCTATCCTAACACAGGAATTTACTTATATCATCCTCAAATGCGAATATATCATATCGCTTCTCCCGCTGTTCCCTGTAGGCTCTTCTATACACAGAGGAAAAAAATGTCAGAATTAAAAGATGTGTAATAAAACCGAAAGCATTAAAAGATGATTTCTCGACTGCACAGCAGAAGAAGAAGAAGAAGCATCCTCCTTGTCTATTCAATAAGGACGAATTCATCTTCATGCGCGCAGCATCCAGCCGACCGGGATGCTGCCGGGGGTGGATACTGTATTCAAGATCAGTCGTGTCTGTATAACAAGGATCAATTATTATAGTTCAAGAAATACGAATGGCGAAAATATGCCATGCATGCGGAGTAATAAGGGCGTCGCTTCTTATTCACACCTGAGAACAATTGGAGTGTTTTCATATAGACGCAGCCTTGCCACCTTTTCATTTGGAGCGCTGCTGAAAAGGGACTTTTGCTCCGCTGCGACCTTTTCATTACGGATAAATTATGATGTCATATATTTTTAGGTGTAGTCTATTTTCGGTAGTTGGTTAAGGATGGGATGGCATTACTTTTATATCCAAAGGTGTATTCATCTCGTCGTCGTTCAGGTTTTTTGCAATTGTAAAGAAAATCGCGGATAGTAGATACTATGAGGGTGCATCCTCCCTTACATACCGTAAAAGCGCCATTTTTATACTCTTTCGTTGGTTCGTTCGTTCGTTTACGCCACAACAAATTACAATGGAATTTTCACTTATGGCTTGAATATGTTGGGGGATTTCAATAGATACACTTAAAAGTATGTGCTTTGGTTTTTTTTTCACTTTTGATTCGTATGGAGTTGGGGAATGAATGTTTTTATATTACATATGTACATGTACTGTACATTGTATGTGAAAGCGTTGCAAATGCAATATTGGACTTTGTACAGCTATAAAAACGAACTTAATCCTCAATAATAAAGGACATGCTGTATATGCAGCATTTGATGACGTACAAAATTGTGCCAGTTAATAATGCGAATTTTGTAATAAAAGAAAACATACGGTAATTTCAGGAGAAACAACAAAATTGCTTTATTCACTCGTAATGTCCATCGGTAGACTCATATTTCCACAATTTTCAAGGTATTTCTGGAGGCCGCTCCAATAGAACTTGATTCTTTTGAGGAAAACCATTCAGAGACCAATTTTTCCGTTTCCATGCTTCGCTAAAAGTTCGGATGTCAGCGATTGGGACAAGGGTTAATCTGATAGGTGTGTTAATGATGAGCAAAAATGGTCTTGTTCTTGCAGTCTTGTCTTGTTTTTGCACATTTAGCAAGACCAAGAACAAGAACAAGACTTAGTTATGCTTGCAAGAACAAGAACAAGACAAGACCAACACTAGATTAGTCTTGTCTTTGCTCATCACTAATATAAAGCGAGGGGCAGCGCCTCATTATTTTCCTTTCAAGGATCTAGATTTCCTTAGCTGCTGTAGGAGAACGGGTACACCAAATTGGAAAGGCGTATACAATGATTGGCGTAAGCATTGCTTTATAAAGTAGTACTTTAGTCCTACTGCAGAGAGTTTTGGAGTTGATGAGTAGCCTTAGAGCCGCCGTTGCAGCCTTAACTTTTTTGATTTTCAACCTAATGTGAGGGTTCCATTTCCAACTGTGATGGATCAGGACACCTAGGGAAGTGTTCGTTTGGTAAAATGCGATGTCCGTTAATACAAAGGATATGCGCTTTGATTTGCTGCAGTGTTCATAGGGTCTTGCGCACTGTATCTGATGAAGATAATTTTGCGCTTACTTGTTGTTAACCTCAATGCTCCAGTCTATGTAATATCTTGTGATGCAAGTCAGCTGTTTTTGAACGCAGCTGGGGACCTATTGGCAACCCATACTAGAATATCGTCGGCGTACTGAATGCATGAAGAGCCCAGTTCGTTGTTATGTAGGAATTCGTGGACCAAGCCGTTGAGCAGTTTTGGACCCAATATGGACCCCTGCGGTACGCCAGAGTTGATCGCGAATTTATCGGGCATCGTCTCACCCAAATGTATTACCTTGGGGATGTCGCAGGGGCAGTGCAGTCTGTTCATTTTTTATATATAAGGCTTTTATGCCAAACGCTGTCGAAAGCTTATTTTAAGTCGAGCGCGCATATGACCATGCATTTTTTGTCCTTTAGATATTTGATGACATTTTCCAGAATAAGAGGCAGCAGTTCCTTGAAACCGAACTGACGATTTGGAACAATCCCATTGACTGGTGGTTAACCTGGACGTTCATTGCCGTTCACCATATAAGCTTCCCGAAGTATACGAAGTAACTTTCAGTAGAGCTTTCTTCAAAATAAAGTAATTAATCAAAATTCATTTGACATTTTCAAATTCGACATTTTCCAGCAGTCAACTGAAGAAGTCTTTGAGAAGGCAAATGAATGAATGCAAGGCCCCATGGACAACATGGCAATAATTATTCAGACAGGTAGATAGCCACAAGGCAAGGTTCTATCAGCTTCTATCGTAGAACATCACTGCGGGCTCTTTGCTTAAGGCTCCAAAAGAATTAAATTTGTACATTGTTGGATATACCGATGATATGGCGATCATGGCAGACGGTAGTCTATGATTACTTCTTGGCACAGTGACGCAGGGAACAGGCTTCACCTTGAACGTCAGAAAGACAGACTCTATTGAGGGTTAGAGGTCTCAAAGTGCAACTCTTAAAGCTCTTTAGATTGGAAACTGAACATTACCCACCGGCCACCATGCTAGTGAGCTCTATCATAACATATGTTTCAGTGATTTAATGAACTAAGCTAAACTGCAGAAAATAGTTAAGGGGTACTTTGATAGGATTTTGCACTATACACCGACCCTAGATTGAAATGCGGCTAAGCTTGTTACCGTTGGATTTTCAAATAGTGACGGCGCTAGTGTTGATACTTCGAACGAAACGCAAGCTGTACGGCAGCGGAGGAGAATTCAATATAGACACACGAAGATCCTTGATAGTGTCCAAGAAATCAGGAAGGCCATGATGCCTATCGAAGAGATTCCGAGAATAAGGCGTTGGAATATGTGTCCTGAAACTAAGCAGGTATTCGAAATAAAATAGCCCGAGTAAAAATATATATATTCACGCGCAAACCAAGGACAGACGGTACTTCTATTTTTAGAAGCATGCATGCGTCCTCCCGCTATAGGCACAAAAATGTAAAAATGCATCCGCTATAGAGGTTTAGAGATGTATTCGTAATGAACCATCCAAAAAGCGAGTTTCGTTTTGTCAAGCGGTCCCCCAACTAAGTACTAACCACCTTCAATGCTGCTTGACCTACGCAATCGAATGCGAACCGGTCTATTATTAATGTTAATGGCACCTTTTATGGTCGCTAAGATAATTGCCCGTTTTCTTCGTCGTATACAATTTATTTTAGTCTTATGCCAGTCTCGATCCAGTAAAATCTCTTCATATTTACACCATCGTGCCGTTCTCGGTCCAGTTCTCGGTACTGAACTGTACTGGGTTTAGTGATATTGAAGTGTGACTGGCACGTGAGGTAGTGTGAATGCAACGATTGCTTTTCCTATACAAATATTTGACTGGACCGAGAGGGTATGAGATTGGACCGAGAACGGCACAATAGCATGGAGATGGCAAAACGATAAGTTTGCTCCGTTTAGTCTAGAAAAAGTTTGGGTGTACGGCTCTGCGTTTGGGCTAATCCATGCATCTTTTATTGATACGTGCCTGTAGCGGGCTGCATTTGGAAAATAAAATTTTGACTCAGGCGTATCATGCCTCTTTTGAATGCCATAAAGGCATGTCGCCGTTGTGCGTGGCTGTTTAAGGCTAAAAACGTGGAGTCTTACTTTTACTCGGAAGTGTAATGCTGGCCTGGGTTAGAGGACACACATTATGTATATCGTCGATAACAAGAAGGTTGCCACCCTTTCTTTATGTGAAAGTCCAAGCTAACGAGTCACGCTTGGTACTACCAATCCGTCATGTCCTAATCGTCATGGTGCAATGTCTACTAGTATGCTTGCTACAAAGGAAGAAATAGAGGACACGAAAATTCATGTAAGATAAATTAAAGCAAAATATGTAACGGGGCTTCGATTGTACAAAGTCGATATACTCAATAGCAGTCGGCTAATTCAGAGAAGCAATTGTCGGGATTAAGTTGAAGACCCAACCTAAGCGGAACTTTGGGACCCTATTATTAACCAGTTAAGCTGGCGATATGCTGCATTATAGCTACTCTAAAATGGGTGAAATGAGTTGCCGGAGAACACCAGAAACGGTAGGATACTGCTGCGCTTGTAGACTGGTTCTCCATACTCTAGGGGTCTGTGGTTTTATTCTATAAAGGGCCAAGGCCTTTCCTTTTGCTATGCACTTCTCCCATCCACGAGATAATAATATTCCTTTTTTTATCTTCCTCTTTACAGGGATCCCTTGTGATCTTCCCGAGCAAGCCGTCTTTTATTTGATCGTCGAAGTTATCGTTCTGTCGAAGTAGTATTACATGGGAGCGTTTAAATAAAATCTGATCTTGGCGTAGGTAGCTCTCCCTTGAACAACCAGCTAACATTTCAAAAAGAAATCTTGTATAGCCTGAAAAAGCTGTAAAAGTTAACATTTTTATATTCACAAGAGATTTAAAATTTTCAAAAAACACATCCCTAAACTGTATCCACCCTGCACCAGCTCTCCACTCCACCAACAAGTGCATAAAGTACGAACGAAAATTTATTCTGCACAAATTAACGATGTTTAAATTTTAATTTTTAATGAAGACGCGAAGAGAGCCTCTCAGCACCGTAAAAGTAAGAATCAAGAGAGGAGAGGCCCGTCAACGCAGTGACCCTTCAACTGACACGGATATTTGCATTTCACTTTGATGTCGACAGATCGACGACAAAACGCACAGACACACCCACCAACCATCTTCTATATAGAATATCCTTTGCCTATCTCGCGGCGCGCTTCAATATATCCTCACAAAAAAAAACGAAGCAAGAGGACTCAAAAGGCGAAGGACATCTTCAGAAAGGCCCTTCGTCGCGGTGGCGGCGGTAACAAAAACCGCCAGGCAAAGATTAGAGCGGAGCAGGGGGAGAGGACGAACGGGAATATGGATTGTGAATGGTGCAAGAAGGACCTCCGCAATTAATTTCAAGCACGATATGAATGTCGTTGTCGTCGTCAAGTGAAATGATGTCGTTATAAAAAGCAATAAAATCCTTAATACGCAAGTGTTTGCATAAAGGACAAAACGTGGCTATCCATGACTGGTTAACGATTGCACTTGTTGTGTAGTAGATGGATATCCCCAAAGATCAGGGACAGTCTCGCGGAAGCTCAGAAATGGGATATCCGCATACATAAAATGTCATCCTTCCACGCTGACGGGAGCGGGGCTGATGGTTCCTTCAATAGTCATTATTTCGGTTCAATATTCCGTGCACGATATTCAACTTAAAGGACATGCCTCTATCGGCGAGAGGGTATCTGTATCTGGATTTTTCAGTATAGATGGTCTTCATCGAGGCGCACTTAAATATCATCGAGAATGTTTGATGTTTGCCGAGAATCATCTTGAATGCCATTTTAAGCATTTCGAAATTTCCGGATTGTTGAGAAGCGTCAATTAACTTTTGTTATTTGATGTTATGATTATAAATATGATTTGGGAAGAGTGAGAGGAGTAGTTTTGTGTTTCGTTCTTAACTAATAAAAGGGGGAGTAAACTGGAAATTATCACGCTACTGGAAGGCGAATTTCACCACAATTTCACTTCAAAACTAACAAACAAACTTCGCCCATCACTTTGTTTTATCGATACTTTGAAGAAGTACGAATATTTCATATAAAATCTAGAAATATACTAAAAAGTCCTTCGAATTTGCATCATTTGTAGAAAGAAACAAAATATGGCAAAAATGTCATTTGTTTTCAAACTGCAATGTATGCTGACTGAGCACACTTTCATATTATTTCGTAATGCGTTTGCACCAGCGAAATCTTCGTAGTTTGAACTAGTAGTCATCTTAGTTATAAGACACGGATTATGGTTATATGATATTCTTACTCACTCAAGTCATCTTCTATTCTTTCCATACTACCACCATACAGTAATGCGCCGTGGAGTAGTTGACCAAACTGTCGCTATCTCACTTTTTCTGTCTTCACCATGTGCTTCCAATATATTCACTGGCGTAACATGTCCCCAGAACGCTCATTCTGTACGTGGTTCGCATTTTCTTCCTGTTTGTCTCCGTCTTACCTAGCACCATTGCCCGGGCCGCATATATTAAGACCGGACTAACCATTTTCTGAGACGAGAAGCCCAGCCTACATTTGGCAGTATTCTTGCAATCCGTTATTGTTTACTCCGCGACTAAAAATAAAAGATAATCCTTCACCGGGCGAACACCGGCCGCTTGGCCTCTTAAGGGGCATATGATGGCCGTTGTTTTTTACCCCATTTTTAACTGGACCATATACCGCCCTACGATGGCCAAACTTGACCAAAAGAATAAAATGGCCGAGTACTGAGCTGTACAAACGGGCATACAGCGGCTCTGCACCAATGTATTGTGAAATTTATCTTACCCTTTCTTTCTTTCTCTAATTTTTATAGGTTGTTTTGTCCTATCAAAATTCTTTTATTAACTCTTGTAGTCCGGCTAAAATATAATAAAGAGTAGTAAATAAGAAAATAGCCACTGTTTCTCCGTGGAATCCCCTTCATTGGAACTGTAAAGCTATGATACCGCCGCCATACCCCTCATAAACGGCCGCATAGTCCGACAAACAACCTTCTGACGCCCGGCATATTGACGAGGACTATGTTTTAATCACGGCCTGTGTTCGCCCGTTGTAAGACTAATCTTTTATTTCTACTCGGGTCTCCTACTGTGGTCCTTGTGGCCAACTACATTCGTGTTTTCCTGATCAGCACTTTTTCGGCTCTCTGACCTTCGGTTTCTAGTCACTCATTATTTTCCAAGATTGCCTCTTTTTCACATATTTCGATCTCGACGAGTCGTCTTACAACGTCAACCCGTAATTTCAATACTCAGTCGTACATTATTATTTACAGCAGAGAACCCAGGTGGGATCCCTGTGGAACAACGTAGATTAGCCAATCTTTGGGCTCTCATTTGATTCGCAGTGCAGCATGTACTTTGGCGCACTCGCGGTGGGAAATTTCCGCATCGCCAGGGTTGTTTGCGGATACGGGCGACTACAGGTCCAAGTAGGTGCTTTAAATGTTATAGGGTAGGGCATATCGTTAAGAAATGCACCAGCGCTCAGGGACATGAAGAACTATGCTGGAGAAGCGGGGAGGGACACATATTGCAGAGATCTGCAGTAAGAGTCCTAAATGCCTCCTATATAAAAAAAAGGCAAAGGCAAGGGCGAGCATGACGCTCACTTTACGAGAGTAGCTGGTGCCCAGTGTGCAGGGAGGCACTCAAAATAAGACGAAGATAAAATTCCTACAGGTAAACTTGAACCACTGTCAAGCGGCACAAAATCTGCTCGCACACAAAAACAGTATTTTCGACGTCACAATCGTCTGCGAGCAGTATAGAAATCTGCGCAGCGGCGTCTGAGAAACGTATAGCAGCCGCATATCAGTGATATGGACGTGCGGAAGCACCAAGGGAAGCCCAGAAAATGGCTTCCCGCGGGAAAAAATAGGTGGAGTACACGTCTACAGCTGCTATGCGCCACCAAGTTGGATACTAGACAATTACTAGTCGATGTTGGAAAGGTTAGTCGCCGACGCGATGTCGCCATTCTCCGATAATATTATCAGGCGATTTCAATGCTTGGGCTGTTGAACGGGGCAGTTGATAAACGAATGCAAGAGGGCGCATACTGCTAAAAGTATTCTCGCGATTGAACGTGGTGTTAGTCAACACCGGCGGCGAAAACACAGAGTGAGAGAACCTCTGTGATCACTTAAGTGAGCGATTCAGTTGCAAATGACATGCAATGGCGCCAATGGCGGGTGAGCGACGGGCACATGGACGGGCAGTTAAGAAACTCGACGCAGAAGTGTTCAAGGAAGTATTCCTGCATGATGCGAGGTCGGCAGGAGATCCAGGGAGTGGAAGTTAGTGGTGGAACGCCGAACGCCTGCTTGAAAGCGAGAAGGAAAACTCAGAGAAATCGGAACCGTCCGGGTTTCAGTAAACTCCTTAAGATATCAGGAAGCGAGGGAAAGGCTAAACAAGGCTATCGCTAGAAATAAATCCGAGCACTTCAAAAGGTTGTGCAGAGAAGCAGACTCAGACCCCTGGAGCATTTAAAATAGTAATGTCAGCGGTCGAGGTCAGGGATTTCCGCCGACTATCTGCTCCCAGCGTTGTTCCAGAGTGTAGTGTACGTCATGTTTTCACAGAACGTAGGCACTGTCGATCTAACCACCCTTGAGGTGGACACAGAAGAGGTACCTGCGGTAACCGCAGAAGAGATTCTGGAGGCCGCAAAAAAGGTAGCCATCAATAAGGCCCCTGGCATGGATGGCATACCAAATAAAGCGGCAAACCTAGCAGCTTCGATAACGCCAGACAGGTTCGATGAAGTCTTTACAGCGTGTCTGTGAGTGTGATCCTCCCGGAGCGATGGAAACAGCAGAAACTCGTGCTCCTACTGACGCTAAACAAGCTTTTAGGGGGCCCATCGTTCCACAGACCGATTTGTCTCCGTAGCTGCACAGGCAAACTCTTCGAGCGGGTGATCTGTAACCTGGCCTGTCGGATAAGCAATTTGGCTTCAGAAAGCCCGCTCTGATGTTCCAGGAGTGATGATCGACCGAATGGTGAATTTCAAATCGCACTTGAAGAGCACAGCAGACAAAGCGTCTACAATTGGGGGGTCTTAGACGGAGTCGCCGCCTGCTTCTAAGGAGGGTGGTTAACTCAGTCCTGTTATACGCAGCGCTAGTGTGGGCAGCAGCGTTAAAAAGGACTGCAAACAGTAGGAAATGGAGGGCCGCATATAGGCTAAGTGCAAGTTTCTGAATGGACATGGGTGGTATAGGAAATACCTTCACTGCTTTGGGCACGATGATTCACCGTCATAATGTCCGGTATGCCCAGCGATGGAAGAAAACGCAGAGCACGTCTTCTTTACTTGCTCGAGATTCGCCGATGAAAGGGCGGAACTAGAAGAAATGACCGAGGCATCCTAGACCACATGATGAAGTCCGAGGAAATGTGGAGGAAAGTGCAAGCAAAGCTGAAGGCCATCCATAGAAAGTTAAGGCAAGAAGAGGCCGTAAGAAGTAGAGAAAGGCGAAGAAATGGGACAAGCAGTAGCAGCTAAACTGTATGCTCAAACACCACAATCGAGTGTGGGACAAGCTTCCGCTCAGTATTATGTGAACTCGTAAAGCATCCAATAATTCCAAGGTTTTTCTAGGACGACTGTTCTTTAGGACTCTTCAGCCTCTTTTTAGAATATTTAGACATACTTAATGGAATTTTAATATAAAGACTTCAAAGCTAAATTCTGTCCCACGGTACAATTTATTGATCTTACCAAATTTGGTATTAAGTATCTTGAAATGCCAATCTGCATCTCTATTATTTGGGCAGCCTGATTCTGTCCGTCTGTTTTTTGTCCATAATAATATTTACAGTACTGTCGTCAATTCTACTTTGACCATGTAATTTTTATAGTTTGTATGATGTTTGGATCTTTACACGACTTATATACAGTTCACGATTGCATCTGCTCCTCCAAACAGATTGTATTTTACAAAGTTCATTCCAGTCTTCTCTGTATAAGACACTGAACTCCCTCCAAAATAAATCAATACAATCGTTTTGCAAAAATTCTCAGAAAAAAAATCTCGCCTAAACTCGTATTCTCCGTTAAATATATTCATAGCCGCAAAATGTCGCGCTATCTCGCCTCAAATATACGACAGGTGAAAATACTTCCCACGTCGTGTGATTACGCTCAATTAGTTTCCACGCACAGATAACCTTGTCAGAGGGAATAAAAATCATATCACCCGAACGACGACCGCCGCGAGGAGGGCGACATAAATCCTTTCTTACGACTGCTTTTACTGCTCGGCTGGGTTATCTGATGGCATTACACTTGACGCCCCGTAGTCGAAAATAACACGGGATCCAAGTCACCGCAAGTAATGTGACAGCGACATGAGAAATCAGAATTTAAATTAACCGCAGAACAGTATTTTTTCGGGGGTGGTGGAGGATGAGGAACAACGTCATTAATATATTTAGAGACAGATAGAGAATTAGAGGGCGTCAGGGACTTGGGGTTACATGAGCTTATTAACACCCTCACCTCTGGATAGTGTCATAAGAGCTTCTCGAGCACATTTGCCGCAAATTGATGCGGTCTTATCAACGGTTCAATGCCTCTGCAACACGGGGATTGTCTTAAATTCGCTTTATTAAGAGCCTGTAATGCTGCTCACATATTATTAATTCAATTATGGTCGGGATGCGGGATGGCGTCGCGCTTGAGAGAAACATTTTTGAGGGTCGCTATGTGGTAAATATGCGAGAATTATGTAACACATGAATTTTCTCATAAGGGTAGCTTGTAAATTCCGGAATATTACATATCCGCACATATCCGCAAAAAGGCATCCTACACTATGTTAACGTCCAGGGGAAGGCAATCTCTATCGGCACCTATATAGCTAAAAAGACAATCGTAAGCCATACACTAAGAGTTTATCCACGTCCCAATTGAAGCGTCAGTTTTATGCCATCATATGTGGCATAAGTCACACGCAAATTTATGGGATAGGTAACAGAGATGTTGTACACTTTCCTCCTTGTCCTGACTTTTACAGCTTCTACAAAAATTGTAGGTCTCAAGACGTAAGTGGGTCGCATGCGTCCCTATCAGACAGTGTGTGTTTTATTTGCTTAGTTTTGTTCATATTTTCTCCCAAGAGTAGTGAAGAAACGAGGTTCGCCAGGGCATACATAGATCCGCAGTATCCGGGAAAGGTTAATTAAAACCAGAGGTCGCCAGGAATTCGTAGCTCACCGTTCACGATTGAGCTATTTCTATAGCCTGGGTCCCCAGCCAAGCTGATCGTCGGCACGATTCGTATTGCACCTTGATCCAGCCCAGACAATTAAAGGTGGGCAGCAAGGATTGAAATCAACGAGAGGAACGCAAGGTTGAAAGGACGACTGCCTGCTACGTTCGAGAACGCATTGCCCCGGATGAATCCGTATTTGGTTTCTCGAGTCGATTTATCAAGCTTGTCGATTTTCTCTAGTTTTGTATTAGGCATTATGACCGAATCGACAGATAGGTGTGGCCATATAAAACCATCAAACTGTGTGATATTACTCCAAGTGCAAAAATCCACTTAAATGTAATTAAAATAAAAACTGTTCAGTTTATTGCATGCATAAAATGAGCCTTTTAATAAACGTATAATGTCTTTATCGGGACGTAAAGAAACGATAAGGTTGTCTATATCGTGTTGCCAAATTGTCTTACAATCATTCCAGTACATGGGGTTTCTTAAAATGATACAAATTCCTTCGTTAACCATCGCATCGGCTCGGGCTGTGCAAATCCTACATTCAGGCTCTGCTTGAATACAACTTTCTTATTTGGGATGGGACTTTGGAAGCCTAGTGGTTAAGGCGCCCCATTACCGTCCCAGAGTCCACGAAATGGTCCTTCGTCTTTCCATTTATCCCAGCTAGATAACTTTCCTTCTTCTTTGTCTTCCCTCTTTACAAAAAATTCCCTACCCTTTTCTCTCTCATCACCTCTAATAAGTTGAGGCAGTCATCTTTTGCTCGATCACCGAAGTTCGCTTGCTGTCCAACATTACATCCAATGATAAAACCGCCAACAGAACAATGGCGCCTTACCACTGAGCGTAAGTATTTAAAAAGCAGATTTTCGTTCAAAAAAGCCCTCAAACCCTCAAACTGTTCGGCGATGACAAAAGTCCACTAGAGTTACTCTTCTAGCACAGAAGGTGCACTTCTCAGCTAGGGCTGAGAAACATTTACCACTGCTCAGTGGCTCAGCTAAGACATGCAGACATTAAAAAAATAAACAAAGAGGGAGTGGGCCAGGAATTCACGACACATTAAGAAGAGCCCTTTTAAGGACAACTTCATTACTTAGCAAGCTAAGCACACTCCTATTTTCGTTAGTACATATCGTCGCTGCATATATAACACCATATCCAATGCCACAATATAAGTAAGAGCGAATTGAGCATCCACCGAAATATCTATAAAACTCACGGTATACAGAAACATCTGACAACGTTTCTGTATACTAGTCCAGTCAAATAAGGCAAAAAAAGGGGTCAACCTCGGAATTTGAGGTAATAAGCTGAAAATTGGCATGAAGCTTTGTTTTGGCATTTTACATGATGTGTCAAAAGTCACATATAATCTCGTGTCCGCGTCTTGAGATATTAGAGGTCAAAGGTCACAAAAATCAGTTTTTCGCAAACATCTCGTAAATTATCGGCTTTACGCAAATTTTGGTTGAGTAAACTTTGTTCATTAGACAAATCTGCATAAAACTGTCTTGCACAGAATTTATGTAGAATCAATAGTTTTCGAGATATGGGGCTGAGAAAACTCGAGCATCGCGCTGCATTCTTTTCCTCACCACCTTGGAAGTAGAACTCAAGCAGCCTTTTTGCATGGTATCCCCAGTAGGCTTAGTCCATAGGTTACAGGTTATGAAATAATTTTATTGATTATCTCTCTAACTCTTCTATTTCCACTTCTTTCATATTGCCATCTTCATCTGTAATCATCTCAGAAGAGAATAATGAAAGGTGGTCGGCGTTATCATCGTTCAACTCAGGGTTAATGGGTGTATCCTCGGACATTGAATTGAGACACGACGGGTCCCGACAAGAGCCATACGCTACGGAACATAAGATATAAATAATTATAATATACCTAAAGTATGTCACTTCGTTACTTTTCAATTACATGAAAAAATAAAGACGCGGACACGAGATTATATGAGACTTTTGACACATCATTTAGAAAGCCAAAACAAAGGTTCATGCCAATTTTCAGCTTATTACCTCTCATTCCGAGGTCAAACTGTAATTTGACAAGTAAATGCAGAAAAGTGAAATTGTTATGTTCCGTAGCGTATGGCTCTTGTCGGGACCCGTCGTGTCTCAATTCAATGTCCGAGGATACACCCATTAACCCTGAGTTGAACGATGATAACGCCGACCACCTTTCATTATTCTCTTCTGAGATGATTACAGATGAAGATGGCAATATGAAAGAAGTGGAAATAGAAGAGTTAGAGAGATAATCAATAAAATTATTTCATAACCTGTAACCTATGGACTAGGCCTACTGGGGATACCATGCAAAAAGGCTGCTTGAGTTCTACTTCCAAGGTGGTGAGGAAAAGAATGCAGCGCGATGCTCGAGTTTTCTCAGCCCCATATCTCGAAAACTATTGATTCTACGTAAATTCTGTGCAAGACAGTTTTATGCAGATTTGTCTAATGAACAAAGTTTACTCAACCAAAATTTGCGTAAAGCCGATAATTTACGAGATGTTTGCGAAAAACTGATTTTTGTGACCTTTGACCTCTAATATCTCAAGACGCGGACACGAGATTATATGTGACTTTTGACACATCATGTAAAATGCCAAAACAAAGCTTCATGCCAATTTTCAGCTTATTACCTCAAATTCCGAGGTGAAACCCTAATTTGACTGGGCTATACTGTGTATAAAACTGTCATGCCAAGCGGTCGCCTATTAATTGGCATGTGCAATGATTTGGGAGGATCTTGTCTAATAATCCCTCTCCCGACAAAGTATTAGAAAAATAAATATTCACCGAGGTGATGCCAGGTGATTCATTCTCCTTTGAAAGCTTTACTTCGAAGCTTTATACCTTCCCACCCCGACGAGCTTTCCAGCTATAAAAGAAACCGCTTCACCAGGCCAAATTCAGTCATTCACTAGACATAACAGAAGCATTCCCTCAACACCCGATCAAAGTCTAGAAATTAACAAGTCTTTCATCTTCATATGGTTAATGAGTGAAAGACGAACAGCTACATAGTACATATATGCATAAGTTCTTCAAAGGACGATGTCAGGCTATCGGAGAAAATGCAGCATTTTTATACGCGTTTGCATACAACTAAACGGCTAAACTTTTATGAGTTTATATGGGAATAAACTTAATGTATTGGTGCATATTTGCTCGTTTGTTTTGATGACTTCAATTTTGACAGCTGATTCAATTTTCTTTCCTTTTCTGTTCTGCATACTTTACCGTAAAGACAGAATCTGGCTTTGTCTCGCTGAATTCACGAAGTATGCGTTGAGTTTTGTTCAGCAGTGATGTTCATATATGCACGCACACAACCAACCGGGTGAACATTTTGTATGAAGATGAAAGACTTGTTATTACTAGACTTTGCACCCGATACCCTAAATGTTATGTTATACCTCCCTCCTTTGAATCTTGTGGCAACCATTGCAGTTCTTAGAATAAAAGAATCTGGTTTTTGGACCGGAATCAGGGGAAGGCACACGAGATTACCCTTACGAGGAACTACGGAATCTACATCCCTTCACGTCATGAATGGAGAAATAGACCACATAGTTTTCAGGGTGCCATAAACTTCATTACTTATGTCTCTAAGCTCGAGGGTCGATAGAAGGAGGAGTATTTTCTCCAGAGCTTGGGATTGAAGTCTCCTTCCGACTACCCGATCAATGCAGTATATACCAAGCGGAGGTTATAGCCATACAAGAAGCTATTCTACTAATCATCATGGCGATAGGAACCGGACTGTCTACATCTTCTCAAATAGTCAGGCTGCTCTGAAAGCCTTGCGCTCCTGCACAAACAGCTCTAGAACTACCTCTGAATGTCGCAGATCTCTTAACGAGATGGCTCAACAGTTCAGCACCCTCCTCGTTTGGGTGCCCGGTCACCGAAATATAGAGGGAAATTCTAAAGCTGACGAGCCAGCTAGGAAAGGCACGACCGCCACTCTACTTCCATGAAAGGAAAGGGTTGGTATGTCTTGGGCCAATTTTAAACTCTGATACAAACAGTACACAATGCAACAAGCGAAGAAGCATTGGAGGGATTTTAATAAATACACCTTGGTCAAATTAACTTGGCCCTTTTATGAGGGACGCATGCGACCCGCTTAGGCCTTGAGCACTACGATTTTTGCAGAAGCTGTAAGAATGCGGACGAGGAGGAAAGTGAAATAGAGCTCCTCTGTCACTGCCCAGCCTTAAGCAGAAGGGAACTAACCACATTTGATTAACCCTTCCTAAGAACGCTTGCGGAAATCTCGAAGTTTAGGATCCCACAACTTAGAAGATTCATTATCTCCTTAAGATGGTTTGGCGAAGAAACGACACTTTAACATCAGGTTTAGGCCCCTGTGCTGAATATCGAGTCGTGATTCGTGACAAGTTTTTTGAAGAAAGTGGCGTTTCAGACAATTGCATAGGGGGCTAAACTCGCACTTAGCACTTCCACTCTAGGCCACTATGCTGAAAATCGTAATTCAATTAAAATATCACTTTCTTCAACTCAAAAAACTTGTCACAAATCACGACTCGACATTCAGCACAGGGGCCTTAAAGTAAGGATTACTATGGCTTCTATCCGATGGCCCTATCCTTTTGATCTACATGTATGAGCTTAAACCAACAGCTCAGCCATATCTAACCTAATAAGTAGGACATAAATATTCTTGAAATCTTAAGTATCGCAAAGATACAGGATCATAAATTATCTTCACAATCACCCCATAGTCTTATAGTCTTAATATTTTACTTTAATTTTTAATGAAACAAAACCCAATCTAGAGTAACTGAGTATTTCCTCCGGTTGTTGTTTAGAAAAGAACTTTACAAATTTATAAAATTTGCTCCAGGCATTAAAAAGAGATTTGTTATAGAATTGAAAAGGGACTCCTAGAAATTCTGAAGGTAGTCGTATAACTACTCTATGTTATTGAACTATTAATAAACACGTCTGAATCTCAGTTCCAACAACGCAACAGTTTTAAATAGTACTTCATTTGTATTTATAAACTTCCTGAAATGCTCGACAGGTCTGAAACTAGCAATTAAATGCTGCTACAGGTCTCGAGCTAGCAACTACTTGTTATTACAACTACGTATCGTATCGTACCTATTTATTATTATTTGTGGTATCGGTGATCCAAAGAGATTGTCAGGTAATAATTTCTAAGTGAAGGGCTTTGGCTCAATTACAAACTAACAGTCAAAATCGCTATTTTGAAAATTTTACGGAACTGAGTCTATCAACAGTCCGTCGACGAAAGCCGCAACCTCTCAAAGGCATAGTTTGGTGCAGAACTACATCAAAAACTGCTCTTGGTTCGTAATTCTTCGAAGATGATAGTTTGATTATAGCCATGATTACTAGCGCAAGCTTTCGGTAAAATAATAGAAAACCTTGTGGCTCCTGCATGTTGAGGACACACCTGGAATAGATGGGAGTAAAATTGGCAACTACTCATTAAGTTCAGTAGCTGAGCCGATTTCATCACAATCCAAACCACCTAAAAATAATTAAAACTATCATTTTTGTAATCAGAATAATTTATTTATTTAACCTAAAGCACTACTTCAATTCAATTTTGTGTGTCATCATTTTACATTAAATTGTTAATAACTTTTTTGTTTTTTTTTTTTTTGTATTTTTTTTCGGAATGCACAACAGCAATTTTGAAAGCCAGATCAATCACGTCTGGGAATCTCTATATAATGTTTTATATTATGTACACAAGTCGTTATAGCCTACTCTAAAATCCCTTACAGTTTAGCTACACTTAAAAGTTAAAGAAACGCTTACGATTTTCTATTTATTAACACATTTGAATGAATTGTTTTGTTGTATATTGCACACGCACGATTGGAGCCTTCTTCATCAGCATACTCGAAAGGTGTTGATTTGCTTATCTTAGAACATGGGTGAATATATAGTAGTAGTTATGAGCAAGAATGCACGGTGGACTACTAGAGAGGTGTCGCGGTCAACCAGGGTAGTTGGGTAAGTTCTAAAAGGCAATCAATCTATCAGCACACTCTTTGCGGGGGGCATCGGATCCGAGTAGTATCGCTGTCAAAAAACCTTCGCTATAAACGGTGTATTATCCATCCTTTGGCTGCCAGCAGCTAGGTGCATGAACGAGCTCGAATACTCTGTACGAAGTGTACCGATTGTAGTTTGATGCAGGCTGGACACTGTCGATGAATGCCATCCACCTGGAGCTGCGGAGCTACCAACGGCTAGAGCGGATGGACTGGCTTGACTAGATGCTGAAAGTGCTTGACGACTAGAAGAACTTCCGCTAATTTCGTGCAGTTTCCGCATGTGCTTCTTTAGGTCGAAATTCCTACAGAATCCCTTTGCGCATATTTTGCAGGTGAAAGGCTTTTTGTCGTTATGTGTGTGCATGTGAAATGTAAGATTGTAGATCTGATGGAAGGCCTTGTTGCAGATGCTGCACTTGTAGGCCTTCTCTCCGCTGTGCGTTAATTTGTGATTTTTGTAGTTACCCTTCTGGTGGAATCCTTTCCCACAGTATTCACAGACAAACGGCTTGTAGCCGGCGTGGATCCGGGTATGAGTGTTTAAGGTGGATGATCTATTGAAAGCCTTGCCACAGGTGTGACACTTGTGAGGTTTCTCGGAAGTGTGGATTATTTTATGCCTGCACAATGTCGACGCTTGCCGAAATCCCTTTCCACAAATCTTGCATACGAATGGGCGAGCTCCAGTATGGACCGGCATGTGCCTGGTGAGGTTATAGTGGGCATTGAACACTTTCCCACACTCTAGGCACGAGAATGTTTTCTGTTTTGTTGATGTTGTGCCCGTGGATGTTGGTGCGGTTGGTGATATTGTGCAATTAGTTCTTTTCGAAGTAGTATCAGGGCTGGTAACTTTCTCGCTAGATGAATGTGGAAGCTGATGCTTTTCTAAGCTGCTCGATAAGTTCCTGCGTATCGGTGGACTCTGCAGGTGATGACTCAACGAGGCATTCAAGTTCGACAAATGCAGGGCGCTTGCTGTGCTGCTCGTGCCTAACAACGAAGCTGCATTCGGGTGCTGCGTCAACGCAGCATACTGTGCTGCAGCGGCGGCACACATCAACTGGCCAGGATAATACAATAAAGGATACTGGGTAAGCAATTCCTGATGGCGGCTACTAACAAACTGATGCATCGAACTAGCAGCCGGAACATATTTCTTAAAAGCCGAGTCATACGTTCCGCTTTCACTCTCAACATCCGGGGAGCTCGTCCTGTCTTCTCGGGTTTGTTGAACTTGAATCGTAGGACTGCAACTTCTCTCCGTACTTCTCTCGTCCGGCTCCATGATCTTCGCAATAGAAAATTTCAACGGACATGTCCTTTGACTGATGGGCTTTATGGTGTCTAGTGACTCTGATTTGATGCTCGTAGCATTTTGATTTGCAGCTGACTCCATAATTGGACTCTTTGACGGCGGGATCGTCGCTAATGTACCAGGAGGACTGCACGGCTGCATGCCACGAGGACTCTGTAACGAAAAAAAAGAAAATCTGGCGTAAGACAATGGAAAACTCAATGTGGCCTCAGCGCTTATACATAATAAAAATAAACTCAACGGGAGCCTCCAATTAAAGTCTTATACTCGTCGGCAAAATTTGTTGCTGCTCAAGTCAGATTCAAGTTCAGTCAAGTGCAATTAATTAACCGCGATATGTCAATGCCTTTCAGTGGGAATGGGCTGAACCCTTTTTAATTGTTGTGTTGAGCCCCAAAATCAACTTCATTGAGCATATTTTGCTTAAATCAAAAATTCTGTAAACACCGAACGTTTAACAACTCGCCCGATGATTGTTTCAGTGAAAACCCCCTTTGTGCTGTGTGCTACCCCTTCGCCCTACCTCTTACCCCTCAGGGTTTTTTTTTATTCTAATCAAAGAAAGAAAATCACACCCCGTAATCCGAACAGATTGGTCCTGCCCATCTAGTCGTGAAGTTAAATAATTGAACATTTACAATTCCCCACAATTTATTATACGCGGGATTTCTTTCTCTTCTCTAGATTTGTATGTGCCACCATTAATTTGTTTGCAACCCTTTTTGGCAGCTTTCGGGGTTTTGTCGCCGCGGTATGAATCCTGGATCCTGGTCGCGCGTTTGTTCTTCCTTGCTTATACACGAGGAGCACATTTGGGAGACTCTGATCGCGCTTTCTTACTACCCTGGGCGCGAGAAGAGTGATTTTTCCCTTGAGTGCACCCTTCATCTTCGACAAGTCTTTAAGTGATTGTTTTCACAATTGGTGTGTTGCGGTTTTTGTATATGGAAAATGTGGTGGCATAAATATTGAAAAAACAAAATCCATAGAATGCAAACGTTGTTGGATGGATGGAAGCTCGATTCGAGGTCAAGGAATTTTGTGAATGGGTTTTGCGGCTTGCAGTGATTGATTATAAGTAAGCAATTAAATTTGTTTAATGATTCGATAACCCTTTTTAGCAGAAATTGTTTAAAGGGGTTTAATTCGTAACGGAATTTTATTTTAAACGAGTTTTTCTGTTGGGTAATAAGTGGGAATGGCGTTACTCTTTTAGGTTTTCTAGGATCTCGAAAGAAACATTCAGATGCTAGCCTTTGCAGATGGCATAGTCATCATTGTACGCAAAGCGCAGGTTGTGAAGGAACTCTTTTCAAAATATGATGAAAGCTCAGAAAATTTCAATCAAAGAGTAAATTACCCCGTTAAATGACAACTTTTAACCCAGGTTCAACCCAGTCATAAATGGCGGTCGAGTTGAAACTGGGACCACTCAACTCAACCGAACCCCTACCTGGGTCGAGTCGATATGTCGCCTTATAGAGGTGAGTTGTAATTTGGTTGAAGCTACATTTATTTTGTTTATTTATCATCCGAGAAGTCCGCCTTCGGCGTTAGTTTTGTGTTCGGTGTTGCACAGAAATAAAAAATTATTTCGTTCTGAGGTTTTACGTATATCTATAAATGAGAATTTCACAAAAAAAGTTGAGGTCATGATTTCAGTTCAACTCTATTTTAACCCAAAGTGAACATAACTCGACATCATAGGTATACCGTGATCGAATTTTCAACTTAACCTCGAGTCAACTTTTCAACCTAGTCATAAACGGGGTAAATAACACGAAAACAAAGTACATGATTATATCAAAAAGAGAGCAACGATTAGGACAAAGCATAAATCCTAAGAATATTTGGTCTTGCAAGGGTTAATCAAAACTAATGGCGCATTAGAACTGACGATGCCTTAATAAGGCACCTTGCAGGCTTAATTTGTTAATAATAGGGTAACAAAGTTCCACTTAGTTTGAAGGCAGTGTTGGTATTAATGATGAGCAAAAATGGTCTTGGTCTTGCAGTTTTATCTTGGTCTTACACATTTAACCAGACCAAGAACGAGACCAAGAGTTAGCTATTGTCGCAAAACCAAGACTATATCAGTGTTGTCTTGTTCTTGCGTTTGCTCATCACTAGTGAAAACTACTACAATAAAAATTTTAAAAATCACCTCACTTAACTAATGGACGCCCCCAAGGAAACAAATGCGACTTTAATGTCTCTACCGTAAACAACATAATGATTTGGGTGAACTAGACTACTGGCAGCAAAACAAAGTGACAAAATATAAGCTGAATGAGAAGTACTCTGTAGATAACTACAGAGGCATTGCCATTCTATCATCAATCCCTAAACTCTTGGAAAAACTTGTATTTGATAAGATGGTCCCTCTAATCCACCCATGCCTTAACGAACAGCAGCATGGGTACAGAAAGGACCGTTCGACCACTACAAACCTTATGGCTCTAATCTCCGGACTGCTACATATATGTGCTATGGAGAACGATGCTGTTTATACTGATTTCAGCAAGGCTTTTGATCGTGTTGACCACCATATTTTAATTAGAAAGCTATTTAAATTCGGAACATCAGGTTTAATGGATTAAATCATAAAATACAGGTTGTCAGATTGCAAGGATGTTTGTCAAAAGAAATCGATGTAAATTCCGGTGTTCCACAAGGTAGTCATCTAGTCCCACGTTTATTCAATATATTTATTTTCAATCTGTCTGATAAACTACAAAATATCCCACCTCGATTTCACGCAGATGACCTTAAAATATATACTGTCATAAAGTCCTAAGTTGACGTAGCCTTCTTTCAGACGAAACTGGATACATTACAAGAGTGTTGCCCTTTGCTCAACGATAAAGCACTGGATCATGTCGATCAAATTCGAGATCTAGGTATCGTTCTAGACAAAAAGCTGAATTTTAATTTTCACTACGACGATATTACTGCCAAAGCCAACAAGCTTCTAGGGTTTATAAAGAGATGGGTTAATGAATTTAACAATATTTCTATGGTGACAAAGACCCTTTTCTGTTCACTTGTCCGCCCAATTCTTGAATACGCATGTCCTATATTCTATATTCTAAATGAGAAGCGAAATTTCTTCTTTTTGCTGAGAGAAATTTATAACACCCGCGTGATTATCAAAATCTACCACACTACATGGAAAGGCTGAAGTTTTTGAAGCTCATTCCGCTATCTTGTAGAAGAAATTTGCTTATTTCTTGCTTTACCTTAGACGTGCTAAACGGTAATATTAAAGTGCAGTTTTTGTCGGACAGAATCAGATTCAATGATGTAGTTCGATACACTAGACTTACGAAACTGCTAAAGAATATCGAACGAACCCGTCAACATACATATGTTGTGTGGTTTTTAATAGACACAGTCCATTATGTGTCTCCCCTGCCATCAATCAACTATTCTATAAAAGAAAAATGATTGCCCTCTTTACGTCCAAAAACCAAAATCCTCTTTTTAATTAAAATTTAAGTTGACATACAATAAACGTATAAAATAAGTAAAGAGACTTTCACCATATTTCATTCTGTAAGTCTGTCAAGATTAAAGATTGATGAATTGATGATTATGAATTATTAGTTGAGTTTAATAGTAGGTACCATGTCCTACTTACTAACACAAATCTAGTAAACGAAGTTTAACAAATTTTCGCCGAATAAGTTAAACTTTCTAACTGTGTCCAACAGTCTGTCCAGGGGATCGTTCGGAATCTGTGCGAAGGACTCAAACAAGTGGTTTGTGATCAGTATAGACCACCAAATAAATTGCGACCTTCAATGAAATAATGGAAGTGTTTGATCTATCAATTCTGCAAAAAATCAATCTATCGATCTATCAATTCTTCAATATAACAAAAAAATCGTACTACACGAGAATTTTCGATACTGATCGGTTTTTCCATTCATCATTTTGTTGATAACCAGGTCTTTGTACATATACAATGTCATAAAATAAAGCCACCCAACAAACCAAATTTCGGTTCTTTTTTCGAATTCATTTCCCAACAGAAAATTTTGAATGAAAATCTGTCAACTTTGTATACAACAGATAATGTCTATGCCTCGAAGAATTTCAGTATAAGACTCTGGTCATACAGCTCTGAAGCAGTTAGAGCTCTTGCGCATGATGGTTATCATCAGATTCATTAAGTCTTAATTGAGATTAGCATTGATGAAAATCAAGATGCTATTGTGAAAAATGAAGCTTTCGGACTTCTACGAAAAATGAATCCCCTGAAAACTGCAGTATACATAAACAACCTCGAGAGATTTGATGTGACCAGCCAATTTTTGCAACTCAACTCAATACCACTGTTGTCAAAGCACTGAAGACCTTAAAATCTTTCGTCGAATCGAAAACGGATTTGTTCGAAACGTAGAAAATGGAGAAGAGCAATTGCGGAAGATTGAAAAGTACAATACGAATTAGAGAGATGAAAAACCAAATGTCCGACAGTAACCAGACGGGAACAAAAAACACCCTGCGTCCAGCCAAGCCACCAAGAGATCAATTCCGTGTTGAAGCTTTTGTTCCAGTTATGGAGTCTTTAAACATGTATAAAAATCAATAAGCAAACATTTTCGTTCATTGTTACCCAGAAGGAGTAGAACCAAATCTAGTTGAACTCGCCGAATTGACACAGCTCTATGAAAAGCCAATCGGAAAAAGGGGGGGATGGGGGCTTTATTGCATAATAATAGAAAATAATTTGCACTCAACTTTTGTAAACGCAGAAATAGTTCTTCGCATATATTTATTTATCCATGATGGTGTCCAATTGCAGTGGAGAAAGATCGTTTTCCCAAATGAAACTTATTAAAACTAGAGTACGCACTGGGTCAGCATCGTCTTACCAGAAAGTCATTCTCTGTAATTAATCAGCCGAAAATGTCATCGATGTGTTTGTTTCAATAAAATCCCGTGGAATTTCCTTATCTGTACATAAAAAAATACGGCTCTAACTCCATCAAAAAGAGCTTACAAGTGGATTCAACGTTTTCAAGAAGGTCTTGATAACTTTAAAAAGGCAATGAAAGCAATGCAAACCTTTCAACTTCAGCTGATGATAAAAACATTGAAGGCGTGCTTTTATTGGTGCTTATTGGTGAAATTATTCATTGTGCCGAAAATAGTGGGCAAAGCTACTGGTTCCTGAATTAAATAATCTACCACATTCAAAAGATTTCACTGACTGAAAACATCAAATAGAAGTGATAGACGACTAGTTGAAAGAATTATCACAAGCAATGAATAATACAAGAATGATGTCGAGACTTAAGTCAAGTCAAGGGAAATAAGTGAAAATATTTGGCAGGAATTTTGCCGGCACTAGCAAAGGTTTTTCAAAAAAGGGGTTGAATAATTGTATTGAATCGATGTTTAGCTTAGTTTTAGCACCAAATTAAACTCTCAACTCAACAAAAATCTCAACAATGCAAGAGATGAAACACTTAGCAGTGTCACATCACAATTTAAAGTTTCAAGTCACAATCTTTAATAAAACTATGATAATCTTTCACCCAGCAAAAATAAAAGAAAAAACTGGTAACTACTTTTTACTATAAAACTTGATTTAATTTCACATGAATTGGATTAAATAAGAATTAATTAATTAAAAATAAATAAGGTAGTAGTTCTACGAAAGGTCCAATGTTTTACGGTGGCTCCACACTGTAGAGACCTTTGGTCGCAGAAACTTTTGAATTATATAGAATTTCATCTGTGAAACAAGGGAAAGTAGCTTAGAAGTAGAATTCGAAGACGTTCCGTCGACATGTTCGTACAGACATTCCGTCGGCCGTTTATGCAAACTTCACAGTCTGTACAACATCCGCACAGATAATTGGACAGGCAAAAGTCCTTGTCGTGTGGACGAATCCAACATTAGAATAAAACATCGAATAATTCACACAATTGATTAAAAGTTTACATTCCGACGGAAATGTTTTAAATTAACCTAAATATTTTAAATTGCTTCGTAAAATAAAACATCGAGGCACTTGACAATTACTATTAGTTTGTTAATTCAAAAATTGTGTTATAAATTAACATATGAAAAAATACAGTAAAGTCACCTCAACTTCATCCTTTTCTTGCACAAAATAATTCAGAATTATAAATTTAAACTTATTTACCACATATTAAACTACAAAACTAAAAATAACTAAATAAATAATTAAAGGATACGTACAAAGTAAACCATTGCAGTTTGGAATCCACCTCTAAAGAGAGAAAAATCCTTGAAATCCTTTTTTTTAATATCACACACTGCGAAGCGTCTAACTACCGTGAAGCAGTGAATTACAAACACTCAACTTTATACAAAAAGTAAATCACAGGCACCAGGTGAGTAGCAAAAAGTCCTTGGAGCATTTAAATAACTAAGGCGTCACTTTCACAACTACTGGAAACACACAGTACGGGCGAAAAAAACAACCTTAACAACAACACACAAGAATAAATAAAAAAAGGGCAAGTAACAAGCAACGTTGGTTGAACTCGAAAAAGTTAACTCTACAGGACGTCGTCACTGCTACACGACCGTCGTCACACCAGCAGGGTGAGGACCGAAATGAGCCTGAATTGTGTATGCTCTAGCTGAAACAGGGAGCAGCATAAAAAGG
Source organism: Thereva unica (assembly GCA_949987705.1). NCBI lineage: Eukaryota > Metazoa > Arthropoda > Insecta > Diptera > Therevidae > Thereva > Thereva unica. Next base: position 21,630,247 of record OX465285.1, on the reverse strand, counting down.
ACTGTGCAGTAGCTGTGCCAGTATGACTGAAAGGAGCAGGAGAGGGTTGTCTTGCCGAGAGTCCTTGTTCCCGCCCCTACATTACAAACTGCCAATGTGTTGAGTGGTGATGTGTAACAAAACAGCGGGGGTTAGCTCAGGAATCCTGATCCCAAATATTTTGGTACCATATAACCTGCCAGATTCATGTATGTAGGCAAAGGCACCAACAGGAATATTCCCAGGCTTCATTATGGGTAGGGAGTCCGGGCGTGCAGAGCATAGCGAGCACAGCAGCGAATGGGAGATGATGAAACCCGAGGACGAGAAAAGTCCTTTTGGGACCGGCTGCTGAGTGCTGCTCTCCTCGATCCACGGTCGTATACAGTACACCAGCAGAGCCGCAGCCGAGGGTTTCAAGGGCTTTTAGGTAATAATTTCGTATCGGGTGTGAGGTTCTTGTGCGGCTGTGGATGATTCTCCTCTTCTCTTTACATATCTCTCGAAAATTTACATTCATGACTATGTACTTAGGCAGGCGGGGGTGACTGTCCTTTCTGCTTGCGGTTGCTTTTTGGGGTGGGGAAACGCTAAATCTAGTGGGCGGTGGTGGTGGTGACCCAAATTCGCCTTTACAGGTCACAGCACAAAACTAACAGTCCGGTGTCATCAGGTAACGCCTGATTTCGCATTTATGACAATGATCATATCAGGGAGGGACAGCACAGAAGGACACTTCTTGGCTCCTTTAAGGGCTTCTCCTTTGCCACTACTTAGATATTTTTAATGAGGCTTTGGCGAGTTCATTTGTTTCATTTGACAGATATAGTGCTAAAATAAGTGCAAGTAGGAACTAGCTGGAGGGTGGTTGGCTTGCTTCTTTTACTAGTTAAGCCTAGGTTATATAAGCTTGACATTAAAACTAATTTTTAAGCCTAGAGGCTTTTGTAGAATTGTTGAACGAAGCCAGACCTAAATCTGTTTCAGAAACTTAACTATCGTATATTTTTAATTTCTTCTAGATCATCTTTAATCGACATTGATTGTTTCCTGATCCAGGCAAAGATTCTCATTGATAAATACTGTGTCTTTCGTGTAGTTCATATTAATTTAAAGAAATAAATCTAAATCTTGAGGTTAATAAATAATCCTGAAAAGAGCCAAAGGAGGCGAGTAGCCATATCAATCAAATAATGTAATTAATCTAGAAAAATTCTACCTGCCGTAGTATTATTCTATTTGTGCTGATATTTTTTAGATTCAAAATAAAGCTGGGGCCAGTTCGTGTATGTCGAAAACGAAAATTTTTTTTCGTCTCGGGTTCGCGTAGGTCGAAAAATTGAAAATTTTCGTCTGAAGCCGACGAAAGGCACTCGAAAGGTCTTGGGTTATCGAGTTTTTGCATTAGGACACGAACAATTTTCTTTCGACCTATACGAACGCTAAAATTTTCATCAACAAAATTTTTCGACTTCAATTTTTTTTTCGTACGATTGTCGTCGTTCGCCATACACGAACCGGCGCACCTGGTTTGTAGCTAAAATGTTTGTCTTAACCTAAAATTTTAAAATATTAATTGAATGTTATATACATATATTATATAGATTTGTAAGTGCAACCTTTTTGACCAACCGTTTTCAGCAATATCAATCATATCCTTAGGAAATTCTCTAGTTTATTCTATTCGTAGCCGTAAAAGACATTAAATTAGTGGATTTAAGTTAGTATCCCTTTTAAGATGTTGTAGGTAGGTATGCTTTGCTCCTTCTTTCATTTTTAATCCCAGTTTAGTTAAGATGTCATCATTGTACATGAACTATTCATTTGGTTGGCTCTGAAAGTATTTCTTAATTAATTATTTAAGCAAAATTCCAGCTATACTCAAGCAGAAGTCGCAACAGTCAGCAACAGCAACAGTCATCAAGAAAAACAAAAATCAAAACCTCACAAATAAGTATACGGATTTGGATTGCTTCAGAGAAAATTTGGAAGAGCTAGTCAACTTAAAAGTGCGAGTCTTAAAAGTAATGAAGAATTGGAACAACAAACAAGTAGCTTCATTGAATAAACATAAGAATCCAGTCTTGATATAATACCTACTTATCAACAAAATCAAGGTTCTAAAAGGATCACATCAATGGAGATTGCCGAAGTGATCGACAGATTTTTTTTATTATATTTTTAACATTTACTAGCACAAGGCTAGCGTACCCAAAGGCAGGCGCGGATCTAGAAATTTTTTCTGGGGGGGGGTCACAGGATAGAAAAAAATAACAAAAATAACCAAATAAACAACAGTAGCCGAATTTTTTCAATGAATAAAAAACAAAGTCAGAATAACCTTAGATCAGGCGGGGATCTAGAATTAAAAGTAAACCAAGAAAGCGAAACACTGAAAGCATTCGACGATTTACTTGGACAAAATGGAACGCTTTCATTTCACCAACGGAACCAATATCATCAGAGGGTGGTAAAAGCTGAAAAAAGTTTTCTTCAGACTTTTCATAACCCAGCATCTGTGTGTACAACGGGACTCACAAGTAAAAGAAAGCCGAGATCGATGTTATTATGTAGGGATAATGAACTTCTCTATAATCGTGACACGAACGGAAAAGTAGATAGTCTGGTGGCAAGTGATAGGAACTTCAGGGCACTCTTCGTTGAATTTGGTGACTTTACTCTTCAGCATCATTTGGAAACCGCAGGTTCAATCGCGATATATATCAGTAAAACCACCCAAAATCAACTTATGGAAGCCTGCAAAGACGAAATTCAGAAAGCTATTCTGAATAGAGTTAGAGCGGCAAAGTTTTGCGCAGTTGTATTTGATGAGACGAACGACAATTCTCATACAAAACACCTTAGCTTATCCTACTACTACTACTGCAACTACAGAGCAATCAGAGAATTTCATCACATTTTGCGATGCATACCAAGCAATTCGTTCCGAGGATATCGTCAATGATCTGTGTGAGAAATTCGACTTGGACCTAAAATATTTGGTTGGAATTAGAACAGATAGTTGCTCGCTAATGGCGTCTGATTTGAAAGGGGTATGTCAGAACTTGACGAAAGTAGTCATTCACGCAAGACGTTGTTCTTGCAGTAATCATTTGTTAACAATTCTTTATTAAAATCTTCCAAAGTTACAAATTGTCGCAATGCTTCAGGAACAATGAGAGCAGTTTTGGCTTTGGCTAACGGTTTTGCAAACGTTTTTAAAAAACATCTTGGTGGCAAATCACTTAAGGACTTTGCTAGACTGATAGAAACCAACTTTACTAGTTGGGTAGAAAATCACGTTGGGCACATGCAGTTTGAGGGTGAACAATTAATAAAAAAGTGTGACGCACTTAATGAGATTTCGGTGTGGGAGGACGCGAAAACTGCATCTGCTGCGGCAAATCCTCGTCTTGTACTTTTCAGCCTAGAGTTTCCGATTTTATCTGCTTGGTTAAATGACGTTCTAGGCGTGTATACCTAATACTCCTAATACTCGTACTATTTGATTTTTTATCATAGTCATTAATAACATAATAAACTTTTACTTTTTGTACGTATCAGGTACAACTTTACCTTTGAGCCGAATACTCCAAACGTCTTCATTAGATTTAAAAAAAGCAACGGATATGATCAAAGATACCCTTGCTGACCAAAAGATGTGATGTAGATTCTGGTTTTCGACGGTTATTTACTGAAGCCCAACATCTTGCTGCACAATTGGATGAGGAATTCAAAGAAGCACGGGTTGTTTATCGTCAAAAAATCAAACTGCAGAAGAAGAATCTTCATTCCTTTATTGGACAACATTGTTACCGAATTTATTGAAATGCTTTCTCCAGACATGTTGGACCGAGACATTGATCAGTTGAGACATTCAAGATGTTCGACAAGTAGCAGAAGCATATCAGCAGCTTTTCGTTTCTCCCATCTCAACTATTATTGCATAGTTCGAGCTTTTGGGGGGGGGTCATGACCGCCGTGACCCCCCCTTGAATCCGCGCCTGCCCAAAGGATCCCTTAGTGGTCTAAGCTTCACAGCTATATAGAGCAAGAATCAGTGATGAGTTAAAAATATGGCCTTTTAAGTGGTGAAACATAGATTGCTTTCCATGGCTGATGGGCCAGTTCAGCAATGGCATCGTCCGGATTCAGTGGAGTTAGTGAATATTGTTCTTTTGGGATGATTCAGGCTCCATGGAGTACAACTGAGTAACAGTGTGCAGATTTTGACTTGGGTTCTCTCTGTTTGGAAATCGACAGAAATCAGCAGCAGGAATCGATGGAATATCACCTGGGCCTGTACTCCTGAACACGAGACGATCAAGAAACGAAGTCAAGTATCAAGTTCCACATTGCAATATACGCATGTATGGCAAATGTTAAGAATTGGGACTCCAGGCGAAAATCGCTTTTAAGAATTTTGAATGATTTATCCTCCTCCGCCCGAAGCTGTCGCCCGAAGACGTGGGCGCAACACTAAAATTGATGACATTCAATTTGTCAGCACTCAAAAATCACTCTGAATACCTGAAAATGTTCTCGGAGCGATTTTGACCTGGAGCCTCAATTCTTAACATCTACTTTTTCTTTATGATGATGGTACCTTGGAGGCATCCATATAGCTTGGTACGCAGGTGACTTTTTACTCAGGCACGACCCAGTGAAGAAGCAACATCATATAGATCAATTTCATTGCTTCCCATCAATTCTAAACTGTTTTAAAAATGGTTACTAAAACGTCTAATTCCGTTAGTTAACATTCCAGATTTTCAATTTGGATTCAGGAATAACCAAGGTCCAATAAATCCAAGGTCAGGGTCATACATGAAGAAGCATATTCTGACGTTTGTCCGATACTAACGGGAGTTCCGCAGGGAAGCGTGAACCAAAAGCGGTGGAAAAACTCCGAGCTTTGAATCTTGTTAGCAAATGGACCACAGATTGAAAAATCAAGCTTAATGAGATTAAATCAGTCCATGTGACTAATAAGGCATTTAGGCTACTTTGTCTCTCTGATCCGCCTATCGGATCAGACCAAAAACATGACTCGATAATCGAAGGTACGCGAATGAAATGCTGTCACTGCGAGATATTGTTCTTTCAATTGGCGGAAACACTGCAGATCATTATGGTTTGCTATCTTCGCAAATAATCAGACCCATCGATGATAACTTAAAGAAAGAATATATCGAACACAATGAACAATAGGGAAAATTTGTTGAGATGTCTGTTGTGCACGTAGTACAAAATTTTATTATTCAAGAGTTGGAAAATCTGAAAATCCTACTGGACGCAGTGTATCCTGAAGCTCTCTAATAAATCGGCCTGCTTGCCTCTCTCCCAAAAAAAGATTATAGCTGTGGATCTGACATACACTATGTTCCTAATGGTTGTTGGCAAAAGGCTATTTTTAAATACTCTTTCACTAAAATTTATGTTCGTTGAGGGATTACCTTTTTAAGTATTTTTCACATCACAACTGATTATTCCATCTGAATCACTTGAGGCTTACATGGTTAGAACTTCTTCGTTGTTTGAACATTTTTTACTACTTCCTTTACTTCGATAGGTGCAGCAATTTATAACTAACCATTGGAAACGCTAAGTTTTAAATTCCCAGCAAAACTGCTTCGATAATAAAGGAAATAACAGTGAGCTCAGAATGGATCCCTGTGGAACTCCAGTCGTAGTATTGAAGAAGTCAAAACAAAATTTCTTGCTTAAAGATACTGTGATGATTTATGCGCCATCTGTTAGAAGTTTGAAACAACGGTTATTTGTAAACTAAAATAGCGCCATCTATTGGAGCGAACAGTAATTAAAGAAAGAGTTTCTCAAATTTTCCGGAAAGAAAGAATAAACCACCACAGTCTAGAAAATGGTCGAAAGTTCTAGAAGTTAGATAAAAGAGGAAGCTTGGATATATAAATGCGGTGGCAGCGACATTTAGGAGTCAGTTTAGTTTGAAAACCGATGAAAGTGTCCTAAAGTGATAAAAGTGACCTAAGGCGAAAAGTGGTGATTGAAAAGTGAATTAAAAAGCGATAAATAGATATTAAATTGCAATGATTGACTAATTGATCAAGGATTGATCAATTGACTAAAACTTTCGGAACTAATTATAAAAAGTGTACTCGACCGGACCCATTTCATGATATGCTGTATAATCTATATCCTAGTATATAAATCAAGGTATTTAAAATACGACAAACAGTAGATTTCTAAAATTGTCTAAGGAATTTAAGACTATATTCTGCTAACTAAACTAACTAAACTAACAAAATCACCCTAAGAATTCCTTCAAGAAAAACCTACAACCATAAAAATAAATAAATCAACAACCCCGACAAGCGTCCTCCACTTCCGCATAAATTTTTCTCTCTCTCCCTTTAAAACTACTTGATGTCCATCACCCGGCACTAAGGGGGAGTGTTTCTTTAAATTAAGTCGATATTCTGCCAGTTCCAGTCAACACTGACCGAATTAAAACTTTAAACTAAAGCTGACGAAAGCTACTTAACATTCAATCATTTAAAACCCGTCTTTAAGCAAGTCCCCAGCCGTAAGCCACCTATTGTCTGTCACGTCTAATCGGGTTGTTTGTGACATTTGATGTTCTGCGGTCGTTCTGTGAGAGGGCAGCAGCTCGACAACGGAAGCCCTTTTTAGTTGATCACAAAAGGGACCATGAGAGGAGGGTGTAAAGAAACAGCCTAAGGGTGTCCGTGAAGGGAAATCTCCACACAAATCCTCAAATACACAAATTTAAAGATTTCCGCATAACCAGATTTTCTAAGTAATTGCCTCCTTGAATTGCAGTTGTCATATATTTTTCTCCATCGGAAATTGTCGTATCATAATCAATGTCAATATTAAACACCCTCGGTTATCTGGAGACAAAATTATTATCCTATTTGCGATCCCTTTTACACGGGAGGTTTGTCATCTTCCTTGTGACGAATGTACAATAAGCTTCCACACACCACCCTCAGCGATGATGGTTAGTGTGTTTGGTGTTTGCAGAAGACATCCAACATCAACTATACCCCAAAAAAGGAGGAAATGAACTTAACCAGAAAAAGCAGAGAAGGAATAGAAGGCAGATGGATGGATGTATAAGGTCTGAATTCCATGGGTGTTAGGGTAATATCCAATTCTGGGTGTGCGCTGAGCTCTTCTCTAGCTTCCTGCAAGTTGCCGTCATTTGGTTAATAGCGACAAATTGAACGTCGCTAGTGACACACGACCTAATAAGTTGTGGCCGATAGACCGTTTATATACCGGGGAATGGAGCAGCCCATAGTAAGTAAGTCGACACTCGACACCCTTATATTGACTGGGAGTAGTAGTAGTCCATGGTTAAGCAGTTTATCAATTTCTCATTTCCGGCACTGTATAGTGTGGTTCGAATTGGGATGAGTTTAGTGCAATAAATGAAAAAAACACAACCAACAACAAATCGATGGTGGTGGGAAAATTGTTTAGTTAGTATTTAAGGGTGGGTTTATGCGGGGAGTGCTGCTTAATCGGGTGTTTGTTTTGCATAAGGAAATAGGAAATGTTTAAAACTGTTTTAGAGTTTCTGAATAGCCCGTTTTCACCTATTGAAATTGTTCAATTTCTAATAATTCAGGCAAACTTATCCCAACACATTCCCCATTTTCCCGCACGTTTAAAGCAATTTTAAATATTGAAAATTAGGAGAGTGGGGTAATACGGGAACAGTTTTGTTAAGAGCTCATAAAAACTAAATAAATAATTATTTCTTTATTTTTTAACGTTGCATCCTTTAGTTGAGTTTATTAGCTTTCGTAATGTATAATAGAAATTGTTAATAATAATGTTTTTCAATAATTTATAGCGGTTTTAAAAAAAAGTGTAAAATCGGCTTTTTGAAAAATCGTGGGGTAATTCGGGAAATGACACAAAGAGTGAATTAACTGACTTATACCATGATTTTATAACATAATTAATTTATTCACATAAAAATCCTGCATCCTAACAGATAACATCCTGACGAATACTTTTCACATATTTACCTTGTTTTCAGGTTAAAAAACCATTACATTAGGTGTCCGCAAAGCCTCAGCCAAAAAAACTTTGAATAGTAGCGTTTTTTATTAATTGTCCTTACGAAGTAAATAATACACGTAGTTGCGTTTAATTTTCATGAAATAATGAAAATGGTCGATACTAACACCACACACCACGAAATACCAACTTAAAAATATTAAAAACCCTTTAAAAATGCATTTCCCTATTTACCCGCACTTCCCGAATTACCCCACTCTCCCCTACTCAATTTCACCGAGTCTAAGATCAGATTATTACGTATACACGATGAGTTGAACTTGGGTCGAGTTCAACTGCATGCAGATACGAGTAGAGTTGAGATAGGGTCGAGTTAAGTAGTTCAGTAGTTTAATCTGTTCACCAAACTCCGTATTGTGTTTTATATTGCCTTTGGCGGATTTGTGTTGTTTTTTTTTATTAGTTTAATTTTTAAGCGTTTTTAAATAAATTCGAATTTTAACAATAACACGCAGCGCACACAATATTTTTATGTCACAGCTTATACATTAATGCTATCAGTTCAACACTATTCCGACTCGAATCTTCAATCTTGTTGCTCATAAGTATATGCGGACCGAAAGATCAGCTCAATCTCAACTCAACTATTGAACTCGACATGTATAGATAGTGTGAATAGATTGCATATAAGCTAATGGTTTTCTGACAATTCTGGAAAAAATTTAAACTAAAACGATTACGCTTCAATTTTATTTACCTCTTACTTTAAGATTCATACCAATATCATTATGTACGATTGACTCAATTAGTTCGGCATTCTATAACGACTCGAGGAGATTTTTAACTAATTACCTGAAAAAAGACACTCTTTGTAGTTAAATAACAAAAATCAACGAAAAATAAGAATAGGGAACTATAGACTGAAAGCAATACCATTTATACAATCTATAAGCTTTTCAATTTGGTTTCTACCAGCTTGTCAAATTTCATCCGGTAGTTATCGACCTATTCCTTTTCCTATTTCAACTATTTTGCAAAAGTTCAGAACAAAAGAAAATCTGCTTGTGTAATACCTGAAGAATATGGTGATTATCACAGGACTTTCTATTGTCAACCGTGGAGTTTCTACAACTTCTGTTGGACCATCATCAACCTACAATCGTCGAATTGGAAGATGAAGCGTTTTTGATTGTCCAAAAATCATATTTCTTTCCCAAATAAAATTCAACGAGTCAAGAGAGTTAATTACACTATTTGTGCGCCAAGTTTTTTTCCTTATGACGTCCAACGATGAAATAAACTCCTTAAAGCTCAATGCACATGTCTCAACGTGTCTCCTTAGTTTAGTGATTCCTTTACGAGAATAACTTTGCTCTATTTCTCCAAAATATTCGTTTAAGCCCTCTATGATGGCTTCATCTGAATTAAATTTGCGTCAAGTTAACTACAAAACTTGCCATAAAATTTTTGAGTTACGCAAAAATCTAGTAATCGGAGGAAGCTATAGGTCTGCTGATATGTGGATAGGAAAGCAGTTTAAATCGTAAGTCCAACAAAGTTCTTGTCGGTGAGATAATTGTGCATCCAAGTTTCATAAAATATCACAAAAGGAAATCACTGAAAAAGAAACGATTTGTGGGCAGATGTTTTTCGGATTATTTTTATCTTCTCTCTATATAGAGAAATTCTTCCAAAATACCAACTATCCAACAAATTCCAAATTCCAACTATCTAGAGAGTCATTACATGGTCGAAATAAAAAATTCTAGCAGTAGATTCTGCAAATGAACTTTTAAATTCTTCATTTTGAAAAAGTGTTTTAATGGACAACTGGACTTATCTGAATTATGACAGGCATTAAAGAGGCATACTATCTCCTAAACAGAGCAAACAAATGGGCGAAGCAAAAATACGACAAATTCGACATGCAGCAAAATATACGACATTAATGATATTGGCCATCATTCAATATATATAAAATCAGTCCATAATTAATAACTCCGTCACTATAACCTACTGATTCCAAATTCGGAAAAGGAAGCAGGGATTAGGGAAACGATAAACACCTAGTAAACCTTTTAAACATAGTTTCTAGAGGTAGAACTGGACCACTCACACTTCTGGAGAGTTGTGGGAGAGGTTGATAATCTATTCTCGAAAAACAATTCTTATTACGGAATCAAGAAGTCAGCCTTCGGAAGGTAAATTTAGTAACGGTAATTAGAGAGAATTAGCAAATTGTAGAGACGCCTGGAAGAAGAGACTGCAAGAGGACTGTAACATCATTTAAGAAGAAGTCCCTAGTTAATGTTAAGAATAACCTTGATCATCATTTACAAATTGGAACAAATATGCAAACTAGACCGACCATATACCCGCGTTGAATCTATACTACAGAGCAGGGGTGGCCAACCATTTTGTGCGCAACAATACATGATGTCATTTCATGTTTACTGTATTACAAAATTACTACAAAGCGAGAAGAGCAAATTCGATGATTTTGAGTTTATTACATTTTTGTATTCAGTTAACTCTTTCTCACATTGCGCTATGCTTGCTGAGTTATCCGGCCAGAGAAGTACTTATGTGCACAATTGCGCCATCTATACCTCCGGAACATTAAATAACTCTGAAATTTTTTAGCCGATTTCGACAAAGATACATGATTCTAAATAGAAAAACTGGCCAACGCTATTCAGGATTGCCGAAAAAGAGCTGTCTTTGGGCGTATCGAATGGAAGTGGTGATTAACTTTGCATTCAATAACTAATTTGAAATAAATGGTAGAGAATACCCTAAATAAATCATTTCATTTGTCAAAATCGGCTGTTCGATGTTGAAATACCGAAGGTCTAGATAGCGTACCCCTTATTTCCAAAAATCTTTGAAGACGGTTTGCTCGAATCACATATTTTGCACTTATGCACTTCTGGCTGTGTACTGTAGAGCTAACATTTCCACATGATGCCTCTGTTAGCTCCACCTCTACTCAAGTAGCTGATGCTCAATCTCTTATGCATAATGGGTATCGTTGTTATGATTTTCATTCGATATGAAATGACTCGTTCAAATGAGACTCGCAGACTTAGTGAACCGTTTCTCACACGGGATACGTCACTAGGAATGGATATCATAATACGCCAATTATGCTCCTAAAAACAGAAAACATTAATGGGTTATGGCTATTGGCAATCTAAACGGCCTGCATTACAACTGCATGTCTCACTATTAAAGTGATCTTTATTTTAAACAGGTAGACTAAACGGCACAGGATGGATTGTATGGATGGATTTATGGAGTATGCAAGAGAAAATCGAAATCCATGAAGTAGTGCATATCGTTGAATACTTCCTAGAATACAACCAATTGGCAGTTTTTCTATACACAGAAGGAGCTTTTAAGAAAGTGAAGTTAAGCAGGTGGCCCTGGCGGAATTCAAAATCCACAATGGTCGCGGTCAGTGCATCCTCTTCATACTAAAAACTAGAATCATCTACAGCAGCTTAGGCAACAACAGAGTAGTAAAGGCAGCGTGCCGTAGCACTTTCAGGGAGCACTCCTCTCGTTGCAGCTATTTTCACATGTAACAAAATCGGGGGTTATGGCAGCTCTGTTTACAACCACCACGGAGGCGATAAATCTGATTCTTGATCTGTTGCCACCGAAACTATATATCAGGCAGAAGGCAGCCTGCAAGGACTTAAGGCTACGAGAAGCGGGCTGATGGGTAGAGAAGACGTATGGGTAAAGCAATATATTGGGAATTCAAGAAGGGCTTTCTGATGATATGACATCAAAAATTAATTTCAACTCAAGTTTCAATATCCAGATCTCCACCAGAAAGGGTTCAGAAATCTTTCAGCCTAACAAGAGATATGACGAGGTTCTATACAAAGATGACCCCAAATCAGCGGCCCCTCTACTCCACCTTGATGAGTCTGCAAAAATACTTCCAGAAAGACAACCGAACATTTTCTTTACAGTTGTCTGGCTCTTGCGAGGATCAAACATCGTACATTTGGAAATCCCTTACAGAATTTGGGATAGATTTCAAAGCTTAAAGTGAGAGATATGATCCGGTATCTGAATATGACAGGCTGGATTTAAAGTCACTCCAAGCACACTGACATGCGCCTCTGTCAAAGCTCTTTACGAGCACGGTTAGAAAACATTGCTCTTTCAGCGATAATTATGTGTACATCCTTGATTCCCTGTAATTTTTGGTGTATCGTGTTCTGCATCTGATTCAAATGAGTTTCCAATCCCAGACGCCTTATTATCTCCCCCAACTCCTTAATATTTTTATGTGACACTTCATGAAATTATTAGCAGATAGGGCAAACTTATAGGATAGGATCTAAGTCGTTCTGTTATATTGTATATTATATAAAATCAAGCAAAAACTAATGTTACAATATTCTCGAGCCTTTATGTAACCCCAGAAATACACTAAGCACATTTATAACAAAATCAACAAAGATAACTGAGCACCTATATATGATTCCAATTAGTTCCTGCCTTTTTGTAATCATTTTTAATTGAGCTACCACCAAAGATTCCAAAAAATCTTCCTCATCACCATCTGCTTTTACCCTCAAAATCACACCACAGTACCGCACCAAAGAAATTAAGTTGTTGTTACCGCTTAAGAAAATAAATCCCGTCAAACAAAGTCCAGAATCCCTCAAATCTATAATAGACTACATCTACACACACACATACTCCACCCACACTTACATCTGTTTACAGAGCCATTCTCTGTCCATATCCGATTTAGACCGGAACACAATTGCGGTGTTTTCTTCTTTACAAATGTAATCTTTAAATAAGGACATTAATCTGATTTTGAAGGACATAATACGAGAGCGGTGCAATGTAACAACCGTTTCATACATGAGTAAACAACATGATTTCATAATGATCGGCAAGTTCCAGTTCAAAGGTTTAAGGGATTACCGACACAGATTAGGGATGTTTCTGGGTGAAACGATTCTAATTCTTTATCTTCCCGTTCTGTAAGGACTTATATGGATGTATATGGACGGCATCTTCTTTAGTGTAATGCCTCTGTGTTTAAGGTCCAGCCCGGCAATGGCCATTCTTCTCACAAGTATAAACAGATTATCTGCCCACCGATTTACTTTTAGTTTATTTCCCAAACGCTGTAAACCTTAGCAAAATTGTTTTATTAAAAGGTTAAGGCTCAGCTCCACACTCCAACGCATTATCCTCTTCAAAGGATCTGAGAAAAAAGAAATTACCTTGTGAGAGCAGAGCAGAGTCCCAGAGACAAGGACTTTTTGTGTTCGGCTACTTTCGAAATCCATTTTTAAGGTTTATGGACAAGGTGAAGTCCACAAAAAATAAATAGAAAGAAGTCGAAACAATGTGAACTGTGCTCCCAATGGTGGTCGTGTGTATATTTTTGTGAAGATGGAATAATTGAAAATTCCCATAATTTGCGATAAGCCGGAAAACACCGATCATCACTGGACAAGGACTTGGCGATGGACTACTTGTCATTGAGCGCAGGAGAAGGCTACTTTTGTTGTGTTTGGGTAAATGTTTTCACCAATTGGTTTCGAGATCAAAATAACCTAAAATCCCTGTAATTTGCCATGATTGATCCGCTTTTGAATTATATTTTTTTCGGTTGGACAAAAAGAGTCGGCAGATGTCTTGTCAGTTTAGATGCGTCCAGTTTGATATAGGGTATGCATTATGGCACGATGGGCTCTCAATCCCTTAAGTAAGTTTGATATCGACTAGTAACGAAAACTTAAGGAAGAAAAAACCCAAACTCAATCCTTCCTCCTTATGCATATTTAACTTCCTGACTACGCTACGATTTATCACTAAACACAAAAAGCATTCCCCGACTATGAAATCTGAGTAGGCGCTGTTGGCACGAGCCGCAAAACCTGTTATTTGCCCTTGTCATAGTTGAATATCTACTTTTGATCAAAAGGTGCGCGCGGCGGTACAATCATAATTAACCGGAAATTGAGCACGCGCCGTGTACTGAAGCCGACAACGACGACACTCGGTAACTCTGGCATGGGCACTCCTGTGCCATATATAGCCATGATCCTGAAGACCATAATAAACATCGCTTCCGGTTAATTCATTTCATTTCTTGAAAGATGTAGTAATAAGGCGAGTAGAATCTACAACAAAAAAAAACAATTTCTGCAATCGTCGTCCTTTTTGGAAGGAAAAGGATCAAATCTCAACCCGCCTCTACATTGAACCGGGTGTGTCAGAGCATGTCATTTGCCTTCTTCCCAAGTTGTGTTGTGTTGCGCGTGTTTTACTTATTGTGGGGGTCCGTCTTCAGTTCGAGTTGCAAAACTTACCTAGGGGCAACTTCTCTTATAAGGAATCATTTCAGATTGCGACGGCAGCTGAAACTTATTGCGGCGGACGGAACACGTATACCATATCACAGGAATTAATGTGTATGGAACACATTTCGTTTCCTGTCTTTTCAAGGATTTTTGATTGCATTTTCAAGGATGTGTGTTTGTACAGTTTGAGTTTTATATGAAGAACATCTCAATTAAATTTTCAAATTTGAGTGGAATTTTTAGTCTTTTTTTAATGGGACAGTCCAAGCCCTTTGTACTACTAGTCCATAATGTCATAATCGCCATGGAGCAACGTGTAGTAGTAAGCTTGGTTCGACGGAAGGATGAAAGGGCAGGATAAGTTAATAAGACTCGGAATGGTACTCAAGGAGGTGGCGATGGACCCTGCCTTTGAACTCCCTGGGTGTTGTAGGAGTTCAGATCAAAAAAGGAAAATGGCACGGATCTGCAAGTCCACGGATGAAACAAAAACCAAAACAAAACAAATTGTAACCCTTTTATTGAAATTAGCCTTTCGTTCAGTCTCTTCTAGTAAGAACATTGTCTCCTCTTTTCTAACTTCAAAAATTTGTTTTTCATTTAAAGATAAAATTTCATGCTGACCATCAGAAATTATAAATATGAGAGGACAATATAGGTCGACTTTCGCAGATGAAGGACAGATTCATAGCTTAACTCATTCAGTTATCGGTTTGTGTAAAGATTTTTAAGTGGCCAGGAAATTTGTTGTATTTTCGATCATTCTGTGAGCACAATGTTTTACAGCAAACTCTATTAAGTTCAGTTTACATCCTAAAGTCAACGCGAAAGTGCACTTTGAAGTTCTTTCATCGCGCAGAAATTTTTATGCTTTTTTCTCTGTTGCACGAAAGTTCACTTTGACTTTTAGTCCATGGAAATTGCAAAAATGCAGGACAATGTTTTATATTTGGGATGTGTAGGGGGGGGGTCAGTGTAAGCTTAAATTTGAGTTTTCGGGATTGTAACCCCACCCATTTGGCCGCCATCTTGGAAAAGGTGTGCAAATGGTTTTTCCACTATATATCCGTAACAGTACATCTTACAGAAAATTTGTAAAAAGACTTTTTGTTAAGAATTAAATTATCTACAATTTATTATCAGGCGAAAATTGAATATTTAAAAAGTTATAAGCCTTAGAACACAAAAATTAGTCTCAATATTTTCTTTAATTTTAACAACAACAAAAATAAGTAGGTATAATATAAATAGGTTTCATAAGGAATAATTTTCATTCATACTTTTTTTAATTTCATTCACTACGAAAGGTTTCACAGCGCCCCGAAGGTATGAAAGTGACAGATTTTTGGAATTTTTTTTTACGATTTTACCGCGTTTTCTCCCTAGAAATTAAACAACAAGTAGTAAGTAATAATAATGAATGAATGACTTTTCCTTATAAGAAATACCAATGTTTGAGTAATGTAATAAAATTGTTTCGCAATTTATTGGGGGCTTTTCACTTTATGACAAGCGTACGGGCGTATTCATTTTATGACAAGCGTTTGCAAGTTGTGTAACTCATTTCCATACCCCCTGCGAGGTGGAGTTTGTCGGTGCATTTTTAAAGTGGTGCCCCCAATACGCCTAATCCAGGATGCTGCTTTTCTATCTACTCCATTCTTGGTCTTTTTGAAGCGCCGTGCAACGTGATAAGCAACGAAAACGTAGGTGTAGCACGTTTATCTCATTTATCAGCCATTTTTTTGCTGGAAGACATTGCAAGACGTCAAAAAATGCGCTGACAACTAATAGACAGGGCCGGCGCTTGGCTTTTTCCGCCCTGTGCACTATGACATATTACGTCTCATAAGCTGTTCATTTTTGAAGGCATTGAAGGACAATGGAAAAAGACACAAACACTCGCTAAATGGGAGATATAATTTTAATAGTTTGCGCAAAATCTAAGATTGCACCATAATAATGCGTATAACACAAGAAAGGGAGTTTCATATGGGTCAACATCCAACAAACAAAAATCTGCTGAAAACGTCGTTTGCGGAAAAGAGCGTAGGAGAGGACAATGGGATGGGCAGATATTTTGAACTAGTCGGAATTCATTCACTGAATTTTTTAATGAACTTTTTGACAGCCGTTGTTGCTGTTTTTTGTCTACCTTTTGCTAGGAAAAAAAAGAAAAGGATTGGCAGAAGGGAGAATTAAGATTAAAAACAACAATAACAAGCTAAAGCATTCTAAAGTAATAGTTCGTTGGAAAAGTTGGCTCTTGTAAAAACCCATGCGACTCTTCATCGAATTTCAAAGGGGAGTGGACGATTACAGTCAATTTTTTTTTGATTGGCCCGTGTGAAACTGACCATATTAATTAGACAGATGACAGATATTGTTAGACAGTAAAGGAACACAATCAAAAAAGATCAATTAAAAAGGAATTCTCGCCACAAAGAATTTTGTTCTCCTCATTTCGTTCATTTACTTCCTTATATCAATCACGGTAAACAGTGGATATGGTGCTTTTCACAGGATTTTCAAAAAGTGCTCCAATGTAGTATACATGAGAGATTTTTCTGTTAATTCACTTTTTGAGTAAAATCTCGAGTAACATTACTTGAAATCTTAATTTCTGAAACTGCGTCCCCGACAAATTGCGCCCGGTGCAAGTGAAACCTTCGCACCAATGAAAACGCCACCTCTGCTAACGGAGGTCTATTATTGAATGCGCACCGATGCACATTACTCATCTTCTGATGCATTAAAGATATAGTACTTGTAATACAATTTGTGGTTAACTCAATGAATTTAGTTTTAAGCAAATACCACGAAGAACTTGAGTAAAGGCTAAAGACAATAATTTTTTTTTTTAAATTTTGGTCCCTATTTTCTAAAGGAACAAAACATCTCTTTCATAAAAACTCACAAGTAGGATAGGTGAAGGGCTCTGGAACTTCATGTGACTTCCAAAAGCTGCTATTGTCCAGTACCGTTTTATTGCTACACACGAAAAATGAAAAGTATAATAGAGCCCCCTTTCTCTTTTAGGTTTTTTGAAATACAAGCTTCTTTGCACATCTGGGATTGTGTCTTGTATTGTAGAGAGACGTTATCTTTCAATAACTGACTAAATTAACACATTACTGGATGTCGGCGGTAGTGGCGGCGCCCTCTGGCCCTAGGGCGGATGCCCGTGTTCGCCCATTCCTAAAGCTAGTAGTGCCAAAATCTAACTACTTTCATGGGCAAATATAAGCCAATGACCAACTATTTATCTAACTGTGACAATATTCTTTATGGAACAAACTGCAGACAGGTTTCCACTTTTTATTCGATCAAAAGCTGAACCAGGTCTGAACGAAATTAGCAATAACGTTATGAATTATGCCTGAATTAATTTCACATGTTGCCTCTTTTGTATTTTCACCTAAATACCAAGAACATGCATCATTTTACCTATTTCTTACAGTAAGAACAACAAATATCAGATCCATTCATTTCTTTAGTGTCATAATCAACACCAATCGTTATCTCTAAACTGTTCTTGATTACAGAACTATCACATAACTAAATACTTCCATAAGGCATAAATTAAGTAAAAAAACACCCTTTTTGTACATAATAATTCCGTGAGTTAAAAAAAACATGCTTCATATTATACTCCATTCATAAGTGCTAATTGTTCACTTAACTCCCTAACTTGTTGCTTTACACAAAATTATGAAACCCCATAAATTTCCCTTGATTTTATTGAACTAATATTCCGCTTCCGGCTGACCGGTATCCAAGCAAGTTACTGAACTCCTATCATATAGTTAACCACATTAAAACGATACTAAAAACCTGAAAGCATACACACTTGAGCGTGATTAATTCATTTCATGCACGCGAATCCTTATGCGTAATTAATCACGCAATAAAAATAACATAAAACCCCAAAGTGAAAGGGTGGACCTGGGTATAGTAGAGTCGTACAACCTTCGCACATTTCAACCCCCAGTGTTGAGTAAGTCGGTTCTCTTGCCAAGAAATTGATATGTCACGATTGTGAACTGTATCTGAAATTAAGATCTGGCTACTTAGCATGCACCAGGCAATCCATGTCTCTGGTCCTGTGGAGTGTCTAACAAGACACTTCATGATACCTCGACTCGGTAAGGGCTGTATACTGCTATTAAGGGTGCTCTGCTGCCTACACACCCATTAGCATAATTGTCCGTGTTGATATAAACTGATAAACTCGGTCAAAATATCCTAAATATTTGCTGCTCTGTTTTCATCGTGAGTCTTTATCCTTAAAAAAATTGAAAAAAAAAGTTCTTTAATCATTCATTATAGGATTTTGAAATATCAGGGACCCTCTTTTGTATTAACTTCGAATCCAGGATACTTCTAGAGATTTTCTACATAATGGAATTAAAACGTGCTTTTTGTATCGTGGCGTTATCTTATTTTTGAAAAAAGTTAAAGTGCACCTCGGGATGCACGTAGGCTAAGGATATCAAGTTTCTTGAGAACGAAAAGGACCTTTAAAACTGTATTAAGCTATTATCCTGTTGAGACCGTGATTAAATTTAGAATGAATCGCCGCGATAAGGCATGAAGTAAGAATTGTAACATACTTTGTAAGTGTGCCACTGATGTAAAAGTTTCTTCTTACTTCAGCGATTGATCGTTATGAATTGAAAGCAGATAAAAGTCAATTGTTAGTGGAGAATGTGGTATAGTGTGTTACTTGGGTATTGATCAGTAAGTGTGCATAGAAAGAAGTGGAGTAATATTCAGTGTAGACTTTAGAGTATGGTTCAATTTTGGATGAACTGGCTACCAAATTTGAACAAACAGAGCTGCGAACCTCTGAACACCTGGAAGGATTTTGGTGCTCTCCAACTACGCCTTAGTAATAGAGTTAACCCTTCTAACACAGAAGGCGCACTTCTCAGCTGAGCGAAGAAAGGTTTACCTACTCAGCACACTCTAGCGCTGAGATGAGGCTCACAACTAAGTATGCAAACAAAAAATTAGTAAAATTAAAAACATCCAAATTAACATGTAACCCACGCAAGCAACAGGAAACATAAGCGGTCACGTGAGATTTAAAAGAATCCTTTTAAGGACATCTTTACTGATGCTCACGCTAAAGACATTAATATTATTGTTAACATTAACGAACATGCGGTTGACAGGTTCAAATCTGCCGCAATTCTTGTTAGAGGAGTTGATTTGTAAAAGAGGTGGACCTCTCAGATTATAACGACTCTCTTTGAACGAAACACGGCGACCTAGAAAACCTGAGTCGACCTTTCCATTAAGGAGCTGATGAACAAATACAACATCGGACACTTTACGACGCTAGTGAAGAGAGCTTAAGTTGAGTAACTTAAGCCGAGATTCATATGATGGAAGAACTAATGGGTTTTCCCAAGGAAGATGGCTCAGTGAGAATCGAAAGAACCATCGCAATACCGATTCAATTTATCCAACGTTCGAAGAGTAGTGGAAATCAAAACTGGGACTGGGATGGGAAAGTTTGCAATCCTCAATACCCTTAATGTGACGGTACAATTTGATGTCGTCAGCGTAAATCAAGATCAAGATTCTACAATGTCTTAACAAGGGAACAATGTCATCAATTGATAGAATAAAGAGTAGAGGACCAAGATGACTGCCCCGAGGGACACCGGATGACGCTTTAATGGTTGCAGATTTGGATCCACGGAAAAGAACTTGATAGGTCCTGTCAGCTAAGTAAGACTGGGACCATACTAGAAGGGCTCGCGAAAAGCCTAACATTCTTAATTTGAAAATAATTATAATGGAGTGGGAGAGCTTGTCAAATGCCTTACTAAAATCAGTGTAAACACAATCAGTTTGACATCCAGAAACGAAGCCCTCGACAGCGTGAGAAGTGAACTCAAGAAGATTGTTGGTAGTGGAACGAGCTGGAAGAAAACCATGTTGATTCGTTGAGACCAGCCTCTTAAAGATAGGAACAAGTGTAGAATAGATAATTGATTCAAAAAGTTGATACATTGGAATAGCGATTTATTGAAAGGCTGCATGCCGCCTCAGCACAACAGCAAGCTAGGCCGGCTTTAGGTATTTTATTTTATTTTATTTTATTTTATTTTATTTTATTTTATTTTATTTTATTTTATTTTATTTTATTTTATTTTATTTTATTTTATTTTATTTTATTTTATTTTATTTTATTAATTCGCCAAACAAGGCACACTTAAACTACGTATACATAACACTTAAATTATAACATAGTATAACAGTCTTTTTATATTACCTACTATTGTCAAGGAGGGGGGATGTTAGTAGGGATCTGAGTATTTTCTTATAGGATGCCTTGTTGAGTGAAGGGGAAAAACAGGAGCTATGGCTATTGAAAACCATACAGCATCTGTTGACGGGCTCGTTCCTTGCGTAATCGGTACGGTGTGGATATTCCCTAAGTAATTTAGTGTGTCGTGTGTGGCGGACTACATCATTGAATTTGATCTTGTCCGACAGAAATTGCACTTTAAGCTTTCCACTTAGGACGTCCAACGCAAGATATGAGCAATTTTCTCCTGCTAGATATTTTGGCGCCCCGTGCGAGATATTTTTATGCGCCCTTAACTTTTTAAACCTTTATTTTCGGTAGATGACTTATATTATGCACAAATTATACAATGATCCGAGTAAAAATAAACGGGCGAACACTGGCCGCTTGCGAGCACGTTCGGGCTCACGACGGCCAAACTTGACCAGAAGATTTAAATGGCCGAGAACTGAGCTCTTCACACGGGCATATGGCGGCAAATTTGAACTAAAAAAAAGAATCTGCATCAAAGCATTGCTGTTGCTTTATGTGAACTTTATCATTTTCGTTATGTACAATCGTTCTTTGGATTATTATACTTAAAGACTATCGATGTACAAGGGAAACAAGCTCGCCAGTCGTCGGTTTGTTGGGCTGTTGATGGTCTTACCGGTTCTCACACATGCATATCTGAAACGTGGGTGCTTAGCACTCAAGCCTCTTGGCCATATTCGAGAGGAAAATACTTTGGAGGATTGTTTGCCCCGTATGTGAGGAAGGACGATTCCGGAGACTCTACAATGACGAGATCTACGAGCGCTATCGCGACATAAATGTTGTGAAGAAAATAAAGCTCGGTAGGCTCCGGTGGGCAGGACATCAAGCGAGTGAAAATGAGCCTGCTCGGAAAGTTCTCTGCGGTAAGACCTATGGGGTGGGACAGCGAGGGAGACCCAACCTTCGCTGGAAGGATGGCGTAGACCAGGACGCTCAGAGCTTAGGGATGCCAAACTTGATGACATGCTCAGAATCGGGACCGGTGGAGAGAACAGTTGCGAGAGGCCAGGACAAAATATTGTTAGCGTAGCTTCCCATATACTTCGCAACAATGTGCACCATGGATTGAGCTACTTACCATTTTTTATGATAAGATCAGGCTTAGGAATCACTCTTTGTACTCAACTTTGTTGAGCAAACGCCAGAACAAGACGTCGATCAAGTCAGTAAGTTTGATTTAAAGGATAGAATTTCTTCAATAGAAAGTTTCACGGATATGTTAGGGGTTTGGAGAGTGCTTGAGTTGATGTCGATGAGCCTTGCGTTTGAACTCTGAGAAGTTTCGGAAACACCGACTGCGGAAGAGAGTTCCACAATCGAGTTGTGGTCGAGGGTGGTCTGAAAAGTTTCCCACCTCAACGTGAAAATGGCAGCAATCGTCAATAAAAGCTATTGAATGTAGTTATGCATCTTTTGACAGTTACCAAAATTTCAAGCATTTTGGACGCGCAGTTGTTAATTGACAGTCGTTTGAGTCAGCCGATGTGAGTGTTTCTGTGACCATCAATGAAATTTTGAATTTAAACGTGGCCGTGAGAGCTTTGGAGACGACGAATGTTCGGGAAGTCTAAAAATTGTAACTACTGGTTTTGTAATGTTCGCGAAAAGGAGAGCTGCAAGTCTTGTGTCGCGGGAAAAAAATGCCGTATAGGCAGGAGGTTCTTAGTTTCATTGGAACAGTCGCTATGTTAATAACGATAAAATTTGGAGAAGGTGGCATAAGGAGTCTATGGAGACCCAAAATCACCAATGACTTTGAGGTGGTCTTCGCCAAGGTGGTTTTGGCGTTTTAGAGCACCTTTCCAAATATACGAGTTGTATTCAATTCAGGCCGAATGTAGGACTTGTAGATGGTGCCGGACAGCTGGCTGAAGGAGGATGTTTGAAATATGCGATTTTCCTATTGACGAAGATAATATTGAAAACAACTTTTTCTCAATTTATAACGTTCGAGCAGAGGCTCTCAAGAAATTCGGAGCAGCCGGTGAATAATGTAAAAAAATCAGGAGTGTCGGGGGGGGGGGGGGATAAATAAATTTCACCCAAATGTCCGAGGTTTTAGAAATGTTTTGTCCGGTGTCGGCAACTTCAGTGATGGTAGCCCTATTTATATTGCACCTTAAAAGATTTGTTTCTTATATATTGTACTCTAAAAGATTTGTACACACTTTCCGAATAAATAAATGAAAAATAAAATAAATCTAGCCCACTAGTAAAAATTCCCAAAAGCATTTAACTTCCAATTAACTAAACTCCTAGAAAAATAAATAAGTTGTCTGCGTTACATTAAAAGGTATTTAGTGACTAAATGCTACCAGCAAAACTATTTGCTTAAAATCTTAAAACCAACCTTCAATTGGCCTGAATGAAATGCACGAATGTATGTGCAGCTGAGAGTTCATTCAAAAAAGTGCGGTACCCAAAAAATTTACCTACAAAACTCCCTGAACCGTAAACAAGAAGAAACCCTACAAAATTAACCTCTAAAACCATCACCAAACAAACAAATTCACAAGGACAACCAGGAAAAAAAGGATCCATGTTCTCTCTTTGATGTCCTCATCCATATCTCATCATCTCTTATCTGAGTCTCAGCTGACAGTAGAGTGTATGCTCAGAGGCTGTGAACTAATCACACGAACGAAGGTTATACTCGACTCGTACTCGTGTACTACACCATACATATATATCGATAGTAGTTTCAGGTTTATATTCCTATTTGTATCCTTACGTCTCGTCCTGGCATTAATACAATACATAAAGACGAACGAAAAAAACTAGGAACGCACATGAAAATCAATATTTGCGCATCGAGATTGAGTTCACAATGGGAGCCCAGTGGACGCGCGGGAATCTCCCCGGAGCATCCCCGATCAACAATAGCGACTACAAGCATCTGTAAATATTCGGCGATGTTACAATTGATGTTTGCCTGTCGAAATCCTTTTTGCCGTTCACCAAATGGTTTTATACATAGATCAAGTGTTCGCTTCAGTTGATTAGGAAACTAGGCTTGTATATGAGGGATGAGATGCATCATGGCTAGAAGAAAAAAGGAACATCTGAAAAGTTGTATGAATGGGAGATAATTTTTTTTTTTGTGGATATTTTTAATTGATTGTCATTCAGATGTAAGGGTGGATTGAGTAAAGATGAGCTGTTGTGGGTAAACAAGATTTGGTTAATATTGAATTTGTACTTAGAACGGAATTTTGTTAATCAGTTTTGGCGTTGCTGCACTGTAGACACATTATCTGAACCATGCTAAGAAAGCAGTGGCGGATAAAAGGGGAGGAAATGAGGGAAATTGGACGTGCCATGGGGCCAAAATTTCAAGAAGAAAGAAGAAGAAAGACTATTATCGGAGTCCATTGTGAGGTGTGGAATGGAGTTGTGTCCACATATCCGTAAACGGACGAAGCCATGGATCTCGCACAATGAAACGAATGAAACACGTCGATTTCGATCAATACCGCCGATTGAACAACGAAGTTCGACAGAAAATAAAATCAGAACAAGAAACGTAATGGAATAACGTTGCGGCCGACATGCAAGAAGCGGGGCCAAGGCACGTGTACCGGACGCTATACCAGACAATTCGGCGGTTAGTCGGCAAAACAACAAACCAACGACAACATCAAAAAATCGGATGAAACATTCGGGATATCTCCACGTGTGTGCCTGCAGCGGTGGACAGAATCCTTTCACCAGCTGTACAATCATGATGATCGACGCGAGTATGCGTGAAGCATTCATTGGAGATGCGAAGCTCGATACGACGACAACAACTTCGTAACCGACTTGATGTTCACCGACGATAGCGTCGTCTTTGCCGATACGGATGTCGAAGCAACGGACATCTTATAGGACATTTCCCGCATCGCCCGGTCATATAGGTTGAAAATGAATGCGGAAAAGACCAAAGTGTTCACAACGGACGGATCGAAAGCCAGTGTTTACCTCGATGGAGCCCAAATCTAACAGGTTTCAAAGTCCACATATTTGACAGTGATACAGCAAGAAGTCGAAGAGAAGTCGCCTTCCGTTTTGAGCTTATCATCGCAGGTTTTATCATCGAAAACGACAAAATTTAATTGAATGAATTAATGATGATAGTAGTATAGCAACGGCGCTCCGAACACAGTGAAGTCGACGGTTGTGGGCTCGGGTGTGAGCTTTAACCAGGACAAAAACCTGCGTGCCTTAGGTGTTAGCGCCACCTGTGTGAAATTAGTTGAACTTCACACTGTTGTATTGTGGGGTGGGCTGTCATGCTGGGGGAGTCTTGGGTAAGAATCGGCGTTCTTGGGTGAGATCTTGTGGAGGAATTTGACCCAGATTCAAATTCTTGGCTGTACTTTGGATGCGCTTTCAGGCTGGGGATCTAATCTGCAATTCCATTTTGGTGGGTCTTGCATGCGATCTTGTGGGGGAATATATTTTTGCGCTGGGATCTTGAGCAGCATCTAAACTGAAATTTTCATCATAATCAGATCAGATGAAAAGATCAAATTAGATAGACAAGAAATACCAGGCTCCTCAGGTGGAAAGCTATGCCTGGTTTGTCTAGTCTATCTAGTCTGATATGCCAGGTGTATATAACTATGAAACATTAAAGCCCCCAGGTGAACAACTAAACAGGCATGCAGCTCCTCAAAAGAAACAAGATGAATGGCTCAGAAGCAACCAGATGAGGCGATGGATACATTCCTCAGAGCAAAAGAAGCGAAGGCTTTTAGGAAGTATTTGGATAGGAAGTAGACCTAACAACAACAACAAATGGATTAGCTTGTGACAATTTCGAGGAACGGGAGGCTTAAACCCATGAGCCGAGAAAAAATCGGCGGATGTGCACAGGGCGGCAAATTGTCTAGGCGCGGCTTTGATTCGGAGGAGGTTATCTCCCGCTAACTTCGACGGTTGGGGCTCAGCCGGCTGCTTGAAAAATGAACTCATGCAACATCCAAGAGTTCAAACGCCAAGCTCACTGCCTCCTCTTCGTGTGTCCTTCAGACTATCCTTAACCTATCCTATCCTTTTTATATCTTTGAGCTAAGCTTACTACTAGACGTGAACAACATGATGGACTGGTAGTATAAAGGGTTATACCTAAGCTTAGGCTTTCACATAAAAAAATCGCCCAGTGTATACGTCATCAGACTTTCAATAAAATCGTTTGTTGGACTAAGTGGCTTATATTTGCAAGGGTTATTCCTGGGCATATTAGGAAAAAGAATTATTTTAGAGAGGGGACTATTACGACTATCCACTAAGATACCGAGTATTTACAAAAATCAAAGCTCCCCTCCCAAGAATTATTACTGGATCCGCCCCTGAAAAAGAGAGGATGATACTGTAGCTAGTAGTATTGATAACCACCAGACCAGTTCAATAGGAAGACCCAAGGGGGATAGATGGCTCGAGTATGTAACGGCTCCTGCATCAACATCCGAAATTAGAAACGTGCTGATGAATAATGATGAACGGCAAAAACTACATACCAATCACATTGTTGAACACAGCTAACAAAGTACTTTTACATATTTGTTAAGTAGACTGAACCATATATGAACCATACTCAGCAAGATTTAACCCACGAGAGGATAAAAATACTTGAAAATAAAGAAAACCAAACCGAATTATTAGACTGAACTAATGCGGGAACGACATAGCACACGTCTTCCGTTCGCCGTGTTCCGTGTTGTGCTGCCTATCAAAGTGGATTACAATGACTTAATACTGTTTGACCAGGGACCATTCCCATTGAGCTACAGGACAAATACCTGGAACTAAAAAAATCAGAATTGGCTTTTGATAAGTCAGCTTTTTTGGAACAAGCCAAAATCATAGACCAATTTCTTGGAACTGGTAATGATGCGTTCAGTTAGTGTGGGATCAAAGTTCGTGCGATCTAGCAAATCTACGACCTTTATCCGTATTGGACGCATTTTCCATGGCGATTTAGCCGCCTTTTATTTTGGCCGCCTGAATCCTTGATGGAAAGCGAAATTAAGATCGATCAAAGAAGCGATACATGGGTTCCGTTGAGGAAGATTGAGTTAACTTAGCCGTACGTAATTCGAGGACATTAGCCAGAAAACGAACGACATGGAGGGAAATGTTAGAGGGAGCCAAGGCCAATAATAGGCTATCGTGCTACAGATGATGATGAAGAGCTTGAAGATATGTATGACAAAATAAATATCATAAATATCATCACTGGCGCGAGAGGCTCAATTTCATTAATGCGTCGAATTACATATCTTGTCGTTAAGCTCTCGAATGGTTGTTAGCGTATTGGCTTATTTCTCAAAAAAAAAGAAGTCCAATTGAATCAAATAACATGATTTGGGTTGGGACAATTGAATGGCCATTTCAGGAGATAGTTCGACTATCGAACTGAGCCACAACAAAGTCTTTGCTTCGTTGGTTGCAATTAGCATCCTCCTGTTGGTTTATCCATAGACTGCAATAGCGGCCACAAGATATCCATTATCATGCCAATCAGACACTAAATTAATTTCGTTTGCTTAAGTAAATTTCGTAAATCGTAATCATAACTCTAGAAATTGTTAGGTTAGTATCTAAATTTAAATTTAAACTTGTGAAGACTTGTTACCTGTACTTTTGACGTCCGAAGGTTAATTTTGGTACTACATGTTAGGCTATGAATCCATTACATACTTCAAGTTCGGCTGTTTCAATGTGAGCTTGATTAAAGACACACTTCCAGACTGAAATAATGAACCAAAAAAAGAATACACTGATTTGTCAGCACCTCGACAAGTACGAAACACACAAATAATAGTTTCAACATAGTGAAACATCACAAATAATTAGCACTAAAAAGCATAGAAACAAATTCCATGATGTTCATTAAAATGTCTTTTGAAATTATATGTATTCTATTCAAGGATTTGAAAGATTTAGAACATTCTGTGGTGAGTAATGCCAACATCACTCAAAAGCAAAATTGTCTTCTTCGAAAAAAAGACGAGCAAAAAGACAAAAGTCCAGGAGGGACTTAAGTGTTCTGCAAAAAGCTCAAATACTTACACTCAGAATGGGGCGTCCTTTGACAATAAAAAGAAAAAACAAAAGGTACGGCAACTGCAAACAGAATTGTAGGATTTAAAAATAAAAAAGGAGAGAAGAAACAACAACAACAAAACGGTACAAAAATACCATACAAGCCAAGTTCATAAGGGAGCTAGACATTAAGGATGTTCGTGGGCCTCCTTATTCCTCTCTATTGTTCATATATACTCGTCCTCGGGAATGGTATATGGCGAATATTTGTGAAAGGAGTAAAAAGCACGTACGAGTGACGATTACAGTGGCACATGAATTAGAGATGAATTTCGCCTTGTTTGTTTTTTGCTGTTGTTGTTGTTTTTGTTGTTGTGGATCCAGAAATAAAAGAGGCAACCGTGCGACAATCAACAAAATTGCACAAAAATGGTTAGAGGTATGCCGGTTGCACCAGAGCAGAGATGAGGATCACACACCAGCGAGCACCGCATATTGCACAAACCAGAATCCACCCCCGAAGGATTAAGCTGCCAGCGGCCAGAGAGCAACCGACAAACAAGCAAAAACTGTGGATTGCCAATGGATGGATGAAGCGAACCGAAATGGAATTCAGGTTAGTTGAGCGAATTCATGGGAAGCTAAGCACACTTTGCCTCTGCCCAGGGCTATTATGTGACTTTTGTTTGAATCCTTTGCGCCCAGGATATGCGGGGGGAATAGGCTTGCTGAGCTCATTTTTAATTGACTCGCACATACCGAGTCGCAGCAGCAGCAAGCAAATCGATTTGCATCCTGGGACATGCGATATAATAGGTATATACATATTGTGGGAATAGGTGCTGGGCTCAGTATTCCTTTTTATGCCCAGGGTCTGGGTGTTTTCCACCATCTCGGTATGTGGTGCTCTTCTAGTTCCTTTGATGTGTGTTGAGGGAAGTTCTAATTACAAGAAGAAAAATGAAGAAAAAAAAACGCAAACAACAATGATGAAATTTCAGCTAAAAAGACAAGCCTTCATCACCATTGCGAGCCTATAAGATTAATGCGGTAAACAAAATTTTCATGGCTCGCTCCCCTCTGTTATTGCACTAATAAAATATTCAGGAAACATTGCGCATTTAATAAAAAACCAGAACGCAGTCATTTTCTAAAGTAGCAAACGAGGGCCGCGTTGATATACATGTAATATGGCGAAGCATATGCGATAGAGTAGGACGGGATGAATTCAGCACATATGCAGCAAATTGAAGCTGTCGGATTGCTGTTTTTTACCACTTCACCAGTAGCAATAGCAACCATCATCATCATCATAATCATCAACATCATCACTGTACTGCGTAATGTCGGATTGCTCAAGATCAGACAGCTGTGATTTACTTAGCGGCAATTACTGCCGTTGATTCCCCCTTTGGCAGTCAGTCCACTCGGGAGGCCTTTTTTTCAAGTATCAG
This sequence comes from Thereva unica, assembly GCA_949987705.1. NCBI lineage: Eukaryota > Metazoa > Arthropoda > Insecta > Diptera > Therevidae > Thereva > Thereva unica. The sequence goes on along the minus strand of OX465285.1, from coordinate 21,601,046 downwards.
ATTTGAAGAGTTGGGTACAATAAACACCGCCGGGCTGAGGGTTTCCTGTGCGCTTAGGTCCAACCCCCTACTGGGGTTACATGCAGTTCCTGCGAAAGTTATTAGAAGTGCACTACTATTCAATGTAGCAAGAATTTTGTTCTTTTTTGCGTTAACCCTCTTTAGATGCTGTTGGTATGCTCTGGAACCCATGAATATAGTTGGGATTTTTTTGAAAGTTTTTCACGCCCCTTAGCTAAAAGTCGTGGAAAAATGGCCTTAAAAGACCATTCGGGAGAATAGTTTTTTTCAAAAAGATTTTATAAATTTTTTTGGGGGTTTTGGGAATGTGTTTTTAGTCTATATAAAAAAAAATTTAATAAACAAATCGATCAATAAGGGAACAGAGCTGTTTGAAGCTTAGAGTATACATTATGAACCTCAAAGAAGATGTTCTCGTACAAAATTTTAAGACTACTCAGCGGGAAATCATCAAGCACTGCCAAAAGGAGCAAGAATGTAGCGCTGCCAATTCATATGTTATGGAAGCTATATAGAAGGATTCATTCTGTACTCCCATTTTTTTCTTTGTTTTTCACAAGTTTTATCTTATTCCCTTTATTTAGAATATCTGTAGTTAGAAATTGGGATAAGAATAAGAAGTGCGCTGGCATTCCTTTGTGTTTCAGAATCTGTTCAAAAGCGCTTCAATTACCCGCTGCGTATGTATTAAAAATATGCCCACACACACTCTCCATATTTAATATCCCAGCGGGAAATTTATCAGGAGCTGCCAAAAGTAGCAAGAATGCAGCGCTTCCATTGCATATCTTATGGAAGCTCTTTGGAGGCACGCAATCTATACTCCCATTTGTTGCTTTGTTTTTCTCAAATTCTCTCTTATTTTCCTTAGTTTGGAAATTTGTGGTTTTTATAATATTCGCATCAGTTATGAACTATTTTTGATGAAAACAAAAGTACATGAGTTTCCCAAGAGCTTCAATTTCCCAGCTTCGATAATGTGAACCATAATGAATTAATTAGTGCCATGAAGCTACATGGATTTCTAAACACCTAGTAGAGTAGATGAAGACGCCAATTCCAATTGCTTCCTTCTATTTTTAAAAATCAATGAGGTAATGACGGTTGCAATCTCTAACCAAACTCTTCCTCGGAATTTAGGCAGGCCGACACACTTTCGAAACACAAAAGCGAACAAAATATAACGTTCGACACCTGCAATATAAAAGATCTGTCAACAACATGCGCCATTTTCATTTGTCTGGCAAATCTATCACATATGGGGCTCCAAAGAAGAGTAGTCGAACAACCTCTCAAACTCCAACGAGTGAAAATACTGCTTTGTTTTGGTCTGAACTTGATGCTATCGATGTGGACGACGATTAATGGCGCTAGCGGTAATATGCAAAAATAAACGAATTAAAATAACCACACCACAATGGAGTGGTCATGCTGAACAAGGTATGGAACGCAAAGATTGAAGAAAGTTCTAACAGGATAACGCAAAACAAGACACAGCAAAGAATACATCAAATGATACTCAAAATCTGGAGATAATTTTATCCGAAATAGTATTCGGTGTACAGTAAAAATTATAGTAAACCAACTTGGCTAAGTAGCATGCTTAGCTTGAAGATGTAAAAAGGATATAATAGTCGGGTTACGGTAGCTTGAAGAAAGCAGTTGTATGCGTTTATTTTTTTTAAGCAGCCGGCTGAGCCACAACAGTCGGGGTTAGCTTGAGATAGTGGAGGCTATGACCATGGACATATAGAATGGACTGATTATCTGATGCATCCATAAAATTTAAAAGAATTTGTATTGACATTGTTTAGAATTTGTTTTAGAATCAAAAATGAAATTTATACACAAAAAGTGATCCATTATAATTTAATTTATTATTTTTCTAATACAAATGGTACATTTTTAATGATATATTTATTGAAAACAAATACAAACTAATAACCCACATTAAATTGATTCTTTGCATTAAAAAAAGGCATCTTCTGACGTGATTATATTTTTGCTCTGATGCAACCATCGCGTTTATTTCTCCAGAAATGGTGTGTGAAGCTTCTGTCAGCAGCGCTCTACGGCGTGGGTAATGTTTACTAGGAATAACGTTGCCTTTCAGAAGGTTCATCAGTGTTTCTGGCAAAGATGCCGAGCAAACTTTAATAATTAACATCAAATTGTATATTATCCTATGGGAGTGACGTCTTGATCTATTTCTTACTTCTCACGCAACATGGTATTCTGTTGAAGTATACTCTTCCTAAGCATATCTACCTTCTGCCTCAGCCAACACAGTTCCCAAAGAAACTGCTTGGGATTTATTGACTTTTTTCAAGCCACAGACTGGGATTTGTGTTTCCACCAATGTGAACTCTACCGCTCTCTGTGTCACACGGGCGGGGGTATGCGTTTATTTATTTCTCCACTCTATCAAATCTATAAGGCTCAGGCCTTAAAGCTAAGGACATCGCCGCCTATAGATTGTCCAAAGTTCTCCAAAAGAGTCACTTCGTCTTCAGATAGTAAGTTGAGAAACTCCTGTAATTCCATCATCAGGAAAGTAATATCATCATTGACGATAGGTTGAAAAGTAAGAATCTTAATGCTAGCGTGGCTCTGAAAATGCCAGGACAGCGAACTGTTTGTGGTCTGTAGATAAGTCCCTGCCCTATGCCCTCGGACGTCTCGGAGATATCGGTGAATATCTCATCAAACTTCCTCCGAACGTTCCGTTAAGGGCATTACGAAGGAAAAATCCTTGCTGTGGTTGTAGCGACCATACCCTTTCGCAGCAGGTTCAAGATATTGCTATGTCCGTAGGCTTTTGAGGTGCACGCAACGGATTTCCTCGATTTGAGGATACTAGACGAGGCTATATGTTTGTTATGTAGTTTGGAGGGAGTAGGTGCAAGAAAAAATCAAGAGCTTTCGTGGAGCATGTTCTCATGGCCCTTTTGTCCCTATTGTTGCCTTCCTGAAGACTAAAAATATTTGAGAATTACATTTTTTCAATTTTGGTACTGTCAGTGAATGCACTGAGCTCATAACACAAAATCGAACAAAATTTGATTTCGGTGACAGAAGGGGCTTATGGATGAGCGAGGGGTCTCTATTTTTTGGTGCCATGAATTTGTATGGGAATAATTTCAGATGAGTAGGCCGTTATTATATGGCAGTCGTTATGCCTCCTATAAAAAGTAAATCCCGCTAACCAACCAACAAAGGCTGTGACGCAGGCAATACCATACTACTAGGTGAACAAGGTGAAAACTAGACCTTTAAGAACATATGAGTATTGTTAATCTTCAAAGCGGCGATATCTCATGAATGGTAATTCGTACGGGAATAATCGCATAACCTTCAAATTTTGTGAAAACTATTTTATGATACGATTTAGTGTTTAAGAGATACATATTTGCAAACTAACTTTTTGACCTTTAGAATAAATTGTTTTGCTCCCACATGAATGTGTCCCTTGATTTCGTGGGCTTGGGCTGGTGATGGTACAGGTTTATACGCTCATACCAAGAGTAGTAAGACATTATCCTTGAATTTCAAAAAATTAGGTCTCAGTACGATTTACTGTCGTGTAAGAGACAAATGTACTGCCTTGCATAAGTCCTCCCTAACTCTAACCGTAGGAAATGTGTTAATCAAATAGCTTACAGAGTAGCTTCTGAAATGAGTTTTCTATTAAATCGCGTTTTTAAAGATTCAACAATTTCAGCTACAGACCTATTTTGATTAGATAACATTTCAAACAGCTACAATTGAAAAATTAGGTTGGCATTTTTTCAAGATTTTTTTCGTTGAAAATAAAAACAGTAATTTTTAGGATTATATATAAAACTAAATTTCCTAGTTTAACTGTTGATATTTTTAGAACTTAAGTAACCCACATATATCATAGAGCCCTTTGGGGGTGTCCCGCATTGCCCCCTTGTATCCGCAACTGATAATATGCTATTATTTCCCTGAATAACGTTTAAAAACACGAAAGAATATTGTAAAGTTTACTTCTAATAGTTAAAAAAATAAAACCATACTAATAGTTTACACTTTAAAAAAAAACTATGTATAATAGCTACTTACATTCCTTTCCCTATCCATAAATCCACAAAAATGTCTGTTGTTTGTAGAGCGCAGTTAAAATCTAGCAAATTTGAATTCTTTCATCTTGATTGTCACTTATCACAAGAAATATTATAATAAATTCTAGAATATTATTCAAAATTTCACAACTACTTTAAAATTCAACCCCATTTTAGTGTTTCTCTCTCTCACTTTAAAAACAACAATTATACAACACGCACTTCAGAAATATATAAGTAGTAAGTCTCAACAAGAATTTTCTACAATTGAAGAATATACAACAAAATGGTGTATGTAACCGATAGGTAGATAACAAAACGTTTTACTCAATAAATCCCTAAAAATATGGTTGGTATTCTGAATACGATTAAAAAAAACTACGCAATCAGAAATCGAGAGAAAACACCGCGATGTCCGTGCTCTCTAACTCTAGCAATTCAAGAACCAAGTCGTACTATAGTAGGGCTTTACTGAATAAATCCAGTCCAGCTATACTTTGTGTGTAATTCACGTATGTATGTGTGTATGCATGTATAGTTTTCACCCTTAGTTCGCCCGTTATTTGCTCGAATTTATTGTAACCAACAACAACAAGAATAAAAATCGACACTAATATATTTGTATGCACTAGATACTCTCGGTCGGTATAAAGCCAACAACAACAACAAAAAAATGTTGGTAGAGTCTGCTCATTTCTGATATCACATTTAGTCCTTTTACCAGTTGCGTTGCGAGCGCCCTCTTTTAACATCTAAAAAGGACACACACAGGACTGTGGAGAACGATGGTGAAAAGCAAAAAAAAAAAATATTGTTTAGCCAGCCAGGCTCAAATAAGGCAATCGGCTACTACCCTGCACTTCTTGAACATCGGCACGTGAGTCTTATAATCCGGCACAAAGCTTGCACAAGCCCAAGTCAAGCACTGCCCCCCGGAGCCAGAGGATGCTTTTCAAAAGTCCAAGAAATCACGACTCGTTCACTTCATGTGTAAACTTTTATCAAATATACTATATACAATATACTCTATATATATCAAAAAAAAAGTAGAAATTCAGTACGAGAGAAAAAAATCCGGTGTTTGCAATTCATCACAAGAACTCGGCAAACAAAATGTTGCCATTTTGTCGGTAACCCCTACTGCCAACAGTCGCAGTCCATATTGTTGTTCTATATCTATATTGACATTTTAAGGCACTTGGACGGGGCTCCGCCCATCCATTGTATCATGGATTAAGGCTGGAACCAATGCTATATGAGCTTTCTGGGGACAGCCCAGATTTAATACAGATAAAGACTGTGTGTAGAGAATAAATGTCCTTTTAAATGTATTGCTGGTGTAGAGGATTATGGAATGCAATTGTAATTTGTGGAATGTATTTACAATTAGATCTTAAATGTTGAGCAGGGATGAATTGGAAAAATTTTTTGCAGTTGAAGCGATAAAACTAAATCAGTGACTTCGTGGTTATACAATAAAGTAGTTTAAAAAAAATTCTTACTGCGATCTTCCTATTTGAATTTATGATTTTCGGATCTTATTGATTTCTTAGTTTCCTTTAGATTAACTATTGAGGAATTCTGGATTTTGAAGGTGCACTGATAATGTTGATTTTGACCTAAAAATAAAATAATATATAAGAAATTTCTCAGAATAGGTGGTATTCTCGTTGGCGAGTGACGTGACTATATGAAATGAAACTGTCGATACCTACATACGTATCGAGGAAAATTTCACTTCACACGCCACCTTGCGACAATTAAATACGAATTTTGCCGAATTACTCGCCAGGAATCTGTTAGATTGATTGAGAGTACAATGCAAATTTAAGGTCGAAGTGACACATCTGTCACGTCACTCGACAACGAGAATAAGGCTGAAAATATTTGATTGTGGGATATATACACCCTTCATACGAACCCTGATCGTAGTTTCGACATTTTCAGTATCTAGTTTATTCAGATTTGCTCTGGATTGTGAATCCAAAGGCTATATGTCTTCATTTTCGATGACTCTACAGCCCAATCCGAACTTTGGCCTCCTTCAGCTTCTCCCTTCAGACGTTTCTCTACTCCACAGCTTGCCCCTAGTTTCTTGTATTGTGGGATCAGCCTTAACATCGTCTTTCCGCTTTAACCTTGTCCCATCTGATAGTAGATTCAGATTGAACATGACCTGTTCGAAGTAAATGCAGTAGCTTAGCATGCGTTGATAGTTTACACTCTTTGAATAAGCCATACAATTCGTGATTATAGCATATTCCCCACGTATATTGTTTTCATTGACTGGGTCGTATGTCCTTCCGTACTTTCTCAAATATACCATCTTTTCTGCAGACTTTTGGGAGCTTCTAGATACTGCACATCGATACGTAACTCCTGTTCGTATGATCGTTTTGTAGATTGTTAATTTGGTTTTTCTGTGGATGTTTCTAGATTTCATTACTGGTAGCTGTGACAAGTATGTTATATTTGCAGGGTTTTTCTTCCTTAGTTGCATTTATGTTTCATATGTTTACCAGAGTTGCCTGTTTCTGCAATTGAATAGTGAAATTAGTAAAGAATTATATGAATTGTTTGTTTATACCTTTTCTCGATGTTCTTCTTTGAAGAAGCAGAAATTTTTGTTTTAATATTTTAGTATATTTTCCATTATGTGTCAATGCAGACCATTGATCTAACTATTTTTCTCTTTGCTTATTTCGATGTCCATTATTTTTATAAATATGTATAGCCTACAATTTAATAAAAACCAATCGTTAAAATGACTTGTATTGTCGTTTATTTCATGATGCAATGTCTGATAGTAAGCTTAGCTCGAAGATAGAAAAAAATGATAGGTTAAGGGTAGTCTGGAGGAGGAGCCAATTGGCATTGCGTTCAGTTGGGGTTAGCAGAAGACAACAGGGAACAAGGGTAAACATTTTTGAAAATAGCTCGTTTTGGTTACTGCACTTACCCTGTTTTCGTTTCTACCCTTCTCTTCTTAAAAACCGGTTTTACTACATAGTAAGCATGACTAGTCTACGTTACCCCATTGTCACGATGTCTTCAGCTCTCGACTTGAATTTTACTTGATCAATTTCGATTCTTTGATTAAAAATTATTTAAGTCCATGATGAGTAACAGAGCTACGGAGCAAGTGGTGCAAATTAGCATTGTTCTTTCTTTTAAGAGTTTGCATTGTAAAAATTTACGCAGAATAAAGAAATTTTGAATTTAGAAAACACGTTTCATTTGCAATCCTTTTCAAATTCTAACAGAGGGTTGCAGACTTATAAGTACTTTTTTCTTAACTATCAAAGTAGGGTGCGGCAAATTTCGGTTTCGCCCCGGGTGGCAACCAGGAAAATCGGACCAAGCAGAAAAAGACTGCATATAGTACTATCAAGATTTACTTAGGCGAAACTAAATATTTAGATAGGACACTTTGAGGTGTACAATTGGAATGATAAAAAAGGGTTCATTCGATTTTCTTCGACTATCGGTTCAAGTTTTTGGTCTAATCCGATAGTCGGACCCAATAGTCGATCGGGTTCGATAATCGGAACCGAGAAAAAAGTACCCATCATCATATTTGTAGGCCAGACCGCATGAAACGGTTCTAAAGACTATTTAGTGACTTGTCGCTTATACTTGACTGTTCGAGAAGCCATCGCTGGGCACTCACAAAGAACTTGAAGGGCCGATGATGAGGACACCCAGATGAACAAGGGCACTTTGGCAGATAAGCAGGGAAATTTTGACTTGGTTCTAGGAGACATTATAGTTCTGCTGGCCGTTTTTATGAGCTCATGCCAGTATGACGTACATCAATGCTTGAAAGAGAGTCGCTAGTTTTATCGCTCTACTGAATCTGGACTATCACTCGAGATTCCGCTGTCGGATTCACTTCTATAATGTTGACAATTTTAGAATGTCTTCACGCAAGTACAACGCCCAGTCCAGGTGGCCATTCTTTTTTAGCCTCAGCGCAGCGCGATTGGCGGATTTCTCTACTTGAAGGTAGAGTGGTGCTAAATTGAGAAGAGTCTCCAACGCTGCCGTGGGCGAAGTGCAGATGGCCCAGGTGATGGAAAACAAGCCTTATATTTAATTTTGCTTAATTTATTTAAGAAACTTTTGAGCGCTGCTCTCTGCCACCACACTTAAGCCCTAGCCTGTTTCAATCCATATACCTCGATTAATTAGTTCGATACAATTAATGTTTACTTATGCTATTTTGAAGGCTAGCTTAGGTCGCTTACGCTAAATGAAATCCCGCGGGATACCGAGATTTTTGACAGTAAAGTTGAATAGTGGGGATAAAGTAAGAAAACGTTTTCTGAGATATTTTGTGCTAATCAAGAAGACCATAACCTAGAAATCACTTGTTTGACTTAATTATTCTATAACTTATTTTAGCTTATGCCCTTTGGCTAAAACTTAAGTATTTTTTTATTTTTATATTATTCAATATTTCTAATTCTTAGAAAAACTTGAAAAAACTTAGGTACTATAGGTGAATATTTTGTGTAAAACTTAAGCTTCTCTTGGTCTATTCTACTAGCTAGCTTAATTCTAGAAAACCTATCTGGGCGGAAGTCAGCAGAGGTGAATCTTTCGCGGATGACCCCCGACCAGGCGACTGGTTTCCACGGGCTTGAGTTGCGAGAAATAACAATAGCTCGTTGAAGCTCGCACCACTTACTTAAATCTAGATTCATTAACAAGTAAAAACCAGAACTAAATCCTTTGTAAGTACTAAGCTAATCTTTTAAAACTAGCATGCATTAGAAAATATCCTATAACTTAATTAGAGAGCGCAAGCTCCCAACTATGGGAGATCCTCTAGCCACTAGTCTAAATTACTAGCATTGGAAGTCTCTTTTTTATCTTTTTCTGAAATTCGCGTGCTGAACCTCAGGAGTTCCTACACCTCTCTAAGAGCACACAATCGCGTATCATATGCATTGCGATACATGTGATATAGGAGGGGCAGCCCCGAAACATCCTGGACCAATTTTTAGACATCTAGGTAAATAAATGCTTCTGGAGGGATAAATCCGCGTTCACAAGCTGCTTTTTGGTATTTAGAGTTCGGGTAGAATGCTTCCCGAATAAGAGGATTGTCGCTCTCCGTCGCTCTAGCAAAGTGACCTCGAATCAACTTTAATATGAAGTTGTCGATCCTGTTAACAGATACCTTATCGTAAAGGATATTGTTGGGGTGAAATTTTGTGAAGCCCGATTCGGGTGTTCGATACAAGCTTAAGCAGCGCCCCTAAGCCTTGTCTTTCGAAAACCCGAAGCTTTTCCATGTAAGAGGGGGATATGTTGAACCATACAGGACAACCACAAGTTAAGATTGGTCTGACCAAGGCTTGATAGCAGATCACCTTAAGCCATGCATGGGCTTCCATGTCTGCTATAAAAAAAACCAACTATGGTCATATGAATCGCCCTGTTTATCTTGACAAGACCAGCGCTTACATTTCTATTGAAATATGTGCAGGTATTGGTCCAGGCAAAGCCCGAAGTACTTCACTTCCAATTTATTTTCTAATGCTTGTCCAGCATTGTTCGAAATTTTGAAGTTTTTCCAGTTCCTCCGTACTTCGCTCGAAGCTCTATTTAAAGGAGTCCGGAGAAGGACCGATTCGCATTTGCACAAATTGATCTTCAGCTTCCAATCATCACTATACCGCTCGGCTGTTCGAAGTCACGTTGCAGGAGCGTCTGGATCATCCTAATCTTCGACTCTATCCCGTACACAATCAGGCCATCCACATACGCTAGTGCGAAGCGAAGTGAATTTATTAGGTCACTCGTAAAGATATTAAATAAGAGCGGCTAGAGCACCTTGTTGCAGACAGTTCCGACGCTTGAGTTTTTTGCGCCCGGTGCAGTATACTATATTGCGCCCCATCAGCTCTTATTTTTTTGATCATAGTGAAGGACAATGGAAAAAGCCACAATTCCTTTAATAGATGAAATTGAAGTCACGGGAAAACTTTTTCAATTTTTTTTAAAGATTTCCTGAAGTTTATGGCGCCCTCGTCCAATTGCGCCCTGTTCAAGTGCACCATTTGCGCTCGCAGGACCCCATTCAGCGTAAACGAACAAAGCAACTATACCATAAGAGTTATATTAGTATCCTCCGATTATGCTCGGAGAAAAGATACAAGGTGACAACTAATATGACCTTTAGAAAAGATACAAAAGGATAAAACTAATTGGATAGGTAGATAAGTATTCTAAAGGACGTATTAAACAAAATATTGCAAAATCCCCTTAATCCCACTGATGAAATTCTCAACCTCGGTAATAAACTCATATCGCTACACACTCCTCCTGCAAAAATTCCTTTACCCACTTAAAAAATCCGTAAAGGATTACACCATCCACAAAAAAAATTTATATCTGCAATACCGTGAAAAAGGAGAATAAAGAAATTTTTACAGGATAACTCGCCCGCCTATATTGGGTCAGGTTAAGTAGCTACCCGGACGGATTGTTTTGATTCAGCAATTTGTTGCCAACGAGAACAGCTTTTTACAGTTGACTTGCGTTTCATAAAGGCTCGTCATCGTCAATATTTTTTTATTTTTATTTTTTTATATTTTTTTGACTACGAGTAGAACCCGAAAAAATATTCAATTCAACACAAGTGGATGCTACTCACTCAGATATTATTTTCAATTTTTTACACTGGACTGGAGATTAGATATACATATAAAAAAATTCATGCTTTTTGATGAATAATAAAGGAATCAAAATTTCAGAAGGACTCTTCAGGGATGTTACAGTGTCTAATTAAAATATTATTGCGAACGGAATGTTTGGATGGAAAAAGGAATATTATTTTTGATGTGCTTTGGGAAGGGTTTGATGTAAGTAGAAAATTGTTGATATAGAATTTTTGTTTTTTATGGTTGAAGGAATTTTTTGGAGGTTTATGTTGTAGCCAAAAGCAAAGTACTATTGTTTTGTGTATCGCAGTAACTTGTGTCACCGAATTTTTTGTCATTGATTGGCCTTCTGTATACATTCAGCAAATACAGATGATCCTCCGATTTGACGCTTCTCACCTCTCACAGCCAATCTCCTACTTCGACCTTCAAGTGGTGACGATTTTATCTCCGAGGGGAGAACGAATGTAGTAGGTGAGAAGAACATCCTTCAAAGCCTACCAAGCCAAGATGTAAATTCTATCGGGTTGAAGAGTGCATGGCAATGGGTAGTTTTTGCACTGTTGCGATCGATTTTCTATGGGTAGCGGGCTCACCCAGCTATATAATGCCTTATCCTCATATAAAGGCTCTGCCAGGATGGAAATTCGCTTTCCTACCATACTCGAGGGACTTTTATGAACCAACTAATATACAGGATGTACCCGCTAAGTTCACTGATACCTTATTCATGTAAATAGGTTATAGGGTTACAAAAATACATGGTGATATGTAGTAAAACTTACCAAAAAATTTCAAAACGCCGGAAGTTGTGGGTCTGATGCATTAGCTCAGAGCTGGACAGGCATCTTCTCAGAGACAACTCGTCTAGCACCGACTGTACGGCTTGGCAAAAGACAACAGTGCCCCAGACAACTGCCGGTAATAATGTTGAAGAAATACTTGCCAAGGTCATCGGTATGGCCATGGAACTTAGCAGCAAAAAAAACCGGCGGCGCTAAGAGGGAGAGGGCCATGGCACGAAAGGCCGAGTGGAATTGGGTAGCCCCACGCAATGGGGCTTTTATTCGCAAAGCCCTTCCCAACAAAGCGAGGGCATGATGGCGGTCAGGAGTACGGGAGGTTCCAAGAAGGCGACCTAGACAGCCGCTGCTTTACTTGAAGTTTATGGACCCACCAGAAAATGGGCAGCGTCAGCTTCCGTGCCTTACTGGGTGCACAGTCTTATGCCGGGCCCATTTGGTGTATTGGCTAAAGGGCAGCGATCCCGATAAAGGGCAGCATTCTCGAGGAGAGCAGGTACCCCGGCAGAAGAGAAAAGGTGGAGACACAAGGACTCATACCGGGATAAATTGGCCGGTACTACCATGGCAGTGTTCCCGGACAACTTCAACGAAGACAAATTGACGATGATAAGGTCATTAAGATCACCTATCTAAACAAACCCACCACAAATATTGTCGCCATCCTATAGATTTGGGAAGGCTGCAATCTCATATCAATGACCTTCAAAAATTCTAAATTTCAGGGATTCAGAGTGATTTTTGAGTGCTATAAAATGAGTGTTATCAATTTTAGTGCTGTGCCCAGGTCGGGCGGCAGTTGCGGTCGGAGGAGGATAAATCACTCAAAATAACTAAAAAAATTGTCAACGGATTTTGGCCTGGAGGCCCAATTTGCAACCCGCGAATTACTATTGGAGCACTGAAAAATCACTTTGAATACCTGAAAATTTGTAAAAAGTGATTTTGGCATGGCGCCCCAGACAACATTTACCATACATGCATATATTGTAATGTGGAATATAATTGAACGCATAAAATCTTGCAGTATATAGCGGACTTAAAGCTATATCTTGCGGACAAATAGGTTGTCTTGGTATTGCGCAGCTTCAATATTGTGCTCTTATCCCTAATTTAGCCACCATTTGGTTTTGGCAATTAACGCTGGACAGGGGCAGCCCTGATGATGATATACAAGGATTGTGGGTAGCCAACTACAGTATTGCATACCCTGTGATGTCATGCCATATACAGCGCCGGCCCTAGGATAGAGCAATAGGAACTGTCGCTCTAGACGCCAAGTGACACGAGACGCCAAAATAAGTGGGAAACAATTTTTTATAATATGTATGACATTTTTGGGTGGAAGTGGAGCCATCTCGAGATAGAGGTTTAGGGGGTGAAAAAATGTTACAATTAAAAAAAGATCTGCTGCTGCGTCTGTAGGTTCTATTAAGGCTAAATAATTGTTAAATATTAGTGGCAGAAATTTTATACCATTTGCACCATCCCCAAGCTGAAGTTGACATTTCACAACCCCCCTCCCCACACGCACCACATCAAATAATCAAAAGTGTCTGGCACGGTTACTTGGCCCTAATAGAACCTCAGCAGAACATCTTTTTCAACAGTAACCCCTTTCCACACGCCCCCCCCCCCCTCCCCACAAACTAGAGATGCTTAGAACATATGTAGTACATAGTAAAAAATACACAATATATAGTGCAGCGTTCCAAGCGGCCAAGAAGTCGCCCAAGCAATCCATCAAAGCCCAGCCAGCGGGGATACTGGAGACCCTCATGCGGAATGTAAGCCGGGACCCGGGCCACGACTCCACAAGGCCGTACGAGCACCAGAAGACCTGGCTGCCAGGCAATTCGCTCAACCATTGCAGTTCAGGAGTGGTTCAGGCTGCGAGGTCGACCGACCGGGGAAATCATCGCTCCCGTCACGTGTGTCACGAGAATTGCCAGGGCCAACACCACGCAGCTCTGGCAGGCGCGCTGGCAGGGGTATATCAGGGGCAGGTGCACAGCCCGCCTTATAGGCCAGCTACGCACCTGGGTGGGCCGGGAGTTCAACGAGGTTGATTACTACCTTACCCAATTTTTGACAGGGCACGGTCTCTTACGGACGTACCTGAAGAAAATGGGTAAGATAGCTCCGCTTCGAACGTCGCCCGCCATACATTTTTCGAATGCATTAGGTGGGGTTTCGGGTGAGTCGCGATGGAGGAGGAGGAGCTCGGAAGCATGACCCCCGACACAATTGTTGAGATAATGCTTCGAAGCCCCGTGGAATAGTCAAGAGTGGGATGGTTTGACTAGTCCATCCTAAAAACGAAGAACACGGAGACGGGGTGTCGCTGATCTGTCTTCACGGAGCCCTGGCATATTCTTGCCCATAGGACGGGTAAAGAGTCACGTTGATGACGCCCGCCCAAAGTAAAGCCTCGCGGCGGTGCCAGATGCGATAAACGTCACGGAAAGGAGTAATAAGTTTAGTCAATAAGAATCTGACACCACTGTCTTAAATGTGGATCGTTAGCGGTGACTCCTGTCATGCGTACAGGCGATCGAGCACTGATCGAGTGATGCAAGATTCTCACCATCGTCAAAAAAGTACACAGCGCATAGTACATAATACAAACTAAAACCCTCTCAAGTGCAAATTTTGCCTACGTGCTCAAGTGCGAATTACGCGAGTTTTTATTCATTTCACAGCCAAAAAGTGCCTATAGAAGTTTTCACTTCAAAAACTTTTGAGGATGCAGCGCCTCTCAACGGTTCAAGCACTTCTGGGCTTCCATATTCCCCCAAAAGGACAACCTACAAGTCCAGTTGGCACCAGCTGCCGAATGTGGCCCTAGTGAACGGGAAATTTTCGTGATGCGTCTTCAATGAAGGCAGTTTGCGCCCGCAAATCGCGATGGAGTATGCTGAGATCATCTTTCATCGGGAGATCTCTGGGGACCAAAGGTATATTGACCAGCTGAGGCAGACCCGTGGCCAAATTGGATGAGTTAGGTTGATCACAGCTTAGGATCAGGACAGCAGAAAAGCCATCAATGCTGCCCTCAGCCAATCTAGCAATGTCCCCTCGGCGATCACCACAGAGATGACCTCCCGGTTACCAACTAAAGCCACGAAGGAGTCTGGAAAGATGCACAATCCCCTGAGGAAATAAACACCCCTTCCAATATGAAGCTTTCCAAGATAAACCTCCGTCACGTCAAGGTTGCCTCTGCAGTGCTCGAAAAGAGATTTATCTCGGAAATACAATTTATGTGACCAAAGGGCGCCGAAAGACAATATCTTCTTCTTCTTCTTCTTTGATCCGTTAGCTGGCGGTCCGAGCGGGACGTCCCCGCAACGGATACGCTGCTGTCGGTGCCGCTGGGTCCCGAACTCTATTCACGATTCGATTCCATTCTTCTCGGTTTTTGGCGGTGTCTCGAGCCTCGGTAACTGATAATCGTTGATTCTTTAAGTCACCCTCGATATTCTTCAACCAGGTTTTCTTTGGTGCCGATCGCTGTATTCTCCAGTCTGCAGGACGGTCTCGCCAGAGAAGTTTACGTGGCAAGCGGTTATCATCCATTCGGCAAACATGTCCAAACCACCGTAGTCGACGTTTTTGCATTTCTTCTTCGATCAGTGTTTGCTGATCGCATCTTTGTCTGACAACCTCGTTTCGAAGGCGATCACGGAGTGAGACACGGAGGATCTGCCTCAAACATCGCATTTGGAAGACCTCGAGCTTCTTAACGTCCGGTTTGAGCAGTGTCCACGTTTCAGATCCATAAAGAAGAATCGGAAGAATCAACGTTCGGTAAAGACGTAGTTTTGTTTTGATGGAGATATTTGCTCGTTTCCATATGCACCACTTGAGCGAGGCGAATGTTGCTGTTGCCTGGCCGATACGGCTGTGAACGTCGGCCGTCGATGCTACTTTCGTTTCCTCAACCAATGATCCCAAATATTTGAACCTTGGAACTTGTTCGATTTGGGTTCCATCGAGGTGAACACTGGCTCTTGATCCATCCGTTGTGAGCACTTTGGTCTTTTCCGCATTGATTTTTAACCCGTATGATTGGGCGATGCGGGAAATATCGTATAAGATCATCTTAGATGTCCGTTGCTTCGGCATCCGTGTCGGCGAAAACAGCGCTATCGTCGGCGAACATTAAGTCTGTTACGAAGTTGTTGTCGTCGTATTGAACTCCGAGTCGTCCATCGAATGCTTCACGCATAATCGCGTCGATCACAACGTTGAAGAGAAGTGGCGAAGCGACGTCTCCCTGTCGGACACCCGTCTGAATCGGGAACTCCTCGGATAAGTCGTTTCGAATACGAACGCTGCTGGTTGAGCCATCGTACGACGCTTGGAGAAGTTGGATGATTCTCAATGGCACGTGTTCGGTTACCAAGACTCTCCACAACCTGTTCCAATCGATGCAATCGAAAGCGGATTTGAAATCGATGAAAACGACGACAATTCGTTTGCCGCAACGAATTCTTTCTTCCATTAACTGACGGAGGGCGAATATTTGATCAATGCATCCTCGATGTGGTCTAAATCCCGCTTGTTCCTCCCGGCTCGTTTGCTCTCGATGTTTCTGAATAAGGGTTGGGGCCTGCGCTGCCCATAGACGTCACGCCGCCACTCTACACATTGGTAATCACGAGTCTCAGAAGAGCCGTCATACTCAGACCACAGACTCATCTACTTAAGGTGGGTTAGCCCTTTGAAATAGTCAGGACAAATAGGAATCCCAGATCCACGGACTGGGCAGCCTTTCGCAACGAACTTGGCAGCGGTCTTTAAGACCCCATGCCATGCTTTGGCCGAGGTGCTCGCTATATAGCTTGCGCTGGACTTGAAAAAACAATACCTCTGGATATTAAGACAGGGATTAGTAGCAGGGGGTTCCATAAACCCCCCAAACTTGTCATTTTTAAGGGAATCCCCTGGAAGCCCATGTCTGGATAGAAGAAATCTCAAGCATTGCTTTCATTTTTTACTAAATATACTGAAAACTGTTTTAGAAGGTTATATCAAGCCATTTAAAATAAATTCGATAAATATTCTACAAATGTTTACCTTTATTCCTCCATAATCACTTCAACACAACCAGGGAGAAAACGTTCAAGATTGACAGCTACGAAATTCTTCAACGGTCCTTTATCAAACCAAATCCCCAAACCCAAAACCATCAAGTAAATTCTTGAACTAATAAACGCCAATAAAAATTGTACTAGATGGACACGTAAGATCTAAACAAAACCCAAAAAATCCGCTGTCATTCCTGGTGTCATTCGTCTTAAGTGAAGCCAGGTCTTGTGAAATTTTTTTTAAATTGTTATTTAAATCTTTACCTAGAAAATCAATAAATTATAACATGACAGACGTTTCAACGTGGTATAAAAATATACCAAGGTTTACAAAATTCTGGCTATCGGCCACAGTAGGAATCAGTGTCCTCGCACGTTTCGGGCTCCTGCCGCCACAATATTTAATTCTTCACTATGAATGGGTGTTCAAGAAATTGCATGTAATATTCGTATTTATTGTAAAAAGAAGGAGGTTTTAGTAATTTTGTTTTATTTCCAGTTCTGGCGACCCTTAACCGCGCTATTTTACTACCCGCTATCACCACAGACCGGATTCCATTTCATGCTGAATGTTTTCTTCCTCTACAATTATTCCCTTCGGCTGGAGTCGGACCACTTTAAGACAAGTCCTGCTGACTACTTTGCGCTTCTATTTTTTAACTGGCTATGCTGCGTAATAAGTGCCCTTATTTTTGAAATTTTCGTAAGTATTTCGCCCCTGAGTGGCTGGCCCCCGATTCAATCACCAACGGTAAACAGTGAAGATGATGACTCGGGAATATGCAAATAAGATATAATGACGTCCACAATCTGCCGATAGCTTTAAGTTATCTTATTTTTGTTTTGTTTCCAACAGATTTTAATGGACATCATGGTTTTATCGGTGCTCTACGTCTGGTGTCAGCTAAATAAAGAAGTGATAGTAAACTTTTGGTTTGGCACGAGATTTAAAGCGATGTATTTACCCTGGGTGCTTCTAGGGGTAAACTTGATACTATCAGCAGGGTAAATATTGTTATAAGCAAAATAATATCCTTTTAAAAAACTCATCCATTTTCAGAGGTCTTGATTCCTTACTCGGAATAATTGTTGGGCACTTATATTTCTTCCTGAAATTCAAATACCCACAAGACTTTGGAGGAGCATCCCTGCTAGAGACTCCACCATTTATGTAAATATACTTGCAAACCCCTCTAAGCAAACCAGACTAACAAATCAATTACCAATTTCAGTAAAGCTTGGTTCCCGGATGTTATCGGTGGTGTTCATGGATTCGGTGTGCCTCCAGTGAATGTGAGAACGGCGCAGGCAGCAAATCAAAGACCTGCTGGCAATGGCTTATTTGGAAATGCATGGGGCAGAGGAAATATTCTGGGAACGAACTAGATTTTAAGTTTTTTTTGCCTTTATTTTAAATAATTTTTTTTACATGTAAATGCATAAATCGAATTGTAAATAAGAAAGCCTAGAATTTATTTAACTGTACATTTGTGCTATTTATTTCCGTATCGTATGTGGTTTTATAGAATACATTATGGTATATGAATATGTTTTGAAGCTGATTTTACTTTGAATCAGAAGTGGCAGCGGGGAAGAGGAGATGTCTAAGATCTTGGACAGATTCCCAATAGGTTAGGTTCAGTCCCTTACCACGGCCTCTACATGGGACTGTACTTCAGTCATGATGTGTCACAGGAAGTCCTCATGCTCTAGTGTATGTCAAAGCATCCTGCAAATTTTTGTAATGTGGAGTCAGTCCAATTAGCAACTAAGGAACAAGTCCGCAAAGCTCTAGTAATGGAGAGGCAAGCAAGCCGTTGCAGTCTGCTCCAATTGAAGATGGCCGTGAACTGTTGGATCTTAGGACCTCGACTATAGCGCCATAAGTAATAATTTCGATTGATAGGCCCTTCTAGGTACATCATCTTTGAACTTCCCATTAATCTCTGTAATGGTCAAATCAAACTGCCCCGTTGCGCTTTTGCTCGGCCCGGCATCACGCGAAATCGATCTTGCCTTAGTTCAAGAGCCCATGAATCGCTGGTGAAAGCATCGGTGGCTTAAAGACGCCTAAATCTCTTTTATACCATAGATAAAGGAAAACCCAGAACAGGTATTATGGTCAAAAATAATATAAGCAACTTTCTTCTCCTTCAATTTAGTAACGGAGACCTTACTGTGGTCGACCTAGAGTTAAAACAGAAAAAATTCAGGATGACCTCTTTATATCTAGCCTACGACGATGAGAGCCCTCTACCTCCAATGGTTATACAGGACCTGGTAAGATACACCACCGATGCTATCACGGTCGTGGTTATGGGAGGTGATGTAAATGTACACCATTCACAATACAGAGAAGGACAGATGCTGGACATCACTTTTGTTTCAGACTGCCACACCGACCGAATAGTGGTCTGGAAGATCTTGAAGGAGGATTATTTCTCAGACCACAGATTTATGAAGTTTCAACTACAAAACTCGATCTCGACCACCCCTTCTAAACTAAACCTTCAAAAAGATAAATTGGGGATACTATACCAGGCTAATTGCAAAAAAACCTTGCCCCTAGCCCACCCTGCCTTCCCAAAAACCGGGAGCAGAGCAATGCGTTTACTCCTTATAGAAAGCTTTGTCTAAACAGACGGCAAAAGGAGGTTTCCAAACCCCCATGGTGGTCTCGCGAACTTGAAGCACTCCGAAAAGAATGCAGAAACTAATTTAATTTAGCTAGACGCTGCAACAATGCAACCTCCTGGAGCTGCTATAAGTCGAAGCTGATTAGATACAAAATGGCAAAAAGGAAAGCCAGTTGTACCTCCTGGGCTATCTTTTGCAGCAATATAGAGTCGACGTCGGAAGCCTCAAGGCTGCGTAAAATATTAACTAAAGCGCCAACAATGCTTAATTATTTACGCAAAGAAGACGGCAATTGGACTGACTCAAGCAGAGAATCCCTGAAACTACTTATGGACACCCACTTCCCGAGTAGTACTACGGTTGAGAGAGCTATCACGATAAACCCTTCAACCTCACCACAGCTGGAACTCGGAACTCTCTGGCGCACAACACGCCTATATAAAGGGCAAATCTACTGATACTGCTCTTCACTCATTGGTCTCAACCATTGAAAAATCCCTCGAGGTCAAGGAGTATACATTAGTAGCATTTTTTGACATAGAAGGAGCATTTAACAAGGTATTGCCGGACGCCATTCCCCTGGCCTTGACAGACATGGTTGGTGTCTCTTATCCACCAAATGCTTACTGGCAGAATGGTGAGCTCGATCTTGGGTGCCATATTTGTATAATGTAACCTTGGAGGCGGCCATATACACTGGAACGCAGGCGGCCATATACTCAAGCACTGCCCTGCTGACGCCTTTTCGTAAATTAAATTTAACCCCGAAATTCTCAATATCGGCGAAAAAAGGACATTAAATTGTGGAAATCCTCCATTGCAGTTTCTTATATGTACTTTCAAAATCAAAGCCAGCATCGTAATCGCCAACCCGAGCAGCCTACGACATAATTAGCAGCGATCGTGACTCTAACGAACATATGGCGGGCAGTACAGAAGCCGAATGTGGTAATTTCCAGTTTTTTCAGCTTAACTCTTCAAAATAATTAATTTTGTTTAATTTATAGCGCAATAAATAAATTAGGGATGCTGCAGCAACTAGTCCAGTCCACTACCAACGACCAACTCAAGAAAATCAACGGACGCCAGAAAGTAATCTTTAAAAAAAATCATCAAAAATAAAATAAAAAATAAGTTAAGGTAAAGATAATTAAAATGGAAATTCTCATAAAACATTTTATAATAAAACTCATGCGAAGAAAAACTTTTTTTCATTTCCTATAAATTATTTTAAAATGCATAAAAACATTGAGAAATTGAACAAATGTCCACAAGCCTCTGAATTCCATGAAAGTGAAAAATTGCATGGTTTTAGGGGCCTGATCGAAAAAGTGAACGTTTTTGATCAGCGCACGGATCCTGTATGATATGTCAGAAATTACAATACGAAGTGTGCAAGTTTTCTCATACAAATATGCAAAACTTCGCATTGTAAATTTATCCATTAGATAGAGGATCCGTGCGCTCATGAAAAACGTTCACTTTTTCGATCAGGCCCCTAAAACCATGCAATTTTTCACTTTCATGGAATTCAGAGGCTTGTGGACATTTGTTCAATTTCTCAATGTTTTTATGCATTTTAAAATAATTTATAGCAAATGAAAAAAAGTTTTTCTTCGCATGAGTTTTATTATAACATGTTTTATGAGAATTTCCATTTTAATTGTCTTTAACTTATTGTTTTGTTTTTCAAATATTCTTTTCGCGTCGTCCGTTTACTTGCTGGAGTTGGTCGTTGGCGGTTGGATGGATGGAAGTGCCACATCATCAATGGGTGCTTCGTCTCTAATTTATTGCAATAAAAATTAAACAAAAATGATTATTTTAAAGATTTAAGCAAAAAATCTGGATATTACTCACTTACTTATTATTGATTACTGGCTACTTTACTGCCAGCCAGTGTTTTTGTTAGAGTCACGATGGTCGCTATTATGTCACAGGCTGCTCGGGTTGAGGTGAGTTTACTGGCGATTGGCTTTGATTTTCAGCAGATAAGCAGCTTCAACGGAGGATTTCCACAATTTGATTTCGTTTTCCGCCTACCTTTGAAAATTGTATGCAAATTTGGCTTCAGGCTCCTGTTGTGCTTACAGATCCATTTTGTGGCTGAAACGATACTAAAATGATCATTATCTTGGGAAATATTGGGAATTCCAGAGTTACATTTAATTTACAGGTTCCCTGTAAGGTGCCTAGCAATTTCCCATCCGAAAAATTCGGTGTAATTATTTTTCTACTCCTAACTTTTCTTTTTATGTGAGGTACTGGGTCCGAAAGAACCGCGACCAAGCCAGCGTCGGCCCTAGTCTTTGTTCAGGGTGGAGCGGGATTGTCTTTCGGCGCCTTTTGGTCGACGCTTTCACATAAATTGTATTTTGGGTTGTCCTAGATAAACCTTTTTTCGAGGCCTGCCGAGGCAGCCGTGAGTGATGGTGTTTTATCTGGACAAGCTTTATATTGGAAGCAGTCTTCATTTCCTTACGGGATTGTGCCCTACCCCCTGTGCGAGCCTTTTCGGGCTGGGGCTGCCCCCTAAGGATTTAAGCGGTGGTTTTAGGGTCAGTGGTCACTCATCAGCGGTATAGGGGGAATAGCATGTGGTATAACGTCGTTTAATGTAGGAGTTGTATTGAAGGTTGATTTGCTTTTCGCATTTTGAGTCGCATTTTGCCATATCTTTCGCTGTGAGGGTTTAGCGGCTCCAGAAGTGCAATATCTGGAGTCACTTTGGTTTTGTAACCGGCGATGTGACCGAATGTGACTCCAAAGCGGGTCAACCTCTAGTGTGGAGCTGCACCACTTTTACAGTGGGCGACACATTTGTTGCGATAGGTCAGGATCGGACCCCGGTTGTAGAGCCTTAGGGCATTTCTTACCAAAGTTGCTTACACGGTGTTTCGCCAGCTACCAGCCTCTCTTGCGGGTATGTGGTTATTTGTCTTGTGCAGACTCCTGCAAGCCTTAAGTTGGTTACCTCAGGGTTTTTGCTTCCTTGGTGATCGGAGCATAAATGATCGTGGTTGCTGGCCAGGTGCTGGCGGTCGATGAGAGGACATTGCAAGTTTGGCTGGGGGCACTTTTGGACATGGGATTTTTCTGATCCTAAGCTGTGCCCGACCAAACTTGCCGCCAATATGGCCACCCGTCCGCTCGTCAATAGACCTTTGGTCTACCGAGAACTATCCCCTCCTACACCTTTAGAGTCGTTTTGTTGGATCTCTAACGTTTTCAACAAAATGTATTCGCAGGGAAGCCTCGGACCACAACATATTTTCGCGGCAACGTCTACAGCAACAAGGCTTGCTCCTTCCAGGACTTAAGGCGGACCATCACAGGGGCGCGCTGCGACCCCAACAAATCTGGGGTGCTCTGACCCCTACCCCAACTCGGCAATCTACTTTTGTAGCTGTTCTGTGGTCAAGAGATTCTTCGAATATACATATCGCAAGAACGTCAATTCTGACACTTTCTGCCATTTGGTCGGAGTTATTTTCTGAAGGGTTTGCAGTTGGATTCTCAAACCGTATGGCCGGAGCCTTTCAGCTTCCAGAATTTGTTTAAAACGTTTCCTGGCGTCCCCATTCCGTCGTCTAAAAACGGTCACTTTTTTGGGTCGCCTCTCTGATGAAGCAAAAGGTGCCCGTACTTCCACAGGTGGCCTCTAAGGAGATCTTCTTCCAATGAAGGAGTGATCTAAGCACACTCCACCGTGGTTTGTGGACTCAGCCTGCCCTCACCATTGTTATTGTTAACTTGGCTTAGGCTTTGATTTCCAATTGTTTGTTCAAGGCAGGTGTTGTCACGGCCGATTTGTGTGTTTAGGTTAATGCAATGATGTCTCCCCTTGAAATAGAGCGAAAAACCTCATTCAGTCGCATATAGATCTCATCTTTGATATCATCGTCTGCGTCTTCAGTTGGAGCGTAGCATTGGACTACCGTAGTACTTCTTAGTCTGGTACGCAGGCGCACGGTAATAATCCTCTCAGAAACTGGTGACCAGCTAATGAGGCTGGACCTGTCTTCTTTGGTGAGTATTACCCCTACGCCACTCCTACGGCTTTCAGTTTCGTTTCTCCCAGAACATAAGGACTCACCGTTTGAGCAGATATGTTCGCCCGCATCGGGCCATCTGGTCTCTCTGAGTTCAATGATCTTGATTTTATAACGATCGATTCATCTCGTTGAGGACTTCTTCCAGCCGTCCCTCAGCAAGCAGTGTTCTCCCATTCCATGATCCGATTCGTGTCCTTGTTCGAAAAGCAAAGGTCGTCGTCGTGTTGTCCATCCGGTTCCGAGGCATTGTTTTGACGATTCGTAGCAATGGTGTTCTTTATGGGAGCGGGTTACTATCCCTCAGCCTAACCGCCTTAAAACTCTGTGTGGCGCAGAGAGCTCGCCATTCGCCCGTCTCCCGTTAGCCCCTTCCGAAGAAGTACCCCAGGGGGCACCGCGGGTAGGTGGGATTAGGACTTGTTAACAGGTCTGCTAGTGTTTGTATGCAGTGAATCTTCTCGTATTTTAATAGAAGTGACAAATCGGGTGTCACCGCCTTCCGAGGTCAGCCGTTCAAGGGGGGACTGTCTTATTAAATTTACGTAATGAGAAAAATTAAACTTAGAAATTTGTATTCGTTACAATCGAATATTGAACCGCAACAATAACATACCTTCACCACTCTTATAGCTTTCTAGGTCTTGCTTCTAGCCAAACTGCCTGTTGCCTCTGTTTCCACATCTTATCTGATTAGTTGTTCCAACAAAGATGCTAAAGTAATAATATTTGTACAAAAAACTTACGAAAAAAGGATTAACTTTTAATTAAATACAAAAAAAACTATGGAATTTACTCTATTCTTTATTTTTGTCATAGTTTTGCCAAATTCCTAATTTAAGAGATTTTTATCAATAATTCATCTATAAGTGATCTTGGTTTTGTTATGAAATTGTTTATTCATTTTTTATAAATTTATATTGTTGTTTTTTTTTGTTTTTTTGTTTTTTGTTTTTTTAGATATTATAAATCTGATTTTAACAAATATGACATATTCGTGTGTGTTGAAATTCTTCGCACAACTTAATATGTATAACAAGATTTACATTTTTCTTATTTTTCTTATTTTTTTTTTGCAGTCTGTTTATTATTTTTATAAATTTAACAAAACCATAGGCGAATTTTATAAAAATATTTCGATTTTTTACACAATTATGTTTTTTGGTTTTTTTGTGATCAAGAAAGGAGGGCCGTGAAATGGATGTAAAAACGTTTTTGGTTTTTTGTTTATCGTATAAAGTTTCCTATCACGAGAGATGTACATGTGTTTGTGTGTGTGCTTTTACCAAATATAGTATTTTTTTTAATAATATGCGCTACCCAGCGGGAAAAGTGGAAGCAGCTTCCTCTGGAATCATCAAATTGGAAGTTCTTCCTGGACGCGTTTCAGAAGCATTTGTGAAGATTTTCCTGTGCATATGATTACAAATAAGTCAAGTGTTGGTAAATTTTCTGTTTGAGAGATTTTCTGATTTTCGATTCGTAAAGTTTTCTCTTTTGAAATATCAATTTATTTTTGAAATCTATTTTTATATTACTCAAAAAAACGAAGAAAGCGCACCCCTTTTTCATGCGAAAAAAAGAAGGAAAAAGAAATTTTGCTGCTTGCAAAACTTAAAGCTTCCTAGGAAGCTAATTAGAAGGAAATTCTACAAACTGTTTCTTGCTAATGTAACATGAAATGCTAAAACAGATATTGATAGGATGGCAACGCCGGCCCTAGGATAGAGGAGCGGTCGCTCTAGGCGTCAGGTAGTAAGGGGCGCCAAAATATAAATGCGAAAAACAATTTCGAGCAAAAAATAAAATTTTGAAGGCACCTTTTGAGGCCGTTGTTTGTAGCTAGCAAAGTCTATGGCCGCATTCGAAAATTCAGCCAGCTGCGCAAAATTGGCAGTATCGAAGTATGGGATGCAGGATATATATGCCCGGCTGCAGCGATTTGATTTGTTGAATGATGTGTTGCCAATTCAGCGCAGCTGGCTGAATTTTTGAATGCAGCCGAGCACTGAATCCAAGACCGATCGTACATGGCCTCAGGCCACATCGTGCTCCAGAACCATGGAGCAGACTTGAACTTGATAAAAACCGCATTCCTGATGTGTAAACATTCGTGCTGAAGTTATGAATGGTACTGCGTGAATGTACTACTAATGATGGACTTTGGATACCAGGCGAACTTCGGTTTGAATTAGACTTCCAATGGTGATACGGAGCTCTGCCATGGGCGACCGTTTTTCTCGCCGAACTCGTGGTATCATTATAAGCTTTTGAAGATGGAGCACTTCTTAACGCTCCAAACATTTTTGGGGCTCCCACAGCTCCCAAAAAGACGGCCTACAAGACAAGTTAGATATTTTTGGATTCATACATCAAGGTGTCGAATGTGGTCCCAGTGAAGGAGAGTTTTCGGGATTCTTCTTCAGGGAGTGCAGTCTGAGCCCGTAAACCCAGGGATGGAGTACGTTGAGATCACTGCTTATTGGGAGATCTCCTTAGATCTTCTGCAGAAGTAAGAGACGACTCGAAAAAACGACGGGGTGGCGCAGCCCAAAAACGTTTTATGCGATATCTGTAAGCTGGCTACGGAAGAAAGGGATATCGATTTTCTTAATAAGAAGAGGGTTAGATCATCTGGATGTTCTCTAGGGAATAATAACCCGGCGGATAGGGCGAAGGCTTTGGCTATACGGTTTGAAAAGCCTTCAGAAAAGTCGGACGCACCCATAATGAAGTCTAGAACGACTCCAAAGCCGTCCTTCTGTCAAATAGCGGAAAGTTTCAGAATTGGCGTGCTTGCGACTAACAATCCGGAGACTCTTCTGACCACGAAACAACTAGTTGCCGTGCAAGGAAGTTTTATGGAGGCGGTAGCCGAATTGGCTCAGGACTCAGAACAGCCCAGGTCAGTAGGGGTCGGTGCGCCCTCTATGATGGGCCGCCTTAAGCCTTGGAAGGAACCAGCCTTTTTGCTGTAGACGGGAACAAGCTGCAGCCTTCTTGCAATCGGGTACTTTCCGGCAGCAGCAGAGGACCCCACTGGCATTATGTTGAAAGGATAGGGGTCTAAAAGAAGACCGTAAGGGTGTAGGAGTGGATAATTCTCACAGAGATGACGTAGATAGGATGGTGCACACTGCAATTTTGGGCTGATGGCTGGAGAAGCCTCTTTTAACGAGAAGGTGACTATCTCCACCATCTCAACCTTACCACGTGGGGCACGCCCTAATGCCTAACCATGCAATACAAATAACCAAATATCCTCCAAATAAGGTGGTGCTGTTGGCGAAACGTCGGGGAAGAAACCCTGAAAAAACATACTTTCTCATACTTCAGAACTGTGACCCTAAAACCACCATTGAAATCCTTATGGGGCCCCAGCCCATAAAGGCTTGCAAAAGGGGAGATATAATCCCGTAAGGAAAGGACAGGCCGGCAGTACTCGAAAAAATTGTAATCTTGGACAAAAGGGCGGCGAAAGACAATCTCGCTCCACCCTCAACAAGGGCTAGGGCCGGTGCTGTATTTAACTTTATTTTCTCAAGCACAAAATGGATAACCCTGTATATCCTTATTACTCAAAAAAAAAACACCCCTTTCTCTTGCTAAAAAAAGAAGGAAAAAAAAGCTTTGCTGCTTGTAAAATTTAAAGCTTCAAAATAACTCCCTAGGAAGCTAATTAGAAGAAAATTGTACAAACTGCTTCATGCTAATATGGCATGCAATGCTAAAAAGATATTGATAGAGATACAGGAGGAATCCCTTTACCTTTTGTCATTAAAATAACAATATTCATTTAGACAAGAGACTGAACTGGAACGCTCAACTTGACTACATCATCAGCAAAGCCACAAGGGCCATATGGGCGTGAAAAGGCTTCTGGGTAAGACATGGGGTCTTACACCACAAATGATGTACTGGATGCACAATACAATCGTTAAACCTGTGGTCACTTATGCCGCTATAGTTTGGTGGACCAAGACTAAATGAGTTACGTCGATCCTCAAGTGCAGCAACCTGCAACGGCTTGCTTGCCTCTCCATTACCGGAGCTATGCGGACCTGTCCCACACCTGCAATGGAGGCAATCATTGGATTGGCCCCTCTGCATCTCTTCATATGGAAATCCGCCGCCATAAGTGCTTTGAGACCAGGGGCCAGTTCATGTATGTCGAAAACGAAAATTTTTTTTCGTCTCGGGTTTGTGTAGGTCGAAAAATTGAAAATTTTCGCCAGAAGCCGACGAAAGGCACTCGAAAGGTCTTGGGTTATCGAGTTTTTGCATTAGGACACGAACAATTTTCTTTCGACCTATGCGAACGCTAAAATTTTCGTCGAGAAAATTTTTCGACTTCAATTTTTTTTTCGTACGATTATCGTCGTTCGTCATACACGAACCGGCCCCAGATTTCATCCAACTGGCCCTATATGGTCAAAGGACACATGGATATCTTTGACAATTTCCCAAACATTTACATTTGTCGCATATCCGACCATAGGGTTAGTCAACTGCGGTTCCAAAGGAAATTCAGAACGATTATCCCGGATCGTTCAGAGTGGGAGGAATTTATTCTTCCTGGGGATCCAAAACATCTTCACTGGTTTACTGACGGGTCAAAGATAGAACGTGGCACAGGAGCTGATGTCACAGGACCCAACTCCAAGGTCTCGATTACAATGGGTAAAAGGCCCTCTGTTTTCAGACTGAAATACTTGCCATTGCGACCAGCGCTAGGCTTAACCTTGAGAAAGGTCTGAAAGGCGCCAACATTAAAATCTTTTCTGACAGCCAAGCTGCCATCAAGGCACTCTCAACATGGAAGTTTTCTTCCAAAATAGTTGCAGGGTGTTTCGACGTACTTCAGAGCCTGACCAGAAGGAATAAGGTCTCGCTCTGCTGGGTCCCCGGACACCGGGGTATCGAGGGGAATGAGGCTGCAGACAGCTTCGCGAGGGAGGGGTCTGAGACCTCTTGGCATCTCTTGGTCCACCTCCAAGTCCTTGATAGAAGAGTGGATTAAGGGAATAAACCTAGCCTATTGGGAGTCAGTCCCAGATCTTAGACAAGCTAAAGATCTTATAAGACCCTTTGGCCTAAGGAGCACTATCACTTTAAACAGAGTGGACCTAAGGCTGCTGGTGGGTTATCTCACTGGCCATGTAGGACTGCGGTACCACCTCCACAACCTAGGACTGTCTCAAGAGACAGAATGCCTGGAAGGCGACGAGACTTCTACACATATTCTTTGTGAATGTCCTGCTCTGATCTGGCTTAAAAGAAGAACGTTTATCACAGAGTTTTTGAGCCCTGCTCAAGTCCGGTCTTTATCAATTAAAGACCTTCTTGGCTTCATCCGGAAGGCTGATAGTCTGTTCCGCTAGTGGGGTACATACACAATAGGTCTAACTTAGCCGCAGTGTTTACCATGTGGGTTGCCCCCTTATTCCTTTAAAAAAAATACCTAAAAAAACGAAGAAAACACCCCTTTTTCTGGCTAAAAAAAAGAAGGAAGAACAAAGCTTTGCTGCTTGCAAAACTTAAAGCTTCAATATAGCTTCCTAGGAAGCTAATTAGAAGAAAATTGTACAAACTTGCTTTTTGCTAATGACATACAATCCTAAAAAGATATTGATAGTGATACAGGAGGGAAGCACTTCTAACCAACTCAAGCAAAGCTTCTTAATGCATCAGTGAATGCTTCTTTCTATTTCCACACTGGGTATTTACCTTTCTTTCAGTACATGTAAAATTTTTACTTCTTTTTTTTGAAATTTTTGTGCGTAAAATATCGAAATTTTTTACACATTATAAAAAACTAATATTTAGCATATTTTTTACGAAGTTTTTTTATTTTTTTTTATTTTTTTACTCGGCTTTTAAGAATTCGATAAGGTTCAATATTTTATCACTACCTGTTTTTTTTTGTCTTTTTGCTTTTACCTGCAATATTTTTAATAATATAAAATTTTCAAGGTTCTGTTTATATTTTTTTTATACCTTTTTCTTAAATGTTTTTTATTTTTTTATTTATTTTTATTTTTTTATTTTTTTGGTTTTTTTTTGAAGGACTTGTAAAATTTTTGCTCAGCTAGTAGTAAATTGCTATATATTTTTTTTTTAAATATAATTTTATTCTTTTAATTTCCTAATTGGTATATGTTTACTGCAATTTATATTTATATACATATATGTTTCAATGTACATATATTTTTTTAGTTTTATAATTATAAATTATGTTTTTTAGTAAATTAGTAATAACTTTTTTTTGTTTGTTTTAGGAAGGTCTGAGGGTAATATGCTGATATTTTTTGTTGTGTGTTTTTTCATTGACAAAAACAATGTTTTATGTTATTTTAATTAAAAATATTATTAATTTATTATTTTGTGCTCTCATCTGGCAAAGATTTGAATTCTTATCGTTTTATTTTCATAAATTTAATAATATTTTGTTTTTGTTTTTGTATTTTTCATTTATTTTAAAAAAATTAAAAGGTTTTTTTTGAAGATACATTTATATTTTACTTTTATAATTATTTAGAGAAGCACTTTCAACTATCACCTCGGTTTTTTTTTCTTTTATTTATAAAAGTTAATAATATTTTATAATTACTACTTTTAGAATATTGCAGTGTTTTTTTTTACAGAATTTAGCTTATAAGATAGAACTCTCGCTGTGTTTTTTTTGTTTTTATTTATTTTTTACAATTTCATTTTTATTTACAAACAACTTTTGTACAAGAATTTGATTTGTTGAAGCAAATACAAGAGAAATTACTTTTTTTTAATAATATTTGAAATAAATGATTATTTTTATTTATTTATTGGTTTCGCAAATTATATATAAACATTTTTTTTACTGCAATAATTTTGTAGAAAATAAAAATATTTAAACAATAGGAATTATACAAAATTACCATTAGATGATGCACGATAGTAGTGTTTAAATTGTGTAAAATATTAGTTTTGTTTTTTTTTTATTTGGAAGACTATAAGCTCAGAGGTAAGAGCCTATTTGTGTGCTGTTGAACAATTCTATTATAGAATTTGTGTTGTCGAACAGCAAGCTCTAGTCGGACAGGAATGAAAGATTGACAACGCGACGAAACGCGGTTTTTACGAAAGCAGGTCTAATTCAATACTATCGGGATTGAAAAGAAGATGGCTTTCTCGCTTATAGGTGATCTCAAAAGGAAGTTAAGAATTGAAGGAATTACTGTAGAGAACCATCTTACACGATCCACGATACAAATAGAAATAGAAAGAAAACTTGTTTTATAACTAAAAGGATATGGCAAGGCAGTTTCAACACTTTTTCTTCAGGAAAGTTTTTGAACGAATATCAGTTTAACATTATCCTTATGCTAGGACAAGGATATAAAAGATAATTTCGAAAACAGCAATAACAAGCCTTATCGTATCGTTGATCACGTAAAAACCTCTCAACAGGTAGGTATACCGGTTACCGAAAAATATAGTTTGTTGGTTGTTGGCTCGTGTAAAAATACTCAATGAAGAAAAACAAATACGAAAGATTTTTATTTAGATGACAAAATTTGGAAAGATGAAATTCATGCCCTTGCAAGAACTTCAACCCCGGCCCCTGGATGGTAGTGGCATGCTTTAACCCTTGGCGTAACTGTGAGAATGCCACCTTCCACAAACTATCCAAGTGGTGCTGGCCGGTTTGAAGGAAAAACTGAACTGTGATGAACTTTTATCACAGATATTGATGCAATTCATGAGACATATTCTCAACCGTTACCGTGTTCCACCATTGATCATTTCATTGATTGAGGAAACGATAATGGCATTGACGGCCGACGTTCACAGCATAACTACAAAGCTTTTATTCTTTCACATTGATTCTTGGCCTGTTCAAGGTTCGAAGTGTAAGCAGATTTTTTTGTAGGTACATCAAAGTTCAAAGTAAATAAATTAATTAGCAGTCATTAACAATCAACCAAGCTTTTCTCTTCGCATATACGTCAAACCTGGGTGAGTGAGAACTGGGTAAGTGAGAAAACTCTACAAGGGAGAGTAATTGCCAGGTCCCGTCATTTTAACCCTCTAAAACCTCTATTAGTGAGAATTAAAAACCTCTATAAGAGAAAGCCGCTTTTCTCTCGTGGACCTCTATAACTGAGACTTATTTGTTTGTACCTCTATAAGCGACAGTTTAGCGCATGATTTGCTAGTTTTTATTAAATTTCAAGGAGCTACAATGGCTGGGGTGACCGCACACAAGTCATTTCAAATCATGTGTTTCGAGTTTTCCATTGAATTTTCCCATTTAAAACTCGTATCAAATGACGACCCATTGTTTTTCTGTTATTTTCGTGGTACTACACATTGTTTTTCTATCACATTTTATTCGTACGGCCAAATTGGCGTGTGTTCTGACCTACTTGCCGAACTTATTACAGATTAGTGTATCAATTGCAAGAAAGGTTTAACACGCACTCAAAACAAACACGAAAAATCGAGTGTTGCCTTGAGTGATAAACCTTGAAATTAAGTGAAGTAAGTGACGTTACTGTCAAAAACTGCATGAACATGACTGTATCAAAACAGATGAACATGACTTTCTGCTAGAGGAAAATGAGGTTGAAGTTGAACCTAGCAATGAGGATTGGTCCAAGCTTGTGTTTCACGAAACCAGTATGCCAACGCTAACAATTGATGATTTAGTACAAATTGACGACGACGTGGCTACTGCCGGTGAACACACCTACGATATCGTCAAGAATCGTGAGGGCACGTGTACTGACGGAATTGACAGTGAAGATGAAGCCGACATTCACAGATTTTGGATACAGAGATAAAGAATATTCCAAAAAAGTCGGATTTTCTGTTTTCTTTTTGTTATGTCAAATTCTAATGAATAAAACCTATACAATATACATATGTATATTTATTACTACATACATACTTGTATTT
The DNA here is from genome assembly GCA_949987705.1 of Thereva unica. Taxonomy (NCBI): domain Eukaryota; kingdom Metazoa; phylum Arthropoda; class Insecta; order Diptera; family Therevidae; genus Thereva; species Thereva unica. The sequence continues at coordinate 21,568,747 of OX465285.1, read as the reverse complement.
GCTGTATTCGTTTAAACCTGTATAAATGAGAAAACCCACTCCTGAACCTGTATAAGCGAAAAACTTGGATTAGTGAAAAACCTCCATAAGCGAAAAAGATATTGCGGTCCCTTGAATTCTCGCTTATCCAGGTTCGACTGTAATATATTTTACATTTGGTGACCCCGACGTATCGAGAATCATTTGGTGACCCCGACTCTGTTTTCGCCAAGGACGCATACGAACAAGTTGTAACTCTTCAATCCGCTATAGGGAAACGCATCGAGAAGCAGTATCGGAACTTCATAAAAGGCTCAGCCAGCAGGTAGAAGGCATGGAATACAGAAAATGCAACTTCGGCTTTCAACGCTGGAAGAAGATTGGGATAAATTCCAGCATAACAATAGCCAACTGGCTCCATTACAAGAGGAATTCTCACAACATCCTTGTATGAGGAGTTTAAACAGGCGATTCAAACAGCTATCACAGCAGCTACAGCCGGCCAGCCCCACGGTCCTTCGCCTTTTCCACTTTCCCACCTACATAAATTTCCTTCTTTCTTCTTCCCTCTTTACATTCCTGATTCCTTCTGTCATAGCCTTCCTTAGCCCTTCCCCGCTTCACCAAAGCGCATGTCATCGGTTGGTTGATGAGATTCAACTCGTTTCAGGAGGCATAACACTCCAGCGAGTTGCTTCTCGATGCCCCGATGACAAAGTCGCCAGTAATGGTTGGGAGTAGGTGGACTGCAAAATATCGCTGGTAGGTTGTGACAGTTCCTTTCTTCCCCGACTAGAGCTGCTGTTCGACATTGCACTCTATATGAAGAAAATAGATTGTCGACACAGTATAAAGGGCGTTTCCTGTGACTCTAGTCTTTCACATAAAAAAAAAAAAAAAAAAAAAAAAAAAAAAGAAGAGGTCGCAGCATGAAAGGTCACAGATACAGGACCAAAGGCGGGCACCAGCGGCCAGGAAAATGAAACTGAGCTTGAGAAATCAACATATGACAAGGGAGAAGAGCCAACATAGAACAAGCTGAACGGTTACGATGCCAGCATGAGCTCATTACGGCTCGAACGGCTTTTGGCATCCACGAGACGTTAATATAGGATAATGGCCATGCGACATGCGCAAAGAAGAGTACCCGTTGTACTATTGGTAGCAGTTGTTAACAGTTTTTTTAAATTGCCTCAGGACTGGACACTCAGTATCCAAATGCAAAGGAAGACGCTCTAAATGCGAAGAGAGACACAATACCATACTGCACGATGATTCAAAGTCCACTCAGAGACACTTTCACATCAGCAAGAGATCTCAGCAAACTTAGCAGCCGCAACCTAACAGGAGGCACAATATAAACGTTTACCGTCATACGTATTTTTAGCAACAACAATCGTGCAATTAATGGACCATCATGGCAACTGGGTGGAGTTAAGAGTCATCCTCGAATCTGGATTCCAGCACATCTTCGCCACCGAACGATTCATTCGAAGACTTCGTTTCACGCCCCGTAATGAACAGCACAAGATCACTGGGATAGGTGAATTTCCATTAACTAGTCAAGACACATACATATTAAAATAAATTCACGGACATGTGGATTCACAACCAGTTTGGAAGGACTCGCTTGCTATACTACCTCGGGTGGTTTGTGACAGGGAAGGCAACTTCACAAGCTTCAACTTATGATTTTTTCGGAATAAGCCATCTTGAGCAATAAGGATTGGAAACAGGGACCGGTTCTATGGCGAACGACTATAATCGTACGATAAAAAATTGAAGTCGAAAAATCTTCGTTTTCGACATACCGACAACCGGTCCCTGATCTCATTTGTGATGCTGGTGGTTTCAATACGATAGAATTTGGTTGATTTCAACCAAATTCAAAAACATACTTTGGCGATGGAAGCATTTAGTACTCCATCGCAACCAGGCAAACTATTGCCGAACAAACCAATTTGTATGCACGACAAGATGATATTGGAAAGAAGATTGTCACTTCTTGGATGGCAATTAGGAAGTACCTTGGGATTTTCGTCTTTATGTCCATGTATCGACGATACCCTGAAGTGGAAGATTACTAGGGTAAATATGCATTCGAAGGCATTGGACCACCAAAGCTCGAAGCGTTTCTATCAAATACGTAAATACCTTAACTTCAACGACGCGACATCAATGCCAAAGAAAGGCTAGGGCTACGCGGCTAAGATCCACTATTTAAAGTGCGACCAGTTGTCGACGTAAACCGTTTCGATTCCGTTCCGAAACCGCCTCCCCTTTGCGTAAATGAGCAAATGTGCGCCACAAAAATTCGCTCAACATTTCCGCAGTATATGCCCAAGAAACCACACAAATGGGGTTGCAAGTTTTTTGTGCTCTGCGATTCATCTGGATTTTCTTATAAATCCGAAGTTTGTAAAAAAGTTTGATAAAACCACATTTTATACTTTGATAATTTTTACACTTCTTTACACCTCTTTTGGCATACCTTCGAGCTCGTGGTATCTATTCATTAGGTATAATCCGACCGAATCGTATCCCACAAACTTTCGACGGATAAGGATGTTGCATAGAAGGAAAGAGGATATGCTGAAGAATACTTCGCAAATTTATATGGAGTTGAAATATGAATGGTTCTCTGGAAAGATACAAAAGGCGTACGCCTTGCCTCGAGTTATGCTGGTATTCAGATATTTGCAACTGCTTCCGAATCTCAACCGGCAAAAGCTATTCCCTATTACCCTAACAATATTGTTCCATAATAAAGCTGAATTAAAGGTAGACCATTTATTTTTTTCCATTTTTGACTTCAGAATTGGCTATTTCAAACCCTAAACTATAAGCAACTCACACCACGAAAATCAGGCCAAAATGAATAGGGCTTCATATAGTACATACAATCAAGATTTACTTAGGCAAACCTAAATACTTAGATAGTGCTATTTGAGGTCTATAACTGAAGCGCGATCATTTGCTTCCCTTCCACTATTGGTTCAAATTTTCCACCTAAATCGATAGTCGGATACTATAGTCGGTTCCGATAATCGGATCAGAGTGAAAAAATAGCCTAAAAACATGACCAAGAAAATACAGAATCTTTCCAGTGAAAGTACCATCGCAATCGGATTATGCGTTTCCGAGCACGCACCAAAATATTTGAAAATTTAAACACAGGTGGGGAAATGACAATTCCACACATATGTATGTATTAACATTTTGTGTATGGATTAAAAACAACCCGAATTGTAATAATCCCCTTCGAAATTCGTTTACGGGCAACAACACTCCCCTGACCACAACAAAAGTGGCAGTGACACCGTTGAACAGTGATTGGGAATATAAATGAGCGGGTGATTTTGGTTTTGAACGAACGGAATGACACTTTTCTATTCGAATGTACTTTCGTGGTGGGATTTGAGAATCTCACTGTCCATTGAAAAAGCGATTTTCAGATTCCCAATTGTTTTGGCGCGCGCCATACTATTGAATAATGGGTGCAACGAGGTAAACCGGGTTGCAGCTAGTTATATTTATATATAAGATGAGAAAGGCTATTCGATAATTTTAAATATATGTATGTCCTCCCAGAGCACAATATGTAATCCAAAGTACTATTGAATATTTGATTAAGCTAAAAAGTGTTTGTTATTAACATTATTTGGCAGGTTTCTCTAATTAAACAAATATTGTATTTTTGTTTTGTTGCAAAGTTTTTATAAATGAAAATCCCACAAGACCGCTGCATGAATGAATAATAATAATAATTAATAAAAAAAAGTACAAACTTGAATTTTCGGATAAAATTGTATGAAATTTTTAATGATCACTAATAATATTAAATTCATTAAAATTAAATATTAAATATGTCTCTTTAAATCGAAAATAACCAAATGCATTTTTGTTTTGAACTTTCAGCAGGCATAACGATTTAGGCCTCTAGCTCTTTTTTGGTTTTTCTTTTTTTGTTTTTTAAATTTTGTCCACATATATAAAAAGGAAGAATTATATTATTTTTTTTTTGTTTTTGTTTTAATTTTACTTTACAAGGAAACGTATTTTCACATTCAAAAAACAAAATAAAGAAATATTATCAGTCTTTTTACGAGCGTTTGTTTTTTGTTTTTTTTTTTCTTAAAGTTTTTAACAATTTTGTTTACTTTTTTTTTGTTTTTGTTTTTAATAATTTATTATTAAGTAATACATTTTTTCTTTACTTTTTTGTTTATTATATAAGAAAAGATTGGAGAAATCTCTTATTTTTTTCATTTCATTCATTTTTTTTATTATTAAAGAAAAAAATTGCGCGTAATTTATAATATCATTAATATTTTCATTTCTTTATAAAATTGACATTTGTATATTTTTTCTAACATTTTTTTAACCTTTTTTTAATATTTTTTTTTATTTAGCATGTTTTTATTTTGTTTATAATTTATAAAAGTTTTTTTGTTTTTTTAAACAGCTTTAACAATAATTTATGTGAACTGAAAATGTTATAAATATTATTTAAAATAAATTTAAAATTAAATTAAAAACATATTTAATGAAATAAATTAACAAATGTCGTTTTGAGAGAATATTTTTAATTATTTATTGAGCAGCAATATAGTGTAATTTTTTGTTGTAATATATGAGTTTGAATTTTAGTGATATGAATAGTTTATATATGCTTCTTTAAAAAATAAATAAAAAATGCAAATTAATATTAAATGAAAATTTCCGATCTGAATAAATTACACTTTTTTTAATTTTTTTTTTATATTTATTTAGGGGTCCGTCCATAAATTACGTGAGGTGATTTTTGCGATTTTTCGACCCCCTCTCCCCCCTTGGTGAGATATCGTGAGATTTCTCTCGACCTCCTCCAACCTAAATACGAAATTACGTAAAAAAAACGTAACGGTCGTAACCACAGCAAGGCTGGCCATTCCTTTGAATATAGGACTGCAGGAAAGGCCCTCGCGTAGAAAATCCGTGTACGTAACCGCATTTAAATCTAGTGAAAGGCGTGTAAAAAGTTCATCTACACAAAGTTGGACCGGCAGGCCGTGACCTGAAAGTTTTCACCTTGAGGCCAAGTACAACTATATACGCTGAACGGAAAGCAAGGCGCGAGCTAAGCGTGAAAATTATACACACTCGCGTTCGCGCTTGTTTGCGGATGTTCACGGCGTGAGACTGGAACCGCCTTGAAGTTTTCGTTGAGGTGAGTCCATGAACATTTTTGAATTAATAACCTGCTATGCTAACCAGTCGTTTTCGCCTGTGTGTCTGTAGGGAATCATGATTTCATCTGCATGCCACGGCCTGTCAGGCGGATACCTGAAGTATCATCCCTCAGTTAGATTGAGTCAAGCTTAGTGGTGTCGGTCGACCTGGTCTGACAGGCCACTGCCTACCGGCGGCCTGTAAGTGAATGGGGGTCTTTAGTGGAGAAACATGTTTTACTTAATTTAACCCAGTTTTCTTGTCATTTTACACTGTTTCTTTAAAAGACATATTTACGTGATATTTGCCGAGACCTCCCCTCGCCCCCACGTGAGATTTGGTGAGATTCGGCTCGACCCCTACCCCCCCTAAACGCCTCACGTAATTTAAGGACGACCTCTTAAACTATCGACCTGAAAGTATAAAATCAAAAATTTTTATTTAGGTAAAAATTTGCAATTGTAATCAAATTTAGTTTTTGGACTAAGCACATAATATTTTATACTATTATTAAATCGGATTAATATTTCGTATTTTATGTAAAAGAAATCATTCAATTAATTGTTATTAAATTTTTCGTTACTTTTTTACCTACAGATAAACAAAATTTGATTGATAGTATGTATATAAGAATTTAAAGCATTTTTATGTGTTTTTAATTAGTTATTACGAGTACATATATTATGTATGTATGTATATTTCCCCCATTTATAAGTTCTAAGAAGCACTTGATAAAATTGATAGTCGAAATATAATTTTCATCATACTTTTTTTTTAAATTTTAAAATATTGGTTTAACTTCTCCAAAATAATAAAAAATAAAATTTACATAAATATTATGTTACTAAAACATATTTTTGGGCAATACGCAACTCTTTTTCGCTCAACTTAATACTTTTCTGTTTTTTTTTTCTATTTTTTTTTGTGTTTGAAATTTTTATAATTTAGGATTGGTTTTTGATTAGTTATATTTTTTTTCATTGATTGATATTTAAATTTTAACTTAGTACATAACTCAATTGTGTTATATGCTATTTAACAATCATTTGATTTTTTATTTCTTGGTCTATTTATTTTATTTCAGTTTAATGTGGTTTGCTTGAGATTTTTTTGATATGAGTAAGTAAAAATTAAAAAAAAAATAAATATAAATGTTTTTATAGTTGTTGTTAACAATGCCATGTACATTTTTGATATTATTAGTTCAGGTTTCTAAAAGAACTTGAAAATTTTGTTGGTAATATTTTTAATTAAAAAATAATCTGTAAATTTCAATTAAAAAAAAAACAAATCAATTGAGATTGTAGATAATATAATTTAATGCATCCTTGTTAGATTTTAATATCATCACATACATCGTCTAGGATATTTTTTGAGATTTTTCTGGATATTCCAATGTATATGCGAATGCCCAACATATGCATATATACGACTTTGCCTGATGTATGGTATCATAAATTGAGTAGCTATATTTAATGATATCTATAATTCTACAAATCAAGTACCAAGATCTAAATCTAGTTATTATAGCACATTTCGGTTCTTTCCAATAAAGCAATAGAAAATGCTACCTGTGGACTGCCTGATGAAATAATAGAATTGATAAAAAAGCATTATACAACGATTCTAAACGTTATTCATAATGGAATATTATTCGACAGCTTTGAGATTCAGCGTTCAGTAGTACGACATGGATACAAACTTTTCGTCGTTTAAGTTCTAACACCACGTAAGTCAATTTTTGGCGGTTTTGACATTTTGATGCCATTTATTACAGAATTAGAAGAGGCGTCGTTTGAGCCATTCAGAGGCAAGCAACGTCCAATATAAGAGTAGTGTGTACACAAATTTTGAAATGGTATCGCAATAGTATCCATGTAAAATTGTGCAGTTTTTTCGCTCTCCTGTAAAGTCGTAATTTTTGACTTACGTGGTGTTAGAACTTAAGCGACGTTTTGCCAGTACTCTTGGGTGAGTTCAAAAATTCAACACTGCCGCAACACTGCAAAATTCAGCAATTAGAAGCCTGTAGCTGAATTCTGCAGTGTTGCGGCAGTGTTGAATTTTTGAACTCACCCCTTACTCTATAATAACGAACAATATCCTTGTCAGCCCTCTAGATCAATTGCCTCCAAACTTGACTGTCCACGTACCCTTATGGCAAAAATAATCAAAAATTATACCCTCTAATAAGGAGAGCATAATTGTACCGTCACCTCTTCGTTGGTGCCACATGAATAACCAACCGACGAAGGACGTACCCGGGGGTATAGCTGGGCCACCCTAGCAGATGGGGTATAATTCATGAATCCGGTATTCTAGGTTGGGGGTTGGCCGAAACGTTGTCAACCTCTCTTCGGAATTCAACTCGTGTTATGGAATCGAGAACTCAGCCTCGGAACCGTCAGGATTTACGGCAAAGACCTCAGCAACGTTCCAGGACTAATGATTTAAGGATTAACGATATAAAATTTGCAGCATAGAATGTAAGAAAATTATAAAGACCTGGATGGCAGATGGCTGAAATGAAAGATGAGCTATGACGATATAGAATATTCATAGCAGGACTACAAGAACTAAGATGGACTGGTAAAAGAGTCCGAGAACGAATAGACGCTACGATATTCTACAGTGGCAATAGTTACTCCAGAAGAAACTTTGGGGTAGGTTTCTGTGTGCTTAAACCTCTAATCAACAACGTAATAGACTTCACCCCGCTTATCGATCGTATCGCGACCCTAAGGCTGGTTGGCCGCACATTGGATGCGTTTTCGTACGAATTTGTTTTGTACGAACACGCGCGAATACGTGCGAACAATCCCGATACTCCGAGAACTGTGATACCTCGCACACTAGTTGCGAGCTAGTCGAAAGTGTACGGGGGCATACTTCCGACATCCGAAATGTATCCCAGCGTACTCGGATTTTTTATGCATTGATATTGAAAAAATTATTAATTTGGTGTGTGGCCACAAATGTTTATGGGATCAAAGTGATTCGATATTCCACTTACGTGATCATCAGTAAAAATATCTGGTCTTGAGGAAGTAACAGTGTCAGATTGGATCGTATGGTGCTTAGAATATATTCAAAGGTTTCTTTATCCATGCGTAGATAACCATGAAATAGCCCGGGCTCATTATTTAAGCCCGCCATAATATGATGGAATTCGCCAAATTAATCTCTTTTTAAATAAATTTCACGCACCCATCCGCACCCGGTTCTACGATGGCTATTGCGACGACGTTGCAGTCTTGGAATCAGCGAAGAATTGTCTAGCCACAGGTTACAGTCACTACTGGCATTTAAACGGAGAAAAACGCAACCAGTGTGCGCGCTCAGTTTGGACGCCCAATAACGTACGTTTACGTATGATACAAATTCGTATTCAATGTGCAGCCAGCCTAAGAATCAAATCCAGATTTCATAATATAACATTCATCAAGGTGCACGCGCCAACAGAAGAAAAACCAGAACAAGAAAAAGATGATGACTTCTATGAAACTCTTAAAATGGCTTATGACCAAGTCCTTTCTTACAACATGAAAATCGTATTAGGCGACTTTAACGCTAAAATGGGCAAGGAACCATATTATTACCCCTACACTGGTAAGTTCTCGTAGCACGAAGTATCTAACGACAACTGGCACGTAATGGCCGAATTCGCTATGGCAAGAGTTTGACAAAAGCTAGCACCTGGTTAAACCATAAGAATATACACAAAAGGATGTGGACATCACCAAATCGACCATGTTCTAGTTAACAGGGTGAAACACCGGGTTTTTTCCTATAACTCGGAAACTATCAACTTTTCTTAAATAACCTTGCTATTTCGTTGGGAAGTTAGCTACAATCTCTAGCAAATATTGACTACTCATGAAAAATACAGAACTTTTATCGTTTGAACCACCGTTAACCTAAATACAAGAGAATTCCCACGGCCCCTTTCAATGCCCGAGATTCGTCAAGCAAGGAGCTGGAAGTACTGGCAGACGCATATCTAATCAGAAAGATCATTTTAGGCCTCATGATAAGTTAGATTAGGGCCATTGTGCTGAAAGTCGAGTCGTGCTTCGTGATAAGTCGTTCGAGTTCAAGAAAGTGACGATGTTTCAGTTGTACTGAAAGCTGTGATTTGACTGAAACGTCACTTTGTTCAACTCTAAACGACTTGCCGTATGGTGACGACAGACTTTCAGCACAAAGGTGTAGATGTAGGGCTGCCTGCAGGGCGACCGCAGGACCAATTTTGGCCGTTTAGATGCCACAGCCTCGTGCACCTAAGGTTAGATGGTTGTTTAATCGAGTGTGACGGATGTCTGAAGCCATGTTGTTAACTTGAGGGAGCTTATCAGCGCTCTAAACTCTAAACTGGGACTCTCTTTTATATCTTCCAGAACGTAACTGCCTAAGCCGAGCATTTACACAGGCAGTGAACGAGCCCATGTAGGGATCCTAGGATATATGGAGAGAAGTTAGGTGAATCTGAAAGTCAAACACGGTATATAGCCGAAAGAAGGATATAAAGCTATAAAAATACGTATTCTCGAAAACTCATCCCGAAGAATAAATGACCAAGCAGTAGTTTTGGTGAATGAGAGTCCCACAAACCCGACAGGCAGCTCTACACGCTGTTATAAACACCCTCCAACGTTGGACGCTTGAAGGAAGGATGCACTGTGTGGCCGATGCTCGAACTACGAGTCAAGCGTCCTACGTTGGTGTTTGGGCACCTTCGGTCTGTTGTCGGTATTGAATCAAACGTTCGAAGCCAACATTCGCATGAACATTCGCCGCATCGTGTAGACCCGTCTTAACGATAGTCCTGGTAGCCAGTAGTGCAAAATTCTCCGCAGGATCATAGGCGCAATAAATGAAGAAGGTGCCTGGAAAGTACCAGTTGTACCAAATGTATACAAAGAAGAGGACATAACCAAAAGCATCAATATCTCACGCCTTCGCGGGTAAGCACATGCAATGAGAATGCCTGAATTTCCAAAATTCTTGTTCCTACAAACTCCATAAGGAAGCAGACCACAAGGAAGACCTAAAAGAATTAAATGGACTTCTGCACAATTAAGATTACCAACCGAAAATGTAAGATGCAAGACTAAGAACGATGAACAAGTGTTCTTCAGGAGGCCAGAGCTGGACAGACGCCTGTCGCACCAGTGATGGTGATCATGTGGTAACTATAACCTCCCAAAGCCCGAATATATTTCTTTCTTTAAAAAAAACACCTGTCAGACCAAATTAACAAACAAAATAAACAATTTTTACGAACTAATAGCTTGCAATTACAACATTGAAGATGAACTATATATTCTATTATATGTTCTTCTTCCTAATGAATATTCCTAAGTTTCAAATGTTTTAATACTTCTTTGGGTTATAAAATAGTGCTTTCAGATCACTTTTAATGAATATTGTTTTGTTTGTTTCAAATGAAGTTATTTGCATGAAACTTTTCTATAAATGTCCACAAATGCCGGATGATAAATTTTTTGGAAACATGAACATTAAAATATTAAAAAAAAAACTAAAACTAAAAAAAACAACCGTGTATTATCTGCCATTTCTTGCAATTATAATACAAGAATATACCAACCAGTTTTGTTTGTTGTAAATTTGTTTTATTTTTTTATAATTTGTCAATAAATCAATAAATATTTTTTTGTAATTCTTTATACAACATAAGTAATTATATAATAATTGGTATTGTTTGTTTAATAATTTTTGTTTTGTTTTAAAAATTATATATATATTCATATTTTTGTTTTTTTAATATATAATCCTCTTCATATTTTTATTTTTGTTGCATTTTTTCAGTTTAGACTGTACGTATTTTTTTATTCAATAGCATTTTTGTTTTATATATATATAATTTTTTGTTTTTTGATTTTTTTTAAGCTTAAATTTTTAAAGTTTTTGTTCCTAGTTTTTTTTTCATTTTTTCATAAATAGCCCTACTTAGCAAATTATAATAAAACTGGTAAAAAAGTTCTGTACAAACTACTTTATAATGTGTAATAATAAGTTATATTTAAAACTGCTTTTCGCGTAGTGTTTATTTTTTATTTTTTTATTTTTATTTAGATATTACTCTTTTTTTTCTTCTTCCCTTGTTTTTTTATTTATAATTTTAATTTATGTTTTTTTTGTTGTAAGAAATAGTATTAAAATCAAAGTAATATTTTTGTTTGTTTGTGTTTTTTAAATTGATTATATTTATATTGGTATATGTATTTTTTTCTTATTTGTTTCAACAATTCAAAATATTTACAATTTTGCGAAGCATTAACAAAATTAACTAACACTTTTCTTTTTTTATAAATGCCTTTGTGTCCCTATATTTCTAAGATTTATTTTTTTAAAAATTACCCATAAAATTATGGAAATTATTGCAAAATAGTGGGTTGGGAATAATAAACAAAACAAAATATAAATTAGTATTAGTACCAGCAGTTCTGTTTCCTTTAATTAAAGTATGCACTGATTAGAGCTGAATGAGGGATAAATTTTATAGTATCAGACTTTTTAAGAACAGTCTTGTTTTGAAAACCCCATTTTGGAATTAAGAAGGAAAAAGAGGTTCCAGTTATTTTTTTCGTAAATATATAAAATTTCAATACTAGTTCCTGGTTTCACAGTGCAGAACTTGAGTCTAAATCTTAGCGTTGAGGTTCTCTTTACCTCAAAACACTATTGTTTGAGTCCTATGCTATCAGAGCTTCGAAGTAGGGATGTTACGAATGTTCACATAATTTTAAACATTCGCATTGCTTGCACAAGATGTACAGAATCAAGGTAATGTCAAAAATTACCCACAAAGATACGACGCTCTCAAAATTTTCCATAAGCTCCCTTGCGAGTGAATATATCAATCGACAAGGTGCAAGCGAGACAAAATTCAATTTAAAAACAAAACAAAAATCGAAGAAAGAGAGGGTAAATAAAGAAATGTTATATCACGAAGTGCGAAAGAGACGCACTGATTTCTCTTCTCCGCAATTTTTTGTGCCGTCTGGACTTTTATTTTGCTTGTGTGAATTCATGTACCATATTCGTGTACTTCCTGCTCTGCATGTGTTTGTGTAGTTTGCCGTTGCTCCGCCCTCTCGCCATTCCGGAGCGCGTATATGAATAGAGAAGTTGATTTTTACTTTGAGCTGATTTTTACTTTCCTTTTTCTTCGCACAGAAACGATTACATTGTCGTATCTTTCTGAGTAATTTTTGGTAATGTAAAAGAGACTGATAACTATCGTAGAAAAGGAGCACCTAGTGCCGTCAGCACTAATACAGAAACGACAACAACTTCGATTTTATATGGTGACCGCCACTTGGTTACTTCAGCACTAAAATTACATTTCGCTTTTACATTACCTTCTCTGTATACCGTGTGGCTCGCACATATCTAAGCGCTCCAACGATCAGCGAGTTAGCAATAGTTCAGTGCAGCCGGACTTATATATGTAGGAGCCCCTTAAGGTCCCCATTTACATACACGCCGCAGGAAGGCCTATGAAGGCCATACATTACTCAATGTGACCGAGGGAAGAGGACTTGAGGCATACGCCTGACAGGCCGTAGACTGCAGTTGACCTCATGATTCCCCACATACACATAGGCGAAAGACGACAGTTTAGCCTCAACGAAAATTTCAGACTGAAAGACCATAATTACATGCGTATTCAATTTTGACTCACATCATAACTTTTTTGTGTATGATTCGTGTATTATACGATGCACATAATTTTCTGCCTTTTCTCCGTGTAACGATAGTAAATGTAAATGCGAATTCTCGTGAATTCCAGTGAACAAAGTTATTCTTGAGTTAGTGTAATTTGCGATGATACTGAATTTTTTTTGGATTTACAAGTGAGGCCCAACACATACATTTCGCTTCGCCACCTTGTCAAAAAAAACCGGTTTATTGGAAATATTGGAAAGTGAAGCTGGGAAAGTGATAGTAATATTCGTGTACTATACCTCAATAGAAGTTCAGATCTTCAGACACGGACTGACTATAAATATCCACATACACATAAACTTTATGGACTACAGACCCAAGGAAGGCGACCGGCGGCCTGCATGTAAATGGAGGCTTTAGAAATCGCCTTTTGGGCGAAAAGGCTGCAAAGTTGCCCTTTTCTGAAATATAATATTTCTGTATTGACTATTCAATTCTAGAAGAAAGAATACCATTACTGTATAATAACACTGGTCTAATGTTCTAATATTTTTGATATCCTATTGCAAGTAATAAAAAAATGAGGCCTTAATGCTACTCCTATACATTCGCATTCCGAACATTGGCATTGAAAAATATGACATTCGTAACATCGGGTGAGTTCGAAAATGCATCACTGCGGTATCACTGCCGTATTCAGCTACAGACTTCCAATTGCTGAATATTGCAGTGATACCGCAGTGATGCATTTTCGAACTCACCCATCCCTACTTCGAAGGCTGAACTTGAGATCCATTCAAAGATATGTATATAGCAAAGGCCAGTATACCCATTCTGTAAATAGCCTTCTACATACCAGTGATTAGGCTAGTGCTGACGTACTGCTTTTTCACATAATATAACAAATTCATACAAACCCACGTCAAAAGAGTGGCATGTCTCTCTAATGAAGTAAAAAAAAATTCTCGATCTACTGCCGCCTATGTAATCTATACATCAGATTCAGGGAGACAAGCTGTACGGCCCTAAGGGTAGGTAGAGAAGAAGTATGATCACAGCGATATACTGCGCTCTCTACCACTGGGAATTGTACGTCAGCCATCTTACGGCTTGACATCGAAATCGGTTTCAATGTCTAGATCCCTACCAAATAGGACTGAATTGTCTAGGCGAAGAATTTGCCTTTGCTTTCGTAGTTCTTATAGCTTACCACACCACATACATAACATACATAACGCTCCTTTAATCTCCCATGGAACATAGGGAGGAAGCAGTTGTCCCCCAGCCCTTTGCGCAATAGCTTTTCGCTCTGACCAGGGCCTCTGCTAATAGGGTTCTCCTCCACGTTGTTCTAGATCTTCCGACTCGACGGGATCCTTGCGAATTAATCAAGGGCCTGTTTTGCTATATTTTCGTTTTCACGTGGCAAGGTTTGGTAAATTCAATTTCATTTCCTTCGCCTGATTCGGTTGTCTATCTTTTCTTGACCCTATAGTTCTTCTTTAAAATTCTCTCTTGCCAGTGAATTTTTAGGATACGACGTAGGCACCTGTTGATGAAAACTTGTAGGCGCCTTGTGATGAATTGGGTGACTTTCCATGTTTCGCAACCGTACAAAAAAAAATGTCTTAACGTTGGAGTTAAACAGCCGCAATTTGGTGTTAATTGAGATCTCCTTTGATCTCCATATGCGGCATGCCACACCACATTTGAACATTTGCAGCAGTAGGAACATGTGCACCTTCCAAAGCTGAATAAGCCAGTTAGTCAGTAAGGAATCCATCGTTCGATAAGATAAAATGCCCTCTGAGCAGTGTAAGCATTGTATGTCCTTCACGAGGAGGTATAAAACCACACCTTTAACACACTGGCTGATAGGGACGCATGCAACCAGCTTAGATCTTGAAACCGAAGATTTTTGCAGAAGCTGTAAGAATCCGGAGGAAAGTTTATTACATCTCGTCTGTGACTGCCCAGCCCTAAGCTGAAGGAGACTAACCACATTTTGTGAGCCCTTTCTAAGCAAGCTTGCGGAAATCTCCAAGATTGGGATCTCGCAACTTAGAAGATTCATTACTTCCTCGGGATGGTTTAGCAAAGAAGCGACACTTTGACATCATCCTTTTAACCTAAATGTATGAGCTTAACCCAACAGCTTAGCCAGATCTAACCTATCCTATGTAACCTCGGGTGATGCGCAGTAGGTTACTTCCTAAAACGGAAAAAATGACGCTTGTGAAAAGCGCAATTCAACTTCGGAAAGGGAAGGCCTACGACTGATACAGTCTATATGGTGTTTAGCTTCGAAAAGTCGGCAACAGAGAAAAATTATTGATCCGTCCACACTGATACCTTCGACGACATTGTTTTTAACTCGGCAAAACATCTAAGTACCTACGTAGCTGTAGGGTTGCCTCCAGTGCTACCGTGGCCAATTAACTAACGCTTGGCGCGCCGTTTTTTTTTGCCACAACTCGTGTACCTCGTGTTCAGTGGTTATTTGGTCGGGTGTGACGGATGCGTAAGTGGAAGCTTACAAGTGATCTTATCTCCAGTTTTAAGATTTTTTGGAAGATATCAAAACGTAACTGCCTAGTGTGCGCAGCATGGCTTTACCCGAGGTCTAGACGAGACATATTTTCTGTCTTTTGACAACTGTCTTGTGAAAGAATGAGTCTTTCGTTTTTGTCCAGGCCCTATTATAAGCTAGATAGACGCTGATCTGATGAGACTGATGAACTCCTACACAATGCTGCAAACCCCGTCCTGCGGGTTTATGGGATACTAGAAGGCTTTAGGGAATTCGAGTCGTACATAACCGTGAGGCAGGAACATACCTATTCTAATAACAATCTCTCATTATGCAACCAGGCATGAAAGAAGACTTAAAAATAATGTTATTTTTGGTTTTAAAGAGGGTTTTCATATTTGGTAGATTTTTTCACAAAAAAAAAGTTAATACTTTAAATGCATCAGGGGTATGATTAGTTATGAAGATTCATAAGCTACTGTTAAATATTTACCTATCGTTTGCTTGAGACCTCTAAGCCAGTGATGATTTCGTGATGATGTATGTAAATAATTTCAATAGTATAATTAAGTTTCTATCAGATTAAGGGATGATAATTCGGAATGCCTTTGATTTTGTTTAGTTCACATTTGCGACATATGTATGTTAGTGATTTAACCTCTATTTAATATCATTAATTGTGATAGACGCTTTCTGAATTTAGTTCAAAGATGAAGGCACAACAAAAGAGGCTTTCAATTTTGATTAGTAAGTAGTTAACTGAAAAGATGTTTGTTAGCTTTTTTTTTCTTAAGGAATTCAATCTTACCATAGCTGTTAAGGTAAAAAGCCTTTAATTCTTCAGAATTTGGATTTCGATTCAGTCCTGCGGTTGATGCAATTTTAATGAAGTTTGTATTGTATTTTTATATAATCATAACTAAATCGTTTCTTCTTGAATGGCACATTACATGTTTAGGCGGCTAATTTATTGATTGTTAGTCCAATGTAATCAACTAGCACTATGTAAAGCCTTTTTGTCCATGTAGTTTTTCTCAGTTACTCCAATATACTTTAAGTTATGCTATAGATACTACATATTCCTTGGGTTATTATGATGTGCTACTAAGCATTGAGTCAACTACATTAAATCAATGTTTAAAAATGTTTCTATCGATATTTAAATTGTTAAATATTTACATTTTACTAGAACAAGGCTCTCTACCTGCTGACCGAGTTCCATGAAACTAATTAATGCAACATATGTTATAGATTGAACTTGCAGCCGTAAGAAAATTATTTGTTGGGAAAACATTGTACAGTAATCCCTCCGTCTGCGCGGTTTTCGATTGCGCGATTTCGCAATTGCGCGTCCAAGTTTTTAATACCAAATTTTCGGGTTGAATTTCGACCCAAGGTACTAAAATTGTATGGGTAACAAGTATGTAGTAGACGGCACAAGCATTACGAGACGAGATCGAATCGAAAAAAGATCGCGAAGCTTCGAGAAGACTTCGAGTCGAGATCAATATCGAAACGAAATAGATTTGTAAAGACGGAAACAGAATGCTGTAAGCAAATCGCTTTGAGGATCTGATAACGACTCGTAGTAGAGACTTTAAATCGAAGAGCTCCTTACTTATTTCAAGTTTTTGGCGAGAGAATTTGGACTCGTAAACGTTAAAGCGACGAGTCGAGAACCAAGCTTCGACGAGCGCTCATAAGATTGAACAGACTGCGATGGCTCGGACACTTTGTACGAGCTTCATAAGATAGAATGCTAGCAAGGACTTTAAACGGTAGACCATCAGAAAGGAGAAGAGTAAGGCGACCAAGAAATAAGTGGATGGATGACGTACTAGGAAGATATACGGAAACTTCATATAACAAATTGGAGTGAGCTAGCAAGACGTAGACTGAAAGAGGAGACTTCGAGAGGCCCGAGTCCTTCAAGGAATGTACCGCCATTTAAGAAGTTGAAAGTCGGGGGTGACCACGGTTTGACTATTATTCGTTGTAGAAAAGTTAAACCGAAAATTTTAAAGTGTTTTTTTGCTTGTTCGCACTTTGTCTAACATCTGGAACCTAACCTTCTAATTCATACAGATACAACGCAGGATTCAGAGTACGCGGTTTCGTTTTTGCGCACTGTTTTTATAGAACGTATCTACCGCACAGTTAGAGGGTTTACTGTACATACTCAGTTACATTTTTTAATAGAACTAAGCGCAGATAAAATGATTCGAGTCTTTCTGAGCAGTGCCGGCCCTAGGGTAGAGCAAGTGGAGCGGTCGCTCTAGGCGCCAGGTGGCAAGGGGCGCCAAAATGAGCGTTAAAAGCAATTTCGAGCTCCTTTTGAAATAAGGCAATTTTTGATTTTTGCAATTTTGATTTTTGAAAAATTTGGTTATTATTTATTTAACACGGCACGTGGCTCCGTTTAGAAAATATTTAGGTTTAAAATCGAAATTTTGCATTTAAACTATTCAAAATTCTTTGTTTTTTTAGCATTCTTGTCACAAATATGCCTTTTTAACCATAGTTTTTTTTTTTACTTTCGTTTCTGATGCACCAAACAATTACCTGCCAAAATTGGAAAGCTTGGACAATTTGCTATGAATAATGTCGGCCTTTATTGCTATGGCCTTTACTTTTGAAGTTATAAGGACAAGACAAGACTGCAAGAGCAAGATAGCAAGACTTTCTGCTCATCACTAAGTGCCAAAAGTCTTTCAGTGATAAGCACAAAGTCTTGTCTTGCACATTCAGCAAGACCAAGACAAGACTGCAAGACTTTTTGCAAGACTTTCTGCAGGACTTTCTGCTTATCACTGCAGTTTTGGCTTTTCCTGCCCTGTCTTGATCTTGCTTTGATCTTGCTAAATGTGCAAGACTAGGCAAGACTGCAAGACCAGTCTTGCTCATCACTACCTACTAGTCCGATCAAAGTGAAAAGGGAACCTAAGCAATGCGGGTCAGTCACCAACGAGATAGAGGGAGAACATGTAGTGTATATCAGTAATTAAATACGCAAGTGCCGTAACTATCTCGGCCTAGTAAAAGTGCGATCATAACCTCCTCGTGGTGGCCACTGGAAGCTATCCTGAAATATATGGGCTAACTAGATCGGACCTACCAAGCCAAGATGTAAAGTTATCGTGTCGAGGGCTGCATGGCAGTGGGTAGGTTTTGCACTCTCGTTTAACGATCTTCTTTCGAGAGCTCCTTCTGGTAACAAAAAAATGGGCAGCACCAGTTCCCATATAATCTAGGGGGAGCATTCCCATCATCCAGGGTAACAGGGACCACAGAAATAAAAAAATACGGGGTAGTCTAGCAAGTAGCCTTCTACTCGAACAACAACAAGCAGATCCAGACCGCCGCCGTTCTGCCCAAAGGTTCTGGACTCAGTAAAGGATCAATGCAAGAAGGGCTGGAGTGGAATTAGGGAGCTCATAGTCCTTACTATAGCCCGCTTTCATGAACTCCTTACCTAGAAGGCAGGACTGCGACAAGTCACTTGTTCCAGCGATCTGGCCCATAAATATGAGCTATATGGATGTAGAACAATAGGCCATGGAACTAAAAAAAACCCAAAGGGATTAGCGGCCTTAAAATCTGATTGATCAGGTAAAATTTTCGGTCTGAGCCGACAGTCGAATACGATATCTGCACCTAGTCGGATCGGAGCAAACAAGTAACTTAAAACATACACCCAATACTACTGAATCTTCCCGTGAAACTCCCCTCGCAATCGGATTGGCCATTTCAAAGATTAGCCTGGACAGACAGACAAAAATTTAAAAATACTAGAACCGGTTTTAATAACATGTACATAACCATATGGGATTAGAAAATGACAATTACATATTTTGAAGCCACAGATTTCTTATTCTATATTAATGCAAAAGATAAACTGAGATTCAATTTATGTGAAGTGAAAGCGTTGACAAAAGGGCGCCGAAAGACAATCTCGCTCTACCCTGATCAAGGGCTAGGGCCGGCGCTGTATTTGGGAATGTGTTAGATCTGTATATAAATGCAAATATCACAATTCATATAAAATTTCAGCAATTATGCATATGATATTTAAAGAAAATAGAGAGCTAGTAACTAACGGAAATATTAATTTCGTATTTAAATATAATAATAAAAAAAATCGATGTTTTACAACAATAAGTTATATATAAAAGATATCCGTTTGCACGTTGTCCTTAAAAATAAAGTAAAAAAAAATTCGCAAAGCCTCTAAATAAATAAATTTTGGAATAGAATTTAAAAAAATGAATTTGTGAAAACAAAACATTATACATTATCTTATCAACATTTTGCTGTTTGTTTGTTTTTGTTTTTTTCCATTGCATTCAACTCTACTTTTGTGAATCTACTCTCATAACATAAATTTTTATCGTTTAATACTACATTATTAAGGATGTCTAAAAATGGCTTTTTAAATACTAATAATATTCAGATCACTATTTTTGTTTTGTTTTTTTATATATATATATATCCCTAGCAAGTTTTTTGTCGTTATCAAATCAATTTCGAATTTCTTCCTTGTATGTATATAAGATTTTTTTACTTATTTATTTGCAATGTTTTTAATACTAATTTAGTATAAATATAATTTAAATTTTTCTAAGTTAATTTACAACTTTTTTTATTTATAGCTGAGTTTTTTTTTGTTTTTTTTTGTTGTTTTAAAAATAAATATAAATGAAGATCCATACGCTTCAAAAACTTTCGTTATCTTCCCAGTCTTCAGATTTCAGCACTAGCATGTCCAGTTCTTTTGGATCAATAGAGCAGCTATTCCTCCTGCGGCGGTTTAAGTTTGTCCATTTCCGATTGAGGCTGGCAATGTTCTCGTTAAGCTGTGTTGAAAATAATGTTGCTGTTACACGGATCGGGGTTGTTGTGATTGTATTAGATCCATTCGGTTGGTTACAACAATTTGATGATAATTCTTTATCATTATTATTATGATGGACAGACAACGATTGTAAATTTGGCAGCACTTTCAATTGATAATTTCTGAACTGTGTCTTTTTGTGATTATGATGATGATGATGTTGATGTTGTTGATGATGATTATTGGAGCTTGTTGTATTTAATGATGATTTATCGGTGCTGTTAATGAGCGGCATGGATTTAGTGTTATATATCAATCAATCCCGATATATATAACTACAGTTCTTTGGGCTTTCTTGTGGGCTGGGACTGCTAGACGGTGGCGCTGGACTAGAACTACTGTGCGACATAACTGGGGATGAACCTGAACTTGAATTTTGTGGACTGTCAGATCGATGTTGAGTTACTGTAAATAAATTATTGTTAGTATTGTATATCACTTAATATTTAAACCACATTGAATAGAGATAGAGAGTAAGCAATTTTTTTTAATGTTAAAATATAAGTAATAATAAAAGACGACTTTAATTATTTATTTAATTGTTAAATATTTCATAATACTCGTATTATTAATTGCCAATCAATACTTTTTGAGTTAATAAATGTAAAAAATTCTGTAATATTTTTAAGTCAAGAGTTACCACTGCAGAAATATCATGGAAATTTCAAAACTTTTGGAGTTTTAATTTATTTGACGAGAACCCTTCAATCGTAGAATGCTTGGAACATACATTTCACTAGATAAACGCATGACCGCAAACATCAATGAGGATAATCCTCATTTGTAGCTTTATTTATAAACATCAATCCAGATTATCCCGCGTGAAATCAAAGATTGAGGGTAAGAAGTCGTCCATTAATTACATGAGGCGTTTAGAGAGGTGAAGGGTCCAGCCGAATCTCAGCCAATTTCACATGGAGAGAGGGGGAGTCTCGGCAAATATCACGCATGTAATTTTAAATAGCGTAATAGTAAAATAGCGAAGATGACGTGGATGTCATCAGACGGAGAAACAAATAATCAAATTGACCACGTCCTCATTGGGAGAAAAGGAGCCACGGGTATACTGGACAAAGAGGCGGCCTTTGGGGGTGCAAGTAGGCAAACGGCCAGGGCCCATTATAAAACTCACGTCACACCACTCACGCTTTCTTGCGTGATAGTTAACGTGGTATTTACGATTTACGTTTGGGGATTTCTCATATTTCAATCTGATCTCAGGAGACGCTGTACAGGACACTCAGTTTGCCGGCTCGAGTCAGAGGTGGGCTATTTTAAAATCACATGTAAAATCTTTATCGCTAAAATCAGTTTCCGAAACTAGATGGGAATGCATGGTGGAATCGTTGAGGGCGATTATAAACTAAGCGATATATTCGTTGCTTTGAAGGATTTAGCAGAAAATACGGCAGATTATCCGTTGGCTAGTGAATGCCATTCTATAGACAATGAAATTACCTATACGAATTTATAAATTCTGTCGTCGTATAGTATAACGAAGATGAACGTCATAAGTAAGATAAGGCAGAGCGATAAAATGCACCTAGATGCGGCTATAAAACACCTAGATGCAATAATACAAAGGCAACAAAATTTTTTATGTAATTGTATTTTTTATTACTTGATAATTTCTAGCCGACTGGTATAACTAATCAAATACGCAACAAATAGTTCACTTGCAAAGGTAAGGATCCAAAATGTTGTAACAAAAGAGTTGGAAGTACGACAAGGACTTGACAAGAAAATGGGCTGGCCCTAATGTTCTTGTACCTCGCTCTAGAATGAAAATTAAAGAAAACGTCAAGTGCATCAATAGCAACACAGTCTCGTGGGAAGGTCCTTTTTTGGCAACAAAGAGGCGGCAAAGAACATAGGCTTGGTGA
This sequence comes from Thereva unica, assembly GCA_949987705.1. Taxonomy (NCBI): domain Eukaryota; kingdom Metazoa; phylum Arthropoda; class Insecta; order Diptera; family Therevidae; genus Thereva; species Thereva unica. Next base: position 21,546,561 of record OX465285.1, on the reverse strand, counting down.
TCAACAAAGAAAAAACCAAGGTGATGCACCAAATCAGAGCTGAAAGATTCAGAATGGTAAAAAAAACAACTATTGACGATCACAACCTTAAAGTATCGAGCTAGAGGGGAGTTCCCAAAAACTTCTCACGTAATTAATGGACTACCCCTAAGTTAGTTACGTTACACCAAATTTGCTATATGTAAAATTTCGAAATCCGAAATATTTTGAATGTGAAATCTAAATGTATGTTCATCAGTTACAACAGCGCTATAGTTTGAGGTATTAAGACAATGGTTCACAATAGAAAAGGAAACACCTCGACACTCCAGGGTAAAGCAGTTTGTCACCAAAGTAAGGCAATGCTATGTGTTTTGTGGGATATGAAGAGTTTAATCCACTATATGAGCTTTTAAACTCTAACCAGATGGTAACCAAAGAGGTCTACTACGAGAAACTTGAAAAACTTAAATAAGCACGGGAAAATCGACCATCTTTAGTTTCACCACGAAAAGTGTTCTTTCTTCAACCATATTCAGCAAAAAATACTTTATTATAGAAGTTGGAGTGAATGAGAAACGATGCCGCATCCAGCATATTCAGTGGACATTGCACCATCGGATTATCACTTGCTCCGCGATATTTTTTTTATTTGGTAGTCCTAAGCTCAGCGCTCATCCTTTGTACTACCAGACCGTTATATCGTTTGTCACGTAATGGTGCAATATCTAGCTTAGTGCGAGAGGGGAATCGGTTAAGAGTTATGAAGTGTTGCATTGAACTCTTGGATGTTGTAGAAGTTCGGAAATACTGACTGCGAAAAGTTGTTCCACAGTCGAGTTGTTCTATTTAGAGACGAATTACTAGTTTGTAGAGTGCGTGAAAGGAGAGCGTTTATTTCGACGGAATATTCGCTAGTTGTTATCAATGCTGCTACATTCTTACGTGGAAACGGCGTCGGCACCGATAAGTTTGAAGTCCATTTTTTGTACTTTATCTAACCACACTAAGGTAGTTTTCAAAGCACAGCCTCAAATGAGAGAGTTGTATTCGAGATGATGCCGAATGTAGGATTTATATAATAAATCACGGGCAGATGGCTGAAGGAGAAACTTGCGCATCTTAAGAAATCGTAAGAATCGGAATGCTTGTTTGGCGATTTGGAATATATGGTCATTCCATCGCAAATCTTTGGCCAATTTAACGCCTAAGATGTGTAGAGATGGGTGGACCATTAGTTCAACTTCACCCATTACCACGGATGGACGGATCTAGAATGAATTTAATGTCGATATTCATAGAGTTGGATATTAGTTCGAACTTCGGTTGAGGTGTTCTGTAAGGCAAACTAGTGAATCTTTTTGACGGATGCCATATTGTCTGCCGTTCGGACGCCATACTGTCTGCCAGTCGGTTGGATTCTAGATATCCATAATCTTTCTGTTGATTATCGTCTCCATGGTTTTGGAGAGAATCGAAATAATTGCTATTGGGAGGTAGTTGGAGGGACGGCTGGAGTCACCTTTTTCGGTAGGAAGCATGTGCAAGTTTCCAAAAGTCTGCGTAAACTCCGGAGAAATATGGTAGTGTAAAAAGTTTGCGCAAAAATTTAGCCAAATGTGAGGCGCATTTTTTTTTAAAGGAAAGGGGGTATATTATCGCGTCCAGTGGATTTGTTGGCATTGAGCTCTCTGAACCTATACACCTCGCAAGTCTTGAAGAATTCCCTGTCCATTTAATGGGTGTTGTGCTCGAGAGCCAGGGGTAGTGTATCAGTTTTGGATAAAGAAGAATTTAAAGGGACCAGAGATGCTAGTAAATTAGTATTGGATCTGCTGTCTGTTATCACCTTCTCATCGAAGATGAAGGAGAGGGTTGTGGATGTAGTGAAATTCTTCTTGATGGAACTTACCAAGAACCAGAAGTTTTTGCTACAACCACTTGCATTAATGAGTGTACTTCTCAACTTGTTGTCAAATGTAGTTTTGACTTTCCTGATGGTTGATTTGCACGAATTTCTTAGTTTTATATACCCTCAACCGAGCGATTCGCTCAGGAACCATGTAAACTCTGAAGGCGGCTTCGTTCGTGCACTCCTGATTAAATCATCTGTTCGGCCTATGCTTCACAGATTTGGCGGAATGGGGAATGAACAAATGCATTCCTGCCTATAGGATCATGGTGATACTGATAGTAGCAGAGTTGGCGTTTATGTTTAGAAAACACTGGTCCTAGTCAGCGGAATGAAAAAACTTGATAAGCCCCAGCCAATTCACCGCGATACCCGCTGGCCCCGAGCTTCGAGTTTGGATAGGAGCAAAGGAAAATTACGTGAGTCATTCTTCAGTCTTATGTGCGTCCGCTAAGTTCTGCCGGTGGCCTTCGCTTAGAACACCCATCCGCAAAAACAATTAAAGGACAGACCTTGGATTCAATATAATATATCAGAATGCGGATGATTAAGGATTATTTTTCGTCACGGCTAAGTAAATTTTGGCGTTCCAACTTTAGCAAATAAATGTATAAGCAATGTAAAAAATGATTGAGAATACATTTTGGATTAAGATTAGTGTGTTGTATCTTATTTGTTTGCAATCAGGTAAATTTCTTTTATATATTACAGCTAAATACTCATAAATACGAAGGCATAGATAACAAAATGATTTAATTTATACATTTTTACCATTAGAAAAGCCATAAACATAATTATTACAAAAAAAAAATGTTAACTTTACACAGATAAAAATTTGTGCTTAAAAACAATAAAGAAATTTGAATCCTGTGTTTTACAGCAAAATAAACATAAAGTACCAATTACCAAAAAATAAATAAATAAATTAAAAATTAAAGAAAAGAAATATATGTTTCGAAACAAAAAAACCCAGTTATATATATACTTACCAATACCATGACGGGGCGGCTGCCTTCTCATTCGGCCAAGACTTCTGTTTCGTGTGTTTGTGTTAAGACCCTATTGCAAAATTTGATTGATCTACTTTAAAAACATTTATCTCTTGAAAATCACAATTTCAATGTCAGTTTTTTTTTATAAAAAAAAAAATATATACGATTATTTGATTCTATATTTGCTAGTCTTAATAGTTCACACTACCAAAAAAAAAATAAAATTAAAAATTATTAAAATAACAAATAAATAAAAAATACAGAAAGAATTACGGTAGGCTTTCTAAAACTCAGCTTTCCTGATCATCTAATGAAGAAGTTTTGGTAGCAGGTAGGAAAATATTTATATAGATACTAAATGTAGAATTATTAAATTTTTATATTTTTTTGTTTTTTACTTTTTAAATTAATTTTTGGAATATCGTTGCAAATTTTCTTGTCTCCAATATTATTATTTTGATGTGTGTGTGATTTCACAGAGAGTGCATTTTCATAGCCACAATATAATTTATAAAAAACAAAATGTTACGAGTAGGGCGCGGGATGGCTGACCCACATGAAGTCTTTTACTAATATATTTCAAATTTATTAAAAAAAAAATCTAATCTCAAAAAAAAATAAAAAAATAAATAAATTTCAATAAATATTAAATAAATCGTCTTTATGCCTAATATTTTGCAAAACTATAAATGATCCTGCCTTTACAAAGCAAAGTGTGTTAATATTGTAATAAACAAAAAATAGAAAAAGCAACCAAAATCAATATATAATATAAAATTTAGGCTTAAGATTTCCAGAATGGATTATTAAAAATAAGAATGACTTGTTTTGTTTTTTTGCCTTATTATTGAGATCTCATATATTTACCATATTTTGATTAATGAGTCCCTGACTGGTCTCAGCCGCCCCACTCCCGTCTCAAAGATATACCTAATAGGGAAAAGAGAAAAATAGTAGTTTTGACAGGCGATGATAGAAACATGAAAATATAAACATAACAAAATAATAAATTGGATACATTTTTTTTAGGTATCTCGTTTAAAATGTTAAACCTATAATGCAGGGACTTGATAATTTTTCTAGTGGGTTACAACAAACTATTCATCAATTTATTTTTACATATGGAACTTTTAAGTAGAGAATTTTACACCCTTCAATTTATTTCTTAAAATTGAAGAATTTCTTTCCAATATGTTTAAACATAAACTATTTGTACGATTTTTAAATAATCTGATGAATAATAATATGATTTCTATTGCTACAAATTTAAAAGAAATGAAACCTGCCTTGAACCCCGAATTATTAATTGTAATTTTCTAAAGTTTCTGTTTGAAGGGGCTAATTAGGACGATATTTAATACAGCACCGAAATTAATTATAAGCTGTAGTTAACATAGAAACAGATTTAATTAGTTTTAACACATATATTATTAAACAAATTCTTACATAGCGTAATGGCACCAACTAAGAATTAACTCTTTATCTATTTTTACTGAATAAATAGAAACATTAATTTTAAATGTTGGCAGCGGTTTCAGCAAGAGAATACCATTCCCAATTATAATAAATTAACCCTGTTCGTTTATTTTATTGATAATATATTTAAAATTGATTTTTAACAAGGCACTAGCCATCGGCGGGCTAGGACACTGATTCCGTCCACCTTCTTGCACTGATCTCAAGTACAAAATTAATGAAATAAATCATCGTAACGGTTTTGTCACTAGGGCGTTTTGCATTTTTTTGGAAGGGGGCGAACGGCTAACAAACACCTCAGAAGGTGGTGGCACCCCATTTGTCATTTCTATCAAAACCCGAGAAGAGTCACTGCAGAAGAACACCTAGCAGATCTGTTAGCAAGTCCTAATCCCACCTCCGCGCGGTGCCCCCTGGGGTACCTCCTCAAAAAGAGCTGACAGGACACAATCGAATGGCGAGTTATCTGCGCCGCAAAAACAGGTCTAAGTCGGTTGCACTTAGGGTTAGCAACCCGCTCCCATAAACACACCAATGGTTAAACAATGCTTCGAAACCGGAACTTGACGACAACCTTTGCTTATCGAACAGGGTCACGAATTGCAACATGGAATGTGAGAAAACTGCATGCTGATGGATGATTGGATGAAGTCCTCAATGAGAAGAATCGATATCAAATCAGGATCATGGGACTTAGCGAGACCAGATGGCCCGAGCGGAGGAACCTATCTGCCCAAACGGTGAGTCCTTCTTATATTCTGGCAGAAATGAAACTGAAGGAAGTAGGAGTAATACTCATGGCGTTGGCGTAATACTCAAAAAAGAAACCATAAAAGAAACCAGATCATTAATTGGTTAGCGGTATTTGATTAGTTGGTCACCAGTTTCTGAGAGCATTATTACCGTACGCCTGCGTCCCAGACTAAGAAGAACTACGGTAGTCCAATGCTATGCTCCAACTAATGATGCAAACGGTGAGATCAAAGACGAGTTGCAGTAAAGACGAGTTCGGGCCTTTTCGTAAACGCATACGTATGCTTTGCAACGCTGCAACGAGTTCGTAAACGCAGATGATCCAAAGTCATTCGTTCGGAAACGTACAAGATTCAAGTTTGTTGCGCAACAGTCAATGCAACAGCGCAGCCAATTTCGAATGTATACATACGTATGCGAAAAGAAGTTTGCGCTGCTTTGTTGCCGATGCGTTGTTGCTCAGTTGCTCTGTTGCTTTGACGTTTACGAAAAAGCCCTTCTATATGCGACTGAAAGAGGTTTTTCGCTCTACTCCATTGTTTTGATGGGTGACCTAAGCGCACAGATCGGTCTTGAGCATACAATTGGAAATCAAGACCTAAGCCAAGTTACCAATAACAATGATGAGCTTTTTGTCGACTTCTGTAGTTCCCAGCAACTAATGGTAGATGGAACTTACTTTTGTCATAAGAAGATACACAAGGAGATCTGGGTATCGCCCGATGGTAGAACGGGAAATCAGATAGATCACGTGGCCGTCAGTCGCAGATGAAGAACTATTCTGAAGGATGTCGGGAGTTTTAGGGGAGCAGACACTGAAAGTGACCATCATTTACTAGTAGCAACTATTTGCCTAAAAATCGTCGCTATCAGAAACGTTCAACTTCATGTCATAACCCGTAGAAGGTTTGACGGAGACCTTCTGCGGGCGAGCATTAAAAAACGAGAATTTGTTAAGAATGTACAACAAATCTTAAACCAGCAAATCGTTTCTGACGACCCAAATATCGAAGAGCTGTGGAGCACAACAAAGGGCGCTATATTGACAGCAGCTGAAACGAGCATCGGTTATGTTCAAAGAAATCAGCAAGACTGGATCTCGGCAAAAAATAGAATGCAGAAGGGCCCTTTAAAAATAACATAAGCTCTATAAGTGATCGGGAAAAACGTCAACAACTTGAACGGGAATACTCCTAATTAAATTACACTGGGGGGTAAAAAGAAGCGTCCGGCGTGATAAAAGGTAGCAGATAAATGAGCTCGCAGTGGTAAATGAAAGGGAAAGTGGAAAATGCGGCAAACACAGTCAACATTAAGGTGCTGTACTAAAGATGGAGAGATTATTTCTTCGCCGCCCTGAATGGTTCATTTACACAGGAACCTCAGGGAAACAGCAACAATGCACATCCAATAGAATCACCACTTGTGCCCCATCCAAGACGGAAATAGTAACCGCAATTCATGCAATGGCCAATGGAGATGGCATCCTGCCAGAATTGTTGAAAGCCGACTCAAGCCTGTGCCTTTTCGGAGGATTGAACGGAAGGTACCATAATCACAATACCAAAAAAGGGGGACTTAACAATGTGCGACAACTGGAGAGGAACGTGTCTATTATCTACTGTGGGCAAAATCTTGTCCTATATATTACTATCTAGGATAAAAGAGGCAGTAGATCGAACGCTTAGAAGGCACCAAGCTGGATTCAAAATAGGAACCTTGAAAATCATAATGAAGCAGTCTGTTGAACTGACAAAATAATAGAATTAATTAAAGCTCTATACAACAATTCCAAATGCAGAGTTCTTCACAATGCAAAGTTATCCAACAGCTTTGAAGTGCACTCAGGAGTACGACAAGGATGCCTGCTTTCGCCGTTACTATTTCTTATAGTAATAAATGACTCAACTACGCGGATGATATCTGTTTGCTGGCCCACAGAAAACATGTTAAACAATTTGGCAACAGAAAGTAGTCCAGCAGGCTTAAGGTTAAATCCGACTAAAACCAAAGAAATGCGGATAAATGCAAACACGTACCGCGCTGAATAACCGTGACGTGGAACTGGTAGATAAATTTTGTTATCTCGGTAGTATTTTCTTCAGTATTGGTTTAACATTTCATCAAGGAAATACTTAGCCCGGCAAATTGTTGAGAAGAACAAAAACCACAGTTTTCGATCAAAAATTTCATCATCGATGAGGCCCATTTCCTCTTCGGCTTCGTTAAAAAGCAATATTTCCTTATTTAGCCTAAAGAGAAGTTAAAGAGCTGCTCTTACATATACACAAAACATGAGTTTGGTGGAGTTTATGGGATGGTGGAATCGTCGGCACATATGTGCAAGGGTGGTCTGAAAAGTTTCCGACCTCAATAGGAAGATGGCAGAACTCGTCAATAAAAGCTAGTGAATATATTTGTGAATCTTTTGACAGTTACTCACCAAAGTTTCAGCTATTTTGGACACGCAGTTGTTATTTGACAGTCATTTGAAAGGTAATACGCCTACGCAAATCAAAGATGAGTTTGACTCTGTGTACAGGCACTCTGCACGATCATTTAACACAGTGAAATTTTGGGCAGCTGAATTTAAACGTGGTCGTCCACAAACTGCAACTACTGACTACTAAATTCGCTAAAGTTCACCAAATGCCGTTAGACGACCACCGAATTAAAGTGAGCGATAGTAGAGACTATGAAAATATCCAAAGAACGTGTTTATTACATATTAATTAGAGGTTCAGGCATGAGGAAGCTCTTCGCGCTTTGGGTGCCGCGTTTGCTCATGTTAGACCAAAAACGTGTTCAAATGAACATTTCCAATACTCTTTTGGCGCAGTTTAGGCGCAATAAATCCGAGTTTTGGCATCGATTAATTAATGTAAATGAAAATAGGATACATCATCATACGCCTGAAACAAAAATAAAATCAAAACAGTGCAAGGGAGGAACCGTGTCCAAAAAAGTTAAACCGGTTTTTTGACTGGGAAAGAATTGATGGCGACGTCATGGAGTTATCTTAATCGATTATCGATTATCAAAAAGGAAAAACCATTACAGGAGCATACTACACATCATTACTTGACAAGCTGAAGGCAGAAATTGCGGAAAAACTTGGTCGTTAGGTCGAAAACTTTTCAGACCACCTTCGTATGTTCTCAAAAATGTGAACAGCGCCCGCTACTGCGCCATGATAACGGACTATTTGCTGCATGATATTGACAAACAATATGGCGCTACTTGGCATACAGCCTGTGAAATCATGGCACAATTCGGTGAGCAGTTAATACTTCGGACCGGTGATATCATGTGATATCACACCTTCGACTTCTTCCTTGGGGGCTACGTAAATTCCAAAATCTAGACGAATAACCCGGTTACGATTAAGGTGTAGGAAGCCAACATTTACACGTTGGTGCACCGATACGATTTGAGTATTTCTTATCAACATGTTTTTGCGAATTTAAAAGCCTTAGATGCTTTTCTAACGGACATGACTCCATCGTTAATAGCTTTTCGACCTTTAACTTTAACGAAAAGTGAACCACTTGTTAAAGGCTTAATAGCCCAAAATTAGCACTTAAGATGTCTATTAAGGGCATATTATAGTCTCTGCATACCTGAATTAGGAGACATTCTAAATTTCATTACACTATTTCCTATTTTAACAGAATGATGAATGCAATGATGTTTGAAATTCTAATATTACTTAAAAACAAATAAGTCGGAAAAAATATTTTAAATATAATAAATTATTCAGACTATAAATAAAACTTTCATTTTAAAAGTATCGATTTTAAGGATTTCCTCGATCAACTCAAGAAAGATCTAGCTTTCGACCATATTAACAATTTGCTCTAGGAAATAATAGACAATTTAGGTTGATTTTTTTAACTAACCACAAGTATAGTAATTAATTTATATATTTTAATCGTAACAATCCATTTATGTTTATTTTCCACTTAGATATTAGTCGGATAAGTCGGATTTAGCTACCCGGTCGATATTCGGTGCCATTACGTTATATTTAGAAAGCATATTAGAAAATAGTCAACGAACACAAGCGCCTAAAATTTACTTCAACAAACTTTTGTTTCAATTCGTTTAAATATTTACCATCCTGCATTATAGCTTTTGCCATTACATATAAATAAATAACTAAAAATACTTTATAATGCAAATCACAACATATCAGAGCCCTCTAATACTAACAAAGAATCTTTAATACATAATCACTCACTTTCTTAACACTTCTTGTTGTTGAAAATCCATCTCCTCGCCGATAATTATCGCCCTGAAAAAAAAGTTTCATTAATACTCACGAACACAGTTGCAAATTAATAAAAATGAAATTATAAAACCAAAACAAAAAAATTTACTTGATGTGATCTTAATGTCCCGAAATTATCACGTCCACGATATGTTTCTCTTGTATTATAACCATCAGGCTGAAATTGAAATAGGGTTTCCGAATTCGCCCCATGATGATGCATTGGTTTCCTTAAAGTACTTTTCGGTGAATGTTGAATTTTATTTTGACTAGATGCTTGTGGAAGAAGAACTGGTTCTGCATATGTAACCTCCTCAACTTGTGGAAGAAGTTTTGGTTCTGTTTGAATTCTAATAAACAAAAACAAATATTAAAATTAACTTATTTGTATTTGTATTTAAATCTAATAATACCTATTAACATTTTGTCGTTGTTCAAAATATTCGTATTCTGTATCAGGATATGGAAGATTGTCATCTTCGTCTTTATGACATCTTCTGCCACAGAAATAGCCTGTGATAAAGCCAACTAATAGTGCGAATATCGCACCAGCTAACACTGCCATTACAAGCGTTTCGACAGAATACTGAGCGTTTATTACATCGGCAGATATTTGTGGACCTTAAATAGGTTTTTTTTTTATTAAATTTGTAATTTAAAATTTTTAATTGCGAAAAAAAATCTTATAAGTAATACTTCATACAATTAATGCTAGTTTAAATTTAAAACCCTAGAATTACTATTAACTTTTCTGAAATTATCAAATATAATTTCATGCTTTCATTAACAGAACAACTGTATTTAAATTGTATGTTCAAAAACACTATTTTTAACAATAGAAGAATAGAAAACTATAAGAAAGAAAACTAAACTGCAACTCCGATCTCTCCTTTTTCAAATTCCGGGCAACCCGTAAGGTGGGCACTGTGGGGGATTTAGGCCTATTGCACACATACCCCACTAACGAAAAGACCGTCGGTCCTCCGGATGAAGGTAAGAAGGTCTTTAATTGAAGAATACCGAACCGGAGGGGTGCTCAGGATCTCTATGATAATCGTCCTTCTTCTAAGCCAGATTTGTTCAAATGTTCGTCAACAGCCACTGACCAGAGTAGGGTGTACTAAACTCCACCTTCACGAGACTGTCTCTTCTCCTGTCTGACTTCACTTTAAAGCAGGCGTTAAGAACCTTAACACTAATGGGGGAGTCATCCAGGATAATAAAATGCCACGCTCTAAAAGCTTGGATTTATTTACTCATTTGTCTGATGTTCCAGCTTTTTGAGAGCGCGTATTCAAGCACTTAAGGCAGGAGGGCTTTCCCGATTGTGCTGACTAGGTGGTGTACAACCTCAACTTCTCTCAACTTTAAGTAAGCGAACTGAGAGCTATGTAGAGGAAGAGAGAGCTCCAGCTTGCACCTTATGAGAAGGACCAACAGCCTTTCCATCGTTTTAAAAAAAGAAGTTTTTCTGATAGGTCTATACGATCTATGCAGCTCCAAGAGAGTGTTGCCACATGACTCTTCTTCAAATTGTTGGAATGCATTACCATTTCAAGCTGCCTCTTAAGGGGATTCTACACGAAACAATGGTGCGATAACGGCCCAATATGTCGGTCGCGTGTGACTATTGTCTCGTCTGTTTGATTGAAACAACGTGTAAAACAGCCCTATCCCCTGACTCAGAGGCGAAGAAACCACCTAGGAAAAACAGAGGGAATAAGCCGGCCTAGTAAGCGGCATATGAATTATTTTTTGTGAACATTTAAAATTTGTTTCGGGAAAAGTCCAAAGCAAAAAAAACAGAAAAAACATTGGTGATTCAAACGAGAATTTTGTAGCACCAGACCTTGGCTCACGAATCTTACAAGAGAAGTTTGCTGCACCAGGCCTGTTGGATCAGGAATTGGGTCCGAAGATATTGTTGGTCACCACTGGAACCGGGTAATGCAGACCCACCGCAAGTTAGGAGGGCTGAGGTAGGCATTGGGTCCCCCGACCCCGCATATCAAAGGCGATCCCGGCCGCTGACCGGGTAGGATCGTCCGAAGGTAGAAGAAAGAAGTGAAATGAGAAGAAAGAAGGATCGTAGACGCCCGCTGGTGGGGCCTTAAGATAAATACCCGTTTGTTGTTTAGATTGTTCTTCTTGGGGTTCTATCTGTTACTTCCATGATTCAGTGTTAAAGTTCAATCTAGTATCCCCTCCGAGCTTTCTTGATCGCGATATTTTGATCCTCTCTGTTTGTTTTACCTTTCTCCCTTCATCATCAACCCCTTCATTTTGATATCGCGACTACAGCAACATCTATTTAGATCAGCTTTCTAAAAATGCCTCTTCTTTGGCTGGGGGTGATATCTACAACCCTTCTTGTGTTGACACTAAGATCGATCTTTTGATCTCTTTTATTCAATCTATTTATGATTAGTGTGTCCCCATAATCACAAGAAGATGCAGGCCATCTACACTTTGTCCTTGGGTTTCTCGTGAACTCCACGACCTGATAAGACAGCGCGAGTTCATGTACCGACGTTACGGTAGGACTAGGATTTCTAGTTGCCTTAATGAATCCAAGAGGCTTCGCAATCTCATCCGGTTATATCCGCTAAACGTAAGTATTATTCCCGCAGGCTTGATCCCACTTTAAACTCCAAACAACGCCAGTCTAATCTTCGTTCGCTAGACATTCATGCTTCTGTGCCTACCTCTTTTAATGTTGATATCTTCTCAATGTGTCTCTTATTCAACATCCTCTTGGTCCTACTTCCTCCACCTTTTCTAATTTTATCTCGTTAGATACTCTTAGTTCTGAAGGCTTTAGTTTCCGTTGCGTTAATTCAGTTGAAGTCCTAGAGATATTGCTGTCCATTTCCTCAAGCTTCTCTCTTCTCTAATCGTAGTAATTATCACGCATATGCCTGCCTGCCTGACAACTTCCCAAGTTCTCTTGCCTGGAAAAAGGCCATAGTGATTCCCTTATCAAAAAATCCTCTCCATCTGATTTTCGACCTATCAGTTTTCTTTCTATCCTTGCCAAAGCCTTTAAGAAAACTCTATTTATCCAAGTTCTACGATAACTCGAATCTAATAATTTCCTTCCTAAATTCCAAACTGGCTTCCGTAAATCCCATAGTTGTGAAACTGCTGTACTAAAGGTAACGACTGATCTGATGGTGACACTGCGATTTTAGTTCTTCTTGATTTCTCTAAGGCATTCGATTCTGTGGTTCGCTCGCTTCTGCTATCCAAACTTAGCCAACTTTACCACTTTTCTTCTTCCGCTACTCCACTTTTATCTTCTCTTCTTTCTAATAGGCTCGAATGTGTTCGCTTCAACAGCGTTGTATTATCCCTACTACTTGTGTCCTTGGGAGTGCCACAACGTTCAATTCTTAGTCCTCTCCTTTTCTCATTGTATGTTAATGATCTTCCCTCTGTTATTCATCGCTGTTCCTTTCATCTGTATGCTGATGATCTCCAGATGTATACTTCAAGCCCTCCTAATTGGATTGAATACTGTATTGCGGAACTCAATAATGTCTTATCTCATATAAAGGGAGTTCTTCCAATTTCCTTAAACTAAATCCTAATAAATCCCAAGAAGTCCTTCTTAGTCGTTGTCATTTGTCCATTGATAGTGTGCCAACTAATTCTCTTAATGGTTACTAATCCAAGTCCACACAACACCTATTATAACAAGTTTTCTTTCAATGGGATGTTAGAAAAAGCTTACACGATCTATACGCCTGATACTGACTATTGAAAAAACTGTTCATTCTCAAAAATATCTGTTACTGGAATTATGCTAGACTATTTGAAACTAAAATACTTTTTACTAAAGTGATATTGTGTTAAATTCTTTTGTAAAAAAAAATAAACGAAACCCCCACTAAGAAAAGAAAGCGAAGTAGTAAGAAAATGATTGTTACTTACTTTGTAACCGATTTAGATACTTAAATATAATTTATCTCTAGCTAACATACAATTATTTAGTGCAAAAAATATAAAACTTAATCTAGCAAAACTTAATATCAATAAAACATACCACTTCCATCGAAATTTTTATCCTGCATAATGTTAATAACTTCGCCTCCGGATTGGTCTTTGCTAGGACGATGCGACATATCTATATCATTCCTATATCCTTTCTGTTCGCCAACATTCGCATCCTTCGAAGAAATTTTTCCTGAAACAATGCAGATCATAATAATACGCTCCGCCCACCAATTTAAACACAATTTAAATACCAGATGGGCAAGCAGCATGCTGCCCTGTTGCAACATTTTGATAAAAATAATTTTCTTCCAACCACCTCGGTGCACCATGGGATCTACATTTACCGGCAATTTTATCCCAAGCGCAATAAGGGTCCTGCAGAGCTACACATTCGCTGTGGGTTTAAGGAAAATTGAATTTAGTACATCAAACAAAAAAATGGCTTGAAAATATAGGGAAAATACCTGCAACTAGTAATTTTATCATTGTGGCATCGGTGCAATTTTATAGCTGTTACTTGACTATCTGTAACAATGATTAATTTTCCATCATCGTAGCTTCCATCTTTGGGCTGATCTGTTATATGAAATTGGAGGGGGGTTATTGTGTATCTGGACTATTAACCTATATTTTTACATTGTACTTACCATATTGCATTGTGCGAACAATTTCCAGATTCCTTACTGGTTCATTGTTGGGAAGGACGTCCAATTCCTCTATCACAACAGAAGACACTTTTTTGTTTGAGTCAGCAGACTCAGCATTGACAGCCTTTATTATTTTCCCATGATCTGTAATTAAAACAGAAATTTATATCTAATATCTCTTTTCTGTCCACTCTAAAACATGAGTTAACTAAGGCCTATCTATCGCGTTGATAATTTAATCACTAGTTTCGTTCTTTTGTGGCGAAACGTGTCCCAGTGGGGAAAATTGGAAGCACTGCACAGGGGAGCTGATTTTGCCCACTCTGAAATATGGTACCAAGGGAGCTTTACTGAAGTTTTCAGAAGTTTTATAGGACAAAGAAAACGGGCGAAGGAAATAATAAGACCATGCCATTTGTAACGCCCATGATTTGGAATGAACCACAATACCATAGAAACGGGTGGTCAACCTGCCGAGTTGACCAGAATCGGGAAACCGAAGAAACTAGGCAAGACACCGCATTTTTTAAATCGGCACCTACAGCAGCGTGTCCGTTGCGGGGACGTCCAACTCGGACCGCCAGCTAACGGACCAAAGAAGAAGAAGACCATAGACACGTTTGTTACTTTGGTATGACTATGACGTAAGGATTCACGAAGACCAGTTCCTCGAAGCAATGATGCTCCACCTCTCTACCTTCAGTTCTTTCTAACCGTAGCGAGACGGTGGAAACTGAAAACGTTCTTTTTCAAAGGTTCTGCTTTGTAAGTACTTCTTCAAGCCCACCCTGATCAATGACCAATCTAATTTGAATGATCTTGTTCGAAATTTAGGTCTCTCAAAATTGAAGGTTTAACTTCTTACATTGTATTCATAGTACTCGTGGAACATTTGTGCTGAATTAAAAGTTGTAGCGAGAGCGAGCTCAACCCTTGGAGTTAAAAATGTATCTGAAGAGTCACTAAAGGCTGTCCTGTCAATTTATAAAAAATAGATTATCTAGATCTATAGATATAGATTATCTAGATCTATGGATATAGATTATCTAGAAGATAGATAAATTGATTATTTTAATTATGATATAATATTGAGACCAGGTTACATGGCATCATATTGGAATATTACAAAAATTTACAAAAATTAAGTAATGTGTTCATCGTAGCCCTTGGTGATGAACGATATGTTTTGTTCTTCCGAAGGACTCTCGGGCACGCCACGTACAACTGCCCATGGGAAAAACATGGCAATTCAAGATTTATTCAACATACATACATTCATCCAACGACTGGCCTTGCGATTTATTAATCGTCATTGCATATGAGGCGTACAAGAAACTAAGCACGCTTAATTTGAAACGGCAAATCGGTTGGAATCAGAACATCCTCGCCTTTGAACTTTCCTATGATTATCGCTGCTCCAATCACAGCGAGTCTTGTTACATCTAGTTGGTTGGTGCAGATTGCGAGATTCATATGATAATCACCAAGCCGATCTTGAGCTGCAAATTATGCGGCTGCCAAATCCAATGAATTCAGAAAGTCAGCTAGATAATTGACGACTTCATCTGGATTGGTAATTGAATCGATCGACTTAAATGAATGCAATTGGCCAACGAATTGACTATGAATTTTTATGTCAATGTTAAAGATCACTAGTTTTAGTAATTTGCACTAATATACTTATTCTTTGGTGATCAATTCTTCTTCCGACGTTGTAAATTGGCAAAAATTAAGTGGAGACCAGTAGAAGCGTTAATCGGAATTTACCCATTGCCAATGTCTAATAATTGTGCAAAACAGTTCCGCTGATTCGTTCTTTTGTAACGCGACTCGCATATTCGCTCTTAACTTTAGAGTTTCCACGTATCTCCCCAATTTCGACGACTTTAAGCATGGGTTTATTTCATCCCCAGCTGCTGACTTTGGACTGACTGGCAGCGTTTACCGAAAATCGGCCTTAATCTATCAACGTTCAATCGAGCCCCTTCAATGTCTGCTCATCCCAAATATTTAATTCGCAATTCTATAGTACTTCCACCTTTGCTGATTTTTGGCACATCAGTTCGTCTATCGTTTGCAAATTCAATGGCAGTTTGAGGGCTTCATCCTACTTCTAACAACGTGGCAGCGATACCCGATGATGCTACGGCCAGCGCTTATTTGACATTGTTCGCCAATCAAAGTTAAGTCAATGAAATTAGGAACATTTTGCTAGTTCTGTTAGGTACATGCAGGAAAAATATTGCTGCGTATCCATCGTTAACTACTATCGTCAATGTATCATATACGGTTTTCTGCTGCTAATCCAAAAGTGGGACCTTTGTTCATTGTTTGTTGACTCAAAGGATCTTAATCGCATTGCCGTTCTCGATAAAATTCTTGATTGAATACATAGTGCATGGAGAGATTCGGCGCTGGCATTCCTTATTCGCGCAATATCTTGCCGGACATTATCAGATGATTTTAAAAATGAGGACCAGAAAAAGCATTGCTTAACCATCCTCCCCTACCTCCAAGTAACACTTTAGGGACCTACCAGCTGAACAAAATTTTACCCACTTCTCAAAGAGGTTTGCCAACACTGCTCTAGAGGAAACCATTGAACAAGAAGGGTGTGATAAAGTTTTGAATCTTCATTAATTGTCACTGCCAAATCTATCGGTTGAGCTATATTACAACACTGGTGAAGCATAGAGGGCATTTTCATAAACGCAGAACTGCCGCAACGATTCAACAACTGGAAGAATGCCCAGAATTAAGCATAAAATTCACCAAAATAAAGCTTTGTTAAATCTCACAAAATTTATGCTCATGATCAAAGACAAAAAACTTCTTGTGCAAATGGATTATGAGCAATGTAGCAGTAAAGCGTTTTCAGGGCGAGACCAACTCAACAGAGTTGTCACATTATAAAACACAAGAGCAAACATTTTAACCCTGCGTGTGTACACTGGGTCTTTGAAGGAACAGTTAAAATTTGAAACTCAAATTTTCCTCTCATGAATAGAAGGCTTGCTTCAACTACCTCCCCAATGCTTTTAAGCATATGACTTTGGCAACTTGTTGGCTATTTAGTAGACACTTCAATAAGTACCCCATATTTTTTTCAGATATTTTGATAGTCGAGAAAACTTTGAAAACCCGGCGGTTCCCTAAAAGACCCAGCGTACACACCATGTCTCGGAAAATATAGTGTAAACACGCAGGGTTAAAAGAAATAAACCAAACTAATTCTTCCCTAAAACTAACCTTAATAAGAAGTAACTTCTTGTGAGTTTTCAATCACTCACTGCTTCCTCAAAGTATTAACATATCTTCTTAAACTTCTTCTAGCAATGGTTCCATGGCAGGCAGAACTATACCCGAAATCGGTACTTAGAGAGACGTGTGAAATGTTCAAACATCCACTTTTCTATCGGAATAAAACATAGCAACAAACTACCTTTAAACATTTGTTGCTATCAGGTAAATTTTCTGCCAGTAAAAGTATTGATTAACAGATTATTGGCAGTCCGGCTGCGGTTACCTAAAGGTGAAGGCGCCAGACTGTCAAACCAGAGATCTGTGAATTGATTCCACGCAGCAACATGGTCTTTTGTTTTTCCACTTCTGCTACCTAGTTAACATTTCTTCTTGTCTCTCTTCCCGTTTTTAAAATAAGTTCCTGCTCTTTCGCCCTCCATCGTGTAGAAGCACAATAAGAGAGCAAATCATTTCCTGCTCGGTCGTCGGAGCGACGGAGAGTCGTTAGAATAAAACTGCATGTTGACTTTGGCGGTTCAATCCTTCTTCTATCTTTCCAAGCACAACTAAATGTTCAACATTGCACATTACATAGAAATTGCCATGGTACAAAGGGAACACCTCTGAGCTCCCATTGACATTTTTATCTTTTTCCTAATATTATTCTAAATCGAAACAAAAACAAAACTTTTAAAATAAAATAAAACAATTAAAATAAAAAGCCGCAAACTTACCAGTTCCAACGAATATCACATCATATGTTTTCCCCCCGGGGGTTTTTATTTGCGGATCTACGGCAACTTGAGTAAATCGATACCTGAAAAAGTTCAAACTTTTATAAATCATAATTTTTAAAAAGCAAAACGCTGTTCTACTTACACAGTACTAGTCCTAATCAAAATAGGCTGCCCGAAGAACGCTGGAACATTCTCATCCATAAGCGAATGTGTTTTTATGAAATTCAATGTCAAATCGGGCAGAGTTCGAGAGTCATTGTGACAGGAGCCCGGCCTTGGATCCGGCACCTATGTAAAACAGCAAGGATATATAAATTTTTGTAAATATAGGGCATTTGAGAATGCACAGACCTTTGCACTACTAACAGGAAGCCAATTTGCATTGATCGAACTCTGTTCTTTGAAGTTACCTTCGAAAGTATCGGCGATATCCTGAATAGTATGAATTAGAGTTTTATTGTTATTATTATGGAAATCTAGCGTAACAAATCGTAAATTGTATGATGCAAATATTTATTCATAGGCGAGGCGTTTAGGGGGAGGGGGTCGATCCGAATCTCACTCAATCTCGCGTGGGGGAGAGGGGGGCTCTCGGCAAATATCACGTAATTTTTTTTCCTCACAAAACAGGGTTAAATTAAATAAAACCTGTTCTCCACTAAAGACCCCCTAATCACTCTCAGGCCGTCGGCAGGCACGGCCCGATGAAGGCCACAGATAGCTCCTACGGTGGCTAAATGGGTTAATTGAAGAGCAAATGGCGCTATCGCCTATAAGTTTGAGATCGCGGCTTTGCACCTTGTCCAGCCAGGCTAAGGTAGTTCTCGGGACCCCAACCCAAATATACGAGTTATATTCGAGACGGGAACGAATGTAGGACTTGTAGATTGTGACCCTGGCCGACGGCTGACGGAGGAATTTACATCTTTTAAGGAATCCCAGGCACTTTGTTTAGCAATTTGTGATTTGTGATTATTCCAGCGAAGATCTTCGGCTAGTGTTATGCCTAGGATGTTTAAAGACGTTTCTGTCGTTAGGTTTTTACTGCTCACTGAAATAGAAGGAGGGTCGGTGCGGGTTTTATTGGAGATGAGACAGTATTTCGTTTTGGATGCATTAAATTCGACACGGTTCTTGCGGCCCCAGTCAAGAATTCGTTCGATGTCCCTGTTGATTGAAATGGACCTGAGATTGCGATAATGCAGACAAGGTCTGGCGCGTGCTTGTCCTACAGTATCGAAGCCATAGGAGTAACGTAGTGTACTGTCGTCAGCAAAGCTGTGGAGTGGGTTGGAAGGGATTGAGAGCAGGTCATTTATAAAAATTAGGAAGAGAGCTGGTGATAGAATTGAGCCCTGGGGAACACCTGCGGAGATGGCGTGGGGGTAGGATTCAACGCCGTCCAATGCTACGTTGATTGATCGGCCAGAGAGAAAGCTCTTAACCCAGGTCCTTAGAACGAAGTCAATACCAATAGCCTGGAGTTTGGTTAACAAGCCATGTTTGCTGACACAATGGGCAAGCGGCGTGGAGAAATTAAATGTATGGAAAATTATCCCGCAGGCCGTCGTCATTGTTTCGGCACCAATATGTTTGTGCCTTAATGCGATTGACGAATCGCTTTCCACAGCGACTATCAAAAACGAATAGAATACCCGGCCTTTGTTGCGTGCTGTGTCATGGATTTGTACTGCTATTCTCGAATATTCCTGTGTGCGAGTGTAGCATTTGGCTGTTCAAGATGGTTATTTCGTGTATGTGTGTTTTTAATACGTGTCGCCATCGCTCTTAATGTGTGCAAACAGCAAATTTCGTAGGGGTATCGCCGCGACCGCAGAAAATAGTTTCGCCGTCGCCCTTAGCATGTTTACAGCATTAGGCGGTTCCAGACTCACGCCGTAAACCCCCATGAACAAGCGCGAATGCGACTGTGGATGGTTTTCGCGCCTAGTTCGGGCATTGCTTTCAGGTTCGACTGGATACGGCGTGAATTTGTGGCGTAAATTCACGGCTTGGGACGAAGTAGAAGTTCAGATGTTCAAGCACAAACTAACGGCAGATGTCCACACACATAAAGGTACAATTCCGAACAAGACGGCAGCCTACAAACCGCAAGGGTGACAATACTGATTTGTATGATAAAATCACTAAGTGCGCCTGTTGTTTGCGATTTGATCATCCAATTCAGTAGTGTCAAACCAAAATCCAATTCAGTAGTGAACACCAAATTTTTTATGTAGACGCCAGAAACATAATAGTCCCTCGATTGTTTAGCCTCACTAATTTATGGACGACCCCTAATTATTATGAAAATGTACACCAAAATTTACTAAATCAATTTGCGTCATCATAGAGTTGAATTATACAACAAAATGATGAACTCTACCACAACTTCGTTACTCACCTGCAAAGAGAATGCACAAACCGCTGATCCAGGAATAGAGTTCGTTGGTGTAGTGAATGTTCCATAAATAAGTTTCGAGTTCGTATGCCCATAATGTCCTTCCACCAGGCTACTTGCTCCCTCTAAAAATAAAGAGAACAAAAAAAAACAAAATTAACGCAATTTCATCTCTGGGCACGTGATATGAAATAATTGTTAGTCTAGAGAGATGCTCGCTTGCCTCTCGGTCTTCATTCATTCTTAATATCAAAAAAAAAACGTGGCCGGAACGTAGAGGAATAAAGAAAATATCTAAGTTTTACACAAAAAAGTTCAAATAAGATGGAACGGGCCGGGCGCCAACGTCCACCAATGGCAAAGTAAGACGACGACTTCGAGAGGAAGATCGTAAAACTTTTTTTATCGAAAAATTTATTAATGAGAAACATACATATCGATTGTTGGGGGCCCCAAAACTTTTTCTGCCACAGCACGGAATAGTCGCATTTGCACATCCCCCCACACAGAAGTGAACGGGGCCAACGAATTTAATCTATGTTTTAGTTATTGCCGGAACTGGGCGTTGCTCATGTTAAAAATTAGTTTAATTCAAAAATTGTATAGCATTAGTTTCTGAAAGCTTTGCGCCTCTAAATATTAATGAGATTCTCCTCTGGCATTGAAATGAAAGTTAAGATGTTTTGGCAGTAAATGGCATAGGTTTTGCGTTGTGGAATTCGTAAATACTTTGTTAATATGAATAAATTTAGAATCTAATATTATTCCTTAAACTTTTATTTTATTAGATTGACCGAGTGGTATCGCATGTGTCGTATACGAGGAAATAGTAACCGCAATGGCCAATGGTAAAGCAGCTGGAAAAGATGCCATCCTGCCAGAATTGTTGAAAGTCGACTCAAGCCTCATAGCAAATGCGCTACACCCAATCCTCGAAATAGCATGGAAAACCTGTACCTTTCCGGAGGATTGGACGGAAGGTATCATAGTCAAAATGCCAAAAAAGGGGGACCTAACAATATGCGACAACTGGAGAGGCATCTGTTTATTATCCACTGTGGGCAAAGTTTTGTCCCATATATTACTATCTAGGATAAGAGAGGCAGTAGACCGAACGCTTAGAAGGCAGCAGGCCGGATTCAGAAACGGGCGCTCATGTATAGATCATATTAACACCTTCAGAATCATAGTGGAGAAGTCTACTGAATTCCGATCCCCCTTTACCTTGCTTTCGTAGACTATGAGAAAGGGTTCGACTCCGTTAACAGGAGCTTTATATGGCAACAACTCTAGCTCTATCCAACATTTGCAAATACAGAGTTGTTCATGGAAAATTATCCGACAGCTTTGAGCTGAGTGCAGGAATACGACAGGGATACCTTCTTTCTAATACTATTTCGGCTTGGCAGTATTTACAAAAAATATGGTTCTCGCAAATTGATAGTGATGTCCTGTCTTCCATGGGGTTTTGTTCGTCGTACAATGAAGCAACTCGATCTGAAATGTCGTCAATTATGCGCCCTTCCTTGATTGTTAACCAACAAGAACTTTGCCAGATGGCCTATGACAACGCCGATTTCAACATTCAAACTCTGGATGGACGAAATGCATCCCATATAATGGGGCCATGCGATGTGTCACCAAAAAAAATAGTACCTCACCAAACAACATGCATAGACTGCCAACCATTTATAAATGCGCCTCTTGGGAAATACGACACGATATACACATCATTGTTGTCTGCCGTTAAAAAGACACACTCGTTGAGACAGCGTGCAACTTTCGTCACGTTCGATCAATCTCTCTTCCCTTAGGGCGCGAGATATGATAGCGAATAGTGGAGGAGACCTAGATCTACCATCTACGCAGTCAGCAACACTGAGAACACATGTTAGCTTTCCGAGCTCTTGGTATAATGATAATGGAGTCCATAGACTTTTTTCCAAAGTTCCAATTCGATGTTGAGGAACTTTTGTACTGTGGGGATGGAAATGTATTATTCCTCTGCCACTCTCCGTCTCAGATCTTCCACTGAAGCTGCTGGTCTACAACATGCCTTCAGAATTTTCCATAAGGAACAACAGTGCATCGGTTACTACTTGGATCCAGATCAGTGGAGGTGGAACTTAACAACAAATGGGTTGGTTCCCATTACCACACTGAAACCCCTGGCTGCCGAGAGGAATACTCTGCGTCTTCTTCCATCGCTGGGCTTACCGGACACAACGGCCCAAAAGGGTGGAGGTATTTCCATACCCCCCATGCCCACTCAGATACTGCGTGAGGTAGTAACTCACTTCGCGTTAGAAATACGTGTGTGAATCCAACGACAGACTCGTGCCACTTCCCTTTCCATTCCCTTACGGACTCGCAGCATGCAATCTGCCCGGAGATTATATCCAGTTTCTTGTATTGAGTAGTTTTGCCGCATCGGCCTTAAAATTGTCTTCCCACCTTGACCGCGGCTTGCCAAGTGGTCTTTTGCCATCTGGTAGTATATACAGGGCCTTTTTAGTATCCGTGAGTCATCATTTGGACATAACCGGCCCATATTCTGGGTCATATAGACGCATGCCCTCTCATTCCGGAATATCTATGGGGATCACCCCTGCTATTACGTACGCCGCAGACGCTTTGTCTGCCTCCAAGTGTGCTTTGAAATTCAGCCTCCGGTCGATCATCACTACCAGATACCTCAGAGCGGGCTGTGAATGGATCATCTGTTTCCCTACCATGATCCCTTCGGACGCTAGCTTTCTCCGTTTTTGCTGATCAGCACCGCTTCAGTTTTGTGCTCAGCAAGCTTCAGCCCAGCGCATTCTAGACATTCTAGCTTTCTCCGTTTTTGCTGATCAGCACCGCTTCAGTTTTGTGCTCAGCAAGCTTCAGCCCAGCGCATTCTAGCCACGCTTTTATTTCCGAGATCGTTTCGTTCGTTTACAGTTCGATGTCATCTGGGTGTTTTCCTGTAACAACTACCCCGGTATCATCCATGAACCAGATCGACACTGCTTTCTTTGGAAGACGAAGCCTCAACTCATCATTGTACATTACGATCCACAGGAGAGGGCCCAGGACAGAACAGATGCCGAAACATCGCTTGTTGCCCTGAACACATTCGGAGCATTTTCCGAACCACAGTGAAATGACCTACCTACTTCTCGAACTAGATACTTTGGTGTACCTAGCTTGATCAACGCCTGAACTATTTTGATCCACCTCCCTGAGTTGAAAGCATTTTTTACGTCGAGGATTATTAGTGCGCAGCAGTGATTTTTCTTTATGGCGGGCAGCTCTTGCTGCATCAGTCGTCGACCTTGCCTTTCTGAAGCCGAATTGCTTGTCCGACAGACCACCTACCCTTTCGATGCTAGAGGGTATATTGTTGCCTATGCATCTAAAGAGACAATTCTATGGGTCCCCTAAAGGCTTGTTTGGCTTCGGTAGGATAACGAGTTTCTGCTGTTTCCACCGCTCCGGGAAGAACTCCTCTCTCAGGCACGCTGTAAAGACTTCAGCGAAACTGTCTGGCGCTATCGTAGCTGCTAGCTTCACCGCTTAATCTATGCCTGGGGCCTTATGGATAGTTCCCTTTTTTGCAGCCTCCAGAATCCTCTCTCTCCTCTGCGGTTACCGAAGGTAACTCTTTTGGGTCCACCTGAAGGGTGGGTAGTTCGACGGTGTGTACGTTCTGTGGAAACAGGAGTTACTTCTAACTATGGCCTTGTATCTTTTAAGGAGCTCGTCGTAATCCGAACGGTTCTGATTTCTCTGAGTTCTCCTTATCGCTTTCAGGCAGCCCCTTCGGCATTCGTCGATTTCTGCTTTCTACCAGAAGTTTGGAGAGCTTCGACGGTTGCCTGCTTTACGGAGCCTTCAATCCGCTCTGCCCATTTCCTGGCACCTCCTGGCGACCTCACATTATGCAGGAATACTTCTTCGAACACCTCTGCGTCGAGTTTCTTAACACACCCCGAAGATGATGGCTTGGTGATCGCTGTGGTTGTACCCATCGTTCATTCGCCACTGTAGGTCTTTCGTCACTGAATCGCTCACGTAAGTGAAGTGGATCACACTGGTTTTCCCACCCCTCCGGGTCTTCGATGTAAGAATATCCACGAGATGTTGACGTCGGTTCCACTATGTCCATATGTAGATGGTCAAACCTTGAAGGCTTCAAATGAAGATTTGGTATGCGTCGAAATTTTGGATTTTTGGTAACCAAGGCACGATCGAGACAACTAATTCCAGAATTTATTAATCGATCGCCAGAAGTATGCCTGTACTAGTTTCACACGAAACTTGATGCATAATGAAAATTAGCACTAGTTTTACCCATGAGCTGTTGCTGGGGTGCTCTTGGAGCGATTTTAACTCGGTGTCATCTTGTTGAGCCTAAACTAATGTGGGCCGGTAGAAGGTGACTCATTCATCGTTGTCGGTTGCCAGTGAGCGCGATAAGTAGCCTAAGACAATATATTTTGTTAACCCGACACAGGTGTCATGTCTGTGGAAAACTGTGAAATTAGGTTAATAGAGTTTTTGCTCCTTTTGGAAAAAGTACGATACTAAATTATTAATAAGTTTATATTGTTGCAATATGTGTCATAGGAGTGATTCAGATATGTACGTAAGGGCTTCTTGGTAGCGTTAACAGTTGAAGTTGTCTAGTTCTATCATAAGAATCATCGAATGTTATCTGGTACTAATTTTTTTAATATTTACTTCAATTATAATTCAATCAAGCAAGCATACTTAACAAAAATCAATTTGCACTCTTCAAATATCAATTAAAATCTCGATATTACAAAAAAATATACTCACGAATTTCATTGAAATAAAAAGGAAAATCTCCAGGTATAGAACAATTTAGCCTTGATTTCAGGAACGACGTCCATCTATTTCGAAATCTATGCGGACCTCCTTTATCCCACTTGCAAACTCTTGCCACTCTTGAGTATACAGCCTGTTAAAAGAAATAGATAATTACAGCACACACAGATGCAATCTGTTGATTAAACTTACTTTTCCACAGTTGATGTACTCCACAGCAGTTTCTCGGAAGAAAAAGTACACGAAATCGCCCTGTGTGAATGAACTAACAAAATTAGGGGCTAGAAATAGAACAAAGAGCACAACATAAAGAACAGTTCACATTGAGCTGCGACAAAATGAATGGTAATGGAGTGACGGACCATAAAGGTCTCTGCCGCCTCTCTACGAGCAAAATTAAATTCTGACAGACACACACATTTCACAAATAAAACGAGAACAAAATGTTACCAAGCCATATTATTGCAACCATTTCACCATTTCACAATAGAGAGTCTCTTAGAGTCTTCGCATACATACCGTTTAGACTGAGACTGTCGTATTGATCCGTCTGCATTGGGCCCCTGTAGATAATTGGGTCGCTACCACTAAAGTCAGCTACCGTTCCTGAATACAGTTCGTTATCTAGAAAATGCAAAATGAATTATTATAGTTTAAAAATCATATTTTATTTTAATAATTATCTGAATTCACAAGTTAAAATGTGGAATTTAGGTAAATTGCTAAAGTAAAATGAAAATGTCGCAGATGACATCGGTATAGACGCAAGCGAAGTGGCAAATTCAGCATTAGCTAAATTATAGATGGGATATCGATGAGGAGAGATTTTAGAGGAGCGCATCGATGAAATTGGGTTATACATTAATGATGCCGGTCTATGGGAATATTTACGTTAGGACTAGATTTTTACTTTCCAGGTAAGGATGACAGTAATCATTTTTTTGGTAGTGAATAATTTATTGCAATTAAAGTGTCTAATCTATAAAAACAAACATTATTTGTAGACGAATTTATAACCAAACAAATGCATTAATATGCCATCGTTTAGTAATGTGTCTTGGACCTTACACCACGACTATGATTTCAGTATTGGTTCATTTGAGAGTCAAGAATTATAATCAACTTCACAATTTAAACTTCTTCCACCAAATAACTACTATAGGGCATTACTGATAAGATAAGGGCATTTTCTTGCCATATATCTTTAAGAAGCTGGCAGCTGCAGACTATAGTAAGTTGAGTAGGTTGGGATTTGAAGGGGCAAAGAACTATTTACAGGACGTTGGGTTTTTGGTTGTGCTGTATCCAAAAGTGACCCAAACACTGCACATCAGATACTATGTATACATGATACTATGTCAACTCGCGTCTACATGTAGTTGGACTCGGTTTCAACCTGAGTTCTACTCATCATGTATACGTACTAAGGAAGCCTTCGATCCAAGGCTGATCGAAAGCGTGCCTTAGGTCATATCCTCGCGGGTCCCTGCACATTAGCGAGGAGAGGTGAAGGGAGAGCCTGGAGATGGAGCAGACCAAATACGGCGGAATTGTAGAGGACACACTCAATAAAACCACAGCAAAGGTGTAAGCAATCATGCTGAAGGGAGGAATAATACTGTGTGAATGTACTACCAACGATGAACTTTGGCTAGGCGACCTACGGTTTAGATTAGTTTTCCCATGGTAATACGGAGCTCTGCTATAGGGGCCGTCGTTTTAGGTAGATAGGTATAGTTGAAAGACTGCCTCCAGTGCAACCGAAGGCCAATTAGTGCTAGACGCACCGTTTGGTTGCCACTACTACGCTATTAACCACACTCCTGAGAACTCAGCCAACAGACGTAATGATAACTGTGTGGCAGCAAGAAGACAACAATATTTGCTCCAGATAACCGTCTTGAGCTGTTAGAAAAAAGTTTATTGACCAACTTGACCATATGCTGGATGATCAATTTGCTGCCTTCGAGGTTACACTCAAACAACTGGAGAAGCGTTTATTTTTGCAAATTGATGAGGTACGTACCACATTTAATAACTTACTGGGAGAATTGCATAATGAGGTCGAATCAGTTCATCATGACCTTTCCGTTATTTCTAATGAACTTGAGGACGTACGCCGCCAGTCACGATTAAATAATGCGGTCATTCGAGGAGTTCCCTTGTGCGATATTGACAATCCGAGGCTGATCTTGGACTTCATTGCCTCTGCTATAGGCAGTGGCGTACCTAGAGGGGGGCGGTGGGTGCGGTCCGCACCGGGCGGCACATATTTTGGGGCGGCATATTTTATATTTAGTTTTATTTGCAAAAACAACTTGTTCACTTCATAAGTTTACGTGTTCATTCCACACGACACGACAAAAGTCGGCTGCAAATTAGGTATATGAAGAGAGTGTGAGAGAGCGCGATGGAAATTGTCCATCCCAGCGTCCTCTCTCACCCTCTTCTCCATAAACCACCGTTGCAGCCGACACTTGTCGTGCCGTGTGTACGCTCGCCTAATGGCGTCAAGCATTTTTTGACGTCACCAAAAAATCAGTTATATTTAGTTTTTCCTTTAAAAAGTCATAAAGATAGGTGAAGACAGCGCCAGCTCTAGGGTAGAGCGAGAGGAGCGATCGCTCTAGACACCAGGTGGCAAGGGGCGTCAAAATGAATGCGAAAAACAATTTCACCCACTGCCCCCTCTAGGTACGAAAAATAAAATTTTGATGGCACTTTTTAAGGGTCGCGGGGTAAGCAGGCGGCTGAGCATTCTTATATTGTTTGTAGCCAGCCAAGTGTAGGTGCTGATCAATACGACCCCAAGACAGCACAAGCAGGGAGCACTAATCCAAGACCAGAATGAATACGGCGGATCTAGAGAAAGCAAAGTCGATGAAACTCGCAATCTCGGGGTGTAAACAAGCGTGCTTAGGGAACAATATACCTTTAAAAAAACTTCCAAAGCCCCAACAGGACGACCTACTAGGCCAGTTGGCCATTTCTAAACCCATGCAGCAGAGTGTCGAATGTAGCAACAGTAGATTGGAATTTTCTGGATCCCTCTTTAATGAGGGCAGTCGGAGCCTGCTAACCGCAGTGGAGTACGCTGAGATCATTCTTTCATAAACAGAAGATCTCCTTAGAGGCCCACCCGAGGAAGCGTGAGTATCTTATGCTCCATCGGAGAGGCTTTGAAAAACGAGTGACGCAGCCCGAAAACGTTATAGAAAATTTTTGGAAGCTAGCCACTCCCTGCGTGGCCTCTGAGGAGAAGAGGGAAATCAATCTTCTTAAAAGGAAGAGTCCGACGCACCAATACTGAAGCCTAGAACGGCCGATTGGCGTACTTGCGACTGACTATACGGAGACTCCCATGACCACGGAACAACTAGATGGCGCCCAAGGGTGTCTTTTTGAGACGATGGCTGAGGTGGGACAGGGCTCAGATCAGCCCAAGCCCAAGATTATCGCTCTAAACAGCGCAGCCATGTTGTGGCTGGGTACTTCTTCGTAGCAATAGAACATCTGACTGACATTATGTATAGGAGTCTATAACAGAACCCTAAGTATGCGGTAGTGAAGAGTACATCCTAAATGTACATCGCCCACCATTTCCATAGATGGCGTTCTCTGTGAAACGAAGGTCTTTTGACGAGCTGGCGGGCGGGAGGCCAAATTGACTACAAGATTGGTTGGGTACAGCTTACGATCAGAGGGGCTTCAAAGCCCATGACCAAAGCTGCCCCAGACAAACTTACAATCTCCCCTCACTTTAACCTTTCCGCTCCGATCACCAATTAAGCAGAAATGCCAACAGAAGCCTCACTCCGCCCCGAAAATGTAAGATGTAAGATGCTCGAATGTCAGGATGGTGACCACTGCATTTTGTTGATCGGTGGTAGTGGGAGCCTCCTCGAACCTGACTTTCTCCATCATCTCAAAATCACTAACCCTAACGTGAAACCCATTACCTCAATCCTTAGCCGTGAAACCCCCAGCCTAAACAGGCTTACGAGGAGGGGGCATAATTCCCTAAGTAGGGATACAGAATCGGAGAGTACTCGATTAAATACTCATGAGTAGAAACGTTCAAAAGTACTCAATTCCTTGAGAATCAATTAGTACTTTTTTGACATTTCTGCGAACTACCTTAGAGTACGCATTACCCGATTTTTGGCTGCGACAGATTACAAATACTTATGTAGCTTACGTTCTGAAAAAAGCACGCATCATTTGCAAATGCGCCTGCCGCACGGATATGCACGCTCCCGCTACAGGCAAGAAATTCTAAAAATGCGCTCGCCAGATGTATGCACGCCTCTTTTACAATTATCAAAATATTCGTAATCGACCATTCCAAATGCGTACTCACCACGTCCAATGCTTCTGACCTACTCAAGCCTACGAGAACCGGCCTACTGAATATGCTCAATGGTACCCTTTAAACCCCCAATTTTGCTCCCATTATTATAAAACACTGGGAGCGTACCGCGCTTTGTTTGGACACCGTTCATGCTTGTAGAGAAGTAGAATTTTTACTCAGGAGTACGGTGCGGGTGCCATGCAGACGCTTCAATGCGTGCATGTGGCAGGCTAAGAACGGGCGAGTCTGATTTAATACGATGTGGGATATAAATTCAAATCTATAAAAGCCTGTTTACATCCCACACGCAAATTGGAGCTCTTTTATCGCACAGAAAATTGTATACATTTCTCTCTGGCTGGAATACAAGTTCGTGCAAATTTTTTTGTTGTTGAGTTTTTTTTTTACTTTTATTAATTTATATAAACCACCATTTGATTGACTTATAAAGGGCGGAAAATTGGTAACTGCCCCGGGCGGCAAAAGTCTTAGGTACGCCACTGGCTATAGGGCATGAGCTGAAGCCGTATGTGTGTCTTTCGGCCAGTAAAATGGCAAAACGATGAATCTAGAAATGGAAGCTCAAAACATGACAGCCCGCGTTGTTAGTTGTTAAATTAGCAAACGAGCAACTAGAGTTCCTGAAAAAAACGACACCATGGTACTCTTACTTTAAACGTTTTCAAACTTAACTTTACCTGAGACAGCAAAATTTACATCAATGAAAGTCTGACGTCGAAAAATAACGACATTCTGCAGTTAACACTAAAGCTGGAGAGATCTAATAAAGTTGTCTCCGTATTTACACGTCGCGGGTATGTCTATGTGCAGCTGGAGAGGAACAAACAGCCTCGAAAGTTTGCCGCCGCTCTTGACCTGCGAGCGAATTTAGTCTAATGTTGGAAAGTACAAAAATACTAGTTCCATTGGTAAGTAAGACTTGTTAAAACCTGAAATTCCAATCTCACTAGTAATGATTGCAGAGGTCAAGAGTGGTGGGCAAGTTCTATATCTCAAAATTTGAATTTATTGCGGTAGAATTAAAATCTGCCTGTGATAAATGTCGCCATAGGATGATATCTATTACACCACTTGTGTTGACACTAAAGTTGATCTATTGACTACATTCATTCAACATACTTACAAACAATACGTACGTAAAGTTACAAGTTGACACCGGTCTTCTGCCCCCTGTCCTTGATATTCTCGTGAGATCCGTGATCTGATTAATCAGTGTGAATTTATGTACAGACGTTATCGCAAAACAAAGATTCCTAGCTGGCTTAGTGCTTACAAACTTCTCAACCTCATCAGCAGTAAAGTAAAATTCGCTAAACGAGAGTTTTATTCCCACAAGCTTCATTCTCCAATAACTTCCAAACAACTATGGTCAAATCTGCGGTCGTTAGGCTTCCGAATCTACACCGCCCGACCTTGATGTAAATCTTCTCAGTAGGAAGCACTTTCATCCAATCTCCTCCTGATCCTACACTATCCACTTCCTCGTGCTCTCAATCATCTAGTTAACTCAGCACTGATGGTTTTAACTTCCGTTGTGTGGACTCCTGCGAAGTTCTAGAAACATTTCTATCCATCTAGTCCAGGGGTTCCCAACCGTTCTGTGGTGCGGGCACATTCGAGATTGCAAAACAAACTGGCGGGCACAAACGGGAAAGACATGATTGTAAGCCTCCTTTCATATTGGATGGCGGTTTGGCGGCGATTTTATTGCTTTTTAAGCCTGGAACAGAATTAACGCAGTGTGCAGTATGCAGTGTTTTTTACTGCTTGTCAAAAATTACGGCACTGCGTCTTATAACGAAATCAACGTAGTGCAGTGTTTGTCAAATCAAGTCAAACGTCGAATTTGTTGTTAATTTCGAAAACATGGTGCGGAGAAATTTATGAAATATTTTGTTATTGGCGGCTTTAACAGTTTATAGAAATAATTTGTTTTTACTGGCACACTACCACCGTTATGAAAATTTGAAGTTTAATTTTCTAACCTCACACTGCAGAGCAAATTTAGAATTTAGCCTAAACCTGCAGTGCAGTATTCTGCTGCTTACTGCGCTAAATGCAATTGTGTGCCGAGTAATAGAAAAGCACAAAACCAAACTTTGACAGGCAGTGCAGTATACTGCACTGCATTGATTCTGTTTCAGGCTTTATACTAAGTAAGTCAGTTTTACTCAAAGCTACTTGGCGAGAAAAACAATAAAAAGGCCGACAGTCAGTTCCAAGGGTCTAATTGGCGTGGTGGATTAGACAGATGTTAGTGTAGCCAATTTAGCGAATTTCCCACTACATCTAGCAAGATTTTAAAAATTAAAGTAACTTTTTTTTGTTATTTTTAAGATTTTTTTTTTCGTATTTCAGCACTTTGTCGCGGGCACAATTAAATATCTCCGCGGGCACATATGCGCCCGCGGGCACTAGGTTGAAAACCCCTGATCTAGTCTAACTGCATTGGTTGCGATGAAATTTCTCCACGTTTTCTCAAGCTGCTTTCTCCTCTAATTGTAAAAACTATCATGCATATCTTCAATTACTGACTGACAACTTCCCAAGTACCTCTGCTTTGTCTGTTGTGATTCCGTTACCAAAGAAATCCTCACCCGTAGATTTAAAAGATTATCGCCCTATCAATATTCTTCCCTTCCTTGCCAAAGTCTTTGAAAAACGCTCTTCGTTCAGATTACGCGCGCTCTGTCGAATCGAATAAATTCCTCTCTAAGTTCCAATGGGGCTTCCATAAAAACAGTTGGGAAACGGCTATATTGAAATTAACTTCAAATCTTCGTTCAGTGCTAGATCAGGGTGACATAGCAATACTTGTTCTTCTTGATTTCTCCAAAGCGTTTTACTCACTTTTGCTCTACAAACTTAGTACATTCTATAATTTTTCTTCTTCTGCTATTCGACTTTTCTCAACTTTTCTATCGAATCGACTTCAGTGTGTGCGCCATAATGGTGCTGTATCTTCTTTTCTTCCAGTACCTTTGGGAGTTCCACAAGGTTCAATTCTTGGTCCCCTTCTTTTCTCATTATATGTTAATGATGTCATATCAGTTATCCAATGTTGTTCTTTCCATCTGTATGCTGAGTTTCTTATAATTCGTATGCTGAGTTTCTTATAATAATGGTATAATTCGGCCAAGTCGCCCTAGAAATAGTGTAAAGTCCCAGAGCCCCTGAAAACTCCCTGCTTGGCTAAATAGTCCACTTTTACGTTCTCATATATGTTCCGGAACCCAGAGGAGGGCTACGTTATGCTTTCTACCTAGCTCCATCGTTCCACTAGCTTCGTGCTCAGCTCTACATCGTTCCACTAGCTTCGAGCGTATCATTACTGAATTCAGAGCTACTATAGAGGCTTGGCTGTCTATGAAAATTCCAATTCTCGTACAGAGGCTAGGGAAGTATTTATTCCGAAAGCGGGGAGAAGATTATATAAGGAAGCAAAATCCTATGCAAAATCCATCAATATCTCTTCCTTTCTTCTGAAAACAATGGAGACGGTTTCAGATTTGCATATTAGAGTAGGTCCTACAGCGAACCTGCCTGCAATTTGTCTACAGGGCGGGCAGATCTACAGAGACAGACATATTGTAGCAGAATTGGTCTGGTAGTTGTTTGTAGTTATCGGTTCTGCGGAGCAGCTCTCGAAACAGCGGACCACAGGCTGTACGACTGTGAGGCTAAAGCGAGGAGGAAACTGAGTTATCTCCAACGCGGTATCCCTTTTTCAAGGGAGAATTTAGATATGAATCCTAAATCAATTTTAGAATATATTAAAAACCTTAAAGGTTGACACATTATTCCTAATAGGTCGCAGTTAATGCAAATATTCCCCCTCAAAGAAAGAAAGGACGTAAGCTTTCGAGACAAAATACTGCCAAATAAATAATAAAGGCTCTTCTTTCATATAAGCAAGCCTATAAAAACAGAAAAAAATCTACCATGAATTACACTGGTCTGCAAAAAACGGCTCATTTTTTCTCCTTTCCAATTTAATAGTCCTATCCTAAGTATTTTTTCGCGCTGAATCCGAATCCGTTAGCCAAATTGGCCTATCACGTCAGGATTTTGAGCAATCCTAACCTAAAAGTGCCAAAAAGCGTGTTTTTTGCACTTTTGCGCGTCAAATATCTCAAAACTATGGAATGATAGGGCAAATCGGACAACGGGATCGTTTTCAGCATGCCAAAATCTACAGAAAACCATGTCGAAAGCGTTAAATTTGAAAAAACTTTTTTTGTAATACTGAAAAGAAAAACTTCGGTGCAACAATGATATCATGTGTTAATAAAAACCGTCGATTTCGCGCCAAGAAGTTTTTCTTTTCAGTATTACAAAAAAAGTTTTTTCAAATTTAACGCTTTCGACATGGTTTTCTGTAGATTTTGGCATGCTGAAAACGATCCCGTTGTCCGATTTTCCCTATCATTCCATAGTTTTGAGATATTTAACGCGCAAAAGTGCAAAAAACACCCTTTTTGGCACTTTTAGGTTAGGATTGCCCAAAATCCTGACGTGATAGGGCAATTTGGCCAACGGATTCGCATTCAGCGCGAAAAAATACTTAGGATACGACTATTAAATTGGAAAGGAGAAAAAATGTGCAGACCAGTGTTATTAAAGCACAAAATTGATTTTGAAATGTTCAACACCGAAGTGCAGTCCATAAAACAAAATATGTTTTTCGTTAATGAGCTCGTTCTATTTGTGATTATTTCAATTAAGTCACCTAATTTCTTTCCTTCAATTAAACTTTCTTAATAATTTCTCATTCTCTGCAAATGTCCAGCGCGCCCTTTAATAATCCATTCCACCAATACTGAATATTCCATTCATTCATCTGTCGACAGTTTTTCTAATTAAGTTTGGAGACTCTGGGAATCACGAGAACGTGCTACGCAATAGCGATTAAGGAGAGTCGAGAGATTGCTTTAATTCACATTCATTTTCATGACCAACTTAAAAAACGTAAATTGATGACAAAGCAGCTACACTAAAAACACCAGTAAATCATCCCAAGCTACTTATACAAATTGGCCCAATGCTAGTTGCCCAAGTGATGACCCGGTACCATCAGTAGAAGTTTGTTAACCTCCGGTTGGCCCAGAAGAGTATATTATCAGAGACGACGACGACTGAGAAATGTCGTAAGATGATGGTGCAGAACATCTTTAATCAACTGTTCCAACGACGACAATACATACAGTGCAGGGGCTCTATAAGCCTCCTAGAATAGCAGATAGATGTATTTGATATTTTTTTTATTATAAATTGTTTGCGTTATTGTCGTGAGATAAAAAGGCGGGCGATATCACAATAAGAAATAGTAGGAATCTAAAGGTGAATGTTGTGAAGGCTTAGAATAAAAACTGTAATGTAAGAAACATTGGAATTTTCTCTATACTTATGGCTACTTATAAATAGAGGAGATACTTAAAGTAAAGATTGTGATATTTCAATCAGATTTATACAAACTCATCTTGCAGTAAATCGTTTTAAACAGCCCACTAGCTCACTAACTTCTTCCAAATGTAAGGCTCGCATCACACTCAAAAAAAGGGTTTCATTTTGTCCATTGCTATCGACTTGCTTGTGCCGTTTAGCTGGACGACAAAATATTTACATAATCTTTAGATAACCTTGAATAGATCTTCGTATGGTGGTTGGAAAGGTCTCCGAACACGATCTGTACGTATGAAAACATATTCCGCATTCTCTAAGTTGTTCGGCACGTACACATCTTTCTGAGCCGACTTTCGGGGCTGTGACAAGTCTTTCATGTGTGTATGAAGCCGAGTTAGAAATTCTGAGCGGATTGGGAGCCTCAGATTTTGTCTATAGACTAACTCTGCTGGTGAGCATTACAGATCGGATTTAATTGTTGCGCGAATACCTAATAATACAAAGAGCAAATCTTCACTTCAATGAGTAGTGTTGTCCCTTGCCATTAAGGACGCTTTGAGCTGTCTATGGAAACGCTCAACCATCCCATTTGATTGCGGATGGTAGGCGGTTGTTCTTATTCGCTGTGTACCAAGAAGCCTGATCTGAAAGTTTCAGTTCAAATTGCGACCCTTGATCCGTTGTAAGTTCAAATGGTGCGCCAATTCTTGGGACATATTCGGTGACAAAATGTTTGGCCACCGTAGACGCTCCCTAACTGGGTATATTTCTGGCCATGTCGTAAAACGGTCTATGATTGCTAGGATATAAGAACATCCTCGAGATGGGGGTAATGGTCCCGCGATATCTAAATATGTAGATAAGCTCAAATTATTTGGGGTGTTGAAAGCTTCATGTAGAGATTTCGTGTGCCTCGAAACTTTAAAATTTTGGCAACCTATACTCGAACTAGACCAGTAGTTGCAGTCTTGGTTAATCAATGGCCAAAATAATTTTTAATAATAGCTCGCCTTGTGGCACATATGACTGGATGGGACAAGCTATGTTCAGCATTGAATGCTGATTTTCTGAATTATAAGGGTATGTATGGCCGTGATGTACCTGTGCTAGTCTCACACCAAACTTCATGAGTTGTGAAAGGAATTTGTGTGAGTATTAGTTTTACCCTTGAGCTACTGCTGAGATGCTCTTCGAGTTTTCGTAGTTCTGTATCGCCTACTTGTGATTTCGCCAGATTGGGCAAATAAAAGGTGATTGTGCGAACGTTGTCAGCCGCTAATGAGCGATATAAATATTCTGCTACAACGTTTTGTTTCCCTAGCCAGGGAGACTGGTGATGAAAACCACGACACATGTTTGATATCTGCTGTGAACTAGGAAATTAGGCATATGTGTCTTGTTTCGCGGGGGGATCTTTCCGTCTTTGTATCAAGGGCATGTACCAATGGCCCGTGGCCAGCTGCACAAAATAGCGGAAATGTTTTATTGGTGCATAAATCGGTGATCAAAATTCACCATTCCTTATGTTTTTGTTTAACTGTTGTTGGTGTTGTGTGGTCATTTATTGCTTGGACTCGTTCGGGCGATGAAAGGGTTCCATCCTTGCCGATACTAAATCCCAAAAACATGATCTTACTGATACCAAAAACGCATTTTGATAGTTTTATGGTCAACCGAAATCTATCAAGCCGTTTAAATGGTTCTTCGAGATGAGTAAGATGAACTTCCTCGGGTCTACTAGCGATCGACAAATCCCTAGTTGAACCATATGTTCAAACTCTAATTTCGCCACCTTGAGCTTCTCAGGATGAAGTCTACGAGCGGTAAAGAAAGACAATTGCCCATTATTGATAATGCGGTGCTGCACATTATGTTTAACTGGTAAGTTGAAATTAGGAGGCCTGATTAACGAAGCTTATACCAGAGACACACTTGTGGTATAGTAATTACAATATGAGCAATATTGCAATATACTTCAGGTGTGTCTCTATATACTGAGAAAAAATCTCGGTATACACTCAGTATACTCAACATTGAAACTCAATATCCCAATTGAGAAAAACTTCGTGGTATAGCTCAGTATACCCTAGATTTAAACCGAAGAATAGTCTGGGCATAACCCAAAATGATAATTTCGAACAGAATTTTAATTCTATAAATTAATAATAATTTCACAATATTTCTATTCATATTTAACTTCAATTTAACTGCAGCACAATAATTTTTTTCGATTTGCAAATCTGACAGATAAATGACAACCAAATAACTCAGTATACTAATGCAAGTGTGTCTTCACATTTTTATATTGCAATATGGCAATATTGCAATATCCCGATCTCAATTGCTATACCACAAGTCTGTCTCCGGTATTACTTCGTTAACAGTTCTTTATTCCTGCCAAGATGCTGACATTCAAAGCTTTCGATTTATACTCAAACAGTTGCACCAAACAGTTGCAAAGACGAGAGTCCGAAGACTGGTCTTTGAGTCCACTAGTTCTCGATTTTTAAATCGAATGTGAGTTCGAACCCCGTGCCGAGTATGGCTTTGCTTGTGTTAGCTAAGATGAAGTTGTGAATGAACCGTCGTTTAAGACCAAGGTTCAGTTCAAGCCAGTTCGTGCCAAAAGTGTGGATCGTTGACCCATTTGCCGCGCGCAGAAATAAATTAGGGCATGTGGTTTTTACCCTAAAAGTGTGAGCTAGAACCAAATATATGTTCTCACCAGAATCGATTAAGAATCATGCATCTCGCGGGCATATAACCTGCACGAGCGCTTCTGCTGAGAAACGCCCGTGAATTTGGCGACTCCCTGTGGCTCCCTTAATTTTTTGCTAGGGGCCCCTGCATCCTCCGGTTCTTCTTGGCCACTACCGAACCGGTAATGGTAAAGCAGAACTTTTCCGGTAGCGCTTGCGTTGATGGGGATTTTGGTGCCGCTCTTTGTATGGTAGGGTTACTGGTTCTTTGGTCCTCCGCACACTTGTCCTGTTTAAATGATGGACAGCAGACCCTTTCGCCGACTCCTGCCACTGACCCTGCCCTCTGTACCTCACATTGGAGAGACTGTACGGTCCGCTCCAGTAAAGACGATGCTTTCATCTCCGACATTTGTGCTTAATTTTAACTAACTTTATTATTACAATTCACTTATCTCGGTTTTATCAGAATCGGAAAATTTATAATTGCATTAATTTTTAACTTACTTAGCCGCAGCCGATTGGGTTTTCATCACCAATCTTCCTGGCTAAGTAACACCGGAAGTCGACGTGCCTACAGATTTAACAAAACAGTGAAACTATTACCCTTTGACTTTACTCGATACTTAGCATTTTACACAAAATAAGTAGGAAGTTTGAACATTATAATAGTCCTAAATAAACAGGTCTTAAAAGAAGATTGTCACCTCATTTCAAAAAGAATTTGATGTTATTGGAGGTGAAATAAGGAAATTAATTTCATTGAAAATATAAACAATACTTTATTCCTTGGGTTTGAAAGAAAAATGACTTCTTGAGCTTGAGATTTGAAACTGTTTCTGCAAACTTTTGCCAAAAAAAGGGAGTAAAATTTAGTCCACTGTATTTCATTAGAAGAAGATACATTTCTACAATAATCCTCTTTAGTATAGCTGCGTACAACCCTTTAAAATATAGGTAGTTATGTAGTACAAAGATAACTAATTAATTTGCTTATAACGAATCCACCTATAATTTCAAGAGATATGTATCTTCTAAATAAAAATTGCTATTAAACGAATTGCATGATGCGCTTTCCTATAATAAAAAATCTCTCTTTTAACTACTACTTAATCTTATTGTGCACACATCCCAAAAAAAAACCAAATTCCACTTTCGCTAAGATAATTTGTAGTTTCACACAGTAAAACTATTATCAAGTGATCAATTTTTTATGTGTACTTGAGCATCCATAACTTACCCGCAAAAACTGCTGTTGAGTTATGCTTCGGGTCATAGGGGCAAATAGCCTGGCCATTTTTCATCTCCTCCAGGGTATAGTTGTTGGCATTAATTTGGTAATAATGGCACATTGGGCGAAATGAATTTGTCCCGCACACCAGCAACCGGCCGGGCTCTGTTATTACCAAAATCCGAATATAATTCTGGCATGCCTCCTGTGAAAGAAATTGGTTTTAAAAAAAAATAATCAATGAATATGAGTTTTATTAAATTGAAAGTTTAATGTTAAATTAAAAAAAGAAAAGAGTAGGTTGTGGTATCGAGGGAATATCTTTTTCGGTTTTTGTATATTTCTTTAAAATTGTAATTAAATTTCTTGCAAAATATGTTTATTACTAGAGATAAGGGGCCATCCATAAATTACGTCACACGTTAAGGGAGAGGGAGGGGGTCTACGAAGTGTGACAAGTGGTGGGAGGGGTTATAAATTTCGTTACATCACAATTCAAAATCTAATATAACTGAGTACAGTAATACCCCGTTCGCGTATATAAGGGGTTGCATTTAAGGAAAGCCAAAAGTCAGTACAAAATGCAAAACGATACTTTCATTTTAAAAATACATTGTGCAGCACGGTCAAATTGGATGTACATATCCATGCACCGGTTGCCACGCCTTCAAAAAGTCAAACCCAGTTTGATTTTAATTAAACCGACACCCGCACTGAGTTTTGATCGGCCGACTGGCATACAAAGGATAGTTTTGATTGTACATCCGCAATTCGATGTACATCCAATTTGACCGTGTATGGGGGTCTTAAGCCGAAACGAACGAAACAAAAGGGGAAGGGGCTCGAATTGTCCAGACTACTTTATTGAGATTTATAATCCCTCGGGCGACAAGGATCCTTTATAGTCTACCAGGGACGGCGCTTTCATAGGGGCGAATGGTGTACTTGCACCGGGCGCAAATGGACGGGGGCGCGATTTAATATTTTGAAAAAAATATGCCTTTGTTGCCGTGACTTCATTTTCATAAATTAAAGGAATTCACATTTATTACCCCAATTTATTTTTCGCAGTTTATTTTCTCGATAGAATATTCTGTACGTCTGTCCCCGAAATAATGCGGATCCCGCAGGCGCAAGAAGTTACACAAATATAACCAATTTCTGTTCCTGTACTTTATCATGCAAGAAAAAGCGGAGAAATTTTACTTCCCCTCGTTCAAGAACTAGTCATAAAATGTCTGTCCAAGAAAGTTTTCACCTGGTAGTGGGTCACCAGTGAGATAAGAGAAGCAGCATGGAGTTTATTTAAATATTTAAATATGCACGTGGCGCAACTATCGCGAACTGGTGAAAGTGCGATCATAACCTCCACTGGAAGCTGTCCTGAAAAGAACGGACTAATTTGATCGGACCTATCAAGCCAAAAAGTAAAGTTATCGTTTCGAGGGCGGGTAGGTTTTGCACTGTCGTTTAAGGATCTCCTCATGGCACTGGGCGCACCCAGTTGTATAATGCCTTATTCTGATATTGAGGATGGATACTTTCGTGAACTCCTTCGCTACAGAGCAAAGACAGGACGACTGCCTTGAACCCGGTTAGCCAAGAGGCAAACCTAGGCAGTCGCCGCCCACTCTGCTCAAAGTTTCTGGGCTCGCAGCACCAGTTCCTATTTAATCTAAGGGGAACATTGCCATCAACCAGGAACACAGAAACCCCAGAAGAAGAAAATAAAAAAAAGAGTAGAATCGCAATTACCGTCGTACTAGGACAAGAAGGAGAGCCGTAGTGGAATTGAGGAGCCCACGGAGCATACCCAGGCCTATTTTCGTGAATTCATTCCGGGAAGACCGAAGGCAGGACTGCGATCGGGAACCCGGGAAGCTTGAACAATCAAGCCACTAGGCACTGGAGGTGTAGTACAATAGGCCAAGCGAATGGTACTTTTGGACCCAATACCTCACCATAAAAAAAATACTCATGAAGTGAATGAACAGACCTTCTTCTTCGAGAATCAGAAGTAAAAATTAACTAGAAAAGCCCGCTAAGAAGTGAGTGGCAAATCTGT
Source organism: Thereva unica (assembly GCA_949987705.1). Taxonomy (NCBI): domain Eukaryota; kingdom Metazoa; phylum Arthropoda; class Insecta; order Diptera; family Therevidae; genus Thereva; species Thereva unica. Next base: position 21,505,552 of record OX465285.1, on the reverse strand, counting down.
TTACTCTGTTCTGAAGAACTTTTTTAAAATTCTTTAAAAAGCGTCATATCAACCCATTGCGCGCTGTTGGAGCACTTTTAAATCTTGTTCCAACATTTGATAAAAGAGGCAAACGAATGAAATATAGGGAACAAAATCCCAAATTGTTACAATGAGACAAATGAAAAATGGCGAACCAGATCTTTATTGGTTTATTAAATTTAAAAAAAAATCGTCTTGGGCTTTGTGGTAAACTTTTTTCTGGTTCTTTCCATTGCGATCAAAAAATGAAGGGGCGCAATACGGCATTATGCACCGGGCGCAAAAAGACAAGCACCGGCCCTGCAGTCTCCCTGATCGGGAGCTAAAACATGCGGTGTCGTAAAACTTGTCGCACCTACACAGGACAACGCACAATGTGCCCTGTGGATGTTGACACCACGAATGTGGTGTGACATTAATAACCCAACCGAGAACGAAGTGACTATGCCAGTTATAAATAATTTAAAGGAGTGAATTCAAAGTTCATAGACTCAAGATGATTTAAATGGAAATAAATCTAATTTCAGAACTGCTGTTTTAATTTAATAATATCTAGATGTAAAATTGCAAAATATGTGACGTCACACTAGGGAGGGGGAATCTCAGAAATGTGACCAGCTGTGACAAAGATGGGGGAGGGGTAAAAAAATCATGAAATTCGTGTGACGTAATTTATAGATGGCCCCTAATAAAAGGTTAATAAAATGAAGCAAAACATCATACTAATCCACTTGACCGACAATTGGAGAAGTATGGCAAGTGTGGCTTTCATTCGGGCTCCACCTATGGTGGGCCCACAAGACAAACATTTTCGTCCGTCGAGACTTTCCGTGTGGCTTTTCTATACAGGTTGATTGAAGTTTAATCGAAACGGCCCACAGAATGTCTGTCCGCTCATATCTATGGTATGTCTCTGCAGACTTGTACCATCGAGTTTCCCCTGTTTCACACTTAAAATTCTATAGATTTCTACAGACAGAAGTCTCTCCTTAAGCTGCTAAGTTTGCGCTTAAAACTTGAAAAATATGAAATCTAACCGAGCACGACATGGAAGATTCGCTCAAGTCAATCGTGCTATCCATGCGCAATGAGTGTGTCCCTTGTACGAAAGTAGACAATAACATAAACCATAAAGAATTTCACTCATTTATATTCTCAATCAGTGCTACTATGTTTCTTGTTGAGTTAGATGCTTGGAGGAAACATAGTTACGCCCAAAACAGGCCTTGAACGGGAAATTTCAATGCGCAAAAGCACACGTCTTATCCCCATATGTAAGCAATGTTCATTTATATGCAATTGCCATTTCCTTGCATATGCACGAACACCATTTATTTTTTGGCGTTCAAGTCTTCTTCCGGTCCATTTTGTCTGTTTAAGGTCTGCTGATCAAGATCTATAATTTGAGATATAAGCACGTGGCTTTTATCTACAGTAGTTTCGAAGAAGAAACTGAGTTATGAACGGATTCTTTGTTTAAATTTCTTTTCATTGAAAGAGGAGCTTAAACTAAGCAGACTACTGTGGAGTAAGATCTAAAAAGAGCAGAAAATGGCAACGGTAAGTTTTAATTTATATAATAAAAAAGGAAAGGATAAAAACTTGATTTCTTTTTTAAATTAACATTAAACATTCACTTTTAAACAGAATAACATGTACTCACCTCGTCCTTGCCCTTCACTACACACATCTTGACATCGTCTTCCGGTGACGGCCATACCAAACGCTGCTGGTCGGTAAGGTCGTGTATGCTGAGATTGTAAACGACATTCCTGAAAAGATTGAAGTAGGTTATATCTCTCATTTAATATGAAACTGGTAGAGTAGTTTTTTGGTTTAACATATGGACATTGTACTGGTGGATTTAAACACGTAAATGGGAAGAGCAGAGTATGATTAATGGCACCCTTTATTTTTTCAAAGCCCCAATTTTGCTCCCTTCGTTTGGACTATTCCGTTCGTGCCTGAAAGGGCGAGTCTTATTTTTACTCAGACGATACGTGCCTGCTTCGGGCGCCATGCAGGCGTTTTGTCGTTGTACGTGCCTGTTTCAGGCAAATATAATTTTAAACTTATTAAAGCCCGTTTACATCCCAAACCCAAATTGGAGCTCTCTGCTAGGTACTGGTGACAGGGTAAGCATTGGGGCCATCTACATTCCTTGCAATGCGAACTAGCTTAAAAAGCTAGAGGCCCTGTTATCGGGGGACTCAAACTCAAGAGATCCGCAAGAAATGATAGCATTTCTAACTTTCTATTAAAAAAATGTGAAAGCACGGTGTCTACGCACCTCACCATGATTATCAACAACTGCTTATGCAACAGCTTCTTCCCTAGTGTTTGGAAGGAGGACAAGATTGTCCCCATTCCCAAAGTAGAAAGAGTCGAAACTCCAGATAATCTCAGGCCGATTTCCCTACTATCTAACCTAGGAAAACTTCTCGAAAAGATCATTCTAACTATTTCTGCACGGTCAATGAGGTTATTCCAAAGCGTCAGTTCGGTTTCGAGAAACTGCATTCTCGAGTAGGCAAAGATGCATCTGAGGAGATAAACTTACGAGACAAGGAGATGCATTAGCTCCAACATCTACTATTTATTAGACCAATGAAGATAGCCATATCAAAAAGTGGTATTAATTCAGAAGGGACCAATTTACAGAAGTTATATGAGATACTTGGATAGGCTGACGACATATTAAGAGTTGGAAAGTACTTTGATGACATTGAAAAGGAGAATCTAACGTATCCGGTCTAAAGATAAATCAAGGAAAGACGAAATTATATGACAATTAGTGAAAACAACAGTTCAGGAAAACAACGAATGGAGGATAAGGACAAATCAAGAAATCTGCCACCTATATAATGACGTCTAGAAAGAAGAACACTGTTAAACATGATCTTTGAAGGCATTCCTTTGGATAACTGCCCCGTAGGACGATGGGACAACGTAAGAAATGATCTAGCAGGAAACTGAAGAGTAGTCGCAAAGGGCCCTGGAAGTTGGAAGCCAAAAATGATGGAGGTTAAGACTCGCTTGGGTTGTGATGCGTGAATTGTATTCAAGGCAGGGCCGAATGCAGATTAGTAGAGTGTGGCCGGGGCGGCTGGTTGGAGGAGGAACTCTCTTGAAAAATTTAAGGCTTGTTTGACGTTCATTCCATCACAGATCCTCCGTTAAAGCTACCCCAGGATGTTAAGATTTGAGTCAGTCGTTACATTCTCTTCTCCCTCTGAGATAGGAGGAATATCGTTGTTGGCTTTGGTGGAGATGAGGCAGTGCTTCGTTTTGGTGGCATTAAATTCAACACGATTTATGCGGGCCCATTCAAGAATCGATTTGATATCCCGGTTGATCGAAGTAGACATCAGTTCACGGTGGTCAAGGCAATGTCAGGTACGTGCTTGTCTCATATTGTCGAAGGCGTAAGAGTAACGCAAAGTATCGTCATCAGCGAAGCAGTGGATTGAGAACAGATCATTAATGAAGATTGGGAAAAGCGAGGGTGATCGAATTGACCCTTGGGGAACTCCGGTAGAAATGGCGTGGGGGTTGGATTCGAAGCCATCCAATACTACCTTGATTGAACGGCCAGAAAGGAAGCTCGGAAGCCAGTAGACCCTGTTGGTTTAAAGCCGTACTATCTGTCGTGTATAATTTGTCTGGATTCTAGATATTTCATCAGCCTTCTATTAATTATTGTCTCCATGTTTTTGGAGAGAATAGAATTAATTCCTATTGGGCAGTTTATAGGACTAGTTTCCAAGAGTCAGGATACACTACGAAGGAGTAAGACAAGGCAAAAAGGGTTTAGCCATAGGTGAGGCACATTTTTTAAGTACCATAATTTTGCCGAGGCCAGTGGATTTATTGATGTCGAGCTCTATGAGGCACCTAGATACCTCATGAGTCCTAAACTGAGCCCCGTCCATTGAGTGGATGGTATTCTTGAGGACGGAAGTGTCATAGCAGTATCGAATAAAGAATAATTTGTTGCGAATAGAGATGATAACAAGTCAGCCTTGGGTTTGCTTTCAGTTATCACTTCCTTGTTGTAAATGAAAGGAGGTGTTGAGGAGGAAGTGAAATTCTTCTTGATGAAAGTTACCAAGGACCAGAAGCTTTTCCTGCCTGTATCGGTATTGAGTATCTTTCTCAGTCTATCATCGGATGCTGTTTTGACTTTCCTGATGATAGAATTGCAGTTTCTCAAGTTTATGTACTCACGACGAAGTGACTCATTGGGCGAATGTCTGTATGCTCTATAAGCGGCTTGTTTAGCTTTGATTGCATTCATACCTTGCCCATTAAACCATCTGTTCGGCCTAGGCTTCATAGATTTGGTAGAGTGAGGAATGAACAAATACATACTCGCTTCTATGATTTTAGTGACACAGTTCGCATTGGTGCTACGAAAACACAAATCCCAGTCCGTGGCTTGGGAAAAGCGAATAAGACCCAACCAGTTGGCTTTTTCATAGTGCCAGACAGTTCTTTTAGGAGCTGTGTTGGTTTTGGTAGAGAATGGATATGGAAAATAAGCGCTGACTAGGCTGTGGTCGGAGTTGCCAAGAGGAGTAAGTGGGTATGAGCATTAAATTAAGCAAAATGAGTTCGGTGAAGGCAACCCATTTCCTTGTATTTTAGTAACCTTTAAAAATAACACTCGTTAACATCACGTTACTAAAGCTAGAATCTTTACTTCCCAAGCAAAGATAATTTATTATTTGGAGTCCTACAATGGAACAATTTACTTTTCAGATGATCACGGTATTATATATTTCCTACATCTTAATTTATTAGATTGAAAATGCCTATAATATTATATTTACCAAGGAAATGCTGCGACCCAACGAAAATACCAAATCACTTTTACAAATCATAAAACGGAATCTCAAGCTTGCTACTTGTTCTCTTCTACTCTCTAATATTTTAATTACCAATGAAACAATTCTACGAAAGGGGATTATTTTTAAAGAATACGGACGATCGATTAATACCTTGCTAAGTTCATGTACACTTGAAAAGTTTGTCGCATTTAAGGTACAATTTCACAAAATACCCTAATTTTCATCTGATAAATATTATACCTATGATAAGGGAAATTACACAGGGAAGATTTCTTGGAACTCCGAGAGGGACTAGCTACGTGATGTAGGATTGGTTTACTTTTTTCCATGGGAAAGAGATACTATCTAATATTTTTTTAAAAATATATTAATGCATTTTCATAGCCTACAGCGTTGAATTAATAGGGTTTTTTTTATCGCAAATTATCTAATCTTATTACTACTTACCTCGCGCCTATTAGGAGGCTGTTACCGTCCCGGAGCACCAGCTTAAAATGGTCTACTGTGGAGTCATTGCCCAGAAATTTGAGCACATCTTCGGAGCCTGTAACGAGGGTAAATAAACATTTCAATAAAATATTTTCACTTTGCTTTGCGCTTTTAGCTTCCCTACACATTTTCAATGTTATAATGTGTGCAAATAACATTTACTTGTGATAATAAAACGGCAATTTACTATAACGAATATAAAGCGGCGTCCCACACCCCCGCACACACACACACACACACACACCTTCGTAATAAATCTAATTCAAAACGCTTAACAATAGACAAATATGTGTATAATATCGCCTAGGGCCCGCAAGACACGGGGTATCTGTGCTCAATCAGGCCTACTCTATAGGCTCGTTATAAAAGACGATGCCAGGTAAAATACAAGGTAAAGATAAATATTTTTTTTTCAACCATGGCGGGGCGTGTAAATTAAGATAAGACACTTGGGAAGACTTCCGACATACATTTATTTCGATGTTCCACAATGGAATCCTTGTGGAACACTTTCGATTGATTTGTTGTTAACAAACTGACTTTTTTCCTTTTCGAAATTCTTAATGTTTTTTTAATAGCGTGTAGGATATGAAGGTCTAGGTTTTTTTTCAAATAGATTTATTTTTCTAGAATATCATCAAGGTGTGGTGCAATGCCAGGTTACATCGCGCAGCAATATGATAAAAATCAAACAGGTTCTATTTTATGTGGGTAAATGGTTCTAGCACCAAGTTGCATCGTGTATGAATCCATTGAAGCAAATAAAAATGAATTCAACTCAAGCTAGACCAACATCTTTATTTTATAGAATACGACAAAAGTTCAAAGACACAAAACGACAAACTTCGACAAGTCTATTTTACAGAGGGTAAAAAACTGTCGTCGTCAAGATAGTTTAATTGGAATAGCATCGATCAAACAGTTTCGTGAGTTTCCATTTTTACACAAAACAAAATGATACACAGCCAGCGTGGCCATTTTACCTGCCGAATATATAAAAATGAATTGGTTTCGGATTTAAAACATTGGAGATATTATATAATGGAATGTTTTAACGAAATAAAATCCAGAGCTGATGTAATGGATTCAGTACAATTATTCAATACCATAGGATTCTATTTATATAATGTAAAATTATACATGGTCGTTTACTTCATTTAAAAATTATTTGAACATCTCCGGTTTACACATTTTTCGTTTAAGGCTTTTTTAGTATATTTTTCAGTTTGAATAAAATAAAATGGGTATTTATTATTTTTTCAATAACATACAAAGAAAAACAGTTGGCAACGACACGGCAGTTTACTTTTTTTTATAGGGTATTGTTAGGGGCCATTGTCACTTTAACGATCCAGAAACAATTGACGAACTTGTAGAAGACATTTGTCGAGCTTTTCGCGAAATATGGCCACCAACAATCGACAATGTAGGTTTGTCTGTTCTCTGAAGCGCGAGAACTTTTGGCAAAAATACGAAACGAAAAAGACTGTCTGCCCTTCGAACGACGGCAATAAGGTCTTTAGAGACCGGACTTTATCACAATCCTGCCTCCAGGCATTCCTTATGGAACGCCTCAACTCTTTATTGTAACCTGTTAGGTTGAACATGTATTCTTCCCTTTGCTTAGCATGTTGTGTTCTATTGAACAATCTCCTAACTTTCCTCCGCATTGAAGCCAGTCTGTCGTTCTATCAAGGCACTTTACGCGACGGCTGGAAATAATATAGATTTACAACGAGCGAGGCCGCTTGGGTTTTTAAGTGTATAAGGAACATATGATGGCCGTAGCTTCCATTTTTAACGGAAGAACATACAGCCCCAGGACAACCAAGCGTTACCAAAAGATTTAAATTGCCGAGAACTGATTTGTACACAAGGGCATACGACGGGCATATCAAGGCCAAATTCCTAACATTTTCGTTATGTGCAATCGGCCTTTGGTTATCGGTTGTTTTACCCGTCCTTGGATGTGTGGTGTACAGCCGTACAGTTCTGCAAACAACCTTCTGATGCCCGGCAAATATCCGTGAACTATGTTCCAATCACGGCCGGTGGTCGCCCGTTGTAAGGCATTTTTTTTACTCGGGCACACATTGAGCTGATAGAGGCGAGAGAGCAGGTCTGATTTCGAGGCCGCAAGACCCAGAAAGTAAGACTAGTTGGGGTTTTTAGGAACCAGGAAGAGGCGTGTATATGTCCGCGAGTGAGCCCTCATTCAAAACACACGAGTTTAGGTGCTGTCAGAGAGTACCCTGCTATTGACAAAGGTGGGCTTGTATCCCCTATTTTCAAAATCTATGTTATTCATAACAAGAAATTCTAGGAGACGCCCGCCTATCTCGTTTACATCGATAATCCCCAAAATAGACTGGTGAATATTTGGATTACAACCGAACGAATTGTTAATACTCGTACCTTGTAAACTCTGTGCTAACAATAAGGCCATACATTTTATTCAAGAGCGCGGCATACTTGGGTTTCAGACCCTGCTGCTTGACATTCAGAAAGCAAGGATATAGCGGTTGATTTTTAATTACTCTCTAAACCAAGGCAAATTCCTCGATTGTTGGAAACACTCCTTCATTAAACAACTGCATAAATCCGCCGTCCGTGACAACGTTCGCAACTATAGAGACATCACCAAACTCTTACCTGTCCCTAAAGTATTTGAATCTATTGTAACGGATAAAATCTACTTTTGTGTTAAGTATGTTATTGATGATAGGCAGCATGGTTTTGTTAGTGATATATCTACCGTCACAAGTTTGATTTTATTTGCCATGCCATGAGTATTATGGAAAATGGTGGCTGGTCGATGCTATCATGACGGATTTCTCGAAAGCGTTCGATAAAGTAAATCATGATCTTGTGACTACATTAGAAGCATACGGTTTTCATGACTTCTTCTTCTTCTTCGATGGCTCTACGGCCCAATTCGAGCCTTGGCCTCCTTCAGCTTCTTCCTCCAGACGTCTCTCTGCTCCGCAGCTTGTCTCCAGTTTCTCGTGTTGAGCAGTTTCGCTGCATCGGTCTTAACATTATCTTCCCATCTTGACCGTGGTTTGCCAACTGGTCTTTTGCCATCTGGTAGTAGATACAGGGATTTTTTTGGTATCCTTGAGTCATCCATTCTTTGGACATGACCGGCCCAACGTAAACGCAGTAGCTTGGCATGGGTCGAAAGTTTACATTCTTTGTATAAGTCGTACAATTCGTGATTGTAGCGTATTCTCCATGCATTGTCTTCATTAATTGGGCCGTATATCCTTCGGAGAAACTTCCTCTCAAATATATCCAACTTGTCGGCGGATTTTTGGGAGATACTCCATGCTTCACAACCATACGTAGCTACTGTACGTATGATGGTTTTGTAGACTCTTATTTTTGTTTTTCTGTGGATGTCTCTGGATTTCATTACTGGCAGTAGTGAGAAGTATATTCTGTTTGCGGCGTTTATTCTTCTTTGTACGTCTATCGTTTCATCGTTGTCTTCACTGACTGTGGACCCCAGGTAGTTAAATTGGCTTACCCGTTCGAAGTTATATTCCCCCCAGGTGGTGTTGTGGTTTCTTCTTCTTCTTTCCACCCTTGACTGAATTAGAATCTTGCTCTTCTCTGCATTTATTTGCAGCCCTATATGTTTAGCTCCATCTTCTAATTCTGTGAATACTTCTCTAAGGTATGACAGTGATCTGGCAAGGCAGTTTATGTCGTCGGCATATCCTGCCAACTGTTTTGATTTGTTAAGCAGGGTTGCGTTCGCATCAATGTTTACTTTGCGAATTACTCCTTCAAGGCAGAGATTAAATAGCATGGGTGCCAGCCCATCGCCCTGCTTTAAGCCTTGCTTGACTGGGAAGGACTCCGTCAATTCTCCTTGTATTCTGACTGCACACCTTGTATTTTCCATTGTCATTTTAGTTTACGGTTTTCATGACAGTATGCTGTTATAGTTGGATTCATATTTGAGAAATCGTAAACAGGCCGTTTTAACCCAGTCTACTGCCTCTTCAAATGCTTGGTTTTATTAAGAGAAACGCTGTCGATTTAAAGAAACCCTTGACACTAAAGACTCTTTTCGTTTCCTTGGTCAGGCCGATTCTTGAATATGCATCCGTTGTGAAGTCTTTATATATACGAAAGTACGAAAAATCGAATCGAGGCAGTCCAGAGAAATTTCTCGAGATATGCTATGCACAAGTTAAATTGGGCATCACAGGTTCCAACTTATAGATCTAGATACCAACGTCTTGGTCTCCAAACACTTAAATGCAGACGTATTTTGGTAGCTGTTATGTTTGTGAGCCTTCCATGATCTTCGTTTGGATCTTCTCAAGTTATAGTTGGTAAAGCGGCCCACACACTCTCAATTTTAACTGTGCAGTTGAACTGTGTAAAAAAAACTGTACGATAAACTGAACTAAAAATGTGTGGTTTCGTCAGTCCATTGTATTTTTTTTTCTCAGTCTCGTCAGTTTTGTTGTTTTGAGTACATCCTTTTAATAATGACTGAGAGAACTGAACGATAAACGGTCTGACCTGCGCAGTTTATCGAAGCTAAAGAGGCTCCAGAAGCTGAAGTCTGAGGACTGAGTGAAATTAATTCAAAAATGCACAGTTCACACAGTTTTTGGCTCAGACATGACGTCAAACGTGATAAACTGCGCAGTTAGACTGAAAGTGTGTAGGCCACCGTGCTTTCTTGTAGAGGTCCCAGCAGCCCGAGACCTTAGCCCTATTTTCTTGTTTGCACTGGTCCCATCCAGACAATGCAACGAAGACGAAACGATATTTTTCAGCCACCATCTCATTTTGAGAAACGAAACTTATGCTCACATAATTTAGTCTTCTCGACAGATGTTTGACAATGATTTCTTTTTGAATAGCCTACAATGCACATATACGATAATTGGGTTGTTTCTCGTACCAAAACGAATAAAGTGGAAGTCGATAAGTAATATCAAGACCCGTGAACGCGACCAAGTTCCTTCCTGCTGGTCTTTAATTTGATGGCATTTGTACAACTCATAAATAAAGTATGCAGAATTCCCAGTTGCCATTACGTAGCCTTCGGCCGGACCACACCATATGTGTTTTCTTAACAATTCACTGCCATGCCGTAATACCCTATTTCTAACAGTCACGCACACAAATAATTGACAATGGTCGTTGTTCACCCCAAAAAAAAAGAGTAAACCTATCACTATTGCCTCACACACTACCATATATATATCACACAGGAATAATAATGGAATCGAAAGCTGTCCGAGGGGGATTCCTCCGATTATTGATTCGTGGACGGTTTTCCTTGATGTAGGGGCTACACTAGAACGAAGAGATTATCCCGTGGCAATAAGAGCAAATGATATGAGTCATCCGGTATGCTATTATGGGCAGCATATCCTGTAGCCCGGGAGTGTCTCCCCCAACACCCTTTCCTTCAACTTTCTTCCTCGTTTTCTATCATAATAATTTGATATTGCTTGATGCCAAGTTGCTTTCTGCGATCGCATTCCCCTGTGGTTTTCATTGAACTACTACATACAGCAACAACAAACCATGTAGCTTTTGTAAGGAAACATTAGCTTCAACAGCTCTAACCCTAGCATTCCTTATTCTTTGGCTGCGATTGAGTTCGGAAAGTGAAATTGAAAAGTTACACTCGACTACCGCCACAGCAGAGGAGAAAGCTGCAAGTCGGAGATGGAGTTGAATATTATTTGAAAAAGAGGAAACAAACTGCCACGTAATCTTATCACAATCCATTATCGACATAAGCTTCAAAATCATGAACTCGGGGAGGGAAATATTTACTGGTCAAAACAGTGCTAAGTAATTGGTAATGGAGCTTCACAGAATAGCTTGTCAAGATATCAAATTGAGAATAGTGTAGCCAGAAGACGTGTGTACTTTTTTTGAATATGAAACATGTGTCACTCATATCCGTGGCGTAACTAGAACTTTTTACGAGCGGGGCAGAGAACATTCTGTCGTCCGACATATGGTGCGAATGCGGTGCGGATTTGTATGTCCCGGCGTTAAAGCGGGACCGTTTTATTAGAAGACAGTTCGTCGTAGTTCGTCGGTATATAAAACTGCCCGTCTTATAAGGAAATGACTCCGTTTCTCCGATCAAATTATCAACGTACGAGGGCAGTCCGATAAGGACTTAGCCTCACCGCCTGATGGCGCCACTATCGCAAGAGACATTTACATTCTCGTAGACGGCCACTGTCAAAATTTCAGCCGAATCGGACTAGTAGTTTTGTTTTGATGGCGTGTGGAAGCAGGCGTGAAAATAGCAATATCCGTGAGTGAATCGATTCTTGGAAGGGCAATCGCGCAGCGAAATCAAAGAGCGCTTGGATGCTGTGTACGATGACTCTTATCCTTCGATGGCAATCGTCAAAAGTTAGTTTAACAATTTTGAACGCGGTCGCACATCGGTTTTTGATAAGTCACGCCCAAGTACTCCGAAAACGGCGGTGACAAAAGTCCACGATCTCGTATTGGCAGACCACCGATTGAGGATGCGCGAGATAGCTGAGACAGTAGGCATCTCAAAAGACCGCGTGGGTCATATCCTGCATGAAATATTGGGCATGAGAAAGCTGTCGGCGTGGTGGGTGCCACGTTTACTCACTCCGGACAACAAACGCAACTGTGAGAACACTGCAGAGCAGTGTCTGACGCTGTTTAAGCGCAATCCGAAAGAGTTTCTGCGTCCATTCGTGACCGTCGGCGAAACATCGATCCACTGCTACATACCAGAGACCAAGGAACAGTCGAAACAGTGGACTTCACCCGGCGAACGTGCTCCGAAGAAGACGAAGTCTGTCCTATCGACCAGAAAGGTAATGGTCACCGTTTTCTGGCGTTCACAAGGTGTGATCTACATCGACTATCTTGAGAAGGACAAAACAGTCACTGGGCTCTACTATGCCGAATAAATTGGCCGATTCAACGCCGAATTGCAGAGAAACCCATTTGGCGAAGAAAAAAATGCTTTTCACCCATGACAACGCACCGGCTCACACCTCCGTCGCCGCCACGGCCAAATTGGTCGAGTTAGGCTACGAACTGCTGCCCCATCCATCGTATTCTCCAGATTTGGCCCGTACTACTTTTTTTTGTATCCAAACTTAAGAAACTCACTCGCCGGGCAGAAATTAGAGTCGGATGAGGATGTTATCGCCGCCACGGAGGCCTACTTTGCAGACCTCCAGAAAACGTATTTTTCGGACGGGTAAAAGAATTTGGAGCATCGCTGGGTCAAGTGTATGGAGTTAAAGGGAGACTATATTGAGAAATATGTCACCACTTTTCCAAAATTTTCGTTTTTCCTTTGTAGGCTAAGTACTTATCGGTGCGCCCTCGTATATTCTTGTTTTGGTTAAGGGCTAATTCCGGATTTTGGAAGCTGCAAGTTGTCATCGATTTCCTTCCACTGAAAGTGAGAAGTTATCACGAAGAAACTAGAGACCGATGGTCTGAGCTTAAAGGACTGTAAATCGTACGACAACGCATCAACTATGGCTGGAATCCACATAGGGGTTCAACAGAGAATTCTCGACTTGAATGAACAAGCCATATTAGTCCCTTATGATAATCATACAATCACGTTTTTCAAACGACACAAAGATGTCACTGAGAACGACGATACAAGAGGCGATGCAGCTTTAGTCATCAACGCAATTGAAAGAGAGGATCCGAAAAAAGCAAACTATACCAGGAGAAAAATCCCAATCGAAACAAGAAATTCGACGCTGTGTCGTCGAAATTTTAGTCAGACTATCGATGGAAGTACAAACTCGATTTAACAGTTGAAAAATACTTGAAGAACGATTGGGCTCCCTTTGCGATTTCGAATCCATCGTCAAATTGACAAAGATAAACTGGTGAAGGTGAAAACTAAATGCTCCAAACTCCAAACTCGCTGTATTCTACCCAAATGACTTGGATGGTGAAGCCTTATTTAGCGGCATTGAAAATTCTGTACATCTAATCAAAAGAGCGCAAAAAATGGACAGCAAGTGGGATTATCGCCTAAGCAACTTTTGTTGTACATATTTGCGATGGGACTTGACGCCTACAAGACACTGGCAACAGCTCTACGAATACTTCTTACCACCGCCGGCCCTAGCCCTTGTTCAGGGCACAGAGAGATTCTGTTTCTGTGCCCTTTGGTCGACGTCTTCACATCACGTAAATTGTATTTCTGGTTTTCCGAAATAAACCTATTTTCGAGAACTGCCGAGGCAGCATGGGTGTGATGGAGGTTTATTTGACTAGCTTCATATTCAAGCTTCATTAGGGGATTATGTTTCTTCTGTTTTGCGAGCCTTTTTGGAGGCTATGGGCCTGTTTACACGACCGGACACCAAACAGACAACGAACGGACAAGGGGAACGAACGAACTGGGTTTATGTAGAAGAGGGCGAGAGAGAACGATGTGCATAATTTAATGGACGTTTTCAGCGGGCAGTGAAACGAACATTTGACACTTTCTGTGTTATTCTTACTAGAATAAGAACTCAAAAGAAAATTTGAAAAAGCAACAACAAAAAGCCAATGCTTTTACTGCCCATCAGACTTCAAAAGAGATTTAACGATGACAGACGTTCGATGTCCGGTCGTTTAAATCCAGCCTATGTGGTTGTTTCTGTCGGATGATGGCGCATTAGAGTTTACTCCAGGCGCCTGTGATATTGAGATGGTCATCATGATGAAGTCATCTGAGATTGTGAAGAGGTCATCAGCTCACAAAATGCAGTGGTCACCATCCTGACATTCGAGCAGCTTACCTCTTCCATACCCAGAGCAGACACCTGCATGGCTTTAGTTGATAACCTCGAGGTTTCTGCTTCCTTGATGATCAGAGCCCTGCGAGGTGCTGGCGTTTGTTGAGGAGACAGTGCAAGTTTGGCTAAGGGTAGCTTTGGTCACGGCCTGGAGTACTCTGGAGTATCCTGTGTTGGACCCCGTCATTTTTAACATAATGTCAATGAGGTCTCTTGTTTCCGCCAATCACGACAACCTTTTTTTTATGTGATAGACTAGAGACTTAGGGAAAGCCCCCTTTGTACTGTTCGACAATCTATTTTTTCCTATAGAATGTCGAACAGCAGCTCTAGCCGGAAGATGAGAAGTAGATTAGAGAGAAGTAGGAAGGAGCTGCCACAACCTAGCCGCGATATATATTTTTTTAATCCACCTACTTCCAACCATTTCGCGACTCTGGCATCGGGGCATTTGAGAAACAACTCGCTGGAGTGTTATGCCTCCTGAAACGAGTTGAATCTCTTCAACCAACCGATGACATGCGCTTGGTGGAGCGGAGAAGGACTAGCGAAGGCTATGACAGGGGAATCAGGAATGTAAAGAGGGGAGAAGAAAGAAGGAAAGTTATGTGGGTGGAAAAGTGGAAAAGGCGAAGGACCGTGGGCTGGCCGGGATTCGAACCCGGGACCTCTGGGATAGTAGTCAGGCGCCTTACCCCTAGGCTACCGAGGCCCCCTTCGTATACAGTGGCAAAGCTTGCTTCTTCTCAGGGCTCAAGGCGGCAGATCACACCTCTCACCCAGATGGCCACCTCGGCTTTCGTCTCTCGAAGACTTCCTTGCATGGCAACTAGTTGTTCCGTGGTCAGGAGACTCTCCGGATAGTCAGTCGCAAGCACGCCCATTCTAACACTTTCTGCTATTTGGCAGAAGGTCGAGTTTGGAGCCGTTCTAGACTTCATTTTGGGTTCGTCGGACTTTTTTTCTGAAGGGTAAAAAGGATCTAACACCCTTCTTAGTAAGAAGATTCTTTCTTTCTTTACGTTCCTTTAATCCCTCATGGGACATAAGGCGGAAAGTAAGAAGATTGGTATCTCTCTTTTCTTCGGGAGCCACGCAGTAGCTGGTCCTTTTGGAGGTTATGGAAACCCAGAAGTTTTTGGAGCGTTTAGACAGGACGGCTGCGCAAGAAAGGATAAGAGGATGATAAACTCAAGGTCGCCTGGTATCCAAAGACCATTGTGTGTAGTATATTCACGCAGTACCAATTATCCTTTCAGCATGATTGTTCACGACGTATTCAGTCTGCCCTCACCTGCCCATGGGGCAGTGCTGGAGCACCTCGGCCAGGATGTATCTTAATACCACGTATGGTTGGTCTTGGAGTCATGGCTCCTTGCTTGTACCATGTTCGAGTCATATTGATAAGCACATACACTTGACTGGCTGCAAACAACGCAAGTGTGCCCCGCCGCCTGCTTCCCACTGCCTCGTGCCCCTTCAAAGCCCCAACAATATTTCATTTTTCGCTCGAAATTGTTTTTCGCATGCATTTTGGCGCCCCTTGACACTTGGCGCATAGAGCGACCGCACCTCTAGCTCTACCCTAGGACCGGCGCTGCTTTTTCCCATTCCAGTTTCAGTTGCATCATGCGAAAGGTCGTTCAACAAACTCAATTTGATGAAATCATAATTCAGATCAACTATGGATCAACAAAGACTGTCGAATCTCGGAATTCTCTCAATAGAAATTGAAACCACTGCAAGTTTGGATTATAAAGACATCATTGACGAATTTGCGAGTACTCAAACGAGAAATGTTTTGAAATCTATCTACGATAAAAACTGTATTATCTGATAAAAATTCAATAAAAATTTGAAGTTCTTACACCAATGACCATTTTGCTGCCTAGTTACGCCACTGATATCTTGTTAAACATTACCTAAGATACTCTGAGTAGAAAACATGAGTAAAATTCTTTATCGAATAAAATTTCGCCACCGAATAAGCGTAGTGAATTCAATACTAATTGTGGATTCCACATTCCACCAACGTTAGACAATACAGAAGAACATCGTTCAAAAAAAATTCTCTCTAAAACGCCTTCATACAGTCACGCCTGCTTGGAGCTATGAGGAAGTCGTACATATACGGCCATAAATATTCGTACGTGATCAGATCCTAAAAATGCCTAAATTTACACAAAAACTTGGGCTGGGTTGCGCAATCATTTCCTAAACACAAAATTTATCCATACGCATGCATATTATATGGAAATGAGACGGCTTTAGCAAAAAAATGAAATTAGTTTAATTGCCATTGTAGATCCTCCATTCTCGCGTGTGAAAGACCAGTCAAAGCGCATCAGCATAGGTCCATGGACAACAGCAGACAAGTGAATGACACCAAAACCAAGGTGTGTCGTAATTTTCAACAGTTGAGACGTCGTCTTGCTACACAAATAACACCACTGAACTAAATGCAGACCTTTTTTCGTTTTGTACGAGTTTGAATTTGAATATCAAGCGACCAGCCACCAAAAAAAACGTAACTATCCGAGTAAAGTAGAGCAGCCAAAAACAATCATGAAATTACACGAAAAGAAATAATTATAGTGTTGTAAAAATCATTTGGGTTCGTCTTCTAATTCTGTTTGTACATTATGAACATTATTTATATTGAACCAGAAGCAGAGAAGCTTAATTAATGCAGTCACACGGCTGAGCCATTGGGAGCCATTGCTTCTGGCAGAAGCACAGTAGCCCTACTTTAAAATTACAGCAAAAATGTGTGATATTTTTCAGCACTAAAGCAAGCTTCGTTCATGATGTTTCTTTTCTATTCATAACCCTTAATAAAAGTCAATGACACCCATTTCGGGCGATTTTTGCGCTTGGGTGGTTATTTTTTTGGAGTTAAACAAATATCAAATAAAGGTACTGGAAAAACACTCCGAGTGGACTCTTGAGTATCTTAGAGAAGTTACTGTGGAGGAAAAGAAATAAATTGGCATCGATTTTACCAAGAATTTTAACATTTATCATTAAATGAAAAATAAAATGAAAGTATTGTAGCTTATTAAATATTTAAGTTTCTCGAACATTCGTTCCAGGATAACCTCTCTGAACTTCTATTCAATTTGAAGTTTTCGTTTTCAACTTGAATTCACAATCTGCTACGCTAAACTGCCGTCTTCGCTTGTGTTTGTGTGGGGTATCATTAGGTCACCTGCAGTCCACAGCCTGTCAGATGGTTGCCTTAAGTCCTCATCCCTTAGTCAGTCTGAATAATGTGTGACATTCATAGGGCCGTGCCTGCCGGGGGGTCTAAATGTATGGCCTTCATCGGGTAGTTAATGCCGATCTGGACTAAAAGGCCACGGCCTGCCGGCGGCCTGTAAGTGAAAGGTGGCCTTAAGGGGCTCATATAAAAGGCTGGCTGCACTAGCCAATTGCTCACTCGGAACGCTGGCCAGTGGGGCGTTCAGATATTTGCAACCCAGATTTGTCAATTTGTCGTATTTTAATTTTGTTTTTCACGAGGCACGACACGACCTACACACATTCGTATTCACAAAATATTCGCATTGCTTGGTGCGAATGCGAATGTTTAAAATGACTCGAATCATCTGCATAAACCAATGCGAACATTCGTAACATCCCTAAATTCAACCCTACCCAAACCAAGTATGTACTGTCTTATTTCGGTGACAGTGGGTAAAGAATAACTATGGCCGATCCATCCCTACACATTTTAGACATTGCATTAACCAAAGACTTGCGTTGGAATGACCCACATGTTCCAAATCGCCAAACAAGCATCAATATATAAATCCTACCTTCGACCTTTTTTAACAACTCCCTAATTTGGGGCGGCCGGCGTTTCGATAACCACCTTGACAAGGTTAGATAAAGTATAAAATAGTTTAATCGAAGACGACACCATTTGCTCCACCATCGACCCCCTACAGCCAACGAATGAATGTAGCAGGTTTAGGTTAAATATGACTGAGCTGTTAGTTTAAGCTCATACACTTAGGCCAAAAGGAGAGGCAAATTGTGATGCTATAGTGATCCCACTTTCAACCTGATGTTAAAGTATCGTTTCTTCGCTAAACCATCTCGAGGAAGTAATGAATCTTCTAAGTTGCGATATCCCAATCTTCGAGATTCCCGCAAACGTGCTTAGAAAGGGTTCAACAAATGTGGTCAGTCTCATTCTGCTTAGGGCTGGGCAGTGACAGAGGAGGTGTAGTAAACTTTTCTCCTCAACCGATGTATATCGATGTCTCAAAGAGCTTGACGTTAATAAATCCACTGGCCCCGATAAAATACCCGCTATGGTTCTCAATAAATGGGCATCACCCTTTCTTACTTCTCCGGAGTCTATCCAGATTCCTGGAAACTGGCTCATGTTCAGCCTACCGAAAAAAGGCGACTCTAGCGATCCCCCCTAAACTACCGCCCAATAGCAATTACTTCTGTTCTCTCCAAAGTCATGGAGACCCTTATCAACAAAAAGCTAATGGAATAACTGGAAACCAACAAAATTATTCATGACAGACAGTACGGCTTTAGATCCAAAAGATCTACTGGCGACCTCCTTGTATGTCTAACAGAGCACCTTCACCAAAGCATCCATCGCTTTGGTGAATCTTCTCTGGTTGCTCTAGATATGTCCAAAGCCTTTGACCGAGTATGGCACCCAGCCACCCAGAAGCAAATTTCTGCTCCCACCAGCAGCTAGAGCTACAATCTACAAATCCTACATTCGGCCCCGCCCCGAGTATAAGTCATTTGTCTGGGCTGGCGCCTCTAAAACCGCCTTAGCGTGGCTGGACAAAGTGCAAAGCCGCGCCATCCGAATCATCGGAGATGACAGCCTTTGCACCTCCATCGACTCTCTGAGCCACCGTAGGAATGTAGCAGCGCTATCCATGCTTTATCGCTATTACCACAGCGACTGTTCCACTGAAATTCAGGACCTTCTGCCTGCACGGCAAAATTTTTCCCGCAACACAAGACTAACCCGCTCACCCCCATACCCTACAGCCCTCCTTTCGCGCACAACATGTTCTAGAAGTTCGTTTATAAATAGAACAACTTGACTGTGGAATAATCTTCCACAGTCAGTTTTCCCGAACTCGTACAACATCCAAGAGTTCAAACGTAAGGTTCATCGCCACCTTCTTCAACACCCCCCAGACCCCCTAATCCTATCATTTTCTTTTCTAACTTTCAAACCAAGCTTGCTACTAGACCCTGAACAACGACATGACAGACTGGTAGTACAAAGGGTGATTCCAAAGCTTGGTTTCCCCACATAAAAAAAAAAACAGATTCTTACAGCTTCTGCAAAAATCGTAGGTCTCAAGACCTAGGCGAGTCGCATGCGTCCCCATCAGACAGTGTCCGTTCAGCACTCCCACTATAATATAGAGCTGTTGTCTCACGATCGCTACTATCTTAGTGACTGTACCATCGCAATATGCGCTCTCCTGCCTCCACGGTAATCTTATACCCTTACCACCAGATTTGCCCACTCGTCTCTATTTCACGCACTCAACAAGACAGCTATTCGTTTCTAAATAGACCAACTCGACTGTGGAATAATATCTCGCAGTCAGTATTTCCGAGCTCCTACAACATCCAAGAGTTCAAACGCAGGGTTTACCGCCATCTTTTTGAACACCCCCCCCGAAACCTCATAACCATTAACCAATTTCTCCTCTGTACTAAGCTTACTGCTAGCCATTGTACCATGACGTAACAAACTGGTAGTACAAAGAGTGATTCCTGAGCTTAGCACTGCCACATAAAAAAGGTCCCTCTATCTTTCTTTTATATTGCAAGGAAAAATCGTTGGACACCGTACTAAATGAAGTAGATCACCGTACTGCATGAAGTAGAACATCGTTTCTCAAACTTTTTGATGTCGCGACCCCTTGAAAAGCCAAAAAAGTAAAAAATCCTGCGACCCCCACTATAGTTTTGGCTGAAAGGTAAAAATTCAAGCAATAGGATTTTCTGGATAAGACACCAAAAATTGAGTCTGATGAGGACACAGGAAAAACAAATATGTTTGATCGAGCTCCATCTTGTTCCGTCAGCATTAGTCGTAAAATCGTGAAAATCGTCGCCAAATTCTGGCAGTTGTTATTACCTGGTTAGATTGTTACAATGGTTGGGCGAAGGAATAATAAGACAGACTTCGCTAGTCCTGTAGTTTCGGCAAAAAAGAAAGATTGGTCAAACAGATTGTGGTTTCTGTGCTGAAAGTCGCGTCGAGTTTCATGACAAGTCGTTTGACGTGAAAGTGACGTTTCGGTCGAAATACGACGTCCAACAGAGGGGCTTGGAGTGATAGTGATAAGTTGAGTTTAGGCCGTTATGTGTCGTAATTCAACTGAAGCGGCACTTTCTTCAGCTCAAACGACTTGTCACGACATCCGACTAGGACTAGACCTTCAGCACAGGGACCTGTGTATTGATTACAGTAAGCTGAATAAGGCAATTATGAAGGATCGGTATGCGTTGCAGTTTATAGAAGAATTGTTGGAGAATCTTTACGATGCACGGTGTTAGTCGTCAGAAATGAAATTTTTCATGCCGGCGTGAAAGAGGAAATTCGGAAGTATACATCGTTCATCACGCGGGTCAGTTTGAATTTTTAAAGGGGCCTTTTGGACTCTGAAATTCTTTCAGAGATTCATCAAAACTATTTTTCAGCCACTTATTCAAAAAGCGATACTTTTGACAATTTTGGAAAGAGAGGGTCTAAGTAGGCTTAAGCTTACTCTCAATGTTGCTGCTAGTCACGAATTGCTGATAACGTGGAAGGAAACATTGAGTTTTTGAGTCACATTGAGTCCTCTTCGGTTACTCTCCCGCAGGCAACTGCCGCAACGACCGCATTGCCAATCTGTTTGTGCCTTTAAGCTGGTGACATATCCAAGCGTACATGCGTTACATTCGTTGACAGATAATATAGAAGTGTGTGTATTCAAATGCGAGCTGACGGAATATTCCGCGAATGGAAGGCATGCCACGCAAAGGTCGGGCAACTTTCAACTTTTTCTGCATTGCCGCATTCGAGATAGCACACACAAGCATAAGCACACAAACACATGAACACGTTACTTAGATTTTCGGGCTATGTGTGAAAGCCGGCACGGAACGCAACCATGTAATTATGTGTCAGAGGAAATTCGCCGGATATCATGGAGCCTCTGAATGCAATGCATGTACGCTTGTATATGTCACCAGCTTTACTTGGCTCGAACGCCGCAGCATTCGTCGAGTCGCGCGTTTGGCTGGGGCCGATGGCGGCTAAACAATCGAGGGGCTACTATGATACTTTCTGGCACCCGGATAAAAAATGTTGTGTAGGATTTAACCATATCTTAAGGCCCTCTTTCACACACGGGTTTCACAAGTTTTCACCTTGAACCCAAGTATCACCACACACCTTCCCGGCCGCTAACTGGATGGGGTCTGCCAAGAAAGAAGAAGTCCAGGAAAACTGACAAAAAACTTTGTGTGTCGGCATTTATCGTCAGTTTGTGCCTGAAGATCTGAACTGCCTATTCAGTCTCGAGCAGTGAATTTACTGCACAAATTCACGCCGGGTCCAGGCAGGTCTGAAAGCAAGGCGCGACAACCATCCGCACTCGCATTCTCGCTTGTTCACAGGTGTTCACTCCATGAGCCTGGAGCCGCATTAAGGCACAAACATACTGGCGCGGAGCGGAGCTAGTGACGGCGGCTGCCAACGAGAGAAATCCTCATACATTTAATTTCTCCGCGCCGCCTGCCTGTTGTGTTAGCAAATATGGTGGTCCGTGTATTTTAAACGTTTTTTCCAATCACCAGTCTGTTTGTTTTCGTTGAGGCCATGAACATTTTTGCCCTTGAATTAACAACCTGCTATGTTAAACTGTTGTCTTCGTCTGTGTGTCTGTACGGAGTCATGACGTCACCTGCATGCCACGGCCTGTCAGGCGGATACCTGAAGTCCTCATCTCTCAGTTAGACTGAGTATTGTGTGGCTTTCATCGGGCCGTGGTGTTTTTAGTGGAGAAACATGTTTTACTTAACCCATTAACGCCCAAACGGACGAATTTTGACCTCATCTTTGCGCGTTCATAATTTTTATAAAAAAACCCAAGCGGTACCCAATATGGCCGCTCAAAAGCAAAAACTCACGTTATTAGAGTTTAATTCGATAAATTTGGTTTTGTTTGATAAATTTTACTTACCAAGCTTTCTTAAATGATGTTTTTGAGTACCTGGTTTTAAATTTTTTATTTTGGCTTGGAAAAACAAAATGGCGGATCCAAGATGGCCGACCAAAAAACTTAATTTTACACTTTTTCTGGGAAATTAATATGAGTAATGATTCGGCTACCTTAGATCTTACCGGGTACCGCCATCTTGAATTTGAAATATTAAAAATATGTAAGTTACTCCGTTTTCGGTCATAAAAAAATCGCTTTTCTCAAAAATAGATGAAAATTTGGGCCCTTTTTATGAAAAAATTGTTATAACTTTTCAACAACAAAGTTTTCACAAATTTTGATCATTCCATCTGAAAGAGCATTAAATTCTACGTAAGATATGATACCTTCAAACTTTTTTTAAGCCTTTTTTATAAAAATTATGAACGCGCAAAGATGAGGTCAAAATTCGTCCGTTTGGGCGTTAATGGGTTAATTAAACCCAGTTTTCTCGCAATTTTACAATGTTTCTTGATGAAAAAAAATTACGTGATATTTGCCGAGACCTCCCCTCTTACAACGTGAGATTGGGTGAGATTCGGCGATTCTGGTTCCGTATACTAGAAGACGAACAATATCGGAGCTGGCAGAACCCTCCTTACCCAGGCCGAACTGTATTCTTTTCCTAACAAGCCAAACATGTACAAGTTAGGAGTGATGGTAGATACCAAGCTCAACTGGAACCATCACATGGATGCCTTGATGAGCAGGACACGCAGATCTCAGAGGACAAGCGATGTACTGAATAATAAGGTCTGCAGTGTCCTGGCATAAAAATGTCCTTAACTAAAAAAGCCCTTCAATCGCCTGCCGACCTTTGGTTCATGCATTCGGAAAAACCGCTTCATTTATTTATGTGGACTGCTTGACCAAGATAATAGACAACTACTTTGATGTGTCGAAGGTCCTTTTACATGCCCTAATCTAACCTTTAATTGCCTTTTTGCCAATACATTTTGTACACTTAAGATTTCAATTTTCCTTTACCGTTCCCTTAACGAACGTACCCATAAATTTTAAATAGGATTCATAAAAACGAAATTCCCTAATACGTGATATGCGTGCGTCTTGCGAGAGAGTTGCTTGTGTGATTAGTGAATTTTATTTTAAATATCTTTATGCATATTTAATCAGAACGTTGTAATATCGTCTCTCATAAATCTTGAGAAGCCATTACACCCAAATTCTCTATCGGAAAAGGTAGAGGACATATGTATGTGCTTTAATGCCACGTTGAAAATTGAATTAATGTTCCAAATTTAGTGCCTAGGTCCCTTGTGCATAGGAGGAGAGCGTTTTGCAATTCCATAATATATTTGAGAATAAAACGTAAGAATTCCAATTGGTGTCATAAAAATTGATTTTTTATATTTTATCAATTCGTGAAATATTGTCCCAAGCACGGCAGGAGGTTGATAAACACTTTTTTTATATGTTTTAATATCGTTAAATGATGGATCTACTATTCCTTGCAGTGTTATTTCTCATAAAATCAGAAGTAGTCAAGAAGGAAGCAGTAGTTGTTAAAATATTAAGTTGTTCTTTCTCTCAAAGCAAAAACAGAGCTTATGTGTTAAGTATTCACTATCGTGTTTATCTTAATAATGAAAATGGTTTTATAGTAACAATCATAAAACTAAAGTGAATACATTCTCAGTGAGGAGTTTTTGTAAAACGTCTTCTTAAATATGCCCAACTCCACTTTCTTGCGCTAACTGCAGAGAATACCTGATGTACTCCGTGTTTGTCGAGTTAAAACACTTTGCTTTGTGCAGAATTTTAGCTCTTGTTAAACAAATGCCATATTATATCTACAAAAATACGGTAATAAATAATTAGTCTAAGTTTCCCGTAAGGATATTGAAGGCCTGACAAAGTTGTATCACTATTGCCATAGCGGATGTTCTAAAGAAATTCATGCTCTACGGAATCCCGCAAAATAATTCTTTACTTTACCCTGTTGTCGGTGGATTATTGAGTTCAAAAGTACCGCAGGCACTGCTTGGCCTATTGTACCTATACCTCATATTTGTAGGTCAGAAGGCTTGAAAAGATTCAGTAGTCTGCTTAGTGGGTTGTCGCTTAGAATGGACCGTTCGAGTAGAGCCTCCTTCACGGCTCGCCTGAACTCAGTCTCACCCAAAAGTTCTAGCACTTCTGATTTTATTGCGGCAACACTTAAATTAAACTTTCAGAAACTCAAAAAAACTAACAAGAAAAACATGTGTCGAGCTATTTTAGATTGCGAGCGTTTTTTCGCAAAAAAAAACGTTAGGTGATTTTTGCAATTTATCGACAGCACCCCCCTCCCCCTCCCCCGGGTGAGATGTCGTGAGATTTGGCTCGACTCCCTCCCCCATCTAATCACTAGTGAGGTTTTTCAAATTTTAAAAAATCTCTAGCATTTACATAACCACAGGAAATCGGGCTGGTCGTGTGCAAGATTTTATTTGAGATAACTGATAATTTAGACTTCTTCGTCTTTTTCTTCTTTCTTTAACGGCTCTACGGCCGGGATCCGGTCCTGGCGTCTCGCAACTGTTCTCTGCACCGGCCCCGATTCTACGCCGATGTCAACCAGTTTGACATCCCTAAGCTCTGAGCGTCCTGGTTTACACCATCCTTCCAGCGAAGGTTGGGTCTCCCTCGCTGGCGCACCCCATAGGTCTTACTACTCCTGACTAACTCCTTCTTACCTATCCTCTGTTCCACTCTCTTTTCCGCTTGTAATGGACACACAACTACCAGAACGTCTTCACTCACTCGACAAGAATTTCATTACGCTAAAATTTGGCGTATGCCTTCCTGTATTTCTATATTCTAAAGGCCTTTTCGTGATTCAGTGCTACTTGGTTCGTACACTGCAGTATTCGCGGAGTCGCGCGTTTAGCTGGCCGTTGGCGGCTTAGCAATCAACTACTATGCTACTTTCTGGAGTTTGTGTAGGATTTAGTCATATCTTAAGGCTTCCATTTACACATAGGTCGCCGGCAGGCCATGGCCTGAAGGTTTTCGCCTTGAGGCCAAATATTACCACAAGTGCACCGGCCGCCAACTGTATGGGGCCTGCAGTCCAAGAAAACTGACAAAAATCTTTGTGTGTTTGGGCATTTATCGTCAGTTCGTGCCTGAAGATCTATACTTCTATTCACTCTCAAGCCGTGAATTCACGGCACAAATTCACGCCATATCCCCTTGAAAAGGAAAGCAAGGCGCGAGCTAGGCGAGAAAACCATCCGCATACGCGCTCGCGCTTTTTCGGGTGTGTTCACGGCGTGAGTCTGGAGCTCCTTGAAGTTTTCTTTGAGGCCATGAATATTTTTGCACTTGAATTACGTGAGATTGAGTGAGATTCGGCTCGACCCCCTAGCCCAAAACGCCTCATGTAATTAATGGACGACCCCTTAGCAATTATTTTTTACAAAATATGAACAAAAACTTTAAGCTTACATTAACTTATGAAGTGTAAATACATACTAAACAAATTTCAAATATATAACAAAGAATTGCGTTCTTCATAAAACAAAGAAATAAACAAGAGAATTAATGGGTTTCTTTTCTTTTTCGAACAAACGCTCGCAATCGAAAATAACTCGACATTTTTTTTTCTTGTTAGTTTTTTTGAGTTTCTGAAAGTTTAATTTAAGTGTTGCCGCAATAAAATCAGAAGTGCCAGAACTTTTGGGTTAGACTGAGTTCAGGCGAGCCGTGCCTTGTTCAACGAGCTTTCCGCTAATCCAGGACAATCACAGAAAACATGAAACGCAGGCTCATCCGCCTCAAGGCAAAGCCTGCAGATGAGACCAGCCTTCCTATCCTCCATAAGTGATAGCTCAGAGCGCAGTCTCCGGTAATCAAGCCGACAAGAGTTCTGACATCCTTCCCACTGCGCCCCAATGTACCTAGGTGTTATACTTGGCCCTAAACTAGCCACCCCTATCCTACAAAGCAGACATTGACATCATTGGAAGAACAACAACAGCTGTACAAGAAGCTTTCACTCAGATTGAGCAGGCGGCAGGAAATCTGGGACTGCACATTAACGAAAGCAAAACAAAGTACATGGTGGCTTCGTCTGGAAGAACACCTAACATTGGACCAACAATTAAGGTAGATGAACACGAGTTTGAAGTGGTAAAATCATTTACCTACCTTGGGTCAATAGTAGCAGCCTACAATAGCATGGAACCAGAAATAAGCGCACGACTGCTAAAAGCCAACAAAGCCTACTATAGTCTGTCAAGGCTCTTTAAATCCAAGCATACAACCATAACGTCTGAACTTTCACTATATAAGACGGTGGTTTTACCGGTACTCACATATGCATCTGAAACGTGGGTGCTTAGCAAAAAGTAATCAAACCTCTTAGCCGTGTAAAAGAGGAAAATACTCTGGAGGATTGTTGGCCCCTTATGTGAGAAAGCACCGCATACTACAATGACGAGATCTACGAGCGCTATCGCGACATTAATGTTGTGGAGAAAATAAAACTTGGTAGGCTCCGGTGGGCAAGGCATCTAGCTCGTATGAGTAAAGAGGAGCCAGGACCCGGTAAAGAAGAAGAAGAAAGCTGCCAAGGCACAGCTTTTACATGAAGAGCTCTGAAAAACAAAGCAAGTCAAGCGTTGGTTATGCAACTTTTAAGCATCATTCTATGGCGGCATACTAAAGCCCCATAAGTTAGCGTGGTCCTATGGTGGTAGTACATATTCAGTACGTAGATCTACAAGCTTTACTTAGGCCCACAGAGACCATATGACTGTTCATCAGAGTATCCATGTGATGGCTCCATTTAAGCTTGGCACCACTCCTAAGTATTTGGCTTAATGTGAAGAGACTATAGTTCTGTCTGCGAGGGCGAGTTTCATCAGTTCCGGAACCAGAATCGTTTTGTCGGGATTGACATTTAGCCCTACACCGGCGTACCAGATGGAAACTAAATCAGACGCCTCGGAATGGCATGTTCTGTATTACCTGCGTAGCCTTGGACCAAAAAGCTTATCCTTTTTTATAGTGTCCTTCAGAAACCCCTTTAAGACGAGAGACCATTAGTTTGCGAGTTTTTGGCATCCAGTCGCAAAAAGTGCTACTTCGACATCGTCAAATGATTGATTGTCGATAGGTTGTTGTGAAACGCCTCTAGTTTTTCCCGCAACACAATACTAGCCGGTTCGACACAGTCTCATAGTCCTCAACCCTCCTTTTTGAAGATAATCCAGTTTAATAATTCGTTCATTGTTAGAACTAGACTTGAACCAGACTTACACGAGGCAGTATATTTGTCCATTATACGGTGGCAAATTGTACTGAAGCCTCAAGTTTCTCAAATGTCTCGGTTCAAAAATAATGTACTACTGCTATATTTGTATGAACGCGAATCGAAATAAATTTATTCCTGACTTTCGATTTCGCCAAGTTTGACGATCCCTTGCAGCATGTCACATAGCCTAATGATAAAAGCGAAAGTTGATCCTTCTCACGTTCCAAGTTCCTTAAATCGAATTCCATATTTCGTTGCCTGAGTCTTTGCATTTTGTGGACAACGTGGAGTTCGATAGGACGACAACAACTTCATAACCGACTTGATGTTCGCCGACACGGATGCCGAAGCAACGGACATCTTATACGACATTTCCCGCATCGTGAGGTAATACGGGTTAAAAATCAATGCGGAAAAGACCAAAGTGCTCACAACAGACGGATCGAAAGAGAGTATTCACCCAAATCTAACGGGTTCCGATGTTGAAATATTTGGGATCATTAGTTGAGGAAAATAAAGTGGCATCGACGGCCGAAGTTCAGAGCCGCATCGGCCAGGTAACAGCATTCGCAACGCTCAAGTGGTCCATGTGGAAAGGACCAAATATTACCATCAAAACGAAAGTACGCCTTTACCGATCGTTGATCCTTCCGATCCGATTGTTCTTTATGGATCGGAAACGTGGACACTGCTCAAGCTGGATGTTAACAAGCTCGTTGCGATGAATTCCAAAAGCGATGCTTGAGGCAAATTCTCGATGTATCACTCCGCGATTGCCTTCGAAAGGAGACAGTTAGACAAAGAAGCGATCAGATACTGATCGAAGAAGAAGTACAAAAAACGTCGACTACGGTGTTTTGGATATGCTTGCCGAATGAATGATAATCGCTTGCCATGTAAACTTTTTTAGGGAGAGCGTCCGGCAGACTGGAGTATCAAGCGATCGGCACCGAAGAAAACCTGACTAAATAATATCGAGGACGACTTAAAGAATCAACGATTATCAGTAGTCGAGACTAGAAATATCGTCAAAATTGGAAACGAATAGTGAATGGAGTTCGAAACCCAGCGGCACCGACAGCAGCGTATCCCTATTGCTCGGATCGCCATCTAATAGATCAAAGAAGAAAGAAGAAAAGTGGTTGCAGTTGAGTCCGACCTGTCTGAGGCATACCTTGAAGATTTGTGACAAGTGAGTTTTTTCAGTGGAAGACTTGTAGGTTGGGGATTGACCTGGAAGACCAGTCTGGGTTTGCTTCGTTTTGAGGCGCGAAAACTCACCTTTCCCGATCCTCCGGCTGTTACTCTTGTATAGACAAGAGCGTCCAAGAGTCACTCGAGATAAAGCCAACATCTTCGAGGAGAATTCGGAAGCATGGCGGTAGATCTTAGATCGTATTAACAGATGGCGCTTCTCAGGATTTATCTCCTTGATGTACCGCCATCACCAAAGGTCCCTGAGGCCGATAAACCAATTTGACCCCTCGTAACCTCCTTCAACACTCTTCAGCCATCCTATTAACCTACCCTATCTTTATTATCCTTCCTTCAAACAAACCTCCCTCCTAGACATTGCACCAATACGAACACAACATGATGGGTGTATTCACTCCCATAAAAACCCGACCTCTTCTTGAACCAACCTCACGCTGTTTGGTTTAAAAACCGAGAGTATCTCTCTTGTTTGTTATAAAATTTTAACTCTTCCATCTTATTATGTACCAATTTAAAGCGCGACACAACATTATAAATTGTCTGAACGGAAAGCGATTTTTTTCGCAGTTGTTTGGGGGTTATTGAAAAGGCAAGTAATATTTTTATCGTACATAGAAACACACGGGGGGAAGGAGAGGGGGTGAGAGAGAGAAACTGTTTTGCCTTGGTTTAATTAAAATTAATGAATCTCTAAAGAAGCTGCGAATTTACTTGCTAGTCCTAGATAATAAGAGCAACGCTTTCAAACCTAATTGGGTCAATTTTAGGAGCATTTAATTGAATTTTCTATAAGGTGCTTGGGGGATACTTGGGGGGGGGGGGGTGCTGCAGAAAGGGATAGATTTTAAGAATAATTATATAAACATAGAAAATTTAATTTTGAATTATATCAAACTCAATTACTTGCCAGCTTTAAATGAAACAGAATACCAGCATTCGACCTCATGGA
Organism: Thereva unica; assembly: GCA_949987705.1. Classification (NCBI taxonomy): domain Eukaryota; kingdom Metazoa; phylum Arthropoda; class Insecta; order Diptera; family Therevidae; genus Thereva; species Thereva unica. The sequence continues at coordinate 21,475,712 of OX465285.1, read as the reverse complement.
AGGAAGGCACTCTCCAATTCTAATTTAATTTAATTGGTATTTTTTTAAGATTTTCTCTTTTTTTTTTTTTTTGTGTAATATAAACTCTCTCGAATTGGCTGGCTGCTGGCTGGGCTACTTATGCGCTGTATCCAATGTTAGAGAATTTATGTACCAAAGATGAAAAATCTCAGATAAGAAATTTTTCGTCAAATTCAGGTTTAATTGTCACTCCATCATATCCACACAGTATGCCACCCCTAAGAGATTTCTCTGCGGCATCACGATAATGAAATCCCCTGGTTCAGCATTTAAGGGACACACCGAAAAAAAGCGAGAGAAAGGGAACTGTATTATTGGTCATATACGGGTCTAAATGTGCGACAGAGAGTGTGCACCAAGGGATGATACACGAAGGGAGGAGGAGTGAAATGTTTATATACATCTATACAATATATATATGAAGTGTTCGTTCCCTCTCTGATACAATTTCATTTTTTTATGTACACAGGCTGCGCTTATCCTGTTTACTACGCTTATGCTCCAACAAATACGCGGTCTTATGAAACGAGATGAAGAAAGTAGGTTTCATGACAAGATAAACAGCTTAAAGAGATTCTAAGATCAAAATTTTATTTCTTATGCTTGACGTAGTTTCTGCTGCTAACCTGGGGTCTTCTCTCTCCATCAGACAACATTTTTGCGCGACGACAGTAGCAGCAATGGCAATATTGATTATGCACAAATTTCAATTCCTAGTTATTTTATTGCATGGTAATTTTATTTAAAAAAAACACCCCCACAAAATATACACATACATACTTCTACAACTAACAACCCCCGAAAAGAAATCATTTTTTTAATTTGGTTCAACAATGTATATACTACTACGGTCATTCATTTTATTGATCTGCTGCGGTGCACCGAATAACAAAGGTCTACTCTTTTTTTTCCTCCGAATTGTTGGTTTCAGAAATTGTCGATACCATACTGTATATTTGTGTCCATATATATTGATTACCCAGAGAATCCTTGCCTTGGCACTATTGCGGTGTGAAATTCCCGCGCGGCTACACAGGCAATTTTCATTCGGTAATGTAATAATGCCATTCCAATTGGTACGAAAAAAAAATTTACCTCTGGAGACAGTGGGTATATGTGGCCTTTTGTATCTGAATTTGGAGTTGAAATTAAACGTGAAACAGCTCAAAAAAATTCAAAGTCAAACTGATGATGTTATTATTTGTTAGCTTACAATATCGTGAATGCAACACATATAATAACATATAGCAGTGCAAAGCTCTTTTCAATATATTGTCAACAAAAGAACGATCGCTGCAAAGGAATGAATATAAATCACTAATCAAAATTTGTTACATAGAAATATTCAAGGCCATTCAACGTTGTCAGTTTAACCGCTCCTTCATCTGCTCTTGTTCCCATTGAACCAACTTCACAGCTTCTCCAATGGCACTTCTTTGCATTTTACTTTACGACTTCGATAATACAAAACAAACGCACGCCAGACCTTGTCTCTACAATTATGCGCAATACAATTAACAGAGACATTGAACTCAGGCCCTTTGCTAAAAATCGAGTGGTCACGAAACGACAAGTCGTTTGAGTTAAAGAAAGTGACGTTTCGGTCGAATCACGACTTTCAGTATAGGGGCCTAAACTTTCAGTATAGGGGCATTTCCACTCTAGGCCGCTATGCTGATATAATTCGTCTTCGTAATTCGCCTGAAGCATCCCTCTGCTGTGATTTCTTAGGAGTTGCAAGTTACTTCGCATGAAGAATTCCTCAGGTTCCGGCCCATATTCGCCGAATCTTACACAATAAAAGACATGCTCTGGGTTATCCTGGATACCTAGTCATACCAGTCACATCGCTGAGCCATCGTGCTCGAAACGATAGAGGTATTTTGTACAACCTCCATTTCCACTCAGGAACTCCGTAAGGTCGTAGCCTCCGCGTTTGAGATAAGTCTGAAGGTTCACCGACTCTTAACAGACTCGTCTCACTTGCCTTGCCATATGTGGCGGACTATGTCATTTGCCGCCGCACTGAATTTGTTTCCTACCTAACATATTCTAGATCATAGAAATGCATGCCTTCTCTCGCCAGTATCTCTAATGGTATAATTCTCGATATCACGCACCACGCACCGTTGGATACGGTCCTATGCGCGAAGAATGCTTAAGCTGGAGAAAGATAATGCTTACTTTGGTGTGTCCGGTGATTGATATAATACAAGTGCGTGCCCTCAAATGCAAACTAACAAATAGTTACGTAAACGCAACGCAGAAGTTAGACTATTTCCAAATTTTCCGCCACTTACACACAAGAACACACAACCGACACATGAACTTACCGTTTAGATTTTTTGGTTATTTGTAAAAGATTCGACAGAACCCAAGCACGCAACTGCCTCTCAGATAAAATTCGCCGCATACCCCGCTTGTTGTTCTGTACACCATCGGCCCATATTCCGGTTCACAATGAAGTGATCTGCCTTCTTTCCCTTTTAGGAAAGGTTGTTACCGAATGACAGTTTGACTACCCCCCACCAGTGCTCAATACGATCTGCCGGCACTGTGTGCACCTATATTGGATCGGGTTGGGGTCGAGTTGAAACTGTGTCCACTCAACCCAACTAAGCTCTTTTACCAGGGCCGAGTTGATCTTTCGCCTCATATACGCGGGTTGAGTTGTAATTGGGTTAAAGTGACATTTGTTTTATTTGTTTATCGTCCGTGAGGTCCGCCTTCGGCGTTAGTTTTATGTTGCACAGGTATAAAAAACTATTCCATTCTGAATTTTACGTATCTATAAATGATAATTTCACACAAAAAATTGATTTTATGTTTTGATTTCAGTTCTGAAATCAACTCGACAACATGTTCGTAGGTCGAAATTTTAACTCCAGCTCGACTCAACTTTTCAACGTAGTCATAAACGGGGATTAGATTACAATGCAACTAAAGGCGCTGTTAAAATCTTTGATCAAGCGGTTGATACATATACACATGTAAAAGAAAAACTAATCGTTGACCAATGATAATTTTTTGTAACATGCTCGATATTTCTGCGTACAATGCATACATTTTGTGGATGTCAGTAAGTCCAAGCTGGAACAGTAACAAATTAATAAAACGAAGACTATTTCTAGAATTTGGGAAAAAACTTCTAAGAGAACATATCAAATCAAGAACATGTCTTCCAAGAACGGAGGAAGCACGCAAAATTGTAGAAAAAGTCAAATCTTTCCAAGAAGTACCCACTGTAAGGACATCCTCAACCCCTATAACTAAGAAGCCAGCTCCATGCAGTTATTGTCCGTTCAGTAGAGAGGCCGATTTTGTAATAAATTTCTCTGCAAAGCATACGCGGTATATCCATGTGCCAATTGCGTAGGTACACCAACTTAAAAGTGATAGTGTAAAATCATTACTTCCATTTTTTTTAAATTAAATTAATCAAATTTTTTTAGGCTATCATTTTCCTGTATGTAGTAAATAAATCAATAAATAGAGTGAATTATCAATTTTTTCATTATAGAATAGTCATAGTGACCCGAATAGTACAACAGCCAAAAAATTTGAACAGAACAGCAGGGTTAACAAAGCCAGCGAAATGTGCCCATCACGGATAGATAAGTTCAATCCCCCTGTTTCAAATGAGTTCAATAACCTTGTTTTAATCGAGGATCAGTTCAATGACCTTTTTCCAATTGAGGATGAGCTCAATGACCTTTTTCATTGAGTTGGACTTAACCCATTAGTTCCCAAGGGTAGAAAATAAAACTAATTAGATATTTTTATTGCTTTTTATAACTAAACATATGTTTAAATAACTATTTATGGAGTTAAAAAAAATTAAACATTTTCGTGTTTTTTTATAACAAAATGTTTCGTATACGCAACGTTGGGATTTACGGAAAACAAAAATTTTTAGTAAAAATTTTGTTGGTGAAATGTTTCGTTTACGCAACTTTGGGGATTAATGGGTTAAGTCCGCGATCATCAAGGCTGGGTCTGGCACGTGCTTGTCTTGCATTATCCAATAAGTATGAGCAACGCCGAGTGTCATCATCAGAGCGAAACTGTGAAGTGGGTTAGAAGGGACAGAGAGTATGTCATTTATGATAATTAGATAAAATTCACCTTGGGGACACCAGCCGAAATTGTTTTCCGCAAAACTGTCGATCCAGTTCTTAAGAACTGAGTCAATGCCAATAACTTTGAGCTTCGGTAACAGAGCAAGATGCGAAATTCTATCAAAAACTTTGAAGGTATCCTGACTGGATTCACAAAATCGATGCAATCTTTGGTTGAGGTGTTTTTTGAGACAAACTAAAAGGCCGCGTGTGTATCTTTTAGGCCTGCGAGGATAGAGTTTGCGCAGAGGTTTGGCGCATGCCTTTAGGACAATAGGGGTAATTTCTCAAGGCCATTTGAGTTGTTTACATTAATCTTTTTAAGGAACCTATATAACTCGCGAATACTGTATAAAACCCTATCTTTGCGCAGTTCATATAGGTCAGCGAAGTGATCTGCAAGTAGCAGCGTTCGCCCACCCCTTGATTTTGTTGAATAAACTTTTACACGTACAAATGCAACCACGCAACTGAAACTGGTGGCATTTCTAAGCGTACATGCGCTTCATTCGGTGACAAACAATATAGTAGAAGTGTGTGTATTTAAATGCGACTTGGCGGAATATTCCATGAATAGAATGCATACAACGCAAATGTCGGTCTACTTTCAACTTTTTCTATATTGCCGTATTCGACATAGCACATACAATCATACATTCGCTACTTAGAATTTTGGGTTATGACGGGACGGAATGTGACTACGAAATTAAGTGTTGGTGGAAACTTGCCGCATATCATGGAACCACTGAATGCAACGCAAGTATAAATTTGATGTTGCTTCCGACCGGCAAGAACAGTCGAACCGAACCGAATATTCGGCCGAATACGAACATTAAAAAATACGCCGAATATACCAAATATGAATATTCGGCCGAACATTCGACGTATCTCTAGCTAAAATTCTTATTTTGCTGTCATCGATAGCATTGAAAAATTTACTTATAAGCATTACTTTAATGTACTCTCAACAGAATCATTCACACATCCGCACTGTGTCAGACCTATAAAGGTAGCACCGCCAATGCAGCACAATCAAAAAATGAAATGGTAATAATTAGCACAACAATAAATGCTAATTTATTACCACAATTAAAAATTTAATACTATTTATTTTAAAAAAAAAACTAAGTTTGTGCTAGCTTGTATGCAAGCTAGCACACATCGGTAATAAATTATAAAAAAGTGGTATTTATTCGCACAACATTTAGTGCTAATTTATTACTGCACTAATTGTTTGATTTATTAGTAATTATTTATAAATAATAATCAATAAAAAAAATTTTATGACAAGATCCTTGATTTTTTTTATTGATTGTTCATTATTATCAGGAGCTCCACAGCCTATTGTTGGCCTTGTTGGTTTCTTATGCCCAATTGTCTCAAGTCATCCTCGACGTCATCTATGTATCTTTTCTTAGGACGACCTTTTTTTTTATGTGACACACTAGAGACTTAGGGAAGGCCCTTTGTACTGTCGACCATGTATTTTTTTTTAATTGTCGAACAGCAGCTCTAGTCGGAAGCTAGAGAGAAGTGAAGGAAAGAACTGTCACAACCTAGCTGCGGTATTTTATTTCACCTACTTCCGGGCATCGAGAACAATTCGCTGGAGTGTTATGCCTCCTGAAACGAGTTGAATCCCATCATCCAACCGATGACATACGCTTGGTGGAGCGGGGAAGAATTAGTGAAGGCTATGACAGAAGGAATCAGGAATGCAAAGAGGGAAGAAGAAAGAAGGAAAGTTATGTAGGCGGGAAATTGGGAAAGGCTAGGACCGTGGCACCGCCGGGAATCGAACCCGGGACCTCTGGGATAGTAGTCAGGCGCCTTACCCCAAGACTACCGAGGCCCACAAACGTCTCCTGGTCTCCGTTTTCCTGGTGGAGCTTTCTCCAGAACTATCTTTGTCGGGTTTCGTTCTCCACCTCGTTGTACATGACCATCGTAGTCATGTACATCGTAGTCTGTTTATTTTGATCACTTTAACAACGTTTGGAATCTTGCTGCTTTCATACAACTCTGAGTTGTATCTTCTTCTCCAAACGCCCTCAACCCGTATTCCTTTGTAGATAGAACGAAGGATTTTCCTTTCGAATCTTCCTACCAATGCTTCGTCTGCGTTTTTCAATGTCCACACTTCCGAACCATATAGTAGGACAGGCCTTATAAGTGTTGGGTAAAGTGCCAATTTTGTCTTCCTTGAAATATTTCTAGACGTCAGGTGCTTGCGTAGACCAAAGTAGCATTTATTAGCCAGTGCTATTCGTCTTCTGATTTCGGCCGATGTGTCATTTCCTTTCGTTATAATCGTGCCGAATCGTACGAATTCATCCACTGCTTCGATGTTGTAGGTGTCGATCGTTATATTTTGTCTGGTGTTTTTTGTGCACATATACTTTGTTTTGTGCTCATTTATTTCCAACCCGATTTTTTTTGCGGCTTGCTCAAGTGCTACAAAGGCCTCCTTCATGCTCCCAAATGATCTTCCAAGGATAGCAATATCGTCGGCAAAGGCTAGTATTTGCACTGACCTGTCAAAGATACACCCTGATGTGTTAATCGATGCATCTCTTACTGCTTTTTCTAGGGCCACGTTGAATAATAGGCAGGAGAGTGCGTCACCTTGCCTTAATCCTCTATTTGTTCTGAGGGGTGGGGATAATTCACCATCAATTCTGACTTTACATCTTGCATCTTTCATCGAGATTTTTGAAATTCCGGTGTTTTGAAATTCCGAGCTGCTCCATAGCATCAAATAACTCCTTGCGGTTCACAATATCGTAAGCATATCTGTAGTCGATGAATAACATGTGGATGTTTATGTTAAATTCAACGGCCTTTTCTAGGGTTTCTTTGAGAACAAATAACTGGTCTGTTGTGGATCTTCCAGGACGAAAACCGCATTGATACTCTCCTAGTATTCTTTCCACGTATGGTTGTAGTCTATTATAGAGTACACGTGAGAACACTTTGTATGTTGTATTCAATAGCGTTATTCCTCTATAGTTGCTGCAAGATAGAGGGTCTCCTTTTTTGTGTAAAAGACACACTATGCCCTCGTTCCACTCATCAGGCATTTCTTTCCGTCTCCAGATTTCCACTATTACTTCATGCAGTTTTTGGATAGTTTCCTCTCCGCTTTGCTTAATGAGTTCAGTAGGTATGTTGTCAGATCCTGATGCCTTATTATTTTTTAATGTTCGCAATGCTTGGCGTGTTTCTTCTATGGTAGGGGCTGCTGTGCTATCATCCTCATTGTCCGGATTCATGTTCTGTTTATTGATTATTATTTATAAATAATTACTAATAAATCAAACAATTAGTGCAGTAATAAATTAGCACTAAATGTTGTGCGAATAAATACCACTTTTTTATAATTTATTACCGATGTGTGCTAGCTTGCATACAAGCTAGCACAAACTTAGTTTTTTTTTTAAAATAAATAGTATTAAATTTTTAATTGTGGTAATAAATTAGCATTTATTGTTGTGCTAATTATTACCATTTCATTTTTGGATTGTGCTGCATTGGCGGTGCTACCTTTATAGGTCTCACTGTGTCCGCGTGAAAACTAAACTCAAGTAATTTGACGCGGTGCGGACACGGAAAGGTGTGGACTGACTGGTAAAATTCTATTTGTTTACTTTCTCTCCGTGAGTCGTCCGACACACGGCCGTCATGCGGTACGGACGCGGTGCGGTTATGTGGGTCCCGGCCTTCACCCGAGGAATTCCTGTAAGTTCTGAAAAGGCAGCTTCTTTAGCTTTAATTGCGTTACATTATTTAGACCTACAGCACATATGGTTCCAATAGGACGGTGTCGCAACCTGTTCATATTAGAAACATAACTATTAGACCATCGTTATTTCAGAAATTGAAAAGGGTTTCTGGAATTGAAGTTGCTAACTTGCTAAATCGATCTGTATATAAAGGATTTGTGTGGGAAATGATATCAACGACTACTAGTCTATTCTAAGATATCGTAAGGTTGATAAATTAGCACTTTTATATTGCAATGTGATAATCGATGGTTTAGTTAAGGTATGAACTAGGGAAATGTATTAAATATTATATAAAATCTTAAAAATAAACAGTAAATGCCTAAATAGTAAAAATATCACAGTTTGATGTTACTTGCACACATTTTCTTTCTAAATATTCTGTATAAAAATAAAAACTATATAAAATTATCTGTTTTATAATAAATATAGCTAAATTTTCACTTACCCAATTCAACATAAAGTTTCGGTCTAACATTTTCCTGCCAGGCACTTAAATTTCCAATGACAAAAATTGTTAAAATAAGGAAAAAACTTGTTTTAACAAATCGACATGATTTCTGCACTCTCTGTAACATGTTTAAGCTCATCATCCTCCACAGTTCCAAACTACTTCACACAATTCAAATTTTTTTTTGGACTATGATCGTAGACCACCAACCAGTTGTGCCTAAAAATATTTTTTAAAAGATTTTCTTGTTGCAATTACACACGATAATTTAAAAGCAATTTAGTAAAGTATGTTATTTAGTTAGATATCGATAATTGAGGGTGGAAGAAAAGGGTGCATGGATGATGATGGTATGTACTGTACATACATATATGTGGAGGAGCATTTTTGGTAGGGAGATTTTGCGAGTTTAAATCCCAGGTTTATTTGGGATTAAGAAAAATTAAAAAGTGGGTCAAAAATAAAATAGAAACCACATAGTTGTACATATATATATATGTAAGTTTGAAGGAGTATATTTTACAAAAGGAAGATGGAACAGAAATTCCTCTATGCCAATACAAGACCGAAAGCCTCTCGTCTTCCAATTAAAAGCTCATCTTATAAGCTCTGACTGTCAATGCTATTATAGCTTATACATGCTAATCCCATTTTAAGGACGCATAGGGGGAAGAAGAACTCCACTCTCTAGCGAGACTCTCGGTGGTGTTATCCCCGCGCGCAATAGTGCCGCGCGCGGAGGAGGGTGGATTGGATTGTGTGCGATGATTTTTCCTCTCACCACCGCGAAACACACGAAAACTTCACAATTATATTTCAGGCAAGTGAAAAATAATTTGACATCGACAATGGTGCATATCCAGTATAGTGCATTGACACAAGAGTCTGGTGTGCTGGGGGGTTGGTTACTTTAGAAATGTTCTCCTATAATGTGCGTCATATTGATATATATCCATATATACGTGCCTTTTTATCGATCACAATGGGATTTTGCAGCTTAGCTGGGGAATGCAACTATGTATATTTCATTCGTAATTAAGTAGATCTTCCTACAGAGCGCGATTCTCCTTTTTCATTTTATAATAATATTAGAAGCGAATTTATCTTCTAAATCGGTCAAAATAAGGACACTAGACTTTTTTTTGTTATATACCACCACAATAGTTTTCTTCTCACTAACAACTTTTTCATTGATTTTTCACACACTTCTTTTTTTCCCGTCACCGATTATCTTATATAGAAATTTTATTGAAGATTTTTTTTACAACACCATTTTTATTTTCTTTTTTCTTAAGGGATACAGAATGCACAAGAATTATTATAAAAAAAAACGAAAACATGAATAACAATAAATGCACCACAAAACACACAAATGTATATATATACACACGAAAAAAAAGAGAAAAACTAGAAAATATTTTCACGAGACGAGATAGACAAGGATCCTAGACCCAAATCCTTGATGTGGTACACACGACGACGACAGCAGCAACGGAAACCCGAAAATCAATGAGGGCTGAGGTTTTTTGAGGAGGCTCGCGTCTCCTCAGGCATCGCAGCAAGTTTTTTTTATTCTGTATTTTATTGTTTTTTCAATGAATCTATTATATTATCGTACATTTTGTATTATCACACTATAATTATACAAATACTTTATGTAATTAACAAGTTTTCTGTTATTATTACCCCGAATAACTTATCTGCAGCACTCGATGAGCTAGAGTCCATTATTTTAGCTAACGGCAGACATCTTGGAGTAAATCGATTTTGGACAAGAGATCTTTTGGAAAATGTCAAAATCGAAATTCCATGTATTCCAGTAATTTATATATATGTAGATTTAAAAATGGCGACGGATTGACCTGACCTCTGTAATCGAATAGAAATATTTGAATTAATTCGTTGCATATTTGTAGGTTACCATATAAAAAAGCTTTCAATTTGAGCAGTCTTACCTGCTTTCCAGTATTTTTTTTAAAATGAATAATTTAAAGTCGGACTTGTAATGCTCATTTGACGTTATAAATTTGGCGCTCACTTATCGCAGGTCTTTCTTTTGCTCACACGCCGCTAACCAGAAGTGTGCACAGAATATTTTTACAGAATGACAATGTTGAGTTGAAAGCGTCATTTAGCAGCAACTAGATTTCAGAATGGTTCCGATTTTTCTTCAGAACAGATGAAGCAGCATCGCTGAGGACGATCTCGACCTTGTCTCTACCAATTTTAGGTGTAATGACGACGATCTCCACGTATACGTGACGAGTCCTTAACGCTGGTTCACTCTGGGCAATGCGTTCTCGAATGTAGCAGACAGTCACCTTCCCAACCTTGTGTTCCTCTCCCTGCTTTCTAATCTTCTGTATGGAATCAAGGTGTAATACGAACCGTTATGATGATCAGCTTGACTGAGGACCCAGATTAAAATATAGCCCAGTCGTGGATGGCGTGCTCCTAGATACCTGGCGATCTCCGGTTCCAGCTAACCTTACCTGGGAACTACGGATCTCTGCCTGATTGGACCCTCGTTTATCCACTACTTGTGGGAATAATTACCACAAATTCCACTGTAAAAAGGGCTACGGCACCGCTTAGCGAACTAAAACCAAGTGGAGCCTAAATTCCTCCAAAACAGGCCCCCAAGCGACCACTACCAAACCTGCTCCTCCTTGCGGCACCGTCGTTGCCTAGCGTACACCTACGAGCACGGCCGCTGCGGGGATCAGGGGAGCGAATGGTCTGCGGAAAGGTCGACAACCTAAAAAGACCTGCCCAGCAAAGGCAGGTCATCAAGAAATACTCTTAGGAAGCAGAATCCTTTTCTGATCAGGAAAAACCAAGAATCGAGAGAGGTCTACACCAAAGTCCCGGATGAAATTGCTTGGGCAAAGCAAGTCATTCCAAACTCTACGCTAGAGCCGTTTAGAAGTGCATCTAAATACTAATGCCAGGGGGTGCAAGTTGCCCTCGTTAAAGTGGCTAAGGTAGTCTTGAGGCATAATCCGGGACCTCCCTCATGCCTTGGCACCGGATGGTATCAAGGCAGCATAAAATTAACGGCCTGCGACAGTTCAAGATCCGCAGAGCTGTACAAATCTGCGGTAGCTAGAATCGGAGAAGTTTACCCCAGCGCTCGGCTCAAATCAATTAATGCTAGTGATCGTGCAGAGCCTGAGGAGATCCTCACTATGCTCAAAGCCTTCAACCTTCACATTATAACTGATAGCTGAAAGGTTACCAAAATGGAGCAGACTAACAAGGCCACAATGCAAGTTATTCTGCTCCTAAACGAAGAATGCCTGGATCAGCTGGCAAAAGAAAAAGGCGCCGTGAACTACGGCTTCCGAAAAAGATCGAACTGAAGGTCTATAAAACAGACATGTACACCAATGCCTCAGGCGAAGAAGCCGAAAACATGGAAACCGATGGTTAATGTGCAGCTCGGAGCGAAGTTCCACCAGAAGCATCGCCAGACCCCAAGCTGGGCAGAGCTCCTCAGCTGGGACATCGACGACATCTTCAGCGATGAAGAAGCGGAGGTGACTGACATCGAAGTAAATGCAACATTGTAAAGACTGCAAGACTCTCTAGTTCAACCACCAATTCTGAAATAAAAAACCTGAAAAAGACAAATTGGGGTTACCATACTAGGCTAATCGCAAAGAACCTTGCCGCTAGGCCACCCTGTATTCCCAAAAACCGGAAACAACTCGACAGCATTGTGGACATTTTCACAGAATAACCGCCAACTTCTTCTGCACCGCCATTTTCGGTAAGCTGAGCATGAAATAACCATGCTCTTGCTGCCCCCTGCTAATCTGTATCTTCACCACTGCCAGGTCTATCGACGATTTGAAAGAAGTTAGTGTTTTTATTGCAAACGAAACAGGTCCGAGGATCGCCGTCCATATTACTGCATGTAATGCTGTAGCCGACTGCCCATAAGCCCTGTGCAACTTCATTACTTAACCATGGCTCCTGTACAAAAGTTAGGTCAACAGCTTGAATGGCCAGCACAGTGCAAAGGACTGCCGAGGCAGCCCTTCTGTGTTGCAAGTTGCACTGCATCCTAGGGTTGCTCCTGCTGGCTTACAGTACTGGCTCCTTTTTTAAGCCAATATCCTTGACTTTGATTCGGCCAAAGCGATAAAATAGGGACATGCCTTGCTATTTTAGCTGCATGAGCGACCTCTCGCTAATGCCAAGGACAAGAGTTTGATCGCTTTGGTCCACCTTCCTACCCACCACTTGCCAAGAGGTCACCTCAATTGGCTGGTTCTGTATTTCGATCATGCGGAGCACCTGTTTCGGTTATCTAACATCATTAAAAACCCAAAATGCGATCCGCTTGAATTTGGGAAGGTCTTTCTTCCCGATTACTTTGAGGTTAGATCCTTCCCAAACCTGCAGCCTGACGACAGCATTCGCCAGCCATTGGCTGGCAGGTTCATTGGCACAGGTGATCTTAATGAGACCCCTGCCGCCCTTACACCAAAAACTGAGGTGAGCAATCGCCTTTAAGACTTTTGCCCACGTCAGTCAAGATAGAATCGCAAATAGAGGATTGCTCCCCCGTCATTTGCCTTCGGGATAGTTGTCCAGGACCATTGCCATGGTGATCCCAACCAACCTGTCCGGTATAAGATTTCCTTCGAGTCCCCATTTTTTCTTCTGGAGTACCTGCCCACCCGGAGAATCCGCTGACCGCAGCCGTTTTGGCAACGCTTCAGTTGGGTCCGGCATGCGACAGTTCCCCGTAGAAAATGTACCAAGAAGATTCCTCTCCAACCCTGAACTGTTGCTTACTGCATCAGACCCACAATCTTCTTCTTCGTCTCAATTTTTTTGTAAAATGTTGGTCCATAAAAGAATGAATCTTCACGAGACCGCCTGGGATGCCAAGGAACTATTAATGAGCATTCATTTCGTCTAGTTCTTTAGTAATTGATCCTGGAATGACCTTAGAATCTAACGCTGGATCAGGATAGTTACGGCCCACGGGTCCTTCATTAGGAACAAGGTCCTGGGTAACAGGATTTTCACTGCGAGAAAGATAGAATGGGCCATTTGAACCTTCAAGAAAAAGCACCTGGCCTCTATTCCGAGGTGCTGGAGGTGTTAATTTCTAAGAAAGCAAAACCCGATCGACCGTTTAGACAAAACGATGATGAGGATATTCGTATTCCAAAACGGAATCGACTCTGTGAAAGGTAACGCAGAGACAATGGCCCCTGTGCTGAAAGTCGAGTCGTCACGACACGATGCGTCATTTTTTTTTTTTTTTTTTTTTATGTGGCAGTGCTAAGCTCAGGAGTCACCCTTTGTACTACTAGTCCGTCATGTCATTTGTCACGTCATGGTGCAATGTCTAGCAGTAAGCTTAGTACGGGAGGGAGGGAGGGGGAATAGGGTAAGGATTATAAAGGTACGGGGGTGTATTGAAGAAGGTGGTGATGAACCCTGCGTTTGAACTCTTGGATGTTGTAGGAGCTCGGAAAAACTGACTGCGAGAGATTATTCCAGAGTCGAGTTGTTCTATTCACAAACGAATTCATATCTTGTTGAGTGCGTGAAAGGGGGAGTTGCAGGTGGAGGGAGTGAGACGAGTGGGCTAATCTGGTGTTGCGGGTATAGGATTGCCGTGGAGGCAGGAGAGCGTTTAGCTCGGAGGAACAGTCACTATGATAGTAGCGATAAAATTTGGTCAGTGCTGCTACATTCCTACGGTGGCTCAAGGGGTCGATGGTGGAGCAAGCGGTATCGTCATTAATTAACTTAAGGGCCCTTTTTTGGACCTTATCTAACCATGCTAAGGTGGTTATTGGAGCGCCGCCCCAAACGAGGGAGTTGTATTCGAGAAGAGGCCGAATGTAGGATTTATAAATAACAGCACGGGCCGAAGGCTGGAGGAGGAACTTGCACCTCTTGAGAAATCCCAAGCACTGGGATCCTTGTTTTGCGATTTGGAATATGTGGTCATTCCATCGCAAGTCTTTGGCTAATGTCACACCTAGGATGTGTAGGGGATGGATCGGCCTTTAGTACCACGTCATCCACTTTCAAGGATGGTGAGGTGTTGATCTTTTTCTTTGAAATAAGACAGTGCTTGGTTTTGTCGGGGTTGAAATCAACACGATTGTTCTTTCCCCACTCTAGAATGAGTTCAATGTCGTTATTAACAGAGATGGACATAATTTCCCGATCATCAAGACAGGATCTGGCATGAGTCTGTCTTGTATCGTAGCTGTACGAGTAACGTAAAGTACCGTCGTCAGCGAAGCTGAGAAGTGGGTTGGAGGGGATTGAAAGTAGGTCATTTATAAAGATGAGAAATAGGGCTGGTGATAAAATTGAACCCTGGGGGACCCCCGCAGAAATGGGGTGAGATTCAGATTTGACGCCATCCAATACTACCTTAATTGAACGGCCGGAAAGGAAACTTTCAACCCACTTATACAGAAGCGAGTCAATTCCAATAGCTTTGAGTTTAGCTAACAAGGCTGAGTGCCATACTCTATCAAAAGCCTTGGAGATATCTAGAGCAACCAGACTAGACTCACCGGATCCATGCAGACTACGGCTGAGGTGTTCGGTAAGGCAAACTAAAAGATCACCAGTGGATCTTTTTTGTCGGAAGCCGTATTGTTTGTCGTTGATAAGTTGGTTGGATTCTAGGTATCCCATTAGCTTTTTGTTAATTATCGTCTCCATGGTTTTGGAGAGAATAGAAGTAATTGCTATTGGACGGTAGTTGGAGGGAAGGCTGGAGTTACCTTTTTTCGGTATTGGCTGGACATGGGCAAGTTTCCAGGAGTCTGGGTAAACTCCGGAGGAGTATGATAGAGCAAAAAGTTTGCGCAGAGGTTTAGCCAAAGGTGATGCGCATTGTTTTAAGACGACAGGTGGTATATTATCGGGTCCAGTGGATTTGTTGACATCGAGCTCCTTAAGGCACCTGTACACCTCGCGAGTTCTGAAGAAAACCCTGGGCATTAAATGAGCGCTGTGCTCGAGAACTGGGGGTAGCATATCAGTTTGGGGTAAAGAAGAATTGGCAGCAAACAGAGATGCTAATAAATCGGCCTTGGATTTTCTGTCTGTTATCACCTTCTCATCGTGGATGAATGAAGGAGTTGTGGATGAAGTGAAAAAAGTTACGTTTCAGACTCCTGTGCTGAAAGTCGAGCCGCGTAGCTGAAGAAAGTGACTTCAGTCGAGTTCCGACTTTCAATACAGAGGCCTAAGCTCAACTTAGAACAACTACTATAGGCCCCTGTACTGAAAGTCATAATTCGACTGAAATATCATTTTCTTCAAATCAAACGACTTGCCACGAAACACGACTCGCCCTTCAGCACAGGGGCCAAAGCTTAACAAAGAATTATTGCGAAGGGTCGTCAATCTTGGAAATATGCCATAGAGAAGGCCAAGGGTCTGTAGCAATATTGGATGGATGGATGGTAGACTGTCACAAACACAAACATCGTGTAGCTACACAAAAGCTGACTAGAATGTAAAGCTTAGAACTTTCAATAAACTTAAATAAAAGCTTTTACGTCTCTAGATGCATTCATCCTCGTCTATAATGGACCACAGAGATGCTAAATTCTATCTTCCCGAAAAATCACGCTAAAAATCTCCTGATTCTGTACAGTTTAGCGAGTAAACTTTTAGCGTGGAACAAATACATTACATAAGATATTAAATACAAAAATCTGAATTACTTTCTATTTACATACTTTTGTTTCTAATTAATAAAAAAAATAATATTTTAAATACAATAATATCTAAACAAATAAAGTTACAGACTTCGCAATTGCTCTTAAGTACAAAATTTAAATACAGATTTCTAGATTAGCTCCAGGATGAATCTTACAAAATACTAATCAGCATGCTTACTATCTTCTCTCTTAAGTCGTACTGAATTTATTAGAAGTGGAGGAAGTGATCCTCTTAAGTGCTTGAGCCGCTTACTTTTCTCTGGCCTTTCGGAAAGCTCTTCTCTTATGGCTGGTATATTCTCAGTGCTTTGGCCAATGAACGTTGATTTGCGGAAATATCGAGGCATCGAGTAATCAGTTTCTATTGCTTTTGCTTGATTTGCCGTTTGTATCGAGTACAAACTAACAGATTCTTTATATTTCTCCAATGTCGGGGTGTCTTCGTAATTCTTCGGCAATGTTGAATATGATATCGATGGTACCTCGGGGGTCATGCTGAGCGTTCCAGATATAAAGAAAATATCATTTTCACTAGCTGGCCGTAAGGAGAAATATGGTACACTCTGAACGCTTCGAAGCGTCTTTTTGTCTTCTCGTGTTGGTACTAATGTTGCCTTAGATTCGGATATTCCACGTGGCCGGAGAATAACTTCTTCGGTATCGTTGTCCTCAGATTCTTCGATTATCGATGTAAATTGATGCGGTGATAGGGAACGCTTTAGTTCTGGCGATGAATCTGAAGATATTGTGAAGTGGAATATCTTTTTGTCAGATGATGGGAAATCTTCAAGCGATTCTGGTTCACCTAAAATTACGTACAATTTTACAATTGCGCATTTGTGTTCGTTGGAAAGAAAATAATAGAATAGCGATAATTAAAGAGCTAATTATCTATAAGTTAGGGCAGAGTGTGTATCAATATGATGAAGTCGTTCCATTTTATAAATGCTAACAATCCGTTCACTGTCGTGCATTTATTAGATTTAGACCAAATGTTTGGCTTTTAATATCGTTGGGATTATTTATTACGCTGTGAGAATTTATACCACTTTAAAATTTTTTGGCATGAGATTTAAACGAGGGAGGTGGAGGCAGGGGAAGAAAGAGGTGATGAACCTTCCATTTGAGCTTTTGCATTAGTTCGGCAATGCTGACTGTGGAAGGTTGTTTCACAATCGAGTTGTTGTAGTTACGAAAGAATTCCAGTGTGGGCAAAAATAAATGCTGTAACATAGATAAATTAAAAACTAGAACAAGAAAAATGTTTTATGAAATTAATCTGACAATTGAATGTGTTACTGAGAGATATTTCCTTCAAACCGGTTTTATTTGGAAAGCATTGCAGGGATGAATGTGTATTTTTTAACTTGTTCACCCACTCTACAAGGATAACATCGATTTAAAGAAGCATTGGGCCTGTTAAGACGGTTCGATCTCAGTTACGTTCCTCACAAACTCATCAAGGTATGTTATAGTAACAATAGAGTAAACCCTTCTAACGTATAATACGCACTTCTCAGCTGGGCCAAGAAAAATTCACCAACTCAGCACAAGCAAGCACTCTTAATTAAAGCATGCAAACATTAATAAAACAGAAAAAAAAGAACACGCTAAGAAACGTACAGTACAGGAGGATCGAGAAACATAAGCAGTCACACGAAGTTAAAGAGACTCTTTTTGAGAACCTCCGCACTTACGGCCACACTAAAAAGGTTGATATTTTTGTTCACGTTAATGAACATGCGATTTACGGGTTCAAATCAACCGTAATTGAAGTTATGTCGACTCTACACGATGCGGCGAACGTTCATGCGAATGTTGGCTTCCAACGTTTGATTCAATATCGACACCAGCCCGAGCACAAACGTTGGACGCTTGACATTGAACACTCGTATTTCGAGCATCGGCCACACGATGCGTCCTACCATCAAGCGTGCAACGTTAGTGGGTCAAGGCATCGTGTAGAGCCGGCTTTAGAGGAGGTAATGTGTAAGAGAGGTGGCCCTCTCAAATTATAACTGCTCTCTAAACCATGCAAGTCTACTTAGAAAACATGAGTCAACCCTTCCATCGACGAGGTGATGAACGAATACAACATCGGCCACCTCACGACGCTTGTGGAGAGTGCTTAAGTTGAGTAACTTAAGAACGAGCCTTCAATGAACCGATGCAATTTTTCCAACGTTCGAAGGGACCCATATTTAAGTAATTGTCCGACTAGAGGAATATAAAAATGTTTAGCGATCAAGGTGTTAAATTCCTTGAGCCTTGATAAATCCCAGGACTAAACTGATATAAAGAACCACGTTGTTATTAGCACACCAAGAGTAAAAGGTGTCAAGGTCAACTTACAAAAGTTTGCAATCCTCAATACTTTTTACGTGACGGTTCAATTTGCTGTCATCAGCGTGAATCAAAATTCTACAGTGTCTTAGCAAGGGAACAATGGCATCAATTGATAGAATCAAGAGGAGAGGACCAAGATGACTGCCATGAGGGAGACCGGATGACGCTTTAATGGTTGCAGATTTGGATCCGCTGAAAATAACTTGGTGGGTCCTGTCTGGTAAGTACGGCTGGAACCATACTATGGCTTGCGGAAAGCCTAACATTTTTTATTTGAGAATTATAATGGTATGGGCGACAGTGTAAACATAATCAGTTTGACCACCAGAAACAAAGCCCTCGGAGCATGAGAAGTGAACTCAAGAAGATTGGTGGTAGTGGAACGAGCCGCAAGAAATCCATGTTGATTCGTTGAGACCAGCCTCTTGCAGATAGGAACGATTGCAGAATAGATAATCGATTCAAAAAGTTTCGGTATAACAGACAACTTCGCAACTGCTCTATAATTCGATATTTCGTACTTGCTACCTTTTATGAATAGGAATTATGAACGAGTTCTTTCCAACATCCAAGAAAAAGGGCTTTCACTGGCGACTGGAGAACCTCCGCAAAGGAAGTTTCACTGGTAATTGAGAGAGATAAACACGAGCCTCTCGATTTGGAATTATGTGACGAACATTATTGCCATTAGGCTGAAAGTCAGAAGGTGTGAAAGAATGATGCGAACATGTTGCAAATCGCAGACGACTCGCAACTAGACCAATTTATGTGGTGCATAATATTAGGGTAGTTATTTTCCTAGAGTTTCTAGGATCAGTGAATACTGTATCCCTCATGCTGTTAAGATATTCACGACAGAGCACAAGAGAGTGAACGAAATCGGTTATATCAATTGATAAATGAATTCAGACTTGGTGAGTCCTTTATCTTAATACAAGGTTTTCCAGAGTCTATTCTTCTGATTTCTTAAATGCTTGCTCATTATTATACCAGGTTAGAGAAGAAATGGGCAGTTTTTTGGGCACCAAAGTTACGCAGGAAACGGAAAGCCAGCTGTTAAAATCAACCAAGGCAAACTTCGATGACAGTTCGCCTTTTAAACTTAAAGGAATATGTTACCATCTCCCGACAACGATTGTTCGCTGAATTGAAGCAGTATTTAAGCAAGAGAGGAGGATGGTAATGATGGACTGAGTCAGTAAAGAATACAAGATCTCACTGCCTCCCTAATACATTGGTCACACCACTCATTTGATTCAAGCTGAGTGAGAATAAGTTGAGAAAGCAGGATTCCTTAAAGTTAAGGTTGCCATTGACTATTGGGTAAATTGAAGTCCCCTAGAAGCAGTAGCTCATCACTGGTGTTCGTCGCACTCAGGATATGATCAACACAAGAGATGAGAATATCATAAAGGTTTTTACCTCCATCGTCAAGTATGCTTATCATATCTGGTGGGATATAGCAGCACAGCAAGAAGAGGTTTGTTTTGGAAAAGGAAATTTTGAGAGTGAGTTGCTCAATGTCAAGCTGGATAGAAAAACTAGGTAGTACAATTTTCATATTCTTAATATGTAAAATATGTGTAAGAATAGGAACGAATTATTCTATTAAATTTGCTCTATCAGTGCTCAACTGCTTCGCAACTATTCTTGTTTAATTATATACAAGAAGTGTGATAAGATCAGGCGAAATCACTCGCGCAAATCTTAAAAGCAAGTGGAATCAGTTTAGATACTACTTTCCATATCTATGTATAATTTATCTATGGCTGTAGACTTTGAGAGTGGGCCGAGCGAGCTATTACTGTATTGCGGGAAAAACGTTACCGTAGATGCAGAAGATTATTTAATTTAGTGGAGCAGTAATTATGGTAAGACCAACAAAAACATTGTCAGAGCTGGTATAATCCTGCGATGGTTCAGTTGATCGATTGAACAGCAAATGGTGGCAGCACCAATAAGTTTGAGAGCGCAGTTTTGCACTTTGTCCAGCTATGCTAATGCTAAGTTAACGGGGGCCTGACCCACATAAATGAGTTGAATTCAAGGCAGAAACGAATGTAGGACTTGTAGATTAAGGGCTGGAGCGACGGCTAAAGGAAGAATTTGCATCTGGGTAGATCGAAAAATAGCCAAAAACAATCACGTAATTAATGGATGACTCCTAAGCGTTTTTATCAAAGTAATTCTTATACTGATATTGGCGGAATTGGTAGTACATAAAAATTTTTATTTAAAACAGATATTTCCATTATATTCGATGTCTAATAGTATCTTTATATAAAAAGTGCAGAAAATATTCCACAGTATCAAAATAATCCCAAGTAAACTGTTTAGGTAATTACAAAAAAAAGTACTTCTGCGCATTATAATTATACCAAACGAAAAACAAAGTTCAGATTTGTGTAAATAATCAATGAAAACATAAATAAATGAAGTTAGAAATGGATTACATAATGAGTTAGTCAATTTATGTACTTGTTAAACAATATTTCTCAATTTTTAGTTAATTAACGAACAAATGGAGTGTTAAATAGTTAAGTAGCTCTAAAGCGGACAACTATTAAGACTGCAGACCTAAGTTATAACTAAGCTGCTAACAATATGAAACATGAAAATATTAATATAAAAACATGGACAACAAATCTGCAAACTCACCTAAAGCATGCGTGTTTTTTTTCAACTGATAACAAAGATATTTCAGAGTATGGAAGATTTACCCAAAACCTATTTTTGACATTTCACCATAATAAGCATTGTTCAAAATATATAAAAAAAAATATTATTTAAAATATTATTCTCCATTAAAAAAAAATTTAAAAAAAAAATTCACAAAAGCTTCTCCCGAAAAATCAATGCAGATGTGTTTTTGTTAATTAATTTGAATTGAAATACTCCAGCTTTTACCTTCTAGCCGTTTAAGCAATTTCTCTTGATCATTCTCCTTATTTTTATTAGATATTAGCGGAAGGTGTGTCTTAGTAAGGCTTCGTCCAAGCTTCGGAGGATGATCTTGAAATATTTGAGAATTTGCGAATACAGTTAGAATTTCTGGTGCTAGAATAGGTACACTAGTTTGAATTTCCCGACGATAGTCTTCCTCGTGAATTTTTGAGCTGGAATTAAGATTTGTTTTAAAATTAACAAAGTAAATATAGTCCAGTGCAATTAGTAAATATAGTCCAGTGCAGTTGTACATCTGGCAATGTTAAAACCAAGTTTGTGGGGTCGCAGTGTGTTGGGAAAAGCCGCCATCTTGAAAAAGAGGTAGAGGTTGTTTATAATAAATAACTAGTTTCCATGCAATGATAGCTGAAAATGATCACTAACAAGGTGTTGGAGAATAAAATTATCTAGAAAATGAGCCCTCAACGAGGTCTGTAAGTTGTTTTGGCTCAAAGTTAAGGCCGATCAAAGTTCAACCTTGATCATGTGGTTGGGGGGGTTGAATGCAGTTTTTTGCGATTAACTCGTAAGATATTTATTTGTGTGGGTTAATGCTGATTACCAAACTTAAAGTGCTAGTAATTACCTTTAGAATAAGCCCTTAGTCGTCGTTATCGCTTGTAGAGTTTGCGAGTAATCCAACGACAAAGTTCGCACTGCACGTGCCTGAAATAACTGATAACGCCACTTTTTTTTGAATATCTCCTTAACGGTTGCTCATATGATAATGTAGTAAACAGCAGAAATACGGGCATTAACATATCTTTCAAATGGGCTATCGAACGAAACCCTATGTCGTTTCATGTCGGCGACATAGCGGGTGAAAAGTCAACCGCGAGGGTTACGACACTTCTCGACAAATAACCAGCGTGTCGGATGAATTAGAATTTTATGTAACGCTCGGAATTATCTATATTTTAAGTTATTAAACAACTTTGGAAAATTATGATAATGGGAAATAGTAGCTAAGAATCATCTTTTTTGAGGTTCTAAAAGTAAAGTTTTTAATGAGACTGCCTCAGCAGTCAAACAAAACAAAATGTGAAACGTGCGGTAAAACTTTCTGTCTTTGGAATCCGGGAATAACGTGTGCAAAGAAACTTAAAAGAAGGTCAAGTGAAAGCTGTTTAAGAAAAGGTGGTGATATCATTTTTAAGAGGAACATTGCAAGAAAAAACAAAGAAAGTGGGAAATAACTGAAAAATGTGATCGACCGCCAACATTCATGTGAGGTGCTACATTCGATACGTCGCCGAAGATGGAGGGATTCTCCCACAAAAGAAGTACTCACAGTATTGTTTCTATTAAAGATTTATCGAAATAAAAAATATATGATATATTGAAAGAGAGTGCTTTAGTTTTGGCGAAAATTATGATTCTTAGCTACTATTTCCCATTATTATAATTTTCAGCTATAATTGCATGGAAACTACTTCTTCTTCTTCGATGGCTCTACAGACCAATTCGAGCCTTGGCCTCCATCAGCTTCTTCCTCCAGACGTCTCTCTGCTCCGCAGCTTGTCTCCAGGTTCTTGTGTTGAGCACCGGCCTTAACATTATCTTCCCACCTTAACCGTGGTTTGCCAACTGGTCTTTTGCCATCTGCTTTTTTTGGTATCCTCGAGTCATCCATTCTTTGGACATGACCGTCCCAACGTAGTAGCTTGGCATGAGTCGAAAATTTACATTCTTTGTATAAGTCGTACAATTCGTGATTGTAGAGTATGCTCCATGCATTGTCTTCATTGATTGGGCGGTATACCCTTCGGAGAACCTTCCTCTCAAATATATCTAACTTTTCTGCAGATTTCTGGGAGATACTCCATGCTTCACATCCATACGTAGCTACTGTACGTATGATGGTTTTGTAGATTCTTATTTTTGTTTTTCTGTGGATGTCTCTGGATTTCATTACTGGCAGTAGTGACAAGTATGTTCTGTTCGCGGAGTTTATTCTTCTTTGTACGTCTATCGTTTCATCGTTGTCTTCACTTCACTTCACTTCATGGAAACTAGTTATTTATTACAAACGACCTCTACCTCCTCCAACACACTGCGACCCCACAAACTTGGTTTTAACTTGGTCAGATGTACCCGAACAAATTCAAAAAAAAAAAAAAAAATTGCGTACATCATGAAATGCAATTTCATGCCCTCTTTTCGACTAATTGCACTGGACTAATAGTTATATATTAAAAAATAATAAACCTTATCACGGGACAATTATTTGCAACTGGTTGCGTACAAATTGGTGTGTTATTATTGTCATTTTGTTGAATCGGTAATAAAATGCCATTCTTCTTGGTTACATACTCATCTTCATCGGGATTATAGTTTGCTAAAAAATATATTTCATAAGTAAAAGGATCTAGAAATGTTATCTTTATATATTAACCAATTGATTCATCATAACAAAACCTTTCTTCAATGCAATTCCAATATAATTCCTCTAAACAACTAAATAAAAAAATTACAATTACAAATAGTTTATTATATCAATCAGTTCTACTCTTCACTCACCTCTGACAACATCGACACATTTTCTAGACAAGCTCTATTTTTCCTCAATAATACTATTTTGTGGTTGTGTGTTTAAAAGTAATTGTATCCTTCTAGTACCAACATATCTTTCTATCAGTACCAATTCAGTATCATATGTTCTCGGTTGAAAATTTCGACCTAAAATAAAATTTCGTTAAAAAAAGAAACACCTTAAGGAATTCAGTAGAGATGCTACGTAATAGCATAGTTATCACTTCCAAAGTACTTATCGTGGAAATTATCTTTACTTATGATAAAAAGAGAACGATCAGTGGTGTGATAACGAGAAATTTAGCAAAAGTGTAAGATACTCTTATCAAGTCACATATGAATCGGGGGGTTACATGTGCATAACAGGTATTTCAGTCTCGTCTACAGAAAAAAAAGAACCCTGAGGAAAAAACTTATTTTTAATATATGTAGAAAGGAAAGCAATACTATGTGGCCTTATTGTCATATATTTGGGAGATTTAAAATGATAAGATTATTTGGTTAAACAAGCTTTTTTTAATACTAGAAGATTTATCAAATGTGACAATATTTGAATGAAATCTTATTTTAAACAAAAAGCACTTAAATTTTACCTGAAAACAAATAAATCTTATCGAGAAGATAAAAGGTTAAACGAATGTGAATTTTATTTTTTTAGACAAGGATCGTTTTTCGTTTTGGCACTAAGGATATAGTATTTTCATATTTCATTGCGTGGTAAAAACGATAGCTTCACAATTCTCCCTTAGGTCACGTCGACTATACTGCATTCACAAACACAAGGGTGAGAACGGCTTAGCGAGGGCTGCAATGGATGTGAATAAGAGATGACGCAATGACAAGCCTTAAAAATGCTCTAACATCGCGAAATGGAGCTAGATCGTTGAGGCATTGATCAAGCTGGATACAACGAAGTACATATCTAGTGCTCATTGTGACAAAATTTCTATTGGGTAGGACACTGCAAGCGAGTTAGATGAGTGGAGGGAGCACAGGACTAACTGGTTCCCTAACTGGTTCCTCTTGTGGATCATTAGATAAGAGGAAGTACTGGGGCTACGTCTTCCGCAAGAAGCGATCGCTATTGAGTTTGTCGATGACATCGATAAGATACAGACTCGAGTCTAATGCTGGCCGAACACACAGCTCAAGTAGTGCTAATCAGCAAGCGGAAAAGATGAAGATCATAGCGGTGACAGTAAGTGACTTTGGAAACAACGGAAAATACACTCTGCGCTTCGGCCACATACCACACGTGTTCCATGTTGCGTCTATCAGTTTTCCGTATCTCCGTCTTTCTGTTAACTAGAAACGTCCGTTTCAATGGCATACTTGATTTAATTGTCAAGTGAGTGCTTTTGCGATTTCTATTTACTCAATCTACAAAAATGTGAGGTAACGTTTCCGTCAATCCGTTCAAAAGTTGAAATTTGTTTATCTTCTCCGTTTCCGTGATTGTATAGTTCCGTTCTTTTTTTATCTGGTCAAACAGTATTAAGACATTGTAATCAACTTTGACAGGAAGCGGAACATGGAGAACGGAAGACGTGTGCTATGTGGATCCTGTTTAAGTACCCTTCGAGCATATGCTATACATACCGGACTACGAGAGGTGTACTCAGCATGTATCATAGCAGAATGACCCCAAGGCAGTGCGAGGGATTCTGGCGCAGCCAGTCAATCAGTTCAGTTGAGTATTGTAAGTCGGTCGTGATTGCCTAACATGACAAAGGGGACGTATTCACTTTGATGAGTAGTGTTGCTCCTTGCCATTAAGGATGCTTTTAGCTGCCTGTGGAGCCGTTCAACCATTCCTTTTGCTCGCGGATGGTAGCCGGTTGCACGGATCGATGTGTGCGAGTAATTTGACAACTTCATTGAATAGTTTCTTTTCGAACTGCGTAGCTTGATCGGTTGTGATCTAAAGAGGTACGCCAAATCGTGGCTTTATAGATTCCACTCATTGCAGTCTTTATTGGCCAGAAATATTTCTTGGTAACGGCTCGTCTTGTAGCGGAAATACCAGGATAAGAGAGACTATGTTCGGAGTTGAACGCTAGTCTACGAAAGGAAGTATATAACAGGCTTAGGAATACCTGTTTCACACCACATCTCATGGGTAGTAAATGGTATTGGCGTGGAAACCAATTTTACTCGTGAGGCGTTGCTGGAGTACTCTTGTAGAAACTTCAACTCTGTGTTACCTGACACATATCTGATGTCTGTGGTAAACTGATAAGATTAGACCGAAATGTCTGGTCTGTCTAGGTGATCGTTCGGTCTTTGTGTGAAGGGCGCGAACCAGTGGCTTATAGTCAGTATAGACCATAATCATATCAATATAGATAAGAGTGTTTGATCGCTGCATAAATTGCGAGAAGTTCGCGATCGAGTTCAGAGTACTTCCGTTTTGTTCCTGACAGCTTTTTGGAATAAACATCTAGAAGTTGCCACCGGCGACCATTAAATTGTTCCAATACGCCTCCGATTGTATAATCACCACCAAAAAAGAATGTCTCTAGCTTAATAATTAAACCGAAGCTATTGAGGCGTTCAAAGAGCTCTTCGAGGTGAACGTTATGCTCATCCTCGGTTTTACTGGCGATAAATATATCGTCCAAGTATACATAAACAAGGTCGAGATCTCTCGTAAGTTCATTATGAACCTTTGAAGGTTGTGTTGCATTCCGTAAACCGAATGGCATAGTTCGAGCAAGTTTGTGCCGAAAATTCGCATGGCCGCAGAAGGACGTTTGGGCTCCCGTTAATGGCCGGGAACGCCTTGGTCGGAACAATTGAGTATGAACCCGAATCAATCAGACAGAAAATCTATCCGATTTTTGGTGTCACGGACGAATAAACGATAAGAGCGGCCGGTTATCAGCTCGCTTATCGAAATAAGCCCCCTGCCCCTTTAGTTTTTTAAGCGGTGATGTTTGGTGTCTTTGCCAACTTGGCATTACCATCACCGAAACTGCAGGGGGCCTTGCATGTGCGTGGTTCCTTACCATAGCGGTAATGGAAGTAGCACAAGCTACCCTTTAGTTTATTCTATTTATTTAGATTGACCGAGGGCTGGCGAGGGCCGCACGCCGTTTGACAGGTGTTCGGCTTTGGACGCTATTAGGCCGTTGGATTAGCTGCTCCATACGTGGAGCCAATTTGTTGATGTTGCGTTGAAGCGACACCAACGTTGGCTCCATGTTGGCCAGAGTTGCACGGACGGCGGACACGTATGATCTGCCTCCGTGTGGAAACATTTTACATACCTTGTATGCCGTTTCTGCGAGTGCGACCTGTGACAGCCTTCGCTCCGGTCCGGATCACGTCATCATTGATCGCGGATGATCCACCGGCTAGCGCCTTGAGCGCCTAGAGGAAATCTGAAGGTTTTCTGTCTTCAGGCTACAATAACTTAATTTAAAGCTAACCAAAACTCATGAGGTAGGAGTGTGCTTTGGCGACCATCTTGGTAGGCTCCAAATGTCCAATAATCTAGCGGTCTGTTGCGTAGGAGATTCGAAAGCGGGGCCCAGGTTTTTAGAAAAAAAAAACAAAGAAAACTATTTTTGTTTTTCATTTTATCAACATATTATCTACAAATTATTGTAATAAAAACGGAAACTCAAGCACAGGAGAGGAAAGTGGAGCTTACCAAAATAGCGGATAGGAAACACCCTGTGGTGAGCCGTTCGATTACTATGGTTAAAAAGTGCCCGTTTTTGTTTTAGGTTGAGCGCGGAACTAGAAACCTACAGCACCGAGGAACAGGAGTTTCTCGGTAGAATGCTGTCCACCTTCCGACGCACATACGGACACTTATGTAGCCAGTGAGTAGCAAGTTTCTTTAAAGTTTCGCCTTTCCTGCAAATGACGCAGAGATGATAGGTCGATCCAAAATAACTTTCTTTCCGATGCTGGTGAGCAACTTCGGGTAACTTTCCCCGTCCGTATCTCCTGTTTTAGGCATGGGCCTGGAGAGACGACTGCAGGAAGGCACTTCAAGGACCCCGAGGCCTACAAAGACTACCGCCATTTGAAAAGAAGATAGGGTCCATTTTTATCCGAAACCTTATATTTATCTACATAGTACAAAATAGTTGCAAAAATGCAATAGTTACGCTAGCTTCTAATATACGAAACATTTTTCTGTTACCTCTATACGGATAGGGAATGAGGGGGGCAACCCATATGGTGAACACTGCGGCCAAGTTAGGCCTATTGTGTACCACCTCTATACGGATAACGAGCACTAGTTTTAACAATAAATAAGGTACATTCAGAGAACAAACTAACATACCACTTCAACACCTTGAAAAAATAGGTGTTAACATAAAAAACAACTTTCTAAGAATAGTAATGAAATACATAACTTAATAAAAATGGTGTAATTTCTTCCAACATGGTGTTTTTTTTATAATTGATTCATTCGATGTTATTAATTAGTAGTTTACTTTACTTATATGGAATGCAACAAACACTACGAATTCGAATTTCATTTCAAAGAAATTACGAATGCACCTGTGAAAAGGTGCGTGTAAATATCAACCTGTTGCTGGTGGTAATGAAAAAGTAAAATGAAAAGACCTCAGTGCATTTTGAAAATATTGGATGGCAATGTTCTTATATTTTAGAAATAACAACATTTATAAATTTAATAAATTATAACTATATAATAAAACAAAACGCAGAAAACTTTTTAGAAGAAAATTACGTGACGATGATCGCGTTGAAGTCGGAGAGCCGCTTAAGCTTAACTAAAGTAAAACTGCAAGGATGCTTGACATTTTTCTCGATTTGTTAAAATTAAATAAAGAATTTTCGAGTTTATGAAATCAATTTAAATTTCTCGTGCATGTTTTTATTTACTATTTTTTCTTCACACAACCTTTTGACAGTTTACAATACAGCCAAACTGTTTAGGCCGTAATTTTTTAGCAGTGCTACATTCTAGCTATACCAAAAAAATTGAACCACATTAGCCAGTTGCACTCAAAATCGTTGCGTTTATGCCGTTGCTAGCACACATGGCAAACAACACCAAAACGACTTCGACATAAACGAAACAAAATTCTAGATCAACTCAAGTTAAATATTTACTTTCTGTGTATTGCGCTTCTCTGCAACGATTCAGATTCACGTGACTACCTGAAGTAATTATATTTGCGGTTTTCAGGTATCATCCCAGCTAGTTTCAACAATTTAATTTAATTAATTACACATGTATGCTAACCATAGAAGTAAACAAATCCCGTTTATTATCTGCACTCTCGATAAAAATAAAGTTGCTAATAGTTTTATAACAAAAAACCGAACAAAACAAACAGATCACAAGAAGAATTTTTCCAGGTGTAATCACATGCTGTGAACTCTTACATATAATAACTTTACAAGGACACAACAGGTAGTAGCTGCTGAGAGAGCTCTAAAATGCTAATTTCGCACATATTCACAAGAAACGCGTCAATTTAATAATGAAAACAAAATATACACCACCGCGATTGCACTTGAGGCAGACGGGACTGTTTTAGCCCATTGGAATTTATTCACTTTGAAAATAGAATTACAGTTAATGACAACTGATCACATTTTAATGTAAATATTAACAAGTTTTTTGATAATCTACGTAAAATATTGTGCATGCCCTACCTAGACAAGTAGTGCCTGATTGTGACTGCTAAGAGAGTATTTTGGAAAAAAGGCTGGAGCAAAAAAAAACGAAAAACAAGATCAGCTGGAACGTGAACTGGAATGGAAAGTTAACTCAGGGACTATATAGGCAATTTTTGTGGCAAAATTTATTGTCAAAGTTTTATTGCGTGGAGATTTTTATTTTAAAAGAGAGGAGTAGAGAATAAAGAGAGATTTCAAGACTAAAGGGCGGAGCCCTATATTTATTCTTGATTGAAACGTCAAAGCAGTTAAGAAAAAAAACACAATTTACTTTAACAAAACACTTGAATTCGGTTTTAATTTAATTTAGAAAGTCTCATTAACTCTATTTACTATAATGCAATTCTGCACTCTGACAGCGTGTCAGCGGCAGGAGATCTGCCAGCTAGGCAGTTTGTCTTCTGACCAGGCCGCTCTACCATTGATGCAGTCCAGGATGTGGTTCAGGCCGCCAGGTCGACGGAGCGGGGATATCATCGCTTCCATCACGTGTGTCTGCTGGCCACACTAGATGTGAAGAGCGCCTGCAACTCCATTAGGTGGGACAGAACTTTCGGACTCCCTCAGTACCTGCAAAGGATACTGGGGGATTATCTGAACGATCATAGTGTACGAAGCGAACGATGGCTTGCGAAGAAGGAAGGTTAACAACTGGGGCCGCCCATGGCTCCATTCTTGGATCCGATGTTTGGAATATTTCCTACGACGGACTGCGTCTGGATATGCCCGAGGGTGTCTTCCTAATTTATTATGCAGAAGACGTCGCGGTGGTCATCACCGCGAGAGACGTCGAAGCCGCGCAAATGCTCCTCAATCAGGCAATGCGTAGAATCTCCTCCTGGATGGACGACTGCGGACTTGAAGCAGATTCGGCATCTCACTCCGCGATAAATTTCGAAAGGAGACGGTTGCGATCAACAAACACTGATCGAAGAAGCAATACAAAAACATCGACTAGGGTGGTTTGAACATGTTTGCCGAATGGATGATAACCGCATGGCACGTAAACTTCCCTGGCGTGACCGCCCGGTAAACTGGAGAATTCACCGATCGGCACCGAAGAAAACCTGGCTAAAGAATATCGAGGGCATCTTAAAGAATCAACGATTATCAGTTACCGTGGCTCGATACGTGGACGTAAATCGTGAAGAATGGAAACGAATCGTGAATGGAGTTCGAGATCCAGCGGCACAAACAGCGGCCTGGTGCCTTCAGCTAACGGAACAAGGAAGAGAAGAACGATGAAAGGAGTGGTTTCTCTTCTTTCCTTGGGGATTGGTATAGGAGATGCTTCCAGATTTCACGTTGGTCAAAATTTTCGATTCCTATTTACCCAGGGTGGTCCTAGATTGTCATGAGATTGGAGCTCCGTCAGTGACAATCCTCGTGTACAGCAGTCAGCAGGATAATTTTCAGGCCTTCCGTGCTACCATACTGCTCGAGGGAGGGTAGAGTGAATTGTGGACACGCGATTAGCTATAAACACTTCCCACTGAAATGGATATCCTCTCGTAGCCAGGATAATTCCACGGTTGAATCAGAACATGCATGGACAGGAATATCTTTTAAATATTGGTCCTGTTTTGAACCCAGGCTAGAAGCTCAGCTAACAATGTGGCGCCGCAAGGTTCAAGGCAAGGTACCGACATAATTTTCAAGGGATTGAAGCGGGTTGTTGCAGCAATAAAGATACGATGTTCGTTCGTTGTTTTGTCCGTAGACGACGCATAGATATACTACTGCAGCATATGTATGTGTTTAGGGAGGTGTTGCAAATCTCATGCAGCCCAAGGTTTGACTGTGAATTGGTTGTGCCCCACCCTAAAATCGGAAAGCGAGAAAATTTCAGTCAGAAAGAGGGCGTGGGGCGAAAAACCCCTTACAATTAAACGAAGGACAGGAGGCAGAGCCCGCATTGCTTAACAAGTGTACTCAATTCTTCTATTGCAGTTTTTGTTTTAGAAGAACGTACAGGAGGTTTTGAAATTTCACGTGCGACACCAGGGGCCCGTTTTTATAATACGCTTTTTTTTTTTTATGCTGTATAACTAACGTGACCATTTATTTTTCTACTCAAAACGGGACATCGGTTTATTTATGTCAATTAGTAGCTACGCCTTTGCCCTTCTCATTTACTCTTTCCGGCCCGACAATTATTGCGCGGTTTCTGAAAACGGGACAATTTTGCGTCCCCAGGTCTTTTTCGGGGACACCGGGACGAGCAACCGAAAAACGGGACGGTCCCGTTCAAAACGGGACGTATGGTCACGTTATGTATAACCGCGTCTGTATAACACGCCATATTGCTGGAAATATTTCGAAGTCAAATGATTGAGATTGCCTGGACTCCAGCAATTTTTGAAACAAACATGGTGGAAAACAAATGTAAACAAAACTAACCTTTTGTTCCTTTTATTATTCGATTTTAAAGCAATATTAAATAAATATAGTATAATATTTACAGGTGTCTGATGTCGTAATACCACCCTTAATTATATGACAATTGAACATAGCACACAACAATCATATGGTACTACTTGTGTCAAATAAAGCATTTAACCCAGTATTCATAAGTCAAGATACACATAACCTCAATAGTTTGTTGTGTATCATAAACTTCAGTGTTGGATTGAATAAAAATCTTATTTAGTGAGAAATGTAATATTGAATTTAAATACAAATGGATAAGAAACAGCTCATCTGGATAGCAATAGCTGCGTCTATCCGGCTCTTCCTTTACTTATCAAAATCCTCTTTAATTCACAATAGAATAGAAGTGTCGACACCGCTGAATGGCTTCAAAAGAGGTTTTCTTATCTTTATTAATTTGTGGAATAGATGGTTTTATATCTGCTTTTCAGTTCAAGAGGGAGTTTATTTATATAAACATAACATTGATCCATACTCCGGTGATATTATTCATGAAATGCCAATAATCCTGCTGGCGCATGCACGAATTTTGGAAAATATGCCCGAGATTCTGCCGTACATTTACATTTTAACTGATATTTTTACAGGGATTTTATTATATAAAATGGCCAAGTTATTTTTTCTTACAAAGGTACATACATGCATTATTTAATCATATATTCTATGCTATGTAATCCTTTCTAGTTTTCAGAACAAAAAGATGAGAAAGCCTCCTTCGCCCCAGAAACAGAAGAGCTGCAGATACAAAAGGAAGATATCGAAACTATACCAAATTATGTTTTATTAGCCTATATATTTAACCCATTTAGCCTTCTTAGTTGCGCTTCGATAACAACAACAGTTTTTAGCAACATATTTTTGGCATTATATTTTTATTTCTTGGCTAAGAAAAGTCTAGTCCCATGTCTCGTGTTTCTAGCCTTGGAAAGTTGCAGGAGCTTTTATCCTGTTGTATTAATAGCTCCAGTAATACTGAAATTCCGGAAAAATGCTGCTGAAATTGCAAAAGTGTGTATAACTTTTGTTGCAATGATAATGCTAGTCTTTTGGGTTAATTTCAAATTAATGGGCTCTTGGACATTTTTAAGTGGAACTCTAGAATTTATGTAAGTTGTTATAATTGCAAAAAAATTACACCACATTTTCATAAACGTTTGTTTGCAGATTCTACTTCGGCGACTTACAGCCAAATATTGGTCTTTTCTGGTATTTCTTTACTGAAATGTTTGAACATTTCCGTCCAATGTTCCTAATTACATTCCAAATGAATGCTACAATTCTATATCTATTACCTTTAACAATAAGGCTGAGAAAGGATCCAATTTTACTAGCATCAATTCTTACAACTCTCATGACAATATTTAAATCATATCCATGTTTTGGTGATGTTGGATTTTACCTTGCAATTCTACCTATTTGGAAAAGATGTTTAAAATGTAAATAAGTTTAATATCCAAAAAATTTACAATTTAAACTTCCAAAATTTTCTTGATTTTTCAGTTATGGCACACAACTTTGTAGTATTCTGTTTCTTTTTAATAACAGTTTTAATAATGCCAGCTTTCTGGCATTTATGGATCTATGCTGGCTCAGCAAATGCTAATTTTTATTTTGGAGCAACACTTGGATTCTCCACAGGACAGGTAAAAAAAATATATTTGTTTGTAAAATATTTATAATATCAAAAAAATGTTTTATTTTAGATTTTCCTCGTGACTGATTTGCTTTTTGCCTATGTTAAACGGGAATTTTGTCTGAAAAATGGACAAAAACTTCTTATTAATGGCGTAGAAGCAAAAATAATACTAGAATAACATCTTCTTTAATTGAATAAAAAAATAATAAAATACCTACAAAAATTATTAAATGTTTTTAACAATGTACTCAGGATATTTTATTGTTTTTTTTTTTCATAAAAAATGCAAATCCATGATTTCAATTTTTTTTCTTCACAT
Organism: Thereva unica; assembly: GCA_949987705.1. Taxonomy (NCBI): domain Eukaryota; kingdom Metazoa; phylum Arthropoda; class Insecta; order Diptera; family Therevidae; genus Thereva; species Thereva unica. The sequence goes on along the minus strand of OX465285.1, from coordinate 21,441,737 downwards.
TCATAGCTTATTTAACAAAAAAATTGTATTCAAACATTTAGAACATCTATATCCAAGGTTAGGTATATGAAGGTTAAGATGTCGGTGGCTTCTTCAATCTGTGCAAAAATAAAAGTTTTTAAACATTTGTAAAAATATACGAAATACAGTCCACGAAGTTAATTTGAAGACACCTACGCCCCTGTGCTGAATGTCGAGTCGTGATTTGTGACAAGTTTTTTGAGTTGAAGAAAGTGATGCTTTAGTGGAACTGCGACTTTCAGCATAGGGGGGCTAAATTCTAACTTAGCACTTCCACTCTAGGCCATTTTGCTGAAAATCGCAATTCGATTGAAACGTCACTTTCTCCAACTTAAAAAACTTGTCACGAATCACGACTTGACTTCCAGCACAGGAGCCATACTTCTGCCACAAGAAGATATACAAAGAGACCTGGGTATCGCCCGATGGGAGAACGAGAAACCAAATAGATCAAGTGGCCGTCAGCCGGAGACGCAAAACTATTATGGAGGATGCATTAGGGAGTAGATACTGGAAGTGACCATCATTTGGCAGTAGCAAGAGATTGGTGGGATTCGGATTTGACGCCATCTAATACTACCTTGATTGAACGGCCGGAAAGGAAATCTCAATCCACTTCTGTAGAAGTCAGTCGTCTCCAATAGCTTTGATTTTAGGTAACAAGGCTGAGTGCCAAACTGGATCGAAAGCCTTGGAGATATCTAGAGCAACCAGACTAGACCTCTTTTTTCGGAAGCCTTACTGTCGTTTATGAGTAGGTTGGATTCCAGATATCTCAAAAGCGAACATAGGATATGGGCTCCTTGACCAGCATCTTCCGGGACTCTCGTGGGATGATCTACAATTTGATGTATTGGTGTCTGCAAAGAGCACGACGTCCCTGCCATAAACACTGGTGCCATTTGAGTAAGTCAGTCAGTTTACGTTTGAAATCATCCGCAACAAAGTTTTCACACTTAGGATTGGACGACAAAAATCCCAAGATTTGTTCGGTCAGTATCGGGTGATATTTGGGTTTCACTAAGTGGGAAGATTGGCGGTTTGAAATTATTTAAGTGGCACTCAACTAAAGAGAAATTCGCATGAAGTCCACGAATGTTACAGAAGTCAATAACAAAGCTGGACTTGTAATGGAACTTCGGTTGTACGGGCTCAATCACCGCATTCTCAGGGATATTTCCCGGCATTATATTTGCCACAACGATCAGAGTCAATAAAATTTGTAACTCGGATAAAAACGCTTGAAAAGTAGATGTCTTCAAATTAATTTCGTAGACTGTATATTTCATACTTTTTTTGATGTCGGTTTACCAGCTCCATGACCAGCCTTACTATACACGCGAAGCAAGATCGGCTTCTTTTGAAATTCAACATTCCTTACGGCATCTTGTAATGTAGCGGCAAACTTTAATGAATGCAATGGACTAACGCGATCATCGTGATCAGCGGTTAAAATAAGCGTTGCAGGATATTCCTCTTTTTCTGAAAAAATATTACTATAATATTAATATATAGCCTAAAATTTAAAATCATGCCATTTCGTGGGACATGTACATTATGAATGGGAGAAAATTTTAACAAATTATCAAAATGTTCTTTTTCTTCAGGATTTCCATAGTCCGACTTCCATGCGTGACCAATCGTGAATTTATGGAAACGTAACATATCTAAAACTCTTAAATAAAATAAATTAATTTAAAATGCCCCAATGAAAGGTTTAATCCAAAAAATTTACCCAACTTGACTAACTGCCGCTCCAAATAAATCAGGTCTTTGGTTTATACAGGCGCAAATAAGCAAGCCACCATTTGATCCTCCCTGAATAACTAATTTCTCCTTTTTAGTGTATCCATTATCAATCAGATATTCAGCAGCTGCTTGAAAATCATCAAATCCGTTCTGTTTGTTTAGCAGCCTTCCAGCATTATGCCATTTCTCTCCATATTCTCCGCCACCTCGTAAGTTGGGAAATGCGAGTACACCATCGAATGAATTAATAAACATAAGCCCCGTGATACTGAAGGTAGGCTGAAGACTAACATTAAAACCTCCGTAGCCGTAAAGAAGGCATGGCCTAGGCTCAAGAGTTTTACTATTTTTCCGTATAACAAACATAGGTATCTTAGTCGAGTCCTTGCTACTGTAAAAGACTTGCTCAACTATATAGTCTTCCTTATTAAATCCATCCAGATTTAGCTTAACATCTCGAAGGACTTTTGGTTCGGTTTCTTTTTGTTTAAAGTCATAATGGTAAATGGTTCCTGGTGTTAGAAATGAAACGAAACTAAAGAATATCTCCGAATACTTCTTATCGCCGCTGAAACGTTCAACTTGTCCAATATCTAGTGGGAAATCACGCAAGAATTTGCCAGTTTCCAATGAATGAACTTTAAGAAGGCTCTAAAATAATTCTTCAATTTCAAAACTATTGTAAAACAAAAAAAGTGTAAAAAGGTAACCTTGACATCATGAATGTATCCTAATACGAGCTTATCCTTATCCACACAAATTGCCCAGTCTAATACATCTTTCTCGTGCTCCTAAAATTAAGATTATATATAAAAATGCAAAGCTATGTGTCTAGTACATGAATACTTAATAATAATAATTGTATTTCAAGAAAGTACACAAGATTTCGTATCGTATTTTTTTGAGTACATATCCAGCGGGAAATGGAGTGCTCCAATAGCCATTTTTGAGCACTCCAAAAGAAGCTTACAGCGCTCCGGTTCCCATACCAGTTTCATATACCTTTTAACATTGCATGTCCTTGGGAGGGGAGCATGATAGCGAAATTTGGACTATGATCCCGGATATAGAGGAATGAATTAAGAGGTTTGAGAGAAAATCAGAGTTCAGGGCATAATAGGCCTAACGATAGAGGATAAAATATGACGAACGAGTTGCATGAAATTTTTGACAACCCTGGGAAATACATTCTCGATCGAACGGAGCAGACAGTTGTCCTCTCTAACCTTATGCTCATATTATTTTCTCTCCCTACTTCCTTTCTATACCCAACCCCTATTATTCTGGGTCGGATCAAGGTGTCATATGAACCGTGCCGATGGGCAGCTTGGCTGGGGACCCAGATTAAAAAAGCTCAGTCGTGAACGGCGTGCTCGGGATACCTGGCGATTTCCGATTCTAACTAGCCTTACCCGGGTGGACCTCATTTCTCCGCTACTCATGGAAGTAAATTATGAATGAGGCAAATTACACGGCATAACATTTCTTCCATCAACACTTCCAATAATTCCAATAAACCGGTTTTATAGGCAAGGGGTCGCGGGGAAGTTTGTTACTTGTGCATCCCAAAAAATTCTCGACTGCACAGAGCAACACACTAACACAATCATAATTTCATTCTCGGGGTCTACGAAAATGACTTAGCTTAACTGACAGTTTGTACACAGCTACATAGACAATAGAATTGTTACACGAAAAAATGCAGAACAGTCAGTTTATCGTGTAATTCGTATAACAGTGTTATGCCGTGTAATTTGCCTCAATAATATTAAAATAAAAAGGGGATTCGGTTCCCCTAAACGAAAACCGGAAGGGACCACAGATCCCGTTACCCAAACCGAGTGAAGCCACAAACTCCACCCTTCGAAAGAAAACCACTAGCAAATCTTCTCCCCCTCGCGGCACTGTCGCTGCCAGGCGCAAACCTGTAGGCATGACCGCAGCGGGGATCAGAGGAGCGAATGGTCTGCGGTAGGGCCACACATTTAACTATACTTGACCCGACAAAGGCAGGTTATCAACAGGTCTGCCTAGCCAACAGAAACCTTCGCCGCTTGGCCATCAACCCGATCAGGGAAGACCAAGTGTCGGAGGAGGACTACAGCAAAGTCCAGGATGACATTGTTTGGACAAAGCAGGACATCCCAAACTGCACGCTAGCAAGCAAGTCATCCCAAACTGCAGCGATTTAGAGGTGCACCAGCCTTTAAACTCCAACGATTGATGGAGCAAACCAACACCCACAATCCAGTTCCGAAAAATTCCAAGACGCACGGAACCAAAGCGATATCCTTCGCAGAAAAAGCTAAGAATCGCAAAATAATCGTCGTCCTGACGAGAACGATGAAAATAGGAAGATCCCCAAGCACCAATGGCGAAAGTGGCTATGGGCTAAAATGGCTATGGAGGTTCTGAGGGATTATCCGGGACCTCCCCCCTCATGTATTGGTGGTATCAAGGCAGCATAAATTGAACGGCCTGCGACAGCACAAGAACCGAAAAGCTGTACAAAGCTGCGGCAGCTAGTGTCGGGGAAGTTTACCCAGGCGCCCGACTCAAAGCAGTTAATGCCGGTGAAATACCGTCACGTGCGAGGGCCAGAGCATGGTTTCCGGTGGGTACATCGGAGCCCGAGGAAATACTCACCATGCTTAAAGCCTTCAAGCCTCAAATCAACACACAAATCAAACCGGGTCAGACTAACAGGGCCACAATGCAAGTTATTCTGCTAAATGATGAATGCTTGAACCAGCTGGCTAAAGAAAAATACGCCGTGAACTACGGCTTCCAACAGATCGAATTGAAGGTCTACAAAACAGACTTGGAAGCCGTAGTGAACCAAGTGGCCTGACCAAGGGCAGGACGAGGTCATTTCCAGCGACAAAGATGCGGAGGTGACTGTCGTCGAAGTAAAACCCACGAAAAATAGTGCAAGTGATGCAGATTAACCTGCACCAGCGTACGCAACGCTTTTGCTTCGTTGGCATCAGGCGAAGTCGATGTTGCCCTAGTCCAAGAGCCATGGATCTCGTGAAAGGATCTGTGGCTTAAGGGCGCCAAGTTTAATCTCTTCTACACCAAAGGTAAGGGAAAACCTAGAACAGGTATCCTGTTCCGAAGAGATATAAGATCCTTTTTTCTCCTTCAATTCAGTGATGAAGACCTACCTGTGGTCGACCTACAGTTAAAACAGAAGAAACTCAGGATGGCCTCTTTTTATCTAGCCCACGACGATGAGGGCCCTCTATCTCCTATGGCTTTTCAGGACCTGGTAAGATATACCGATGCAACCCCGAGGGGCTTGAACATCATATAAGAAACGACACTTGAACATCAGGGGCCAGTTCACGCAATTCGACACTCTTCGTCGACATCGACGCTTTATGAAAACGACATTAATTTCTACGACGTTGAATTTGGGTTCACCAATTTCCAATATTTTTATGAATTTGTTTAATTAATTAATTTAATTACTCACATTATTGAAGTTTTAGTATTATTTGCAACTTGTCCCCCTTGTGGATAATGTGAAAAGTGCAGCGGTTTCTTCGGATTTTGCATACCTTTAGGAGAAATTATTTTGGGAAAACGACATTCGACACGTCGACTTACGTGAACCCAAATTCAACGTCGTAGAAATTACTGTCGTTTTCATAAAGCGTCGATGTCGACGTCGAGTGTCGAATTGCGTGAACTGGCCCCTGGTGTCGAGAAGATTAACGACACTTTTACAACGACAAACATAAAACGTCGACTTGCGTAAACCCAAAACGACATTTAACGCGTCGTTTTCAGTCGACGTCGAATTGCGTGAACTGGCCCCAGGTTTAAAGTGGGATCACTATGGCATCACAATGGGCCTATCCCTTTGGCCTAAGTGTATGAGCGCAAACCAACAGCTCAACCTAATCTAACCTTCGAGACTCTGGCTAAGTCATGTTGCACAGTCTCGACCTCGTCTCACAATTTAACAAGTTGATAGTTAAAAGTGCTGCACACGACAAGCGAGACTCGAGCTGTTTAATTCTCTCATCGAAAACAGTGAACTGTTCATCAAGCAGGCGGTTGAAGCTTGACATCAGTCTTTTTTCCAGGAGCTCAAAGCTATGATCAAGGGCAGCTACAGATGTCGACCAGAGCGGTTTTCAGCTGCTGGTGCCGTTACGTCTGCTTGTAATACTTTCTGGAGTATTGCTCATAACAGGATTGCTGTCAGCAATTCCTCTAGACGTGGATCGAGTTTGTGATTTCGGCATTTTTTTTTTACAAACGGGTTTCGAAGAATACTAGAGCGCACTAACATAATATATTCACGGCTTCGGGAAAATTTATTATTAAAAAAGCAAAAAAAAAATTGTAATTGGAATAGAACATCGAAAAGTTTAATATTAAAATGGAGCACCGCAAAACACGACTAGTACGTTAGCATGTAGACTGACTACTTACTTGAATTAATGTTTCCCACTTTTCTGGCTTTGGATCGTTGAAGTCGATTACAACTAGCTGGTAATTAGAAGCATTCTTATTTGTACGAAAAACTACCTTGGATTCAGTATTAGTTATATACTAAAAAAGGAGATGTTAAATTGTTATGAATATCATATAAAATACTATGGCTAACTTCATAATCAGCTTCAAACTTATGAACAATTTGTGTAAGCGGAATTTTTCCAGTTAGCTCGGTTCCTTCCAAATCAGCGAAAAACACAATGTTATCCCTGCAGTCCTTGATTATCAATAAAATAAGGTACTTTCCGCAATCTGAAACTTGAGGGTGCCTAGTAGAGGAGAAAACTTCTTGTTCTTTTATTTATCTTAGTAATTTAACACCATTTACATTCTCCACATTGGTTGCTCCGGAAACTCAGCAACCAAAACATCTTTATCCTGGGATTGTCCTATTCTGTGATAGTACAGTTTCTGATTTTCATTTTGTTTTGTTTCAGAACCATCAGTTTTGCCAGATTGATCAGGATAACACTGCAGACATTTATAATATATAGTATAAAATCTTAAAATTGCGCTTTCTCACACTTACACCATAGAAAAATCCTTTATTATCTTTGGTCCATGCTATTGAGGTAAATTTTACCTTAACCAAAGTCTCATCAAATTCCTTTCCGGTTTCGACTTGCTTAATTTTTATTTTTATCCAGTCTGATCCGCTTTCGCTAAGGCCATAAGCAAACTTACTACCGTCATCGGAGAATGAAGTTTGTGTTAAAGCTATCGTACCATCTTCTGATAAGGCATTAGGATCAAAGAATACCTTTGGCTCGCTATCGAGAGTCGGTTGCACATATAAAACACTTAAATAAATAGATAAATTGAAATGTTATTTAATATTATGTATTGTTTAAAGCGCAATTTGTGTATACTTCTGATTTTGAAGACCGGTATTCATATAAAAGAAGTAATTATCCCCGCGTCTTGAATGGCAGGTATACTTAGGATAGTTCCATAGTTTTGTTAGTTTAGCATTAATCTTTTTCCATTGCTCGCATTGCTCAAGAAATGGTCTACTAATTTTATTTTGCGCCTCGACAAATGCTTGAGTTTCTGGGGCTTCGGGATCTTCTAGCCAGCGGTAAGCGTCAACAATCTGTCAAAAAAATGATTAATAGAAAATTGGTCTTTAGTCGTCTTTTATAACACTAAATTACTTACTTCCGTCCCATGGAATTTCTCGCATACCGTTTCATCCTTGCGAGCAATTGGATAGTTAAATAGGGGCTTAGGAACCATTGATTTAGTCTCGAAAATATCTGCAAAGAAAATTAGTATATATTTCAAGTATTGTACAAAAAAAACTAAAATATTTTACGTCGCAAATGTAAAGTTGTTGCTGCAGGATTTATAAGATTCTTGTATTTACTGTAAAACAAGCCAAAGAGACGATTTTTCGGCGTGATTATATTCGGAAAGGGACCAAGAAGACAGAAGAAAGCTCTTTGTTGCATTATTTTTGCATTGTCAACATTTTTATGTTAATTGAAATGTTGGTAGCCCTGGAAACTTGGTTCGCGCATTTTCGAATTGGAACGATTGGAATAATCGGGGCAGCTTTGATTTCCCAATTCGAGTAGTTCCACAAGTTTCGTTTTTGTGTATTGAAGACACCTACCTGTAAGTTTATCTTTGGCTTAATACGTGCGTTCCATTGGGCGATATTTGCTACTCCGGAGTACACCCGAGGACCTCCAACTACCCTTGCTCTTGTTTGGGGGGATTTCACTCCTAGTAGAAACGCATAAAATTTCCGCCAGGTTTTCAAGCTTTAGCTACTTAAAAGTAGATGGCTTTTTGTTTTTTCAGTAAAATAAACTGTCAGATTAATTATTATATGAGGTATTTTTAAAGTAAACAAAACAAGTAACAGTTTAAAGTGAATAAAATAAATAACAGTGGATTTTAAAAAATTATAAAATGGATAATATTGATAGAATAATACAGTAAGATAAAAAAAATTGTTTTATTATAACTTTGTTTACTTCTTATATCAAAAATCGCGTTCCATTGGCCATGTACTCGGGAGTAGAAAAAATCTCCCAATGGAACGCAGCTAATGTCCGCGTTCCATTGGGCGATATTTGCTACACCGGAGTACTCCCGAGGACCACCAACTTCCCCTGCTCTGTTTTGGGGGATTTCATTCCTAGTAGAAACGCATAAAATTTCCGCCAGGTTTTCAAGCTTTAGCTAGGTAAAAATAGATGGCTTTTTGTTTTTTTCAGTTAAAATAAACTGTCAGATTAATTATTATATGGGGTATTTTAAAAGTAAACAAAACAAGTAACAGTTTAAAATGAATAAAATAAATAACAGTGGAATTTAAAAAATTATAAAATGGATAATATTGATAGATATAATACGGTTAGATAAAAAAAATTGTTTTATTATATCTTTGTTTACTTTATATCAAAAATCGCGTTCCATTCGCCATGTACTCGGGGGTAGAAAAAATCTCCCAATGGAACGCAGCTAATAACTGCGATTAATTGAGACTAGTAAAAGTACTTAAAACTGCTGCTAGCTATCAGCAACTGCCCATTATATCGGGAAATACTGGTCAGACCGGTGTGCGGTTGAATTCCCAGACTCCCTGGGAGGTCCCTAACAATTTCCCATTCAAAAAAGGGCCGCTCCAAAAGTTTCCCAAAACCGGAAATTTTGCAAAGGGGTACCCCTTGGGATATTTTTGGTCGATTTCACCAAAGTGCTGGGATCTTAATGAATGGGGCATCGTTGGAAAGGGCTCGCTCCCCCGAGTTCAACGCCCAAAATTTGGTCCAAAACTTCCAAGGGAGTTATGGCCGCTTTTGTGAATGGCCAAATGAGGGTGGCGAAATGCCCATTATCTCGGGAAATACTGGTCAGACCGGTGTGCGGTTGAATTCCCAGACTCCCTGGGAGGTCCCTAACAATTTCCCATTCAAAAAAGGGCCGCTCCAAAAATTTCCCAAAACCGGAAATTTTGCAAAGGGGTACCCCTTGGGATATTTTTGGTCGATTTCACCAAAGTGCTGGGATCTTAATGAATGGGGCATCGTTGGAAAGGGCTCGCTCCCCCGAGTTCAACGCCCAAAATTTGGTCCAAAAATTCGAAGGGGTTCGGGAGTTATGGCCGCTTTTGTGAATGGCCAAATGAGGGTGGCGAAATGCCCATTCCCATACTGGTCAGACCGGTGTGCGGTTGAATTCACAGACTGCCTGGGAGGTCCCTAACAATTTCCCATTCAAAAAAGGGCCGCTCCAAAAATTTCCCAAAACCGGAAATTTTGCAAAGGGGTACCCCTTGGGATATTTTTGGTCGATTTCACCAAAGTGCTGGGATCTTAATGAATGGGGCATCGTTGGAAAGGGCTCGCTCCCCCGAGTTCAACGCACAAAATTTGGTCCAAAAATTCCAAGGGGTTCGGGAGTTATGGCCGCTTTTGTGAATGGCCAAATGAGGGTGGCGAAATGCCCATTATCTCGGGAAATACTGGTCAGACCGGTGTGCGGTTGAATTCCCAGACTCCCTGGGAGGTCCCTAACAATTTCCCATTCAAAAAAGGGCCGCTCCAAAAATTTCCCAAAACCGGAAATTTTGCAAAGGGGTACCCCTTGGGATATTTTTGGTCGATTTCACCAAAGTGCTGGGATCTTAATGAATGGGGCATCGTTGGAAAGGGCTCGCTCCCCCGAGTTCAACGCCCAAAATTTGGTCCAAAAATTCGAAGGGGTTCGGGAGTTATGGCCGCTTTTGTGAATGGCCAAATGAGGGTGGCGAAATGCCCATTCCCATACTGGTCAGACCGGTGTGCGGTTGAATTCACAGACTGCCTGGGAGGTCCCTAACAATTTCCCATTCAAAAAAGGGCCGCTCCAAAAATTTCCCAAAACCGGAAATTTTGCAAAGGGGTACCCCTTGGGATATTTTTGGTCGATTTCACCAAAGTGCTGGGATCTTAATGAATGGGGCATCGTTGGAAAGGGCTCGCTCCCCCGAGTTCAACGCACAAAATTTGGTCCAAAAATTCCAAGGGGTTCGGGAGTTATGGCCGCTTTTGTGAATGGCCAAATGAGGGTGGCGAAATGCCCATTATCTCGGGAAATACTGGTCAGACCGGTGTGCGGTTGAATTCCCAGACTCCCTGGGAGGTCCCTAACAATTTCCCATTCAAAAAAGGGCCGCTCCAAAAATTTCCCAAAACCGGAAATTTTGCAAAGGGGTACCCCTTGGGATATTTTTGGTCGATTTCACCAAAGTGCTGGGATCTTAATGAATGGGGCATCGTTGGAAAGGGCTCGCTCCCCCGAGTTCAACGCACAAAATTTGGTCCAAAAATTCCAAGGGGTTCGGGAGTTATGGCCGCTTTTGTGAATGGCCAAATGAGGGTGGCGAAATGCCCATTATCTCGGGAAATACTGGTCAGACCTGTGTGCGGTTGAATTCCCAGACTCTCTGGGAGGTCCCTAACAATTTCCCATTCAAAAAAGGGCCGCTCCAAAAATTTCCCAAAACCGGAAATTTTGCAAAGGGGTACCCCTTGGGATATTTTTGGTCGATTTCACCAAAGTGCTGGGATCTTAATGAATGGGGCACGTTGGAAAGGGCTCGCTCCCCCGAGTTCAACGCACAAAATTTGGTCCAAAAATTCCAAGGGGTTCGGGAGTTATGGCCGCTTTTGTGAATGGCCAAATGAGGGTGGCGAAATGCCCATTATCTCGGGAAATACCGATCAGAGCGGTGTGCGGTTGGATTCACAGACTCCCTGGGAGGTCCCTAACAATTTCCCATTCAAAAAAGGGCCGCTCCAAAAATTTCCCAAACCCGTAAATTTTGCAAAGGGGTACCCCTTGGGATTTTATTGTATAAAATTAAAGGGAGGTTTGCGTTTAAATGTTTTATTTTATTTTGGGGGTATGGAGGAAACTAATACGCCGTAAATGCAGTAGTCAAATAGGCCTATTGTATCCAAATTCCACTACCGGAATAGATTACCGTCCGTCTGGACGAGACAGGGTCGTTAGTTGAAAAAGACAAGGCCTGAGCGGGTCCTAGAAGCTCTTTGATAATCGTTTTTCTTCTAAGCGAGATCAGAGCAGAACATGTGTGGAAGTCTTGTGGGCTTCCATGAAGAATCGACATTCCGTCTCCTAATACAGTCGAAATTTGTGGAGGTGGTATCGTAGCCCATGAGCAGTCAGCGTTCTTTCTTGTTTAGAGTGATAGCGCTCAGACAAGGGGCCTTATTAAGCCCTGAGGCTGATTCTTAATTCAGTCGCTTCACCCAGTCTTTCATCACAGGAAAGTCTATAGCGGTGTGGAGGATCCTTCGATAACTTCGGCTTTCCACGATGCGTGATTTTGCGGATTATAACGCACGACCGACGTTCACGGACGACCCCGGATAGCACCGAGGCTCTTTCAACGATACGTATCGGTTTTTGAGTGAAATCTTCTTCTTTAACGGCTCTACAACCGGAATCCGGTAGTGGCCTCTCGCAACTGTTCTCTCCACCGGTCCCGATTCTGAGCCGATGTCATCCAGTTTGGCATCCCTAAGCTCTGAGCATCCTGGTCCACGCCATCCTTCCAGCGAAGGTTGGGTCTCCCTCGCTGTCGCACCCCGTAGGTCTTACCGCAGAGAACTTTCCGAGTAGGCTCATCTTCACTCATACGAGCTAGATGCCCTGCCCACCGGAGCCTACCGAGCTTTATTTTCTTCACAACATCTATGTCGCGATAGCGCTCGTAGATCTCGTCATTGTAGAGTCTCCGGAATCGAAGTATTTTCCTCTCGAAAACGCCCAAGAGGTTTGAGTGCTGTTTGCTAAGCACCCACGTTTCGGAAGCATACGTGAGAACCGGTAAGCCCATCATCTTATATAGTAAAAGTTTAGACGTTATGGTTAGATACTTGGATTTAAAGAGCCTTGACCGACTATAGTAGGCTTTGTTGGCTTTTAGCAGTCGGCGCGTATTTCTGGTTCCATGCTATATGTCGGCTGCTATTATTGACCCAAGGTAGGTAAATGATTTTACCACGTCAAACTCGTGTTCCTCTACTTTGATTGTGGGACCAATGTTAGGTGTTCTTGTAGACGAGGCCACCATGTACTTTGTTTTGCTTTCATTAACATGCAGTCTCAGATCTCCTGCCGCTTGTTCAATCTGAGTGAAAGCTTCTTGTACAGCTGTTGTTCTTCCAATGATGTCAATGTCGTCTGCGTAAGCCAGTAATTGGGTGGACTAGTGGAGGATTGTACCCCTTGATGGCACGCTCTGTAGGCCATGGCCGTCCAACGTAGGGAGATAGATTCGGGCTTGAATTTTACCAATTCTCTTCTGGTGTGATGCTCGTCACATGCCACGGGATGGAATCCGGTCAAGCAAATACACCGGTCATTGCTTTCTCTGCCCAAAAATTTCGAATTAACCCGCTGTCTATGGTACGATTCATCCTTTCTGCTACTGCATTTTGTTCAGGTGTGTGTGGTACTGTTCTCCTACAGTCTTCCCATGGTGCGCCTTCCGCGTCTGCCAGCAAAGTCGCGCACCGTGCGAAGCCAGAGGTGGTAGCACGTAAGTTTCATACAAAAATTCAAATGTTACAAAAAGTTTCGTATGAAGATGTCGATTGAAACAACTTACCTGCTACCACCCCAGCTAAAGATACTGTGCTGTTCGAGGTCGTATGTGCTTGATAATCCGCAAAATCGCATCCCATATGAAGTTAGCTTTTTATATCTTCTGCCAGTTTGTAGTAACCGCCATATTAGATTTAAAAAGACGTCACACAGCTTACTGCACTATACTTGTTCATTTGAAACCCGCACCGAAGGCGTTATAGAAAAAAATTAAGCCTATTGTGCTGGTCGCCATTTTGAATTTGGAATGACGCCACACAGCTAATAGTATTCTACTTTTCATAGCCTTTCATTGGGGCATGCGACGCGGGCCGGTCTTACTGCAGACTGATAGTTCCTAGTCCGCCTCCAACTTTTAATCCAGGTCTTTTTTTGCGACTTTTTTCGATGTCTTCTTCTTCGAGGAAGCGCTTGCAAATAATAAAGCAAGCACTTCATTTTCATCATCCTCAATATTTTGGATCTCTGCAAAATTCATTTTGAAAAATTGTTTTTTTACACATGCACATGCAATTGCCAACTGCCAATTCAGGCGAAAATACACATACATAGGTAATCATAGTATGTACAATAATTTGGTGTCTGCAGTAAGGTGGCATCGTGTCGCATCTCTATGCGCGCTTACTGCAGCAAGCTCGACACGTGTCGCATCCACCATTTGACACCGTTATAGGTATGTGGTATAAACAATCCACCATTTTGCGTTGGCCACCATTTTGAATTTTGAATGGCGCCATTGCATACTACTTGCCATACCCTTTCATTTTATATTAATCGGGGAGCATAATTGCAAAATTCGGCCGCCATCTTGATTTTTTACAAAATGGTGTGATAGTATTGTTACACGAACCACGCATTACATATGTGCAAAATTTGAAGTTGATCGGTTGGGTATATGGAAGTGGGTCAAAATCAAATTGCAAGATTTGTTTACACACACAACATCCAAGTGAAGCTAATATCAAACGTACACAAAAGACGTAATTCCGCCGAGCAGCGCTCTAATAAATTACAAATTAAAAAACAACAATTATGAGTTATTTTAAGATATAAATTTACTTTAAGTATATTTACAGAAATCTAACACACTCTTCTCTATGTTTTTGTTTTTTTTAATATTTACATGACTTAATTACGTTATAAATTATGTATAATAAATTGAGTTATTCTCATACAGCCGTAATCTTCATAACAATATGAAAAGGCTCTCTGTATTTTGTTTGTTTGTTGAAAAAAAAAATATTGAATTACCTGTATGAACATAAATAAGAAATATAGCAGAAAACAATAAAAATTCTAAATTTCTACATCTCAAATGCGTAAAGACTTATATTTAAAAAAAACTATAAGTTAGGCTTAATTTTATAACAGTTGTATCTTGATTTGGAATCGCGTTTGCAATTTTTTTGTTTTGTTTTTTAACTTGAAATTTCAATAATTACTATTATATTCTTTTCTTATAAAATTTTCCTTTTTTTGTTGTTGTTTTGTTTTAGTTTCAAAATATGCTTTTCATTTACATTAACTTGACCACTTACGAACTACAATAAGAACTCCTAATAATTTTTATAACTATGTATTTGAATGTGACGGCTGTCTTCGATCATAGTCTCGTCTGGTGTAATCTGTGTAATCTCCTCTATCACGATTCCAATCGTTTGCCATTGGATATCTTTCGCGATAGCCAGGTGGAACTGCACCATTGCCCATGTAGAAATTTTGTGGTATATAGGGACCATAACCGATTTGTGGTGCTGGATATCTAGAGATAGTAAGTAAAGACATGGATCAATAAGTTATTCTTCCGGTAAAATCATTTTCTATAAAGTAAATTTCTTTGTAGCAGATTGACTTTTCAATTAATAATATCTTATCATATATTTATTTATATTTACTAGCAAAAAACCCGCGTGCGTTGCAGCGCATTTAAATAAAAAAAATTGTGTGCGCACTCTCGTCCGCGGTAGGAAAAAATTATAATGAAAAAAAAAAACACATCTGGGAAAAAGTATTTTTGAATGGTAATATTTCTTCTCGAGCGCTCTCGGATTCGTCAGGAATTAATTGGAACAATTTGTTTCTTTTTAACAACTTTAATTCCAAAAAAAACTCTTTGCACACATGTGCTCCTCCTTCCTGTTTTTCTTCTTCCTCTTCCCAATCTTATAGGTGGTTCAGTTAGAACAACCTCTCTAAATTGAAATGTGACACTGCGTTATGTATTGAAGCAGATGGCTCGGAACATGAAACTTCTGTGTTAATTGGATTTTTAACTTTCTCTTTTCGGTTAGCCGTTACACTGCCCCCTTCTTACTTAGTGTTTGCCCCGAACACAGCTTTCTTCGGATCCCGTTCTTGCCGATCGAACTTTTTGAAAGGGATAGATGACATCGTTTAACCTCGTGATGACAATGTAGGGGCGCACAAATTTAAAACTTTCCCCTTTCTACCGTTTTTACTGTCTCTATACTGTTCAGTGAAAATTTAAGAAAAATTCTACATTATAGAATGTGGCTTGGCTAAATTGGTGGGCCATATTAGACCCGCTATTTTGGATTTATAAGGTCTGATCATAAATTCGTTATTTCCTACCTCAAAAAAACCCCAGATACCGATTTTCATTGAAATCGGAACACAATTAGCAAATTTGTCGGCCAAATTTTGAATTTATAAGCTTTGACCACAAATTCGTTATTAGCGACTTTAAAACCCCTGGATACCACCTTTCATTGAAAACGGAATACAATTTGCAAATTCTTATTTGGGTGGCCATTTTGAATTTCGGTCATTTTTTGGGGGCCATTTTGAATTCATAGAAGACCCCCACGGATTTTCATGCAAAAATTCGAAGCTCTGCGATGACTGGTGCGCCCTCGCTCACATGCATACATACAGGCACTTTCTTTTATTAATATAGATTTAAGATTTATTTATCTACATGGTAAACGTAATTTTCACTATAGCTTACTACTGATAGCAGTCTCCCAGTTCTTAGCTCACCCCTTAAACAGATAAGTCAAAAATCAGCTAGAGTTTCTGACGAATCGATCTTCCCTTTGATGACTGTAAAAGAAAGACAAGTAAGCCACCTGTCTGCGACTTGCAGGCAATTGAGCTTATATCATTAAAGGCTCGGGCAAACAGAAAGCGGTCTGTCGCGGCGGGCAGCGATCTACGACCGAGGCGGTCTGGCGGTCTAGTTGTATTACACAACTTAGCATCAGCTCGGTCAAACAGCAGGCGGTCTGTCGCCGCCTGCTGGACTTTGTAGCGACGACAAGCGATCCGGTTGTACAAAATTACAAATTTTAGCATGACCGCCTTGCCGCTTTCAGACAAGATGAGTGGAAAAATCGAAATATTAATAGAAAATGTCCGCAAATACAGATTTTTGTTTGATACTTCCCACGAAAATTATAAAAATGTTTTGAAAAAGGCTGAAGCATGGGATGTTTCAATTGGTTTTCTCCAGTTCGTAGAACACTTTTCAATCCTGCATTTTATCAAATCATGCAATTCCTCGAAACATTCTCGAGACATACGAAAATACTTGAAAAATCTATCTTCATGTGACTCCAATTCTATACATAAGCGGTGGTATTCCCCTAATTGTTCTCTCTTCTTATTAATTTCATGGACCCAACATCGTCTTTTCTTCTTTTGCCTTGCAAAGCTAATAACAGAAGGAGGAGTTCTTCGTCCGAGGTCATACTCAATATATGTAAATAAATAAGAAAATTCACTACTATTTCCCTAGAAGAACGCGACCAGACTGGACCGCTCACACAAAAATATCGCGTTCTATGTGTAGCCCCATATCGCAGACCGCCGCGATGACCGCTGGATCGCTGCCCGCCGCGACAGACCGCTTTCTGTGTGCCCGAGCCTTAAGTAATGCCACTTATACTGTTAAGGGGTCTTCCATAAATTACGTGAGGCGATTTTTGCGATTCTTTCGACCGCCCCTCCCCCTAGGTGAGATTTGCCTGTGAGCATTTGTCGTCAGTTTGTGCCTGAAGATCTGGAGTGATAGCACGTAACTTATTTCAATCGATCTTCATACAAAAAATTTTGTAACACTTTAATTTTTGTATGAAGAGGTCGACTGAATCAATTTACGTGCTACCACCCCAGAACTTCTATTCAATCTCAAGCCGCGAATTTATGGCACGAATTCACACCGTATCCAGTCGCATCTGAAAGCAAGGCGTTTGTTCGCGGGTGTTCACGGCGTGAGTCTGAAGCCGTCTTAAGGCACAAACATATTGGCGCGGAGGCGATGACGGCGGCTGCCTGCGAGATTTTTTCGAAACGCCTGGCTGTAGATAGGTCTTGCATAAACGATCAAAAAATCGTGTGGGCCGGTAGAGCGTTTTGATATATTTTTGGTAGAGATTTACATATTACCTGTATTTTTGTAACCCTATTAGATATTTTCATAAGTAAGCCATCAAATAAGGTGGTAGTATTCTGCGTGGATTGGTGCCGCCCGCCCTTCGAACAAGTCTCTAGTTCCGTCCTATATTGGCCGAACCTCGCAAAATAAATTGCGTTATTCTGGATATCTGAGAATACTGGACACAGCGACCATCGTGCTCGATGGAGGTATTCTTTATACCGTCACTGTCCACTAAATAACTGCGCTGAGACCATTTTCCCACCAATTTCTTCGTTTGGGATGTCTGTAGGTCTACCGATCCTTAACAGAGTCGATCTACCGATCGCGTCGTGCCAGTTACACACGAAATTGTTTCGTGAACTTGTCCTCGTACGGAAGTGCGAGTCCACACACGAGTCGACAGAAACGAGACCGATTAGAAACTAATTTGGAACTAGGCGCGTGCAACTGCTTTTGCCGGTCGCAAGCGTGACTAAAAATTTGTGAGCAGAGAACACCGATTGATGAAAAATCAGTTGCGCTCGTGTGTGGACAAAACTTGCATTTTGGTTGCAAACTGGTTGTGATCGTGACCAATTTGAAACTGGGATACCAATCAGCCGACTCATGTGCGGGACTTAGTCTTTAAGTGGCCCTTCATTTTCTGCTGTTAGCCGTCCTGTTCAACGCTGCTGTCACACTGGCCCTGCATATAGCAGGACTGAGCTAACCATCCTCGCCATCAAGAAGCGACTGTGGCTGAATAATCTGTTCCCACACCTTCACCCTTGCAGACGCTAGTTTTCTCCATTTGCACAGCTTCACTTTTGTGCTCAGAGGGTCAGCCCACTGCTTTTAGTTCACTTGGTTCACCCATAATTCCGTCTCAGGGCGTCGTACGAGTGCTACCCAACTTCATCCGTGATCACGAGCGTATCTGCTCCTTTTAGGAGGCGTAGCCCATAACACATCATTATACATATTGATCCACAGAAGCAGAACTTCGCACGTTGTTCTGTACACTGTCGATCCATCTTCCGATTCACAATGAAGTGGTCAAACTACTTCCCTTTTTGATTGTGTTTGTCTGACTACCCACCCGGACCCAAAACGATTCGCCGACACTCGTCGCCGTTATCAACACGTAAATCGTCAGAAACAATGACACTAATGTCGCGCTTTTGCAAGAGTGGAATTTCTACCTTGTCTTGTTTTTCCTAATTTCGACTGCAACTTTTTTAAATTGCCCACTGTCCATTCAAGTGAATCCAAAGATTGCACTAACATTTTGTGCTGTTAGTGCAATCTTTGGATTCACTTGAATGGACAGTGGGGAATTTAAAAAAGTTGCAGTCACGAGACATTTTCCTTTATTAATTCCGAACAAACTTCACACGTATGCTTAGTCAGCGCCATTTTCAACCTTCAATATAATAGTATATATCACTTAATTCTGCACTTACCTTCTTTTTTCGGGCCTTCTGTCCCTGTCTCGATCTCGATTATCTCTATGGTAGCCATGGGAATGATTGCGACTGCCATAATTATCATAACGATCCCTTTTGTAATCAGAATACCTACTAAAAATTCATGTAGTTATTTAAGCGATAACAAATAATAGTCTCTTCAATTCTTACCTGTCTCTAGGACCCCATCTTTCTCCTTCAGGAAAAGGCGGTAGTACTCTTACTTCTGGATATACTGGTGGTATCCGCTGATTAGTATTAATTTGCCTAGGTATTGATATTGACGAATTAGACGAGTTTCTTCTATTCCTTTCATGATTTTGTTCACAATTGTTCGCTCCATATAGGTCATCTCTCTTTTTTCGCTCTTCCTTATCTCGTACTTCCCTATTACTTTTTTTAAATAGTCATTGTTAAGATAGCTACTAATATTTAGAATATTTTAAAACACTTACCGTCCTTCCATCGATAGTCTCTTATACTCCTTGTTATCAACATCATTTTCATCATGTTTCCTTTTACATGAATCAACACCGGTTGATTTTCGGTCCGCCTCAGATATTTCAGTTCTTTTTACACTTTTGTCTCGACTTTCTTTTCTTTTATCTTTATTGCTATCATTTCTATGTTTTGCGCTCTTATCTTGAACTTTCTGTTGTGATTTTTGTGATACTTTCTCTTCATTTCCTTTTAAGGCATGTTTATATAGTTTAAATAATTTCTTCGCATCGAATTCTGTAAATTTCGATACGAAGTACCAAAGATTGCTTCTCCATTCTTTTATTTTATCGGGGTCCTTATAGTTTTCTAAACAAATATCAATCTGCTTGCCGATACTCAGAAGGCATTCTCTTGTATTTTTTACTTGTTCTTGGTTGGTCAATGTTAGATCGGGATTATCCAATGCTTTTAATGCTTTCTTAACCGGCCTCATTTTTTCTTTACATTCATTGAAAATGTTCGGATCCAAGTCGCCTAGGACATCTAGAGCTCTCGGCTCGTTATTGGCTGTAAAATGCATCGGCTTATCTGCCGCCTTTTTCTTAGCCTTCTTCGGATCTTTGCTAACCTTTTTTGTTTTAGTCTTTTTCACCGATTCGCCGCTATTAGAAATATTAAGTTTCTCCTTCGACGTATCATTATCAATTTCCATCTTAACGGCCTCTTTAGCAAGTTTCTTATCTTCATTCGAAGAACCTTCTTCTAAAATTGATTCTGTTGATTTCTTCGAGTCAACCTTCTTGTCCTTCTGTTTCCGCGGTCTCTTTTGCCTCTGAATGCCCTTTTTAATTTCAACATTCTTCTTAATAATTTTCAACAAATATTCGGCTCTAGATTGCAAATGCTTCGCTTGTGGCTTTTTCGTTTCGTTTAACAGTATTTTTTCGGTTAGCCCCAGAGACGGATCCATTTTCATTGCTTCCCATGATCCGATACCATATTGATAAATACCACACAGCAATTTGGAATCGTCTTCAACAGTCCATTCAATATCGAAATTGGCAGGTCTAGTGTGCAGATCGAGGGTCCATTTTAAACGATCTTCACTATTCGCTGGTATAATATCACTTAAGGGGTTCAATTCCTCTTCGCATGCCAAAAGAGTTTTTGCATTGAACGAAACACCTCCGAATTTGACTGAGAACGTTGCTCTGCTTGCACGTTTTTTACAAATATCCGATTTAGGTTCGGGTTCTTTATATTCCTCCAGGAATTGTACACAACGATCGTGTATCATCTCGCCTATTCTCTTTAGTTCGGTTAAGGGTTTTTCCTGCAATTCAGCATCACAGGCAATAGCTTCTAGACGTTGTAAAGGGGTAGGAAACTTCTTGTAACTTTTAATAAAGCGTCTTAGTTCAGCATCGGAGAACCCAGATATTTTTTCTTTTACCGGTGGTCTTCCACGTTTCTTGGGCTTGTCGTCTCCACTGCCGTCACTAGCGTCATCAGTTTCTCCACCAGATGTAGTTTTAGATTTTTTCCCTCCTTTATGATTTAGCTTGTCATCATTTTGAGCTTGAGCCTTTCGTCTTGGTGGTAAATATAAATCTTCTAACTCTTTGTTTTTCTCTTCACTTTCCACAGCTTTTCTGAAGTTCTCTGGAATAATATCATCCCAATCTTTCGTATCATCGTTATTTTGATCATCTCCTTTTTGATGTTCAACAACCGTTGATTGTTTATCTTCTTCAAAAGCTGCAAAACTAGCAACCTTAAACGCCGACAGTAAATCATCTCCAGCTGCCTCAGGATCTTCGTTACGAGTCTCTGCTCTTCGTAGGATTTCATCAATATCACAAACAAGATCATCGTCATTTTCTTGTTCATCCTTAAACAGCTCTTCCGCCCCAAACTTAAGAATAGCCGACAAATCATCCTTATTAAACGGGGTAGTGTTTGACGAGCTATTTTTATCTAAAACCGTCCTTCCCGTTGTGTCCATTCTCTGTATAACTAAGTGATCCAATACCATTTTCTGTTTAGCTCGTTCCACGATTTGTTCTTCTACAGATCTAGCCGTTACTAATCGATATATATTAACTTGATTCTTTTGGCCTATTCTATGAGCTCTAGCTTGAGCTTGCAGATCATTTTGAGGATTCCAATCTGAATCAAATATAATAACAGTATCTGCAGTTGCTAAATTAATTCCTAAACCGCCAGCCCTAGTTGATAAGAGAAAACAAAAATCCGGGCTGTTGTCTGCATTAAAATGATCTAGCGCTTGTCTTCGAATTTCGCCCTTTATACTACCGTCTAGTCTTTGAAATGGAAAGTGACGCTTCTGAAGATATTCCGCTAATATGTCTAACATTCTAACCATTTGCGAAAATATCAAGACACGATGACCAGTCTCTCTTAGTCTGCATAAAAGCTTATCTAATAGCACTAACTTCCCTGATCCTTTTAACAATTGCTGCAGGGCATCGTCTTGTGTCATCCGGGACGCTTCGTACTCGATCGGCCTGATTAAAGCTGCATGATTACAACATTTCTTAAGTTCTATAACAATATTCAAAAAAGTGCTAGTTGATCCCTTAACACCCTTTCGTAAAGCATTGAAATTTTTTGTTAGAATCCATTTGTAGTATTGTTTCTGTAGCGAAGTCATTTCAACACGTAAAATTTGTTCTACCTTCGCTGGAAGACTCTTCTCCACATCCTTTTTAACACGCCTAAGAATATATGGTTCAAGTTGCTTGTGTAGCTTTGCATAACCTTTTTCAGCTGCATTATCGTGCTCACTCTCAAATTCCTCCCATGTTTCAAATTTAAGCGGCATAATAAAATGCAACAATGCCCATAGTTCTTTCAATGAGTTTTGCAGAGGTGTTCCCGTTATCAATAGCCGGTGGTTAGTTTCGAATTCTTTTAATGTTTTATAAAGTAAAGAATCGTCATTTTTCAGACGATGAGCCTCGTCAACTAGGAGCGCTGCCCAAGTTATACACCCGAGAAAAGCTTTGTCTTTTAATAAAATTTCATATGTTGTGAGAATAGCATTAAATTTCAATCTCTTTGATCCCTCAAAACACCATTCGTACTGGCGTATCATTTCACGTGACTGAACATCGCCTAGATACGTGACTATATTTAAATCTGGTGACCATAGAGAGAATTCTCTTTGCCATGCAGTCATTGTGCTTAAAGGTACGACACACAAGAAAGGTCCGAAGAGGTTTTGACTTTTAAATAAATAATAAAGAAAACAAATTGTCTGTATAGTTTTACCTAAACCCATTTCATCGGCTAATATAACTGAATTTTCTTTACACCAAGAATGTATAAGCCAATTTAATCCGTCCATTTGATAATCACGCAGGACCAGAGTATCACCTAAATAGTCTGGCTGGATTTTTATTGGTTGAAATTTCGGTCGATATTTTAATACTTTACAATGTCGCGATGGGGAATTTTTCGACATTTCCCTATCATTGAATTCATCAATTTTTTTTGGCCATTTCCTTTGCACCAAGGCGCAGTCTTCCCAGGTAGCTTCGATATATGGTAGAGACTCCCATTTACATAAATAATCAACGCTACCATCTTCCTTAACATTTTTCGCTATTATCCGATCAACATTGTTATAGCTCTTTAGCAGTTCATTTTGCAGCTCCAACTGGCATTCATAGTAGTCGATATCTTCTGGTCCAGCATAACTTTTCCAGTATTCAATTTCCTTTTCTCTCTTAATGAAATTTTCTAGCTTTTTGGTTCCTTTGACTTTTTGTTCCTTCAATGAATTTTCCGATTCCCATGTATTGTGTATGTAAGACCAGCCTTTCCACTTTATTAAATACTGCACTTCAACGTTGTTTTCATCGATATCACAATTAGGATCGCCGTTCTCCTCAATTGCATAGACAGTTGTTACACCACCTGTAACTCCTTTCTTCCCTATTCGTTTCGAGACAATACGTTCAATTGTTTCGCATTTTTCAACATCAACCTCAAATGTTGTCTCCTCGGCATTTTCTATTTCGACAAGATCCTCCGAGTCCGTTTTCTCGTCTTCTGTATCTTCTTTATAGCTAACCGCAGCGGCTGTTGCTCGTCTTGTAGCAAACCTTTTTTATAAATAAAATAATAAATCAAGTAGAAGGTCTGCAGAAAAACTTCTTCGTATTACTTTTGTATAAATAAATATCTAGTGGTGGCAAGAATGAAATCATGATAAGTTACCCCTTTTATTGTAGAGGCGCTATAGATAAATCTTGTTGGGAAAGCTTTGGAAAAACTGGATTTTAAAACTTCCTGAAGGAAGGAATGGAAGGAAGTACGAAGAGAAAGTTAATACTAAAAAGTCGTTTTTAATTATATAATCAGATATATATTTGTGTGTGAGTGAGATATATGTGTATGTGAGTACTTTTAAAATGCCTGTAGGAAGCATTTGTTTTTTTATAAAGAGCGTTTGCCAGGTAAGTTCCCTAATGAGTTATTTTAATTTTCCTGCTGATAGTAGGAAGGAACTATGGATTTTACATTGTGGTGGGGAATCGAGCAAAATCAATATTTTTATATGTGAACGACTTTTTGGCATGAGTGATAAAGGTTTCATTCGACTAAAAAATTGTTAGGCTGAGATGCAATTCCACTGCAGCGTGTATGATATAGATCAGGCGTGGACAACCCAAATGGTATCGCAAGCCACTTGGAAAATGATCCCGCGGGCCAGGGTGATTCAAATTTAATTTAATATAATTTAGGGAGAGTTCCAAAGTTGTGCGGCGAAGGCAAAGAAAGAACCATGGCCAATGAACGTGCGGAAACGCGGAATTATTAAATGATTATTTCTGTGAAATTTGCGAAAGTTGTACAAACCGGTTTGCGCTCCTATAGGATATCGTGAAACAGTCGCAGAAGCCTATACTCACGATAGTCACTTAAGGCTCGATTCCATTGATCGAGTTTACAAGCTACTAGCCGGCGAGTCAACAAGTGCGATAGCGACGATGACACTCAAAGCCTTCCATTCGCTTAGTAGCCAAGTAGCTAGCGCGAAATAATTCCGTCATTTTGTAGTCAATGAAGCTAAATAATAAGATACACGCAGCTAGTTTACTAGCAACTATGATGTCATGGCCAGTTTACTAGCTAACAAGCCCACTCGCCAGAGAGTAGCGAATAAAATAACCCGGCTTTCAATTTTCTCGGTAGATTATTTACAATCTGCTAGTTAGCTAGTGAACATGATGACGCTGGGCTAGTTTATTAGCAGACCCAAAGGACCCGAATTTAACGTGATAACAGAAATTTCAGGACGAACATTAGCAGAGTGACAGAGATAAAAATACACTGGGATCTCGAAGGATTCAGCTGGAGCAAATTTAATGTCGACCAGCAAGATACATTACACAAGTCAACAGGAAGCTTCTTCACCCACATATCAATTTCATCTCATGTATCTTTCATGAATCTTAGAATATCGTTAGAAAAAGTACCAAATGAAAGAGGCCCACGAATGGCGCCTTGGGGACTCCAACGTGGGGTAGGGCACTAGACGAAGTATGATCATTATTAAGATACCAGACGAAATGTAATGCAATTGGCGGGCAAACTTTCGTCAGGCCAAATGGCGCGATATTCATTTTTCGTAAATTTCCTTTCCAAAAAGATACAATTCGCCGTTGAAGCTAGAGCCAAGTTCCATAACTTTTTGTCATAACAAATTGCAAAATTTACAACTTCAATGTTAAAGCAATTCTTTTGAATGTTTGCTAAATTCAATTTGCCTTCTAGTTTTCTTCAAAAATCCTCTGGAAAGATAGAATAAAAATAAAGAAATATTGCGACGTCCTGGCCAAGAAAGGAGAAATGACCAAATCATGCAAAGCAAATGGAATTGGAATGGCCACATCTTGCGAGTTGGAAGACCTAGAACAACGTGGAGAAGAACCCTAACAAAAAAGGCCACAACAAGGATGACAACTTTTTCCGCAATATATTACATGCAGGATTAAAGGAGCAGAAGGTGCTACCTTCATGGAACTCAATTTTATCGCGGATGCAGTCTTTATTTTAAATTGTTACACAGAAAAACAATTGCTGGGATTTTTATCCATTAACCCCGCTTTGTGCACCCCGATAGCAAATACTCTAACAGGTTGTGAAGTTTAATCATTGCTCATAGCTGGCTTTTTTTTCAAATGTTGGAACCTCCTAGTAAAAAATATTTTGTTGAATCTTGCGGGCCGCACAATTTCCCACGAAGGGCCGTATGCAGCTTGTGGGTTGGCCACCCCTACTCTAAAAGTATAAAACGCCAAGAAAATTTAAGGATTTTGCAAGGCAGATAGTTATAAGCGAAATATATAAACGTATATCTTTCTTATTGCGCCAAAAAAAAACACTGATCCAGATCCAGAAAAGTAAAGAAACGAATTGAATTTTCAGTTATTTCATTTAATATATGCATATAATAATTCATATTGTTTTTAAATAGATTTTTATTGTAGTAAAATTATTTTTAACCCTTTCTATACTACTTCCAAGATTTTTTGTAACAATTCTTCTATAATTTGAATTGATTGATAAATTTTGATCATATTGGGACCGCTATCATGAATTTAAAAATTTTGATGGCGAACTCGAATTTAGTAGCCCAAAAATATCCTTAGGGGTCGTCGTAATTTAGGCTGCGTTCGGAAACGTCATTTGCAGAGCAGTAGACGATAGTCATTCGTTCGGTATTGCAATTGATGATAATCAAGAGTTCGGAAATGCAAATTGACTATTGCCAAACGTATGGCAATGCACATTCGCACTGCCATTTTGCAATCATTTTAATGTCAGATGGTCGAAATTATCAAATTCGCAGTAAAACTAGTCACTTCTGCAAACGGCATCAGTCATTTTTGCAGCCGACGCAGTTAATTGACGAACATTTGACGATACCGAAAGCAGCCTTATACATGATTTTTGGTATTTTTCGAGGGACTACTATGGTACTTTCTGGCGTCCCCATAAAATTTTTTGTGTACGATTTAGCCATATCTTAAGAACCCCTTTCACACAGAGGTCAAGGGCAGGCCGTGGCCTGAAAGTTCTCGCCTTGAAGCTAAATGTCGTTACACACCTCCCCGGCCGCCAACTGAATGGGGTCTACAATCCAAGAAACCTGACAAAAAACTTTATGTGTGTAGCTATTTATTGTCAGTTTTTGCCTGAAGATCTAAATTTCTATTTAGGGCCTGTGCCAAAATACAATTCAAATGTCAATTTGTATGAAAAACGCATTTCAGTTTTACAATTTATTTTTCGAAGGTTTGTGTCTTTGGAAATGTAAGGCAATTTTTGAATTGTAGGGACATTTTATTTATGCAAACATTCGCTTGACAGTTTGTTATAATTCAATTTCATTGTGAAAGATAACATTTTAAATGATCACAAAAGGCTTGCATTTGGATTAAATAGTACCATTTCCTGTTGGTATACTAGTTATGCTATGTGTAGGACATCTAACCCTGACATGAGTGAAATCTTTGGCCCTATTGTGTTATGAAATCTTGAACTTTTGGCCATATTAGTTGAATCCATTTCTAATTATTGGAGGACAATATGTGTAACTCTTGCAATTTTCAGTGCACGATTGTCCTTACTGTTAATACATTAAAGGCTGATCCTGCTACACGATAGGAAGTTGCAACAGACGTACAAAAAAATAATAAAATTAACCAAGTTTCCTAAAAGAATTGACTCATTTTTTCAAAGCTTTACTAATATGTACATACATAACTGATACTTCAATTCTACCCTTACTCCGAATTCACGCCGTATCCAGTCAGACCTTAAAGCAAGGCGCGAAAACCACCCACACTCGCATTCGCGCTTGTTCGCGGGTGTTCACGTCGTGATTCTGTAGTCACCTCAATGCACAAACATATTGGCACGAAAGCGGAAACGGCCGCCTGCGAGAGAATTTCTCATACATTTAATTTCTCCGCCCATAGGGTCAGCAAATATGGTGGTCCGTGTATTTTAAAGTGGCTTTCTAGTCATCAATCTGTTTGTGCCCTTTAAAGTTCTCATTGAGGCCATGAACATTTTTGCACTTGAGTTAACAACCTGCTATGCTAAGCTGATGTCTTCGCCTGTGTGTCTGACGTCACTGCATGCCACGGCCTGTCAGGCGATAACCTCAAGTTCTCATCCCACAGTCAGACTGAGTATTGTCCATCGGCTTTATTTAATTTCACCCAGTTTTCTACCAAATTTACACAAAAATAAATTACCTGATATTTGATGAGACCCCTTTCATCCCCACGTGAGGTTGGGTGAGATTCGACTCGAACCCTCCCCCTAAACGCCTCACGTAATTCATGGACGACCCCTTAGTACAAATTTTAATCACAATTTTTTGAATTCGAGACATTCTAGTGGTCATGCCATATCAGATCCGCATTGAATTTCTAAATTTCAAAAGCAACTTCGAAATTCCACCCCACCATACTTTTTCTCTATTCCCCAGCCTTATTCTCGTTGTCGAGTGAAGTGACAGATGTGTCACCTGGACCTTAAACTGGTATTCTCATTGTCAATCTAGCAGATTTCTGAGGAGCAAATCGCCTAAATTCGTATTTAATTGTCGCATGGTGGTATGTGGTGACATTTTCCTCGATACCTTTGGAGGTATCGACAGTTTCCAACGCATTCCTCGTAGTCACGTCACTCGCCAACGAAAACACCACCCCCTATTCCCATATAATCCAAAGCTTTTTGTAACGAAATTTTTAGCCACTCTCAAATAAACACTAGTAGCGCCAGCTAGCATTATAAGTTGTAGTTATTCTCGCCACCACTAGATATCAATATACACACAATGGTATTACCTTCGATTTTCATCCTCGGTGTCGCCCTCATCCTCCGAGGAATATTTATTTGCCGCCTTTTTTGGTTTAAGTTTCTTTCCTGGCCGTCTTCGTACCGAACTCGATTCACTGTCACTCTCACTGTCACTGCTTTCAGACTTCCAACTAAAATAATATATTTGAATTCATAGTACCACTCGTTTGAAATAGCGCTAGTGCATTTACTTCTTTCTCTTCTTTCTGGGTTTCTTCTGCGAAACGTTTTTCTTCACGACACGCGTAGATCGCTTGGATTCATATTGTTTATCCTCTTCCTTTAAGGGTTTATCACATACATAATAAAGATATTATATTAACAGACACCGTACAGAACTATCTCAAAACTTACGGACGATGAACTTTTTTCTGTTGCCGAGTCTTCCTCATTGCAATTATCATTGGAATTCTCTTCCGACTCATTGCTAGAGAAGTTTGTTTTCGTATCGTTGTCCGCTGAGTCCTTATTTGCCTCTGAATCTTTAGTAGTGCTGGCCGAGTTGTCACTTGAATCAGAACTAGACGATGTACATTCCGAGTCACTGAGAATTTCACATAGCTTATTAAAAAAATCGACGTTTGTTTAACTTTTAATACCTTTCTGAGCTGCTAGAGCTGCTGTTGCTTGCAGAAGCATTGCTTTCGTCCCTGTGCTCTTCAGTATCAGATGCATGACTGCCCTCTTTCGAGACATTGTTTTCCTTTTTGGGAATGATTGAAAGATGTTTAAAATTTCAATAAAATTAGTTTGTTTATATTTGAATTCTGTTTGGCCAAGGTTTAAAACTTTACAAGACTTTCAATACATTATTTAACGTATGCCCAAGATTATGTAATATAGTTTTTATACTAAATTTAATCAAAACAAAGTGTGTTTTGATAATAAAAATCGTTCTCCGTTGCATGCTGGCCTATGTTTAAGGCTAAATTGCAAAAATGGGTACCTTTTTAAAATCGAAAAAAATATATTTCCTAGATAGTGGACATATCATAGAAGCATTTTATAAAAAGAAATAATTGAAACAACGTTTAGTTAATAAATTAAACAACATTCTATTAAAATCTTTACTATTATGTAGCCCAAAAAACAGGGGAGAAAATTTTTTTATAAGTGCCACACCCCAGGACTGCTGCCTATTTTATACACATTATTCAGAAGATATACAATATAATACGCTTAAAATAAACAGAATCAATATTTTCAATTAAATGTTATTATTTATATAAAAAAAATATTATTACCTGGCTCATTATATATTTGCAAATATTAAAAATTTCTCAAAAGAGCACATGAAGAATTCAACAATGAAACCCACTTTCAAGATAATTCACATTAAAACTTCTTTAATTAAGTTTTTCTTAAGCCATAAACTGACATTTAAATAGAAATTTTTATTATAATTTTTGCAAACGTCTTCGTTCTACTTCATCAACGCCATTTTGTAAAGTGGCGATATGGAACTGCTTTTTTTTACGGCAACTATTAAAAATACTATTTATTTAAAAAGTATATATGATATTCAAATCTCAATTATTTTTCCCAATCAACTATGCAAAGCAAAACAAACACCTTACTACAACAATTTATATTCCTTAACAACTATTCTTATTCACAGAAAAAATAAAACACTTCCACTCTCTTCTTCGATTACAGCCATTTTGTTCTATTAAAGTTCAGCAAGTTCAGCGCAGTGCTGAGTTGTGTGTGCTGAAAATTTTTTTATAATTTTTCAGTTCAGTGGGGGTTTTATTGCAGCAGAATTTGCAGGTGTTTTTATACAGCGGAATATGTGAAATATTTATTTTTAAAAAAACTACGACGTAATTATTGGAATAAGAAATATTAAAATACTATTGATTTAATTAATAAAATGGTTTCTGTTAAATTTTTACTGAAATAATATTTATATTGGGGTCTAAAAGCTAAAAGTTACCATTTAACTGTTGTAAATTTAGTTATCTATGGTGATCTGTGTCTGTGTTATCAGCCTTAACTATAAAGGTACAAGTAGATTGACGCGGTGGTCGTGGCGGCGGTAACCTGTGAAAGAGTTTCGAAATTTCTCCACAGGTGGCGCTGATAAATTAAATGTATGGGAAATCCTCTCACAGGGACCGCCACCACGACCTCAGCGTCAGTCTGTTGGTGCCTTAAAGATGGCGCCTTAAGATATTCTGTTATATTCATTTAAAGGTTGACTAAGTTTTCTCCAGTACTCGGAACGGCTGATTAAAACAAAATGAACTCATACAAAATCCAAGAGTTCAAACGCGAGGATCATCGAAGGGTGCCGTGATAAAGTTGGTGCAGGTTCAAAGGCTAGTCTGTCTCAGTATCGCGGGAGCTAAAAACACCTGCTCGACTGCGACTTTGGAAACCATAATAAACTTGCTTCCTCACCACCTAGTAGTGAAGCATGAGGATCTGGCGTGGGCTCTGCGTTTACGGGCGCTATTCTCCTTTAAGCCAGGAGACCTTGTGGACCTCCTAGTCATTTCAAGGTTCTAAACCTAGAGCTCGCATTGTGCGATACCATTCCTGCTATTCTGGATATCGGTTTACGTCGATTATCATAGACCGGTTGGAATAGTAGCACGGCTATTTCCTCTTGAGGCGAAACACATCCTTTTGGCATATGGACGGTGCCAAACCCTATGATGAAGTAGTGCTGGGGTAAAAGGCTCAAGGTGCATAATATCCATAGGACTAACATTGTTATTTTCTCGGACAGTTAAGCTGCCCTTGGCTGGCTATTAAATCCCACCGAATGCCCTGGATTTTCTCCTATCTCTTAAATCCCTCAGCAGGAACAAAAATGTTAAGATCCTGATCGGCTGCTGTTCGCTTACTTATTGTCTGGCAGAACAGGACTTTTAGTTAGTTGTAGCTATCGGCCTTGCGGGGTAGCACTTAGTGATTATGATAAGGTATACGGAATCGGTGGAGCGAACTCGATTAAATGCTCATGTGCAGAATCGAAAGAAAATTACTCAATTAGCATTTTTAGCTCGTTCAAAAGTACTCGATTCCTTGAGAATCGATGAGTCGGTTCCGTTCATGCCTGTAGAGAAGTACAATTTTTATTCATGCGCCCGTGGCTGTTTCGGGTGCCATGCAGGCATTTCGACGTTGGGCGTGCTTGTTTCATGCTAAGAACGAGCGAGTCTGACTTTTACCCGGGATGGGATAAAAATTCAAACCTCTAAAAACCCGTTTATATCCCAAATTTGTATGTTATTCTCTCTGTCTGATTCCACGTTCGTGCTAAAAAAGAATACAAAATTCTTTGCGATAAAAGAGCTCCAATTTGCGTTTGGGATGTGTTTTTTTGCTTTAATTAAGAAGGTAGGTAGATGAAGGGCTGTCTTCAGTGCCACGGAGGTCTAATTAGCTAATGGCGCGACCCGCTTTGTGGCCACAACTTGTGTACCTTGATTGTATAGTGGTTGCTTGGTCGGGTGTGACGGATGCCTAAAGCCATCCTGTGGAATTTAGAAAGCCTAACAATCTCGGCCCCCGAAAGACATCTCCAGCTCGGCTAGGTAGTCCTCTACCTCGTTCCCCTCTATGTTCCTACGACCGGGAACCCTATCTAGATCGGGGCTCTACATCGCTCTACTAACTTTGAGGGCAACATTACTGAATCCAGAGCTTGTATCGACGATTGGCTTTGTTGTTTGGCAGGCCTTCAAGAACGCCAGCATTTCAGCTTGAAAACACTAGCGTACACCGGGTGATGCCATGACATTAAACTAGATAGACCTCTGTTCCGAAGCCCTCTGATATCTTGGGCCATCTCTACTCTCTTCTTGAAGGTAATTCGACAGAGTGTCCCCTGCTACCGCTACTGTTGTCGTTCTCTAGACCCTCACCAACTTTATGACGTTACAGGTCCTGCTCAGCGCTGGTCACTATGCTAGTGACTCATACGTGAGAATTGGGCGTACCACAGCTGTGCACATCCACAGGGCCATCTTTGACTTGACCCCATCTTTTGCCAAAAGTTTTTCTAGAGGCGTAGAACGTTATAAAGGCTTTATTTGCCCTTTCAGCGATGTTCGACTTCCAGTTGAGTTTAGGATCGAGCATTAGACTCAGAAATTTCAGCCTGGAGAATAAAGTGAGAGTATGCTCTTCCAACCTGGGGAGATTGAAGGTCAGAATTTTCGTTTTCCCTGTAAAAAGCTCAACTCAACCTCAGTTTTTCCCGGATTGGCTGCCGGCCCGCAGCCTGCTGCTCAGCTGTCAACTTTATGTAGGCATCCCTGCAAGATTTCACTAATCAATGTTGGAAACATTCCGGTAGATTTACTACTGAGATAGGCATGTTGAGCTAGCTGGTGACAGTAAGATCACATCTACCAATGGGAGGATGTGGGAGTCGATGGTCCTTTCTAGTGTCTTAAGCATGAAGGATGTCAGGCTTATCGGTCTATAGTCCTTCGCGGATTCGCGATCTCTTCTCCCTATCTTTGGGCGTCGTCGCCCGTCTCCAATTCATAGCACGACTTGCAGTATGCTGGGTGCGGGCCGGGCCGGGTGCTTTGAAGGGGGAGAAGTTATTAATCGCCAAGAGGACTTTTGCTTTGTAATAATAGCGGAAGTCCCCTCCCAGGAGTGTTTCAATTCGTTCCCTAATGCTTCGACCTTGCCACTGGGAAAGTGTGTGTTCATTAAAAGCTCTATAGACTCGACTCGGCTTGCGATTCTGTCTAAGTTCTGTTCGCCCTTTTTATAAAGGATGGACTGGAGTGTTCGTTGGACAGGATCTAAGAGGGGCCTCGGTAGTCTAGGGGCCTGACTACTATCCCAGAGGTTCCGGGTTCGAATCCCGGCCAGCCCCACGGTCCTTCGTCTTTTCCACTTTCCCACCTACATAACTTTCCTTCTTTCTTCTCACCTCTTTACATTCCTGATTCCTCCTGTGATAAGCTTCGCTAGTCCTTCCCCGATCCACCAAGCGCATGTCATCGGTTGGTTGATGAGATTCAACTCGTTTCAGGAGGCGTAACACTCCAGTGAGTTGTTTCTCGATGCCCCGATGCCAGTCACGAAATAGTTGGGAGTAGATGGAATAAATATCGCGGCTAGGTTGTGCCAGTTCCTCCCTACTTCTCTCTCTTTCTTCTCTCTATCTTCCGGCTAGAGCTGCTGTTCGACATTGCACTCTATACGAAAAAAATAGATTGTCGAACAGTACAAGGGGGGCTTTCCATAAGCCTCTAGTCTATCACATAAAAAAAAATCTTGGGGACAAATTTAATTCGAACTCGCATTGTGTTATACCATTTTCTTATTTCCGAATTTCATGACTTTCGAATCGCATTCCAGGATAAACCCCCTGATCAAATATTGGGGATGTTATTTCGGCAGAAATTCCTGATGAAGCTACTGTCCTATGATCGTTTGAAGTGATAACAAAAAACATGATTTATGGGTCATATGGATCATTAAACCCCAACTCACCATGCAGGATAAATGGGAAATGTTCAAAGCCGTATCAGTATTAATTTTTGAAATTTTTTTGGGGAACGATGGCTCATTGACGCCACGCCAATCTGTTTGTGCCTTTAGATGTAAGCATTCTACAATAATTGTCATTATTATAGCATGCATCCCAAATGTGATTGTTTCAGTCCAAGATTTGTGCCAATGTTGTCACGCTTTAAAACATCACAAAAGAAACATCTGGGATGTGCTGTTCCAATGGCAATGGGTCCACCTGAGTCACTTGACTCTTACTTGGATAGGAAATCTTCGTTGTCCAAATATTTTTTGCAAGCCTTTTAATTCGCTTTTATGGGCCGGGTTCCAGCTAGTTTAATTATAAAGTCATTATAACTTGCATGGTGAAGCTCTTCAATTGTTTCCGTCTTAGTTTTATGAAAGCCTTCTATTAATTTCATTTGTTGCCACCTAAACAAGTATGGAAGAATATACGTAAACTTGGTATACATACTGGGCCTGCAAATGCTAGCGACCTTAACCTCGACACCGAGCTTATGAATCAATCATTTATCCAACCGTTAATGCCCTTAGATACTAATCTAGAACAGAGAGCTGCACTCTCGTTTGAAGGCTTCAGCTTTAGATGTGTGGATGCGGCCGAAGTGCTTGCATCGCTAAATTCTGTTCGTTCAAATGCCACTGGTATTGATGGTGTTGAACCTCAATTTTTCAAGCTTATCATACCATATGTGATCGATGCAGTTACTCACATATTCAATTGCTGCCTAACCTATTCTGTATTTCCCTGTGCATGGAAGAAAGCGTTCATTGTCATCATCATCATCATTGCGCTGCTTTAATCCCTCATGGGACATAGGGCGGAAACAGTTGCCCTCCAGCGGACTCTGTTTTGCGCGACAGCTCTCAGCTCCGACCAGGATCTCCCAGTTGTTGCGGCTTCTGCTAGTAGGGTTCTCCTCCACGTTGTTCTAGGTCGTCCTACTCGACGGGATCCTTGCGGATTCCAGTCAAGGGCCTGTTTGGCTAGATTTTCGTTTTCGCGTCGCAAAGTGTGGCCAACCCAATTCCATTTCCTTCGCCTGATTTGGTCGTCTATCCTTTCTTGGCCGGCACGGCGCCATAGTTCTTTGTTTGAAATTCTATCTTGCCAGGGGATTTTTAGGATACGACGAAGGCATCTGTTGATGAAGACTTGTAGGCGCCCTGTGATGAATTGGGTGACTTTCCATGTTTCGCAACCGTACAAAAGTACTGCCTTCACGTTGGAGTTGAACAGCCGCAATTTGGTGTTAGTTGAGATCTCCGTTGATCTCCATATGCGGAACAGGCATGCATATGCGCCTCGTGCTTTATTTATTCTGGAACTGACATCTTCTGCACCGCCATTTTCGGTAATACTACCGAGGTAGCAGAATTTATCGACCAGTTCCACGTCACGGTTATTCAGCGCAGTCCGTTCAATGGTGTTTCTTCTTTAGTTTTACTTGGATTTAGCCTTAAGCCTGCTGGACTACTTTCTGTTGCTAAATTGTTAATCATGTTTTTGAGCTCCTGGTGTCTGTGGGCCAGCAAAAAGCGTTCATTGTGCCAATACCTAAAAAAACCTCTCCCTCTGACATATCTGACTTCAGGCCAATTAGTATCTTATCCTACCTGTCCAAGGTTCTGGAGAGAATTATGTATGATCAGATTCAATCCTTTCTTGTTGAACGTAATTTACTGTGTGAATGGCAATCTGGCCTTAGGCGATTTCATAGTTGTGAGACTGCACTGCTGAAGGTCACCACGGATATTCGAGCTAAGTTGGATAATAACGAGACCGCGGTGTTGGTTCTGCTTGATTTCTCAAAAGCCTTTGACACCGTTAATCATAAACTCTTGCTGTATAAACTTCCTGCTCTCTTCCATTTCTCGTCTTCTGCTATCTCCCTCCTCTCCTCATTCCTCTCCAACAGGTCTCAGTGCATCAAGTTCAATGACAAGTACTCATCTTTTCTTCCTGTGCCTTCAGGAGTACCGCAGGGCTCTGTTCTCGGACCTTTGCTCTACACATTATTCACGAATGATGTCTACTGTCATCCGGAACTGTTGTTTTCACTTCTTTGCTGATGATACGCAACTATATACCTCATCTTCATCTGATAAGCTAGGTGAATGCATTAAAAGAGTGACTGATGACTTGCGCAGTATCTCAAGCTGGGCGTCTAATAACTATCTTCGACTCAATCCTATCAAGTCCGTGGCACTATTTATCAGCCGTCGCTCAGTTAATGCCCATGAGCTAAATACTATCACGATTGATGATACTCCTCTACGTATTTTGAATAAAGCTACGAATTTGGGTATTGTGGTGAACTCAACGTTGACTTGTTGCGATCACGTCTCGCTGATCCTTAGTAAAGTTTATAGTTGCCTTCGAAGGCTATGGTTATTTGGTAAACTCCTACCTCAACAGTCACGCCTAAGACTGGTAAAGAGCCTCATCATGCCGCATTTTTTGTACGGCATCTCGAGTTATATTGCCTTGGATGCCATTTGCAGGCGTCGCGTCGTCTGAATGTGGCATTTAATGACTGCATTAGATTCTGTTTTGGCTTACGACGAAATGCCCATGTTTCGACTTATCGCAAATTTCTCATCCCCTGCGAGTTCTTGTCTTACCTTGACATACATGCATTATGTTTACTCTACAAGGTACATTTTACCAGTAATCCCAAGTACTTGACTAATTTTATAGTACCGTTACAGTCACGTCACCTGTTAAGCTTCCGTATACCTTCATACAAGAGCAGAATTGGTGGTCGATCCTACTTCTGGCACTCAATCAGACTGTGGAATAATTTGCCTCCCTCTATAAGGGGAGCCTCTTCAGCGGCGGTTTTCAGGAGCAAACTTTTAAAGTATTTTTCTGTTGGTTAAGTTTAATATTTATTTTTTTTTTAATTTCGTGTCTGTTGTCTTCTCGCGAGTGGTCAAATTCATATTTAGTTTTATTTAGTTTTAATTAGTTTCGTATAACATTGCAATAGTTTTCTTTCTTTTTATTTGCATTTTCCTGTCTTTTTTCTCTCTTTTTTTTCCTACTTTTCTAGTTTGTAATATTGTACTCTAAAAGATTTGTATCTTGTGTGTACTTACCAAATAAATAAATAATTGTATAATTGTAATATGCCCCATGACGGATTAAAGGGGAATAATAATAAAAAGAAGAAGCTCTCCTAAGGTGGGATATTATAGGTATCATTAAAACAATATTTTTTTTTTGTAAATTTGTTGATCATTTGCATTAATAACATCTCATATAGGTTGTTTTCCATTTCATTTTCATATGTGCTATATATTCATAATTTCTTTTTTTTTTTTTTAATTTTATAATCGATTACCACTATCAATTCCCAGAAATATTCATTAATTTTTTTTATATCTGTTGTAATATTTTTTTTATTTCTTAATCTCACATGGCTTTTGGTATTTTTTCATATAAACTAGAATTATAAGAAATTTGGTTTTTTGGTTTTTTTTTTGGAAAACATTTTCATTACTTGTTTTTTTTTGTTTTTTTTTTTGGTTTTTTATAATCAAAAATGAACGAGTAGATAAATTTCTAACGCAAAAAACATACACAACAAATAAGTAATATTGAAAAATGGGTAAAAAAAGTAAATAATAATGATTCCTAAATACGGTCCTTTTTTTCTAAATGTATGTATGTATATAACAACATTAAAGTTTTATGAGAACTTTGATATATATTTCTTTTTTTTTTGGTTTTTTCTTATGTATTGGTTTATATATCATATATATATATAATTATTATTAAATATTTATTTATCAATCAAAAATGATTTTTTCTTTTATAATCTCAATATACAAATTATTCGTCAATGTGACGAAACATTGTCTGTCAGTACCGCATATCGACAACAGACTTGCTTAAATTGAATTGAATTTTGCTTCATATTAATTTATTTTTTTTTTCATCATTATTTATTTAATTGAAACAGTTTTCCGCAGTTTTTTTGTTTTTTTTTTGTGTGTAATCTGCAAAATTTCAATTGTTCAATTAAATTTTTTCAATTTCTTAATAAATTTAGCTATATAAAAGTCCACTTTTTAATTAAATAAGTTCTCGTGTATTTTGAGAATTTTACAAACTAATTTTTTCATTTTTTTCTTAAATCAATAATTTTACAAATTGCAATAAAAACTAAAATATAATAATACATAATAATAAAAAAAACTTAATTCGTTTATTCTCTCTCTCTTTTTTCCGGGATTATAATTCACGCTCTTTGAATATTAATTTTTATTTATTTTTTAATTTTTTTTTTGCTCTTTTCCTCCTTAACAGAGGCCCCTGTGCTGACAGTCGTAATTTTATTGGAAACGATAATTTTTTCAACTTAAACGACTTGCCACGCCACCTGACTCTCAGCACACTAACTAAAAAACGAGACGACAGCGACATATACATTAGGGGGGATTGAAAAAAGCAAATTTTTCATGATGCTTTTGGGGTAGAGCGGAACAGTTGCCTCTATTCATAAATTCAAAAATTGACAAAAACAGTGTTGTTTCATTATACTTTTAGATATAAATATGATTTATTAACAATTATTTTTTTAGCAGCAGATTTTCCAGTCTATCATTATTATTAACCACTAATTATTGACCACTGAAACTGCATAATGGCGCGACTATATATTGGGCGCCATTTATGCGAGGTATTGCCCCCTCAGACAGAAGCCCGGAAAAGCCTGACTAAGAGCGCAATCCCAAACATAAAACAAATCGGGACTCCTATCCTGCCCAACCGCCGATCCTAATGTTAGGGGGATATGCTGCCGTCAAATACCTCGATGATCAATAATGAAATGTGGCCGCAATGAATGTGCCTCTTCTTCCTTATATATTCCGTACTCCTTCGATATTCTGTGGGTATTATCGCTTAATAGTGGGCTATTTACCTTTCCTACACCGCCAACATCGCGCGGTGTCTGAGTCCAAGCCAAGTGACCACAAATGTGAATCCACACGGCAGCCAATCACTTCCGTGTTGATATTATGCAATTCTTGTACTCTCTTGAGACAAAGTGACGATCTCAGTTGAACAACAGATGGGAAATCCAACGTATAACAGAATAGCACCAAATAGTCTCCTTCGAAATTTGCCGCTAGATGTGCAATGACCGCCTTGCTACATATACGATGACAGTCCATTTTGTCTGCACGCCGCGAATTGCCAGTAAATGAGAAGCAGGGTTCTTTGTCACTGGTTTCTCGACCCCTTTTTGTTGGTTTTTTTGGAAGATTTCTTTGTAGTTTCTTGATGGTAATTAGTTTGGGAGCTAACACAGTAGCCGCCCCTATTTGTTTCGTCACAATCGATATTACACCCGGACAACAATTTTTTGTACCAATTTTTCCGAGCGAAGGAAATTTTCTTTCTGTCTTCCCAAAAACTGACTCATAAAACTCTGACTGAACTCGGACGGACAAAAAAACTTTCGAAAACTGACTGAAAAAACTTTCGAAAACTGACCGACTCAAACTCTCCCAACTGACTCTAAAAACTGACTGCAAAATTTTCCTTTCCTATTTTTGTTTTTATTTTCCTCGCCTACTTTTCGGTTCCGAACAACTTCTAAATTTCATTCCCGACAGTGATTTTCAGTCAAATAGTTATTTAGGGATTTCGTGCAAAACTGACCGTTACACCACTAAATAAATAACTTCAATTGCCGGAAGGAATTCAAGGGCCCCTTTAAGGAACCGACATTTCTTGCAAGAAACCAAAAAAACTCCAAGCACGTGCTGAAAGGAAGACGAAAGAATTCCTTCGTAGTTTTAAATCTACTGCGTCCTGCTCATCGCAGCCTGATGGTGATGAGCCCTCATCAACATCAACGTTCTTAGAAGATTATGAGGCAATGGATTAGGATAAGGAACTTGAACCTGATGACTACGACTACAACTAAAATCCCGGACCGTCGACCCGATCCCGACAAATACCGCCTTAATAAGCCAATGATTTGGGGTATCGCTTCAAGCCACGGCTGCCATAGATTCTAGCGTTCTGCATGACGTAAGATTAGTCTCTGGATCGGATACATCTTTAGTGATTGATAAGAACAAAATTGCTCGAGAAAGGTATCGAACCATGCAAGAGCTTAAAAGTGAGAATTCGGACATTGACAATGATCATTTAACAACAGGGCCTGTACTCCCGAAGACGAGACGATGACGAAACGAAACGAAATAGCGAGACGAGACGAAAATATATTTTCTACTCCTGGAGACGATAATCTCGTATTGCCTTGCGTTTGGACCTATTATGCAAAACAAATTAAAACTATCAAAATAATTAACAATCTCAACATACAATCTAACAACCACTAACGTCTAAACGAAGACGATTGCAAATGTGACGACGAAAACGAGACGATATCGTCTTCCAAGGTAGCATTTTGACCAAACTGTTTCGTTTCCGTTTCGTTTCATCTTCGGGAGTACAGGCCCAGGTCTTTACTTCGACGGCCGACATTGTCAACAAAAAAGGAGGATGGCAAATACTACCAAGGAACAATTTTAGAGGAACACTATTCCTTGGTGAAAGAACCAGGATCTAGCTACGTATTGGTCATGTTACACCAGCTTCAGGATCAAGTCTGGCCATTGCTGAGAATATTACGACTATATCACAGCAGAAGTGCCCCGAGGTTTCAACCATATTATTGTTCTAGGGTGTGATGGAACAGTCGTAAATACTGAAATTCACAATGGGTTACTGCGTCGTCTTGAACTGAAGACCGGAAGAGCTGTGCAATGGGCTGTTTGTCAACTACATTTCAACGAATTGCCTCTCCGCCACTTGTTCCAGTCCCTCGATGGTCCCACCTCCGGACACACTTCCTACACTGGTTGCATTGGAAAATCGCTGAATGCGTGGGAACTGCTTCCAGTGGTAACATTTGAGCCAGTTAACTGCACCTTGCCATCAGATGATATATCTGACTTTGAGAAAGGACCAGAAATATCTGAGGGATATTGCTCTCGCCGTTAGCTCAGGGATGTGTCCTCCAGGTCTTGCTAAGCGCGATACAGGTCCCCTAAACATGTCAAGACTGTCACCCTTATTCCACACTCCATCGGAAGACTTCTACGACGTAAACTTTACGCTACGACGTAACATATTCTGATATTCTGCACCACGAACGGTCCGCGTTAAAGCATTGCCTTATTGGAGCCTTCTCGATTTACTCCGAAAAACAGCTGTTAAATGTCAAAACAATTTTTTTCGAACTCTTTGGTGTTTGGTGTTTTTAAGTTCGTCGGAGTTTAGAATAACAAAAAGTTCCGAAAAAAAGATTCGGAGTGCGGAATGTCATATTCGGGATTCGGAGAAAAAATATCATTACGTCGGAGTGTGGAATAAGGGTGTGTATGTTTCCACCACGGAACCATCAAACAACTTACGTACCATAGTAGAGCTCGTAATCAGGGTGTATGTGCTATCTTGGTTCCGCATCAAAATCCATCATTCAATTAAGGATGGAGCCCGGCATCTTTCCCATTTCACTCAGTCATCCAGATACTTGAATCAAGTTAACCGCAACGTTATCGACCCAGTGATTTCTCGGAATGCTTACTTCCCATCCCCAGAAAACATTCTGCTCGCGATGCTGACTGATAAGAGAACATCAGAGCCCTTGGCATTCGAAGAGTCATAAAAGCACGAAAATCAGGGGCCAGTTCACGCAATTCGACACTCGACGTCGACATCGACGCTTTATGAAAACGACATTAATTTCTACGACGTTGAATTTGGGTTCACGTAAGTCGACGTGTCGAATGTCGTTTTCCCAAAATAATTTCTCCTAAAGGTATGCAAAATCCAATGAAACCGCTGCACTTTTCACATTATCCACAAGGGGGACAAGTTGCAAATAATACTAAAACTTCAATAATGTGAGTAATTAAATTAATTAATTAAACAAATTCATAATAATATTGGAAAATCTCAACTCTGAATTTATTTTTGTACATCTAACTCTTCTTGGAGTAGTTATAATTGTTATTTTTCAACTTATAGTTTTTCTTTTTCTATTGCATTTTGCTCGTTCAGAAATGTAAAAAGTTTTGTGTAAAATTATTTCTGCTCTGCTCTAATTGGCACCACAACTCGTTTTTAATACAACAATATAAATGACTTCGACGCCAAAATTGGCGTCGAGAAGATTAACGACACTTTTAAAACGACAAACATAAAACGTCGACTTGCGTGAACCCAAAACGACATTTAACGCGTCGTTTTCAGTCGACGTCGAATTGCGTGAACTGGCCCCAGAGGTGAGATGGTTGGACACGTTGGGATTAGAAAGTTCAATTTTCCAAAAATAAACTACGAAGCAAACGACTACATCTAACTAATAGACTGGTCGTCCAGCAGAAGTAACTCCACCACCAATACTGAATGATGTAACTACAGAAGATTTGAAAAGTATGCTGAAAGGACCAATACCAATTGAGTGGACTTTTACAAAGTTCCCATGCCACACACACAAGCTGTGGAAAGGACAGTAAAATTGGTTACGGAGGCCTCAAAGAAAGTGTGTGGTCATAACAAACGGGACCGATTTTACTAATTTTTTTTTAAATTTCACGTCCCTTGCCAGAACAGAAGACATTATCCTAGGGTGGTGAAATTTTGAACAGAAGTTACTTATGTATAGTTTAGTTATTTTCCGCACTACCCCAAAACCATCATGAAAAATTTGCTTTTTTCAATCCCCCCTAATATACATGCGACTGTCATATGACTCGACTTTCAGCACAGGGGCCAGAAGCTCTGCTTTTTGTATTTTTTGTTATTTAATATTATTTATTTTTTATTTTATAATAGTTTTTTTTTTAATTATTAAATTGAATGCGACCAAAAAATGAAAATTATAACTCTGAAGGTTTGACTCCTGACACAAAATGGCACTCAAAACTCTTTTTTTATTTATTTATTTTTTTTTTTTTTGGTTTTTTTTATTATTGATTGCTTCTTTACGTATTTTCTTAATGCATTTTTATTAAAAAAGATTTTTTCTTTACTCCACTTAAATTGAGCAAAAATTAATAATTAATTAATTTATATCTTATTTATTTGATTACCACTACTGTTTCATCTCACATTTTTTTCGTAATTTTTGCATATATTTTTATAAAAACGTAGAAAAATAAAACATAATTTTAACAATGAATTGTTTTTTTTATTTATTTTAAGCCTAAGAAATTATGCTATTTCATTTCTGCTATTCTTCATTTTTTTATTTTTTATTTTTTTTTTTATTAAATATCGCCGTTTTTTGTGTGACAAGAATTTAATATGTTTAGATTAGATGGTAACTATTATAAAGCCCACAAAAATTTAATTTTTACATTATAAAATTTAAACCTAATTTAAGCTTTGTTTTTTTTTTTAAATAAATAATTATTGCGACT
Source organism: Thereva unica (assembly GCA_949987705.1). Lineage (NCBI taxonomy): Eukaryota > Metazoa > Arthropoda > Insecta > Diptera > Therevidae > Thereva > Thereva unica. The sequence continues at coordinate 21,398,678 of OX465285.1, read as the reverse complement.
AAGCGGATTAAGTAACAAAGGAAGCACCACAATATTTTTGTATGTTTTAACATATAATACTATTTGAACACAATGTAAGTTACCGCATTTTTTGAAATGCATTTGCTATAGAACTATGACTTTCGTTAAATAGAAAGTACGAACGAAACGATTCGTTAAAATTTTTATTATTAGTACGATACGTACCAGATTTTACTAGATCACATCAAGCACGGAAATATTTCTATGCTAAATTTATGATAAACATAAATTTAAAACTTCAAAAGATTCAACTAGATTATTACGTTGTTAGTTGGATGCTTTTTCATCATCGTTCTTGTGTCGAGAGTATAGCCACCAGTTACCACTAGATTATTATGACTAGGTGATTACACGGTTCGTGGGATCGAACGAACGTTTAAATCTCGAATGGAAGAAGTTGAGGTGGCGATTTTTATCATTACCATCTTCCCCTTTACGCACAAAATTCGAAAGAAACGTACGTTCTTACGAACAGAGTAATCATTGTCTATCATCTGACGAGGTTAAATAACAAAACATCATCCAAAACATTTGCCTGACACTCCGATTTACCTCGATGTCAAAACTGACAATTTGCAAATACATAAATTGATGATGGAGTATTAAATTGTTGTAATCCCTTCATGGAAGAGAAGCATTCAAAATAAAAGTCCAGGCCAAAGACATACGAAAAAGATATTAAGGAAGAAAATACGGTACTACTACTTCTGAAATGGAATTAGAGCAATTAAACAAAGCTACAGTAATAAGATGCTAGGAGTTTCTACAAAACCCTCTAGTACGAAATTCGATCGATCGAGAATTGTAAGCTGATTCGATTGTGAAAAAGATGTGACAGTATGGCCGCATTCGAAAATTCAGCCAGCTGTGCAGAATTGGCGATATCGCAGTGAACGTTGCCAACTTAGTGATTTTATCACTAGAACTCGTGGCTTAGTCTTGCTTTTAGTGGGGAAAAATCGTATCTAGTGTCTAGTGGGTTTTTAGTGGTAAGAGGACAGTATACAAAATTAATCTTGGCCATATTCACTACACTAAACCATAATATGACAACAAACTGACCAAATAAGCTTCCAAGAATTAATGAACCAAATTATAACTGAACTTAAACCACAGACTATTTAGAAGATATTATATGACATAGTCGGAATTTTAAGGAAGGGTTAGAGATACTGGCAGGCCAAAGCTGATGAATAGTGGCTTCAAATGCATCTTCTAAAGTGGAATAAACCAAAAATACCAACAAATTTCCATATGAAGTTCTGCATTACTAATTACTAATTTTGTCACATTCGAACACCGATGTTGAAAGGCTTTAGCAGCATGAACATTGTCAAGAATAAGTTAAAACCTAACATCAGGTTTCACCCTTTATATTAACGTCGTTCATGCCAAGGTGCAATACCTAGTAGGAATCTTAGTTCGAAGAATAGAAAAAGCATGTGATAGGTTAAAGGAAGTTTAGGGTGGCGGTGAACCTCGAGTTTGAACTCTTGATGTTGTATGAGTTTGGAAGCAACCGGTGGGGGTAGCGGAAGATATTCTTGCTGGAGTCTTATGCTTCCTGAAAACGGTGGATCCCGCTAACCAGCTGAAAAGGGCACTGACGCTGGCAGTGCGAGATTATCAGGAGCGCGTTCAAAAACCTTACTATAGTAAACCACGAGGTAAGCTGTGGTTAAGCTACATAACTTCACTTAACCGCGAAAGTTTATGTTTAACCATGGAGGTTTTTGAACGCATCGTGGTTAACTACGAGGTAAAGAAAATTTAAAATTTTTTTCCATAAAATAGTGTCGGCTATTTGCTTCAACTATTTCCAATAATTATTTATTTAAAATTATCTCACAAATCCCACTTTGATTTGTTCATTATTAACCTTAAAACAATTGTCAAAAAATTGTTTTTATTCTTCTTCTTCTTAACTATCGCTAACCATGCTCCCGAGCATGGTTAAAATTTAACTACACCATGGTTAACCACGGGAGTTTTTGAACGCCAAAAAGTTATGCTCGTGGTTATGTTGTAGTTAACCACGGAGTTTTTGAACGACAAAAGTTTACCATAGTTAACCATGGTTAACCATAGTAAGGTTTTTGAACGCGCTCCAGGTGGAACAAGGAGGTGTGTCGCGCGGTAGGTGAGCACCCAACCTTAGTAGAACTTTGGAACCCCAATTAACCAGTTAAATCGGTAAGATGCGTTATTAGCGCCGTGAATACCTTTAGAGTGCCGGCTAATACCCCCGGCTTCACCTACATCAGTTCAATCATATTCAGTTCAATCCACATAAGTGGCTTCACCGGCTAAAGTCCAGTTCATGTTCAGTTCGTGCTGGAAATGGTTGTTACTTTTTCGCCAGAATTTAGAAATGCAAAAGCTCATTGGAATAGTATCCCATTATTTCAGTTGATTACTCTCTTTTGAGTGAGTTTTTACGTTTAACTTCAGTTCGAGCCCAATTGGGCGAACTGAGGTCTGCTTTATCTGCTTTTATGTGAACTGAGGTTATTTTCAGTTCACCAATTTGCTCGAACTTGCGCAGTTCGGCCGGTGAAGATATGGTATAATGATATCTGATCAAAGCAATACTACACTGATTCTATCTAAATATTGATATTTTATAGCATTTAGTGGTCACTATTTTTTTTTAATTAGTGAACAATAATAAACAGCGCCTTTCAAATATTAAGTTTGAGAAACTGTGGATTTAGTGGAATATCTAGTTAATTTTGGCTTAGAGGAAAATATTTTAGTGGTTTTCTGGGGGTTTTAAAAGTCGATTCTAGTAGTCTCTCTCTCAGGTTTGATTTTGCTTGAGATTGAGCAGCGGTGTGATTTTTTAAATCATATGGCTGGCTGAGGCCGAATGCAGCCTACGCGACCCAGTCTAAACGAACAAAAAGTACTGCCACAGAACTAAGAGTTTTCTGTCAAGTTTCTGTGTTAATGAATTGCTTGGGAAGAAATTTAAATGTTAATGTAAAAATTGCGCCGCATATAGTTCAAAACAGTGGAAAAAATATTTATTTCAAAATCTTCAAAATCTCATTGAGAGTTCGTATCTGTCTCAGGTCCCTTCAGAGAATCCCTAAAAATTTCAACACCAACCCGATATAAAAATTCCTCTTGTTTCTTTCTACAGGAAATATTCAATCGGAACAACGTTAAGTAAGTTAGTTAAGAGTAACTCGGCCCTTCGTGACTATTGGAATTGTTTTCGATTCCGTCGTCATTACTACATTCTACAAAGGGAAAGGTTAATAATTGAAGAAGAAAAGTGTTGGATTGAAAATAATGAAAATTTTAATACCGGCACTAATTTATTCCCAGCAACAGAAATTACATATCGGGACATATTGTGAACGAAGAAAGAATTAAACCCGGAAAAGACAAAGTGAGTCCAATATAGAACTTTACAGTTCCTGTAAATTTAGTGGAGTTACGAAGATTTTTAGGACTTATGGAGTTTTTCCGTAAATTTGTACTCAATTATTGCTGTACCGTTGATTAATCTATTAAAGAAGCAAAACAAATTTCGATGGGATGTGGAACATGAGGATGCATTTAAAAACTTGAAGATTATTTTGTGTGATTATCCTGCCCTTGCTATTTACAATATTATCATTCCCAACATCACTCCGATGCCAGTAACGTCGGCTCAGCGGTTTGTTGGCTTGCTGCAATTTGATGATGAGAAAACTTAGTCCGCTCTCACATACTTCAGTAGAAAATGTTCCGAAATGGTGAAGAAATACCACAGTCCCGAGCTGGAATTGCTCGATATTATAGAATCAGATTTTATGTTCGGGCAAGCCAGTGAAAGTAATAACAGATTGTTCTGCCGTTTCGACGGTGAAAGCAAAGACTGAATTGAATGCACTGCTTGTTTTCGTTTGGCGTTGGAAGAGTTGTAGTCCAATCAATCTGGAGAATTTCCGTAGATTGATTGGACTATTGTGCTTAATAAAAGTTCGTAGGATAATGGCGGGAATTAATAACATACTAGTAATAATAACCAAGAAATAATAGGAACTGGTTGAGGTTCATGTAAACAGGTCCCCCTTAGTCCTTTATAAAAGGCAGTAGCAGTCCTAGTAAATATATTCAGCGCCGGGAATAGACCAAGTTACCGTCGAGATGATCAATCGGCAAAATATTTACGAAAATCATTCAATCGAAGCTACATCGAGAGCAAATGAGCCGGAAAGAACAAGCGGGATTTAGATCACATCGAGGATGCATTGATCAAATATCCGCACTCCGTCAGCTAATGGAAGAATGAATTCTAACTGTCGTCGTTTTCATCGATTTCAAATCGGCTTTCGATTGCATCGATTGAAACAGCTTGTGGGGAGTCTTGGAAACCGAACACGTGCCATTGAGAATCATCCAACTTCTTCAAGCGTCGTACGATAGCTCAACCAGCAGCGTTCGTATTCGAAGGGACTTATCCGAGGAGTTGCCAAACGGGTGTCCGACAGGGAGACGTCACTTCACCACGTTAAAAATCAATGCGGAAAAGACCAAAGTGCGGACAGATCGAAAGCCAATGTTCACCTCGATGGAACCCAAATCGAACAGGTTACGATGTTCAAATATTTGGGATCATTGGTTGAGAAAACGAAAGTGGCATCGACGGCCGACAATCACAGCCGCATTGGCCAGCAACATTCGCCTCGCTCAAGTGGTGCATATGGAAACGAACAAATATTACCATAAAACGCCTTTAGCGTATCTTGATCGTTCCAAATCTTCTTTGGAGGATATAGCTTGAAAAATGATGAATCTACGACCCGAGCCCACTAAAATTCCTTGATTTGTAGAACTACCCATATACGAAGGCTTCGTGCAAGAAATTGGAGAGAACTAGAAAGACGTAGAGACGATTAGAAGAAGGGACTTTCTTTGAGAGGCACCTATATAAGGAGAGAACAATATGCTCTAAGTTTTTTTGCTGTTATATCTGGGATTTTCATATTGATTACTTAACAAAAACCGATGCCATCTTTATTAAACAAAACCATTAAAAAGCATTATACATATCTAAAATGATATTGTGGTGCTGTAAAGATCTAAATTAAATATTATATGAACTTATAAAGCTTAAACATAAAATAAAAACCTCTACAGTGCAATTATTTTTTTATTTTTGAGGATTTTTGGATTAATTTTAATGGAATCTCTTTGATAAATAGTAAATGTATTGTAGTTACTATTAAATAGAAAAAACAGGTAAAAATCTGTAAGGAATTAGAATTTACACAGCCTTTTCGCATAAAGCAGCCATAAGTATCTTGTGCGGGTCTTTAAATAGTTCTTTTTTTATTTTTTTAATAGGAAATAAAACATTTTATTTATTTTTATTTTTTTCATTTTTTTCACAAATTGACGGCTAATTTCACTAGCTTGGTAACACACTTGGGTTTTTCTATTATGTATCTCTTTCCTAAAAAAAACACTTATTTTCGGAAAGATATTGCATAGATTCCATTTTTGAATATTCAGAAATTTTTTTTTTGATTCAATTTAAATTCGATATGGGCTTAGACCTGACTTTTTGAGGAAATATGAATGTCTTTCCAAAAGTAATCCGACATATATATAAATATAAGTGCCTTGAATATGCACCTGCATTTACATTTATACTTTATATATATTATAATAATATATATTTGAATATATATATATGTACATATATATCTATCTAATATGAATATATATGTATATATATTTATTTTGCACAAATTTATCTGTGTTCAATAATAATGTGCGTTGTTGTTTTTCGTAGAATTTTTTTTTTGTTTTTAAAATTTAGCGTATATTTTAAACATATACGTTTAATTTCAATATAATATTTTATATAATGCCCATCTACATATAGATGATTTTAAGATAGTATAAATTATTTATTTATTTATTTTTTTTTAGTATTCATTTAAATATATCATTTTTTTTATATTTTTTCTCTTTACACAGATTTGTGCTCTGAAAACTTTAAAAAAAAACACAAAAATTTCAAAAATATGAAAAATATTTTTTCTTTATTTTTTTTTTATTTTTTTATATTCTGTGTTCTACGTTGCTCGCCTCTAATAATAATTAGTCATAAATCGTTTATCTTTATTAAAATATCTCACAAAAATATTTAATTGTGGTTTGACATATTGAAATTCATCATTTATTTATTTTTTTTTTGTGTTTTTTTCTTAGTTTTAGGAACAATCCATATTTTTAAAAAAAGTGCGCTGTTTTTTTTTTATTTTTTTTTTAAGAATAAACTTTCGATTTCAATTCAAAAGACATATTTTTTTTACGTTAGATTACAAATATTCGGCAGTTTTTTAATTTCAATCATTTTATAAATTTAAATACTTTTCCCATATATTTTTCCATTCAGTTTTATTTTTTTATTTATTTATTATTTATTTATTATTATTTTTTTGATGTTTGCTTATCAATTTTATTGAACTATTATGTGAGGAGCAGATAACAGAACAGTAACTGTGGCAATAATTGTAAACAGGGTAAAAACGATTAAACAAAACCTGAAATATATATTTAACAATTTTATAAGAATGCAATTTTTTATAAACAATGAATATGCAATTTCGAAAAGGGCAATGTCGGAAAATTTTGATTTTACAGGAAATGAAAAAAAAAAATAATAATAATAATTTCTAAAGAAGTATACAGTTTTTTCACATTAAATTCACCCATTTGCGAATCAAATGAATTCTTTTGCAAATTAAATTCACCTTTTTACAATTAAAATTCACTTTCTTGCAAATCAAGTTCACCTTTTTGCAAATTAAATTCATCCTTTTGCAAATGAAATTCACCCTTTTGAAAATTAAATACTTCTACATTATATGTTACTAACTGGAACCCAATAAGCCATTAGCCAATAGTATGGCGTGCGCCAAAACAATTGGGAATCTTATGGTGCATCCACACTACACGGACTTAGGTCATACGCGCTTTTGCCTCTTTTTTTATATGGAGTTTAATGGCTTTTTTTGTGATAATTTTTAATAGCAAAGGCAGTACGACCAAATTGCACGGACAAAAGATTGTGCTTAAAAGGGTACATTTTACGTCTACACAATACGGGCTTTTCAGAAACGCGTACATCCTTGCAATTGAAAATTGATTTGTTTTCTCAATTTACTCACGATTGAGAAAATTAAAAGTTCATGCGCGCTTTTGTCTGAGGCCGTACGGCGAAAAGCGCGTGAGATCCGCGTAGTGTGGACGGCCCATTAAAATCGCTTTTCCATTGGCAGTGAAAGTCCCAAATCCCACAACGAAAGTTCATCCGAAAAGAAACTCGTCGAGTAGTGAGTATCAATGTTACCGTAAGAAGAATTTTGAGAGAAGTAAAATCTACTACCTTTTTGAAAAAAGAGGTAGCATATTTATTTTTTTATTTTAAATCAATTTTAAAATATATTCATACATTCATTTTCCAAATTCAGGCCAAAAACACTCAAGGATTGGCCTAGTGATTTGTTGATCTTCATGGTGAGTGCAAACGAATCGGAAATTGAATTGCAAAAATTCGGCGGAAACAAAATCAATCCGTTCGATTCGTCGACAAGAACACGGAAATTACTAATACTCAGCAATTGCTTAGAGAAATCTTCGGCAGATAGATCGTTTAGCAATGCAACTCGTATGTTTGTCATCAGCTGTCGTTTCTTCATAAAGCGGTAAAGAGTCGATGATTTGAGGCAAGCACATTGAATAACAAATTGCCGCACATGAGGTAACACATGTCTTCGATCAAAAGCAAAGCCTGGTTATATATTTCGTCATTCACCTCGAGATCGGGATTCCCCGAGCTGAAACGAATTCGGTGTAAAATGTTTTCTATCCTTGTACTTGTTCCACAATTCACGTGGATTCGATGAGAACATGGAGATGCAGAAACAATTTCTTCAGCGATTATCATGCCCCAACGAGTATCGTTTTCAAGCAAATTAAGCTGTTGCAGGACGACATGCTGGGCACATCTCACAGTTCGAAGTAATTCAAATGCATTCGTCATTCTTCGGATGAACTGTGTAAACGCGACCAAGTGCATCAGTAGACCGCCCATCCGATGGTGATCAGGAACCGCATCGCCTTGCTTTCGACGTTGAAATTTCTTCGATGAAGCGTTCCAAGTATAATAACGCGGCATCTCAGAGTACAAGAAAGTTCGTGCAAACGGATCGCTTTCGCGAAACGAAAAGAAACTGGTCAAAGTTGTCGCTGGAGGTGTTTCAGCACGTTGTGTAACATTCGATGCGTTGAAATAAGCTCGTTCACCATTCTCCAGATGCACTCCCAAATGTACAAATGGGATGACGCTCATGAATGGGGAATGATAATTCTACACCAAATCGCCCACATTGGAACTCATATGTATATTGTGATATCATCAAAATAGCCGTTCCGTACAAAATGCATGAGAAATTGAATTTTCTTCATACATTTTTTTTTTCGTAAAATGTCCGATGTTTTAAAAGTTATTCTGTTATTTTGAACAGAAACAATCCAACAAATCAAAAATCATAAAAATCGGTCCAGCCATTCTTGAGTTATAAATGGTGTAACTAACCCGAGTTTGTTTTTGATTAAGAGTATTCATTTTATTGCCTTATTTACATCGAGTTGCCATAACGAGCCTCAAGCTATGTTTTCGCTGAAATAATAATGGGTAGCTAGTTCAGTTAATGTAAACAAAATCTGACTAGTTGATAGTCGGCAAACCCTCAACAGTCACTGACCCCAGATTTCGCTACGCTCACGAACACAGATTTTATACGTGAGGGACTTTCCTGTAGTTCCTTATTCTAAGGTTGCGATCGACTTATGAATAAAAAACATTAGAATTATCGAAAAAATGTAGTAGAATGATAACTTGATGTAGTAGTGTAGTAGACTATCATTATTTTCTAAAAAGGTAGTAAAACTACTACATATGTAGCAGAACGGTAACACTGAGTGAGTTATTCCATTCGTTCAAAAACGCGATTCACCCGATTATTTATAATTCCAATAACAATTCAACGGTCTCACTGCCACTCTTGTCGTGGTCAGATGGAGGGAATGTTGCTGCCCGTAAACGAATTCCGAAAGGAAAATTATAATGCACGTGCGCTTGTATTTTATTCATACGCGAAATGTTAATGTGTGTGTGTGAATTTGGCATTTCCAATTTAAAGGATCGGCTAACATACTTATTTCTTGCACTAAACTTGATTTTGGAAAAGACTTCCAAGATGGTCTGCAGCATTGGAGAATGTGGTGTTTGAAAAAGTAGAGTGTGTCGTTTCTTAACAACAAAATCTTACTAATATTATAAACGTGAATGTTTGTATGTATGTTTGTTACTCTTTCACGCAAAAACTACTGAATGGATTTTAATGAAACTTTACAATAATATAGCTCATATATCAGAATAACATATAGGCTATAATTTATAAAAAAAATCAAGATGGCCGCCGAAAACTCAAAATGGCCACGCAAATTGTGTTCCGATTTCAATGAAAGTTGGTATACAGAGGTTTTTAAGGTAGCTAATAACGAATTTGTTGTCAAAACTTATAAATTCAAAATGGCCGTGCCAATATGGCCGACGAATTTGCCAATTGTGTTCCGATTCCAATGAAAATCGAAATCTGGGGGATTTTAAGGTTGCAAATAACGAATTTATGATCAAAACTTATAAATTCAAAATGGCGGACGAATTTTTCCAATTGTATTCCGTTTCCAATGAAAGTGAATATCTAGGGGTTTTTAAGGTTGCAAATAACGAATCAAAACTTATAAATTCAAAATGGCCGCGCCAATATGGCCGACGAATTTTTCCAATTGTATTCCGATTGCAATGAAAATCGGTATCTGGGGGCTTTTAGGGCAAACAACGAATTTATGATCAAAGCTTATAAATTCAAAATTGCGGGTCCAATATGACGCACGAATTTTCCCAAGCCACATTCTGTAATGTAGTAAATTTCTAAAATTCCCTCTAACCAGTATAGAAACAGTAAAAACGGTAGAAAGAGTCGAAGTTTGCAAATTTGTGCGCCCCTACATTGTCATCACGAGGTTAAACGATGTCATCTATCGCTTCCAAAAAGTTCGATCGGAAAAAACGGGACCTGGAGGAAGCTGTGTTCGGGACGAATACTGAGTAAGAAGGGAGCAGTGTAACGGCTAACCGAAAAGAGAAAGTTAAAATTCCAATTCACCGAGAAGTTATATGTTTAGATGCATCTACTTGAATACATAACGCTGTTCTAATTGAATCACCGATAAGATTGGGAAGAGGCAATTTTTTCCAGATTTATTGTTTTTTCATTATACTTTTTTTCCTACCGCGTACAACGCACACATAATTTTTTTTTATTTAAAAGCCTTGCAACGCACACGGGTTTTTTGCTATAGGCTATAATTTATAAAGCTATTGAGTAAATAGGCCAAAATATAATAATATAAGTATCACGTAAATTGGAAAAAATTCGCCCATTCTGGCGTGCGCTGCAAAAAGCTTAAAAGTTACACGAATATAATGTATGATAAATTTCTATTTTGTTGTAAATTCTTTTAACTTTTTGTTTATATACAAATAAAATAACATCAAAAATGTTAAGATAGGTTTTACTCAAATCAGCAAATTTTGCGTTCCTTTTCTGCTCTGCTCACAAGTACTAAAAAGTAGAAAAGGAACACAGCTAATGTTGCCAACGTATTCTGAATATGATTGCCTAGGTGTCTGTTATGCACGTAGTACACAATTTTTCCGATAGGTGGTGCTCAACCTCGAATTTTAATAAATTTGAAGCATATTTTTTATAGGTAACTCTAAATTCTTTTATGTACCCATAACCATGCTTCATTATAACCATTTCCTATCCCGGAGTATGCCCACATAATTTTTTTTTATTAAAAGGCGTTGCAACGCACGCGGGTTTTTGCTAGTGTATAATACAGTAGTCCCTCCAACTGCGCGGTAGATACGTTCTACAAAAACAGCGCGCAAACCGAAACCGCGCACTTGGAATCCCACTTTGTACGAAGCAGATGTTAGACAATCAGGCCGGGATGGTTTCGAAAGAACGCTCTTTAATTTTACAAAAAACTCGCACTACGCATTATCGTTTTCTTCCTGCATGCTGCAAATTCCCTATTAAACATAATGCATACATAATAGTCCGGGATGTAGCGTTGTAATTTGGATGGTAATTTCTGATCACGTACTTTTTTTGTGATTGATTGTTTAGGTGGCGGCTGATAATAGAGACAAGAACCAGACACCCGATCATGGTGGGGGTAGCGGGAAGGAAATGTACATATTCTACGACCAGCCCCACCACTGATCACACAGCTGCGTTTAGATCAATTTACTACCCGAAAAGAATAATTTCCAAAAAGAAGCAATTGGCATGAAATGACCAGGTCACTTGCAACGCTACCGCCGGGACTATTTTTGTATTCTTTCTAATTGTAAGTCATCTACAAGTCATGCGTCATCTCGTTTGCATGGCCTTGAGCAAATGTACCAACTACTTCAACTACTTCATGTTATTTTTATGACATTTAAAAATTGGGCCTGCATACATTTTATCGACTCGTCGCTTGAACGACTCGTTTACGAGCCGAGAATGGCTCGCCAAAAAGTTAGTTCCCGAGTCGTCGCTTTAACGTCTCTTTTGAGTCGAGAATCACTCGCCAAAAACTTGAAATCAATAAGGAGCTCTTCTATTTAAAGTAGCGACTACGAGTCGACGTCAGGTCCTCAAAGCGATTTGCGGTTTCGATATCGGTCTGGTCATGAAGATTTCGCGATCCGTTTTCTATTAGATCTCGTGTCGTAGTGTTTGCAGAGCGTCTACTATATACTTGCTACCCATACACTTTTAGTCGCTTGGCTAACTACGCATTATAAACGAAATTTAATTCCGGTAAATCCCCGGTTATTTCATTCTAATTTTTGGGGATTCACAAAAAATTACAAAAAAAAGCGCAGCTACGAATTTTTCTCCACGCAGCCCGAAAATTTGGTATTACTTGACCGCGCAATTGCGAAATCGCACAATCGAATACCGCTCAGACAAAGGGATTACTGTAGATTATGGTGGACCGAAACTGGATTTACTAACATTATTATAGAAGTACTTAATTTTCAAAAGTGTGAATTTGATTTGCAAATGGGTCAATTTAATGTGAAAAAACTGTAATACATAGAAAATTTATTTTTGGGTTACATGAAGTCGACAGTAAAACAAATACTAGGTATGCGCCTTTTTCGAACATAATAGGTACAGGGAGGAATTTAGAACACATTGATAAGACAAAACTTATGTATTTGTGAAAATTTGCGAGATGTGACCTTTTCGAAATTGCTTATTCAAATATAAAGGATATTTTTTTACCTATCCACAACCATGGCAGCGAATTTCCAATCGCTTATCAATTCCGCTTCTTCGTCAGCTTTTTTCATTCTAGCAGTGATGAATTGTAATTCTTTAAGAATTAAATGTAAATCTTTATGATTACATCCCAAGGAGTTGTGGTGTTCTTCAACTGTTGTGGGTCTTCCAAAACTGCTGGATTTTTTAAATAAAAATATTTGAGATTAATTTTTTATGTACAAATTGAGATCGTTTCCCAAAACGAACATAAAAAATTAGAAAAGCAAGAGCAGTGCTGTCACTTAAACCGATGAAAGGGATTCATTGTGGTTATACTGTGAAACTTCATTCTATTTCAGTAACCAGTTAAGTTATTATTATTACTACATGTATTATTATAAGAGGCAGGAAGGCCTGAAGCCACAGCCGACCAAGTTATGCGCACAGGGGCATACATCCAAAAGGCGCTGAGACGTGAGGATATTTAAATTGAGTCAGTGATGTCTAGAGATTTGAAAAGTCTAAAAAGAGGACTATGTATTATGACAAAGACTGGCCTGTCTTGGTATCACAGGGACCAAAAGCATCTGACCGACTGCGGCTATGGAAGCCCTACTGAACCTCACTCCGCTACACCTAATGGTGAAAAAGAGACTTTGGCGGGGGCACTGCGTCTACTGGAGCTGTTCTCCTTAAAGCCAGGAGACCTGCGGCCGTATTTGGTTTCTCGAGTCGACATTGTCGTCTGTCGATAAATAAAAATTGGTATTTGGCGACACGATATCGTCTCTTTACGTGTCGATAAAGACGTTTGACGATTATTAAAAAGCTCAATTTATGCATGCAATAAACTTTTAACAATTGCTATTTTAATTAAATATACGTGAAGGGCAGCAAGGAGTTATACCACCCAATTTGATGGTTTCGTATGGCTGCGTTTAGCTGTCGATTTGGTCGTGAAACCAAATATGAAACTTAAAGAAAATCGGGAAGCTTTTTTTATCGAGTCGATCCATCGACTCGAGAAACCAAATACGGCCCCTGGATCATTTATCGATCCTCAAGGAGCTGAGCCTGGAGCTAATGATATCTTTGTCCGATACCATTCCTGCCACACTAGACTTTGACAAACCGTTTTCGACGATTATTCGAAGTAGGTCAGAGTGGCAACATGGCAGGCCTCTCTTTAGAGGAAGCACGGCCTTTTGGTACACGGACGGTTCCAAAGCCGATAAAGGGTAGGGCTGGGTGCTTATGGCCCAAGGAGAAAAATATCCATGGCTCTAGGCACTACCACCTCTGTTTTTCAGGCTGAGGTACTCGCCATCCAGGTGTGTGCTCAGACTTGTATTAATAGAGCTCCAAATAGCTCTAACATTGTTATTTTCTCGGACAGTCAAGCTGCACTACTGGCCATTAAATCACACAGGGTGTCATCAAAGACTGTCCTGGATTGTCTCCAATCTTTGAAATTCCTCAGCAGGAATAACAGTGTCACGCTGATGTGGATTTCGGGCCACGAAGGCAACATTGGTAATGAAATTGCCGACAGCCTGGCTAGAGTAGGCGCAAACTCATTGCCTATCGGTCCGGAACCATTCTGTAGCTTAGCAAGGTGCCACGTAAGAAGGCCATAATGATGTTACTTCATAGCTGGATAAGGACCCTGGGTGCTCGTCAAGCTAAAAGATTCATCCAAATCGATAAATCTAAAGCGGGCAAACTTTTAAATCTCAAGAGGTGGGAGCTAAAAATAATAACAGAGCTCCTGACGAGCCACTGTTCGCTTAACTACCACTGCGAGTGTGAGGCTACAGCGAGGAAAAGACTGAACCTCCTCTATCGTGACTTCGCTACTCCCAGGGAGATTTGGGACAGAAACCCTAAATACGTTTTAGGCTACCTTAGAAGCCTTAGCCTTGATGGTTTTTAAAGAAGGGGAACAACAAGAAATGAATGTCTTATGGTTCTGACCGGATTCTAGTAAGGATGAAAGTGCAGGTTATTCGCTGAAAATGTTTGAAGTTTTTAGGCATTCAGTTAAAACATGTCTGACTGTGAGGAGGGGCTAGAGAATTCGATCTTAGCCCTTATTTCCAATCTCGGGATTTCGAGATTATAAACAGATAATCCCAAGATCCTGAGATAGCCCCGGGATTTTGAATTGTAAGGAAACATTGCAAAATTATGTAAAAGCTGCGGTTTGACCCTTTTGGTCCACACGATCAACTTCCCAGTATGATGAACGTAGAACTAGTGAAACATTAACTAGTACCAGAACTGATGCCAAAGCAATCCTGAGAGAAGCTAGTTGACATAACTATATGCTATAATAGTGGTAAATCTACAAGATTTTTCTAGAGAATTTGTTTTTCCTGAACGTTAGCAAACAAAAATTTCCTTCGTACTTCGTTTACTATACTAGAGCGAGTGTTCGAACTCATATTGAGCATGTTGAATCGCCGCTGATAAACTGGGAAGCAAATGACTTTATTTGGAAATTCGAAAGCGTTCAAGAGATATTAGTAAAACTTATAATCAATGTAAAGAACGTGTCAGACATGACCGAAAATATCAAATTTTTCCGTAGCTACTAGAAATTCCGAGGTGAACCTCAATTTCTAGAAACTGTAGCACGTGGAAAAGCAATTCCTCGTCAAAAATAAATGTGCTAATCTAAGGTTTGAAAAATTTGTGATATTTCTAAAGGGTAACGTAATTTTTGCACGATTTTTCACAAGTGGACATCACTTGAAACCAATTCTAAATGAAGGATTCAGCAGAGCGATAGCTTTCCAACAAATATCTTCGCTCTGCTGTATCCTTCATTTAGAATTGGTTTCATTCCAACGAGGTTATTAGATATTATCAAAACCTATCAATTTAAGATCTTTGTGACATTTTGCCGAATGTTATGAATTTTTTTTTCAGAGCATGTTCTCGTTAATATTCTTCGATCCGCACCTCAAAGAAGAGGATATCTTGTTTGGTTCGCGCGATATCGTGCAGGTACAATAATCATGTACGTCGTTTAAATAAAAAAAAAACGGTTCGACCGGTTTTTATAAAAACCTTTTCAGATTATTTATTCGTTAATACGCTTCGTATATTATCCCTATGGCTACATATGGTCCAAACTAAAAAATCAGCTGTCAAACAAGTTACTTGGCAAGGTGACAGGTAAAATAAACGCGGTTCGTTTCATTCAGTATTTTTTAGACACATTTTAGACAGCATTCGTGACAACGTGAAGGATACCAAGCAGTCAACGTATGCCAAGGAGCGGGCTGATGTTCGTGTGTTGATATGTTGAGTTGAGCTATTAGCATAGTGCACAGTTACTGTTCAGTTATCTGCTCCTGATATAATAGTCGGAGAGCGGAAGAACTTTTTAAGTTGGTCGATGGTGAAGAATGAAAACCTCCTATGTCAACATTTCTTAACTTAATACCTTGATGGAAACCTTAAATGTAATTTTTTAAGAAAAACCTGAAATATACTTACCCATAATGCATTATTAGTTGTTTAGTTCACTAAAAATATGATCTAATATAATAGCAAAGTTGAAAATATAGCACCAGTAACTAAAAAAACCAGTTTTGTTTGCTTCCTGAAAAAAAGTGTTTTTGACATAGAAGATTTCCATTCTTTACCATCGTGGTATTGATGTAATTGCGAAGCCGGTGATACAGAAGTGCAGAAGGGTTTATGATGTGTTGCGAGAGAAGTTTGACTTGAACCTTTCGTAATCTCGCAGAAATATGGGTGAAACCAGGTTCGACGAGTAAGGAGTCAATTGGGGTGGACCGAAGAGAACCAGTGGACATTGTTGATTGAGGATTGAAGAGGTTGGAGAACGGTGGCTGAAGAGTTACCATATATTGACAGACAGTAGCCAGCAGGGCCCAGGTTAAAAGACTTACAGATGTGTAAGAGTTCGTACCTTTCTGAGGAGTATAAGCATGTTGGGACTTAGTAAAGAAGTAACTCAGGATAGACTTTATTCTATTTGAGAGAATTTTCTCTAGAATTTTTGCTAGGCACGAAATCAAGAATATGGGGCGGAACTTACTGACGCACAAAGAAGTAGAAGCTTCCTACGGAATATGGACAAGATGCGCGTGTATCCAGGCGCGGGGAAATATTTTTGTAAAAGGAGACGGAATTGAAAAGAAATGGGATATTTCCTGATTAATTCGTAGGAGATCTTATTGAGCTCGGGGTTGTGGCATTGAAGGAATTTAAAGTATTTTTAAATTCGCTTAAGGTAATACGATGAGAAAGTGTAACGGTTGTATCACCGGGGTACCGATGCATATCAAAGGTTATATTTTCTTTACTTTGCTTGTGTTCAATAGTGAAGTTACTGTCTGCTGAGTAGCTCGACCAAACGGTGGAAAACTCTTTGGAAATTTCGGGAGCTGGTAAAATTTACACCGTCTGAATGAATATTCGATATTAGCCTTGTGGATGAACCAACGGAAACGGTACGTACTTTTGCCTAAGCCTTCTTAAGATTGGTGTGGACGTCTATAGAATTCGCAAAGGAAAGTCATGAGTTCGTTTTA
Source organism: Thereva unica (assembly GCA_949987705.1). Taxonomy (NCBI): domain Eukaryota; kingdom Metazoa; phylum Arthropoda; class Insecta; order Diptera; family Therevidae; genus Thereva; species Thereva unica. Next base: position 21,381,685 of record OX465285.1, on the reverse strand, counting down.
GCCGTTTTAATTGTTTTTTTTTAAATAGCTGAATCCAGATGAAACTTCAGGAAATTAGACTGGGAAGGGTGACGACGACAAAGAGGCCAGTATCTGTTTTTAGTTCTTATCAAAGCAAAGTATTTCGCGTGTCATCCAGTAGGGTTGTGATATGGATTTGGGATGACTAGCAGGAATAGAGACAGACGCAGCGCCACGAAGAAATTTACTGAGTTTAGCCGCTTCCTGATCGACATTGTTCCACATTTGTGGAGAAAACTTCCGTTTGACTTTTTTCAAAAGAAAGTACGAAACCTGTTTTGATAGATGAATGCAAGAATCATTGTTTAGGAGGACAATGGGCTGATTACTAATGTTGAAGTCTTCGATTATTTTACCTCTAATGTCGGTGGAAGGGTTGCTCCAACAAGGGAGGTATCTGAGGAGATAAAGTCAGTTAAATAATTGAAAAATGCTCTGTTTTAAATGAAATTAGATGTAATAACTGCAGAGAAGTTCTGATTCCTTTGCATGGAAAGTTTATATGTCGATCCTTGTGAAAGTTTTATAACTTACAGTGGAAATGTGTGAAACTGTGGAGTTGCTTGGAAGGAATTGAGAGCACATCAGTTATAAATCAGTTACACCTGCAAATATGGTGTTAGGATTTATATTTAACGCCATCCAATGCTACCTTGCTTGAACGTCCTGAAATAAACTGCCGATCCAGTACTTCAGAACTGAGTCAATATCAATAGAGTTTAGTCAACAGAGCCGGGTATTTATACGATAGTCGATTAAAATTTTTGGAGATATCTAAAGCAACAAGACCAGACTTACCAAAGCGGTGGATGGTTTGATTGAGAGTTCGGTTAAACATACGAGGAGGTCGCCAATATACCTTTTTGGTCTAAAGTCGTACCGTCTGTCATGTAGAATTTGGTTCGATTCTAGATATTTCAAACACTTTCTATTGATTATTGCATCCATGGTTTTGGACAGAATAGAAGTGATTGCAATTGGACGGTGGGTTCTTGCATGCACATTTTTTTCTGAAAGGACCGAACATGAAATCCGTCTATTGAATGGGTGGTATACTTGGGGCCGGGGTGGCATAGTAATTTCGGGTAAACTAGTATTTGATGCGAACAGAGAGAAAAACAGAGATGGCCTTCAAGCTCGATTTTCTCGAAAGGCCTCGGAGCTCGATTTTCAAAATTCAAAATGGCCGCCGAAAAATATAAAATGGCTACCGAAATATGAATTTGCCAATTGTGATCAGATTCCAATTAAAATCGGTATCGGGGGTTTTTTGAGGTTTGCAAATAAAGAATTTATGATCAGATCCTATAAATTCAAAATGGCCGCACTAACATGGCCGATGAAAATCGATATCTGGGGGTTTTTAAGGTTTAGAAACGCACCAGAAACATGCCAACCATTAGCGAATACTCCTCTGCACTAAGAGCGAAATTAACGGGAATCCACGCTGCCAGCAACAGGATGAAGAACCCATACGACCAAAGGCGAACGGATCTGGATTTAAGGAAGGCGATCGAGTCTACCTATTAAATCCTCCACGAATAAAAGGTAAATCGTCAAAACTGCAAAGATGGTGGAAGAGCTCCTCCACTGTCATCATGTGGTTAAACGATGTCATTGATCGCATCCAAAATGTTCGATTGGTAAGAACGGGAGCTGGAGAAAGCTGTGTTCGGGGCGAACACTAAGTAAGAAGGGGGTTGAGTAACGGATTGGTGAAAAGAGAAGTTAAAATTCCAATTCACCGAGAAGTTTTAGGTTCAGATGCATCTACTGGAATACATATAAAAAGTGCAAATAGTTTTGTTTTGAAAGTAAAGTTGTTAAAAAGAAACAAATTGTTCCAATTAATCCGTGACTAGTTCGAGTCCTACTGCAGACAGCCCGAGTAAAAATAAAAAAATGGACTTACCGCGGGCGAACAGGGGCCGCTTAGCTTTTTACGGGGGATATGATGGCCGTAGAATTTTTAATCATTTTTAAAGGAAGCACATACGGCCTCGCCACGGTAAAATTTAAATGGCCAAGAATTAAGCAGTATACTCGGTCATTCCAAGGGCAAATTTGAGCCAAAAAAGCCGGTTTATCAGGGCCAGTTGACTTATTGACGTCAACCTTTTTGAGACACTTATATTACTTCGCAAGTCCGGAAAGAATCTCTTCATTAAGTGGGGGGTATAATCGCGGACGAAGGGTGACATCCTAGTTTCAGGTAAAGAAGAATTTTAAGCAAATAGAAATACCAATGAATCGGCCTTAATTTTCCTTCTGCTTCTGTTTTACGTATCGGAATAAAAGTGACAGCACTGTAATTAAGAGGTGTATTAAATGCATTTTGAAAACAACTAGAAATATTTGTTTAGTGACTTACGCCGATGAGCCAATTGCAGTTTGAGATCCAGAAATCGGATGTCGGAAGTCATCATCAATATCGAGCACATTAGCTAGAAGTGATTTTGAAGAACGTTCTTTCAATTCCAATTCTTTCATTCTATTGCTTAATAGAATTGCTTTCCTAGTTAGTTTTCTACCAGGCCGTCTCATACGTAATATCCATGGAAGCCATTGCAGAAACACAGACTTTATCTAAAAAATTATAATATAAATTTTTTTAGTATATAACATTAATTATTTATATATTTAAATGATCAAAAAGTATGTATGTAAGAGTGGCCCTTATTTTTGAAAGTCGGAAATTTCTACATGCTAACCCCTGAAATGATGCTCTACTATGAAAAAATAATTCTCGAAAAAACTTCATCTCGATTGTTTGAAGTTTACCCGTGACTAAAACGCGGTAAAGTGTTATTTTATGAGAAAACTTTTTTGATTTGCTTAAAATTACATATTAAGTCGGACATTACTAGTAAGCTGGGGACAAGCCAGTATTAGAGTTTGTTATGTTAGGGCAACTAGCTTAGGGCTTATAGGAAGTAATTTTCAATATAAGTCGTATTATTTTTGCGTAGTTTTGCAGGTTTTTCTATTTGCGTATCTATTATCTGTCACCGCTTCAGCTTCGAAAAGAGCTTTGCGAATAGACTGGGCGGTTTATTTAATTGGGAATTATTCGAATTGGCAATAAGTTACCTGCCGAAGGGAGAAGTTAATTTGCGTAAAGTACAGTTAAAGTGAGAAGATGGTGCACGATTAGCGATTCGAGAAACACTGGTGTTTTGGAAGGCAAGAATTCCAACCAAAAGTGAGAAGAACTGTATACCATAATTGAAAAAAATTTATACAACGTTGCAGAATATTCGTAAAGTATGTAATTATAACTCCAGAGCAGAATATGCCAAACAATTGGCGAAAGAAAATAAATTCTTCATGTTCCAGAGTTGGAAAGTGGTACTGGAAAATCTCAGGCTACAGCGACTTTTCATGTTTTGTGTGATTGGGGTTAAGGCAGGGGCGGCGCTTTCATAGGTGCAAATGGTGCACTTGCACCGGGCGCAATTCCAGAAAGTAAAATTTAAAAAAAAAAACTTGGGAATAGTGTTCTGGTGCCTTTATTGCCATATATTAAAGGAACTGCACAGATCATCTTCTGCAAAATGTGGCCAATCCAATTCCATTTCGTTCGTCTGATTTCGTCGTTTATTCTTCTTTCATGGTCGGCAATGTGCCATAGTTTATCATTTGTAATTCGTACTAGTCGTACTATTATAGATCTCTAATTCGGCGAGAAACATCTGGATCGTCTCTGTTCTGAAGTTGTTGAAAGCGCTTTCTATGTCCAGAAAGGCTGTTAAGGTGGACCAATTTTTTTCTATGCAAGATTCTATAGTAGAAACAAATACATGCAATGCCACCTATTATCTAATAATAAGATGAAGGCTTGGAGAACGACATGGAGACCTCTTTTATGGAGATTCGAGTGTATAGTACAATAGATTTTCGGAGCCCAAGATTATGAAGTAGTTAGGGTAGGGAAGTGAACCAAACATAGAAAAACATTCTGAAACATTAAACATTACCGAGAGAGTTTTGTGAAGTTAAAGAGCAAGCAAACTCAGCACAAAAGTAAGATCACGAAGCAAATCCTGATTGCAAAAGACAGGGATGGCGCTTTCTGCACCTATGATTGGGGCATTTGCACTGGGCGCAGTTGGACGGGCGCAATTTGAAATGAAAAAAATATTCTATTCTTCATTTTCCTATATTAAAGGAACTGCACAAAATGTTTGTGTTTTTCCATTGTACTTCACTGCTTCTATCGTTTCTATTTTTTCTTTTCTAATCTAACATTGTTATTATAATTACTTTTCATATTATTTTTCCTTTTTTAATACGCTTTCATTAGCTTCATTACATAGTTACATGTATGTAATAAAATCTTTTAAGTTAAATTTGACCAAATTTCAGGTTTCCAATTGAGCTGAAATTGCATACATGTTTAGTTTGAATGACAATGCAATCTGACGATTTTGTAAAAAAAATCAATAAGCCTGTTCCAAGATGGCGGACGTATTTTGCAATTGTGTTCCAACGAGCCCACGACATGGGTATTAAATGAAAGATTGCGATAGGTAGAATGCAGTAAGCTTTGTGACCTCATTTTAAATCTAATCTGGCCACCACCACAAAATGATGGAAGACATATAATAGACTAAAAAGCGGAAAATAAAAATAAAGAGTTTAAAAAAACTAAAAAATACTCCTTCATTTTAAAATGAACCAAAAAGTAAAAAATAATTTTGAATTTAAAGTTTTTATTGCTGCAGCCAATTACTTAAATGTAAAAAAGCGTGGGGCGCTAACATAAAGTTCCAGCATTAATAAAATAAGAATATAGGTAAAGAGCTCACCACGCTTTTTTTGCATTTGAGCAGGTGGCTGCAGCAATAAAAACTTTACATTCAAAATTATTTTTTACTTTTTGGTTTTAAAATTTAAAATGAAAGCGTATTTTTTTTTTGGTTTTTTTAAACTATTTATTGGATTTTACTCCTTAAGAATCGTTTCATATATAGAGCAGAGTATGAAAAATATATGGGGAGTAAAAATCAAGCGTTAACAAAAACAAGAACCTTTAACTTGATTTTGACCCACTTCCATACTACCGATCAACTTCAAATTTTGCACATATGTATAGCTCGCTTCAAAATGCAAACTGACAATTTTGTAAAAAAATCAAGATATCGGTTCAAAGCTGGCGGCCGATTTTTGGATTTGTGTTCCCAGATCCCCGACATGGGTATTAAATGAGAGGGCACGACAGGTAAAATGAAAGTGGCCAAAACAAAATGGCGGAAGACTAAAAAGTAGAAAATATAACTGATCAACTTCAAATTTTTCACATATGCGTAGTTTGCTTGACAAAGCAATGTCACCATTTTGTAAAATACTATAGATGGTGGATCCAAGATGGCGGCCGATGTTTGTATTTGTTTTCCTCGACCCCCGACATGGCTATCGAATGAAAGGGCATGACAGGTAGATTAGAATTAGCGGTGTAGGGTCATTCGAAATTCAAAATGGCGGCCAAAACAAAATGGCGGAATACATAAAATAGACTTAAAAGCAGAAAATAATAGGCTAAAAGAGAGAACATATAAGTTATGTAATATAAATTAACAAATCAATATAAATAAACATATTGGTTCACCCATACAAACAACGGCCACTTGTATATATTCCAAATATTTGTGATTTTCAATTATAATATCGTAAGATCTATTACAAATCTAACTTACCCATGGAGGCATTTCGTGAATATCGGCAGTCCGATGATGATAATTCAATACAACTACCGTTAAAACTACTGATGAGGCCACCATGAACATAATGCAATTGAAGTACGTACCTATATTTAGAGACACATAAACATATTTTAATATTAGTAAAGTAAAAAAATAAAAAAAATTTTAACTTCAATATTTTTTAAGAAACAAAACAAATTTTAAGTAAGTTTTAATGTTATATATATAAAATTGTGTATAGATTTTAAAAAAAATGGTTAAACATTATATAAAAAATATGCATATATAAGTTGTTTTTGTTGCATGCTGACAAAACGGCAATGGCGGCAATTTTGCAAATAAAATAAGAGTATAAATATAAGTATAATTTTTTTGTTTTTTTATTTAAGTGCAAGCGACAGAGTTTTATATATATATATTTTTTTTCAAATCATGCTGCATATAACAACACATCTACATATATATACGTTTTTTTACTGTTACTGTTTTATATACTATATATTGACTAGGTGTTTAGAAACCTACATATATAATATGTTTAGGAGATAAACTCGCATGCGCTAACTGCAATGTTTTTTTTTTTTTAATTAAAAAGTTAAAATATTTATTTCCTATTTTATATTTTTTTTATATGAGTCCGTTATTTATCGGAATATTATGAAAAATATATAGGAGTGATTTTCGCATTTGTATAAAAAAGTTAGTATATTTTAGCAAGCATAGAGCTTGATTTCGGTTGATAATGTTTATGTAAATCAAAATTAAAAAAAATAAATAAAATAATAATTAATTTTTTGGTAAGTGCAAACGAACATTAAATTAAAATTATATTTAAAAGTAAGAATTTTAATATTTATATATTAACTATTTTTATGCTAATTGAAAATAACTAAATTGTTACTGATTTATATTTATGTGATAAATGTACTAGCTACATTTTTTTTACAAATTTTATTTAAAGGCATTTTTTTTAAATTTAAGTTTTAACTTCAAAATTTTTTTTTAAGTTTTTCGTTAAATTGAAATTTATGTGCAATTTTATATTTAATCATTTTCACTCTTTTAGTAAAATATTTTTGCAAGAGAAAATGTATTTCTTATTTTCATAAATATTAAATAAAATTTGTTAAATATAATTTTTTTTTATTTAAAATTAAAGTGAAACGAAAAAAAAGTCACATTTACCAATACATTGAGAAGAGGCACATCCATATCCAAACTGGGAAGCATTCAACATAACACATTCCAATATTAAGATAGATTTTTGATAATTCTTGCTTTAATTTAAGTAATGTTTTTTATTTAGTATATTTTTTTAAATATTTGGAAATTATTTATATTTTTGTTTACATATCTAAATTTTTCTCTAATTATCTGTTTGTTTTTATTTAAGTGTGGAAATATTTTAAAATGCTGCTTTTTAGTAAAATATTCGAAAGTTTAGTTTTGTTTTAATATTTTTTTTATTTTTTTTTTTTTTGTTCATTCATCTACCCATACTCTCACATTTAATAAAAAAAAAAAAATAATTTAAAAAATATTCAATATATGTATTATTAAAAACACAAAAAACACAAAAACGCATGTGCTTCAAGTTAAAAACTTGCATTTTATTGTATGTATTTGGTTTTTTTTTTATTAAAGGCCAAGAGCTTAAAACTTTTTATTTTCGGTATATATTTAATTAAAGTTAAGAAGGAAAATAGTTATATATATATTCAAAAAAATAAAAATTCTGGATGGTTTGAGCATAACAAATCTACGTATTTTTTCTTTACTACATATTAAATATATATAGTACATGCATTTGTTTTTATTGCCTTTGTTAGGGTTGTGTTGTATTGATCTATATATAGATATATCGAGTTTGTTTTTTCTTTCATTTTTTAATATATTGTTTTATTTTTTTAATTAAGTTTTGGAGCAAAACAAAATTTTTGTGTTTTAATCAAATAAACGGAATATTTTGTAGTAAGATTGTGCCAGTTATATAGGGTAGGTTTTTTGGGTTTATACTTAAAATTTTGAAAAAGTTTTTGTAATGAAATTTATTTATTTAAGTTAAAAAATTTAATTCTGATTATGGGAAAATTTTAAGCACTACTTTTCGGTTCGCGATCGTAATTTAAAAGACTTTTATTAAGATATTTAAGAGATAGTAATTTAGAAGTTTTCAGTTACACTACTTTACAAATATTTTTTTTTTTTGTTCTTTCTTGTACTTTATATCAAATATGTTTTCTGTGTATCGTTTTTTCTTTACTAAAATATATGTATATTAAATAGTTTAATCACGTCAAGTTTTTTTAATATACCTACAAACAAAAAGTTTTGAACCAATCTTGTTCGTGGTATCTAGTTTGCACATTTTATTTAATTAACGACTGTAAATTAAGCCCCAAGTGCAACAAAGAGTATAAATGAAGACCATACAACTGACTATGTGAGTAACGCGGCCATATTGGCGTGGCCATTTTGAATTTATAAGTTTTGACCATAAATTCGTTATTGAAGATCTTAAAAACCTCCAGATTCCGATATGCCTTAGAATCGGAATACAATTGACAAAATTCGTCCGCCATATTGGCGTGGCCATTTTGAATTTACAAGTTATTAATTCGTTATTTCCTAGATAAAACTTTCCAAAGGTGGTTTAACTGTCAAACTAGCTGTCACTTTTGGATATTTATGATCTATTCTGATAAATTATCATGGATTGACTGATGCGTTGTTCAAGCATGCCAAATGTCAAATTATTCAAATTTACTTTAAAAATTAGTCGTCAATTCGCGCAACTTATAGACTTAAGGTTCGGGCTCAATGAACTCCGCTCTTCCTACGACTGCCGTGATCGCCTTCACAAATCACAGTAATCGCGGCGAGCTTAGCAAGCCAAAGCCCAATGGAAGCTTTGATCTCTGATATTTTTTGAAATTACTGAATTCAATTTTAAAAAACAATCACAATCCATACTTTTCGTTTAAATATCAAGCAGGTGTAAATTAAAAAATTTCCAAGCATCGCAGTGGTGTTCGGAATTAAATAATTCCCAAATCGAAGCTACGCTTGCTGTGATTGGCATTGTTCGCTTTTTTCATTGGGCGTACTGCCGTACGGAAACACAAAATTTATTTGATCTTGGGGGCGTCCACCGCATGCGAAGCAACCGTGGCGCTCATTGAGCGATGAGGCTCATTTTTGACTTAACATTTTTTTTAAGAAGAAAAATTAGTATGAAGTGAAACCAATCCACAACAGACCCTACAGACTCCACTGCATCCAGAAGAATGCACGGTTTGGTTCGGTTTACACATCGGACCTTATTTCTTCAAAAATGAGGCCGAAGCTCGCTTTATGGTCAATGGATATCGTTATTGTACTATGATCAATGATTTTTTTATTTGAAAATATGGATGGCATTGATCCGAACGAGATGTGGTTTCGGAGCTACATTTCATACCAGCAACGTTTTGGAGGCCAACGTTGTTCGTGTTATTCGTGACATACGGCCAGAGTCGTCCCCGAGTACATAGCCGCCTACCTGAGTACAGGGCCCCCCCAGTCTGAAATGAGAGCGGTAAACATCGAGAGCACTTCTCAGGGGATTACTGGAGTTTTCACAATTTTATAGGACGAAGAAATTTTACTATTTGAAGAACAGATGTACAAAATCGTCAAAACAACACGTCGTGCGGGTCAAAATCTCAAGAATAAATACGAACAGTTCTCTGGAGATTCTGAATTATTGTATCAACCTGATGAGAAAATAAATCTATTAAATTGTTAATAAAAAATGATTTGTTCGTTTAAGTCCAGCAGGGCAGCTCCAAAGGATTTAATTTATCCATTATTGTTACTCGTTACCCCTCCCTCCCCACAACACTACCAACCTACATTTCCACAGAGCTCATAATTATATATTACTTTAGTATTTTGAGATAAATTGCCTTGCTAAATAACTGTGTTATCGCACTCATAATTTGTCTTGTCACTCGACTATGAGATTACTACAAGTGAGGTGACTATGAGAATAGGGCACCTTTCTTAGTCAAGCCACTAATCAAAATTTGTCAAAAGAATAAGCCCGAACTTAAAATGACGTACTGTATCGTATGAAATCTGCACGAATTTGAACTTACTTACGCCATGGCGCTAAATGAAAACGTAAAGTAACAAGACAAGTGTCTTAAGTAGATTTAAGCGATTTAGATTTATTTAAGTTGTGTAAGAAATACAAAAAGCTCAGAAAAATAAAAGGAAAAAAGTTTAGGAAAAATTGCTTGGGTACTGTTTGGGTATATGAAATGTCGGAATTTTACCCCGTTTATGACTAGGTTGACAAATTGAGTCGAGGTTAAATTTAACGTGTACCTATGTCCGTTGACTTTCATGGGTTGGGTTTGGGTGGGTGATGGTGCAAATTTACATACCAAGAGCATTAGGACATTATTTTGTAAGTGGGACATTTAAAAAATGAGGCCTCAGTACAATTAACCGTCGTGTAAGGGAAAATGTACTAGTTCGCATAGATCCTGTTCAATTGAGGGTGGAATTCCCTTCACTGACCATCCCCCCCCCCTCACCATGAATCCGCCACTGCTTGAACCTGAGTTTAACCTAGTTGATTATGTCAATTTAGTTCGGTGCCATATGAACACTCATGTTCGCACTTTTATTTACGTACAATTTTGTTACGATATTAGGTTAAGGCTAGTGGCAGGAAGGACTGAAATACCGAACAATCAAGAAGTCATTTACTGTCTTTCCATGAGCCGATTCGAAGCTGTTTCAATGACGGTACAGAGTTAAAGTACAGATAATCAATTTTACATTGCTTCGCAGTTGGTATATGTTCAGTACAAGATACTAAAATGCACACATATGAAAACCCCAGCTTAACCGGCCTGGTTTCGCAGTTTTCTTGGATTTAACGAAAATTTACTCAATCCCCGTTTCTATCTGAGTAAACTAAGGGTTTTTTATGTGAAAGACTAGAAACTCAGGAAGATCTTTTGTACTGTATCGACAATATATGTATTTTAATCATATAGAGTGTAATGTCGAACTGAGCTGTCCTGGTACCTTTCTCCAAACGTTACAAATTGGACCTAGGTCCTATCTGTATTCGGGATACCACAGTTGAGTACTCAGACTCAGTCAAATATTTGGGAGTAAAGCTAGACAAGAGACTGAACTGGAATGCTCAACTTGACTACGTCATCAGCAAAGCCACAAGGGCCATATGGGCCTGCAAAAGGCTTCTGGGTAGGACATGGGGTCTTACACCACAAATGATGTACTGGATGTACAATACGATCGTTAAACCTGTTGTCACTTATGCTGCTATAGTTTGGTGGCCCAAGACTAAACAGGTTACGTCAATCCTCAAGTGCAGCAAGCTGGAACGGCTTGCTTGCCTCTCCATTACCGGAGTTATGCGGACCTGCCCCACAGCTGCAATGGAAGCAATCATTGGATTGACCCCTTTGCATCTCTTCATATGGAAATCCGCCGCCATAAGTGCCTTGAGACTTCAGTGGATGAGATCTGAAGTCTCAAGGCACTTATGGCGGCCCCATACGGTCAAAGGACACATGGATATCCTTAAAGATATCCCAAGCATTTCCATCTGCCGCGTATCCGACCATATGGTTAGTCAACTGCGATTCCAAAGGAAATTCAAAGCAATTATCCCGGATCGCTCTGAGTGGGAGGAAATTATTCTTCCTAGGGATCCAAACCATCTCCACTGGTTTACTGACGGGTCAAAGATGGAACATGGTACAGGGGCTGGTGTCGCAGGACCCAACTCCAAGGTCTCGATTGCAATGGGTAAGTGGCCCTCTGTTTTCCAGACTGAAATACATGCCATTGCGACCTGCGCTAGGCTCAACCTTGAGAAAGGTCTGAAAGGCGCCAACATTAAAATCTTTTCTGACAGCCAAGCTGCCATCAAGGCACTCTCAACGTGGAAGTTTTCTTCCAAAATAGTAGCAGGGTGTTTTGACGCACTCCAGAGCCTGACCAGAAGAAACGAGGTCTCGCTATGCTGGGTCCCCGGACACTGGGGTATCGAGGGAAATGAGGCTGCAGACAGCCTCGCGAGGGAGGGGTCTGAGACGTTGTTCCAGGGCCCAGAACCCTTCTGTGGCATCTCTTGGTCCACCTCCAAGTCCTTGATAGAAGAGTGGATCAAGAAAATAAACCTAGCCTATTGGGAGTCAGTCCCAGGTCTTAGACAGGCTAAAGATCTTATAAGACCCTTTGCCTTAAGGGGCACTATTACTCTAAACAGAGCGGACCTAAGGCTGCTGGTGGGCTATCTCACTGGCCATGTAGGACTGCGGTACCACCTCCACAACCTAGGACTGTCTCAAGAGACAGAGTGCCGACTCTGCTTGGAAGGCGATGAAACTTCCACACATATTCTTTGTGAATGTCCTGCTCTGATCTGGCTTAGAAGAAGAACGTTTATCAGAGAGTTCTTGAGCCCTGCCCAAGTCCGGTCTTCATCAACTAAAGACCTTCTTGCCTTCATTCGGAAGGCCGATAGTCTGTTCCGCTAGTGGGGTACGTACACAATAGGCCTAACTTGGCCGCAGTGTTCACCATATGGGTTGCCCCCTCATTCCTTAATATATATATATAATAATGTCGAACAGCACCTCTAGTCGGGGAAGGAAAGAAATGCCACAAACTACCCGCAATATTTTTTTTAGTCCACCTACTCCTAATCAGTACTGTCGCGACTTTGACATCGGGCATCGAGAAACATCTCGCTGGAGTGTTATGACTCCTAAAACGAGTTGAATCTCATCAACCAACCGATGATATGCGCTTTGGTGGAGCGGGGGAAGGGCTAAGGAAGGCTATGACAGGAGGAATCAGGAATGTAAAGAGGAAAGAAGAAAGAAGGAAAGTTATGTAGGTGGGAAAGTGGAAAAGACGAAGGACCGCGTGGATGGCTGGGATTCGTACCTGGGACCTCTGAGATGGTAGCCAGACGCTTTACTCCCTAGGCCACCGAGGCCTGCATGGAAACTCAGTATTCATTAGCATCGCTCCCTCGTAGCAGCGCTTCAAAAATTTTCCGCTGAAATAGGTTCTGGATTGATTCTGCCAGAAGAACGATGAGTACTAAGCGCCAAAGCTGAGCACAAGAGACTGTTTCATTCTAGCTTGCACTAAGTAACTTTAAGTTCATCCGCGAATAAAGAATCGACCATTCGCTATCTATATTTATTGTTCTGAATGAGTTTTTTAGTCAAATATATTTTGGAATTTCTACATCCTCAAAGGGCCCCAAACATATTTTAGCTCGTTTCCGCAAGATTATGTGGTGGGCCTGCTGGTCCCCGGTAACGTTCGAACAAAGAAAGAAGAGCTCTAGATCGAAATTATGAACTACCAAACTAATAAAAATTAAAAAAAACTTGACGTCCTTATTTTTTTTATTACTTCAGAATCCAATTTAATGTTAATTATTCTAGCGATACACATTGCTTTCTTCTATGGGTAAAAAACATAGTTAAGTAGTGTTATTAGAGGATTTCTGTATTTATAATAAGTTGGAGAATCATAAATTATGTAATTATATATAAATATAAAATAATATTTCTTTAAATTCTTACAGTACTCTGACAGATGGCGTTAATGGTCCAAATGAAACAAATGAATATACGCCATATTGTTATTTTCTTTGCATAGTATTTGACAAGTTACCTATTAAAGTGTTTTATAGATAGACAAGAGGGGGTACGTATACAATCGACCGTTAATAAAATAAAATGCAAGAAGCTCTACCTGTGCATAAAATCAGTAAGTAAGAAACGAGTTATATAGTGTGTAATCATGATTGCAAAGTGCTAATGTACTGTATTTTTTTAGGTTATTATTTATTTTGGTTTATTTGAAATCCTTTGACCCATTTAGAATTAGAAAAGCCGATTTTATTGTTTTTGTTTTTTAGATAAATTTTGTTATGAAAATTGCGCGTATAGATATAATTTGATGAGAGATAGAAATAGGGTCATGGGCAGTGTTAATAATAATAATAAGTGTGCTCAAAAAAATATTGTTAATCTCATTATTTCCAAAAAAACCGGCACAATCTTCTCTATATAAAAAACTTATTTACTTTTTGTGAACGGAAAAATAACTTAACTAATATTAATATTTAAGATCACATATTTAAAATATTTTGAAGTTATCTGCAGATATTTTTATTTTGAGCATAAATTTACATTCATTTAAGCATGAATTTTTTCAATGTTTTTTTTTTGGTTTAATTTAATTTTTAAAAAAAGGCTTAATTTTTGGCTTTTTTAAGTATTGGTAATTTTTATATTTTTTTTAAGGTAAAAGTAGATTTAATATTAAAAATCGTAATTTTTTTTTTAAGTCGTCTTTGATACTTGGAAAGAAGAGGAATTAAAGAGGATTTTTATAATAATTGAGCTCGATTTCAATGTGGTGTGGATAGTTTCTTTTTTGTATTAGATAAAGAGTTTTAGTAGTAGTAAAATGGTATATGATAGAAAACATTGAAAATATCTGAACTAAATAATAAAAATGATAAAATTTTTAATGACTATTATTAATGATTAAAAAGAAAAACATAAAGATTTTTTTTAAATGTAAAAATGTTCAACAAAACATGTTAAATGGACCGATAATCATAAAAGCAAATAACATTCTATTAATAATAAGCAATATCTAAATTTTAATTTAAAAATAATTTCCTTGGATTTATTATAATTCCTGTGGATTTATTATAACTCCACATGTTATAGGCTGTTTGCTTTTATGTTATTTAGCATAGTCTGTATTGGTACTGTATAAATATATATATGTTAACGTAAACTTTCTGTTTTCAAGGCAAAATTTTTCATCAAATACACGAGAACGTATATGGAATATATATATAAAAAAATATGTTTAAGTAAATTAATACGAAAAACAAAAATATATATATGATATTTATGATAAATAGAAGCTGCTTTTCTTGTCTAATAAATCATATCATCATAATCCCGTTTAATTTCATTCATTTTATGTTGGTTTAACACAGATATTAGTGACTTTACTGTTTTTTTTTTGGTTTTTTGGTTATATTTAATATTATTGTGAGCTTCGTGCTTTTATTTTACAAAAGATCGATCAAAAATGAATCAATTTGAAAATTCATTAGGCGCAAAGACAACAATAAACAATCAATAAAAAACAGCTCTGTAGTAGTAGTAGTAACAACAAACCGAAATAATTGTTCATTTTTGAAGCGCTCTATAAGTTTTGTTTAATTTTTTTTGCCTGTTTTTTTTTCAAAATAAAGGTAAAGCGAGTAGCACAAACCGCAACAATTTTCTGTTAAGGTGCATCTTTCATATTTTTTTTAATTATTATTATTATATATTATTAATATTGTTATTATTATTTAATTCTTTCACGATCATGCTATTTTTTATTATTATTTTTAAAAAATTAATTTAATAATTATTCATACACTTTAGGGAAAGAATATTTCTGTTTCAATACCACATATCAAAATTATTATTACTTACAAAAAGTATATAAAAATATATATGTATGAAAAATATAATCAGGAAAGGATTTCTGTTTCCCATAGTGCATGTTTTTATCGTATTTAACAAGGGGGGAATGTATGCTCTAATTAACTGTACAATATTTATAGCAAAAAAAATAATTTATAAGATATAAATTTCCCTTTAGTTTTATTTATCCGGTAGATGACAATCTACAAAAGGTTTTATTTTTATATATAGATCGTCTGAGGATATACTATGTAGGTTGTTCGATGATGAGGTTGTAGATCCGCGATGATATTTAGTTAATATGGATATTCAAATCAAAATGCTCTATATATATATTAGGCATTGTTTTTTTTCAAGCACAACGTGGAGTATAACCCTATTAGCAGAAGCGGCAACAACTGGAAGATCCTGGTCAGACCTAAGAGTTGTCGCGCAAAACACAGACCGCTGGAGGGCAACTGTTTCCGCCCTATGTCCCATTAGGGATAAGCGTTATGTATTGGTTTTTTTGTTACCTACATAGGTAAAAATATTTTTTTTATAATTGTATGTTTCATATATTTTTATACATAATAAGGTATATACACTATTTATTTAAAAATTTTCCTACACAAGCAGATGAATTAGATCCTGGGCTTCTGTTAATGTTGTCATGAGGTTAACTCGAGGTGTTCCATCAAATCATTCCTACTTCTTTTTTTTGACAATTTTTACACTTCTTTGCGGCTTATTGAGTATTTAGCCCAAAAAGGGATTTTTATCTTTGGGCATCATGATTAGACAGACGTGACACCAGACTGTAAGTCGTCTTTATAGTTGAATGAGATTACCAGTTTTAGTGCCAACATTACCTATAGCTGATAGTTCAGCCGACAAAGTGAACATAGTCCAAAAAGATCTAAACACTCTTTCTTCAAGACACTTATTAAAATGAATCCCTATCTCCTATCCCAATAGCTCTGTGATTGCTGTTCATGGTAGCCAAGGCTTCATTGAGTTGCAATCTGTTTTTGAAATTTCGTGTAAAGTTCCACCCCACGAACTTTAGAGATCTAACACTTTGAACTAGACTTCCATTTAGGAAGGGGGTGACAGGTTTGTACCTTCTCAAAAACATCATTTTCGATTTTTGTGTATTTATGTATCATTAACTTTCGATCTTGGGCTAAGATCACAAATTTATTTAATGCAAGCTGAGCCTTGGCCTCTAAAGTTACTGTGTATTCACAAGCTGCAAATGACAATGCTGCTAATTCCTATCAAAAAGATTAAGATTTGTACAAATTAAAAAATACATATAGTTGTTAAAATTGAACTGATTAGAAGCTGAAAAAGAACGACGAAAACAAAGCCAAGCGTTCAAAAGATTTGAAGTAAAAAGAAGATTGGAAAATGGCTATAGATGACCTTTTGGCGCATACTAATCTTTCCATATGATAAAAATTAAAGAAGACAAAGATTTTCTACAAAAAGGACGACCTGGTAAAATGGGGAGTGTTGATCAAATCTTTTTAAAGAAAGTAACCAAGCCTACAGAGAAAAAGCACGTTTACACAAAAGAACGCGAATAAGATTGTAAAGTACTGCTGTTTGAACGAACATCAATTCCTCCGAAAAGATGTAAAACATTTCATACAATGAAAAGTTAACAGGTTGCCTATTATCGAATCCGGAAAAGGCATTGATCTGTTAATTGCTGTTCCAAAACTTCAGTTGCAACTGGGGAGGAAATAACTCCTTGCTGTTAATGTAATACTAGAGTCCAGGGGTATTGCAGAGCAGGTAAAATGTATGAGTTTTGATACAACTTCAGTAGATACTGGGATATCTACTTAAAAAAGAAATGCTTCGGTTGGCTTGCTATCTTCATATCCTCGAAATTCTGCTTGAGGCAGTCGTTAGCAAGTTGATAGGGGGTTCAACAGGACCTGACATTTTAATATTTAAGATCAGGGCCTGTACTCCCGAAGACGAAACGAGACGAAAACGAAACCGTTTTGTCAAAATGCTACCTGCGAAGACGATGAGTGTGTTCCGTAATATACTGGGAGCACTGTGATTTTAGACGTCATGCCAGTGCACTGCGAAGCACGTTCCGTTTAAAAAAGTTATACTGAACTAAGCAGTACATTTTTGTATACGGAACGAGCGCACAGTATACTGGCTCCGCCTCCATATTTTACTGCTCACGATTACATTTTTTTACAGCCACAATGCACATCTGTCAAAACCTGTTGAAACTACTGGGAGCACATTACCTCTTTCAAAGCAGTAGTCCCAGTAGTAAAAAGGGGAATATTCATGACGTCATGAATGTTCCCAGAGCACTGCGACAGGGCACTGTTTGGTGAAAACGGAACGACAAAACTACCACTGGTAGTACTGGCGCAGTGCTTCCAGTATATTACGGAACGCACTCGATATCGTCTCGTTTTCGTCTAAACAAACGATAACACATTTGCAATCGTCTTCGTTTAGACGTTAATGCTTGTTGTGTGTCAGCGGTTTTGAGATTAAAATGTAAGTTGGGATTGTTAATTATTTTGATAGTTTAAATTTATTTTGCATAATAGGTCAAAATTTGCAAAAACAAGGAACTTCGAGATTATCGTCTTCAGGAGTAGGAAATATATTTTCGTCTCGTTTCTATATCGTCTCGTCTTCGGGAGTACAGGCCCAGAACTTCAAAGCGCCGTGTTTGATGCAGTTCATAAAAATAATTAATTTTATTAATAGCTTTTTCCTTTTTTTTATCTTGTTTCTACCTATTTTTTTAATATTGAATTTATACTCGACCCCTAAAATTAAGAGAAATCTAGAAATCCTAAAAGAATACAGTAATTCTTTTTTATATAGTAGAACAAAATAACAGGATGCCCCAAAGAAAATTAAGAAAATTTGTTTTACCCTCATTTAAGGACCACCCTAATACAGAATAAAATCGTAATGAGGAATTTAAGATGTTTAAGCAGAATATATGAAAATATATACAGGCATATGGTTTTTCTTGTCTGCCACGGGCATTTTGGAAATTTCGTTTCAGTTTTTCGTTGAATTTTAAATTGAGCTTAACACTTAAATAAATAGAAAAATATTTTTTTTATTTAGAAAACCTTTTGTACTACTAGTCTGCCACGTCATTCAGCTCATGTCCCATGTCTAATAGTAATCTTGGACTATAGAATAGGAAAAGATGTCGATGAACTGAACGTTCTGTTGGAAAATTTACAATTTGGTAAAAAAAAACATTCATGCCTGAGAATATTATTAAATTAGAGAGAACGTGGATGATATGGGCACATAACTAAAAACGTGTGGCCCGACCCCTGCCCTGAAAAAAGCTCGTGATATATTGATCTAAATTAGAAAAAGGTGCGACATAAAAAATATTTCCGTGTTGGCATGAGGGCATTAATTACAATGGAACAGCCGCTATAGTAATAACAATAAAGTTTTGAAAGGCTGATTCCATGTTAATTTGATATGTCAACATCGAGAATGAGGATGTGGTGGATGATATTTGCAGATAACCAAAAACGTGGGGCTCGACCCATGCCCTCAAAAAAAAAAATATACCGCGATATATTGATCTAAATTAGAAAATGTGCGACTTGGGTCTCAATTAGTACTAGAAAGGTCGAAAATGACTCAAAACAGAAAAAAAATTCCTAAGACCCCGAATATTATAGAATCAAATTGTATCAAATCCATTTATATAGGAACATAAGAACAATTGACCTTTTATTTCCTGCCTGGAGAATTTTTCTTTCAAAATATATTATTTGATTAGTCTCAAAAATATACATATACTGCTTATAGTTTCCTAATATTTATATGAAGCATTTTTGATTTAGTCCGAAGGATTGCTCTTTTCAATTATGAAAATATAAAATAACAAAGTGAACAAACACACACACTTAGACAAAATTGTCATCACACCGTTTTAGGGCATCAATTTAATTTAATTTTTTTTAGTTTAATTTCAACGATAGAAAAAGTTCCTTGCTAAAATTTATTATTATATATAACAAATTAATTTATTTGAAACAAAAAAGAAATGCTGATTGTATATTATTTATATATGCCATGTCCATGCTCTTTAATAATATAGTAGTATTAAGAAAAAAAGTTGTGGAGGAGGAGAGCTTTCTTACGTTATTTTAAAAAGTTTTTTTTATTTAAACATGCTAATTAAACTGCTGATTATAATCATTTGGCTTCCTTTTTACATGTAGCAGAAAAGGACGATAGATAATTTCTATGTATATATATATAATATTGCAAAGGTAGATTTGTTACAATCTAAGAGTTTTTTTGTTTTTTTTTAAGAAATATTTAATTATTTTGTTAATTTTTGGGGAAGTGAATTTTAAGATATTTTTTGATTTTGATTTTTTTTTA
The DNA here is from genome assembly GCA_949987705.1 of Thereva unica. NCBI lineage: Eukaryota > Metazoa > Arthropoda > Insecta > Diptera > Therevidae > Thereva > Thereva unica. The sequence continues at coordinate 21,362,010 of OX465285.1, read as the reverse complement.
AATTATTTATTCAGAAGATTTAATTTAATTTTAATAAGTTTTTTGAAATTTTTGCTTTTGTTTGTTTTTTTAATTTATCACAGACTAATTGTACCTAACAATGGAATGGCTTCACTCGTCTTTGTAATAACATGACCCACCAATAATGAGAATACTGTTTGTGACAGAAGTATTGTAACACCTGAAAGAGAGAAGCTCTTCTGGTTTTACTTTCTTTTATTTTTTTTTTTGTTTATTAATATTTTTTTTTGTATGTTTCCTAGTTTTTCATTTTTGAAAAAAAATTAAATCTTCACTTGTATTTTTTTTGTTGTATTGAGAGATTTTTTGGTATATTTTAAATTGAATTCGTATCAGTGTTTTGGAAAAAAAGATACGGGTCGTAATTTTTTTTTTGAAATATAAATCACACAAAACTTTCTGTTTCAAATATTATAATGAAATTTAAATTTGGGGTTTTAGTTAGGTTTATAACTAAAAGTATGTAGGTATTGGCGCGAATTTATTTTTATAGAGCATTAGACTATATATGTATATTAGGGTGGTCCTTATTTTTCAACCTACTAATTTTTTACTGCGCACCCGATAATTTTGTTCCTTTATATAAAAAACGAAAATGATCCAAATTTAAAATCGATCGATTAATATTAACATGTGCCGCATTGAGGTTAACCCTAGAGCGGCCGCGTCTCTCAGTACAAAACCAGCGCGATGAGATATCAGTGCTGTATTCCTCAGGCAGCGATATTTTTGTAATTAAATACTAAATAATCAGTCAAAATCATTATTTTATTACTCCTTTATAATACAAAAATAAAAGAGTAAGTAATAATAAATGAACAATTATAAGAGACGGAGTTGTAGCCTTCTTCAATATAATCGCAGACATTGTCATATAATCATCAGATATGGCTGACGACTTACGACTTAATAGAATAAACGAGAAAGAGAATAAACGAGCAATTACAAAGCAAAAAGGTGGTCGAAGAGGTATGATTGGCAAGGTATGAAGTTTTCAGGCATTGAAGAAAGAAAAGCCGCCTGTGAGAAGTTGAAAGAGGAGATAAACAATGTTTTGAAACGTTTTAAAAAATGTATGTATGATGGAAGATCTTCAAAACTTTTTTCATTAATGTTAAATTCTAAACCTATGTCGACACAGGTAGGTCTATAGATGAAAATATGAACAAATTCTGGAATATTTTTGAACTATTGGGGTCACTTTTAAGGGTAGCCCGATGATAATCTCTCTACAATCAAAATAAGGATATGGTTTACAAAAAACCCTTTTAAGTTTTGCCCAATCGTGTACCTGCTCACTCACAAAGAAGACATGACTTTGCAGCGGCCCCCAATATTGACCAAGTTCTTGAAGCATTTGAACTGGGGTATACGATACCCTACATGATTGGTTGCTGTTACATAAAGTTCAAGCGTTTGTTTTTAACGCCACGAACACGGAATCTAATACTGGACGATTAAATGGTGCGTGTATTCTTTTAGAACAAAAATTGGGTTGGAATATTTTATTTTTACTATGCAAGCAACATTATTTATGAAAAAATTCTACAGGTAGTATTCATGGCAGCAAAGTTTTCTCCTTCATCTTAGAGACAAAAACAATGGCTAACATAATTATTCAAAGAATATTAGAAATTAAGAAGGATAAAGAAAAGAAGAACTAAGAAAAAAAAAATACATTTAAAATTGGAAGATACATATTCCAAGTTTCCTTTCGAAGGACCTCCGAACAGAATTAGTTTCAACCAATTCGTTAAAGCTTTTTAAAAGGTGCGGCCTGTCTCTTGAATTTCTACTAATCGACACTATTTACTGGAAGGAGAATCAAGAATATAGAGATGGAGAGAATAATAGAATCGCTAAAAGTAGTAAATGATACTGTAGAGCGCGGAGTGAAGCTTATGGAAGATTTCAATAACAAAATAACAAAAAATGAAGAACAGAAACAATTTTTACTATGTATAAGTACGTCAATGATTTTTTCCTTAAAAACATTGAAGTACAAAAATGTACCGAACCGAACATTCGGCCGAATTATTCGGTTTATTTTCGCGCAGTAAGTAAACAGGTTCATATTAGGTCGACGAAGCGCTCTCGTGCTAGCTCGGCTCACTCGCTCAATTGCCGCTCTTTTTTTGATTGCAATTTCCCGCGTGATGGAGTTACCGCCAAAAAAAGGGACTAAAGCAAGAATGTAGGAAAATTATAATTCCATAAACATTGAGGCCCTACGCACATGAGTCGACTGATTTGCGACCCCAGTTTCAAACTGGTTTCACCATTATCACGCTCCCAACCAGTTTGCAACCTAATTGAAACCTTTGTCCACACACAAGCGCAACTGATTTTTGATGAATCGGTGTTCTGTGCTCACGAAGATTTTGTTGAATAAACTTTGACACGTACAAATGCAACCACGCAACTGAAACTGGTGACATTTCCAAGCGTACACGCATTCGATGACAGACAATATAGAAGGGTGTGTATTCAAATGCGATTTGACGAAATATTCCGTGATTCATGCAGCGCAAATGTCGGTCTACTTGCAACTTTTTCTGTTTTGTCGCATTCGACACAACAATCATACAATCGTTTCTTAGACTTTTGGGTTATGTTTAAAAGCCGGGACGGAATACAACTACGCAATTAGATGTTGGTGAAAATTCGCCGCATATCGTGGAACCGCTGAATGCAATGCGGGTACGCTAGTCTGTCACCAGCTTTATATTGCTTCCGACCGGCAAGCACCGTTGCACGCATGCAGTTGCAAACTACTGTCAAATCGGCCTCGTTTTTGTCGATTCGTGTATTTTTTAAATTTTTGATTTTGTGAATAAATACAGTTACCTACACAAAGAAGTGTTTGCTTCATTTACAAATACTACCTATGTACCGTTCCAGCATAAAGCCTCTTTAAGATATGTAACTCTTAAAATAATACTATATTTAAATATTCGGCAAACTAACCGAATATTCGGTCGATTCGAACATTTCAAAATACGCCGTATATACCGAATACGAATATTCGGCCGAACATTCGGCGCATCTCTAATAAAATGTATTATACATATTTACATAAACTCTTGTTCAGACAGTACAAGATTATCGCCATAAGTATCCTGAGCACAGCCGAAAAAGTCTGATTAAACCCATATAACTAAAATTTATATTACAAAACTACACTCTTTATAGATAACCTCAGGTTGGTCTATAACTTTAGGGCTATATGACATAATTAATGACGTACTTCATAAAGGTATCTTATTCAAATAAAATTTATTCTCATATTTGATGGAATATTCATTATTTACAATTAATTTATTTAAATTGTACTACTTTAGACAAATATTTGAAAAGAAAAGCCGTAAATTATTATATTTTCAAAACTTCGGCCCCAATGCGGCACGTGTTAATATTATCCGATTGATTTCAAATTTTGACAATTTTACTTTCTTATCAAAAGGAACGAAACTGGAGGGTGCTTATCAAGGAATGCCGAATTTTGTTTTCACCCTTTTTAATAAGGACCACCTTATATATACAAAAATATATACATATATAGAAAATTTTCCTTTTTACTATATTTTATATATATTTTTTTTGTGTGATTATTATAAAAACGAAAAGCAATGAACTTTTCCCATCTGGAAATGTAAATATTAATATAAAAATAAAGTTTATTTGTGGTATATAAAAAATTATATAGATATATCTAAGACAGCAGTAATCGCACGATTATTATATTTTAAGGAGGAATAAGTTTGTGCCACTATATAGACCATTTCATCGAATATTATCATAAAACATCATAAATTTAAATAAGTTTTTTGTTTTTTAAGTAGTAACAATATTTAACACCGGTTTTTTGTCATTTGTTAAAATCGTTAAAGCAAGCAAGCTTCAAATACGAAAATCACTAAACAAATTAATAATGGTTTATTTTTGTTGAATAACGTTAATTAATAATAATATTAAATAACATTTAATATGCAATTTTAATTTATAATATTGCTGTTTATTATTTTTTTTTATTTTTTTTTATATAGGTATATAAGGCGACGGTGGTCATCATTTCTTTTGCAATAAATTAAGGTGAATGCTTTTTAAATAACAGTTACACATTTATAAAAACTTATGAGTGTTCTTTAGACCCATTTTAAGCTGAAATGATATTTTATAGCACAGAACATAAAATAAAGTATTATTTTTAATAAATAAGTCTGGGCCTTATAGCATCATTTTATAATCATATTTATTTTAGTATTAAAGTTTTAAATGAATAATATATATAAAGTAGAAGCAACAAGCAATAATACTAAGATATTTTCCAAAATGATTAAAATGAAATTTTCAAAAAATATTATATTATGAATCGTACGATTACGTTGTAGTAATATAAAATGCATATTCTTTTTTTTTTGATTTTTGAATGGAACAAAATTAACACAACAACGAAAAACACAAAAAAATAAAATAGTAACAATTTTCTGTTTTTTTTTTTAAATCAAATTTTGTAATACGTTCTGTAAAATATCATTCCAAAATGGGTCAAAGTTCATATTAATAATAATGTATCTTCATAAAAACAAATGCGCATCTCTAAGATAATAATAATTAAAAAAAAAAAAACAAACAAAAAACGATTAACAAAAAAAAAATTAAAAAAATGTTTTGAAATATATATGTATGTACACTGGATAAAAAACAGATAATATATAATATTTGGTTTATTTCTCCAAAAAACAGCAGTTTCATCCAAACTTTGTTCAACAGTTTGTTTTGTTTTCAAAAAAATTAAAAAAAAAATTAAAAATTAAAAAATCAATAATATCAATAATAATAATAATAACAGCTCTTTTGACACAAATGATGTTTTTTTTTTAATTTTTTTTAATAATATTTATGAATATAAAAGTAAAACTTTGTTATGCAATCTCTACCTAACAAAGGGATTGCATCGGATACTTGGGGCAATGTCTCAGCTACAAGGTTGAGAAACACTGTGAGCGATAGAAGAATTGTAACTCCTGAAACAAGAAATAAATTTTGAAACACATTTTTTTTTGTAATTATAATTTAATTTCGACATTTAATTTTCGTCTGTTTTTTTTTAGTAGTAGTAGTAGTTGTGCATCTGCTTTTCCATCCTGGCATTCTTTTTTTTATATATATGTAATGTCTACAACGTCAGTTAGAGAGAGAGTTAATGGGGGGTGGGGGGATAGTAAACAGAACGAATCGATATATGGGGTATTTTTTTTACAAATCGAACATTTTTATTAATAAAACATTTTTGATTTGTTTCACATTTTTTTACGAAGTTCCTATACAAAATAAGCGGACCATATTTTTTTTCTTTTTTTTTCAGTCAATATTTTCAAAGGGGGGAGGAGGTTACTCGCAGATCGCTATAACTCCGCTTCTATTCGTATCGTTTCGAGTTGAATAAAATGTTTTTAAATTAGTATTTGTTATTAATAATACTAAATTTAAAATTGAATTAGTTCATAGGGTCTATATAAAATAACATTAATTACGATGGAAGAATGCATCCCGCAACATAGTGAGAGAATGAATATGTTGTGGAGGGTAGGGGCAGATAGCCAAAAACGTGTGGCTCGACCCATGACCCGAGAAAATCTCGTGATATATTTAACTAAATTAGAAAAAGGTGCGTCTTATAAAAAATATTTCCGAATATAGTAATAGGAATAGGCCGCTATAGTAATAGGAATAAAGTTTTGTCAAGGTTGTTTCCATGTTGGTTGATATGTAACGATCAAGGTGATGGGTTCCACAACGTCAGAAAATTTGTTGGAAAATTTATAATTTGGTAAAAAAACGCTCGTGCCTGAGAATATTATTAAATTATAAAATGTGAAGATGTGGTGGAGAACACGGGCAGATAACCAAAAACGTGTGGCTCGACCCATGCCCTAAAAAAAAATCTTTTGATATATTGATCTAAATTAGAAAATTGATGCGTCTTGGGTTTCAATTAGTGCTAGAAAAGCCGAAATGACACAAAACAGGAAAAAAAATCGCAAGACCCTGAATATTATGGGGGGAACGCCTAACAAAGACCTCGGAAGATGAGGGTATCCGATTTGTCACTTCTGTCAAAACCACCCTGCGGTGCTCCCTGGGGTACTTATTCGGAAGGAGCTAACGCGAGACGAGCGAATGGCGAGCTCTCTGCGCCACAAAATTTTTAAGTCGGTTGGGCTGAGGGTTAGCAACCCGCTCCCATAAAAAACACCATTGCTACGAATCGGACAACAAGACGACGGCATTTGCTTTTCGAACAAGGACACGAATCAGATCATGATGAGGGATGGCTGGATAAAGTCCTCAATGAGATGAATCGATATAAATTCAATATTATGAGACTTAGCGAGACCAGATGGCCTGATGCGGGGGAACATATCTGGGAGAAATGAAACTAAAAGCCAGGTCCAGCCTCATTAGCTGGTCACCAGTTTCAGAGAGGTTTATTACCGTGCCCCTGCTTACCAGACTAAGAGGTACTACCTGGAAGTACTAACTCCTACGATGGTAGAACGAGAAATCAGATAAATCACGTGGCCGTCAGCTGGGCCAAAGTTGGGGTTAATCTGTTACATGAAAATGGGTCAAAATCCAGTTGCAAGAGGTGTAAAAGCAAAAAAGGGTGAAAAATCGTACTAATTAATTAATTAAAAAAAACCTAATTAAAATATGATCTTGAGAAAATCAGATCTTGCTGAGCCCGGGTAGGTAAATAAGCAAACACACCCCCATTGTGAATCGGAAGATTGGCTGACAGTGTACAGAACAAAATGCCGGGCTCCGCAGCAATTCGTCCTGGGGCTTCTTGTGGATCACAATGAATAATGATGTGTTGAGACGACGCCTCTTCCAAAAAGGAGCAGTTCGAGCAGTGATCGAGTTCGCAGATAACATTGGGGTAGTAGTGGAGTGGTAGAATACCGTGCACTTACTGTGCACAAAACTGAAGCTGTGATGATCAGCAAACGGAGAAAACCAGTGTCCGTATAGATAAAGGTATGGGAGCAGATTATTCATGCGCAGCTCGCCCTAAGGTACTCGGGAGAGATGATCGACGAAATTTTAAAGCACACTTGGAAAATATGGCCGATTAATCTTCCGCTATTTGTGCAGTACTGCAGTACAATTCTGCCCAAAGTGTTGGCCGAAGACCGAGCCGTCGCCGCTGATGTCGCGGATGGTTAGTTCCATCCAGGTGTAAGGAGTGCCAGTGTGGCCAGCAGCGTTGTACATGAAGGCTAATAGCAAAAAATGGAAAGCTACGCCAGGACAGCTAATAGCAAAAAATGGAGAGCAGATTAAGCGCCCTCCAGGCGTGCTGTGCGATGATGCCCATATGATACGGCGTGCTTGATTGCGTGGATGATCCCCCTTGACGTACTGGCGAAAGAAAGCGAGAGAAGGATTTGACGAAAGTAGGGACTAGAGGCAATGGTCGAGGCACCACTGACACAAAAAACGTCATGTGTGAAATGAGGAGGGTGGAAGAAAGTGAAAGCAACCATGGAAACCATACACAAGAAGTTGAGACTGCAAGACAGAAAGAGAAAGGCAAAGAAACACCAACATAATTAGCAAAAAGATAAAAGCTGATCCATCGCCGCGAGTTTACGATAAAAAAAGCCAGTCACGTGGAATAGAATAGAATAGAAGACCTGGGGCTCAATTCTGGTTCGGTGCAGTGAAAACGTGTAAACACTTTACACGTTTACACCTTTTTTTGCGATTATATATATTGTGCAAACAACTGTCAAAAACTTGGCATGTTTAAAAATTTTTTACATCGTGAAATTTAGAGTGAAGTCGTGAAAAGTTTACACTTTGGATATGCACCTACTAAATTTGATAAACTGACATTTGCCTGTTTAAAAATTGAATTCAGCGCTTATTCAGCATTAAGTTTTCACAAATGCAACGAGAATCGCTTTTTCTGGTTGAGTGCAGTGAAAAAGGTGTGTAAAACGTCACGTGTAAACTTTTTTTTCACGTTTTCACTGAACCGAACCAGAATTGACTCCCAGGACTTGTTTAAAGTGGATTCGAGTCCCATATAACCTACAGGTAATTGAACTGGAGGAAATTTAATAGAATCACAATGAATAAAAGTGCAAGTGCGAAGTTTAATCGGTATATGTATATTGCAGTAGCTATTCAACAACTGTACAATTTAAAAAAATAAAAAGATCATGTCATACGTTTGTTCAGTTACTCTTAAATTCCTCTTTCACCCCTTTTAAGCCTATGTCCGTCTCCATGGTCTAATCTATTTCTGTAACAATACAAATTGCAGCGGAGTTATAGCGAGTGTATAATTTGCGAGTGACGTAAACTTTAGCCCCCTCTATATTTGAAGATATTGACCAAACAAATATACGGGTCCGCTTATTTTGTCTATTAATAAAAGTGTTCGATTTGTAAAAGATATGAGAAAATGATCAAACATACAAAAAAAAACATAAAATATTACTAATGATAAAATAATAATAATATAAAAAATAATAATAAAAAACGTGGAATGCTTTAAAAAAACAAAATGGCGACTTTCATGCACCGGAATGAGAGCGAATGTGCAATATATTTTTACATATACACCTTGGGGCTATATATATCGAATATTATTAGTGATCGTAAATTTTTTTTATATTTTATATAATTATAGCACATGAGAATAAATATGAATTTGTGAGATTTATTTTGGAGATATATATAAATAAATCGATTGGATGATTTACAATTATATATATAATAATAAGGATGAGGGATCTTGTTTTTGAAAAAAAATTATTATTTTTTTTTTGATTATGAAATATACCTTCCTCATTATACCAAGTATCAAATGACATAAATTCCTACATTCGTTGTGTAAAAAAATGGATCAATTGAAAATTGTAATATAATAATATATATTTAAAGAAAATAAATTCCAGATCAGTATATATGACAATGCTAAAATAATGCAGCGGTCATCAATCCATATAAGGTATGATATCTTTTATAGTTTTGTTTATAATATCGTTGAATACTCGAATGCTCTTCGGTGATATTTCATTTTTATTTTTTTTTTGAAAAAAGCATAATAAACTTCTTTTTATTTTTTTTTTTCATTTTTTTTGGTATATGTTCTATTTTTTTTTTCTTTTTTTTCTATAAAATTTACAGATTGACGCATCAAACACCCACGTTCACAAACACAATTAAAACTTAAAAGAATGTTTTAAAAACTTTAAAAAAATAAAAAATAAAAAAAAATTAAGACTTAAGTATAATAATATCTATTTTTGGCATACATATCTTTTTTTGGCTTTTTTTATTCTGGAAAATTGAAAATTTTTCATATATGTATAATATATATAGGTATGTATATATAGGTATATGCATATGAAAGGAACAAACAAGAGGGGTTAAATATATGTATATAATACAACTTGCAATTTAGGTAATATATATAGTAATTATTTTATATATATGAAAAATTCAAAATTTTCGAAACTGCTCTCATTTTTTTATAAATAAAGGTAGCAATTTTTTTTGTTTTTTTTTTGTCAATTTTTTCTTCATTGCTATAATTTTTTTTTGTATTTTTTTCTACAAAACCCGTTTTTTTTATTATTTGTACCTATAAGAGGAACTGCATCCGACGTTGTCGGCATAGATTCAGCAACAAGATTAAGGAAAACTGTTAATGATAGAAGTATAGTTACGCCTGAAAAATATAAAAATATATTCTTATGTGATGGTAGAAATAAGTTGTCACACATAAATTGTTTTCCCCCGTGACCCTATATATTTACTTTATTTGAGTATGCACGCGTGAATGTACGAGAAACGCACTATAAAAAAGAGATCAGTATTTTTTTTAATCCTTGCGTGGATAGGGCAGAAAAAGGTTAAACATATTCATAAATATCATAAAATTAAGAGGAGAGCAGCAAACATATACTTTTATCTTGCTTGAACTCATCATTATTATAGAGTGTCATCTTGATATAAAATAGTGTATTAAAGAATTACCGCTGCAGTATCAATTTATTTGCATAAATATTTTTGTTATCAAGCATTCTATTGACATTTCTATTACTTGCTGTGATATAAATTGATAGAAGTATTTCGGAGTTTTACTGTTGTAGGAATTTGAAAAGGGGCTGTCCATAATTTACATAACGCAATTTGGGACGAAAGTCCGGGGCCGGAAGGAAATTTACACTGTTTCATCTTGAATTCATGCATTCTGTTACGTGGAGGAAGGGGGCGTCAAGGTTTGCGTTACGTAGCGAATCTACCAGCAAGAAATACCAAATTTCAAAAGGTACCGTAGCCGTAACTAACATATTTAGACATCTCATATCAAGACAATGTAAAGTGAGAATATTTATACATACACTGGCGAGCAACTGGTTAGGTACACATTAAAAACGCCTCAAAGACGCGATGATGAACGAAACTTTTTTCAAAGCATCAAAAATGACAGTTAATCAGCGCCTATGTAATTACGGCGAAACAATTTTACTAATGCATATTTGCATGCACGCGCAAATGATTTTCCGCGTGTGGTAACGTGCTCAACTTTAGCATTTTACGCATGCAAGAAACAGAGACAGAACCATAATATCTTCTACGCGATAAAGGAGCTCCGATTTGCACTTCCACTTTTACTGCGTTTCCATTACAGCTTAAGTGTTCGAAAGCTTGAAAATCGCAAGAACTCGAGCGCCTATATGCCTTGCCTACTTGAACCCGCATATTAGTTTGAAATAAGCTTGAGTTCTTCAGCTGTCATTTAAAGTTAATATATTATATTTCTTTCTTTTATCGTGCTTTTATTTCTTTATTAATAATTTTGTCACATCATAGTTCCACAAATTGTTTTTAGACACATTTGCAAGCCTAACTTTCATTTACATGACAAGCATTCGAGCCGATCAGAAAAAACAGCGACCAATGTGAGAGATTGGCGTACTATGAATTGCATTAAATTTAACTCTATAGGAATTTCAGCCGAAGCTTCTGATGAGAAAAGATTTTCTTTAGGTGGTCCTGATGGATTCTCATACTATTTTCAGTATATTCGGAAGTAGGAGAAACATTTACATATCCCGACACCATAGCAAAGAAGGATTAATTCTAATATGGAGAGCCCTATGAAAATCAGAATTTAAAAAGTACGTACAGCTACCATGAGAGCTACAGCTGATTTTGACGAAGTAATAGGAGGAAAACATCACAGTTTTAGATAACTTCGTATAACAACCTGGAGAGAATTAGCAAGACGGAGAGAGGACTGGAAGAAGACACTTCAATAGGTTTAAGGTAGTTTATATTAACTGTAATACAGCTTGTGAAATTTGTTGACTCTGCTTGCTGCAAGGGAGTTCGAAGTTATCTGCCTTTGATCAAGCCAAATGGATTTCTTCCCCCACCTTACTCTCTCTTCCAATCATCTCTTGGCTATAAAGCCCCCAGTCTATAAGTAACAAGACACGATAAATTCGTCCCACTCTTGCTCACGTAAGCCCTGTTCTGCTCTGGACCAACTTGTCCCCAATAATTGTCTAGAACGAATTTTAAATTTCCCTTTTCTTAGAGACAGCTCTGCATGAGATCGTGGGAACTATCGAAAATACTCTCTATTACAAGCAATATACTTTGGCAGTATTCTTAGATATAGAAGGCGCCTTTAACAACGTACATTAATCGAATCGAGAAGCTTTCATCGACCTAAACGTAGAAGCTAGCCGAGAATAATCCAAGCGGATTTGGAAACTAAGACGGTAACCAAATACGCTAACAGAAGTACGCCACAAGAAGGCATCATCTCCCCTTTACTGTGGTTAGCAACGAATTACAGAATACTACAAAAACTAGACAAAAGCGGGGCTAAAGTAGTAACATACCCAGACGACCTAGTGATTAGTGAAATCAGGCAAAGATGCCTATAAATAGAATTGGTAGCTGGGCAGCAGACTACGGTCTGGAGGTAAATCCGCCTCTCACCTTATCCTCCAGAGTGGAATTTCTGGGTCTAATAGTGGATCCTAAACTCAACAGGAAGTCGAACATCGAGGAAAGGGTAAAGAAAGCCTGTATAGTATAGCCTTCTGCGACTGTAAAATACTTTTGGCAAAAGATGAGGTCTTAAGCCAAAGATGGTCCAGTGGATGTACACAGCTATGGTACAGTAAATTCTCACGTATGGGTCGCTAGTATGGTAGTCAGCCGTGAGTAGGATCATAACGTTGGGAAGGTTCCAGAGAACGGCAACAGTAGGAACAACAGGGGCCATGAGGACATGTCTCATGAAAGCTCTCGGCGTTCTCTGAGCCTTCCCGTAGAGAGGAACGAGAAAGCTGACTACCTAACCAAGCAGGGGCATTGGCCCATAGGCGACCACGCTGCGAAGTTGGCTATCCCGTTCAACATCTGTTGTCGTAGCTGGGGGAGACGAACGAGAGAGAAACACTTGTTCACTTCCTGTGTAAGTGCCCGGCTTTAGCTAAAGCCAGGCCGGACATTCTAGGCAGTTATGTTTTGAAAGACTTAAAAGATCACGATCGCATCACGGCTAAGCTTACTAAATTACACAGGATAACCACTTCCGAAGAAGATTCCAGATAGAATGTGTGATAAAAGGGAACGAAAATCCCTTCATAGACGTTGTGTAGCTTGGCCAGAATAATGCACTGAATTTCGGGTGCTTAGCGATGTGACACTACACTTTAATGTTGATTAGAAGTTCTTACTTAACGGAATGGAGATACAGAGTGTAAGGCCAAGCGATACGGCTCTGTTACGTGGGTAAAGGGAGATCAAAAATTGATGACTTTTGCATTACATAATTTATGAACAGTCCCAAATTATTTTGTTATTTTATTACGTTTTTTTTCAAGCTTTATAAATTGTACCATTTTAATAGATTGCACCCAAGAAGCAAATGGTAGTATTGACGTTAGAACTACGAGGAAGAATTCGTAAATGTACATAAACTAATTTCGCCCTATTTGTTTTCTTAGAACAGAACATCTACCATAATCTTTGAATATAAAATTGTATTATTTTTAAACATATCTTTCTTATATTAAAAATTTATATATCAAAACTCAATAACTTATATCTCCAGTGATCACTATTAAACCAAAGGCGCACGCGTAAGTCTCTCTCAATAAGGGCAGAAAATTTTATAACAATATATAAAAATAACAGAGGATGAACTAAATTAAATGACGAACCTAAAACAAAAACTACTTTATATATTATTATACTCTGAATTATTTTTAATTCAAATGAAGAATGGATCAAAATAAAGACAGATCTTATATTAAATAAATTATCGAAAGGGAATAATTTTTGGGGAACTAATAGGGATCTAAAAGGAGTTAGGGGAACTATTTCAACAAATTAATTATTAACCATTTGTAAAATTCACCTTCCTAGTTAGCAGATTTCATTTTTTAAATATAAATTTTATAGAGTATCGATAGGACTAACGTTTTAATATTACAAGTGCAACTCACATTACCTTCCTGTATATGAAATAGTTAAATGAGCTGTAATAATATCTTGTTGATCACACAAAATTCGTCGTTTTGTTTTTATTTAGCATCATTCTTTTGATACATAACATATTACTTAACAGCTGAATGCAACCAGGACAGAAATACATGTAAAAATATATATATAATGTTAAATTAACAAGTATAGGTAACACTCAAGTGATCCAAATACCAGTTCTGCTTAAACTTTCTAAATTTGCCGTATAAGGTTATTTTATAATATTAAGGTGTTTTTCTTAAGTAACACGTCGATGTTTTTACAATTTACCTATTTTTTAATGTTATTACTTTCCAAAAAACATTGCGTATTATATTAATAAATATTGGAGGAATTTTTTATTCTATATATATGAGAATAGCAGATTATATTACAGATTATAATACCTATAAACATGATTGGTCCGCAGAAATAATAAATACCTTTAAAACTAATAATTAAAATTTGGAAAATATTACTCTTGACGATTATGGGAAGTCTTCAAATCATTGTGGGTTATACCACATGTTAAACAGCACCAGACAGAATGTTATTATATGGGGAACTTTCTGTTATATACGCTAATTTTATTTTTATTCCTATCCTATTATTAAATATATTAACTTAAAACTAATCGACATCCTGCGAAAGTATTTTTTTTTATTAAAATAGAAAAACGAAATTTTGTTTGTTTTTTTTTTTAGATATAAATATGAAATGTACGTTTTATGTTTAAATAGAATAGTTGTAATATGATACATACCTAGGGTTAGCTTCTCTCCTGAATCGGGAGGAAGCGTAAATCCTAGTAACGCCATTGAAGATATCAAAACACACGGAACAATCAAATTAAAAAAATAATATAGTGTTCGTCTTCTAATTTGTATTGTAAACGTAACGTCAACGTACGGTTCCGGACAACATTGATACACAATAGTGTTCTTTTTGCCAGGCATTCCTAAAATATAATAAACCAGAATTAGTATATTTAACCATATAATATGAGAGCTAGCGACGACGTCGAGAAAAAGTTGATTCTTTGATTCAAGACTGATTTTTAAGTTAGTCTCCCCAATATTAAGGAGCCACCAGAAATAGTGTTGAATTAGTATTCTATAGATGTTAATTTAGTTTGAATTCATTGTGAATTAGCTTTAGTCTTCATAAGTTTGTTTTGACATTTGAATTGTCAGTCTGTCATTCTATCAATCAATTTTGAATTAACGTAGTTTTCTCAAATCAGACGCTGTAAAGACATTGGAGAGTAAACACAATAAATTTTCTTGTACTAATAAAAAGCGAGTTTTTATTCAATAGGTTATGGACCCAGCCACGCCGTTTTAAATATCGAGTAATTGAAAGTATTAAAGAAAATGGATTTTATCAAAACGATAAAACCATTAAGTGGAGAAGCAGATTGGCCGATTTGGAAGAGAAAAATAAGAGATTATCTCGATTACTATGATAAAGCAGTAGAAGTAATCGAAGGAAAATTAACAAAGCCGGAACCTTTAGAACAAGGAGCTACAGAAAAAGAAATTAAAGAATATGATGCTAAGTGCAATGTATGGAGAAAGGCAAACAGCGTTGCAAAATCGGCAATCTCAGGTGCAGTTACCGATTCAATTTACCAAAGAATTATGGATAAGGAATCAGCCTTTGAAGCATGGAAAGAATTGTGTATTCAATTTGATACAGCGTCGACGGATCAAGTGTTTAAAACATGCTCAGAATTCTTCGTGTTCAGTTGGAATCCAGGTGAAAATGTTTCAGAAAACATAGCGAAGGTAAGAAACCTATGGAACGAATTAAATAATGGATTGAAATCCAAAAGTGAAACTCCTTTGCCAGATATGTTATTGGTTTGTAAAATGATGAGCATTTTGCCAAGCAAATTTGAGAGTTTCAAATCCAGTTGGATGCTTTTAACTAAGGATGAGAAACGGACTTTCGAAGAATTAACCACGCAGCTGTGTATGTACGAGAGAAATTTTTGCAAAAATGAAATAGTTGGTGATCCTGCTTTCCAAGAAGCATTTGTCGTAAAACCTGAAAAGAAGAGGCATAATTATCACATTAGGAATAAGAAAAATGACGTTTGTAGATATTGTAATAAAAAAGGGCATTGGATTGCTGAATGCAGAAGTTGGATTGCAGATGGTAAGCCAAAAAGAAATCAACCTGTAGGTGGGATGTCAATGTTAATTGGGGAAGAAGTATTCATGAGTAGCAAAGATCCTTCAGAGTGGTACGTGGACAATGGCGCTACAAAGCATATTACGAACAGCATAGAATATTTTATAGACTTTCAAAGATTTGAATCTGCACAAACTATTTTCACAGCGGGTAAAGAGAAACTGGATGCAGTTGGAAAAGGACAAATTAAAGTTATTGTGAAAATGTGTAATAAAAAGCAACAAGTTTATTTAAATAACGTTTGGTATGTTCCTTCAGCAGTGAGAAATTTATTTTCAATTTTGGCAGCGCAAGACAAAAATCCCAATAGTGTATTCCGATCCACATCGACAAAATGTACTTTAAGGTTAAATAAATACGTTAGTGTTCATGGATTCAGAGAAAGAGGAGAATCGTTATATAGGGCAGATTTTGTGGCAATTAAACCAAAGGACCAAATTGAAATAAATTCGATAACAGATAACGAGAAATTGTTGCGATTATATCACCGAAGATGGGGCCACCAAGATAAAATACACGTAAGGAGCCTATTAGAGGGAGAATTCGGAAAGAAAATCAAGATGGAAAATATTCAATGTGAACCATGCATATATGGGAAGTTACATCGAATGCCATTTGGTAAAAGGCAAGATACACGGAAGCCGGGTGAGCTAATATCTGCTGATGTTTGTGGACCATTTACTCCATCATTTCAAGGAAAAAGGTATCTGTTAGTTATTAAAGATAATTATACTCGTTTTAGATACGCATATTTAATGAGGGAAAAATCGGAAACTAAAAGTTGTATTCTAAATATGTTAAAGAGCTGGGAAAGCTGTGGAATTTCCTTATCGATCAGCAGTAGGAGCATTGATGTATTTAATGATAGGAACCAGGCCAGATATTGCGTATAGCGTTGGATATTTGTCGAGATCATTGGAGAACCCAACAACTGAAAACGTCATCGAATTAAAACGAGTTTTCAGGTACCTCCAAGGAACTAGAAGTCTTGGAATAATATACAAACAGGATTTTAAGAAGGGAGTGATTAATTGTTACAGTGATGCAGATTTTGGAGGATGTGTAACAACTGGAAGATCTACGACAGGTGTGGTAATATTACATGCAGGTGGAGCAATTTCATGGTTAAGTCAACGCCAAACGGTGGTAGCAACGTCGACTACAGAGGCAGAAATAGTAGCAGCCAGTGAAGCTACAAGGGAGATAATTTGGCTAACGAGACTGTTCAATGAAACTGTGCGTTTAAAAGAAGTTCCGATATTAAAAATAGATAATTCAGCGGCGGTGAAATTAGCTCAAAACCCCGAATTTCACAAGCGCACGAAGTATATAAGAATAAAACACTTCTTTATTAGAGAGAAACTCACACAGGGAGAAGTGACTGTACAACAGATTTCAACGGAAGAGCAAATGGCAGACATGATGACTAAACCTTTAAGTAAGGAAAAACTCTCAAAATTGAGAACTGGAATTGGTATGAATTAAACTATAAAATTAACAAGGGAAAGTGTTGAATTAGTATTCTATAGATGTTAATTTAGTTTGAATTCATTGTGAATTAGCTTTAGTCTTCATAAGTTTGTTTTGACATTTGAATTGTCAGTCTGTCATTCTATCAATCAATTTTGAATTAACGTAGTTTTCTCAAATCAGACGCTGTAAAGACATTGGAGAGTAAACACAATAAATTTTCTTGTACTAATAAAAAGCGAGTTTTTATTCAATAAATAGTAACAAATCTTTTGACATATAATCATTCTCTATCTTGGCTTTTTTTAACCAACATACGAATGTACAATAGCCTATTCCTAATGACTTCATTTGGTGCAAAAGAAATTAGGGAAAGAAATTCTATGCTCACTTTTAAAATAGAAGGTCAAGTGTATCATCTTATCGGTAGTCTTTTACCACCATCAGGCCAAAGTTCACAATTCTTGCAGATATATTTCATTTCAGCTTCAGAGCAGTTATCGTTGCGTTTAAACGTAGCCGCAAACTCTAAAAATTAATTTAATTAGTGAATTACAGACCGTTTTGAATAGTCACAACGCATACATGCGAATTTTTAAACAAAACTTAGCATTAAACTCTTCACATAATTTAAAGTTAATTATTTATTCAGACCGTACACCTCAGATAGAGAACCACGGCATATATAATGCTCCGACTGTATATGAGGTCACTATTCTTTTGGTTGATAAAGAAAAAGCACCAAGGGATATAATGCTCCACGGTAAAGACAGCCAACTAAAAAGGGTCTTTGAACTGCGAACCTATGATCCATTACAGTATCCTACGATGTTTGTAACGGGAGAAAATGGTTATTATTTGACCATCCCTCAACAAGGTTCAGGACGTACTCAAACTGTTTCGTGCATGGAGTTTTATGCATTCAGATTGATGATTAGAGTTAACTTTTTTAATCCGTTACATTATTACAGACTTATTTAGTGTGTCGATATGATGGGTAAGATGATAACAGAAAGATTAAGGCCCCTGTGCTGAATGTCGAATCATATGACAGTCGCATGTAGATTTCGATGTCGTCTCGTTTTTTAGTTGGTGTGCTGAGAGTCGGGTGGCGTGAGTTGAAGAAATTGTCGTTTCAGTAAAATTACGACTGTCAGCACAGGGGTCAAAGAGTGTATGAGTTAAGTTTTTGTGTTTCATGAGGAATAAACATTTTTAGTTTGAAGAATAAACATTTTCGAGTTGATGTTTCGCGAAAATTTTAATAAATTATAAACAATTTCAGATTAAAGATTCTTGTTGTGGTTTAGTAGTTCGGAAGATGAAGATAATAAACGCAAACAATTAAAAATTTTATGTTATTATTTCTTCCCAAACATTTGTGGAATTTGTCAGCAAATCTCTGCCCTTCAGCCACATCTGGATGGTTTTCTAAAATTCGAACTTATGTTTGGAATTGTTTTCTATTTTTAATTTTTATTCTGAAATTATTAAAAACTTAAAATTAAACACTCTAAAATCACAAATATGTATTTTCTTTCAAATTTTCCTACTTTGTCACTAACGCAAATAGCCCGACCAAAAGTGACAGCAAAATTACAATAAAAACGACTGTCGTCACACCAAATAAGCTGTCATTATGTTAGCAGATTTTACACGACAAGGATCGACCATCAGCACACCGCTGTATTAGCATCACTTCTTATGACAGCAAATATGACTTTCAACACAGGGGCCTAAATTGTATATCTAGAAATCAACAACGACTGAGAAGTGATGGCTACATCCATCGCAAATATTGACCCATCGAATATGTATCGGTCAACGTATAATCTTGCCATCTTCATTCACAGGTTCTCTGGGTTATCTGCATGAAAAAAACACAGGACGCAATGACTTACGTTCGAAGTTATGAGAGACCCGATTTATTTGTGACTTTTACATGTAACCCAGAATGGACTGAGATGAAAGCGGAACTATTACTTGGTCATTCGACCGTCATGACATAATTTCAGGGATGTTTCATTTAAAGATGAAAAAATTCATAAAATTATTCATTAAAGATCAAATATTGGGCAAAGTGAAATACTATATGGCAAGTGTGGAGTGGCAGAAACGGGGTTACGTCACTGTCATATTCTGTTCTGCCTAGAAAGAAATATCCAACCAGACGACATTGATAGAGTAATAGTTGCTGAACTACCCGACAAACAATATGTTCCGGTTTCGTACGATATCGTAATTAAAAATATGGTACATGGACCATGCGAGCAGCATAATTTAGTAACCCAATGTATGAAGACCGATATTTATACAAAAAAATACCCTCGACGTTTCATCAACGACATGCAAGCCGGAGACGATGGGTATCCAGTTTGCCGCATGTTTTAGAACGGTTTTTCACGAATAACTTAAAAACCTAATGTTTTTTAAAAAAAAATATTGTAGAAAAAATGAAGCTCTTAGAATAACGAATCGATTTATTTCTGTAGATGAAACACAACTCGAGTTATGGGTCGTTCAAGAGGATCGTTTGTTCGCCGAAAACTGAACTCACACCATTCAACGTTAAATATAGGCCAAACTGAGACTTAAGAATAAATTCGTATGTAGGGGGCGCGCACCTTTCCCGAGCCATTTAAACTTTAAAATCTCAAAAAGTAAGGGTTCAAGGAAGTTCAACTTTGCAGGCCACTTAGCACTTGAAATTCCCAGCGAATTGAATTTTGTAGTGATTAGATATCTCAAAAACTGAGGAAGTTATCGTTAAAAACCAATCGCATTTTTCAATGAAATTATCCAATCATATAAATTGTATTAATCGCGACAATTTTACAGCATTCAGAAACACAACTAAACAGATATGCTCGCATGTATATATGTATTACTTAGCGTATCCTCTCATAAACGAAACCCATGTCTAAACGTATGTACATATACATGTACAAAACATATGTAGACTTGTATAAAATTGCATGACTCTTGACGACCTGAATTTCCCCGCCCCAAATTGTGATAAGAAAAATATGTGCCCTACTTTAAAATTACTATTGCAGCGCTCAAAAATCACTCTGAATACATCAAAAAATTTAAAGCAATTTTGATCTGGAACCATAATTCACCCCCACCCCGCCGATATCAAAAATATGCCTATCCCGCCGTGAAATTACTATTGGGGCACTCAAAAATCACTCTAAATACCTAAAATTTTATTTTGGAGTGATTTTACTCTGTAAAATCGGTGCTGTCCGAAAGAATTCTGGGGTTCTTTCGCTATTTTTACCGCTATCCACTGGACTAAAATACAGATACTCAGGTCCTAAAAAACTAAGTTATATCTGATAATGATATAATAAGTACTAATAGTGACGATAATCTTGAAGACGCACTAAAATTGTGTCTAGCGATGTTAGCAACGACGAAATTGTCCTGCATCTATAAATTTATACTTTTAAAAATACATAGAAAACTATGGAAGAGAAAAAATGTGTCCTCAAATGATTTCAATGACAGGCGCAGAAGAAAACGCAACCCACTCACAGGGGGCAGACAATACCGTCTTTACCATAAGGGCCCTCGGGGCCCGGGCCCAGGGCCCCTTCCTCTCGGGGGCCCCGAAAGACCGATATATTCGTTTACTATACGAGTACACAATAAAAAAATTCTTTTTCACGATTATAATTTTAAATTTTTTTTAAATTTAAATTGAGCATCTTAAAATTTTAATTTCCCGAATTATAGCTATAGCCAGAATATTTCCGAATGCTAGTGATCGGTTATACAAACCACTCCGATTCCAAAAGCGGGCTTGCACAGTTTCTACAATGGCTATACATAGATATCGACATTTACCTAGTTTATAGCTGTTCCAAAAATAATTCGAATTATGATTACAAATTTTTTTGTTGCATAAATATACATATAATTCGAATTATAGCTTTAAACGAAATTTTTCGGCTTAAGCCAAGTTTATAAGAAAATAATTGTGAGATTCTTCGATATTAAATACCCGTTTATACGTTAATTCGAAATTTTTGCGTAATCTTAAGTTAAATCGATTTAATTTTGCTGCTATATAAACTTGGTAATTGTCTATGGTTGCGGGAATCCCCGATTGTGTTAAACTTCAAGACGGAAAATTAGTGGCGTGATTTAGTTTTTGTGTAAAATAATAGAAATTTTGACGTGTTCGTTTATATTGTAGATTATTTCATTATGTCGAAAAGAATATATTTAAGTGGTTCACAAAAAAGAAAAAAAGCGTTAGGACAAAAAGAAATAGTCGAAAAACTTCCTAAGGTTACCTCATTTTTTACAGTTGAAGAAACAAATAGGCTTACAGATTCTTCATCCTCATCAACTCAAGATAAAGATATTTCTGAATATCAACAGGAAAAATATATTTCGCGATGAAAATGACAAACACACTTCAGATGCTGAACCCTCCACTTCAAGCTACTGTGAGTTTATAACTGCAAGCTTGGAGAATGTAAATTCTGATCCCGGTACGTATAGTGATGAAATTTTAACGGAAGAAGTACGCGATATTTGGATTCGAGTGTTTCCAAAATAAAAATTATGACTTCTCCGAAACTTCTACAAGTTTTCCAGATTCAAGCGGTAAAACAAAAATTAGATGCTTGACTAAAAATATTTTTACTCGTAAATTGACGAATGGCGAGTTTTTAGAAAGAAAATGGCTCCTTTATTCACCGTCGAAGAAATCTGTGTACTGTTATTGCTGCCGTCTATTTAATAATACTACTGGTACTGGGCATAATTTGAGTTCTACGAATGGATATAAAGATTGGAAGCATATAAGTAACTTATTAATAGAGCATGAAAACGGTTTACAGCACAGACAATTTATGATGAATTATGTCGCAAGAAGAAGGACGAGTTGACAGTGAGTTGCTGTCCCAATATAATACAGAAGTCAATTATTGGAAGAATGTATTTAGAAGAATTGTTGCAGTAGTTAAATTTTTAGCTTCAAGAGGTCTTGCTTTTCGTGGTGATAATGAGATATTGGGGTCTCAAAATAATGGAAATTATTTGGGATGCTTTGAACTGATTAGTGAGTTCGATCCTTTTCTTGCTGATCATTTACGAATCTATGGAAATCCTGGAAAAGGAAGAACATCATATTTATCTGCAAATATTTGTAATGAATTTATTAATATAATGGGACAGCAAGTCTTAGAAACAATTGTTAAGGAACTAAAATTTGCAAAATATTACTCTATTAGCGTAGATTCCACCCCGGATCTGTCCCACGTTGACCAACTGACTTTCATCGTTAGATACGTAAAAGACGGAGAGCCCATTGAGAGATTTTTGCCATTTTTGCCTATGGATGAGCATAATGCACAATACATAGCACATATCATTTTAACCTGTTTTGAAAGCCTTGATATTCCTATAAAAGATTGTCGCGGACAGAGCTACGATAATGCATCAAATATGGCTGGAAAGTACTCTGGTGTTCAGTCAAGAATAAAAGAAAAATGTGAAATTGCAATTTTTGTTCCATGTGCAGCACATTCGCTAAATTTAGTGGGTGTTCAGGCTGTTGAGTGTGTTTCTTCAGCAGTAGCATACTTTCAGTTTGTCCAAAAACTTTTCAATATTTTCTACGCTTCGACCAAAAGATGGAAAATTATGACAGATCATTTGGGTGCAAATAGAGTCCTGAAATCTCTCTCCGAAACTAGAGGGTCTGCACGTGCTAATGCTATTAATACATTGCAAAATGGTTATTTAAATATTTCTGAAGCTTTGTCATCAATTGCAAATGACATCAATAAACCAGGAGAAACAAGAAACGAAGCCCAAAGCCTAGCAAAAAAAATGGAAAAATTGGAAACTATTCTTTTAACGGAGATATGGAATGATCTTTTGGGAATTATGAATAAAACAAGCTTAAGTTTACAGAACAGCACTATAACCATGGACGTTGCAACAAAACTTGACGCATCTCTGATCGATTATGTCAATAACGCACGCAATAATTTCAATCAGTACGAATCGGCCGCTAAAGAAAAACAACCAAATGTTGACTATAAAGATAAGTCAGAAAGAAAAAGAATTCGCAGCACAGCACACAAATTTGCTGAATTTTATCACGAAGATATTAATGCATATGAGCTCAAAACAGAATGTTTCCATTTAAGGCAGTATTTAAAAAACATCGCAGAGGAATCAGCGGATTTAAGTATCTCAAACTTACATAAGCTAATAAAGTCTAATAAATTAGAAGAAACTTTTCCAAATGTTGAAGTTGCTACAAGAATATTCCTTTGCTTAATGGTTACCAATTCTAGTGGAGAGCGCTCATTTTCACACCTAAGGAGAATAAAGAACGAATTGCGAACAACAATGTTACAAAAACGACTAACTAATTTGTCAATTATGTGCATAGAAAGTGATATTCTTCAAAAAAATAGACTTTGAGCATATAATAGAAGATTTTGCTAAACAGAAATCCCGAAAGAAACCATTATTGTAGTCGTAACCGATTCAAACCAGCAGCAAACTTATCTAATTAATAATTTAATGTTTATTTGATTTGTATCCATTAACAATAATAAATATAAGATCATAGCAGAAAAACGTTTGTATCATTCACTTTTTTTACTTTTCAAAAGGGCCCCAAATTCTTGTGTGCCCAAGGGCCCCGCCTTGACCTAAGACGGCCTTGGGGGCAGACGCTAGGTAGGTCTATAAGACAGGTTTTATTAAAAAATCAGACGTCTTAGAATGAATTCTCGAAAACGTTGTTAGCTCTCGTACTAATATATATGTATTCTAAATTAAATTTACTTACCAATTAAATACCATTCACCATTCGTGATGAAGTCAGATAGATCACCACCATCTTCCGAGTTCAGGACCAGATCCAACTAGGCGCATTTTTTAAAAAGTTTCAAATATTGAAACATTTTTAAGGATAAAACGATAACAAAAAAGTTAAGTTTAGAAAAGTTTTATTCAAATTGAACTTATACTTAAGTGATTGTTGTGTAAGAATGGGGTGTACGTATAAAATTAGTAACGAAAAAAATAAATATTTATATATATATAATTTGCACGCAGTTCATAAGAGTTGTTACAAAGCATATCGTGGTGACCGGCTATCATGCAAAATAGCCGATAATGGTCCAACCATAAATTCACATGGTTCCGTTTAACCAACTGACAACGATTTAGCTTCTTGCTTTCTATTTTTTTTGTATATATAGGCTTGTCTGTTGCATTGGAGGAAGTATGTGTTTATAGATACAAAAACAAAATTATAGTTTAAACATAAAACAAATAAATATATCATATATAAAACGTATAAGGCAGAGAGAGATAGATAGTAGTGATAGATAGTTTACAACTTAATTGAAATAATAAATTTCTTTTTTTAATAATTGAAAAATCCTTCTTTAAAGTATTTTTTGTGTGTGCTGATTTTGTGCTTCATACCTGATTTCCGTCATAAGTCCAACTACCGAATTTCATATCACAGTGTTGGTCATCAAATGGGAACCACGTGATGTCTATCTTGCATGTGCTCTTGAAGATACCAGGGGGCACGTACAGACAACTGCCGTTATGTTTGACCACAATATTTGTGTGGTACGTGCCATCGAATCCCTCATCCGCGCTAAACGTTACACATTTTCAATTTAAATCTTTTTTTTTGATTTTTTTGTTGATTTTTTAGTTTAATTTAATTGGAAATTTTGGCCAAACACTAATTTTACTGTATTTAAACTCATTTTGTTATAAAAGCAGCAAATTAATATTGTAAATAGAATAATTGGGGAAATGTGTAAAAAGAAAGTGTTAATTAGCACGAATGATATGAATTAAGTTTGTTCGAAAAAAAATTGGGTGTGTTAAAGCGGGTTTTGCAATGCTATAATAAATGTACTTATAGCTTTTTCACTGAAAAAAAACGCTTATACAAATGATCTGTACGTCTGTCTATGACCCACTTTCATCTCTGAAACTACTGTAGATAAAGACAAGTTATATTAGCTTAAATTGTAGATTTCAACCACAAGGACGACCTAGAAAGAAGTATAAAGACGACATAGAAATGGACTTAAGCACAATTGAGATTACCAACTGGAAAAGTAAGACGCAAAACGGTGAACGATGGAAGAAGATTCTTGAGGAGGCCAAGCATATAAGTAAGCATTGCGTGCATTGATTAGAAGAAGTGTTGGGCATTGAAATATCGAAAAAACAAACTAAAAAAGTGCTTTAAATTATTAAACGTTTACAATAGGCAGTCGGGATTGGTTGGTCAGCTGAAAGCGTATCGTAAAAAGCATAATTAGTGCCGAGATGGGTTATGAAATCAGTGGAGAATACTCGATTAAATACTCATGAGTAAAATCGAATGAAAATTACTCATGCCCGATTTCTTCACTTTAAATTTATCCACGGGTTTTCTAACTTTAGAATAAAAATAACCTTCGATTAAATGTTGGACGGTTTTCTTCATGCGAATCGAAAGTTACGTATTCCACAGATAGTTAACCTATCATTCATATG
The DNA here is from genome assembly GCA_949987705.1 of Thereva unica. Taxonomy (NCBI): domain Eukaryota; kingdom Metazoa; phylum Arthropoda; class Insecta; order Diptera; family Therevidae; genus Thereva; species Thereva unica. Next base: position 21,336,201 of record OX465285.1, on the reverse strand, counting down.
GCAGCTCTGACAAATGTTTGGCTTTTGCGCAAGTCGTCGAAAAAAATCGCCAAATTATAACGTCAAACGTTGTAATAATTTAAAAAACTTTTGATTTGTCATAAGGGGCCCGTTTTCATCGACCTGAATAATAATAAGACAGAATATCCAAGATATTTATTATCCATGGATATATCCGTGTCCATGAAACCGGGCCTAGGTGACAGGGAGTATTTAAATTAATGCTCTCATCTATGTATGAAGAATATATATTTATTTTATTTTTGCAGTTAAAATGGAAAAGGAAAAATAGTATAGTGCCAATTTTACCCAAAGTGCAACATGTCGAAAGTTTATTAAAGAATATGTTCCCCAAATTCAACGTAGACTGTTTCTCTAAAATAATGTAGATACAAACTTAAGAGCCCAATATGTCCATAAGCTTACAATATGGCAATGGTACAACCCAATATGACGAGCCAATATCGACAATTACATATTTTGGCATATTGGATTCTGCCTTAGCACCACAAACCTAATTTTAATATTTTCCATTAAATTTTCTTCGCTCTCATCGGTAATATTTTGACATTTCGAACTAACCAAGGGATAAACCCTCAAAATTGACGAGATAACTTTAACCCTCCGATAAGTCTTAACCCAAGGATAGCAAAAGTGAAGAAACCCAATTTCTCCAGTTAAACTATGGACAACATTAGCAGAGGTATAACCCAATGTGAAGAAATCGGGCATCAGTGAGTTAGTTTTACTCGTTCAAACGAAGCGTAAGAAAATCCTCATCATGTGCGTTTCATTCGACCCACTCTTTAATCACAAGCGAGCGTCATTTGTCACTCGTGGGTGAGTAATTTGTTCAGGAATTCTCTGTATGAAAATCCTCACTCATGTGCGACCCATTCAATTCACTCCTCACTCACGCGCGAGAGTTGTTTGCTAGTACGCTCACTCGTGTGTGAGTACTTTTCCAGGAATTTAACTCGCCCATGAGTCTTTATGGCGTTGGTTTAGTTTCCTGCGGCATGATTTGACGCATGGAAAAGAGTGGGGTTGGATCGGAGGTGTTTTGTGATCATTTCTTGAAGTGTGCAAGTACGGAAATGTCCCTTTATTGAAAAAATAAAAATAAAATGTGGCCTTACGGCCACCAGCTCAACATGCCTATCTCAGAGGTAGATCCACCGAGACAGCTCTGCACGACGTGATGGAAACTTTTGAAAAGTCCTTATACGAGTATTACAAATTATGGGGTTCATTTGCCCTTTTTCCCTTGCAATTCTCTTGATAGACCATTTATTAGTAATAAGCATAACTAACTAAATATTAAACTATCTGAAAACGTTGAAACGAGGATTATTTTTTAATGGAAATTAGCTTAATCGAATCAACTTTATAACATACATATATTTAAAACTCCAAGTTCTTTTCTGTTTGGGTACCTAACGTGAGTGAGCGGTGGGTATACTCATTATACTCATGCTCCTGCAAAATGCCAAAAATGTTATACTCACTCATGTTCATGAGCAATCTCTGTACACAGCCTCACTCATGAGTTGAATCGAAGTTAAAACCTTTTTTTACTCATGAGTGAGAGTGAAAAATAGTCAAAAGTTTCCATTACGTCAGAAATTTGAAGAAATTACATTTTTATTATTTCATAATTTCTAGGCGACGAACGTTTAGTTAAAGATAGTATTTGGTGTTAAATCAACAAAACACCATAATAGACTTTGTGAAAAACATACACAAGCTATACTTTGGTTTACTATTTGTAACTTGTAAAAAGCTTGGTCGCCGAATAAAGTTTCTAAGAGCTGCTTATCACAATGTCGCAAGTCGTCAATAGGCAAGGAGAACAGATTTAATAAATGCAATCAAAAATTACCTTCGTCCTCTTCGATTACTATGTATACTGGAGAATCATCTGAAAATTCTTTTCCAGAAGACCAGGTAAATTTAAATCCTAATTTTGTGCTCTTTTCTCAACCACAACCGTTTAACCAGATTGAATTGGATGGATGGATGGATGGTTCGAGAAAAACTTACTTTCCCCTGGAACTTCATTCTGCTGGGACAGAAAAAGAGAGAAGGAATTCTCACAATTTCTCACGGAATAGTTGTAGGTCTCGTCTATTTCAAAGACATTCCCTTATTAGTGAAGATATACGGCCACAAATACTAATGTTAATGACTGGAGACTCTTTATTAATTCGTCAAAAAGAAGTTTAAAGGCAGTTCTAATTCATAATGGAAACACATACTCTTCTTTGTGCATTGTACAGTAGAGGCTCGCTAATCCGGCACATTCCGGACTTAATCAGTTCCGGATTACCGAAAATTCCGGATTATTGAGCGTCGTCTAAAAATAGCCGTTATGACAAGAATAGCGAAAATTCCCCTGAAACTAGAGAGCCGAAAGGCAATCGTTGGGGTAGTGGACCATTATTCCGTATTTTATTGTGCTTTCTCTGATTTAGGTAGTGATGGAATATGTTAAAAAAAAACATTTCAACCATAAAATAGATTTTGTAGTATTTTATTTCAATTTATTGGCTACAAACAGTTACTCAAATGTGTACAGTTCAAGAGATTTTATATTAGGTTAAGTACAGTATGTACATATTGTGTAAAACTCTGACGTAATACAAAATGTTCAGCTGAAAACGTGCCATAAAAAGCATAATTAGGCACATGAATCGATTTGCTTAGGTATATGTTTCCTCAACTCACACAATTTTTAACGATTAATTAGTCTTGTTTATTCTTCTTTAATTTTCATAGGACATAGGACTCTGTCGCTATAAGAATCTCCTGTGCGTATCGGACGCGTATTTTGTATAGGCTCTGTCAATACGGACCTCTCTTTCCTATCATGTTTGTGGAACTTTTAAGGGGCCAATTAAATGACAAATGACCTGCCTAAACCTATCTAGGACAGAGTCTGCCTTTCACCTACTCTGTGAGTGCTCCGTGATAGCGAGGAGCAGGGTCTCGTTGTTTGATGAGAGCCTCCTCGAACAGTCAAGTCTAAGAGACAAGTCACCAGGTAGACTGCTAAACCTTTTCAAGCTGTCTCGCCTACATATATTAATTTTAGAGTGTAGTATCATAGGCCAAACGCAGCTTCCGTATCTAGTATTTTTGTCCGCACAACTCACCAAGAAGTAGAAGAACAAAATATTTTGTTGCTTGAACTATTTTATGGTTAAAACAGGTAATCTTTGGACGACGACCAATGATCGAACCGGACTGTAGAGCTATCGAAGAAGACACCGCGCGGGTTGAAACAGAAATATTTCAACAACTATCAAACTTATATAATATATGTAAATGCACGTTAATCAATGCAATGGAAATGCACATTAATTTGATCATTTAAGACGTCCCGGATGAAGCATGAGAATAGCAATTTCCTTCTATCTGCTAGTGACAAGAGATCTAGGGCCTTTAATCTTTTCATACAAGGAGGTAGATTATGAAAATCACACTGATCGTGTAAACTATTCAGAACAAAGAGAAGGAATTTCTTCTGCACTGACTCGAGCCTCGTGTTACTAACCTGGAATATGGGATCCCAGATCGAACATGCGTATTCCAAGATCTGGCAGACTAGAGTACAGAAAAATATTTTAGTAACACGAGGGTTGCTAAAATCTTTGGCCCTTCTCTTTATAAAGCCTAGAAGTTTGTTGGTTCTGGCTGGCAGTAATATTATCATAGTGCAAATTGAAATTTAGTTTATTGTCTAGGACAATACCTAGATCTACAATTTTATCGACACGTTCGGGTGCCTTATCGTTGAGATAATAGTACTGCAGCTGTATGTTTCTTTTGCGAGAAAAGGTAATTGCGTGGCATTTGATAAAGTTTAGATATAAATTATTGGTGGTGCACCAATCTTGTGAAGATAGCATGAAGGGGAGACAAAATTTGATTTGAGAAGCATTGTAAAAAATAGGGAGCTAGGTTGTCAGGACCATGACCTTTATTGGTATCAAGATTGCTTAAATCGGTCATTATATTGTCCGCATATATGGATATATTATCTATAAGCGCTAAAGTATAAGCAGACGTATTAATTGGTTCAGTGCACAGAGATTTAGGGCCTACTGAGATTTGTCCGCAACATGTTACAAATTTCTTCGGGGTTTGAGGAATGTTCTCTATCGTTGGTCATTGTTGCCGGGTAGTCTAAAGTCTTGGGTTAACGAAGTCAAATTGTTTGGTTCCCTTATCATGCTATCTATCATAGATTTTAGGTAAGTAATATAAGCCTCCCGTGATCTAAGACTAAATTCAGAGGCTATCCTAGTATACGCTATTTCCAGGGCCGCATTAACGTTTAATCACATTAAACAATTTATTTCTCTTATTACGAAGTGAAGGTTGCCAGGAATTCCGAGATTTCCGAAAAACCAAACGATGGGAAGCGCCCCGACACTACTTGCAGGGAATATTCGCTTAACTTTGCCTGTTATACCTAAATCAACGCCTGGGAATGAACTTAACGCATGCTTGAAGGCATCATATCTATGGAACATTTTTAAAACACGCTCACCAAGAATATGCGCGGCCCATTTGCTATAAAGATGCCTCTGCTCACACAATATTCCTAAACCATACGTTTACGGGCAACAATACTCCCCCATAGCATATGACCACGACAATAGTGGTGGTAAGGCCGTTGAATTGTGAGTCGGGTGATTTGGGGTTTTAAGCGAACGGAGTGACGCTTTTCTTTTCGAATGTACTTTCATGGTATGATTTTAAGTTTCTCAGTGCCCATGGAAAAGCCAATTTTCGATTCGCAATTGTTTTGGCGTATGCCATACTATTGGCTTATGGGTGCAGTGAGGCGCACCGGGTTCCAGCTAGTACTAACTTGAATTCTTTGAATTATACACATTAAAGAGTTAAGAGATCTCGAGTGACATGATCTTTAATAGAGAAAAAACATTATGGCTTTCAACTAGTGATAAGGGTATTCCAGTGAAACAAATTTTGTTAAATATGTACTTATAAAAATATCTTGTGATAGAAAGTGCTTGTGCCTAATTTTTGTTGCGTGAGGAAGAGTTTTAAAGTAGTTTATGATATAGTAATGTTTATTTAACATAAAAATTAATCAAACCGAAATCAATAAGAATTAAAAAAAATATACATCAATGCGAAAAAATAAATGATATTTTATAGTTTTTTTTTTTTTTTTTTATAAAAGTAAACATAATGAGTTTAAAAAATCAAAGCTAGCGTTTGGGCAATTTAAAACTTACTCTTGAACAATAGCAATATTTATTTATAATTTTTTATTCATTGAACATTCATCAAATATGACATTAATTTCAAACATCTTACCCGTCTACCTTGAACGGCTTTTGTAGTATTTAATTCCAACGCTTTTAGAGGGAACACAGTACTGAACATAAAAAGCACATCTGTTTTATGCATAGAATTGTATTCAAGTACTATATACAAACAATAAAACTGTGTATTTTTTAATTTGCGGTTTTTTTTAAAGATGTTTCATTTAACAAGTTTTTTTATTTATTTATCTGTGTTTGATTTTTTTGGCTTTAGCTTTAATGACATTTAACATTTACTAGTTTAATCAGTTTTGAAACGTTTTTTGTTTTTACTTTAACAGTTTTTCTTTAAGTTTTTTAGTTTTAAAATATGGTTTTTAATTTGTTTTGTTCATTTAAGCAGCAGGTATATTTTTTTTTTTAGTTTATTTAAAAAATGAGTAACTTTCACTCTGTTTTTTTTTTAGTTAGTAGACAATATGCTATAATAAAGTGTTTTAAATTTATATGTCAGTGCAAAATATTGGTAGAATGATAAAAATCTGCGAAATATTTAGCTTCGGCCTTTTTTTTAAATGCAATAAAAACTTAGCAAAACATTCATTTATGCGGTTTTTATTTTTATTTTAATTTACTTTTTTTTTTAATAATTTTTTTTTTCAGGTTTGAGGGATTTGATTAGTGCTTTTTATCAAAAATTGACGCATTTTGTTGCATCTGTGTTTAACAAGGTCTTGAACGCTAGTCGCAGACATCTCAGGGATATAAATCTGAAAGATAGTGTGCAAGGCCTTGCTAACGATTTTTTTGTTTTTTATTATTATTATTTCTTTTATTTTAAATAGACGTGTTTAAAATTTTTTAATTTTTTTTTATGATTCTATGAGGCCCACATCAACGGCAAGCTGACAATGTACTTTCCCACTAGACCACAGCATGTAAACTACTCTTATTTTTCTAAGACTAATAAACGAGCGATTATAAAAAAGATAAAAAAATTATAATAAAACATAAAAATTATAATATTCACTAAAATCTTGACTCATGCCAATTTAAAAACTTTGATGATGAGGAGGGTTTCATTTTGTCATAGATGAAATATTGTAAAATCTTTCTTAGTTTGTGAAAGTGTGAAAGAGTGTTAAAAATATAGTTTTTGAGATACATATATATAGAGAATTTAAATGAAACTAATATATTACCAGTAAGCATTTAACACATAGAGGAGTCACGTAGAACAAAAATTTGTGCACGGCATTTATCTTCTTCTTCCCTTGGGAACCTAGCGCGACTGCTACTTAACACCAAATTTGCATCAGAAAGCTAAGTTGGTAGCAAATTATTGTAAAGGAAGTTGATGCGAGAATTCTGGTGAGGTAAGGGAATTTGGGGGAGGTTTGTTCTGGGTCCACGTTGTTTGCTATTGAGATTTTATTTTATTGATTAAGGGGCATGAACATGTAATGAACGCCTCAGGCCAAGCTGATTAGCTTAAATTTCACCCGATGAGATTATTCATGAAGGTTGAAAGAAGAGAGGGGGGGGATTTTCTGATTTAAATAGTTATTATTGTTGAATATATTAGTAATTATATGAATTGTCGCAATGGAGGATGGCATCAGGGCCGCTCATCGCATGTGCCGATCAGAGATCTATCGAACTCTATAAAATAGCGATATCCAAAATCGGGGAAGCAAGGACAGGCGCAAAACTCAAAGTCGTTATGAGGGAGATCCCGAGTCGACCAATTCCTAGATCCCAGCGACTAGGCTGGATATCATTCGGCTGAGTAACCTACAGCTACAGGCATCATACTTTCGTATCCGTTAAGGATACTAATATCTCAGGCGTTCCTTCGCCGACAGCGATGGAGGACGAACTGGGGGACTTGGCCCAACTTCTTTCGGTGGGAGATGACGATGTTACTCTCACACCGGAAGAAGACGAGGCTGACATAACGGTGTTCGAGATTGGTCCCGCTGCTAGCAACCACGATGTTGAGAGTAGCGCAGATTAATATGCATGACAGCAAGGCTGCATCCGCCAGTCTCTGCTTACGCCGTTCTAAGACTGATGTAGATGTCGTCCTGGTACAAGAGCCTTGGCCTGTCCGGGGCCTTGCATGCGGAATCAGGACTCCAAAATACAGGTTGCTGTATCCCAGAAATGGGGAAGGTAAGCCAACAACCTGTTTAATTGTTAATAATGACCTTAACACAAATATAGCAACGCTGATACCATGATAGCCGGACAGCAGAAAGAGCGACAGTCTCTTTAATGCGGCAAAGGAGTTAGTCAGGAAGCCAGCCTCATCATTGGATGTGATGCAAATACTCACAAGTCTGTTTGGGGCAGCTCAGACAGAAATGTAAGAGGCGAGTTGCTTTTTGACCTGTTACTTCAACATATATCTGTGCAACAGAGGAAATAAACTTGCGTTCGTTACAAGGGTGAGACAAGAAGTCTTGGACATTACTCTTGTTTTCCCAGACCTGCTGAATTGTGTAGAAAACTGGAGAGTATCCATTGAACACTCCTTTTCTGACCACAGAGTCATCCTTTTTAATGTCAATATGTTTTCAACTGTGAAGAAGGCCTCTGGTTACAGGAATTTCCGAAACACAAATTGGGTCATATACAGACAAGTGGTAGAAAGCTCCACTCTTGAAGCGCTGCAGATGTCGAATGGTGGTCTCAGAGAGTTCAAGTACGAACTACGTAAGTGAAAGAGGGAATCCTGGAAGGCCTTTTGAGAGACAATAGAAGGTTTTTCGGACAGCGCAAGACTTAGAAAGGTTCTCTCTAAAAGCCCAATGTGCCAAGAATTGCTGCAGCAAGCAGACGGTATATGGACCGCAAGTAGTCAGGAGTCACAGAAACTCCTTCTCAATACCCACTTTCTTGACTCAACATCTCTTGCTGCATGAGCAGAAACAGGTTTTGGGAGCCTAACTAGTGAATATAATTTAGGCACTATTGACAAACTGATAAACAGGGATTTACTCCTATCGGCCATAGAAGGTTTCCAGCCTTATAAAACCTGGGCCGGACGGAATTTCTCTTATTGAAATTCAGAAAGTAAATGACCTAATTCTGGACTGGTTTGCAACCATCTATTCGCGTAAGTTACATTCCAACGTCCTGGAGAGTAGTGAAAGTGGCTTTCATTCGGAAAGCTGGTAAAATTTCCTACCAAAGGACTAGAGACCTATATGTGTCACATCCTTTCTCTCCTCAAGATTCTAAAGAGGCTTGTGGAAATTCATATAAAGCAAAGCATTCATAGACAACTGCTTTCTCCCTTGTAGCATACCTACACGAAAGGTAAATCGGTAGATCGGATATGCTCTCCACTTCCTAATAGCGATCATTGAAAAATCATTGAAAGGGTCAAGGCGTTTACCCAGCTAAGACTGAAGTAGTGCTCTTTACAAGAAAGTATAGATTTCTTAATTTTCCTTCTTTAAGAGTCTGCAATAAAACACTAAGGAAGATGCGAAATTTCTGGGTCCCATACTTGATAGGAAACTAACGTGGAGGCCGAATCTTCTAGAGCGAACCAATAAGGGAAGAACAGCTTTCTTCTTATGCCAGAGAACGATCGGAGTCACTTGGGGCCCTAAACCCCGCATCGTCCACTGGTTGTATACAGCCGTAATCAGACCTATTCTTATGGATGGCATATCGGTATGGTGGACTTGCTTACAGAAGGTTACGTATCGTAAGATACTGGAAAAGGTCCAAAGAACAGCTGAGTTATGTATTAGTGGTGCAATGCTGCACTGGATATCCTATTACATCTTATTCCTTTGGACATACCCGCCAAGCAAATGGCAGCCTGGACGGCCGTCAAGACAAAGGTAAAGACTGCTGCGGACAACCTAGATCGCAATATACCTTGACCTTGGAGAAAGAATTCAATACCATCATTTCGGCCAAAGATGACTGGACAGATGAGGTTATCCCGACTGGGTCATTATGTATCTATACAGATGACTCAAAAATTGGTAACAGTGTAGGCTCTGGTATTTTTTCCGAGGCATTAAATATAAACACCTCTCTTCGTCTAATTGACCACTGCATCGTCTTCCAGGCGACTGTCACTGCGAGCTAGGAGGCTCTCGAAAAGCTGAAGATAAATAATATATCTCATAAGAATATATATATTCTATAGGATAACCAGCCGACCCTCAAGGCTCTTAATTCTGTCGTCACAACATCTACGACTGTTCTGAACAGCCGCAGATCTCTGTGTGAGACTGCCACACAGTTTGATATTACTCTGTGTTGGGTTCCTGGACACAGGGGATTAAGGGAACCTGTAGGGTAGATGAGCTTGCTAGACAAGGAACCGAAGTGGAAAGGACACTCCACTTAACCCAGATGGGAATGCCGCTTAGCCCGAGCTGGGCTGAAGTGGACCACAGCAACAGTGTGTCGCACTCTTCACACAATATGGACGTCTTTGGACGCAAAGCATTCAAAATCTCTTGTTCGGTTGAATAATAACGAGATAAGCTATGTAGTGAAGGTGTTAACCGGTCATTGTCCCTTTGACCCGCACGCCGAAGGTTTGATAAAACAGAAAAGTAGATTTCTTTTGCTATCTACCAAAATTTAACTTTATTTACGCGCAGACGACTTTGATTTTTTTTGGAATGCGCATAGCAGACGACGCGGGCCCAGAACAAACTACTCCACAAATTCTTTTACCTCACCGGAATATTCCCATCAACTTCCTTTACAATAATCTGCTACCAACTTAGCTTTCTGAAGCAGATTTGGTGATAAGTAGCAGTCGCGCTAGGTTCTCACGGCAAGAAGAAGATAAAAACCGTGCAGAAATTTTTGTTCTATACGTAACTCCCCTATGTGTTATATGCTTAGTGATATTACTTTCATCTAGAATTGACAATACAGTTTAATCATGGGCATAAGTTAAGAATTGAAAAAAGTGAACAGTCCACCACTGAATGTATAAAAAAAATAAATGCTTATAAAATATGTTACAAAAACCAATAAACAGGCTATTATTTTCTTACCTTTATACATATGGAAAAAAATAAGGATGGAGACATCGTATACTTATTTGCTGAGATACTAGGTAACGTATAAATGCGTGATTTTATTTGATCGCATATATGTTTTTTTTCATCACACGATTGCTTTTTTTTTTGAATATTTACTATTTTCCACAAAAACATCAATATTCTACATCGTTTACGTACTTACCTATTATACATAAGAACATCGGGTTTCCATAATTTATTTGGTGTAATTCGCAGATCTTTTACACCACCATAATCCGAGTCATTCCAGCGAAGGTTGTAGTCATTCCATTCCTAAAATATATATAATAGATAGTCAATATTTTTTTTTATCTTTTTTTTATATAGTAAATATTTTAGTTAAGTAAAAAGCTCGACCAAGCTAAATGAAATTATGGATTTACACAAAATGCCTAACTATTATATATGACATTAAAATGAAAGCAATTAGCTTATTTTTTGTGCAACAGTCTTTACAATAATAAAAGTTAACACACAGAATTAGTAGAGATCGTCATGCATTCATTTATCAATTTGGCAATAATGTAAAAAGCATGCGTATAATATAATCATGCCAAAAAATGGATTTAGGGACATTAAAATGGAAGGAGTTTTTAAAAGCGATGTAGGATGAAATATTGTTTAAGTTCTCAATCTATTTAAAATCAATTTCTTAGTTTATTATTATCTAATGATTAAGTTGCAAGTTTTAGACGTGACTTTCGTTTTATTATGAGAAGTGGATGGAAGGAAATAAATTGGAACGTACTTTTTTGTTATTATATCAAAATAATATCCAACTTTTTAATAATCAATAATAATATTTACAATATATAGTCTAAGCTCCCATGACAAAAAAGGTACCCCATTGAACACCTCAAAACAATAAAGTGAGATTAGCTGAAAAACATGTAAAAAACCGCCCGCCAGACTAGTAAAAATTTGTTAATTGCTATTTTTTATGAATTTTTGATCTTCGTGTGCACAGAATACCGATTGATGAAAAATCAATTGCTCTTGTGTGTGGACAAAGGTATCATTTTGGTTGCAAACTGGTTGTGAACCTGATAATGGTGAAACCAGTTTGTAACTGGTATTGCAAATCTGTAGGCCCATGTGCGTAGGGCCTCAATGTTTATGGAATTCTTACTTTAATTCCTTATTTTTTGGCAGTAATTTTATCACGCAAAAAATTGCAATAAAAGAAAGAGCGGCCCACTGCGTGTGCGAGCCGAGCTAGCGCGAAGTGCTGAAGCGGTGGGCGAACTCGCACATTCGGCCGGATGTTCAAATAATTCGGCCGAATGTTCAATTCGGTACATTTTTGACCGAATGTTCGGCCGAATATTCGTATTCGGTCAAACTCATATTCGGTGCATCTCTATAGTAAAAAACATTTTTTCAATGACACGCTTATTTTTTGCATAGAGGACATCTTAAACTTCAATTGTTTTCTTTTTGAACAAGGTATTCTTAAAAGAAAGTGATTGATATTGATGCATGCGATTGATATTGATGCTGCGCATTCAAAATTCTGTCTGGCAATTTAATTAACAAAAATTGTCAGCCAGACAAGTTTTAATAGACCGAAAAGATCTTAAACTTCATTTAAAACAAAAATCAAGGAGGTGTTATATGAAGTGCATTTTTATAAAAAAAAAAAAAAGAATTTATAACATAAGTTCTGTTAGGAGATAATTAACAAAAATTATCAGACAGACAAATTTTTTCCAAAATGATTCATTATTTACTACAAATTGCATAAATTTCAAACAGGTGTTTTGTAAAATAAAATCATTGTTTTTTAACAAAATTCAAAAATTCATAAAAAATAGCAATTAACACATTTTTACTAGTCTGGCGGGCGGTACATGTTTTTTACATGGTTTTCAGTTAATCTCACTTTATTGTTTTGAGGTGTTCGATGGGGCACCTTTTTTGTCATGGGAGTTTAAACTAATATATTTTCTTCTTCTAAATAAATAAAAAAGTACATTCCAAACAGTCACGCAAATTTAACAAAGATTTAAAAGAGATTTTAAAATGTATTTTAATTAAAACACACACGGCCAGTACTTAAATGATTTTAAAAGTAGCTTAATAATTTTTATAATTATTGTTTTGTTTTTTTCTATCTAGCATTTTTTTAGTGTTAACGTGTTTTGAAAAAAGTAGTCCCCCTTCGTTAAATTGGTCAGGAATATTGAGGAATATACAAATATAATAATATTTTAACAATTAATAACCCCCATCCTATATAGATTCTAATAAATAAAACTCTATACAATACTCTTTCCTGGCCACTTTTATGAATTATTGTTTTTTGTTTATTCATGCTCGGTTTTTTTTTTTTTTTTTTTTGATGAAAATATTGTACACAACTTTTGTTAATTTTTTGTGATAAGAATGTATATAAGGCCAGGCAACGAAAAGGTAAATGCTTGGAACACAATTTTTGACTTCGTAACTTTGTTTGGACTAGGTAGGGGTCGTCCATTTTTTATGTCAGGCGTTTAGGAAGGGGAGAGGGGGGTCTTGGCAAATATCACGTAATTTTTTTCCTCAACAAACAGTGTAAAATTGCTAGAAAACTGGGTTAGATTACGTAAAAAATGTTGCGCCACTAAAGACCCCCATTCAGTTACAGGCCGCCGTCAGGCCAGGTCGGCAGGCGCGGCCCAATGAAGGCCACCCAATACTCAGTCTAACTGAGGGATGAGGACTGCAGATATCCGCCTGACATGCCGTGACATACAGGTGATGTCATGATTCCCTACAGCCACACAGGCGAAGACGACAGTTTAGCATATCAGGTTGTTAATTCAAGTGCAAAAATGTTCATGGCCTCAATGAAAACTTTACAGGCACAAACACATTGGAGACTGGAAAAGCCTTTAAAATACATGGACCACCATAGTTGCTGACACAATGCGGAGAAATTAAATATATTGCCTCCGCACCAATATGTTTATGCCTTAAGGCAGCTCCAGACTCCGTGAACATTCGCGCGAATACGAGTGTGGTGTGGCGACTAGTGCGCGCTTTACTTTCAGGTTCCACTGGATACGGCGTGAGCTCGTGCCGCAAATTTACGGCTTGAGACAGAATAGAAGTTATGGGGTGGTAATACTTAAGTTGTTTCAGTCGACCTCTTCATACAAATATTCGAGTGTTACAAAAATGTTTGTATGAAGAGGTCAATTGAAACAACTTACGTGCTACAACCCGAGATCTTCAGGCACAAACTGACGAACAACCCATCCGGTGGGCGACTGCAGACCCTAGCCGGTTGGCAACTGCAGACCCTATCCGTCAGCGTCCGGAGGGGTGTGTGGTGATAGTTGACTTCAAGGCGAAAACTTTCAGGCCACGGCCTGCCGTCGACCTCTATGTGAAAGGGGGCCTTAAGATATGGCTAAATCCTACACAAAAAATATTATGCGAACGCCAGAAAGTATCATAGTAGCCCCTCGATTGTTTAGCCGTCACCGGCCAGCCAAACGCGCGAGTCGATGGATGATGCGGCGTCCGAACCAAGTAACACCGACCCGCGAAAAGGCCATTCAAATATAGAACTATAGGAAGGGCCCTCGACGAATTTTAGCGTAATGAAATTCTCGTGATTATGAGTGCTCACGTTTTGATGTGTGTCCACTACAAGCGAAAAAAGCGAGTGGAATAGAGATGGGCAAGTAGGAGTTTGAATTATCAGTTATTTATAATTAAAGCTTGCAGCTACGCCCGTAAATACGTATTTTTAGTGTTAAATACTAGAGATTTTTTTAAATCTGAAAATCTCACGTGAGATTAGGGAGGAGGGGGTCGAGCCAAATCTCCCGAAATCTCATCAAGGGGGGTCGAAAAATCACAAAAATCGCCTCACGTAATTTATAGACGACCCCTAAGCTTTTTGAAAAACTTGTTTATGACAGGATTGTCCCTCTTATCGGTCCATACCTAAACGAATAACAACATGGTTTTCGGAAAGGACATTCAACAACTTCTAACCTTATGGTCCTTATTGGAAAGCGACCATCAATTGGATGCTGTATACGCTGATTTCAGCAAGGCCTTCGATCGAGTGGACCACGCCATCCTAATTGCAAAATTGTTAAAGTTTGGAATATCAGGTTCTGCCCTGAAATGGTTAAAATCATATCTGAACGGAAGAACACAGGTTATCAGATTCCAAGGATTTCTATCTACTGAGATCGAAGTAACATCTGGCGTTCCTCAGGGTAGTCATCTTGGCCCACCTTCTCTTCAATATTTTCATCTCCGATCTATCCGAAAAATTAGCAAATATTCCACACCTCTTTTACGCGGATGATCTCAAAATTTATAGTGTCATTAAGACCCAAACTGATGCTTCCTTCTTGCAGAAAAAACTCAATGCCCTACACGACTGGTGCACCACGAACAAACTGCAACTTAACACCTGCAAATGTCATGCATTTACCTTCTCCCGTGGAAAAAACACACAGATTCAGAACTATTATCTCAATGGCATAATGTTGAATCAGGTTGATCATATCGTAGATCTAGAATTTCAACCTCCACTACGATAATATAACTTCTAGAGCCAACAAACTTCTTGATTTCAGCAAGCGGAGAGCCAAAGAATTCGGTAATGTATGGGTCAGAAAAAGACTCTTCTGCCCTTTAGTCCGCCCTATCCTGGAATATGTGCAATGCTCTAAAACCCTTTTGGAGGCATTTATTTTTTGGATGCATCGTTGAAGAGTTATCCGATCAAAAAGCGGAAAAAATATGAAGAAAAAATTTTTCTTTTTTCCAAAATTACAAACTTGCAGGAGATATTTCGAAAACTATAAAAGATATCGAAAAATTTGGCTGAGTAAAACTTGTAGCAAATCTTAGTCAGCTTTGTATAGAGTGGTCATGTCGCTACGACGCACAGTGGTCTGAAATCCCCAAAACCTGGACAAAATTAATTTACTACCGTAAGCAAAATTATTTTTTTATGAAAATCGGTATATGGGGGTTTTCGGGGTCGCTGAGTAAGAATCCGTTATCAGATTTTCAAAAAACAAAATGGCGGATCCAATATGGCGACCAACTTTATGAAAAATTAAGCAAATTTGATGAAAACCGGTATATGGGGGTTTTCGCGGTCGCTGAGTAAGAATCCGTTATCAGATTTTCAAAAAACAAAATGGCGGATACAATATGACGACCAACTTTATGAAAAATTAAGAAAATTTGATGAAAACCGGTATATGGGGGTTTTCAGGGTCACTGAGTAAGAATCCGTTATCAGATTTTGAAAAAAAAAAAATGGCGCATCCAATATGGCGACCAACTTTGTTCATATTTAATTGAATGAATGAAATTATGCAACAATGGCTGTTCGGAGTAGCTAATTATTAATCCGTCATTAGATTTTTACTAAACAAAATAAGTGGATCCAATATGGCAGCCAATTTTGTTTTTTTGAATTAAATGAAAATCTGTAATAAGGACGTTTTGTGGTTGCTCAGTAATAATTTTTAACGAAAATGTACTAGAATTGTTAATGATAATAAACTTTTTTTATTTAATTTAACAATTATTAAATTAATTTTAGATGCAAACTTTTTTCAAATTCAAATACATTAGGCTTTATTTGTTGCAAAGATTTGTTATAAATACTTTGTTATAAAGATGAAAAAAAGTTAATATATAGCGCCTGAATAGGACGTTCAAAACTATACGTTGAGCAAATAATGTAGTATATCGTGGATTTTTCTATTTCTTGTTGAGGGGTGCCTTTGCCGGCGTTGCGACCTATTTATTTGGTCTATTGTGCCATACCCGTCTTTAAAAACCATCAAGGTTAAGGCTTCTAATATAGCCTAAAACTGATTTAGGATTTCTGTCCCAAATGTCCCTGGGGGTAAGGAAGTCCCGATGGAGGAGGCCCAATCTCTTCCTCGCTGTAGCCTCACAGTCGCACAGCAAGCGCTCCGCAGCTTCAGGAGCTGCTCCGCAGAACCGACAGCTACAATCAGCCACCAGACCTATTTTGTTTAGACGGTAGTTAAGCGAACAGTGGCTCGTCAAGAGCTCTATTATTATTTTTAGCTCCCACCTGTTGAGATGTAAAAGTTTTCCCGCTTTAGCTTTATCGATTTGGATGAATCTTTTAGCTTGACGAGCACCCTGGGTGTTTGTCCAGCTATGAAGAAACAGCTGGTCGATTTTTGATGGCCGTTCTAACGTGGTAGCTTGCTAAGCTACAGAAAGGTTCCGGACCGATAGGTGATGAGTTTGCGCCTACTCTAGCCAGGCTGTCGGCAATTTCATTACCAATGTGACCTTCGTGGCCCGGAATCCATATCAGCGTGACACTGTTGTTCCTGCTTAAGAATTTCGGAGATCGGAGACAATCCAGGACAGTCTTTGATGACACCCTGTGAGATTTAATGGCCAGCAATGCAGCTTGACTGTCGGAGAAAATAACAATGTTAGAGCTACTATTTGGAGCTCTATTAAGACTCTATACAAGTCTGAGCACACACCTGGATGGCAAGTACCTCGGCCTGAAACACAGTGGGGGTAGTGCCCAGAGCCATATATATTTTGCTCTATCGTGGATAGAATGACATGGAGCAAGCAGGAGCAGCTGATTTTTTTGTATGTTTTGCAGAGATGATTAATAAACAATTACATGCGTATTACTTAGTGGAAGTCGATGGAAGTTTGTACTTAGCCATCAATTTATAAGCCGAATCGTTAATCAAATCACCACAATTTACTACATATTTGATCATAAATAAACAATACAATTATTTATTTATGTTCATTTCAATAACACAGTATAATTGTACTTACTCTTAGGAGAAGAAACCTTTTTACAGAAAAGCAAACGGGCAAACGAACTGAAATCTACACGCAAAAACGTAACACATGCTTTTGCTCCGAGAGAACGTGCTGCGTGTAGCGTGTTCGACACTCACTTTCCAAATGGAATACAAAAGAGATTTCGAACATCTGCCTCTTGCCAAGGGCCTTGAAATACTCCAGGGGGGCCACTATACCTAACCCACGCGAAAAAAGTACCTAAATAAAAACTTTCGTTTTGATACTTTTGTCCAGGTTTTGGGGATTTCAGACCACTGTGCGACGCATAGTTTCCAAAATATGAGCGAAAACCCGAAAAATGGGACCTTCAAACCCCTCCCATCCCTACGAAGTCAAAAATTGTGTTCCCAGCATTTCCCTCTATACCTTTTTTTGGAGGATTCGTTGCCTGGCCTATATGGAAAAGATGATATTATTGAAATATACTTAGAAGAAGTCTTTTAGAGTTTCTGGAAAATATCTGTACAGTGTGAAGCAAAGAAAAATATTTAATATTTATTTTTATTTATTTTATTTCAACAAATCGAGCAGAAGAATAAGTGTTTCTTTATTTAAAAAAACATACTAATTTTATAATGTAATGAATCTCAATTCTCTGGAATTTATAAAAAATTGTATCAAACGAAATTTCCAGATGTTTCTACATATATAAACTAATAAAAATGGGTTATGGTCTAAAAATGTCACTATTTTACAAGTTCTTTCAACGATTATTATCTATAATTAAATAATTCTACAATGCCCATACAATTAAATTTGTATTAAAGATAATTAATTAAAAGCATCTAATTAAGAGGGGTTTTTAAAATCTTTTATACCCTCGAAAAAATATGGAGAAGATAGATAATGTAAGTGGGTAATGATAAAAACTCATGATTTTAATGTTTCATTTAATATATTACAATCAAAAGAAGTCTTGTTAAAGTTATTTGTAAATTGATAATATAAAAATAATTCGATTGAATTTAATTGCAGGAGGGCTTTATGGAGTAAGAATTTGGTAGTGGTACTAGCATGGAAGTAACAAAGGCGAAGTATTAGCTAGATGTGCAGAACATTTCCAGGAAAGATTATTAATGGACCCAAAGCAGATGCACATTGATACCCCACATTGATGATGTACAGAACATGAACGGGGACGATGAGAATTACAACACAGCAGTTCCTACCATAGGAGTAATACGCCAAGCGGTGCGAACTTTCAAAAATAATAAGGCATAAGGGTCGGACAGCATACCCGCAGAACTAATTAAACAGAAAGGAAAGTATTCAAAACTAATATACATACATGAAATTACAGTGGAAATTTGGAAATACAGTGGAACGAGGGCAAAATGTGTCCTTTACACAAAAAAGGAGAACCTCTATCTTGTAGTAACTACAGGAAAATAGTGCTATTGAACATAACATTCAAAGTATTTTCAAGGGATACTAGAAAAGTATTAAAAACAAAGCGGACTTCGTCCAAACTACCTATTTCTACTTAGATAAACCCTAGAAAAAGCTGTTGAATTTAACAAAAACATCCATATGTTAAGGGGAGGTCAAATGGTAGTAACGGCCTCTGGGTGACCCCTATACAAGAGTAACAGACGGAGGACGAGAAAAACCGAGGGTTTCACACCTCAAAACGAAGCAAATACCGGACTGGTCCTACAGGTTTGGGGTTGGGCGGTAGGCTGACAACCTTCCATAGTAAAAACCCACGCGTCACGAATCCTAAAGGCAGGCTCGGACAGATTCAACGGTAACGACTCAGGCAAAGGAATCTTGGAACGTTAATAGAATGGGCGCTCTGCGTTCGCTTTTATTACTACTGGAAAAATACGACATAGCAAACACCTCTCTACGCGAAACCAAATGCACTCACAGTGGCATAATGGATCTCAGACATCACACGATACTCTTCAGTGGTTCATCGAATAGAAGAAGAGAGTCCGGAATTGCCTTCGTAGTTGAAAAGAAAATGAAATCACTGATTCTGGGCTTTAAGCCAGTAAATAATAGAATATGTACCGTTCGCATTAAACCAAGACGTCATAACATTACTGTCGTAAACGTCCATGAGCCCGCAGAAGACAAGACCGATGAGAAGAACGAGGAATTATTCTTGGAGACAGGAGCGCCAAAGTAGGAAAAGAAGAGGAGGACAATGGTAGTAGATTGATCGATCTCGCAAGCTTAAACTCAATGGTAGTAGTTTCAACTATGTTCTCGTTTCAGGAGGCATAACACTCCAGCGAGTTGTTTCTCGATGCCCCGATGTCAAAAGTCGCAATAGTAATGGTTGGAAGTAGGTGGACTAAAAATATCGGGGGTTAGGTTGTGGCAGTTCCTTCCTTCCCCGACTAGAGCTGCTGTTCGGCACTGCACTCTATACGAAGAAAATAGATTGTCGACAGTATAAAGGGCCTTTCCTGAGACTCTAGTCTTTCACATAAAAAAAAAAAAAACAAAGATACCCATAAGATGACGTGACAGTCACCAGATGGGGCTACTTAGCAAACCCTGATAAGACAAAAGAAAGGTAGAGAGAGTATTTTCAGAACCTATTGAATCCTATCCCCATACTAAACGAGGATCCACATACAGAGGCATTTGTAATTCCTCAAGATAATATCTCAAAAGAACCATCAACACTGGATGAGGTACGTGAAGCTGTAAAAAGGCAAAGAAGCAACAAATCGCCAGGCGCCGATGGAATAGCAGCTGAACTGTTAAAGGAAGGAGGACCACAACATGAACTCATATGCAGCATCTGGGAGGAAGAAGTTATACCAGATGAATAGAAGAAAGCGATTATGTACCCCATATAGAAGAAAGGAGATAAATTAACATGTAAAACAGGACACTACAGGACATCTCACTCCTCAGTACTAGCTAAAAAACCTTCACAACCCTTGCGAAACAAAAACTAGAACCTACAGCGAAAACCATTATAGGAGAATATCAAGCTGGTTTTAGGACAAAGATCAAAGGATAAAGCTGCTGATCTTAAAACAAATTCTGAAGAAAACCTAGGAAAGAAATATAGATATTTGTCGATTTTCAACAGGCATATGACTCAATAAACAGAGATATGCTATACGAAATCCTATGGGAATTAAGAGTCCCCTTAAAGCTGGTACAGTTGATCAAATACGCAACAGATAACTCACTGGTGAAGGTAAGGATCCAAAATGTTATAACAGAGGAGTTCGAAGTACGTCAAGGGCTTAGACAAGGGGGGCTCCAATACTCTTCAACCTAGCCCTAGAATGGGTGATAAGGAAAACGTCAGTTCAGAGAAGGGTTTCAATAGCTACACAGTTGGAACAATTACTTGGTTATGCGGATGATTTCAACATCGTGGGAAGGTCCTTTTTGGGAGCAAAAGAAGCTTTTGTCGAATTAAAAGAGGCGGTAACGGACATAGGCCTGAAGATTAACAAAGAAAAAACGAAGGTGGTGCAACAATCCAAAACAAGAAGATTTAGAATGAGAAGAAATATAACTATCGATAAAACAGTGTACCTTGGGTCTACAAATACAAAAGGAAATGAAGAGGTGGAAGAGATAACTCTAAGAATACTACTGGCTAATAGAGCCTTTTATACACAGGAAAATGAAACTCTCACTCTACAAAACAGTAATACGACCAGTACTGTGCTATGGCAGCGAGACTTGGACTATGACCCAGGACATAGAGGAACGAGTCAACTGGTTTAAGAGAAACGTTCTTAGATGCATAATAGGCCCAACCAGAGAGGATAAAATTTGTCGAAGGATGATGACTGGCTTGGAAGCACATAGGGGTTTAGGGCAATGGTTAATATACTCATGCCTAGGAAAATCTGTAAAACTAGTATCTTAAGGTATAACTAGATGGTCCATGCCGCGAAGGGATTTTTCGAGGATCGACCCTCCTTGTTGGGACTGGGCGAGAGATTGACAAACTTTCCTCGGAAAACAATTCTTGTTATGGAATCGAGAAGTTAAGCCAGTATGATTTAAGGAATTGCACTATAAAATTCGTAACGTGGAATGTCAGAACATTAGACCTGGAGCAATGGCAGAAATGATAAATCAACTTAAGACAATTTAGAGTATTCATCGCTAGATTACAAGAACTAAGGTGGTCGATAAAGGACTCCTAAAATGAATCTACCATATTGTACAGCGGCAATAATGACTCTAGAAAGAACTTTGCGGAAGTTTCCTGTGTGCTCAAGCCTCTAATAACATAGACATCATCGACTTCACACCGATTAGCGAACGTACAAGCGAATGAACAAGGGCATGTTTCCATAAGTTGGGGAATTTAGAGGTAGCAAGGCATGAATTAATCAAATGGATTATAATAGGTAATAGGCAAGGTAACGATAATTTAAGAAATCTTGGTGATATCTTGTCATTACCTGTAGCATTAGATTGAATGCAATATATGGCACATAGAACTTTAGAGTGGTTTACGCAGCGGAATCTAAACCCACGACGACGACGACGACTAAGGAATGTGAGTATTACGAATTACTTGAATTACTTGAAGTAAAGTGCGAACTCAGACTTTCGGCATCAAAGTCATGAGCTAAAGGCCCTTTCTTGTTAAACCCCTAATTTATTTAAGTTATTCCATAGTTTCTGCGGTGGCAGAGAAGGATTGAGTCGCCATGAGTAGAAATTTCCTTTGGCTTCTTTAATTTTAGCCGCAGTGATATTACGAAGTCGTTTAATATAATCCCGCTCAATAATTAATTTTAGGTGCTTAGGACTTAATATCAGAACTGAAACAAGACTTCAATTTTGCAGTAATGGTTCTTGTTCGAATAGGAACAAACTCATCAAACAAGGACTGCATAAGCCCATAAAAAACTTGATTTTACCAACAACATCGGTTAATGTGAAAACATGCTGCAAAATATTTGAAAATTTCGTATTATAAACTGGAAAAAACTAGGAAAATGTATGGGCGACTAAAACAGACTTCAAAAGGCCTCAGTCCTACAAGATCTGTAGCGCCATTTAAGATGAATAGCTAGAAGATAAAATTACTAAGAGTTCCTGATCTAATTCTTGCAGAACCACTTTAATTTTTCATTAAGATAATTATAATAAATAACTCTTCCTAAAAATATTTCAAGTTAATATTTCATCTATCCACAAAACTGAATACCATACAATTACTTAGTCATTGTTAAAATATTTATCACATAAGCAATAACAAATACTGAAACAAGTAGCAATATGGTAAAACCAAAAATCCCTTCTGTTTAACAACAGGTTTAGTTGAATTTTTTTGCACGGGATGGCTCAGATCTTATTATTATATATTTATGACATCAATTAACATTTTGTAAACTGTTATTATATCATCATTCACAATTAAAAATTAATATTTATATTTGTATTACAGACATACATATTTAATATTTAACAAGCTTCCTTTGATGTTACATCAATTTTGTTTTTTTTTTGTTTTGGATAAAAAATCGTAGTATGGGTAAATTTCTTTATTCTTTTCCTTAAAAATAATATAATATGTATATATACTGCCTTAATAATAACATGGGAAACAATATTACAAATACGTATCGTTTTTGGAGAGCATATCAAATAACATTAGCAAAATGCCGTGTGTGTATAAGTATGAATTTTGTTTAATTCTTATCTTTATTTATTTATTAATCACTTACCAAGGAAAGCCATAGATTTGTTATTAGGAGCTGATTCTTCTCGTCCTACAACATAATCAAGACAAATAAAAAAACAGGAACAAATCACATTTATAAAACGTACAAATTGAACGTATTTAAAAAATATAAATAAATAAATTAATTTAATAAAAAAAAGATTTAAATTAAATTATAAAAAAAAAATCTATAAATCATAAAAAGTATTTTTTTTAAATACTTTTAATAATTCATTTTTAAACTTAAAAAAATAAATAAAAAAAAACATGTTAATACATATTTTACCTTTTTTTTTTTGAGGAAAATTAAATCAAATTAAAATATAAAAAATATATAAAAAAAAATAATATTAAAGTTAAAAACATTTGGGATTACGTAGTAGCAGTTTAAAAAAAATTTTTAAAACAGAGGAACTTCGACATGCATATTATATTCCCGTATGACATGTACCCAGTTAGCGACATTTAGATGCAGGCAAATGGTATAAAATCACATTTTACGTAAAAACAAGCTTCAGGAATTTATTATTGTTTATATATGTATATTTTTAATAGTTTAAAACTTGTTACTCTTTTCATTCCAATGTAGAGCAATGCTCTCTAAGTTATTATTTGCATTTATTATATATTTATCGATAAAATTAATAATCTACTAATTTTCTTATACATAACATATCGTTTATGAAGGCGAATAATTTTAAATTTTATGTTTAACTCCAGCTCTATAAATATGTAGTTTAAGATCTGGCGAATGAAGTGTATTTTATGCGAATTCGTTATCTCATTTCGGTTATTTTTCAATGCCAAGTAGTGAGCTTAGTTTGAAGCATAAAACAAGATAGGATATGTTGAGTACAGATTTTTTTATGTGTGGCTCGAAGGCTTAATCGTGGAACAAACGGTGCTGTCTGCGATTAGTTTGAGCTCGGTATGTAAGTATGCACGCTCCCAAACAGGCAAGAAAATCTAAAAATTCCAGCTTCAGGCATGAACATTAATAAATGCATCCGCATCGGCATAGACCATTCCAAACGCGAGTGTTGTTTTACAAGACAGTCCCCCAGCTAAGCAGTAGCCACATCCAATGCTGCTTGACCTAAGCAATCGAACGAGAACCGTTCTACTGAGTATGGGCGAGTTCGAAAACGTCAAACTGCAGTAATATTGAAAATTAGATATCCGAAAACGTCAACGAGAAAGTTCTGCAGCTCAGCAGGTTGAGAGTTTAGAAATGCAGTATAAACTTCACCCTGCAGCAAAGTTGTGCAGATGGCTCAGTAGAAAAAGTGGCGCTGCTTTTGCTGATTGTAAAAATGGTTAACTTTTCAGAGAGATTTTTATTAAATACTGAATTTTTATTATGAATTAAAGGTTTTTCGTTATAAAATCCAAAAGAAGGGCAGGTCTAATTCAGAAATAAAATTATTAATTACTACTAATGGACTAGACTAAAACTTGAAGTCGAGTTTATTAGCCGAAAGAGCAAAAAGACGCGTTATGGGAAGTTGGTTTAAGAGATATAATAATGTTATTCTAACTTTGCTTTATTTATTTAAGACTTCAGGTATTGTTTTAAAATTTGAATTATTGGATTTAGTCATTTCACTTAAACATAAATGGGTAATTAATGATAGAAAAACATTATTTCTTTTAAAACATTGGCTGCTGCTTTCCGTATACAGTCACGTGTCCAGAAACGTCACATAAAATATGAAGTTGCTTTGACGCTGCATTTACGCGACTTGGTTTGAGTTTCCGAATTCACTGCAAGTTCATTTGCAGTATTGCCGCATAGCTGCTGCTTTGGCGTTTCCGAGTTCACACCGTGCTATTGGCACCTTTTGTGGTCGCCGTTTTCATCATCACTAACACTTCTAGAGTAAAGTTTGCTCCCTTTGGGGCTTTAAAAAATGGTGTAGGACGCAATTATCTTGAGAATTATTTTTACTCAACCGTGACTGCTAGCTGCGGGCGCCATGCGGGCTAGTGCGTACCTGATGCGTGCTAGGTGCGGACGAGTTTCATTTTTACTCGGGCAGTACGAGTTTTGAAGACTGTTACCCTGTTTATGACTAGGTCGAAAAGTTGAGCCGAGGTTGAGTTGAAATTTCGACCATCGTATATGATGTCCAGTTGAATACACTTTGGGGTTGAAATAGAGTGGAACTCACGGATGGTAAATAAACAAAACAAATGTCACCTCAACCCAATTACAACTCAACCCGGGTATCAACTCGACCCAGGTGGGAGAGCTAAGTTGACTTTTGTGGACCCAGTTTCAACTAGACCCCCGGGTTGAATCTGGGTTGAATATAGTCATAAAGGGAATATGTGGGAGACTGTATAAACGCCTCGCAACGAGGACTATTAAGTGTGGCCGTGATCCAGGTAGGCTAGTCTTGTAATGCGGGGAAAATATTGCAGTATAGGCAGTAGGGCACTAATTTTAAGAGTTCTGGGTACTTCTGCACGTTATATACGCGAATTTGAGCTTAAATTGGGATTACCAGGACTCCGTAGTTGGTACTATAGGAGATTTTATCGTTGGCAAGAGAGAATACTCGGTATTAATTTAGTTCAATGGAAGCAACGATGCAAACGAAAGTACAAGAAATGTTAATGCAGAAGGGAAAATTGTTTGGCGATTTGGATTATGTTTTCATTCCATCGCAGATCCTCCGTTAAAGTTACCCGCAGGACGTTAAGATTTGAGTGTACGTTGCATTCTCTTCTCCCACTGAGATAGAAGATAAAGCTTAGCGAAAGATCGGGTGAATGCATTGCCCCTGTGGAACACCAGCTGAAATGGCGTGGAGGTTGAATTCCAATACTACCTTCATTAAACGGCCAGAAAGGAAGCACTTAATCCAGTTCCTTAGAACTAAGTTTATACCAATAGCTTGGAGTTTCGTCAACAGAGCAGTGTGCCATACTCTGTTAAAAGCCTTTGAAGTATCTAGAGCCTTGGATTAATTATTGTTTCCATGATTTTGGAGAGAGCAGAAGTAATTGTTATTGGGCGGTAGTTTAAAGGGTCGTTGGCTTTCCTTTTTTTTGGAATGGGCTGACCATAAGATAGTTTCCAAAAATAAGGATATACTCCGGGAAAGTAAGACAAGGCAAAGAGTTTGCGCAAGGGTTTAGCCAAAGGTGAGGCACATTTTTTAAGTACAAGGCTAGTAGATTTGTTAGCGTCGAGCTCTTTGAGGCAGCTAAATACTTCGCGAGGCTTTGAATTCAAGATTTTTGTATGAAGAGCTCGATTGACACAACTTACGTGTTACCACCCATGGGGTGAACCCCGTCCATGGAGTGAGTGGTATTCTTGAGGGTGGAGGGTGTCATTGCAGTATCAGGTAAAGAACAGTTTGAGGCGAACAAAGATGCTAATAAGTCGGCCTTGGTTTTGCTTTCTGCAATCACTTGCTTGTTGTGAATGAAAGAAGATGTTGAGGAGGAAGTAAAATTCTTGTTTATGGCAGTTACCAGGGAGTAGAAGTTTTTACTACCTGTAGCGGTATTGGGAATTTCACTTCTTATCCTATCATCGAAAGATGTTTTGACGCTCCTGATGATCACGACGCGACGAAGTGACTCATTATGCGTCTGTATGCATGCTCTATAAGCAACTTCTTTAGATTTGATTGCGGAAATCCGTTCGTATTGAAAATAGAAGAATATGACGTGGCTATGGAAAATTATTTTAATCCAAAGATGGTTAAAACCAAAAGAGGTATTACTTTACACCTTCTGGAACCCCACGTCATTTCTAATATAAATGGCTACTACCCTAGGGGCGTATATTAAGCCAATGCTAATTGTAGTTTAAAAAATGCCGGAAACTAAAGGTAACGAGATAAGCTTTGTCCTGGAAAAGTGTAGAGTTTCATGAGGCGAACCCTGGTGGAACAAAGCCCGATGGAAACCATGGACGAACTAGCGGTCATTCAATCGTACATCGACACCTTCCTTATATATATAGATTTTCGAGGGATATCGAATCAGACCACTATTTGCGGGTCCCTTTTCGTCCCTCTGCCTAGAGTCATCTTATTGGGGTTGCAGTGGGTTGTCCCATTGCTCCCTTACTTCGACTCCCCTAGTTATCGCAAGCAGCTGATTGAAGGGAGTCTGCCTCATGTCCTCCATCCAATGGAGTCCAGTTATGGCAGCCCTTTTCCTCGCCACCGCCGGACAGTGACACACTATGACACCTTCCTTAATGACATCTGGAAGCATAGCAAGCTGGGTCAATAGATCTTGTACGAACTCGGAGTCAAATCGCGAGCAGGGAGTGAATGTGTACTCTTCTTCAGGAATGAACCTATTTTATGTGATAAAATCAAGGTTAGGTATCACTCGTTGAATGAACTGTGAAAAGTAGTATAAAACCGTAAAGCACAGAAGGCAGTTGGTACACAAACAAAACACTCTGGAACCCCAGGCTAAATAAAGCACGTCGACACCAGCGTAAGGTGATGCTATGTGTGGTGGGGAAAACTACTGCTTGCACTTCACTACACACATCAAACTTGCCATTAAGAATAAGAATAAGGTAAAATTACTACCTGATTTTATACAAAGTTGATGCAGGAAGTTTAACCCCTGCCGAGTTTCAGTCGATGTATTTGAACATGTTAGAAAAAACCCAAGATCGCACTTCAAATTGATTCTCATATACAGTATGTCTTTACACTTCGTTGAAACTTTTGTCTAAAACGTTTTACATATGTATGCCATAATTTAGAAGAAACTAATTGAATATATGGGCACTTTCGAGAATTCACCATCGTAAATATCGTTCGAACCAGAAGTTAATCTACTATGTTCGAAAATTGATTACTTACCATAAGTCACCACTCACCATGTTCGAGTATTCACCGGAAAGGTAACCAGAGTCTCACCACAGGGTAAGGTGGTAAGTAATCAATAGTAGATTAGTAGTAAGTAATCAATAGTAATCCAGTTCGACCGGTAGCTACCATGGTGTATTCTCGAAAGTTCCCTATCTCCGACCTATAAATCTAGAATTCTACTTTTATCCGTCGTTTAATTTATATTTTTTAAACTAATTTAAAATTGAAAATTTGAAAACTATATATATATTTTTAAAATTGCAAATATTATTTCTGATTTAACTAAACATATTTAACTTCGGCTGTTTTTTTAATTTCATTCTACTTGTTTGACATTTTCCTTTTTAATTTTTAATTATATTGCATGCGTTTTGTTAACTTGCGGCAAATATAAGTAAAGTATTAAACACAAAAATATAGACAACAGTATAAAACATGAATTTATTTCCTTTTAAATATATTTTGTTTGTTTATTTCAGCGTTTTTAGTTTAGTTGCTTCATATATTTTTTTTTTTTTAATTATTTAATGTATAATTTTATTTATTTTTGTATTTTTAATTGTTTTTTATAATTTTTAAAATTATTAAAGCGCAAAAAGGGTCGCTGAAGGTCGGGTACATGTCACTTACCAAATTTAACCACGCATTGGTGGTCAGAATCTGATTCTTTTCATCCTATAAAAAATACATGATCATTGTTATTTTCGCACTTTCTTTCGGTAATAAAGTTTTCATCATTTTTTTTTGTATAACAAAGATATAACAGATTTTGCTATAATTTTTTTCTTTTATATTTTGGTTATAGATTTGTTTAAAATAAATTAGTTCTTTTTGAAAACAATATATATATAAATGCCTGCTGTTGTTATTTATAAATAAAAAAAATATTTTTTTTTACAAAAGAAATATATGTATTAAGTATATATATATTTATTTTGGAAAATTGGAATAATTTTTTGGTAACATTAAGTTTAAATTAGTTCACTTACCACGTCTATTATTTGTTGCAGAGTCAAACCGAATTTTACCTCAAGCGGATCAGATTCATTAGCCACGGGTCTTTCAAGTGTATTGTATGTCGCTAGTAGATTGTTAAGTAAACGTTTTTCATGTGGGCCTTGGTAACTTTCTAAAAACATAAAATGAAATTAAATGTAAGTATAAATGATTAAACTATTGTATTTCACTATAAAAATAACAAAAATTGTTAATTCAAAATCTGTCAATTTATACAAAATAGCAATAGGCATACACCGCGCAACCGATTTTAATGAAATTTTTACCATGTGCTATTTGCATTAAAAGAAAGAACATAGGCTATTCTATTACTTTCCAAAGCCACTCCTAGATGGCGCTGTCATGGAAAGCAGAGCTTCGACGAATTTGCAAATTGTGTTCCAATTCAAATGCAAATCGGTACCTGGGGGTTTTTTTAAGGTAGAAAATAACGAATTTATGATCAAAATTTAAATTCAAAATGGGCACACTAATATGGACGAGGAATTTGTCAATTGTAGTCCTATTCCAATGAAAATCGGTATATTGGAGTTTTTATAGCAAGAAACGAATTTACAAATTACAAATTCAAAAGTTCCGGAGTCAATATGACGGACTAATTTTGCCAAATAAGCGTCATTTCCCGGTTAGCTGTATGTAGGTTGTTCAAGAGATGAAATATCGGAAAATCTTGACATTCTAGTTACAAATGGGAAAACATCGAACACCTGAAGTTCTCTGAGTAATCGGTTAAGAATTGATCAACAAGAAACAAGGTTTTTTTTGGAAACAGACGTGGAAATGTGGGATTTATATACAAGGGATAAGAAGGAAAGAAGCCAATACGGAAGAGTCCAGCATCTGGGTAAAGGTAAATAAATAAAACCTGGGTCAGTGACATTACAAATGAGAACCCAAGCGTCAAGCAATTGTCCCTTTATTTCGCTCCGATGAGTGCATATTGTTTTTTTTCCTGCTTATCAAATTGCGTTCATTGCGAATAATAATAAAAAAAATTAACTATTCCCATAAAACTTTCGCTCTCTTTGGCCGCGTTTACGCCCGAGTTCCTTTAACTCTGTTAAACTAGCACTGTTAACGTAGCACCGTTTCTAGCGGGTCATTTGATAATTCACATTTTACAACTAATAACAAGCAAAAATAATAACATTTCTCATTTTACAAATAACAAAAAGCTAAAAAATTAATAATAAAAAGAATGCCTTCTAAATTATTTGCTTACAACAAAAATTTATAAGCAAACATCAATCCATTTTGACGGTATTGAGCTGTGCTACATTTTAGCTAAGTCAAAAAGCAGAAATAAGTTAGCTAACAGCGCTAAAAAAATTGCTTTTTATGCCGTTGTTAACTTGCCTAACTCAGTTAAATTAACTTGGGCATAAACGCGGCCTTTGTCTCCTTTATTCTACACCAAAAACAAAGTTAAGTGAAGTGCGTTTTAGTAAAATAATAAAAAACAGTAAGTTTGAGGTTTTGGAAATAATAATTTCAAAAATCGGTCAATCATTTTTTTCTTGCGGGTGAATATTTCTGTCATTGTCCCATGGCGAGTCACCAGTTATGTAAGCTATGCTCTTCGGAATTTTTCCGAGATGGCATTTCTTGCGATGGTGTTTATGGCGGCGTTTTTCACTTTACCTGCCTCAATTCTCGAGTCAGTTGTAATTCGTCGGCCCCTAGAATGCTACTATTTGTAGCGAATGCTCTGACACTAGGCCCTGCCATATCCTGAGACTGATGAAAGACATCTCTGATGTTTTTCTCGGTGGTCAGGAAAATTTTATTGGTTGTCTTGACTCTTTGTCGGACACGCTGGCTTTTGTTGCGGCCAGCTCGGGTTCCTTGATGGAAAAGTTTCAAGAAATTTCTTTCCCGGCGGCAACGGCCTTATACTCGATTGATGAAATTCACTCGGGGATCCTAAATCCGGCTTCTCTTCATCCTATACTAGATGACATTAAAAGAAGTACGAAGCGAGTTCGGGCAGATATTGAATCGCTTGTCTACAGCAGTAGTTCAGAATCACAATGCCCTCAACTCTCTGTCTTCAAAATTAGAATTTATCTGATGGCACCCTGCAGGTAGGGGAGCAACTTCTTTTCTCACCCGGCTCCACGGCTGCTTCTCCTTCGGAGAGTATTATTCTCCACCAGGCTACCAGCAATCAAATTGCGCCAGGTCTTAAGGCGCGTCGCAAAAATCGTAGGAATGGTCGAAGTCGCCAAACTACCATTCGTGATGATGAGACCTTAAATTCTTCGTCCCACGTTCTAATGACAGAGTCAACCTCTACCCCGGTCTGGATATCACTTTTCCCGTGTTCCTCCGGTCGCTGAAGCTATAGATTTTTTGGGAACTCTGGTTACTGTACCAAGATCTCTGAATATCTTCATCTCACAATTCTCTCCTGAAACTACGACGTTTTCACTCTACTACCAGAACGTAAGGTCAAAAATTAATGACATCCTTCAGGCAACGGCGGCTTGTGATTTCGATGTCATAGCATTCACTGAAACCTGGCTCCATGAAGGCATTCTTAATGCTGAACTCTTCGATTCCTCCTACTAAGTCTTTCGGAGAGACGGTTACACTGACTCGGAAGCTCGTGGAGTGGCATTCTTCTTACTTGCAGCAGCCACCTTAATTGTAACCCAATTTCGCTTCTTAGTTTCTCTAACAACCTTGACATTGAGCTTTACGCTCTCAAAATTTGCTTTTATAAATCAAATCTCTTCTTGATGTGCTACTATATCGCACCAGATATGATAAGCACACTTGACGAAGGAGGTAAAAGCTCTATGATATTTCCATCTCTTGTGTTGATCATATCCAGGGTACGATGAACAGTGGTGATGAATTACTTCTTCTGGGGGATTTAAATTTACCCAATATTCAGTGACAATTACCACCCTTCTCCCCTGGTTAATTACTGCTTCAAGTTAATGAATAATCCTTGTCCGGAAGCGGTAATTTTAAAAAGGCTAACTTTAGTGAGCCTCTCATCTAAGCTTGCCTTGGTTGATTTCAACAGCCTACATTCCGCAAATGAGTTGGATGTCGATATGGCACGGTTTTATGTCCTACTACTAGCTAGCCCTTGTTTCTTGCGTACCTTTTGAGCCCAAAAAATGGCGAATTTCAAGTCTACCTTAGTACTATATTGAACTGAGCTGAGAAATTTAAGAAATCAGAAAAATATACTAAAAAAGGACTCTCCGAGTCTTAATTCATTTACTGATTACTATAGCAGATTTCGTCCACTCTCTGAATATTTTGTTCACTTGTGAATAGCTCAGCAGCATGAGGGACCAGGTGTAAACTGATCCTAGAAGCTTTTTTAAATTTGACAACTCTAAGGAAAATATTCATAACTATCCAAAAACTATGCAGAAGACTAACTGGTTTAGTAGTGAGTCGTCTGAGCCTAATGACAATAACAATAGTTAATTTAGGTTTTCCGTAAGCCCTTCTATTATGGTTCCAGTCTTACTAAACTGACAGGACCTATCAAGTCCTTTTCCGCGGATCCAAATCTGAAATCATAGAGGCGTCATCCAGTGTCCCTCAAGGCAGTCACCTTGGCCCTCTCCTCTTCATTCTATCAATTGATGATATTGTTCCCATGCTAAGACACTGTAGAAGCTTGATTTATGCTTATGGCATCAAATCGTACCGTCGCATAAAGAGTATTGAAGATTGTAAACTTTTGCAAGTTGACACCTTTGCTCTTGGTTTGCTGATAACAACCTGGTTCTTAAACGACCAGCGTTGCCAACTCTTTCCCTGAGAAACCACTAAAATATTTTCCTCTTTTGCCAAATGTCACTAGATATTCCACTAAATCTAAACTTCCTCAAACCTAACGTTTGAAAGTCGACTCCACTAAATGCTATAAAATATAAATATTTTAATAATTATTGTTTTAACCAATTATCATTATACCCTGGCTTCACCGGTCGGAACTGCGCAAGTTCGAGCAAGTTAGTGAACTGAACTTTAAAATAACCAGAAGTCGCATACAATTTCCACATATTGAACTGAGGATAAAACAGACCTCCGTTCGCTCAATTGGACTAGAACTGAAGTTAAACGTAAAAGCTTGCTCAAAAGAGAGTAATCAGCTGGAATAATGGAATGCCATTCCAGTGAGCGTTTGAATTTCTAGCTTTTGGCGAAAAACCAACAACATTTCAAGCACAAACTGAACATGAATTGGACTCTAGCCGGTGAAGCCACTTTGTATGTGGATTGAACTGAAGATTATTGAACTGAGGTAGGTAGAGCCGGGGCATTAGACAGACTATCAATAATATTGTGCAATATTTTGATTTGCGCACTATTATTGGCGGTTTGTGGGTGATATTGACAGATTATGTGATGCAAAGGACGAAACTGTTAATATTTTGCTCAACATTATTAATAGTCTAGGGGCCACTTAAGGGTATACACGGTTCTAATAAAGCATCATGTCAGCTGAACTGGTTAATCGGGGTACCAGAGTTCCACTAATGTTGGGGGTTCACCTAGCGGACGCACACCTCCCTGTTCTGCCTGGTGTCTGGCACTGTCAGCGTCACAGTCCTTGTCAGCTAGTTAACGGAGTCCACAATTTTCAAGAGGCGTAAGACTCTAACGAGAATATCTTCTGCTTACCTCGACGGTTGCTTCTGAATTAATACAACATCAAGAGCTTAAACTCGAGGATCATCGCCACTTCCTCAGACTTCCTTTAACCTTTCCTATCTTTTTTCTATTCTTCGAACTAAGCTTCCACTTTGCCTACTAAAGGCAAGTCTAAACCACCAGTTCTAGTGATAAAATCACTAAGTTGGTAACGCTGTAAACGACGTACGTGATTATTGTACTTGCACGATATCGCACGAATTAAATATGATACCGACTCCGTTGCAGTGTCGTTCGAAACGTACTAACGAAAGTATGGTATGATCATAAAGTTCGGTCAAATCGTGTTTTAGCTTAAACGACGTTCGTGATTTCTGTACCTACACAATGTAGTGCGAACCAAACACGATATCGACTTCTTTTCCAAAATTGAATAGCTTGGACACTTCAGATTGATATCAGATGCTAGTTACTAAGAGATTCTCTCGCGATTTTCGGAATCCTATTAAGAAATAAAATCGGCTTCGTTAAATGATTGCCACATTCGAAGCTGTTCTTAGAATTGACGGGAGAGTTCATAACTACCAATTGTTTATAACTAGCAAATGAACTTTATAACAAACAATTACCGTGCGAATCTGAATTCAGTCCGCTTAAAACACGAAATCACACGGTTACTACCCAATTACTTAGGCATGCGCATCGTCCACCTTGGTACAGGGCCCATTACCGAGAAACCATACTTCAGGGCCCCGTATCTCAAAAATGGATCATTTCCCGCCCTACCATTTTGTTCCTATACATACATTATATCAAAATTTTCAACCCCTTCCACGTTATTGATGCAATATCAATTTTCCGAGTTTTTCTGGGAATTTTCCACAGTTTCCACATGTGCTTAAAGTACTCTTCAAAATCCGCTCGTGTGCCAAAAAATCATTTTTATTGTTTTTAGTGTCACGTTTTAGTAAAATTCTTGGCTACAGCGCCTTGACTATAGTAGCATTTTTTCAAAGAAAAATACCAAACTACCCTTACCCAAAATAACCCCAAACAATCAAATTCTATTTAGCGTATCTTAAATTGTTCACATTTCAACGATATTAGCATAAGCGCTTAAGCATATTGTATAAACTTAGCAAGAAATAAGGTCAAGTTTGAAATTATAAAACTCTCATTGTTATTATCGTGCATCCTCTCGAAACTTTCACAAGCTTTGATTACATTTCATAACACATGTTTAATATTTAAAGGTGGAGATGGAACAGAGAAGAGACAACATTTGTTCGTATTCATAATAAAACGTTATATTTAACAAGTTTCCTCCTAGGTTTTGACCTATTTAAGCAGTGCAGAACTGTAGGATATTTGCCAAGGACTCGAGCGAGCTCGCTCCTCTCTCCTTTACACAAAGCAGAATTTTAACTCGAAAAATTTCAATTTTCTATTCTTGAAACAATATTTACAAGTCTCAGTAATATGAGCTGTATAGTTTATTCTTTTTCTTGCCTTCTTAAATATGCTTGTTACTTTAATACTTGAAAAGTAAGTCATTAGAGCTTGACGACTTGATTAACATTTCTTTAATGAGTTAAATAAAATATCAGAATTAATTTCGAACCGTATTCTGAAGAGAGGAAAGTTGGAATTTCACTTTTATTCGATTTAAATTCCAATGTAAATGAAATTAAATTAATTTGGTTTCGTTGGAAAAAAGCTTATAAATATTAAATTAATTTGGAAATGCGCTAATTTAATTTAAACAATCGACAGAATATGAAAGGTTTGGTGTTGAAGACATGATAATGCTATTCAGTATTATTTATATCGATTGTCAAACTGTGAAGAAAGAAGCTATCAAATTTACTTATACAGTCTACAGTATGAAACTTATAGACTAAGGACAATAACTATACTGAAAAGATTTCTATAGAAATAATAATAACAAAATTATGGGCAGATTTCTTTAAAAATTTGTCCAACCATAGATAAATCATCGCACTCGATGTCGCTTTAGGCTGCTTGCACACTGGATCAGAATTTGTGCGAATTCCGATGAAATAGCATAAATTTCATCAGAATTCGCACAAAATCGTACAAATTCTGATGCAGTGTGCGAGCAGCCTTAGAGACTGGCTCATTCTGCCCAAAAGTGGTTCGATGCGTCGGTACAACAGCAAAGATCTTGATCTAAAGCGTGTTTCAGGTGCATAAATGGTGAACAAAGCGAGAAGAAACGAAGACTGAACTTTAAAGCAAAGGGTATCTCTCACAAACATAACAGATGCCAAAATACGTCGGCATTTAAGTGTTTGGAGTCATAGAAGTTAGCATCTAGCGCAGTAAGTTAGAACCCATGATGATCAATTTAAGCCTTGATTCGATTCACATCCGCTTTCATATGGAGACTACACAACGGATACATAGTCAGGAATCAAAAAAAGAAACGAAAAGAGCCTTTAGCGTCAAGGGGTTCTTAAAAGCGACAGCGTATCTTTTAATAAAACCAAGCATTTGATTGGCTTTGATGTAGACCACTTCTTTGTGGACCATAAAGTCGAACTTGTGGTCAAAGTAAAGCCCAAGATGTCTAATCGCCGCCGAAAGAGTAAGTACACAGCCATCGAGCGAGTAAGGGTAGATTATAGGGTCTTTTGAGCTAAAATAAGAAAATTGCATTTCGATTTACTGAACTCCAAATTAATACCCTTAGACTATTCAAGAAATACATCAAGTTCATCCCGAAGTGAGGCGCAGTCTGACTCAGAGCGTATGAGGGAGAAAATCTTCATACCATCGGCATAAAGAAGTACTGAAGTATGTTTAAAAAGAGTTGAAAAAGAATTTACAAATAGTATAAATAAAAGAGATCCTAAGTGGCTTCCTTGGGAAACCCCAGAAGGTACTACGAAATATGGAGAGACAGTACGGCATGTTTTCGATTTCTCAAATATGAATCCCAACATAGCAGCATTACTGCCATGAAAACCGTATGCTTCTAATGTACCCACAAAAAGATCATGATTAACTTCATCGAACGCTTTCAAGAAATCCGTCATGATAGCATCGATCTGACCACCATTTTCTATAATACTCATGATTTCACGCACGATTTTTAAATAAAACCAAGTTTGTGACGGTAGATTTATCACTAACAAAAACATGCTTAACATAAAAGTAATGCAATGCAGCAATAAAGGTTCTTTCTTCTTGCATCAGGCCTCATCGTGTAAAGACGTGTTTCCCTTTGACCTCAAATTAATCAATCAAGTAATCAAGTAATCGAATTTTATTCAAAATCTGGAGATGGTGTTACTATTTTAAATAGTATTCGGTGTACAATTAAAAATTATAGTAAAAATATTGACTCTATCAAAATAAAATAACTCACAAGAAAAAAACATTGTAAATCGCAAAATGCTAAAAAACTAAGATATCCTTAGTGAAATTCCAAATCGGCTTATCTATCCAGAATAAAATGTAACGGCAACAGTTTCTGCTGTAATATTTCCAATTGGTAAAACGCATCTTGAAAAAAGATATATTATCGTTAAGCAAGAAGTTTTCCTTTCTGATGGTGGAATAGGTCCTTTGATGTCCATTTGAACATGTTCAAGACGGCAGTTATAGTCCGGGAGGCAGCGTTACATTTTGATCGATGTTTTCACCCCTCTCAATTTTAGTATTAAATGATAGTTTGAACATAACTATTAAACAAGGATCAGCTGTTTGCTTCCATTATAGATGACCTTGACAAAATTAGAAAGTTTTTGAAATCCACTTCCAATGGTAGATGCATCATCACGTAGCGTATTTCAGTTGTTGAGCGCGCCTACAATTACAGCTTCGAATAATTTAAATAACCGTCTGACAAACGATCTTACATCCGGTATCCCACCAGCTGAAGTTCATTCTCATCATTTGAATTCATTATTTGCATTTTTACTTCATTGAATGGCCCACACAAAACAGTATCGGCCACATAATGGCGATAATAAAAATTACGCATGTACATCGACGACTAAACTTTACATAGGGCCAATTTTTAAAAATTCTGTCGCGGGACGGGCCTTTATGAATTAAATTCCGCGAACGACAATTTTTTGAACTCTCTGAGGCCTCGTGTTGAATTTTTGCACAGGGCCTACAATTGTCTGGCCGCGCACCGATCATTTTAAATCCAACAGCCGCCGGCGGAAAACATATAATAGACTAAAAAATAGAAAATAAAAATATATAGTTTAACAAAACTAAACAATACGCTTCTTTTAAAACGAAAAGTAAAAAAATAATTTTGAATGTAAAGTCTTTATTGCTCTAGCCAGTATATGGGAACAACATACCATTCGAAAGCACTCTCATAACGAATTTAGTTATTGGTAAAATTTAGAAATATAACTTACTTAAATGTAAAAAATCGTGGTTGGGCGTTAATGAAAGATTCCAGTATTAATAAAATAAGAATATAGGTAAAGAAGGCAAAAAATAGTAAATTTAATTTTTAGTAAAATAAGGCATCAACAATAACGATTTTACTAACTATATGGATGTAGCAACAGTTAATCGTATGAAATTTGTATGCAATGCACTTAAATCTTTCTTAAATTCAAAATTTTTAAGTAAATTTTTGCCTTTTGAACAAGATATTAGATATGTAGATATTTCGAAAACGACCTCTCGTGATATTATCTTTCAAATATTAAAAAAAAGAGCGCCCGCGTCAGGAATCGAACACACGACCCCCTGGTGGTAGCCCTACATCTCCACCCTATAGCTAACAATGACTATAGAAATCGGCGCGGAAATCGTGACGGTTAAGCCGCAACGCAAGAGCATTTTGATTTTTTTTGTATTTTTGTAACCCTATGGTGCAAGTTACACTATCCATCACTCGATACTCACATCAAAACGGTTTGTGTATGATGCGGGTATTACACTAAGCATTCATTTTTCTACCTCTTTTTTGTGTAAAGATTGTGATGCGTTTGTAGTTGTGCAATAAACGCGAATGAGAGGGGGAATTTCTCATAGTTTTCGCAGACCCCCGAGTACGATGTTATATTTGTGTTAGTGTAATGGAGGGTGAGTCTGGCAAATTTTCTGGCTCAAAAGTGAGGAGTCATATGACGCATGAATTGTACTTCCCTGCGACCCCTTGCCTAAAAAACCGGTTTTGTGTATGGGGGTAATAAACGAAATGAATGCTAGTGTAACTTGCACCTATGAGATATTTTCTCCCGCCTATCTAAAACTGTAAACTGTATAGTCGTCAAAGTCAAAATTTTGGGCTTCTTTCACTAAAATTTCAACTTACACCACCCTTTTCTCGAAAAAATACGCAGGTAGGTAGGTAGATCTGCTTCCAGTATCTCCGGAGGCCCAATCGGCGAAGTGGTTGTTTAGTCGGGTGTGACGGATACTTAGAGCCATCCTGTGGAAGTTTTTAAGTCTTCCAAAACGTAACTGCCTAGAGTGCGCTGTCTGGCTTTAGCTAAGCTGGGCACTTACACAGAAAGTGAACAAGTTTTTCCTCTCGTTCGTCTCCCCACAGCCAGGTAAAAGACGTTGAATGGAATGCCCAACTTGGCAGTCTCGCGGTCTCCTATGACCCAATGTCCCGTAAAAAATACGAAGTTAATCAATATTGAAAAGCTTGGACAATTTCCTATGAATAATGTTCGTCTATCCAAAACCTGTCCACAGACGGAAAACTCGAGCTTATTGAAAAAGAAGCCAGTGTGTTAGGCAACTGATGAAGCCGGACATTCACGGATGGGATAGCGTCGGACAGGGCTTAAAAATTGAAGGTGTTACTCGAAAGGGAAATTAACCGATCAATAACATTTGCATGATCACTTTCAATCACTTCGGAGAAACCTTTCATCAACCACACATAACAGAGCTTAATGTCATTATTCAGCCAGTCCGGGTGAAAAATACCTCCACAGATTCCATCACAAGCAATGCCATCTCGAACGACCTTGGATAAGCAGTATACTTGCAGGATAAGCGGAGCTAATAACTAATATAGTACAGAAATGGGACATTGGCTGTTTTTTAAATTCTTTTATTTAGCTTGCACTGTTTGTCGTCAAATCTTGGAAGTTAAATTTGACCCACTTCCCGGTTTCGGATAGAGCTGAAATTTTGCATACACGTTTAGTTTGGATGACAATGCAATCTGGCCATTTAGTAAAAATATCAGGATGGCGGTTCCAAAATGGCGCCCGCTTTTATTTAACTTACACTGTTTGTCGTCAAATCTTGGAAGTTAAATTTGACCCACTTCCCGGTTTCGGATAGAGCTGAAATTTTGCATACACGTTTAGTTTGGATAACAATGCAATCTGGCCATTTTGTAAAAATATCAAGATGGCGGTTCCAAAATGGCGCCCGATTTTTGAAATTGTGCTCCGCGGCCCTTTGACATGGGTATCAAATAAAAGGATATGACAGGTAGAACACAATAAGCTATGTGGCGTCATTCCAAATTCAAAATGGCGGACAACACTTACACTGTTTGTCGTCAAATCTTGGAAGTTAAATTTGACCCACTTCCCGGTTCCGGATAGAGCTAAAATTTTGCATACACGTTTAGTTTGGATGACAATGCAATCTGGCCATTTTGTAAAAATATCAAGATGGCGGTTCCAAAATGGCGCTCGATTTTTGAAATTGTGATCCGCGGCCCTCTGACATGGGTATCAAATGAAAGGATAGGACAGGAAGAACACAATAAGCTATGTGGCGTCATTCCAAATTCAAAATGGCGGCCAACACTTACACTGTTTGTCGTCAAATCTTGGAAGTTAAATTTGACCCACTTCCCGGTTTCGGATAAAGCTGAAATTTTGCATACACGTTTAGTTTGGATGACAATGCAATCTGGCCATTTTGTAAAAATATCATGATGGCGGTTCCAAAATGGCGCCCGATTTTTGAAATTGTGCTCCGCGGCCCTCTGACATGGGTATCAAATGAAAGGATATGACAGGTAGAACACAATAAGCTATGTGGCGTCATTCCAAATTCAAAATGGCGGCCAACACTTACACTGTTTTTCGTCAAATCTTGGAAGTTAAATTTGACCCACTTCCCGGTTTCGGATAGAGCTGAAATTTTGCATACACGTTTAGTTTGGATGACAATGCAATCTGGCCATTTTGTAAAAATATCAAGATGGCGGTTCCAAAATGGCGCCGATTTTTGAAATTGTGCTCCGCGGCCCTCTGACATGGGTATCAAATGAAAGGATATGACAGGTAGAACACAATAAGCTATGTGGCGTCATTCCAAATTCTAAATGGCGGCCAACACTTACACTGTTTGTCGTCAAATCTTGGAAGTTAAATTTGACCCACTTCCCGGTTTCGGATAGAGCTGAAATTTTGCATACACGTTTAGTTTGGATGACAATGCAATCTGGCCATTTTGTAAAAATATCAAGATGGCGGTTCCAAAATGGCGCCCGATTTTTGAAATTGTGCTCCGCGGCCCTCTGACATGGGTATCAAATGAAAGGATATGACAGGTAGAACACAATAAGCTATGAGGCGTCATTCAAAATTCAAAATGGCGGCCAACACTAAATTGCGGAAAGCTTATAATAGACTAAAAAGTAGAAAATATAACCGATCAACTTCCAATTTTGCACACACTCGTAGTTCGGGTAGTTAATGTGTATGAATGATGAGATGTATAGTTGAGTTAAGGGTGAGTTGATAATAAAGAAGCAATACACGTTACAAAAAATCACAAACAAACACAGAGATGCTGCTGTCAACTAAATTCAACTACTCAAATACTGAACTCATGTCCGTATGCATAATTTCAACTAAACCCAGGTAGCAGAGCTGAGTCGAGTTCAATCAACCTTAAGCCAACTCGACTCCCGTTTACATGTAGTTAGACTTGGGTTCAACTTGAGTTCAACTCATCATGTATAAGTACTAAATGCAATCTGACCTTTTTGTAAAAAAATCAAGAAGACGGTTCCGAGATGGCGGCCGTTTTTGCAATTATGTTCCACCGAGCCCACGAGATGGGTATCAAATGAATACAGTAAAC
This sequence comes from Thereva unica, assembly GCA_949987705.1. Taxonomy (NCBI): domain Eukaryota; kingdom Metazoa; phylum Arthropoda; class Insecta; order Diptera; family Therevidae; genus Thereva; species Thereva unica. The sequence goes on along the minus strand of OX465285.1, from coordinate 21,294,755 downwards.
TGTGTGACGTAATTTTAAATCTAATAGAATTGCCATCATAAAATGGCGGAATACATATAATAAACTAAAAAGTAGAAAATAAAATAAATGGTTAAAAAAAAATTTTTAAGAAAAATTCTTTTCATTAACTAAAAAATGTACTGAAAAGTAAAAAATAAAAAATATTTTAAAGAAGGCGTGAAATTTCAATTTTAATGAAAAAGTTAATTAAAAGAATGGCGCATTTTTCATCAAAAAATTTTGTTAGAATTTGAAATTAACAAAGCAAAAAATTGAGGGTTATTGTAAATCTCACGCGATTTACAGTTATATTTTCAATTTTTGATGAAAAATGCGCCATTCTTTTAATTAAATTTTTCATTAAAATTGAAATTTCACGCCTTCTTTAAAATATTTTTTATTTTTTACTTTTCAGTACATTTTTTAGTTAATGAAAAGAATTTTTCTTAAAAATTTTTTTTTAACCATTTATTTTATTTCGTATACTTTGTTTAAAATCTCTACAAAAAGTGTGTAATTTACTCTTTACATTTAAATCTAGAGACGTGAAGAAAGAGGGTATTATTTCCGAAGGACTACTTAGTACAAAAGGTGATTCCTAAGCTTTGTTTTGTTCACATAAAACAAAATAAATAAAAGAAACTTAAATATTAGAAACAATACAACCTACAGTAATGTTTTGTCAAAAGAATTTACAATAGAAAATTTGCCCCAAGGTAGACCAAACATTAGCCTTGCCTTTGTACATTGGAAATACAACTTGCTTCTAGTATTTACTAACACATTTTACGAATATTGTGTCTATCCTTTTTTTTTGTTTAATTAATGTTGCTTATATGTATATATCTAATTAAATCTCTTAAGAAATTCTTCTTATAATAGTTAAATGTAATAATTAATTAAATAAATATACATAACATTATTTATTATCCCATAAGGTATAATAAATTACATATTATGTATGGCTTAACACATAATACATTACACATATTTCTTATTCAACATTTCGGAGAGAGTTGATTAAGAGCTTTCATAAAAGCTTCGTTTTTTTTTCGATAAGGATAATAGAAACACAATCGTCCTTCGAAAATGATCTTTTCTATGTGAACACAACAAAAAAAAAGAAAACTGATTTCAGATGTTTCTTATATGTGTACAAACATATACGAGTATAATATACAGCTTGTGCACTGTTCCTTTTTTTGATGTTATATTAAAATGCGCTTAATATTAACATTCGAATCAAGTATGTTATTTTCTGTTTTTTTCTAAATAAACATTGTTTTATTATAAATTTTCGGGGATATATACAGAAAAGTATAAAACAATACTTGTGTTCGAGTTCGAGAGAAAGAGAGAGTTTGTATTTGGTTCGTCCTTTAAGCAAAATGCAATGCGCAGTCACCGAATGTTATATGTATATATATGTATATGTTTGTGTGTATATATATACACACCATTACAATTAAGACATTATTGCATTTATAACATGGTATTACTATATTTCGAAATATATGTATATTTCTTTTGACAAAAAATCAATACATAGAGGCAATAGAACGACTTATGTCAACTATAAAGGATCGGACTTGAGATACTTCTTCTTGTAGGTCGTGTGCACTTGCTGCTGCTGATATATGTTGTTAAATGTATGACTTGACTGACAAACAAGATTTTTTTTAATTGATAGATGAAAGGTTTAAAAATTTATGATATTAAATAATATTAGAGTTATATAGTATATATATATAGGCCATGCGCGATTTTTTTGAAGATTCAATTCAAATTGTTTATGCATATATTGTAATTGGCCTGAATTTTGTATTGTAATTGAGAAGAATTCGTCATTATGAACTAAAATAAAAATATAAATATTGGCCTGGATTCGTATTGTAATTGAGAAGAATTCGTCATTATGAACTAAAATAAAAATTTAAAGGTTGGCCTGGATTCGTATTGTAATTGAAAAATTCGTCATTATGAACTAAAATAAAAATTTAAATCTTGGCCTGGATTCGTATTGTAATTGAGTAAAATTCGTCATAATGAACTAAAATAAAAATATAAATATTGGCCTGGATTCGTATTGTAATTGAAAAATTCGTCATTATGAACTAATACCCCGTTTATGACTAGGTCGAAAAGTTGAGTTGAAATTGAGTTGAAATTTCGACCACCGTATATGAGATGTTGAGTTGAGTTCACTTTGGATTGAAATAGAGTTGAATTGATATCAAAACATAACCTCAAATTTTTGTGTGAAATTCTCATTTATAGATACGTTAAAATTCAGAACGAAATAATTTATTAACTTCCCAGTATAGGGAACAAGTTATTGTAATCGGTCCGAAAATCGAAATCGAAATTTTCAACGTATTTTCATTTTTCAAGGTTCCAAGAGCATTTTAAGCAAAAATTTGGGTGGAAGTATGTGGGTGGATGTGTGTGTGTGCGTAGGTATGTGGTCATTTTTTCCTGCACGATATCGAGCGAACCAAAAAAGATAAGGACTTCGTTGAGGTGTCGTTAGAAGCGTATTAACGGAAATATGATCTGAAAAGATTTTCATAAAATTCGGTCGAACCGTTTTTTGGTTGAAGCGACATAAGTGTTTTTTGTACCTGCGCGATATCGCCCGAACCACAAAAGATATCGACTTACTTGAGATGCCGTTCGAAGCGTATTCGATTTTTATAATATTCGGTCGAGCTGTTTTTTTTTGGTTTAAATGACATAAGCAATTTTTGTACCTGCACTATATCGCGCGAACTATAAAAGATATCAAAAAAGATAACGACTTAGTTGAGGTGTCGTTCGAAGAGTATTAACGAAAATATGATCTGAAAAGATTTTCATAAAATTCGGTCGAACCGTTTTTTTTTTGTTTAAACGACGTTCGTGAATTTTTTACCTGCACGATACCACGCGAACCAAAAACTATATAGACTTGTTTGAGGTGCCGAGAGAAGAATATTAACGAAAAAAAGGCCTTGAAAAAAATTTCACAACATTCGGTCGAGGCTTTTTTTTGTTTAAATGGAAAAACTTCGGCTAAGTGTCAGAAAGACCTTAAATAGATAAGTTTTGCTAATATCCGTTGAGACCCGTTCTAAACGAAGTGATCTTTTTTGGGTTCTGCACAGCGATAGCCTTCCAACAAAATATCACGAACGAAATACGGAGGAAATGCTTATTTGCTAACGTTCAGAGAAAACAAATTCTTAAGAAAAATCTTGTGGATTTGCAACTATTATAGTTATTTAAACTAGCTTCTTTCAGGACTGCTTTGTCACCATTTCTGATACTAGTTAATTTCTCACTAGTGCTAAACGTATAACTATTTTGTAAGAAGTCAGTTTATTCCATCTTCGTTCATCATACTGGGAAGTTAATCGTGTGGACCGAAGGGGTCAAACCCACATCCCAACTAGTTTTTCCTGTACCAGCAAAAAAACATTGAACACAAAACTACCGCCGAAAGCGGACTTCACGGATGGTAAACAAAGAAAAACAAATGTCGCTTCAACCCTATTTCAACTCAACCCGCGTATATGAAGTGAAATATCAACTCGATCCAGGTAGGAGAGCTGAGTTGGGTTGAGTGGACGCAGTTTCAACTCGACGTCTGTTTATGACTGGGTTGAACCCGGGTTGAACCTGGGTTGAACCTAGTCATAAACGAGGTAACTAACACCGAAAGCGGAGTTCACGGATGGTAAACAAGCAAAACAAATGTCACTTCAACCCTATTTCAACTCAACCCGCGTATATGAGGTGAAATAACAACTCGATCCAGGTAGGAGAGCTGAGTTGGGTTGAGTGGACGCAGTTTCAACTCGACGTCTGTTTATGACTGGGTTGAACCCGGGGTGAACCTAGGTTGAACCTAGTCATAAACGAGGTAACTAACGCCAAAAGCGGAATTCACGGGTGGTAAACAAGCAAAACAAATGTCACTTCAACCCTATTTCAACTCAACCCGCGTATATGAGGTGAAATAACAACTCGATCCAGGTAGGAGAGCTGAGTTGGGTTGAGTGGGCGCAGTTTCAACTCGACGTCCGTTTATGACTGGGTTGAACCCTAGTTGAACCTGGGTTGAACCTAGTCATAAACGGGGTACCAGATAGGAGAGCTGAATTGGGTTGAGTGGACGCAGTTTCAACTCGACGTCCGTTTTGACTGGGTTAACCCCGGATTAACCTGGATTGAACCTAGTCATAAACGGGGTATTAAATAAAAATTTAAATGTATTCAATGTTGTATAAATAATTTTAAACTATTCTAAAATAATTTTTTTTTATTATTTTAAAATATACCTACCTTTAATTGCTGCAAGAAAAACTAACAAAGTGGCCAGAAAAGTTTCCATGTCCACCTTATTTCTGGGCGCTGATGACTCGCCTAGTATATCCGCTGTCTTTTTTAAAGAGTAATCCGTCAGGTTTCCAATAAAACAGTCGAGATAGCAGAATGAAGTTAGCCAAATTTTCTTTGTTTGTTGTATAGATTATACAATTCACACTTTCTGGAATCTAGGAATTCACACACCTTTTTTATAGTAGAGTCAGTTCTGGGTTATTATATTACAATTGATCCATTATAGGCATAATTGTTTTGTGTTGCTGGTTTTTTTGGTTGTTTTTTCGTTTTGTTTGTTTCTGGTTACTCCCATGCATTTCACATTCGCACTCGCAAAAAGCACTATTATTTTTGTTGTTGTTGTTTTATAATATATAAATCCTTGCTAGATTCTCTCTCAACCGAATTTTGAAAAAAATAAAAAAATGATAAATTCGTTTTTGGTTTTATAGTTCTTAGTTCACACGCTTAAATTTTATATACTAAATCATGTTTACTATAAAATGTTTTTGTTCGTACACCAATTCTGAAATAATCATTATTTTTTTTGGGTATTATTTAATAAAATAAAATTTAAATACTTTCTGTTTTTGTTTTTTATGTGGTAGAAATATAAAATTATTAAGAATTTTTGATTTTTTTACAGATGTAGTTTAGAAATACTAAAAAAATTACTTTGACAAATCTCTCTATCCAGGGCCGGATTATCCATAAGGCGGATTAGGCAACTGCCTAGGGGCCCCGCATCGACTAGGGGGCCCGTGCAAGCACCAAGAAACAAAAGGTGTCATGGAACGACATTTTTTTGGCAAATTTGTAGGTATACTTCCTCAATAACAATATTATTCCTTTTTTCGACGAATGTTGTCAGTAGATGAAATACTTCATACCTAGTAGAACTAAAAATAGCTGTATTTGACGATATAGGTAAGGTAAGCGATAAGTAAAAGCCAGATGCCAGATGTCGCTGTATAAAATGGTGTCCCAAGTCAACATTTTCGCCAGGCAGCTTAAATGTAGCTGGCTAGCTAAAGCATGGCAACTTTTGTCGACAGCGCCGGCCCTAGGGTAGAGCGAGTGGAGCGGCCGCTCTAGGTGCCAGGTGGTAAGGGGCGCCAAAATGAATGCGAAAAACAATTTCGAGCAAAAAATAAAATTTTGATGGAACTTTTTGAGGGTGTTGTTTGTAACTAGCCAAGTCTCTGTACTCATCAATATGACTCGAACACGGCACAAGCAGGGAGCAGTGACTCCAAGACTGATCGTACATGGCCTTAGGCCACATCCTGCTCGAGATGCATGGAGCAGGCTGAACACGGCGGATCTAAAATCGATAAAAACCGCAATCTTAATGTGTAAACAATCGTGCTGAAGTTATGAATGCTACTGCGTGAATGTACTACTAACGATGGACTGCGGATACCAGGCGAACATCGGTTTGAATTAGCCTTCCAATGGTGATACGAAGCTCTGCCATGGGCAACTGTCGTTTCTCGCCCAGCTCGTGGTATCAATATAGAAATACCTTAAAAAACTCGAAGATGGAGCACTTCTTAACGCTCCAAATATTTCTGGGCTCCCACAGCTCCCAAAAGAAAGACCTACAAGGCCAGTTAGATATTTTTGGATCCATGTATCTCACTCCTTCATTGGGAGATCTCCTACGGAAGTAAGGCCACCTAACCGGAGAGGCGACTCGAAAAAACGACCGCTTTCAAAAAACGTTTTACGCGATATCTGGAAGCTGGCTACTCCCGTGTAGAGGCTGGTAGGGTCTGCATGGCCTCCGAGGAAGAAAGGTATACCGATTTTCTTAATAAGGAGAGGGTTAAATCCTCGAAAAGGGCGCAGGCTTTGGCCATACGGTTTGAGTCTAGAACGACTTCAAAGCCGACCTTCTGTCAAATAGTAGAAAGTGTCAGAATGGGCGCGCTTGCGACTAACAATCCGGAGATTCTCCTGACCATGAAACAACTAATTACCGTACAAGGAAGTCTTCTGGAGGCGATAGCCGAATTGGCTCATGGCTCAGAGTAGCCCAGGTCCGCAGGGGTCTATGATGGGCCGCCTTAAGCCTTGGAAGGAACAAGCCTTGTTGCTGTAGATGGGAACAAGCTGCCGCGCAGTCTTTTTGTAATCGTGTACTTCCGGCAGCAACAGAAGACCACACTGATATTATATTGAAAAGGATAGGGGTCCAAAAGAAGACCCTAAGGATGTTGAAGTGGAGAAAACTGCACAAAGTGCACCGTATAAAATTCGCAAGGTGATGTTGTCGTTGTCAGGATGGTGAACACTGCAATTTTGGCCTGATGGTAGGAGAAGCCTCTTTTAACGAAAAGGTGACTCTCTCCACCATCTCAAGGTTACTGGCTGGGACAAGCCCTAATGCCCAGCCATGCAATACAAACAACCAAATAGCCTCCAAAGAAGGTCGTGCTATTGGCGAAACGTGGGCGAAGCAACGAAGGTAGTGAAAGCCAAAAGGCGCCGAAAGACAATCTCGCTCCACCCTCAACAAAGGGTAAGGCCGGCGGTGGATATGAAGGAAAGCGTGTGCGAAGAACGAAAAAGGCATTACGATGACGGATCTGCAGAAGAAGTTGTGCTCAAGGGAAGAGAGAAGTTAAAAAATGCAACATATTTGCCTGTACTAGACATAATGTATGCAAAATTGTCGCGGCGGCTAGAAGCTTATCGCGAATTTAACTCTCTATTTGGATTTCTAACAGATTTCTTGGCAAAGTTCAACGATGGAATTAAAGAGGCTTGTAAAAAATTTTGTGAACATTATTCCGAGGACATTGAGCCCGAGATTATAAACGAGATGGTGTATTTCAAGAACTTCATCTTACAATTAAAGGATGCGGGGACAGATTACATTGTGCCTGCCGAAAAATCGTTTAAATTGAAATTTCATAATATGGTACAATCAACTTTCCCGAATGTAATGATAGCATTGCAAATAAATAGAAGTATGATGATATTAAACGCTAAATATCACAGATAAATATCACAGAACCGCTTAAATTCATTGTCCGATAATGGCGATTGAAAATGATGTGTATTGAAAAAGGTCAACTTCCAAAATATTTTAAACGATTTTGTATCTAAAAAAGTAAGAAGAGTTGATAATTAAACTTATTGTACTTCACAAAATTATTTTATTTCCTTTGTTGCATTTTATTGCATTTAACAAGATTAAATTTAAAATACCTCGGGTCGCGTCTCATTTTTCTTTCCTGCTCCATGATGAGACCGGGATCTCATCACTTATCTATAACTATAACCTATTCATTAAGATTATTTCAATGAAAGCAAAAAGCAATGAGTCAGGCAAGTGAGGTGATGCTGTAGCATCAAGTCAAGGTAGCCATGTTACAATATAGAGTTGAGCCGGACTTACAAGAGGCAGTTCATTTGTCCCGTACACGATAGTAAATTATACTGAGGTCTCAATTTTTTTAAATGTCCCAGTTCAAAAATAATGTATTACTGGGATATGAGGGTGTATCGTGCGATTGTAAATTACGAAGTGGAGAGACATTTCTAAATTTTTTTTGCGACAGTAAAATATCCAATTTGAAGTGCGCCGAGGTGAGATTGTAAATACGAACTGGAGAGAAATCTCTTACATTTTTGGAGGGAGTAAAGTTTTGTACTCGAGAGACATTTATTACTTGTTTTTAGGCGAGGTGTGATTGTAAAATAGAAATATACTTTCTGAAGGCATAGCTTTCATACCTACTCTGGATCAGTTTAATGCATAAGAGATTCAAAACCTTGATTCTGAAGCCATGCCAGTATCTACAACTACAACATTGTCTCCGCTTTCAGAGCTGGAGTCTAGTATTTAGGATGACTTTGATAAGCAGGTATGTATGACTTAATAAAAACCACAAATCAAACAACTGAAGCCATAGAAAAATATCTTTTAGAACCACTGTTGCTAAGATACAAAGACCCAGCAAAGTGGTGGTAATCGAGAATGGGACAATATCCTAGACAGTATCAACTTTTTAAACTAAGACTGTGCAGCGTTGCAACTTCTGTGCCCTCTGCACGCCTTTTTTCTAAAGCGGGTCAAGTTCTGGAAGAAAGAATAAATAGGTTAAGTCGCAACAAAGTGTCACCGATATTATTTTTAAATCTCTATCTATAACAAATAGAATATTTTCGTGTTTTTTTTTTTTTTTTTTTTAATTTTAGGGAGTTTCATTTTAAATCTGTAAATATGTTTTTTCCTTATACAGTTAACAAAAATTTGAAAGAATATTTTTGTAATAACCATTCATAGTCACGATATTTAATATTCCCATTTATTCATTTTGTCGTATCCCCTCTTTCGCAAACGCAATAGATCGACCCGTATCGCAACATTTGAGCCATTCACTACGTGACGTGCTAGCAATACAATAACACCTCGCTTCATTTGAAGTAAGACATTGTACTGGTTCAAAAGGAAAGAGAGGCTCCTCTTACAAACTCATTTTATAATCGTGTCCTACCCAACACTACATACAATATCACATAAAACCTTAAAGTTACAGGATACCAAAAATTTGGAGTCGATATGATCGACACGACTTTTGTGATAGAAAAAATGTATTTAAAAAAAGTAAGAAAAGGATAAAGAAAAGGGGCCCCGAGAATTCAATTGCCTAAGGGGCCCTGATAGGGTTAATCCGGCCCTGTCTCTATCACAGTATGGTAAAATATTTTCGTGCAGTTTTTTGCACCCAAAAAATTGTGTTAAAAACTGCATTTAAATATTTATGAAATGAAACAAATAAAAATCGAGAATTGTCTACAAATAAAATATACAATGAAAAAAAAAAACATGAAATAGAGATAAATTAATAATAAAAAATAAAAAATAAATAAATAAAGAGGCAAAAAACAATTTATCTTTTATATATATTTGAAATATTTTTTTAAAAAAGACTTTTATAAGGATTTGTTAAAAATTAATCAAAAAATCATTATTTAATTATTTTGTTTTAATTAATTTTGTAAGTAAATACCATTCTCTTCAGGTAACATTTTCCATTTGATTTAAATTGCTGACATTTAAAGGAGACAATATTTCCCATATTTTTGGCTCTGGGTTTAAGTTAAAATGAATGAGTTTAAACGTTTTAAATGGTTTTTTTTTGGCTATATATATTTTATCTTTTGGTTTTTAGATATTATTATTCACTACATAGGTTATCGATTTTTTCGTTTGTATTTTTTTTTATAGAATTGTGTTTAAAGTGAAAAAAATATATATATTTACATATATATTCAAAAAAACTATATCAAAAGAAGCACAAGAAAAATAGCGAAATAATAAACAATATAAAAAGCATGAGAAAAATATATCAGGGGTTGTAACAACAAAACAAAATTATTTTTTCTTTTTTGTATTAATCATTTTGGGGGGTGCTGACGAACACAGTGTGTATAAGAAGTAATATCAATAATATTTTGTGAAAAATATAATATGAACACAAATCATATAAACAAAAGTCATAATTAAGTAACAAGTAACATGGTGGTATCTCCCAATTTACTAGGATCGATTTTTTCTTTTGTATGTATTGTATCTAGCCGTTTTTAGCCTTTATATATATGTATATATGAAGTAAACGATGTATTATTAAGAGCGTTTTTTTTTGAGGGGCTGCTGAGTTGAGTTGAGTTGAACACACTTCTATATTCTTTTACTTTTATTTTATCTTAAAAATTTTCGTTTTTTAAACTATATTTATTCATTTACTGTCCCGTTTATATTTGTCCCATCATCATCATCACCACCAGAGAGTTTCCTTTTTATATTTCCATTTATATATATATATTTTTTTTAATATGCTATCCTGCACCTGTTAGTTGCCTATATATATACATGTAATCGTTCAAAGAGAAGAACAGGAAGATCGGAGAGTAAAATATATTTTAACAGAAGAGGAACGAGATTGGATATTGATTATAATATATCGATCACAGATTTTCCGTATTTTTATTTTTATTTTTTATTTTTTATTTAGCCTTTTTATCTAACGACTAATTCCATGCACTCAAACTTTAGTTTGTCAGTTTCTGTTATAAAATATAAATTCCATTGAACCAATTTAACATTTTTTCTATTATAGTAGTAGTAGTCAAACAATTTTCAACATATATATATTATAAAAAAAAAACTATAGCACAAAATTTAACTCCGAAATTGCATTATTGACGAACAAATGCAATATTTATGTATTATTTAAAAAAAACAACAAATTTTAAAACTGATTTTATTTTTTTTTAGTTATATGAAATTTCCTTTTTTTCTCTGGCTTTAAAAACGAACGGATATCTCTCCCCAAGAATCCTTGCAACTTATCGAGCTGCCTACAGCTTTTTGGCCATGGACCAGCCAAAGATAATTTTCACAAGAGAAACATACAGCTTTTGCGCAAATTCTCTATATATATGTTATGGGTTCCACATTCGAAGTAGTATATAGAAGTGTTAGTTCTGGTCGAGAAGCTTTCAAGGTTCAAGGGGAAATTAACAGTCTGCAATATTTTAAAGTAAAAAAAAATTGTTTCTAAATAACTTTATATGATAAGTTATAATTTCATAATTTTTTTTAATCTATTTTACCTTCAATAGAAACAATAACTAATAATACATCCTAAAAAAAATATCCCCTATTTTAAAATAAAATCATAAAAAGCATACCTACATAATCTTTGTGGTTATCATATGTATCACAAAGTCACCTTGCTAGCGGACAAAGAATTTTATCTGAAATATATTAAAAAACATAAAGTCCCTTTGACGGTAGTGTGACTATCTAGAATCTTACGCCTGATAAGGTTCTTCTCCATTCAATGTACGTGAAGTTAGTAGCAGCACATACTCGTACATAACTGTGTGCAATTTTGATAGCTGATGGTATGGTTGCAGACAATCGATCTTTTATAGATTTGCAATCTATAAATTGATAAATGTTAATGTCCACAAAGGTAATTGTTGGTTTTTTTTTTGATGAGTTATAAAGTTGAGCAATGAGCATGTCATAATGGGAAATTTTGTTTTTTTTTGACCTAAAATTAAGAATATTAGATGAGTTTTATAAGTTTGGATAAGTTTTGATATATGATGATACTTAAGCTCTACACTGTTTATCATGAGCAATACCAGATCTCTTCTGAGCAAGTAAGGAAGGACCTCGCCACCTACGCCTCACATATGAGATCACTACATGTGTCTCAATTGAAAAAGAGCCGGGACGAAATGGCTAGATATTATCGTCCGTAACTAGTCACTTCTGCGACAAAAACTCGCATCTCAACTACCCCTGACCCAACTGAGAACATAAGGCTCTTTTACCACAATTGCAGTGGTATGAGAGGCAAACTTAATAACCTTTTCATTGACTCGAAATCTTGCAATTTTAATGTACTCGTAATCACAGAAACGTGGTTAAATGAAACTTTTGTAAACCAGGAGATCTTAGACTCCACCTGGACGATATACAGATGCGATAGAGACTACAACTCTACCAGTCTCTCAAGAGGTGGAGGTGTTCTTATAGCGGTCAAGGACACCCTGAATAGTGAACTAATCGCAACTAAAAATTCGAATTCCTTTGAACATGTTTTCGTGCGAGTTGAATCGGGCAGGAAACACATATTTTTCGGCACTTTTTACATACCCCCTAACTCTGACGAATCTAAATATGATGAATTACTTCATATATTAGATGATATTAACGAATCTCTCTCCAGTTGCGACGACATATTTATTTTAGGAGACTTTAATCGCCCTAATATATCTTTTATCCCCGACGAGGAAGAAAATTGTTTACTTCCGATTAACGTCACAAATGCTATCGATATAAAGTTTATCGACTCCTTTTATGGAAATGGTCTACACCAAATCATTAGAACTCCGAATTCTCGTGGTAATTGGTTAGATCTAATCTTCACTAACTCACCTGAGGAGTTGAACATTCTGCCTGCTCCGCCTGAGGAAAACCTTTTCACCAACTCTACTCACCATTCTGCATGGATCCTCGAACATAATACCGCAATATCTAATCATCGTATATCACACAATAACTCAATCATTTATGATTATAAAAATGCAGACTCTAACAGCATTGTCTTCGAATTATCCCTAGTTGACTGGGAAAATAGGCTTTCTGGTAATGACATTGACGAAATGGTGTCTTGCTTCAATACTATGATATTCAACGTTATTGACAAACATGTGCCCAGAATTAAAAGAAGGGATAAATTATTGGAACCATGGCTGGATAAGAATGTCCGTTCTCTTCGTAATCAGAGAAATAAATTGTATAAGCTGATTAGAAATAACCCCCATGCAAATGATGAACTGAAATTAGCATACACTAGGCTAGCCTCAGAGTTCAGTCTTAGGTCACGTGAGGCCTATACTACATATCTTAACTCTGTTGGCGATAGCATTATAAGAGATCCCAAAAAATTCTTTCAGTTCGTTAATATGAAACGAAAGACCTTAGGCTATCCAACTACAATGACCAATGGCAGTAAACACTCCTCTTGCCCACAGGAAATTTGTAACATGTTTGCTGACAGGTTTACCGAAGTCTTTTGTCCAAAATCTGATACAACACATACTGACCCAACACACACGCGCACTGTTACTTCAACTCTTATAGATAACATATCCCTATCCGTCGAAGACATCATGACAGGTTTAAACAATCTGGATATCAATAAAGGTCACGGTCCCGACAATCTGCCTCCTTGCTTTCTGCAGTGCTACTCAACTCAAATTCTATTTCCCCTCCATCTTATTTTCAACAAATCCTTATCGTTAGGAAAATTTCCTATAACTTGGAAAAAATCCTACCTCATACCAATTCATAAAGCATCTAATAAGCATTCGGTGGACAACTACAGGGGCATTGCAATATTATCAGCAATTCCTAAACTTTTCGAAAAGCTTGTTTACAACAAGATTGCCCAAACAATCGATCCGCTCCTCAATGACCAACAACATGGCTTCAGAAAAGGGCGCTCGACAACTACTAACCTTATGACACTAACCTCCGAACTACTATGTGGTATGGAGAACGGTCATCAAATCGATGCTGTCTATACTGACTTCAGTAAGGCCTTTGACCGTGTCGACCACCATATCTTAATAACAAAACTACTAAAATTCGGAATATCTGGGCCTGTTCTAAGATGGAAGAATCATATCTTAACGGAAGAACACAGGCCGTTAGATTTCAAGGATTTCTGTCAAAAGAAATCGAAGTAACTTCCGGAGTCCCTCAGGGTAGTCATCTTGGCCCACGTTTATTTAATATATTCATCTCAGACCTGTCAGAAAAACTAAGTAATATACGACATCTCTTTTATGCCGATGACCTCAAAATATATAGTGTCATAAGGTCGAGTGATGACGTAACTCTCCTTCAGTCGAAACTGAATACGTTACATGACTAGTGCTCCACCAATAAACTGCAACTAAACACCAGTAAATGCCACGTAATTACCTTCTCTCGTAAAAAAAGCATACAGTTGCAATACTATTATCTCAACGGCAGGGTATTAGACCGCGTTGATCAAATTGTAGATTTGGGTATTGCCCTGGACAATAAATTAAATTTCAATTTACACTACGATAATATTATTGCAAGAGCTAGCAAACTTCTAGGCTTTATAAAGAGAAGAGCCAAGGAATTTGACAACCCTCGAGTTACAAAAACCCTTTTCTGTTCGCTAGTCCGCCCGATTTTAGAATACGCATGCCCGATCTGGAATCCTATTTACCAGGTAAGCAGTAACAGGTTTGAGTCAGTGCAAAAGAAATTTCTACTCTTTGCTCTGAGAAATCTATACGACTCGCGTGATTTTCATAGCCTACCACCCTACATGGACAGGCTCAAAGTGTTGGATCTCATGCCTCTATTTAATAGGCGCAAGTTGCTTATATCATGCTTTACTTTGGACGTCTTGAACGATAGGATCAATGTTCAGTTTCTGTCAGACAGGATCAAAGTTAACGACGATGTCCGTCACAATAGGCATACGAAAATGCTTAGGGAATATTCTCATCGGACCGAGTATGGAAAGAACGAGCCCGTCAACAGATGTTGTATGATTTTCAATGGCCACAGTTCCTGCTTCTCCCCTGGAATGAGCAAATTATCCTTCAAGAAAAAATTGAATTATCCTGTCATTCGAATTATCCTGAACTAACACTATAACTAATGTACCATAAGTTATAAAGATATACATACCTGTGATAAATTGTTAAATGCAAATGCACTTTTAGCGATATATGTATATATTCATAAGTTACTTTCCCTGTGTAATATAGTTTAAGCATGCCTTGTTTGGCGTAAATAAATAAATAAATAAATATACGAAAATTCGTTATGATTTAATGAAAACAAGTTGTAAGTGCAAGCTTCCGTTCAAGCAGTTTAATGCGGACGTAACAAAAATATCCACGGATGTACGATGCTCTTGAAATTTTTCGTTTATGTATAATTAACACGTTCACTGCCGCAGTATTTTCGAAGATTTACCTGTAAAAAAAACCAAAGAAACTAGGCAAGAAACCGCACGGATATACGAACTAACTATTTACGATATAATGCTACTGCATCCGAGGCCGCCGATGCGTCAGCACTGGAAGCCAGGGATGCTCGTGAGAAGTGGATTACTGGCCCAAGACCCAACTTAGTCACACCAAAAATGAAAATTGAAATCAGTGCGTGGAATGTACGAACAGGACATCACGTCGATCAAAAGGAAATCATAGCAATGGAATTATGAATGGAACTACGACTTACCGGATTCGGGACATTGACGATCGTCCCGCCAACAATCGACGAAACGATGACGCTTTACTATTCCGGTGGTGAGAGATCAAGACCCATATATATTTTACGATCAGGTTCAGCAGACCCTGGGTACGATACCTCAAACCGAATTAATTATACTCGTGGGGGACTTAAAGCACATTCAAATGCAGATCGAACCAGCTGGGAAGGAACGATGGGCAAGTTCGGACACAGAGTAATTAACGACAACGGGTTACGCCTCCTTTCATTCGCGGCGTCAAACAATTTTATCGTTGGCAACAGCATCTACCGCCATCCACTCAAACACCAACTCACCAGGCGAAAACCATCCGGCAACGACTCGGCGATGTTAGACTAAGTTTTGATCAACGCAAGATTCCAATCGACGCTCAAAGACGTACGTGCAATACGTATGCCTGATTGACGATCGGACCATTATCGTGCTCGAGCGAAATTATAGATGCCATTACAAAGAGTCAAATGGCTTTATCCAACAAATTCGCGGCGCTCGCAATATCAGATGATATCGATGTAGTTGAAAGCCAATTATCGAAGTCCATTGTGGGATGTGCAATGTAGTTGTGTCTACCTATCCGTAAACGGACGAAACTAAGGATCTCGGACAGCATGAAACATGTCGATTTCGAGCAATACCGAATATTGGACAAAGAAGTTCGATAGAAAATGAAATCAGAACGAGAAGAGTACTGGAATAACGTTGCAGCCGACATGGAAGAAGCGGCGTCGATGGAGTACCGGAGCTGTACCAAACAATCCGGCGGTTAGGCGGCAAAACACCATCAGCAAACGACAACAATAAAAAAATCGGATGGACTTTCATGAAAACTCCCCATGGGCGCCTGCAGCGGTGGAGAAAATTCTTTCACCAGTTTTACAACTACGATCCCCCACAATGGCCAGCAACCGAATCGCCGATTATCAAACAGCCAACGAATTAGTTTCTTGATGCCGAACCGACAATTATCGAGGTAAAGACGGCAATAAAACCGCTGAAAATGGATTAGCGTCAGGAATAGATCAAGTAACCGCCGAGATAGTCAATGCCGGAGGTGATGTCTTATCACAATAACTTCACGGCCTAATAACACACATATGGCATTCGGATCGTGTCCCGTCGGCGTGGAAGAAAGCGATCGTTGTGCCAATTTTGAAGGAAGGCGACAGTTGGGAATGCAAGAATTATCGCGGTATTAGCCTTCTTTCGATCATCGGCAGTATTTACGAAAATCATACAATCGAGGCTACAGAAACATCGACAGCAAACGAGCCGGAAAAAACAAACGAGATTTAGACCACATCGAGGATGCATTGATCAAATATTCGCCCTCCGTCAGCTAATGGAAGAATTCGACCGCATCGGCCAGGAAACAGCAACATTCACCTCGCTCAAGTGGCGCATGGGGAAACGAACAAATATTACCATCAAAATGAAAGTACGCCTTTAACGAACGTTGATCCTTCCGATTCTTTTTTATATATCGGAAACGTGGACACTGCTCAAGCCGGACGCTAACAAGCTCGAGGTCTTCCAAATGCGGTGCTTGAGACAGATTCTCGGTGTTTCACTCCGCAATCGCCTTCGAGACGAGACAGTTAGAGAAAGATGCGATCAGCAGACACTGATCGAAGAAGAAATACAAAAACGTCTAATACACTTGGACAAGTTTGCCGAGTAAATGATAACCGCTTGCCAAGTAAATTTCTTTGGCGAGAACATCCGGCAGACTGGAGCCTGGCTAAAGAATATCGAGGGTAGCTTAAAGAATGAACGATTATGGAGGCTCGAGACTTCGCCAAAAATTTTCGAGAATGGTAACGAATTATAAATAGAGTTCAAGACCCAGCGGCACCAACAGCAGCGTATCCGTTGCAGGGACGCCCCGCTCGGACCGCCAGCCAGAAGAAGAAAACGACGAAGCCAGTAACTGCATGTTTTTGCGAACGCCAGTACGCAAGCTTACTGGACCGTGGCGTATACAAGGAGCCACCTTTAAAAAAAATCCCTTGTTAGAGCTGACGGTAGCTCTCCTCACTGCTAGGTTGGCCAAATTTATCCACGAAAATCTCAACGTAAATTTAGAATCGACGTACTTGTGGTCCGACTCAAGCGCGGATTAGTGGTGATGATCGGAAATGGCAACCGTATGTGGCTCATCGAATTCGCGAGATTCATCAAATTACTATACCTGGAAATTGGAGATATTGTCTTGGGAATAAAAACTCCGCCGATTACTCACGCGCGTTGTGAGCGTAAAAAAACTGCTCAGCTATACAAACTAGCTTCAAGGACCAACTTGGCTGTTAAATGAACCAGATACTAGGCCTACATTAGAAAATGATTCAAATGATATTGCTTTCTTTACTCGTGCCAGCACGAGCAATTGTTCGACTTAATAATATTCAGTAATATTCGCCGAGTTCTTCGGATTACTGCTTACGTACAACGTTTCCTAGGACTTGCCGATGGATGGACAAAAATTTCTTCTACTGAAGAACTTCGCCGCGCTTAGATGTATTGGATAAAATTTGTTCAAGCCAATGAATTTGAAGGGGAACAAGAGCTCCACTTAGCCGCAAGCAAATTCGAAATACCTCCAAGATCGTGATGCTACCCCCTTCTCAGGAAGTTCAGTTTGACTTCAACGTAGCATTTCCAATTATCTTACCTAAATCGACTTACTTTTCCAAATTGCTCGGACGTGCACGAACGCGCTCTCTGGATGGTGGAGTGAATGCTGTTTTGGCCAGACTAACTAACTATTGGACTACTCCCTATGGAAAGGTTGTACGCTTCTATGCCCTTTGAAACTACAGGAGTCGAATTTGCGGGACTTCTCTACGTGAATATATCTAAGAATAATAACGACACATGCAAAATGCACATCCTATTAGCGACCTACGCTGTTGTTGACCTGCGGGGTGTTCAACAAGAATTAGTTCCCAGTCTACATGCAGAATCCTGTGTTCTTGCCGTTTCGCTCATCGTAGTATTCCGAAAATTATAATCTCCGACAACGCTCTCATGTTTAAACGCGCTTGTTTGGAGTTAAGAGGGTTTGGCAAGGTCATCCAGTCGGAGTCAGTACAGGGATATGCTGCTAACCAAGGAATTTCTTGGAAGTTTATCATCGATGTATCGAAATCAACTATTGGATGTGCAACTCTTACCGCCGAAAAGCTTCAAAGGTTCCTAACCGAAGCAGAATTTGCTGTTAACGCTAGACCCTTAACAATCCTTTAGTTTTGTCCCCATTAACGCCCATCCATTTCTTGCTAGGAGGATTGGTATGGCTAATTCGCATAGCACCCTAGAAAATATACATTTAAAATGGAAATCTCGTCTTCGCCTGACAAATATATGTATATTTTACAACCGCTGGAGGACGGTATATAAACAAAGATTCCGATCAGCTCATTATGGACCCAGTTTTCTTCAGATTTAAAAAAGGAGGATGTCGTTCGAGTTTACGACCAAAAACAACCACGCCTCCTTTGTAAGCTAGTTGTTATTGAAGTAACTTATCCTGGACGAAATGGGAAGGTACGTGCGTGTGAGGTGCGCATTCAAAACGGCTCAAGATTAAGGAAGCCGATTAAACTTTTATATCCTTTGGAAATTCCTTCTTTTTCCTTTGCGAGCCGGAGGATGTTAAAATTATATCAATCTCCACTTGGAATGGAGTCAGCACGAAAACGGCGCAACCTTTCTAGGCAGCCAGTTCAGTCTAGCTTAGAACTTACATAAGATACACTTTACTCTAGTAAACGATTTATTTTTAAATTTTAGATAGCTTAGGTTAGTGGTGCGAGCTTCCACCAGCTCTTCTTATTTCCCTAACTTGAGCCCTGGACGGAGTTAACCTGAGATTCGTGCCCATGGAAGGCCGCCGCCTGGATTGCGGTCACACGGAACAGATTTGTCTATACTGCCCTCCGTCCAGATATGTCTCCTAAGGTTAAGTTAGCTAATAAAGTAGGTTAAAATACTTATGGGAAACAAATAAATGCTTTTATAAACTGAAAAAAAAAAGCATTCAGCTATACAGCATCGCCGTTGGCGCTAAAATTACCGTAGTAGACCCCATTTAAAAGTACATTTTTTTGCGGCTTATGATCCATATGCATAAATTAAATTACCTGCAATATCCCTGGCATATTATAAAGTCTACCACTTAACCATTATTGTAAGAACTATTATATTAAATTGTAAGCTTAAATATTTTCTTTACGCACTCAGAAACTTTATTTTAAAATGTCCACAGTCTTGCCGCGCAAATCACCCACTTGACAGTTAAATATTGGCAAAAGTGTTGCCGCATTCAGTTTCCGCTTTGTAACCCCTAAGTCAGCCAAGTGAATATAACCGAAATTTCAAGTAACGAATTCAATCCTCCATATAAACTAGTTAATTTAAACGTCACCTGGCATATAGAGGTTGAGGTAGTGCTCGCGGCTGTTTATTTTGATTTTTAGTTTTCCCATGAAGTTCTTTACATATTCACGAAAGTTTAATTTGCTTTATAATCTTAAGAGGACAATTAGCAACAGCCATGTAGCCGAGAGCGAAGTAAAGCAATTCATTCAGTCTTGGACAGATAAATTTAGGCTAAATGGCGTGGAGGATACTGAGTTTACACTAAGGTGTATAGGGGCTCATATCCTAAAAAAGCCAATGGTATCCTGTTCTTCAATAATAATAAAGGATGTCTTAACAAAATTTATATTTTAAGGGCTTATTACAAAATGTTGAGCAGGAGTCGTTCACGAGAAACCAACTGATAGACTTTGAACGATTGAGCGAATGCCGGTTAGCTAGAATGCCTTTGCAGTACATTGTAGGCGAATGGGATTTTCATAATCTAACATTAAAAATGCAGCCGCCAGTTTTTATTCCACGTCCAGAAACCGAGAATCTTGTAGAGC
This sequence comes from Thereva unica, assembly GCA_949987705.1. NCBI lineage: Eukaryota > Metazoa > Arthropoda > Insecta > Diptera > Therevidae > Thereva > Thereva unica. The sequence goes on along the minus strand of OX465285.1, from coordinate 21,274,609 downwards.
TGATTCTAAAACATAGTGAAGCACAGAATTTCTCATTTTTAGAAGTCGGCTGCGGTTCTGGAGCAATTTGTTTATCTATATTAGCCAACAATCCGACTGCAACATGTATAGCTTTAGATCGAAGTATACTAGCATGTAATTTAACAAGAACTAATGCGAAAAACTTAAATGTTGAAAATAGGATAGAAATTTATAAGCATACCGTTTTAGAAAAATCTCTTTTACCCGAAAAAGCGGATAAGAGCTATAAGTTAATCGTTAGCAATCCTCCGTATATTAAAACTGGAGATATCATGAATTTGGCACCAGAAATTTATTTGTAAATATGGACATGCATATATTTTAATAATGTATTTAATATTTGATTTTTGTAGATACGAGAATCTAACAGCAGTTGATGGCGGACCCGATGGCTTAGCAGTAGTACGGGTTTTACTCAAATTAGCTTCTGAAAAACTTCTGACTGGTGGACATCTTTGGCTAGAGCTAGATCCTACACAAATACCGTTGTTAAGAGATGAAATTAAGTCAAAATACGCGAATCTTAGGTTTGTTTCTGATTATAAGGACATGTTTGGCCAATTACGGTTTGTACAAATTGAAAAGGCTAAAAGTTGATTCATGTGAATTCCCTTGGGGGGGGAAATAAACTAAAGCGATATGAAATGCTGATGGCGTTTTAAACGATTGCAAAGTACTAATGTTGTACCATGTTTGTGGAAGTCGATGTAAAGTAATCACAAATTATAGATTGATTGATAGAAGGTAGAGATTTTTTTGTCACCAGCCAACAGGTACCCAGGGGAATTAATACGCTGCTTTGTGCTCCGTGCCAGAAGTTTGCTACACTGCTGGAAGTTCGACTACACCCTCTTCGTGGGGCGACTAGAAACAGACTGGTATGGTCAGGTCTCTACCAAGAGTGCTGGCTAATAGTAGTCGGGCGGAGAGAAGAACACTTGGAAAAACCACCCCAAACTTAGGTGAAACATAATGCACTCGTGGCCAAGGGGGTGTTTGGTCTCTAATATCCGAATTTATAATAATGGAATAATATCCTCTAATATTTATACCTGGCGTCCTCCAGTTTTAATTAACCTTCCCAATACGGGCTCGCTATGGGTGACGCTTTCAAGAAGCACTGACAAAAGGCCTTTCCCTGGCCCTGGAAAAAGCCTTAATAAAGCCCTCCAAAAACACTGGGCTGAAAAGGGTTCGCTCAGAGTAGGAAACTCCGGAAGAGAAGAAGACCAAGACGGCCAAGGGTCCCACTCGCCCCACCAGGTGGTAAGCAGTGTTAAGCTTGGCCTAATCTCGACTGACATAGTCAAATGCCTCCTGACATGTGAGCAAATGGCACAGCGGTCATTGAAAAAACGGGCGGTGAAGTCAACCCGTCTTTCGAGGGGTGCTTCCCAAGAAGAGGCCTCTGCTGTTAGTCTGCTCAAACCCTGACACAGGAGAATGGGTGAGGAGTAATGTCTCCTTCATTAAGAGGAAGAGTTATCTTGACATCACTCTGGTGGAAGAGGGTAATTTCCCCCAGACTGACATTTTACGAAGCCCCAGGTAGCCTTACCAAAGAAAAAGTGCTGGCGACTATCGGCGCACAAAACTCGGTTCCCGCTGACAAGTGGTCCAGAGGCGGGTAAATGACAATACCTTTCACTTGGTCATGGTAGTGGACACCGCTTCCATAGCTAAGTTAATTAGTCTGAAGGGGATAATTGCCTACCGATTCTCCCACACCAGGCTAATTCTTAAGAATAAATATCCTCCAAAGAAACAGCCACAAGGGTAGCGATCGTCGTGTCGCGCAGTAATGTCCTTGGCCATAGGGCCATTTGTCGGACTAACTGCGGGGCGGACAAGGAACACTCCTGCCGAACCTAGAGTCGGAGCTCGGGGCAAATCAGTACCCCCCCTACCTACCCCAAGGGCAAAAACGGTAGGACAAAGGGTCCTAGACAAGCCAAGAAAATCGGGCTTGTCAAAGGCTGCTTGGAGAAAAATGAGCGTGTAACGTAATGTTTTAACTGTAAACACTTGTTAACTGTAAACATTTGTTGTAACTTTCCACTCTAGTTAACTGTCATTTAAAATATTGTATATTATAAGGTTCCTTGTTTATTCGTTACCCTGGTAACCAAATTGTATAAATACCTGGTGCTAGAATGATGTTAGTCAGTCACACACAGAACTCCAAGTGAGCACTAAGTGGCATTCCCAGGTCCCGACGGTCTCACTGCAAGTTATCTCATGCTATACAAGTAATAATTAAAATAAAGCAATATCATTGAAAGCGATTTATTATTCTTTTTTTAAAATATCAATTCATACAAGCGCCATAAGGGTATACCAAGTAAACTTGCAACATGCGAAAGGGGCATCCTCCGCTCTGTGCAAAACTTTCGCTAAGAGGCATCTTAGCCTTGCTCTTATTCAGGAGCCTTGGGTAACCGATGGCAAGTCAGAGGACTTACCACCGGATTAATTTTACCGATGTTACACCATAGCGATTGTTCCACTGAAATCAGAAACCTGCCTACACGGCAATTTTTTCCCGCAACACAAGACTATCCAACTCGGCTCACCCCCTCACCCTGCAGCCCTCCCATTCACGCACATTACGGTTTAGCAGTTCGTTTACAAATAGAACAACTCGATTGTGGAACTGTCTTCCGCAGTCGGTGTTTCCGAGCTCATATAAGATTTCTGAGTTCAAACGCAAGGTTCATCGGTATCTACTCACGCACCCTCCAGACCCCTAACCTATCCTTTCTGCTCTACCCTTCAGATCAAGCTCTACTATACATTGCACCATGATTTGAACGACATGACATGACGGACTAGTAATACAGACTCCTTCCAGCTTCATCTTACCACAAAAAAAATGTCATGGATTACTTGTGTTAGGGGTTGGTAGTGAATCATTAGTACCGTTAGTGCTCTTAGTTAGTGGGATGGTGGGGTTTAGCTTAGGGATAGTTTCAGCTTTAGGTTTGCAACTTAGCCTATCTATCCAACAGTGGAGAGTTAAATTCTTTCAGGTAAAGAAATCTGCCTCAGAGTTCTGGAACAACCAATCGTATCTTGCGGTCCAGGCCACCGTGAAGCTCCTGGGGTTATTGGGCTTCTTATTTCGATGACTGACTTCTTCACAGTTGTATATATAAATCGAGAAGACAGTTTTAAACAACGACTTTACCCAAGATGAGTCAGATCGTGGCGGTACGTCCTTGAGGAAGTAATAGGACACCTTGTCGTTGGTGTTCGAGAGCTCTACTATCCTGAAGCTACTTATCTCGCTGCGTATGGGGTTTTTTTAAAGGACGCTGTTTCCTTCTATTGCTGCGCCAGGAAGTCTTCGGTGTTTGTAGATTCACGTCATTTTAATTGATTTTGTCCCGCCGCGAATCCCATTCTGCCTGATACCAAGTTGTGACGAGCTTACTTATCGTACGCTCGGGCAGATGAAGTGGTGAGTAATCAAAACGGTACCTTCTTCTATATTTTAATAGTTATAGAAGTATAATGTTAATCTATAGAGCGAGAAGTCCCACAGACTCCTTACAATCCTATAATGGGCAAAAATATAGTGTTGCACAAAGAAAAACTTTCGATATTAGATATTTATGTATTAATTTTTATTAGTTTATTTATGATTTTAATATAATTAACAACTTAGCTACGATTGTGTCTATTCCCATCTCCCCGACGAACTTCATCCTTGTATTCATCAAGTGCCCGCTGCCTTGCCAAATATTCCGGGTCATCAGTATCAATTAACATTTCCTTCTCCGCCTTTTCTCTTTCTTCCTTCTCCTCTGGATCCTCCGGGTTTAACATTTTCTTATTCATTTCCGCAGTTTGTTCATCATTTGGAAAGATTCCCTCACGAACTCTTTGGTCGTAAAAATCATTTACGGTCATTGTAGGTAAGCTTGGATACCCATGACCAAAAACAGCGTTCTGAGCTTGATTTTTAGTTATTACAACAGCTTGTAATGGTTTGCGAGGTGAAGTATTTTTTCGACGTGCTGCTGCACCCTCTTCTTCGGGTTTTGCAATTTTTCGGTATTCTAATATTTCTAGTTCTTGTTTGATGCTAATCATTTCTTCCTTCGCATTTAGTAAGCTTAGGTTAACTAGATTTAAATAGAAGTTCCGCTTAATGTCTTCATCGACATGATCGAGCTGCATTGCTGTTTTGAGATGTTTAATCTGCTCCTCTAGTTCTTTTTTCTGACGGTATCGTTCGATTTTAGCATTTCTTTCCTGTGCCATTTGGATAAGGCTGGGTTCTTGGCCATCAGTTGAAGATTGTTGCAATGTTCCATCGGGCTTGCAGATTTCGTATTCTTCACAGCGAGTAATGTAGTCCCTGTAAAATGCAGATATTATTTATTTATTTATTCGCCAAACAAGGCACACTTAAACTAGGTGTACATACACTTAAATTAAAAAACATAGTAGTAACAACTAACCTACTATTGTCAAGAGAGGGCGGTTATGTTAGTAGGGATCTGAGTATTTTCTTATAGGATGCCTTGTTGAGTGAAGGGGAAAAACAGGAGCTATGACTATTGAAAACCATGCAGCATTTGTTGACGGGCTCGTTCCTGGCGTAATCAGTACGGTGTGGATATTCCCTAAGTAATTTAGTGTGTCGGACTACATCATTGAATCTGATCTTGTCCGACGGAAACTGCACTTTAAGTTTTCCAGTTAGGACGTCAAAGGTAGCGCAAGATATAAGCAGTTTTCTCCTGCTAGATAAGGGCATGAGATCAAGCACCTTGAGCCTGTCCAAGTAGTGGGGTAGGGTTTGGTAGTCATGGGGGTTGTGTAGATGTCTCAGGGCAAAGAGAAGAAATCTCTTTTGAATGGATTCGATCCTCCTGCTGCTCACTTGGAATATAGGGTTCCAGATAGGACATGCATATTCCAGGATAAGGCGGACTAAAGAACAGAAGAGTGTTTTTGTGACCTATACATTACCAAGAAGATACACAAAGAGACCGATGGTAGAACGAGAAATCAGATAGATCATGTGGCCGTCAGCCGCAGATAGAGAACTATTCTGGAGGATGTCAGGAGTTTCAGGGGAGCAGACACTCGAAGCGACCACCATTTGGTTGTAGCAACTATTCGCCTAAAAATCGCCTCAATCAGAAACGTGCAACACGATGCTAGAACCCGTAGGAGGTTTAATGTAGATCTTCTGCGGGAGAGCGTTAAAAAGCGAGAGTTTGATGGAAACCTACAACAAATATTAAACCAGCACACCGTTTCTGACGACACAAATATTGAAGAGCTGTGGAGTACGACAAAGGGCGCAATATTGACGGCTGCGGAAACGAGCATCGGTTATGTTCAAAGAAACCAGCAACACTGGATCTCGGACACAACCTGGCAAAAAATAGAACGCAGGAGAGCCCTAAAAAATAACGTAAACTCTACAAGCGATCCCGAGAGGCGTTACCAACTGGAACGGGAATACTCCCAATTACACCGGGAGGTAAAGAGAAGTGATAAAAGGCAGCAGATAAATGAACTCGCAGAAAAAGCGGAAAACGCGGCAAACACTGGCAAGGTGCTGTACCAAATCACTAAACAGCTCTCGGGAAAGCACTCTACTAAAAAGCATGCCTTTAAGAGTGCGGATGGAAGGCTGCTGTGCAGCGAAGAGGAGCAACTTCAAAGATGGAGAGATTACTTCTTCGCCGCCCTGAATGGTACAGGAACCTCAGGAAACCAGCAACAATGCACAGTCAATAAGAATCACCACCCGAGCCCCATCCAAGACGGAAATAGTAACCGCAATTCATGCGATGGCCAATGGTAAAGCAGCTGGAAAAGATGGCATCCCGCCAGAATTGTTGAAAGCCGATTCAAGCCTCATAGCAGATGCGCTTCAGCCAATCCTGGAAATAGCATGGAACAGCTGTACCTTTCCGGAGGATTGGACGGAAGGTATCATAGTCAAAATACCAAAAAAGGGGGACCTAACAATATGCGACAACTGGATAGGCACCTGTTTACTATCTACAGTGGGCAAAATTTTGTCCCATATATTACTATCTAGGATAAGTGAGGCAGTTGACCGAACGCTTAGGAGGCAGCAGGCCGGATTCAGGAAGGGCCGCTCATGTATTGATCATATTAACACCTTGAGAATAATAGTGGAGCAGACTACTGAATTCCGATCCCCCCTTTACCTTGCTTTCGTAGACTATGAGAAAGCGTTCGACTCGGTTAATAGGAGTTTCATTTGGAAGGCACTACGGCGACGTGGACTGCCTGATAAAATAATAGAATTGATAAAAGCCCTATATAACAATTCCAAATGCAGAGTTCTCCATAATGGAAAATTATCCGACAGCTTTGAGGTGAGCTCAGGAGTACGACAAGGATGCCTACTTTCGCCATTACTATTTCTTATAGTAATAAATGACATCCTTGTCGGCGCTCTAGATAGTAGAACAGACGGCATACAATGGGGTTTGCTAGACCGCCTTAAGGATCTCGACTACGCCGATGATATCTGTTTGCTGGCCCACAGACACCAGGACCTCAAAAACATGTTAAACAATTTGGCAACAGAAAGTAGTCCAGCAGGCTTAAGGCTAAATCCGACTAAAACTGAAGAAATGCGAATAAATGCAAACACCATTGAACGGACTGCGCTGAATAACCGTGACGTGGAACTGGTCGATAAATTCTGCTACCTCGGTAGTATTATTACCGAAAATGGCGGTGCAGAAGATGTCAGTTCCAGAATAAATAAAGCACGAGGCGCATATGCATGCCTGTTCCGCATATGGAGATCATCGGAGATCTGAACTAACACCAAATTGCGGCTGCTCAACTCCAACGTGAAGGCAGTACTTTTGTACGGTTGCGAAACATGGAAAGTCACCCAATTCATCACAGGGCGCCTACAAGTCTTCATCAACAGATGCCTGCGTCGTATCCTAAAAATCCGCTGGCAGGATAGAATTTCAAACGAAGAACTATGGCGCCGTGCCGGCCAAGAAAGGATAGACGACCAAATCAGACGAAGGAAATGGAATTGGGTTGGCCACACCTTGCGACGCGAAAACGAAAATCTAGCCAAACAGGCCCTTGACTGGAATCCGCAAGGATCCCGTCGAGTCGGAAGACCTAGAACAACGTGGAGGAGAACCCTACTAGCAGAAGCCGCAACAACTGGGAGATCCTGGTCGGAGCTGAGAGCTGTCGCGCAAAACAGAGTCAGCTGGAGGGCAACTGTTTCCGCCCTATGTCCCATGAGGGATTAAAGGAGCGCAATGATGATGATGATACATTACCGAATTCTTTGGCTCTCCTCTTGATGAAACGAAGAAGTTTGTTGGCTCTGGCAGTTATATTATCGTAGTGCAGGTTGAGATTGAGTTTTTTGTCTCGGACGACGCCTAGATCTACGATATGATCAACCTGATTCAACATTATGCCGTTGAGATAATAGTTCTGCATCTGTGTGTTTTTCCACGGGAGAAGGTAATTGCATGACATTTGCTGGTGTTAAGTTACAGTTTGTTCGTAGTGCACCAGTCTTGTAGGGCATTAAGTTTTGTTCGCATGAAAGAAACATCAGTTTGGGTCTTAATGACACTGGAAATTTTGAGATCATCCGCGTAAAAGAGGTGTGGAATATTTGCTAATTTTTCGGATAGATCGGAGATGAAAATATTGAAGAGGAGGGGACCAAGATGACTACCGTGAGGAACGCCAGAGGTTACTTCGATCTTATTAGATAGAAATCCTTGGAATCTGATAACCTGTGTTCTTCCGTTCAGATATGATTTTAACCATTCCAGGGCAGAGCCAGATATACCAAACTTTGATAATTTTGCAATTAGGATGGCGTGGTCCACTCGATCGAAGGCCTTGCTGAAATCAGTGTACACAGCATCCAATTGATGGCCTCACTCACTACTTCATAGCAATTCGGAGATAAGGACCATAAGGTTAGAAGTTGTTGAAAGCCCTTTCCGAAAACCATATTGTTGTTCGCTTAGGTATGGATCGATAAGAGGGGCAATCCCTAAAGGCGTTTTTCTAAAAGCTTAGGAATTGATGACAAAATAACAATACCCCTATAGTTATCTACCGAGTGTTTGTCACCGGATTTATAGATTGGCGTTAGGTAGGATTTCTTCCACAGCTTGGGAAACTTTCCTAACGATAAAGATTTGTTGAAGATGAGATAGAGAAGAAATGCGATATGTTGTGAGCAGCACTGCAGAAAAATTGGAGGGAGATTGTCGGGACCATTACCTTTTTTGTTATCAAGATTATTCAGACCCGCCATAATCTCATCCAGAATGGGATACACCATTTATAAGGGAAGTGTCAATGCGCGAGTCAGTTAGATTGTGTGTTGCGCTGGACAAGGGGCTATAAATTTCAGCAAAACTATCAGCAAACATGCTACAAATTACTTGGGGGCACGAGGCGTGGTCTCTACCATTCGTCATTGTTGTTGGGTAGCCTGAAGACTTCCGTTTAATGTTAACGTAATCAAAGAATTTTTTGGGATCACTTATGAAATGATACTATCACCAACAGAATTAATACATGCAGAGTACGCCTCGCGAGACCTAACGGCAAATTCTGAGGCTAACCTAATGTATTCGGAATTCAATTGCTCATTTACGTGTTATTTCTATATATATAATTTATTATAATTTACACCGAATATTATAGTATATTAAATTATAGGTCTGTTCTTCAACCCGCTCTATATAAACAAGGAGCACCAAGGTGATGATACACGGCTCAATGCATTAACTCAATTCCGACACAAACTTATTCTGATCCTGCAATTGGCATGTCATTGACGTAGGAGTTGAATCAACGCTGTGTACTATCACCCTTGGGCTCCAGATTGAACTGGAGCTTATCATCGAGTATGATAACAATCAATTTTGAGCCTCCTACACGAATTCCTTTGACTCACCTAAAGTAAATTTGTGCAATTTTAAGCGAAACATCTCGGTCTTTCGGTGCACTTTTAGAATTTAGCACTCCAAGAAAATATGGTAGAAGTAGATATTTCAAGTGTTCTGTGGCGATTTCCTCTACAGTTTCATTCCGGCTGAACATTGAGACCGCATTCACTAGATGAGTGCAGCTCTCAAAACAATTTATGCATTTCTTGACCGCATCCTGCAAATGATATAATTAATACTGGCTTCTATTTTTGTATATATTCACCTTAAATTCGAGAGTATGGAAAGCAAGTTCGCCTGAGTCTATTTTATGGAAAAGATCAAAACCTTCTTCATAAAATTCTCGAAGGCCCTTCTCCGCAGTTTCCTCCATCGTTTTCGTTTTGTGTCTTCTTCGTTTTTTTTATATGTCAAATCTTTGCTTTGCTTCTTCTTTTTTGTTGGACATCGAAATCAATGCGTTGAAAAATATCACGTAATAGCAAGGTGAGTTCATCGTTATTTTTGTAAAATGAAATATATTTAAAAAAAAATTAGATCGATTAAACTAGCACCGATAGATTAAACTAGCAATCCGTTCCGTCCGCTCCGCACGTTTTTTCTTTGTTACGTTCCGTCCGCTTGATTCTGGCTACCGCTACGTTCTTCTCATGGAAAGTTTATGGAAATGACAAATTTCCAACTTTTAAAAACGGACGGAACGAATTGGTTCTGCTTGAGCCTTTAAGCATAATTAAATCGAATAAAATCGCATAAATATAATTTGAGCTTAGTTTACCCCAAAAAACCAACAATTTTTCAACCTACTGTAACCTACCACAAACTTTTGACATTCTGTCACAAATTCGACACTTCAATTGCACCACCTAGAGTGGATTAGCTGAACCGACAATGGAATTTTTTCCACCTGCGTCGTGAAAAATATACCTTCAAACACACACAGTTATTCGCTGTCATTTCCAACAAAATAGTCGCGATTTTAGCTGAAATGTAGTGCTTTTTAATTTCCCGTAAATTCATTTAATTACAACTAATTTCTTTATCGTCTTTTAACTCAGTTAACATCTTACGTAGCGTTACATGGAAATAATAAGACTTACTGATAACGTTTATTTATTAAGTGGAAAAACAGTGCAGGGTGGTTGACGATCTCGTCATTAGTATTGCTCACAGCTCGCCTTTTATCATGTCTTCTAATTTTACAAATAAGCCTATAACTGTAATGATTGGATAAGGAGACAAATGATAATTCTGTTCCTCAAGACACCGTCGTTAAAATTGGATGTTTTTTAATTGATATTCACGCTTGCAATGCCATTTAATTTTTTGAAGAAGTCACGCCATTACAATGTCACATCGAAGAGTCTTTTTGTGATATCGGTTCATCACCTTTTAGGTAAATATTATAATATCTGTAATGTCCCTATTAATATTAAAATATTTCATTAAAATATATTTCTTGAAACGCTCTCTCAGTCAGAGATCCCCCCATATCAATGATGTGTGTTGGTAGAGATTATTAAGACGACGTGTTCAGTGTCCCCTAGTTAGGCCATGCACTTACATATTCCGCTTAGAAAAAATAAAATAAAACAAGTTCGTATGTGTGACTCTCTAGTATGACTAAAGAAAGAAAAGCGCGGAAATACAAGAGTGAATTAATTTTGTGCCCATGAGCGTACCGTTTGGCTAAATTGAATCATGAAAGGGGGCATTGTTCAGTATATGTACAGGTAGTTTTCTTTTCTACTAACTAGATCGTCTTTTAAGTAGCCTGGCGCTGCTACACTTTCCCCAATGGGAATTTTTACACATATAAAATTTTCTTTCAGAGCATGCAAAGGTATTTTCTTGTTTATAATCCCAATTACCTATGCTACTCCCTCATAAAAGTGTCTGTCGCCGGAATTCAGTCGGTTAATGAGAGAATTATTTTCTCTTATTCAAGGTGAAATATGCCAATCTAACAACATTACGCTAAACTTCCTTCAATTGCTTATTTTTTATTATGAAATACGAATTTTTAACATAACCGCTGCTAGAATTGCATGTTCTAGCACCTTCTGAAAGCTATTTATAATTTCCAAATACAAAAAACGTATTAGCCCGAATATAACGCGACTCCGAAATTTTCAGAATTATATAAATAAGATTTGATTAAAATATTGTACAGTATTGAGCATATAAAAAATTATTGACCATTTCATAGCAAATTTTTATTACTCCCAGAAAACGATGACAGGGATCCGCCAAAGAAGTCAACATCTGCGTAGCATTGGTTCACAAGCCTGGCTATTCAGTTTTTGGATCCATGGTAAACGTAATTTCTACTAAAGCTTATTACTGACAGTAGTCTCCTAGTTCTTAGCACAACCCTCGAACAGATAAGTCCAAAATCAGCTGGAATTTCTGGTCGTTGATGAATTTAGTTGGCTACTGAGCTTATATTGTTGAGCAATGTTACTTATAGTGATAACATGCTCAGAACTTTCAATATAGAGTAAGCATTTTTAGAATTTACGTTGGATTTTTTTCAATACGACTGGTGTGCTGTTGAGTATCGGAGACCAGACCACAGATCCATATTCCGCTGAGGAAAGAAGTATTAGTGTTTTAGCATTCCTAAACCCTTTGCTTGCTCTAAATATTTCTTTACTTTGGGAATGAAATGTCCCTTCAGCCGCTCTAAAAATGTTAGTTTTGTAGCCCAAGCATTACGTAGACCTACGTAATCAATTGGCAACTGTTTGACTGTTGCAAATGCACGTGCCTTTGTGCTTTTCAAACAACCAGCAATTGCAGTTTATGCGTTCCCGCGTTCCTATCACTCGATACTGGGGCCCTACTCTCTAACTCTGAAGCTAACGTTTTATCTGGCATCATTTTCCAGTATCATCAGCATTATAGATTTGGTCTGCAGTCAGATCCTTTTCCCTAATAATGTCCATGTCCATGAATTTAGGAATGGCTTTACAGCTGCTTCATCATTCGACAACTTCTCACTGATTAGTTTAAGTTGGCGTATGCCATATCTTTTCTTAAAGTTGTCTAATTGTCAAATTGTGGATCATCCCACGTTGCTGAAACTATCTCCGTAATATTTTTCTCACTTCTCAACCTACGCGTTACTCCGTCGCAGTTGATTCACTTCTCGGTAATTCGGACCACTGCTTAGTCAGCACTTACTTCCCATTCAAATTTCCCACCCCTCCCAATCCAATTAGAAGATTTGTATGGTACTATGGGAAGGCTAATTGGCTGAGGCTCATTCACTTTTTCCAGTCCACTGACTAGGATCTATGTTTCCGAAACGAAAACGTCAAATCAGTCGCTATCCGTATCACCAGGACCATACAGGCAGGAATGCATTTATTCATTCGTCATTCTACCAAATCGGTGAAGTCTAGGCCCAACAGATGGTGTAATCGGGAATGTATGAACGCAATCAGAAACAAAGAAACCGCCTTCCGTACCTACAAGAGTTTCCCTAGTGAATCGCTAGAGTCTAGAGTTTATAAAACTAAGAAATTCCTGTAAAGTCACCTTCAGGAATGTCAAAACTTCATTTGACAATAAGTTGAGAAGTAGACTCCTGAATACAACCTCTGGTTGGAAGAACTTCTGGTCCTTGGTAAGTTCCAAGTTCTGGTCCTTGGTAAGTTCAAGAAGAATTTCACTACATTAATTTCACTACTAAATTCTTCATTACTCGAAACTGATATAGTACCCCCGGCCCTCGAGCACAACACCCATTCAATGGACAGGATACCGCGAGATGTACAGGTGCCTCAAGGAGCTCGATGCCAACAAATGCACTGGACCCGATAATATAAGCCCTATAGTCTTAAAACAATTCGCCTCGCCTTTGGCTAAGCCTCTGCGCAAACCTTTTGTCCTATCATACTTCGGAGTTTGTCCAGACTCTTGGAAACTTACTCATGTTCAGCTCATACCGGAAAAAAGGTGACTCTAGCAGTCCCTCCAAATACCGCCCAATATCAATTACTTCTATTCTCTGCAAAACCATGGACACGATAACCAACAAAAAACTTATGGGATATCTAGAATCCAACCTCATAAACGAGAGACAGTATGGCTTCCGACAAAAAAGATTCACTGAGGATCTTTTAGTTAGCTTTACAGAATACCTTAACCAAAGTCTACATGGATCTGGTGAGTCTAGTCTGGTTGCTGGTTGGATATCTCCAAGGCTTTCGATAGAGTTTGGCACTCAGCCCTATTAGCTAAACTCAAAGCTATTGGAGTCGACCCACTTCTTCAGAAGTGGATTGAGAGTTTTCTTTCCGACCGTTCAATCAAGGTGGTATTGGATGGCGCCAAATCTGAATCTCACCCCATCTCTGCGGGGATCACCCAGCTGTCCATTTTATCACCTGCTCTCTTTCTTATATTTATAAATGACCTCTTTTCAATCCTCTCTAACCCACTTCTCAGCTTCGCTGACGATTGTACTCTATGCTACTCTTAGGGGTCATCCATAAATTACGTGAGGTGATTTTTGGGATTTTTCGACCAACCCTCCCCCCTTGGTGAGATTTCGTGAGATTTGGCTCAACCCCCTCCCTCCCCCCCTAATCTCACGTGAGAATTTTCAAATTTTAAAAAAATCTAGTATTTACACTAAAAATACGTATTTACGGTCGTAACCACAGCAAAGTGGGCCTTTTCTTAGAATATAGAACTGCAGGAAAGGCCCTCGAATTTAAAATCCTTGTTCGTAACCGTAGTGAAATCCGATTAAAATTCGGAGTGAAAGGCGTGTAAAAAGTTCATCTGAGCGGAAGGGGGGTGTTGGGAGCAAGATTTTATTTGAGATAACTGATAATTTGGACGCCTTGCCCTCCTCTATTCCACTCACTTTTCCGTTTGTGGTGGACACACAAGTAGTTCTAAATTCTAAGGGCCTTTTTGCGGGTCAGTGTTACTTGGCTCGTACTCTGCAGCATTTGACGAGACACACGTTTGACAATCGACAACCAATTTTTGTGTAGGATTTACCTCTATCTTAAGGCCCCAATTTACACACAGGTCGCCAGCAGGCCGTGGCCTGAAAGTTTTCGCCTTGAGGCCAAGTATCCCTAAACACTCCCTGGCCGCCAACTGTATGGGGTAGTGATGAGCAAGACTTTTCTTGCAATTCTTCCTTTTATTGTACATTAAGCAAGACCAAAGCAGGAACAAGACAAGACAGGACAAAATAAGACTACATTGCTCATCACTAAATGCCTAAAGTCTTGCAGTGGTGAGCAAAAAGCCTTCGAAAAAGTCTTGCTAAAAGTCTTGCAAAAAGTCTTGCAGTCTTGTCTTTGTCCTGCTGAATTGTCTTTGTCCTGCAAGACAAGACGTTTTTCTCATTACTGGAAAACTTTTGCCCCTTAGTGATGAGCAAAAAGCCTTGCTATCCTGATCTTGCAGTCTTGACTTATCCTTGTCTTGTCTTGGTATTTCTTGGTCTTGCTAAATGTGCAAGACTAGTCTTGCTCATCACTAGTATGGGCCCTGCAGTTCAAGAAAGCTGACGAAACTCGCATTTATCGTCAGTTTGGGCCTGAAGATCTGAACTTCTATTCACAAAGAATTCACACCGTATGCACTCGGAACGGAAAGCAAGGCGCGAGCTAGTCGTGAAAACCATCCACCATCGCGTTTGCGCTTTTTTGCTCTTTTGTGTTCACGGCGTGAGGCTTGAAGCTTTCGTTGGGGCCATGAGCATTTTTGCACTTGAATTAATAACCTGCTATGCTAAGCAGTCGTTTTCGCCTGTGTGTGTAGGGAATCAGGACTTTACCTACATGCCACGGCCTGTCAGACTCATCCCTCAGTTGGACTGAGTCAAGCTTAGTCGTGCCGGCCGGCCTGTAAGTCAATGGGGGTCTTTAGTGGAGAAACACGTTTTACTTAATTTAATCCAATTTTCGCGCAATTTTACACTGTGTGTTTAAAAAAAAATACGTGAGATTTGCCGAGACCCCCCTCCCCCAGGTGAGATTTGGTGAGATTCGGCTCGACCCGCTCCCCCCCCTAAACGCCTCACGTAATTAATGGACGACCCCTACGGCTTCGACAATAGAGGACAAGCACGTGCCTGAACCTGTCTTGATGACCGCGAGCTAATTTCCAACTCTATAAACATGGACATTGAACTCATTCTAGAGTGGAGGGGCAAGAATTGTGCCGAACTCAATCCCACCAAAACAAAGTATTGCCTTATGCAGGGCTCATCGCCACCTTCTTCAACACCCCCTGAACCCTCATAACCCTTAACCTATTCCCCCGGTACTAAGCTTAGGCTGGTCGTCCACTGGAAGCGTATTCGAACGGCTACGCGCTTCGGCTACAGGAGCGGCTACAGGCGGCTACTAGCGGCTCTGAGATACGCGGCTACACGCTACAGGGGTCGTCCACTGCAAGCTATTCATTCAGCTCAGTTGGAAGTGAATTTGACATTCAAATTTTGTGATTTGTAAATATAGAAGGCTTTGGAGAAAATTATTTCCTGATTCGAGCGGCTACGCGCGACCGATTCAAATCAAATTGGATTCACGCGGCACGCACGATTACGCTTATAGTCGCCCGCTCAAAGTCGCCTGCAGTGGACGATGTTTATATTAAATTCTTTATGCTGGATATGTCGCACATAGTCGCATGTAGCCGCTCATGTAGCCTTACTGCTAGGCATTGCACCAAGACGTGACAAACGAAATAACGAACTAGTAGTACAAAGGGTGATTCCTGAGCTTAGAACTGCCACATAAAAAAAATTGGTATAACTTCTTCCTCCCAGATGCTGCATATGAGCTCGTGTAAGTTTCCTAAGAGTTGCGGTCCTCCTTCCTTTAGTAGCTCAGCTGCGAATCCATCGTCGCCTGGGGATTTGTTGCTTTTTTTCCTTTTAACAACTTCACGCACCTCATCCAATGTCGGTGGTTCTATTGGGATATTATCTCGAGGGATTACAATTGCCTCCGCCTGTGGGTCTACGTTCATTCTTGGGCTTGGATTCAATATGTTTTGAAAATATTGTCTCCATCTTTCCCTTATGCTATCAGGGTCTGCTAATAGGCTCTCATCTATGTCCCTGCAGATATCCGTTCTTGACTGAAACTTATTGCTGATCTGGCGTGTTTCTTTGCAGGCTTGCCTAATTCTCCCTTATTTGAAGTCTTCCTGTATCTGTAGCAGCCTCCTGTTTAGATATTCCTCTTTCTGCAAAGCTTGTCTGCGGTTCTTCTTTTTAGCTTAAAGAAAAATATTGCGTTACATTCGGGCTAATACGGTAGTTTTAAGATCCAAAATTCTCTATTAAATATCTAAAAGAAATTGCTCATTTAAAAAAGCTGACTAATTTTTCAGATACATCAACGACTGTCGACTGCACGTTAAGCTCCGAAAGCACCGGACAAGAATGTCTAGATAACGTTTGCCAACGCCTTTCGATTAATCAGCCAGAATTCTTTGGTCTACGATATCTTGTGAAAGGCACCAAAGACGAGCTAAGATGGATAGATCTAGAAAGACCACTAAGCCGCCAGCTAGAAAAGTATTCAGCAGGACCGAAATTATATCTTCGTGTCATGTACTATGTTATGTCAGGGGTAACACTGCTAGATGATGAAGTATCGCGATATTATTACTTCTTGCAGCTGAAAAATGATGTTGCCGAGTGCAGAATATCATGCGATATGAAGCAAGCCATACTCTTAGCTTTATATAGTCGTCAAGCAGAATATGATAGCTATCAAAGGGATAAGCATACACTGGATTATCTAACAACATTACTGCCATTTCCAAAACGATTACTGGACGAACATCTGCAGGAGACTCTTATAGAAGAAGTATTACAACAAAATCCTGGCCTACAAAATCTTACACAAAGCGCAGCTGAAGAACTTTACATAGCCGCATGCCAACAGCTAGATGGTTATGGCCAGGAGAAATTTTGGGCAAAAGACAGTTCCGGAAATGAAATTCAGCTCGGGATTACTATTAATGGAATTGTGGTTTGCTATTCTGATAGTATTAAGTTCTATCCATGGTATGAAGTGCAAAATGTAGTTAATTTAAAGCGAGCCTTCAATATCGAACAGGCCAATGTTACGATAAGTTTTACATTCCCAGATGCAGAAACTGGTCGGTATTTCTGGAAGCTGTGTGTGCTTCAGCATACGTTTTATATGAAATTCGAAAAAAGTAAAACTCACTCTTGTCAACCAAATTTATTCCAAAATATACCTGAAGATATAAACGATAGTAATGAGGATTTGCTTAATGATGGTGGTAGAAACAATATGTATATACCGGATGTTCAAGCTGGGCTAAAAAATTCAGCTATGTCATCCAATCTATCTCTAGCAGCAAGCCATCATAATATAAGAAATTCAAGTCAGAATTGGGCAACAATACCGCAAGATTATTCACCGTCCAATTGTAAATTTGCCCATATGAATGATCAGCAAGATGCTAGAATACAAAGTTCTTCGTGTCTTGATCTTAGCAATAATAACTTTAATCAAGAACGGGAACGGCTCAAGGCGCTTTTACCTACATATCGACCTGCTCCGGACTATGAAACAGCTGTTCAGCAGAAGTATCGATCAAGCTCAAATGAAATTCATATGAATTCGCAGAGTGCACGCGTTTCAGCTGCGGTTTTACTGCCAGAATCTAGTATTTATTCGGGTAGTCAGCCAGATGTACACAATACTTCGAATGTTGATGCAATTGTCAATCAAGTTTCTCAGCATAGATATCCCGATGTGACACAAAATACTTGTTCAGCACTGCACGGGCAAATAAACACGAATTTGTATACTAATATGGATTTAGCTCAAAGACTGCAAACGATGCGAATCAAGCCCCCACCACCATATCCAGCAAATAGACTGAGCTCAACATCTACACCTGATTTAGCAATAGCAAGCCATCGTCCTTTACTAGGATATCGAGGAACTTATGTGTCTGGTTCCAGTCCAGATCTAGTATCAACACGCACATTATTAAATGCCCAATACATACACTATCCGTATCTAAATGCAATGGGGCATTCTCAGCCATATTTACCTCATGGTACATTTGAAAACTTAAATATGATCGAAGAACAGCCATCTGTGTTCCTTCCGCTGCGGCAGCCCTTTAAGAATTCCACATACGATCAGCACAAAATGTATCGTCATCAACTACAACAACAAGAAGGCAATGGCGCGCTGCATAAGTCAACAATCAACGGCTCCATAGAACCAATTTATGAAAATGTTCCACTACCATGGCACGGAACAGAGCAATATAGCGAAATGCGTAATAGAACATCTAGTATTCAATCTGCTCCGGGTGGTATTCATCAAGACAAACAACCGGTAACATGTGACGATAAATCACGCCAGCAAGTTTCCAGCTCAAATGTAGTAGTCGAAAGAACTGATGGTGGTGGTGGTATGAACTCCAATCTACCAGTAACAAATCTTATTAAATCCAATAACATATCTACATCATACACTCAAGCAGAACAACGCGGCGTTAATTTTACTGTTAATCAAACGAAATTTCAAGATAATTCTTTAACTATGAATATGTCTCAATCATCGCATTTAAATACATCTCATGATATTACTTTTACATCAAATACACCACCGACTGAAACGCCAGCGAGCACTTCAATTAAGGAGAAACGAAAAAGACGATGGGGTATATTAAGTCGACATAAAAGCCCATCGGATAAGCAGAAAAGTGCAACACTTGGTCGCGAAATATCGAAAAACAAGCATAAAGTTACGATATCGAAGGATGAAGGAAACCTAAAGCATCGCTGGTCGACCGGTCTATCACGACTGCAACCATTATCGGCAACATTCAGCAAGGACAAGCTGGTAATTTTCATATATTCGTTTTGCACAGGTTTGATCTAATAAATAAATATTTTCAGTGTCAAATTTTGGATTCAAAATTACGCGACTCACAGCTTTTCCTTGAATTTGAACGGATACCGAAAAGACGGGAAAATGCGAGGTATGATTGTGCTCTGCTTGACGAGAACAGAGCGAAGAACGCTGATCCGAATTTTCTACCCTACGATGATAATCGAGTTCGTATAACACCAACAATGGATAATAGAATGGGATATGTTAATGCATCGCATATTACGGTAAGATTATATATGTACTGCTATATTTAACATTTCATACGTTTTCTGCTTCTATATATACACAATATTTGCATGATTTAACATCTACCATTTCATCCGGAACTATTATGTTTCGGCTTTTATTTTCTTCTTGCTTTAATAATTTCACATACACATAACAAATTGCTTGCAACATCTTATGGCAATTCAAGTATTACGTAAAGCAGTGTTTAAAGATCCCTAGGAAACAATCTGTGAACTTACATTCGAATATTGCATGCGTTTCTGTACTGTCTGTCAGCACCTGCATTTGCAGGCCTTCTAGGATCTGTTTCAAGCCTTAAAGTCCGATCGTTGTGCTATGGCAGTTCAATGCAATATTGGACTCTCACAGCAACTCTAACATAACACATTGCCAAATATGTTCCTAAAATTATAAAAAGGAATAGATTATCGGAACCTTGGCTTGATAGAAAAGAGCAATCTCTAAATAATCTAAGAGATAAGATATATAACATGATTAGAAAAAACGCCCACATAAAAGCCGAAGTCAAATTAGAATACGCTAGATTAGCCTCTGAATTCTCACTTAGATCACGTGAGGCCTACAAAACATTTTTTCAAACACTATCGGAGAAAATATCATAAACGACCCTAAGAAATTCTCCGACTTCGTTAATATAAAATGAAAAACTTCAGGTTATCCGTGAGCTATGACAAATGGTTGGACACACTCCTCTTGCCCCAAATGAAATTGGTAACATGTTTTCTGATAGGTTTAGTGAAATTTTTTCCCCGAAATCTAGTACAGGTCACCCTAACTTTACAGGTCCAGAAATTCCAACACTCCAAAGCAATTTGTCTTTGACGGCCCAAGACATAATGATCGGCTTAAACAGTCTTGATAATAATAAAGGTCATGGTTGAAATACTTCTCAAAACAAATATTACTCCCACTTCAAATAATATTTAATAAATCAGCACGGATTTAGAAAAGAGCGCTCAACCACCTGAAACCTTATGTGATGTGGAGAATGGTCATTAAATCGACGCTGTCTATACGAACTTTAGCAAGGCATTTGATCCTGTTGACTACCATATTTAAATAACAAAACTTTCAAAATTTGAAATATTATGTGCTTCCTTGGATAAGATCTTAACGGAAGAACTCAGGTGGTTAGATTTTTAGGATTTACTATATATCAAAGGAAATCGACGTAACTTCCGGTGTACCCCAGGGCGGTCATCTGGGCCCACTCTTGTTCAATTTATTTATATCTGATTTGACTGAATGATATTCCACATATTTTTTACTCAGGTGATATAAAAATTAGAGATCCGCCGAATATTCGTATTCGGTATATTCGGCGTATTTTTTAATGTTCGTATTCGGCCGAATATTCGGTTAGTTTGCCGAATAATTACCGAATATTTATATAATATTATTTTAGAGTTATATATGTTAAAGAGGCTTTATTCTGGAACCGTAGATAGATAGTATTTGTAAATAAAACATACACTTTTTTGTGTAACCATATTTATTCACATAATCAAAAATTACACAAAATAAAAATTGAGAATCCACGCACGACTCGACAAAGAAACAAGACTGATTTGAAACTAGTTTGCAACTGCTTGCGTGCGACTGTTCTTGCCGGTCGGAAGCAATATCAAGCTTATACTTGCGTTGCATTCTGCGGTTCCATGATATGGGGAGGGATTTCCACCAAAACTTAATTTCGTAGTTGCGTGCCGTCCCGGCATAACCCAAAAATCTAAGTAACGAGTGTATGATTGTGTGTGCTATGTCGAATGGGGTAATATAGAAAAAGTTGAAAGTAGACCGACATTTGCGTTGCATGCATTCCATTCATTGAATTTTCCGTCAAGCCGCATTTGAATATACAAACTTCTATATTGTCTGTCACCGAATGCAACGCATGTACGCTTGAAAATGTCACCAGAGTCAGTTGCGTGGTTGCATTTGTACGGGTAAAATTTTATTCAACAAAATCTTCGCGACAACAGAACACCGATTGCTGAAAAATCAGTTGCGCTTGTGTGAGGACAAATGTTTCATTTTGGTTGCAAATTGGTTGTGAGCGTGATAATGGTGAAACCAGTTTGTGCGTAGGGCCTCAATGTTTATGGAATTCTTGCTTTAGGCCCTTATTTTTTGGCGATAATTCTATGAGGTGACAAATTGCAATAAAAGAGAGAGCGGCGCGAAGTGCTCAGGGGGTGGGCGAACGCTACTACTCGCAGATCGCTTCGCCGACCTATATGAACTGCGCAAAAACGAACCGAATAATTCGGCCGAATGTTCGGTTCGGTACATTTTTGACCGAATGTTCGACGATTAAGAGCCCTCTATACAGTTTGCCGGCATACATTTACGGAACAAAGCGCAACAAGTTCAAGGCAGCTCTTAGTGGAGTTTCTTGGTGCTTTAGATATTCTCCTTTCATCGAATTGCAACCGTACTGAGTAGAATTACGCACAAAACTGGATGCCACTCGATAAATTCTCCAAGAGATTTCCCTAACACCAATTATTTCAGTATTCACACTAATAATATGACTTTATTCAAATTCACTAATATCCCACGCCAATTGCGCAGGTTCGAGCAAATCGGCGAACTCAACTTTAAATTAACCTCAGTTCGCATACAATTTACACATATTCAATTGAGGATAAAGCAAACCAACTCGAACTGAAGTTGAATGTAAAAGCTTGCGCAAAAGAGATTAATCTCCTGGAATAGTGGAATTCCATTCCAGGGTGCTTTTGCATTTCTAACTTGTGGCGAGAAAGTAACAACAATATCAAGTACGAACTGCATATGAACTGGGATGGAACCGGTGAAACCACTTTTGTGGATTGAACCGAACAATACTGAACTGAGGTCGGTGAACCCGGACATTGCAAAGTTTTTCCTCTTGGTTTTTCCACTAGACTAAATTTACACGGAGTAAAACTTGTGTTAACTCTACAAAACCTTCACATAGAGTGGTAGTGGTATATAAAGTGGTGGTTATGCAACAGTACAAACTTTTAAATTCTCAGAAAACTATGAATCCTCATTCTGATATACGTTCTTTATTGGTAATTGAGAGATTTTCATAGAAAAAGGTTCTCAGAATTCCATTCAGAAATAGGAAAAATCTCCATTTATTGAGTGGATTTATAAATTTGCAGAAGAGTGTATATGGCAATCTGGCTTTAGTAAAGATCACAGCCTTAGAGCCACGAATGATATTCGCAACACTCTTGATAAACATGACATTTGTTGTCTATGGCTCCTTGAGTTCTCAAAAGCTTTCGATAGCGTCAATCACGTGTAAAGTGTCTTATCTACCCGCTCTCAAAAACTTAAACTAGATGGCGAAAGTTCCTCAAGTGCCGTACTCCACGCTGGCGTCTCTAAGGCTTTATCCTTGGGCCATTTTTATTCAGTATTTTTATTAACGATATTCTAAAATTCATAAGTTTGCAGACTATGTGCAGCTTTATTTCCCTGCGTCAAGATATCAAATACATATGTATGTGGAGACGCTTGCTGTTGACTTCATCGTCATATATACTTTTGGTCGACATTAAATTTACTGAAGCGTTCTCTCTCGTTCACTCTGCTACTGCTCATCCTAAGAAATCTTGGGGTGGTACTGAATAGCAGCATGGTCTGCTGCGATCAAATTAGTTTCATTGTTAGTAAAACCTAGGACTCCTGTCTAAACTTCGTTGTCATTGTCTTGCTGTGTATATGATTTTGCTTAGCCTTACTACTACCCCTTCTAATGCATGGCCTTTCCATCTATCCCTTTCTCGATTATTATTGCGCTCATGAACTTGAATCAGCGTATAACAATTGTGTACGTTTTGTTTATAAGTTACGGCCACATTTCACCCTATTCGAACTCCGTTTTGAGCTGCTCTCTAAGTGACTATCGTGAGTATAGGTTTCTGCGACTGTTTCACGATATCCTACACGAGCACAAACCTGCATAGCTCAACCAGTTTGTGTAGCTTTGGCAATCTCTCAGAAATAATGGCCGTTTTCATTAATGCAAGTTTGCGCATACTTGCGTGCGCACCGACTTCATTAAAGCAAATGAAAAAAAACTTGCATGCGCATAGACTTCATAAATTCAAACATGCAAAGCACATGAAAGCAAATGCCACAAGTACTTTCGAAAGCTTGCGCTTGAAGAAGACTGTAACGTCACGACCTGTGGTGCCAATAACTTTAAAGATGACTGGATTTCGGCAAGTAAATTTTAAATTTATAATTATTATAGGTATTATTTATTGTTAATAAATTTAAGGAGCAGTGAAAATTATGTCATCTGGAGCCCGGATAATTATTTATTCGAAGCAGGCTTAATTTAGAAGAGAAATTTGTGGGAAGGAAGAGAAAAAAATGTGTTATGGGCTGTTAAAATAACAGTGGCAGTACAAATTTTAACTCAAATGACAATCGCATTTCCAAAAATGGTGTATCATGTTTATAAATGCAAATTTGCATGCATACGCAAGTAAATTTATCGAGCGCAGGCGCATGTGAAGTTGACAATCAAGTACACATGTTGCGCAGGCAAATATGTATTAGTGAAAACACCCAATAATTTAATACATAATTTTGCGTTTCCGCACGTTAATTGGTTAGCGTTCTTTCTTTGCCTTCGCAACACAGCTAAGCTCGGAGGGTCCTGGTCAACGTCGTCCTTCCAGCGCTATCACACGCCATAGGTCTTACTGCAGTCTTATTAAACTACCTTATGTAATACTTGAACGGCTTCTTTACTATCGCTGTTTTCATTTGGTGCTGAAAGAATCGTTTTTATTTGATTTGCTCTCAGAACAATCGTTCTTTTTATTTTTCAAAATAGGCTACAGTAGGCTCTAAGCAACGATTTTATATAATCGCTCAGAGTCCGCACGATAAGATAACAGTGAATATATTTTGGCAATGCGTTTGGGAGGCTGATGTGTATTTAATAATACAATTGTCAGACGAATTCAACTACATCCCGCCAACGCCAAATAAACGGTTTGAATTTGGACAAGTAAGTATAGCTTGAAGCTAAAAATATATAGTTTACTCTATTTAAACACGATATCATTGTAGTTTCAGGTTTATCAAGAATTTTCACAAACAACGGACCGCTGTATAACCAGTAAATTACGTGTTTACCATCTTCAATCAAAACGATATAGATCTGTCTGGCATTTAAATTATTCCGATTGGGGAGAGCAAAATTGTCCAAGAGACGTTGGCCATTTCTTAAGCTTTTTAGAAGAAATATGCTCGGTGCGATTAGCATCAGTGAATGAAGTACCTCCTGGACATAATACAAATCCGCCGGTTCTAATACACTGTCGAGAAGGAAGCGGTCGTTCTGGGGTCACTTTGGCCTCTGATTTGCTGCTGTACACCCTGGATCATAATCAAGTTTTTAAATTTGAAATTAAATTAAATATTGTTATTAATAAAATTTTATTTTTTTCTAGGACTTGGATATTCCACGTGTCATAGAGCAACTACGCCACCAACGAGATAGTGTTGTCCCATCATTAGCACAGTACAAGTTCATTTATGCTCTCCTCATTGCTTATCTGAAAAGGACACGACTCATTTGATATCATTTAACGATTTTCAGGCAATTCTTAAATAATTGGGACTCCCATGTTTTTATATTTATTTGGCAATGATGATTTTTTTTAAACGACGGCTCATTTATGAAGCCAATTACCATGAATCGATAAAACTATATATATGTGCCTTAAATATTTCTCGTAAGTAAATAGGAGATCGTTTTAAGTACACAGTATATTTCCCCCTCCCCCTATATAGAAATCAAGACAAAAGATATCCCTGTCAATATATTGATATTAGTTTGTAAGATTTGTTTATTTGCAATTTTTAGAAACTAATGAAATTTTCCATTGCTTCGTGTATAAATTCTTTTAAAAAAAAATATATGAAAATTTATTTTTAATACAAATGTCTTTTTTCTCTTTTAAACAAACAATTAACTTGTAGCTGCGACTGTTTTACTAGTTGGTGATGTACTTTCAGCTTGAATTTCGGTGCACCATTGTTCCTCCTGTATTTGGTCTACACGTAATCGGCTTTTAAGTGGAGCTAAAATTTTTGATATCAAATTTCTACAGTTTGTTGCCACTGGCGGCTGCCTTGGGAATATTAGTTTTGATTGTACTTGCTGTCATATATAATGGAATTAGTATCCTTATTGTAGTATTACTTAAAATAACACAAACCTTCAGTAACTGATTATAATTTGAACCGTCAAAAGGTAGTCTGCCATAAACCATAGCGAAAAGTACAACTCCTGTCGCCCATGAATCAGATAGATGTGGATCGTAAGGTATACCTACTTAAAGATTACATTTAGAATCTATAGATTTATGAATTTATGAATTCTGATAAAACCTTTTAGGACTTCCGGACTTGCATATGCATAACTGCCACAATAAGTTTCAGATAGAATCGGTTTCGGAGCGTCTGCCTTGATTCCTCGCCGTGCAAAACCAAAATCGATTAGTTTAAGCTTGTAGTTGTTATCGAAAAGAAGATTTTCGCATTTTATGTCTCTGTAATAATAAAGATTACAAATTAAATCTAATACTGTATAGCACAACATATATCTATATTAATTTAAAGAAAGTTTCTGTACGGATGTATGTATGTATGTGTGCATGTGGCCACTATAGCGGGCGCACCAGTCATCGCAGAGCTTCTAAATTTTGTATGAAGGTCCATGGAAGCCTTCTATGAAACACCACAATTTTCGAAATTCAAAATGGCTGCCGAAAACTGACCGAAATTCAAATAGCCACCCAAATATGAATTCGCATATTGTGTTCCGATTTCAATTAAAGGGATTTTTAAGGTTGAAAATAACGCACTTGTGGTCAAAAATGATAAATTCAAAATGGCCGCGCCAATATGGCCGACGAATTTGCCAATCGTGTGCCGATTTCAATGAAAATCGGTATCTGGGGTTTTTTGAGGTAGCAAATAACGAATTTATGATTAAAACTTATAAATCCAAAATGGCCGCCACGCCAATATGGCGGACAAATTTTACCAATTTTATTCCGATTCCAATGAAATGAATCTTGGGGTTTTTAAGGTTGCAAATAACAATGTATGATCAAAGCTTATAAATTCAAAATGGCCGCACCAATATGGCCGATGGGTTTGCCAATGGTATTCCGATTTCAATGAAAAGCGGTATCTGGGTGTATCTGGGCGAACTGCAACTGCGATTTACGTCAAAGTTGGACCGTGCAGACGATATAACGAAATTGTAACGGCAACTTCTATTGAGACGTGATTTTTGATATCCAAAAATTGTGCTTGAAGAGAAATTATGCTTTGTACATTGTTGCAAATTTCAAGAATAAATGATTATATGTAAAAAAATTTACGGATTATTAATATAACACAAACACACAATATTTAAAAATGCAGAAACACAGATGCTGGTTGAGGGAACTCAATTTAAGTAGAGGCAATTCAGAAATTAACCTCAAGGGTCAGAACACAGCCTATTCCATTCCCAAATATTCAGTTCAGTTCAGTTTTGCCTTTGATACGTTTGGCAATACATTTTTGATTACTTTTTCGTCGGCGACTGAAATTTTAGAATTTTGCTCAAAAAGCGAATTCGACTTCGTTGCACAGTGCCGTTGCAGTTGTATTTTCTTTATACACCATTTGTTTTACCTTGGCGCTAAACGGCTGACTGCGCCGTCCGATTGTTGTTGTTGTTAATTGAAATTAATAAGTCCTCAATCAGTATTAATGTCACTGGTTGAGGACTTATGAATATCAATCAACAACAAGGTTCAAAATCGACACTAGGCAGAAATACTGTGCAAGAGAGAGACTTGGTGCGAGAACAAAAATAAAACTCCCGTACTGACAAAATTATAATTTGGAACGAATGACAGAGCGAATGACATTTGGAACGCTTGACAGAGCTGCCGATGAGAGGCGCTCTGAACTATTTGCAGGAGATTTTTGCTCAACTTTGCCTATTATGCCTCGATCAATGCTTGCAAATGAGCTTAACGCATGCTTGAAAGCATCATATCTATGGAACAGTTTTGAAAAATCTCGCTCCAACGCATATGCGTGTCCATTTGCTTCAAGATGCCTCTATTCAAACATTTTCAAAACAACTTTTGGACGTTGGTTATGGCGAAGTTACAATCTTTGGAAGAATATTTTATTATTCGGAATCAAAAATACGAAAAAAATGTCTTTAATGTCTCCTACTGTATATTAAAATTATAAATGAGCGTGTGATTTGGGGTTTTAAACGAACGGAGTAACACTTTTCTTTTCTAATTTACTTTCGTGGTGTGATTTGAGACTCTCAGTGCTCATGGAAAGCGATTTTAAGATTCCCAATTATTTTGGCGCACGCCATATAATTGGTTTTTGGGTGCACCGGGTTGCAGATAGTTATATAATAAGTATACAAGGAGTATTAACTAATAATATAAATTGAAAAGAAAAGCTCCTAATGAAAGGAAAAATAGATTATAATAAAGTGTCAATAATATTCGAAAGAAAATTAAGGAATGACAATGATGATGCATTAAATCTAGATATTGGGAAGAAATATAACAAATTAAGGGAGTGCATTACTCAACAGGGTAGACCAGTGAAGCAGACCATTTCCATGGCAGAAATAAAAGATTCTATGATACAACGTGATATAGCTTATAATAAGTTCTTAATAATAAAAGAAATAGGACAGGGAGTTGATGAAGCGTGGAATATGTATAAGCAATACAGAAACTATATATTGTAATCACATGGAGGGAAGCAAGGTAAAAATATTATGAGGATAGTTTCATGAGACTTAGTAAAGAACCAAAGAAACTCGGCCAATATTTGAAAACCTTGTACAAAATTGAAACAAAACAATTGAAATATGTTATTTTTGGTGATGAAATTGAGGACATAATTGGAAATATACCTGATTTGAAACCTAATTATCAAATAGATAGAGGGAACTGCAATAATTATTTAGAAGAATAAAGAATTATTCAGAACAGTAAACAAAGAAGAAATTGAAAGAATTGTTAAAAATTTAAAGGATACTAACAGATGTGATAGTCTAAGCTAAGGTGTCATCCTTTGTACCACTAGTCCGTCATTTCGTACACGTCATGGTGCACTGTCTAGTAGTAAGCTTAGATCGAAGGATGGAGAGAAAGATAGGATAGATTAGGGGGAGTCGGGTGGGTGTTGGAGGAGATTGTGGTGAACCTTGCGTTTCAACTCTTGGGTGTTGTATGAGCTCGGGAATAGTGACTGAGGTAAGCTGTTCCATAGTCGCGTTGTTTTTGTTATAAACGAATTTCAAAATCGGAGTGTACGCGATGATAAGAGCTGTAGACTATAAGGGTGAGCCGAGCGGGCAAGTCTTGTGTTGCGGGAGAAATGTTGCCGTGCAGGCATGAGGTTACTTAGTTCAGTGGAGCAGTCTTTGTGGTAAAAACGGTAAAATGAACGATTACACAAAGGATGATGCCAAAGGAATTAAAGAAAGTAGATTGTTGACGGAACATCAATCGGGATTTAGAGAACAACATAGTACGGAATCAGTACTCTAATTAGTGGTGGAAGGATGGTTACGAGCAATAGTTAGAAGAAACGGAGTAGTAGCGGTGTTGTTTATATTACAGAAGAGCTTTTGAAACGATAAATACGGAATTGTTATTAAAAAAACTGCAGTAGTATCTATGCTGAAAGAGTTAGGATATCTAACAATAGATAGTGGAATTAAAAGCGATGTACTAACATTTACTATGTATAGATTATGTGTACGTTTTAAGCATGCCTGTATATATGTATTAGCCGCAGGCTATTTGCAATTAAATAAATAAATAAATAACAATATTTGCCTGTGAACAACTCCTTGGGTATGGCAATAACATATGGCACTAATCAATTGCTTGAAATAGTTCCTTGCAACAGGTTCTGCTAGAGTTCCATTTGCACGTATTAGATCCAGCAGCGAACCTTTTTCAGCATATTCCATTATTATGTAAACCCTTAAAAATAATGTGATATTGAAACATTCTAACTGTAACAAAATGCACAAACCTGTGTGTTGTCTCAATACTTTGATAAAACCGAATTAAATTTTCATGGCGCAAACCTTTAACCACATCAATTTCTCTTGGAAGAAACTTCTTCAAGTATTCTGCAGGCGCTTTGAATTTTGAAATAATTTTTATGGCAACGTTACATTTGAATTCTTCGGAATATGCTAGCTTAACCTTGGCATATGTTCCAGTCCCTATCTGACGGCCAAGCGTCAGACCGTGCTCCTCAAGCACCGTTTTTCTGGTATTTGTTGCAGACAATCGGGAATTTTTCGAGTCCCTCTCCCCACCTAATGCGTTAGATGAAGTTGGTACAGATGCCAGACCTGTGGTAGCAGAGCCAGGGTTATTTTCGGGTGGTTTTCCTGTATTTCAAATTTTTAAACAGTTCTTTTACAAATTGTTTAGCTACCAAGGATGTGTACGTTACCTGCGACTAACTCAGGGGCCGGAGTTGTGTCCATTTAAAAACGAAGAATTTAGATGTATTAAAATTGAGGCCGAAATTGTTAATTTTTTTTGTTTAAAGTGCAGTTTGACATGATTGACAATGCCTGCTTTTATAAAAAAAAAACAAATTTCAAATTTTGAAAAATGGAGCATTTTTTAGAGTGAGGAATTTTTATAAATATACATTCCATTGCCTCTGCGTCTGGGCACGCAACAGTCAATCTATCCATCTCCTCCTGGACCTGCCTACTAGTCTATTCTTGAAATTTGTGCTACCATGAGTCGTTTTGAATCAGGCTGTTCTCCGACTGATTAAAGTGTTTTTAGGATATGGAGGACGTCCGCTCTTGCCCCTCTCTTTCAATCTTTGCGACCGCGGACAGTCATTCCCGCACATCCGAAGTCCGAACTTCCATCCAACCTCGATTATCAGAGGATAATTTGGCGTCGAAACTCAAGGAAACCCCCAGAGTATTGCGCCCTGTGAGCTTGGGGGCTCAAGCGTCCCTTTCTTGCAATATGATCCCTTGATCAGTTGACCATAGATGAGGGCCACGATGTTCCGTTCGATGCACAAATTCTTGTCCGGAACAAGACCGCGAAGTGAAGCAATCGAAGTATTTACAGAGCATTTTTCAGCCGATTGTCCTCCCTAGATTCACGTAAAGATAGATTCAAATTCATCAGGCTCAGGTAAATAGGATACGTTAACAGAATGAAAAGCACAAACCCTTGTAAGAATCTGTTCAAGAGAAATTTAGACAGAAGTCTAAGCGAGAGGGACTCGGTTTACGTAGCTGGCTATTCTTAGTTCTGGTACGTCAAAAATTTCATACACGCTGTTGTATTTCCTTCGCCATATGCCATCGTCTCTCCTTGGGCCTATATAATGCACCTGAGAAGTTTTCTCTCAAAGTTTCTGACTCGTTTCTTGTTGTCCTGGGGCATAGTCATTAGTATGCATTTAGTTATCTCTGCCAGTTTTTCGATTCCTTTTGTAATTGTAGGTAAATTGTTTAATAGATTACTTCTAGGTGTAAGTGTTCGCTGATAGTTATATTTCTTCCCATTCTTAATCTTTCCAGGACTGTTTCACCACTTTTGTTTTTCTTTCGCTGATTTTCAGGTTGGAGTAAGGATCATGTAAAGAGAGGAGTGAGATAGAGGAGTAAAAAGGCAGAGCAAATGAAACTACTAAAGAGAAGAATAGGAAGATAGAAAAAAGGGATTCTTGCATTCTAAAAGTCCTAAAAGGGAGATTATTCCAAAGCGTAAACGAATGCACAAAGAAAGAACGACTACCCATTAGGGAACAATGATCAGGAATGAGCAGTTTAATGGATCTTAAGGACTGCAAAGGACAAAGCAAGTCGGAGAGGTAAGAAGGACTTTTGGTGTAGAGAAGTAATGAGGACTAATGCCATGACATCTATAAAAACGAAATGAGGTCACTGATCTTCGTAAGTGAATCATTAAATGCAACTTTGAGACGCTGACGGCAAGACGCATCGCAGGATATGTAAACAAGGGATCCATTCAGGAAATGTGACAGAATTAGAGCTTTAGTCGAGTAGATGGCGATATACTGGACTAGACTAGTAGACTATCATAGAGCCAAAATTTACGTAATGTGCCATAGATCTGGGAGAGAACAAGAGAGACATGTTTGCAGCAACATAGTTTGGAATTAACGGCAATGCCAAGATTATTGACATAGTCGACAACAGCAAAAGGAACATTATTAAGAGAAATAGTTGGTACACTGTCACGGGACTAACGAAGAAAAAGTTCGGATTTATTAGGATTTAATTTAAGGAAATTGGTAGAACTCCATTCATTTATATGAGATAAGACATTATTGAATTATTCAAAGCAGGATTTAATCCGATGGAAGTATACATCTGGAGATCATCAGCATACAGATGAAAGGAACAGCGATGGAAAACAGAGGGAAGATCATTAGCATATAATGAGAAAAGAAGAGGGCCAAGAATTGAACCTTGTGGCACTCCCAGAAAGTATGAACAACGCTTAGGGCACAGGTAGGCAGGAAGTCATAACGCTATTGTGGCGAACACATTAGAGCCTATTAGAAAGAAGGGAAGAGAATAGCCCGGTAGCGGAAGACGAAAAGTGGTAGAGTTGGCTAAGTTTGGATAGTAGTAGCGAGTGAACCACAGAATCGAATTTCTTAGAGAAATCTAGAACTAAAATTGCAGTGTCTCCATGATCGAGCGCAGCACGCAGATCAGTCGTTACCTTTAGTACAGCAGTTTCACAACTATATTTTTTACGGAAGCCAGATTAGAATTTAGAAAGGAAGTTATTAGATTCGAGATATCGCAGAACTTAAATAAAAAGAGTTTTCTCAAAGGCTTTGTCAAGAAAAGTAAGAATACTGATAGGGCGGAAGATATATCAGAGGGAGATTATTTTTTTTGGTAAGGAAATCACTATGGCTTTTTTCCAGTGCAAGAGAAATTGGGAAGTTGTGAGGCAGTAATTGAAAATAGGCGTGTTAGTTACCACGTTTAGGGGAGAAAGAAGCTTGACGAAACGGGGACAAATTCTATCATATTCCATCATAAATTCCATCCAATGTTAGAGAAATGGACAGCAATATTTCTAGGACTTCAACAGAGTCAACGCAACCGAAACTAAAGTCATCAGAACTACGAGAGTCTAACGACAGAAAATTAGAAAGAGTGGAGGAGGTAGGATCAGGAGCATGTTGATTAAAAGACACCTTGAGAAGATTAACATCAATATTAAAAGGGATAGGATATACAACTAGAGTTGTTTGGAGTTTATAGCGGGATCAAACTTGTGGAAATAATACTCACATTTAGCAGATTTAACTTTATTGTTGATGCTTGTATTCATTAAGGTAACTGGCGATCCTAGTCCTACGATGCGTCTGTACATGAACTCGCGCTGTCTTATCAGGATTTCACGAGAAAACCAAGGACAAGGTGTAGACGGCCTGCATCTTCTTGTGACACAATGATCATAACTAGATTGAATAAAAGAGTTCAAGAGATCGACGTTAGTGTAAACACACAAATACTGTTGTAGATATCACCCCAAAGCAAAGAAGAGGCGCATTCAGAAAGTTGATCTAAATTGATGTTGCTGTAGTCATGATATAAAGATGAACATCAAGTAGGGAAAGATTTTGACTGTAGGGAGTTGAATTAGAATGTGTAAGTCCAGAGAATCAAGGAAATATCTAAGTGCGTTCGCACGTGTATTGGCTTTCAGCAGGAGAAATCAAAATCACCAGCAACGATTGATTATATTTTCATAGAGGCTTGAAGCAAGGTTGTAGAACTCAATGGCGATGTTGGGATTAAACAGTATACATTGATGACAACGTATTTGTCATATGTAGATTTTATTTCAGCAGCAATAAATTTCAAAAGGAGTGCCACTGGACATGCCAACTATTCTAGAGGAAAGAGAAGGGGAATCTAGTAGATTCTAATTTTTGTTTCACAAGAATTGTAAAGGTTTTGTAACTAGTGCTGAGGAGTGACATGCTCACTCCTCTGTAGTTGTTAATTTATCTTTTTTCTAGTACACTACACACGCCTTCTTGTAGTCATCTGGTACAACTTCTCTTCCTCCCAGTTCATGTAAGGTACTTAAGAGTTTCTGCTACCATTCTTTTGGCAACTCAGCTACAATTCCATTGCCTTTTTACAGCTTCATACACCTCATCCAGTGTGCGTGGTTCAATTGTTAATAGATTCCCGTTTATTTCTCTGTAGATGTCCTCAAATTCAATGCTGGTCGGCACGTTCCTTTATACGTTTTTTTTACGCGAAAGATTAGAGTCTCAGGAAAGGTTCTTTATACTGTTGACAATCTATTTTCTTCGTATAGGGTGCAATTTCGAACAGCAGCTCTAGTCGGGGAGGAAGGAACTGCCACAACCTACCCGCGATATTTTTAGTCCACCTTCTCCCAACTATTACTATCGCGACTTTGAAATCTGGACAATTTGGAGTGTTATGCCTCCTGAAACGAGTTGAATCTCATCAACCAGCCGATGACATCCGCATTGGTGGAGCGGGGAAGGGCTAAGGAGGGCTATGACAAGAAGAATCAGGAATGTAAAGAGGCAAGAAGAAAGAAGGAAAGTTATCTAGGTGGGAAAGTGGAAAAGACAAAGGACCGGGGGGCTGCCCGGGATTCGAACCCGAGAAATCTGGGATGGTAGCCAGACGCCTCCCTAGGCTACCGAGGCTTTTCTAATTCTTCCTTCAACGAAGTCTTCCTGAATCTGTAGGATGCTCCTGTTTAGATATTCTGTCTTTTTCTTTCTGCACAGTTAGCCTGCAGTTCTTTTTAGCCCGAAGACTTCCATCCTTGCTCTTCTGAGGCTTACGATGCACTCCCGATGGCTCTGGTTTCTTTAGTCAAGTGCGGAGTTTTGAACGAACCATTCAATTCTAGACTGTCTGAGGGCCCAGCCTAGTGTCTCTTCTGCTACCCTTTATGCTGTTTTAAAATTTTTCCGTTGTCATTGGCGTTCGACTGTTCTCCTACTTTCTATTAGAGGAAGAGCCAGCGACGTATTTTGGGTTGTCATTTCATTAGTCATGAAAATTTCCACACTGAATCTTATACACTTGTTGAACAATAAGGCTGCTTACACACCAAACTCGACATCGACATGACATTACAAAACGTCCATCGACAAAAAAATTTTTGTCAAATCTTCGTACACACCAAATTCGACACCTAATGAACAAGAAATTCATGTCGTGTCATGTTGAATTCAGTGTGTACGGAGATTCGACACAATTCGACACTCGACACAAAGAAAGTCACTGCATAAGTACTCGACGTGTCGAAAGTCGTCGTTCGACGTTTTTCCTCGTGTCGCCTTCAGTGGATATAAACTGATTTGAATGTGAAGCCCTTCGTCGGTAACAGTTTTTTTCCTTGTCGAGTTCTGTCGAGTTCTGTCGTGTCGTGTCGATGTCGAATTCAGTGTGAATACACTCGTATAATAATAAGAATAAATGGGTGTCACAACAGAAAATCTTGTCGTGTCGTGTCGATTTCGAATTCAGTGTGAATAGACTCGCTTAATGATAAGAATAGATGTGTGTCGCGACAGAAAAATGTTGTCGAATTTCGTCGTGTCATGTCGATGTCGAGTTTGGTGTGTAAGCAGCCTAAAAGCTAATTCTGGCAACCCCCAGTGGCCGGAATGTAATACCCTAAAATTACAAAGGGGCTAGGAAATAAAGTTCAATTTTGTTATAGTATTAGTCATTAATTTTCAGGAGATTATTTTTGATGGTATTCTCTATTTATAAAAATTATTGCCAGAACATTTCCCCCCCACCAAAGTTCCGCTAGAACGCTGTAAATATTCATTTAACAAAACGCTATTTTTGTTATTTCATTATAGTTGAGTCGTCAGAGTCGGACTAAATGTTAACTGACGAAACTTTTTCTAAAAATATAGTTTTTCGTGAGTAGAATATGTTAAAAAAGAGTTTCGGAAAATTCGGTTGAACGCTACCCCTAAAAAAACCCCCCTAAAAACAGAAAATTTCGTTTTTGGCTAATATCTCTTAAACGGAAAGTCCTATCGTAAAATATTGTTTACAAAGTTTGTAGATCATGCAATTATCTACAAAAAATGATACTATACATTTTCCCGTACGAATCGCCGTTCATGAGATATCGCCGTCTTAAAGATTTAAAATACTCATGCCCTAATTCGCAACTTGTATAGGTCACCAGACGTTCAATAAATCCTCGGTTGCACTACGTGGCTAATATTTTCAGGGGTGATTCCAGGATGATTTTGGAGAGAAAAATTGTTCTAGAGAGGGGGCTATCCCCACTATCCACTACGATACAGGGTGTTTACGAAAGAAAAAAATATTTTTTTAATATTTACTTAAAGTTGAATAACTCCTAGACGAATTATCATAGAGCAATGTAATTAGGTTCATCTTTTAGGTAAATGTGTATTATTTTATATGATATTTAGAAAAGGAACTTGAGTGACTCCGTTTACAAGTTATGTAGGTTCAAAATATGACCAAAATGCTAAAATATTGGAATTTTTCTGAAAAAACGAAGAATATTGGGATTTAGATCACACTTTTTAATTCCCCCTCTGTCCGGAATTCATTTATGCATTTGAATTAAAAAGTATATAGATAATCTAAAGAACTGAAACTGCTAGCAATGTAGTTATTGCTAGGAATCTTACTATACCAATCCTTTATAGCAAGGCCATTTATGTTTATAATGTTCTTTTCCATCAACTTCACCTTTTAACTGGATCATTTTTCCAGGTACAATTGTGTTATTTTAAAAATTAATAAAACCCAATGTACTTATTGCCTTCTTAAAATAAGAAGCTCTATTATGCCCCAGGGAAATTTCATGATGAAATCAAATGCGGCATAAAGCATCAAAAAAAAAAGAAGACCTGAAGACCCACCCATCCTGTCCATTACAACCCTGATTTTTATTTAATAAAAAATGTGGTCATGTAAATCCCCTTCAACCACCTATGGAAATTTGAAATTCCCATGATGATAGGAGCTCCCTTCTTTAAGACTTTAGTCCCACAGCCCTTCAAAGGAAGGGCTAAATTCAGAAAAAATATACCCCAGCAGCAGCACATCATTCTGGTGTTGCACAAACAGCACCAACACACACAGTCAGTCGTCTTTGCCACCCCTCAAGTTCCTTCTTTTTTTTGGTTGCGGCGGAATAATCTTGAGTCTCATCTGGGTGACGACCGCTCAAATAGAAAAAGGATCAAGTTTTCATTTTGCCCAAACAATCTACTTTTTCAGACATAAAGGAAGAATTAGGGGATATGCGGGTATCAGCAATGGTTATGCTGCAGCAGTTAAATTCTCATAGGTTCAGGAAGATGTAGTGCTGTTTTTTTTTGGGTTGGGGACAAAACTTATGCATCCATGTCCATATGTTGGTTAGGTAATAACAGAAAAGTAAAAGGCTTAATTATCGATATGAAGTCCTGTAGAATAACCAAAAATTTTAGTTAGGATCTTTGTAATATTAAGAACACCTGGCAGAGAGTGGATTCGTTTGAATAAGGGACGATACTGTAGCCGTTTAAAGTTTTTTAAAATGCTCTTCCCCAAAATAAATGCCATTCGTTTTCTAAGCTCAGGAATCACCCTTCGTACTAGCGGTCATTGACTACATCATGGAGCCATGTCTAGTAAGTAAGCTTAGTTTGGAGGATAATAGAGGTTTCAGGTTGCAAGGAGTGTGAAAGGTGTTTAAGGAGATGGCGATGAACTCTCCGATTGAGCTCTTGGGTGTTGTAGGAGTTCGAAAATACAGACTGCGAAAGGGTGATCTACAGTCGGGTTATTCTAGTTATCTTTTCAATCTCTTCTGATTCTATCTCGGATTTCTCTGTTATAGTCGGAGCGAAAAGATGGGCGGTACGCAGCGCTGAATAGGCTGGCGACAGGAGAGAGTTTATTTCGGTGGAGCAATCGCTATGATAGGATTTTTTCAGGGCTGCTACACTCCTACCGTGAATCAAAGAGTCAAATTAAGGTTTCAGTGAACTTTTTTTTCAAATATTTGCTTTATTAAACATTTTTAATTATAACATGCATTCATTAAAGTTATATAACAGGCGTCACGTGCTTGCTTCTTTACTCATATGAGTATTTGGCTTTCGATTCTACTCATATCATTACTCAAAGCTTTTGACGGAGTACTTTTACTCATATCAGTACTTATAGGGTAAAATCGAGTAACGAGTCAGAATTCAAGCCAAGTATATTTCAGGCTTGAATATTTTCCATATAAAGGCTTTATACATTATATAGTATTTTTCTGCCTCAGTTTAAGGCCCTTAAACATCCCTAAATTTTCCTTCATTGAGGCAGAAAAATATGTCCCAAACGCAAATTGGAGCTCCTTTATAGTACAGAAATTTGTATGCGTTTCCATCTGTTGGACTAACGTGGATCCAAGACAGAATTTTTTTTACAAATTTCTGTGCGATAACAGAGCTAATTTGGGGTTTGGGATGTAAATGGAATTTGAATTTATTTCCCATTTCGAGTTAAAATCAAATTTCCCATTCTTAGTCTGTAACAGGCACGCA
The DNA here is from genome assembly GCA_949987705.1 of Thereva unica. Classification (NCBI taxonomy): domain Eukaryota; kingdom Metazoa; phylum Arthropoda; class Insecta; order Diptera; family Therevidae; genus Thereva; species Thereva unica. The sequence goes on along the minus strand of OX465285.1, from coordinate 21,236,754 downwards.
CATGACACCCGAAACCTTAGGTAAACCTTACGGTACGTCTTTGTAAAAATAAGGGCCGCCGGTTCTTAGCCTACAGCAAGCACAGTACACCTGAGTAAAAATTTTACTTTTCTATAGGCAATAGCCCAAAAGAAGCACGGTAAGCACAAAGTTTTTTTTATTCTAAAGTAAATTGGGGCTTTAAAAAATAAAGGATGCCATTGAGCATATCCATAAGACAGGTTCTGGTTCGATCGCATAGGTCAAGCAGCATTGAACTTGATGAGTACTTAGTTGGGGGACCGCTTCGTAAAACGACACTCGTGTTTGGAATGGTCAATTACGAATACATTCATATCTGTAACAGGCTCATGCATACCTCTGGTGGGCGCATTTTAAAAATTTGTTGCCTTTAGCTTTCAGTACTGAATGTACTCATGTGTTGTGTACTCTCCATCGATTCCGTATCCCTAGTCATAGTGTGTCTCTTAAAAGTGGTCACTAGATTGTGCATTAGATTAGGCGGTCCCATTCAAGTGTCAAATCTAGTGATCAGTTTCAAGAGATACCCACTATATACAGCTTTTCAAACAATACTTTTATTTTCGCAAAATCCCTTTTGTAAACATTTTCGGAAAAAGACCATCTTTGTCGATGGCTCAAAGTTAGACGTTTTCCGAGTTAACACAAACCTTATGGGCATGATTGCATCCTGAGTAATTGACCATCTATTGCGCAGCTTAGTTGGTTTATAATGGAGAATGCCATCTCTAGTAAGGCATTTGAAAATGGGAACGATAACAAAGCGGTTGCAAGTTTGCATATGTACGTGCTTATATATAGGCTCACCCCAGCATCTACTCCTTTAAGAACTTTCGCCAAGAACTCGTCTATATATCGTACATTTTTTTATTTCAAAACGACGAAGTAGGATCCATTCGATCAATTTCACCAGCATTGATACAAACGTTTTTAAACTCCGTGGCCAATCTTTTATGTTTGATTATATCTGCGCTGAAGTTGTGGGGGTAAGCATGCTGAGCTATGCTGAGGTACTTTTTTGCATTTCTTCCGTTAGTTTGATTAAAATATCGCTGCATCGTTGTTTGACTGGAAACGGATCGCAATTTTTACTGAATTCAGTGATATCACATCCATGATCGATACATTCGACCGGCATTAAGTAGTTAAGAAATGAGAATTCAGCTTACGAGTTTCTGTTGATTTTTTTCAACTATTGTGGAACAACTATTTCTTTAGTTAATTCGTTAGTTGATTCGATGAAATGAAGAATATTCCCCTAGAAACTCCCCTGACAATGTTTATCCCCTAAAATTCCCCTAGCAAGCACTGCCGGTGTAGAGTTGACGTAAAGTAAACAGGAAGCTTTTTTCTTCAAGTTAACTCGGTGCTGTTTCCACGACGGTTCTGGGTCAAAGTGACAGATTTTTAATTTTATATTGTAAAACCTAGTCTAACCAGAGCGCGTTCAAAAATCTTACTATGGTTAACTATTGTTAACCATGTACCCCATTTATGACTAGGTTCAACCTAGGTTCAACCCAGCCACAAACGGGGATCTCGTTGAAACTGGCCAACTCAACCCAATTCAGCTTTGGGTCGAGTTGGTATTTGGTCTCATATACGCTGGTGTAATTGGGTTGACGTGACATTTTTTTTGCTTGTTTACCATCCGTGACGTCCGCAGTTGACGTTAGTTTTGTCTTCGGTGTTTTTAGTCGCAAATTAATTCGTTCTGAGTTTTTATACGTTATCTATAAATGAAAATTTCACACAAAAATCTGAGGATATGTTTTGATTGAAGTTCAACCCAACTAAACTCAAGTCAACTCAAGTCAAACTCGACATTGCAACTTAAACTCGAATCAACTTTCAAACTTAATAATAAACGGGGTAATGGTAAACTTTTATCGTTCGAAAACTCCGTGGTTAAGTACAACATAACCATGAGCATAACTGTTTGCCGTTCAAAAACTCCCGTTATTAATCATGGTGAAGTTAAATTTTAACCTTGCTCTGAAGCATGGTTAGCCATAATTAATAAGAAAAAGAAAACAATTCTCTGACAGTTGTTTTAATGTAAACACCTGAACAAATCAAATTGGAATTTGTGAGATTAAATAAATAATTAATGAGAGCATGGAGGACACATACGAAATAATTGAAGCAATTGGTGGACTATTTTATGAAAAAAAAATTTTTTTTTTCTTTAAATTGTAGTTAACCACGGCGCGTTCAATAACCTCCATGGTTAAACATAAACTTTCGTGGTTAAGTGATGTGATACAGCTTACCTCGTGGTTTACCTTAGTAAGGTTTTTGAACGCGTTCCCGGGCTGCTTTAGTCGAGTTTTCTTGGATTTAACGAAACTTTACTCTGAGCAAACTCAGAGTAAACTCTGCTTGGAAACTCGGACATGTTCTGAAACAAAAATCACAAATCAACTTTGATAGATGACGGCTACAAATTAGATATTTATCTGTTTTTAATAGAGTGGTCATGCTCGTCGCCGTGGCCGTGTTTCTATTTGGGCAATTCATAAGAATCGTATGTATATTGTAAATGTGTTTGACAGTAGCTGCGACGATAGTATCGCCCGTTGCTCCAATTGTGGTTACACCTATAATATCGTTCATGGAAGTCTCTGAAAACTATAAGAAATTTCACTTCTTATTCGCCTTTATAGTACAACTCAGGCTCGTGCGCAGGGATCTTCAAAGGTGGGGTCCCAAGTTATATACGTTGTTATATGTCAGGCAATAGAATTGGTGGAAGCATTTAATGACAAATAGTGCTCAAACCTGGTTTCGATAATCAAATACATTTAATTGTGCTAAGAATAATTAATAATACTAGTAATAATTGTTAGTCAACATATTAGCCGAAAAAAACATACCCGAGTAAAAATAAAAAAATGGGCTTATGGCGGGCGAATCACGGCCGCTTGGCTTTTTAAGGGAGATATGACGGCCGTAAAATTTTTAATCATTTTTAATGGGAGCACATATGGCCTCATAATGGCAAAACTTGACCAAAAGATTTAATTGGCCAAGAACTCTAAGCTGTGCACATGGGCGTTCCACAGGCAAAATTGAGCCAACAAAGAATCTGCACCAAATGTATTGCTGCATTTGTTTTATGTGGACTTGAATATTTTCGTTATGTACAATGAATGGCCCTTTCGATTTATCCTATAAGATTATCGATGCACAAGAGGAACGACTTCGCCAGTCATGGGTTTGTTGTACTTGAAATATGTGGTGCGTATTTATTTATACATATTTTAGTGGGCAATTTTGTTATTTAATTGCTCGAAGACCGAAAACAGTCGACAAAATTAAAACATGTAATTTCAGTGCGTTTATAGAATTTTTGTAATGTGTGAATTCAAAGATATGAACACCGGATCACATGTGTTTCTTAATAAATACGCGGTGAGTTTTGTTGAGGAGCGAAAGTCACACTTACCCCCAAAATGATTTCTTTGTTGTTGTAGTTAAAATGCGCCACTTTAAGTATAGTTTTGCCGGGTGTCGGCCTTGAATATAAAGAGAATGAGGAGATTATGATTGTCCGTTTGTGTATGCGTCAGATTTATTAGTGGAACCCAATTGCATTTGGGTGTGTGAAAATATCTCTATATAGATGACGGTATGTGTGGGTGTGGTGTATGGCCGTCCTGTCCTATTTTTCAATCACCATTGAAAATTCAGCCCATTGTAAGGCCATATTTTATTTTTACTCGGGTAAACATGATGTATAACTTTTATTTTTAAAAATTTTCTGGTATTCAGAGTAATTTTTGAGTGCTGTAGTAGAAATTTCAAGGTTGGGCGACATATTTTCATTATCACAATGAGCGCTGGAAGTGGGGGGGGGTGCGGGGAATCCAGGGCAAGCTTAACCGAAACTGCGCAACACCGAAATTGTTAAACATTTAATTTGTCGGCACTCAAAAATCACTCTAACTAATTTTTTTTGGAAAAATTTGTTCTGAAGCCCCAATTCTAAACATTTTGACCATTTCTTTTTCTTTGCAAGCGGCCTTTGCTCGCAGGCGGCCATATATTCAGGGACGGTCCAGCTCCCGACGAAACCATTCCTTTGGGGAATTCTTCAACATTCTGAAGGTAGTTTCTTTAGCTTTTATTGCGTTCATGCATTCCCGATTAAACAAACCATCTGTTCGGCCTATGCTTTATAGATTTAGTAGAAAGGGAAATAAACAAGTGCATTCCTGACCGTAGGATCGTGGTGACACCGATAGAAGACTCAGTTGAAAAATAGGGTTAAAAGCAACAATAGGGTTAAAAAAAATAAAAGATTTTTGTTTTAGTATTTTATGAAGCTATTTTTCCTCATTTTTATATTTAAATCCATGATTTTTTTATAGTCCATAGTTGTACATTTTAACGCTAACAGAGTGGTGAATAGGTATTGTGTTATAATAATCAGACTGCGTTTTAGAACGTTACTTATTTTTAATTGTAAATCCATTTTTTTTTATCAATTTGTTTTTTTTTGTTTTTTTTTGCGTTAAAATAAATTAAAATCAGCTTTTTTTGTTTTTTTTCTTCATCTTCTTTGGAATTAAAAAAAATTCATTTAACACATAATTCATTATAATTGAAAAAAAATAGCATATCTTTTCTAAAATTGTTTTTTTTTTCTTCAATATTTTTTTTTTAATTTTTTATTGTGTTTGGTCCGTTTTCAACATTGGGACTGTGTGTTTGAGTGTGTGTGTGTGTTTACCTTTCTATATCAAAAAATCATTGCTATTTTTTTTTATAGTTCCGTACAAATAAATAATAAAATTGTCATTATTACCATTCCTTAATGTATTATTATTATTATTATATATAATGTATATACAATTCCTTACTGACTGCATTTTTTTGTTTTTTTTTATATAAATTGAAAATACGCTAGTTTATGTCTTATTTATTTTTTTTTAATTTTTATACATTGTAATAAAAAATATTACTTTCAGCTACTTTCTTTTTTCTTTTTTTTTTATTTATTAATTATAATAATCAGTTTGCGTTACCTATTTTACACGGTTTTTTTTCGGTACTAATACGCGTTTTTTCAATATATATATAATATATTTTTTTTCTTTTTTTTAATTTCTTATTTTTACTTAATCTGTTTTTTCAAATATGATTGTGCTCACCTTTTTTTTAGTTGGAAATAACAATTTCATTGCATACTTGTTTGATTTTCTTATTTTTCAACATTATTTATTTTTTTTTAATTTTTTTTTATTATTGTTCTACAATTAATAAATTCTATCGATTTTATTTTATTTTTCATCTTTTCTTCTTTTTTTTTGTAATTTTAATAAAAAAGAAAGAGAAAAAATTTTCAGAGTTTTTTTTAATGTTTTTTTGGGAATTACTAAATTTTTTTTTATAAAAGCCTGCGAAAAATAAAACAGTTCATAGCTAGGATATAATATACGTGTACGTTCTGTTTCTGTAATCTTATGACTTTCCCAAAAAAAAAAAAAATAGTCTAATAGTCCCATGACAAAAAAGGTACCCCATCGAACACCTCAAAACAATAAAGTAAGATTGGCTGAAAAACATGTAAAAAACATGTAACGCCTGCCAGCCTAGTAAAAATGTGTTAATTGCTATTTTTATATGAATTTTTGAATTTTGTAAAAAAAACAATGATTTTATTTTCCAAAACACCTGTCTAAAATTTATACAATTTGTAGTAAATAATGAACCATTTTTGAAAAAATTTGTCTGTCTGACAATTTTTGTTAATTAGCTTTTGACAGACTAACATAAGGTCTTTCTTTTTTTTTTATTTATTCTTTTTTTTTATAAAAATGCACTTCATATAACACCTCCTTGATTTTTGTTTTAAATCTAGTTTAAGATCTTTTCGGTCTATTAAAACTTGTCTGGCTGACAATTTTTGTTTATTAATGTCTGACAGACCCAGCGCCGACCCTAGGGTAGACCGAGAGGAGCGGTCGCTCTAGGCGCCAGATGGTAAGGGGCGCCAAAATGAATGCGAAAAACAATTTCGAGCAAAAATTAAAATTTTAATGGCACTTTTTGAGGGCGTTGTTTGTAGCTAGCCAAGTCTATGTACTAGTCAAGTCTATGAATCGAACACGGCACAAGCAGGGAACACTGACTCAAAGACCGATCGTACATGGCCTTAGGCCAAATCTTGCTCGAGATCCACAGAGCAGACTGAATACGGCGGATCTAAACTCGAAAAAAACCGCAATCTTAATGTGTAAACATTCATGCTGAAGTTATGAATGGTACTGCGTGAATGTACTACTAACGATTGCGGACTGCGGATACCAGGCGAACTTCGGTTTGAATTAGCCTTACAATGGTGATACGGAGCTCTGCCATGGGCGACCGTCTTTTCTCGCCGAGCTCATGGTATCAATATAAAATTACCTTAAAAAAACTTTTGAAGATGGAGCAGTTCTTAACGCTCCAAACATTTCTGTGGCTCCCACAGCTCCCAAAAGAACGACCTACAAGGCCAGTTAGATATTTTTGGATCCATGCTTCAAGATATCGAATGTGGTCCCAGTGAAGGAAAGTTTTCGGGATTCTTCTTCAGGGAGGGCAGTCTGAGTCCGTAAACCCAGGGATGGAGTACGTTGAGATCACTTTCATCACTTCATTGGGAGATCTCCTGGGAAAGTAAGGGCACCTAATCGGAGTGGCGACTCGAGAAAAATGACCTCTTTCAGAAGACGGGGTGGCGCAGCCCGAAAACGTTTTATGCGATATGTGGAAGCTGGCTACTCCCGTGTAGAGGCTGGTAGGGTCTGCGTGGCCGCCGAGGAAGAAAGGGATACCAATTTTCTTAATAAAAAGATGTTATCTAGGGCGGCGAAAAGGGCGAAGGCTTTGGCCATACGGTTTGAAAAGCCTTCAGAAAAGTCGGACGCATCCATAATGAAGTCTAGAACGACTCCAAAGCCGATCTTCTGTCTAATAGCGGAAAGTGTCAGAATTGGCGTCCTTGCGATTAACAATCCGGAGACTCTTCTGACCACGAAACAACTAGTTACCGTGCAAGGAAGTCTTCTGGAGACGGTAGCCGAATTGGCTCAAGGCTCAGAACAGCCCAGGTCTGCAGCTCTGAGAAAACATACTTCCTCTATTGCCGCTACAGGCGGAACTGTGACCCTAAAACCACCATCAAATCCTTATGAGACCCCCAGCCCATAAAGGCTTGCAAAAGGGGACATATAATCCCGTAAGAAAATGGGAGGCCAGCAGTACTCGTACAAAGTTTTATCTAGGACAACTGGAAATACAATTTATGTGAAGTGAAAGCGTCGAACAAAGGGCGCCGAAAGACAATCTCGCTCCACCCTCAACAAGGGCTAGGGCAGGCGCTGAAGAAAACCTTCCTATTACAGCGCTTAAAAATTATATCTGACATGGTAAAAAACATTTTTTCAATGACACGCTTATTTTTATGCATAGTGAACATCTTAAACTTCAGTTGTTTTCTTTTTGAACAAGGTGTTCTGAAATGCCAGTGTTTGATCTTGATGTATTGATGCTGCGAATTCAAAATTCAGTCTGACAAATTTATTAACAAAAATTGTCAGCCAGACAAGTTTTAATAGACAGAAGCGATCTTAAACTTTATTTAAAACAAAAATCAAGAAGGTGTTATATGAAGTGCATTTTTATAAAAAAAAAAAGAATTTATAACATAAGGTCTGTCAGAAGCTAATTAACAAAAATTGTCAGGCAGACAAATTTTTTCAAAAATGGTTCATTATTTACTACAAATTGTATAAATTTCAGACAGGTGTTTTGGAAAATAAAATCATTGTATTTTAACAAAATTTCAAAAATTCATAAAAAATAGCAATTAACAAATTTTTACTAGTCTGGCGGGCGGTACATGTTTTTTACATGTTTTTCAGCCAATCTCACTTTATTGTTTTCGATGGGGCACCTTTTTTGTCATGGGAGCTTAGACTATAAAGAGTATATTTTGGGGTAAAGAAGCGGGTTTTTATTCCATATTAGTATATACAAAAAAGATTTTTTTTTTCAATTCTCTTAATTTTTGTCTTGATCAAAATTTTAATAACTAACGTGCTATATCAAACATTACAAGTTCACAGTCTGTTGGCAAAAAAAAGATATTATAGATTTTTTTTGTAGATGTTTAGAAGATGCTTTAACAGAAAAAGGAATAAGGGCAATGTTTATTTAATTTTTTTTAAATTATTTTTCTAGGCAAATATTCTAGAGTTAGCGCTGTTGAATTTGTTGAGAGATCGTCTTACGCAATAGCACTGAAAGACAAATGAAGGGTGTCCCAAAAATTCATGCAAGATGTTTTAGCCATTTGCGCGCTAAAGTGTTGTCAATGGCCGCGTTTACGCCCGTGTTACTTTAACTCTGTTAAACTAGCACTGTTAACTTAGCACCGTTTCTAGCAGGCCATTTGATAATTCACATTTTACAACTAATAACAAGCAAAAATATTAGCATTTCTCATTTTACAAATAACAAAAACTAAAAAATTAATAATAAAAATAATGTCTTCTACATTATTTGCTTAGAACAAAAATTTATAAGCAAGCATCAATCCATTTTGACAGTAATGAGCTGTGGTACATTTTAGCTAAGTCAAAAAGCATAAATAAGTCAGCTAACAGCGTTAAAAAAATTGCTGTTTATGCCGTTGTTAAATTGCCTAACTCAGTTAAATTAACTTGAGCATAAACGCGGCCAATGAATAAAAAGATAGCGTGACAGCTGACAGTTCAGGCTGATTCAAAATGGCGAACAACACGAAAGAGCAACGTGTCATCATTGTTGCAATATTTTAAAAATAATGAAGGGTGGGACGCTATATTCCCGTATACCGGCGACGGGCTGGCTGGCATTACCGCATTGCCACGAGACCTACAACAGAGCCTCGGATAGGATTGACTACACAACGAAGCCCGGGATATCGTATCAATGACCATGATTTACGAATTTTTTCTTGGGATGTAAGGACACTGTATCAACCTATCAGATTAACGAATTAGATAAATATAAAAGTGATCTGACAGCAGTGCAAGAGGTGAGATGGATTGGAAAGGGGATTCTAGGGGAAAAAAGCACAATATATTCTATAGCTATAACGAGAAAAATAATACTTTGGGCCGGCATTCATTATAAGAAAACAAATTAAACATCTAGTAATGGGGTTTAACACTATAGACGAAAGAACATGTAGATTGGAGATAGAAGAATTGAAAGATGCATTCTGTGAAACCTTAAATAGAACGCTAAAAAACTGTCTCTAGACATGTTGTAAAAATTGTCATAGGAGATGCAAATGCAAAAATCAGCCATGACAACAATAGGAGCATCCAGTCTAGATAACGAAACAAATGAAAATGGTATGAAACTGATCATTTTTGCAATGAAGAATAATATGGTGATCGTAGACACACGATTCCAGCGAAAAGATATACATTAGCGAACCTGGAGATCTCCGGATGGGAGAACGCAAATCTCAATCGAGCATGTACGTACTTATAGATGCGTGTCACTGTTCAGAAGTAATAGATGTCAGATCATGGCGACCATTATATGATTGGGACGAGAACCAGAAGCAGAATATCGACAGTAAACGAAGGAAGAAAAAAAAAGAAAAACAAGAAGAATTTGTAGAAGAAATCAATAGAAGAGTGACAGATGCAAAAAAAACAGAACACAGAACAGCAATTGAGACATACAAAGAATGAAGAAGGCAGGAGAAAAGAGTGCACAAAGCGAAGAAACGAAATGTCAAAAATAGAAGAAGCGTACAACCGAAACGAGGTCAGGATACTATATAAAAATAAATGAGCATCGAGTCGGTTTCAAGCCCTGGTTTCAATAAGGATGGGGAGATCCTAAGTACCAAAGGACTAACTGTAACTAGAAATAACGTAGAAGCAGCTCTGGGAAACTATCAAAGCGGTTTCCATCCCGGAAGATCTAACACGGGCCATATTTTCACTCTTAGGAAGGTCCTAGACAAGGCAAATGAATTTAACATAAACATACCTTCTCTATTCATAGACTTCAGAAACTCCGATGATAAAATAAAACGTGAAGAATTATACAAAGCTATGAAGTACTTAAGATTTCCCAAACAGCTCGTAGATTTGATTAAAATGACAATAAAGCAGAATAAGAATAAAGAGACCTGTCAGAACCATTCAACGCTACAGTAGGATTAAAATGAGGAGATGCCCTATCGTACTTACTATTTCACGTAGCTGTGGGAAAAGTTATGAAACGCAGGAGTTAATACCGCGGGCAGTATTTTCCACATATTGGTACAACTATTGGCATACACTGAAAGAAGCCTTCATATCGCTAGAAAGAGTAGCAAAGAAATTCGGACAAGCAATTACTGATGAGAAAACGAATTATATGTGCATCTTCAAAAGACGTAATGATCGCGAGAATATGACAATTGATACATACATACAACATCGGAGGAGTAGAAGAATTTATATATGTACTTAGGGAAGCTTATTTCAAAAGATAAACTCTGAACGGCCTCCAACAAGTCGTTCAATACAAAACATCGAATGAGGTTGTGAGAGTCCAGGAACATCAATTCGGCACCGATGTTAGGATTTGAACATTTCAAGAAGCTCTCTACAACGTCTTCTCAAGAAGATTCGAATCTTCATGCTTACAGATCTCAATTGTATCAAGAACTGAATCCTACTATCCTATAAACCTGTTACTTCTTGCGTGAATTTTGGGACACCTTTTATATGGATAACAATGGAAATATTAGAGGTGCTTCAAAAATTATTAATCTTTTTTATATGAACTATGCAAACGGAAATTAATAGTACCAATGTATAGTGTTCGAATTTTTAGGCCAGACTTAATTACTTATATAATTTAAATATATCTTTAAAACTAAAATTCATTAAAAATTGGCTTGGTTAGTTAGTTAGAGTTTACACTACAGAAAAATTGGATATTAACGAAACATTAATTTGATTTATGAAAAGAGGTAATTCGGTTGTTTCGACTATTTAATTTTCTCTCTGACAAGTTTGAAGTTCTAAGCTCAGGAATTCCCTTTGGTACTAGCTTGCCACGACTCGTGTAAATGGCCAGGTTAACCTCAACTATTTACGCATTACGCAAATGAATTGACTTGCCAGTTGACCGAATCTAATCAACTGAGAGTCAGTGGATTTGACAAACAGTGTCAGCACTGGCAGTCAGCAGAACTGACTCGTGTTAGTGGCCGGGTAAGTGAACTTGTTGCGCCATAGTGAAAATTAAATTAATAATATTTATCACTATTTATATTTAACGCACGCTAACAATATTCTCCTCATTCTTTTTATGTTTTCAACCAATACTTTAAAATTTCACTTCGAAGGGCTATCTAACTTGCGCACATTTGCCTCGCATGTTTGCATTTATGAACTCGGTGCAAACGCATGCTTGCTTTAATGAAACTAATGCAAAAGCAAATGTGCGCAAACTGCATTACTAAAAGCACCCAAGCTCTATATTACTGCTGATTTAAAAAAAAATCCAGCTTTAACAACTATCACGTGATATTTTTAATGTATTTTCTAACCACACCCTTAACCACATTTAAATCCAATTTATTCTCAAAATATAGCACAAGAGTTTGGACCCTGTTGGATTGTCAAAAGCCACCTGCAAAAGAAGGAAGTACATAAGTATGTCACATGTGCAATTTTACCTAACGTAAAGTATATCTTTGAGAACTGTTTATTAATCACAATTACAAAATGGTATAAATGTTCAAGTTGAATTTTCTTCATACAAACAGTTTTTCGTTCTTACGCCATCGACTTGAACCGTTAGCCGGCCCACCTCGTTTTTGTAACATAGCTGGCCTATGGGGTGTCCACGCACCCCACGGAAAAAAACTATTTCCACGGAAAATATGCAATATTGACCTTTTTTAAAAATTCAGTGGAGTTCTTTGACAACCCTTTTTTATGTTCCAATAGTTGAGAGACTTTTTTCTTACTACGACAGAAAAAAAATTGCGATAAAACATGAAAAATCGACATTTTGCTTCAAAAAATCAAAACTCCTATGTTTTTTGAATGTATGGACACCCGCAACGGCGTAAAAGCTCTGTACATAACACCATCTAACACAAGTGAAACTTACAACCTTCAAGACACACTATATGGTCCCACAAATATTGTTATTAGATTGATATCATGGAAAAAGGGTTTCTTTTAGGCCTGGGGTGTCCCTGCACCCCCAGGTCCAGCTAAGGGTTAAGCAAACCCAGGGTAAACTCTGCATGAAAATACCGTACATAGTAATCGATTCCAGTCGAGCTGCTTGCGTTTACATTTGTACTTGAAGTACGCTTCCAAGTAAGTTTTAAGCTGTCATGGAAACGCACTAATAGATTGTGTAAGGTTGTTCCCTAGTCTATTTGGTGCATGAAAATGGTGGTTGTTACTCACAGTCTTTTTCGGCTGGTTAGTACGATCCACTTGTTTCAGGAGGCGTAACACTCCGGTTGTGAACTCCTTCGTGCTAAGCTTACATTGGACATATACTGTGTTTCAATGAGCTAGGGCAGAGTTTTCGTTAAAGCTTTTTCTCTCAAGTTCACTCGATGCCGTTTCCATGGTAGTTCTGGGTCGAACTGACAGACAAATAATTTTACAGCCATTTGCAAATCCCGGCTTAACCGGACTGGCTTCGTTTAGTTTACTTGGATTTAACGAAACTTTACTCAAGCCCCGTTTTCATGGGAGCTTAATCTGAGTAAACTCAGGGTAAACTCTGCATGGAAATTGAGTAATGACACCATTACGTGAACGACACGATGGACTGATAGTGTTAAAGATTGACACCTGAGCATAGAGTTTTACATAAAAATTAATGGTCTTGGATGTGAAGTATCACGTCCGTATTTTAACGTGACAACGTCTATTAATTTGAACGTGACAACGTCTGTTATTATGTTTTGTATTATTTTCTCAATTAATAAATTATATATTTCGAAGCAAATTTTTTTTTGTGTGCGGGACATTTTCACACGCGCGTCCTATCTTAAACCGATTTAATAGACGTTGTCACGTCAATAAGGTGAATGAATGTATTTTTCCCGTGTAGAGGATAAATTAACGAAAATTTTGAGCCATTAACCACCCCCCTAACATGTATGGGGCGGAGATATGATTTTTTTTTGTGTGCGGGACATTGTCCGGGACATTTTCACACGCGCGTCTTATCTTAAACCGATTTAATAGACGTTGTCACGTCAAAAAAAGGTAAAAAAAGGAACTTTTAAACTCTTAATTGAAAGTGGTTATAAAATGGATTGAAACGATATATTACAGATATAAGCTGGTTCCATCTTAACTTTCCAAGTTTAGTCCTAACACTAACAAAAATTGTAAAAAAATCACCCAAAAATATCCTAGCTCCTCATTCCATGTATGTATATAATGTATATAGCGCTATGTGATCCATTTACGATTTTTATTTAATAAATATCTAGCATTGACATTCCCAAATATGGAAATTATACTTTCTTTATTTTTAATATTATCGTTTTAATTAGTCACAGCGATTTATTTTGCCGTTATGAAAAATGTAAAGAGGGGGGAAGGAAAATACCCCTCATACTAGGAGGGTGGAATTTGTTCTACTTATTTTTTTAATGAATAATTTGCCAACGATTTTTTTTTGTTTTTTTTTTTCTTACATTAAATTGCACTTACTACATTTACGTATTTACAAAAAATTAAAAAAATAAAAATAAAAAATAAAAATATAAAATAATCTCTTTTTTTTAGAAAAACACAAATGTTATATGTATGTATATCCGTTATCAGATTTCTAAGCCTACTAATACTTATTTAAAATATTTTTTTTCTTCACTATTGAGTCGTTGCAATAGACATTATGATATGGTTCTTATTTTTTAATTAATCCTTTTAGCTCATTTGGTTTTTTTTTATTATAACAATTTCAACAATGTTTTATGAGACTGATTGAGTTGAGATACAAAAAAAAATGAATATACATTATTATTTTTTTCTTCATCATTTTTTATATAAACAGTATAGAGTTTGGAAAATCATACATCAGAATTTTTATTGACAACAACACTGATACGATATAATATAATATGGCACCTCTAGTAAAAAAACTGTACGTATCGGTAATTGAAAAACAGTAGTAGCTATTTTAGGTTATTTTGGATAAATAATAATATTAAAATAAACTAGCAGTTTCCAACCTGGGAGGCGCGACCATCGAGGGTCGTCTTTTTCATTATTATATCTCATCGCCAACTAGACCTTCGGTATTTCAACATTGAATAACTCTGACATTATTAAATCGATCTCGACAAATGTATACATGATTCTGAAACGTCATTCAATACCATTTTAGCTATGAATCTATTCACATCGAAAAAACGCGCTGAAGTTGTAGCGTTTTATATTGAAAACGGTCGTTCAATTGTGAAAATTGTACTTGTTTATCGTAATAGGGATGTGCCGAATGTTCAGCCGAAAATTCGTATTCGGTATATTCGGCGTGTTTTATAATGTTCGTATTCGGCCGAATATTCGGTTAGTTTGTCTGTTGTAAGTGTATGATTGTGTGTGCTATGTCGAATGCGGCAATATAGGAAAAGTTGCAAGTAGACCGACATTTACGTTGCATGCATTCCATTCATTCCATACGCACTTCTATATTTGTTTGTCACCGAATGCAACGCATGTACGCTTGAAAATGTCACCAGTTTCAGTTGCATGGTTGATTTGTACGTGTCAAAGCTTATTCAACAAAATCTTCGTGATTGATGAAAAATCAGTTGCGCTTGTGTGTGGACAAAGGTTTCGTTTTGGGTTGCAAACTGGTTGTGAGCGTGATAATGGTGAAACCAGTTTGAAACTGGGATTGCAAATCCATCGATCCTGTGCGTAGAGCCTCAATGTTTATGAAATTCTTACTTTAGTCCCTTATTTTTTGGCGATAATTCTATCACGCGAGAAATTGCAATAAAAGAAAGAGCGGCGCATTGAACGAGCAAGCCTAGTTAGCGCGAAGTGCCCAAGGCACCTCGCAGATCGCTTCGCCGACCAATATGAACTACGCAAAAATGAACCGAATAATTCGGCTGAATGTTCGAAAAAATATTCGGCCGAAAATTCATATTCGGTCGAACCCATATTCGGGAGGGGGGGGGGGGGGGGGAATTCGGCACCTTCGGTGGTTTGGTGAAGAATTTCTTTGAGTACGGGTCGTAGCCAGCGTCCCTTTCGGTCGCAATCAAGGCGCTCCAATGAAGCTGTTGAAGCGGTAAGAGAGAGAGTGTTGCCGATAATCCAAATGTGTCGTATCGTCGCCGATCTCAGAAGTTAAACTTGAGTGAAACGAATCGGATCTCCTAAGGAAGATTATCAAGCAAGATCTTCATTTCTTCCCATACAAAATGAAACTTACTCAAAGATTGTTGCCAACGTCCGCGTCACTTGCAATATGGAAATGCCGTTCAAGAATGATCGATGCCAAGCCAAAAAAATTTGATGACGCGTGAAGCTCATTTTACATAAAACTGTCGTATATATGGGGAACAGAGAATCCAAACGTCATCCACGAAACACTACTGCGCGACGAGAAAGTCACCCTTTCGGCAGGAGTGTGCTCGTAAACCATCATCGAACCATTTTTCTTCGAATTTCGAGAAAATCCTCGACGGGGCATGCTATTTGTTGGATGTTGGGGCACTTTGTGTGATGAAGAAAGAATTCGTTGCGGCAAACGAATTGTCGTCGTTTTCATCGATTTCAAATCCGCTTTGGATTGCATCGTTTGGAGCAGCATGTGGAGAGTCTTGGAAATCGAACACGTGCCATTGAGAATCATCCAACTTCTACAAGCGTCGTACGATGGCTCAACTAGCAGCGTTTATATTCGAAGCGACTTATCCGAGGAGTTCCCGAGGAGGGTGTCCGACAAGGAGACGTCGCTTCGCCACTTCTCTTCAACATAGGGATCGACGCGATTATGTGTGAAGCATTCGATGGACTCGGAGTTCGATACAACGACAACAACTTCGTAACCGACTTAATGTTTGCCGACGATAACGCCGTCTTCGCCGACACGGATGCTGAAGCAAGGAATATCTTATACATTTTCCATATCATACGGATTATAAATCAATGCGGAAAAGACCAAAGTGTTCACAACGGACTGATCGAGGGCCAGTGTTCACTTCGAAAGAACTCAAATCGAACAGATGCCGAGTTTCAAATATTTGGGATCATTGGTTGAGGAAACGAAAGTGGCATCGACGGCGACGTTCACAGACGCATCGGTCAGGCAACAGCAACATTCGGCTCGTTCAAGTGGGAAACGAACAAATATTTCCATCAAAACGAAAGTACGCCTTCACCGAACGCTGATCCTTCCGATTCTTCTTTATGGATCTGAAACTGTAGACACTGCTCAAACCGTACGTTAAGAAGCTCGAGGTCTTTTAAATGCGATGCTTGAGGCTGATCCTCGGTGTCTCAATCCGCGATCGCCTTCGAAACGAGACAGTTCGACAAAGATGCGATCAGCAGACACTGATCGAAGAAGAAATGCAAAAATGTCGACTACTGTGGTTTGGACATGTTTGCCGAATGGATGATGACCGCTTGCCACGTAAACTTCTCTGGCGAGACCGTTCCGCAGACTGGAGAATCCAGCGATCGGTAACTAAGAAAACCGGGCTAAAGAATATCGAGGCTGACGTAAAGAATCAACGATTATCAGTTACCGAGGCTCGAGACGTCGCAAAAAACCGACAAGAATGGAAACGAATCGTGAATAGAGTTCGAGACCCAGCGGCACCGACAGCAGCTTATTCGTTGTGGGGACGTCCGCTCGTGCCGCCAGCTAACGGATCAAAGAAGAAGAAATAAGGTGTGTCCGAAAGGGCGTGAAAAAGGTCTGAAGAACTTATTTTCAACAAGATAGCAC
Source organism: Thereva unica (assembly GCA_949987705.1). Taxonomy (NCBI): domain Eukaryota; kingdom Metazoa; phylum Arthropoda; class Insecta; order Diptera; family Therevidae; genus Thereva; species Thereva unica. Next base: position 21,219,729 of record OX465285.1, on the reverse strand, counting down.
ACCTTGCCACCAGTGCCGGCGAATCATGTTGGTCATGATGCGTAGTCTGACAAACTGAGTACCCTTCGAAATTGTTATTAGGCAAAACCATTTCTGAGAAGGTAGATCACTTCATTGTGAGTCGGAAGATGGGCCCACGGTCGACGATGGGCCCATGGGCGAACTACATGTAGTTCCGTAGAGATCTATCCTAGGTCCCCTCCTGTGGATCACAATGTAGTATTTAGGCTATGCCTTCCAAAAGAAGCAGTTTCACACATCGAGGAAGTGCTCCTAGGAAGATGCCTCTTTGATGATGTAAACACGCTAGGGGCGAACGAGCCTACACAATTCTATGAACACCCTCCAGCGTTGGGCGCTTGATGGTACGATGCTACGAAGGTATCGGGTAGCCAATACTCAAACTGTCAAGCGCCCCAAGCGTATTTGGACACGTTCGGGCTTTTGCAGAAGCTGGCTGACTCAATTGTTGGAAGCCAACATTTGAATGAAACTTTCATCGCATCGTGTAGAGCCGGCTGAAGAAGCGAAAGCAATGGAATGGTACGGCTTGAGTGATATAGGGTACGCCAAAATAATTGGGAATTTTATAGGCATAAGGGGAAATGACAATTTCATACGAATTAACATTTCGTGTATGGATAAAATACAAGCGCTCGAGCAATGCTTTCCCTACGTCGGGTCCCTAGAGCGAGCGAGTGTATTTAGGTCTATCTTGCTTTAGGCAGCGCCAGTGTTTAACAGGTCGGCTAACAGCACAAAATGGATGACTACACACACACAGACTAAGCGCACTCCGTGAGTGTTGCGCGTACAGGACCAACGGTACGGCTTGAGTGGTATAGGGTACGCCAAAACAATTGGGAATTTTATATGCATGAGGGGAAATGACAATGCCATACACATTAACATTTCGGGATTATTCAATGTTGAAATACCGAAGGTTTAAATGGCGCACCCCCTCTAGCATGCAAATATACATAATTTTATTGGGGAGGGGGGCCAAGGTTTTTTCTTCTAACAGGGGGGCCGCAGAATCTTAAAGTTTGGAAACCACTGAACTAAACAAATATATATGAAATAGAGAAATATTACAATAAAATCATGAAGGAAACATAGAAATGAATGTGGGTCTTTATATAATAATAGGGTATACAGGTAATATTCACATGCATATATAATTAATATTTACAAATTCTGATTGGGAAAGATTTTTGGGTTTTATAATTTTTTTTATATATTTTGTTTTTTTTCGTTTTTTTTTTTATTTTTATTAAATTTTAATTTTTGGTTGTTTTTCACATAAAATTAGCAACAACACGAACAGCGGTTGTGAAAAGGCACAAGGGAAATTGGGATAGTTTAGAATTATTCTTATGAGAGTGTGATTTTCTCATCTTTCTTTTTTTTTGCAGTTATATAATATTTTTTTTTTATTTAAATATAAATTAAATAAATTATATTTATGCATGATGTGTGTTCAGGTTACATGTGTTTTTTTATTTTTTTGTTTTTTATTTATTCTTTCAACTAACTGCTTTTTTGTTGTACCTAATTGACATAAAGAATTTACTAAAGAAATTCGACTATGGCAGTGTGTGTGTGTTTTTGAGAGAGATGTGTGTGTTGTAAAATGAAATTTGGAAAAAACAACTTTTATTGTGCTCTGTGATTTTTTTGATTAATCCTGTTTTTTTTTAATGCTGGTTTACAATGAAAAGTTTAATTCATTTTACAATTTATTTATTCAAATTGACTATCGTATATTCGTTCTGTTTGTGAAAAATAATTGTCGGTCTGTGCTTTCTCGATCAATAATGTTACTTGCAACACTTTCGTTTATTCATTTTTTTCCCATAATAAACACGGTGGGGTTAATTAAGAAGTAAATAGCCAGTCAAAAAAATAAATTGACTAAATTCTATCACAGTTAAGTAAAATTTCGCTGAAATTTTAGTCCCGGGAGACGATGTAACAATTGGTCAGACATATGATCAATTTTGGTATTGATCCAAAACACGATTCGAACGTACGATTGAACACGATAATGTTTTAAGCTGGCTAAAATGTAGGGGGGAAATTTCATCATTATTTATTTTTTAGTGTAGTCAAAGATTATTATCGATAAAAGTATTCGGAAAAAATAGTCACCTGGGCCAACTGCGGGGACTTCGCCGTCAGCTGATCGGTAAAACGCGATTTTTGTTTTAAAGTCACTTTAAGTGCGTTTTGAAAATATTATGAGAGTGAATTTTTAGGAATGTGTAACACAGGAATGTGTAACCCAAGAATCCTAGGAATGCGCAACGCGGATTATATGGGCAAAAGGGTAGAGGCTATGGAGGTCAAGCATTTCAACTCCCATTCTTTAGCTATGCGCAGATTGGGTTTATCATGAGCATATAAAAATTCGTAGCCGATGACTGTTCACGATGTCGATGGGTCAGGAGTTTTTATACCAAGTCGAAATAAATTTCATTTAGATTTTTTGTGGGCATAGGAATATTCGTAACCGATTAAAGGTCCATTTATATCTAAAGACATCGAGTGTGCAGTGTCTTCTATGCAGTGTGTATGAATGTATTTACATCTACCGTGACACGAGCGCGCAAAGGCGGACAGCATCGACCGCGCCCGGCTAGTATTCGCGGAAAGAATATTTTGTCTGCGCGGTCTATGTCTGTACGTGTCTGTGGTTGTCTGTCGAGCAGTATGAATAGACCATCGGAACCATGCAGACATTTTTGCTTTGCGGTTATGTATACAACTACCACTGAGAAGTGTTTAAGGATTTTCAACAAAAATATAACTAGTGTCCGTCATCTGACACGGCTCGTTAGATATGAATAAACGGCGTAAGTCTGACTTCTGATGGACAAGGATATAATATAATTAATTTATATATTTTTTGGGCATAGTATCAACTGGAATATCTTAACAGCTTCAACTTCGATTTCATTCAAAACATTAAACCCTACTAGATGGGCAGGTCGTTATGATTCTTTAAAATTTCGATCAATCCTGAGTTTTGTAAAACTCGTCAAAGGAAGGTGAAACGCCATTTTGACGAACTTGTCGAAGATGAGCGTCTCCGATATCTGGAAAGTTTGTTCAAAGTGTACTTTATCTCGAGTATTGAACATCATTATTAATCAACTGCGATCGCGTTTTCTTTCAATGAATGATTTTGTTTCCAATTTCAGTGTTTTGCAACCTGACACTTTGTAAAATTTAAATGACACTGAACTATTAAATGGAGCTTTTTATTGATATGTACATATAAAAAAGACATATCTGAATCATTCATTCTCAGTTTTCGGCCCACCTTCAGAGACGAAATAGAAAAGACTTCGTGTATTAGAGAACTTTCTGATTTATTAATAATAAAGAATTATTTTATGTCATGCAGCTTCCCTGAAGTATGTACTGCATTAATGTTGTTTGTTACAGATTCTGTGACTACAGCTGGTGCTGAAAGATCATCAGACGGCTAATTATGATCATCTTAAGTTTATTTTTCTTTTTCTTACCAATATTTTCTTTTCTCAGCCAACAAAGCTATCCAAGATATACTGCAAAGTGTCTTGACAATGTTTAACGTTGATTTAACGCATTCGGGGCAGGCGCAAAAGTGAAAAACCTTTTTCAAGAATTCCGATTGATTTAACTTTGGAACAAACAATTAATACTGATGCTGGCAGCAGTACATAAGGCAGGCATAAGCTACACTTATAATTCAATTTCCGCCAATAAAGGTGGTGTAAAAGCCATAGAGTATTCGTTCCACCGAATTTTTTGCTTCTGATTCTCAAAGACGAAGGTCTGTTTCCTCAGTTTTTGAGTAATAATCTCGAGTAACATTTCTTGAGTTAAATTTTATGAAAATCTCGAAGCTAAAATCTATGGTAAGTTCTTCCTGCATGAGAAAGTACAGGGACAGAAATTGGGTAATTGGGTTTGTGTAATATCTTGCGTCCGTGCGAATACTTTTCAATTTTTTTTCAAAGTAAATCTTAAGTTCTGAAATTGCGCCCGGTGCAAATGCACCATTCGCACATATGAAAGCACCGCCACTGTGTGCCATTATAAACCGTCCTTCCTTCACTTCTCTCTCTCTTCACTTTCTTCCGACTAGTGCTGCTTTTCGCCATTGCACTTAATACGAAAAAAAAATAGATTGTCGACAGTACAATGGGACTTTCCCTGAGCCTCTAGTCTTTCACATAAAAAAAAGAAAAGAAAAAATCATTAATGCGTTTAGTATTTTATATAAATTAAACTTTGCAAGAGTGTAGCAACGTTTCTTCGAAATTGCATGTTTGATGTAAATGAAGAAATGTTTCAACTACCTCTAAAGAATATTGATGGTTCACAAATGCCACCATCACTTGCCCAATTGACACAGCATCTTTTGCGTACAATATATGTACATCCAAATTGTATAACAGACCAATGTTATGTTTATGTAAACCAAGTGATTATGGATGTGAAAATAGTTTGCTGGTGAGCAACTACATACCTCCGTTAATAGTTCTTTTAAATCCTGCTAGTTAACTTTCAATGTAATATTTATTTACATTAGCAATAAAGTGAAGATTCACTTTTAAGTAAGTAAACTAGAAAAATATGCTATAAATTAGAAAAAAAAAAAGTTGATCGTAAGTAAAACAGTTTTTTTAAACAAATTTTATAAAATTGAGAAAAAAACAGGATCAGCTGATCGGTTGTGAGTAGAAGCCCCGTCAGCTGAAGCTTTAAATAAGCTCCGCAGAGCAGCGCTCCCAACTTTTCCCCTGGGATGACACGGTATTGAAACCAGGACGTTCACACAAAGGGTAGAGAGCATGCTTTATTCCTTTGCAAGGAAGATTTTGAGAAGCTTAATAGAGCTAATTTGTTAAGAAGAGACATGAAGAATCTGGGACCGGTTCGTGTATGTCGAAAACGAAAATTTTTTTTCGTCTCGGGTCTCTTTTCTTCTGAAGCCGACGAAAGGCACTCGAAAGCTCTTGGGTTATCGAGTTTTTGCATTAGGACACGAACAATTTTCTTTCGACCTATGCGAACGCTAAAATTTTCGTCGACAAAATTTTTCGACTTCAATTTCTTTTCGTTCGATTATCGTCGTTCTCCATACACGAACCGGCCCCAGATACAACAGCGAGTTATATCAAATCTAAGACGACATAGACTTAGTGACTTTCATTAAAGTCAATAGACTTTGCTGAGCTGGACACGTTGAGTTTCATGCCACAAGACAGAGCAGCAAAGAAGGTCTTCATCGAAGAAGAAAAACCCGTAGGCAATGATGGAAGATGATGCGGTTGTAGCAGATGCGGCGACATTACACTACATATCGTACTGAAGAACTCTGTCCAGAAATCGAGAAGGCCGGAAGAAAAGATTATAGGAGGCTCAGGCTTGAGTTGGGCTGGAGTGCCATTGGAAGAAGGACATAATACCCAAAGGCAAATTGTTCCTACAGAAGCAGCTTTTGCCCTAACTAAAATCCCAAAAGTGGTTTTGGCAACAACTTTATCTTTTCCTTATACTGAAATCCCCAAAGGCTAATTTTCCCCAGAGAATCATCGTTTGCCCTAACTAAATAAAAAGTCGGTTTGGCAATAAAACCACCTATTTTTCAAACTGAAACATAACCAGTTTGTGCTTTAACTAATCCCTCCATAAACAAATTTTTCCTACAGAACCAGGATTCAGCGTACTTTCCCTTAGTTTGTCTACTAATGCCAATTCCCCTCAATTCCTCATATTTTTCGTGTCATATCAAAACACTGAAAGTTACTCTACCGCGACTAAAAAAGTTTCACTTCAAAATTTTTTTGTTTACGTTTGACCGATCAACTGACGGCGAAATCCCCGCAGTTGGCCCAGCTAACTATTTTTTCCAAATACTTTGATCGATATTCTTTGACTACAATAAAAAATAAATAATGATGAAATGTTTTTTTTTTTAAATTTGTTTTTAACCATCCGCCATCATTTTAGTCAGCTGACCTAATCCTCCACTTCATTCTTAAAACATTATTTTTAATCGTTTTGCATCACTACAAAAATTAATCAAATCTTTGACTATTTCGTTACGTCGTACTCCCGGACTATTTGGCTTGGTATTTCACTATTTTTTTCGGCTGCTGCTTATATTATTATACAATTGTCATGCTGTTAAAATAGAGAGAATTTATTCAAGATCGATTACGAATTACGATTTTTTACATTAGCATCATTACTTTAAAACTTTTCAATAGTACGTATACTGTTTTTTATATTCCAGTATATGTAAGTATGTATGTTATAATATATTTATTTAAAAACACTTATAAGACTTCGAGAAATATTTAACTAGAGATTCAATGTCGTTATTATTTGATGCTATATGTTACTATCGCGCTGAAGTCAGTTCTTGTTAAGTTTTCTTGATCAGTTATAATGAAGCTAGTGAGATTGATGCGACGACGCAAGATTATGTGTGTTTGTTTTTTAATCAGATTTTGAATGAAGATTAGATTCACATATCACAAGCTTATTTATTAAAATTTATGATAATCCTGATTAGGACACATTCATTTATTACATTATTATGGGTCTCACATTAGGAGTTAATAATTGTCGATCGATACGAGTATATACTATATTCTGGAAAATGCCGTTTTCGATTAAACATAGCTCAAAAGAGCAAGTTTCCTCCAATCCGATCACGAAAATTAATATTTGAATATTTAAAACAGAACGATACGAGATAGTCAACTCGAATAGTATAAAATCTGTCTTTTATTTTTGAGAGAAGACTGTGACTTAGAGATTAGATGCTTTTTATTAATACACACAGATATAATAAAGATATAATTATTATACTATTAATTACAAGTTTGATTTTGAAGATTAAGGTAATAAACACGACATTTTACGCAATTTCCAAAGTATGAAAGAGGCTGACATAATCGCTTTCTTTATGTTTCGGTCGACGTACTTGTAAAATAGTTTTTTTAGTTTTTATGTTTTCCGAAAAAGTTCATGGAATCATAGATGATACACATTTCGTCTGTAATAATTGTTTTTAAAGAGTTTTTCATTCATTTTTTGTTTTTTTTTATTTAAAAAGTTGCAGTATAATAATTTATAAGTTTTTTTCAAAGTTATTGTCAAAATCATTCGTGCAGTTCTCGAAAAAGGGGTTTTTTTTTAATATTTTTTTCTCAATGATTTATTTTTTTCTAACTTACTGTAAAAAGGTCGCTAAAGCAAAATTAGAGAGAGAGGGGGAGAAAATGGAAATAATCCTTTCTCCCACTATAGACCAGTCATTAGAGATTTTTTCGTGTTTAAAAATGGTACAACAAACTACTTACACTACTACTTCAAGGGTATGCCATAGATTACTAAAACCCAAAAATCAGGCAAATTTTAGTCATGTGGAATTGTTTAAACAATTGGGTTTCGCTGTTTGTGTATATAATAAAAAGTACTGGATCTGTCTATAATCAACATACACGCCCCAACAGAAGGAAGTAGGACGAAGAAAAGGATGAGTTCTAAGCCACCAGCTTTTAATCAGATTCCGTCAAACGACTTTAAGACGATCGTGGGATCATCCGCTAATGCGGTGAGGAAAGGACGAGGAATTCGCTGATACCATAGGCAAACATAGCCTACACAACCTCCCTAACAATAATGGTACCCGCCTAATTGATTTTGCCACATCTCGCGGAATGGTCATTAGTCCACCTCTCCCCTCATTAGTTTCAACCATTGAAAAATCGCTCGAGGTTAAGGAGTATACACTAGTGGCATTCCTTGACATAGAGGGAGCGTTTAACAACGTACTCCCGGACGACATTACCTTCGCCTTGGCAGAATAGAAGATTGAGGCATAGTTGGTGTCTCATATCCACCAAATGCTTACTGGCAGGATGATGAGTTCGGTCCTGGGCGACAGGTCGGCCCGAAGGGTCGGAAATAGAGACACTCCGCAAGGAGGAGTACTTTCCCGGAGGAGGCAGAAGGGCATCACCCTTGGCATATGCGGATGATGTTGCTATCATCACATAAGGTAAATTCCCTCAAGGCCTCTGTGATCTTATGGAGGCGGCGTTACACACCTTTTCTAGGTGGACTGCCACCCGCGGACCCAGCGTTAACCCAGTAAAAACAGGGGCCAGTTCGTGTATGTCGAAAACGAAAATTTTTTTTCGTCTCGGGTTCGCGTAAGTCGAAAAATTTGAAAATTTTCGCCTGAAGCCGACGAAAGGTCTTGGGTTATCGAGTTTTTGCATTAGGACACGAACAATTTTTTTTCGACTTACGCGAACGCTAAAATTTTCGTCGCTAAAATTTTTCGACTTCACTTTTTTTTCGTTCGACTATCGTCGTTCGCCATACACGAACCCGCCCCTGAACTGGTCCTCTTCACAAGGAAGTATAAGATCCCTCCTTAAACACCCCCGGCTTAACAATGTTAGGCTCAAACTTAGCCAAATACGTGGGAGTAGTCCTGGACAAGAAACTCCTCTAGAATGAAAATACAGAAGAGCGCATTAAGAAAGCGAACATAGCACTTTTCGCTTGCAAAAAAACCATTGGGAAGAAATGGGGCTTCTCCCCTAACATAGTACGATGGATCTACACAGCGATCGTCCACGCAATTCTCCTTTACGGGGTCTTAGTATGGTGGCCAACCCTGTGAAAATCCACCATGCTAAACAAACTAAAGAAAGTGCAAAGATGTGCGCAGTTATGCATGCACTTCCCTCCACACCCACAGATGCCCTAAATGTTATGTTACACCTTCCTCTTTTAAATATTGCGGCAAGGGAAAGCCCACCCATCGCAGCCCTTAGCATAAAAGAATCTGGTTTTTGGATCGGAATAAGGAGAGTGCACACGAAGGTGCTGAGCTCTGTTACCATCCCCAAAAAAAACGTACTTCTGCATACTCGAGATTAACTTCACGAGGAACTACGGAGTCCACATTACTTCACGTCATGAATGGAGAAACATATCGATACTATCGATAGTAAGGCATTCTTTTACAAATCGAACACTTTCATTAATCAACATTTTTGATTTGCTTCAAATCATCGAATAGCCCCGGGCCCCAAGGCAAAGTGGGCCCCGAAAATAGCCAAACCCAAAAAGTTAAACCCCCATATCCTTGCTTTCTAAACGTCAAGAAGCTAGGGTCTGAAACCCAAGTATGCAGCGCTATAAAATAAAATAAACGAGCTTATTCTTAGCAAAGAGTTGAAAAGGTACGAGTATTGAATATTTTTTTAGGAATAGGTGAATTTCAAGTTCCTTAAAAGGCGCCAAAGGAGGTGCAAGAACTTTAAGAGTTCTGTCGCCAAATGAACCGACAACGGTTGTGATCCAAATGTTCACCACTGTATTTCGGGGATTACAGATCGTTGGCTCACTATAGCAAAGTTCTATGTTACAATTTTTGTACTTATTGAGTTAAGAATTCTACAATGTTCTATTGTACGTGTGATAATCTATCTTTTTTCAAAAACTACCAGTATATAGCAGCACTTCATGTCAGCACGTATTCAATTTTACATAGTTCTATGTTGTTTTCGTTACGTTTCCATAAGTCAAAGCTTTTAAAGTCTAATTGCTGAGCTTCATTAAAATTAACATAGAACCTTGTAATAGTGAGCCAACGAGATGTAGACGAGAGAGGTGAGTGTCTCCTAGAATTTCTTGTTACAAATAACATAGATCCACTGGTGGTAGGCAGGAGGAGCCTCACCCTCACTAGCAGGCTACTCTCTGACAGTATCCAAAACTGGCGTATTCTAGATGATGTTGCCTCACTATCGGACCATTTCCACATCAGGTTATATTATTATATTGTAGTACCTCCCACACATACTCTCCTTTTCTTGGTTCCTAAAAAAAACATTTGGTCTAACTTTCAGGGACTTGTGGCCTCGAAATCAGACCTGCTTGCCGCCTCTCTCTCAGTGTGTGAACTAAGTATGGCTGCAACCCAACTCACTGTGGTGCTGTTCTCCTCCTACCATGACAGCAACACTGTTTCTTCGTTCCAATCGACGCGTGAAGTTCCCTGGACGATAGACTGGCTGCAATGCGGAGGCTAGTTAGGAGATTGTTCAATAAGACACAACTTGCTGGGCAAAAGGAAGATTGCAGGTTTACTATAACAGATTACAATAAGGAGTTGTTACGTTCATTGTGAGACTCTACGACAAGCAACTAGACTCCAAAAGCTCCTCTCCGCAGACTCCTTCAACGGAGTGGGCGTTTTCAAAAAGCAGGATTGTTCCTCTTGGAACCTATCCACCTCTCTGAACCTTGAAGTGCCTGCTCAGGGTCAATCCTCCAGACCGCTTATTCCCGGGATGCTAGGTACAGTCAATAGAACCGTTCCAAATCGTTATTCTCGGAGCCTTTCTGGGAACATCTTCGACCGGGGCAAGGTTAAATGAGCAGTTACCTCTTTTCAAACCGGAGAAGATGAAAGTTTTCAGTACTCCTTCAGTAGTTCCTTGAACTTTTTCTCGACAATCTTGCCAGTTTCAATTGGGGTTACATTCCAACCTAAGGCTGTTGATGGGATATCTGACCGGCCATGTACGGTACGGACCTACCTAACCTAGGACTGTCTCAGAAGAGACAGAGTGCAGACTCTGCATGGAAGATCTGGCTTAGAAGAAGAATGGTTATCAAAGAGTTTATGAGCTCCGCTCAATTCTGGTCACTTAAGACCTTCTAGCTTTCGTTCGTAGAGCAGACGGAATTTTCCGTTCCTATATGCCCAACTTTAACACGGTATTCAGCATACGGGTTGGCGTCTACGCACATAATAATAATAATAATAAAAGGGGTTAATAATAGGGTAACAAATTTCCGCTTAGGTCGGGTCTTCATCTAGGGGTCGGTGCACCTCCTTGTTCTCTTGGTAGTCTGGTACTGTTGGCGTCACAGCCTTTGTCGGCTGGTTAGCAGGATTCACTTGTTTCAGGAGGCATAACACTCCAACAAGACTGTCTCCGGCTGACCCTGACGGTTTCTAAAAACCCGGCTTCTAAAAATGAGTGCAAACGCGAGGCTCACTGCCTCCTCCTCATGCATCCACCAGACTACCCCTACCCTTTCATATTCTTTTTCTATCTTCAGGTCAAGCTTACTACTAGACATTGCACCATGCGTTGAACGACATGACGGACTAGTGGTACAAAGGGTGATTCCTGAGCTTGACCACGCCACATAAAAGAATTTGTAATTTCCCCCATAGCATCTGACTACGGCAAGAGTGGCAGTGAGACCGTTGAATTGTGATTGGGAACATAACTAACTTGGGTTCTTAAACGAACGGAGTGACACTATTCTTTTTGGATGTACTTTCGTTGTGGGAGTTGGGACTCTCACTGCCAATGGGAAAGCGATTTTGAGATTCCCAATTGTTTTGCCGCACGCCGGGTTTCAGCTAGTAATATATATTATGTAGAAATACCTTATTTACGAACGGGTGGATTTCATTTGCAAAAGGATGAATTTATTTTGTAAAAAGCAGAGTTTTATTCGTAAAAAGGTGAATTTCATTTGCAAAAGGATTAATTTGATTTGCAAATGGGTGAATTTAATATGAAAAAAAAAAACTGTAATGGAACTGGAATTGAAATTGAAGTGAAGGTGACAATTTTGATAATTTAGTTGTCGAAAACATCAGCATGTAATAAGAAACGTCATTGTTATTAAATAAGTCAAAACTATCGAAAGACTATCGATAGTCTATTGATCTTTTGGTGAAAACTATCGGTGACTATCGATGGCATCGAATATCGATAGTTCTTGTACATGCAGGAAGCATGGTTTGCAATGCTCAGATAAAATGTTTCTTGATATAATGTCCTGTGATTCATCCAGTACCTTTTATTATATACGCAAAAAAACGAAAAAAAAACCCTTTTGTGTTATTAATTATTGTTTAAACAATTCCACATGACTAAAATTTAGCTGGTTTTTGGGGCTTAGTAATCTATGGGATACCCTTGAGGTAGTAGTATAAGTAGTTTTCTGTACAATTTTATACCAAAATCTGCCTTTCATTTTCGCTCTAATGACACTGGGCAACTACTAAACTACAAAAGAGATTAGGTATAGAAAAAACAAAAAAAAAAACTATTAATAAAAAGCATAAATTTAAAAAAAAGCTGGGGCGTGTATTTTTTGGTCTTTTAAAAATTATTTTTTTTTTTAGTTTACATAATTTCGTTTAGAAATTAAACGTTCTGTTTTACCAGTTTTTACTACTAGTTTAGTCATAATATAATATTATTCTACTTAATTGCAATACTTGTTTTTTTTTTATAAAATAATCAGCTTTTTAGATTTTTATATTATTAATAATAATTCACAGAAACAGCGCATTCGATTGTATTCACTTACATTTTTTTTTATTATTTTCATATTTACTAATCCATATAAATCGTCAAATAAATGTTCTCTTTTTTTGTTTTTTTTTTTTTTACTTTAATAGATTTTTGGTATTTTTTTGTTTTTTTGTCATTCATACATTTAAATTTAACATAATAATAATTATTTTGTTTTTAATCGATTCGAAATATTCGAATTAATTAAAAAATTAAATAAAAAATTAAAAATCGCATTTAACGCAAAATTATTAATTATTGTCCAGTGAAATCAGGGTTTCACCTCGGAATTCGAGGTAATAAGCTGAAAATTGGAATGAACCTTTGTTTTGGTATTCTATATGATGTGTCAAAAGTCTCATACGTGTCCGCATCTTGAGATATTCGAGGTCAAAATCACAAAAATCAGTTTTTCGCGAATATCTCGTAAATTATCGGGTTTACGTAAATTTTGGTTGAGTAGGCTTTGTTCATTAGATAAATCTGCAGAAAAATGTCCCATACAGAATTTACGTAGAACCAATAGTTTTCGAGATATATGGCTGAGAAGTCTTGGCATCGTGCTGCATTAGTTTTCGCACCACCTCTGAGGTAGAATGCAAGGGGCGTTTTTCACATGATGTCCCCCGTAGGCCTAATCGTTGGGCTCCAGACTATGATAAAATTTTGTCGACTGTACCTCTATCTCTTCTATTTCCACTTCTTCCATACGGTCATCTTCATCTACAATCATCTCAGAAGAGAATAAAGAAATGTGGTCGGCGTCATTATCATTCAACTCAGGTTCAATGGTCAGGGCCGGATTAACCCTATCAGGGCCCCTAGGCAATTCAATTCTCGGGGCCCCTTTACTTTATCCTTTTCTTACTTTTTAAAATACATTTTTTCTATCACAAAAGTCGATCAGATCGACTCCAAATTTGGTATCCTTCAACTTCAATGTTTTATGTAATATTGCAACAACATGGGTTACCTTGGTAGCTACCCATAGTTAGCTTCTACTCGCCGCTATAATTCTGCATGCAGTTTGTCTAGTACCGGCAAATATGTTGCAATTTTTAACTTTTCTCCTCCCTTGAACACAACTTCTTCTGCAAATCCGTCATCTTAATGCCTTTTCCTTCTTCGCACACGCTGATTTGCCTTCAATAATTCTCGCTGTGAAAGCAAAAAATCTAAAAGCGATTTTAAAAGATCGACTGACGTTCGAAGTTCAATATTTGGTTTTTGTAAAGATATACTGACTCCATTGATTCGATCCAGTATGGCAGCCCAGAATATTACTATTACGACATTTTCTTTTTTTACGAAATCCTTTAATAGACATCTAGAGGGTTATCCTGGAATGCGATTCGAAAGTGCGAAGCAAACGGAAGTCAGTTGCGATTCGATTTAGTTTTGGTATCGCTGAATGCGATCGCATCGTATTGAATCGAATTCGCATTGGAAGATACCATTTTCTTATTTCCGAATTTTTTGACTTTCGAATCGCATTCCAGGATAACCCCCCTAGCGTCGTGAATCGCTTGCGATGTCTGAGTCTTATCGTCAGCAATAGACTGCAAAGCTTTCTGGAAACTCTTATAACCTTTTGACAAAGCCTTAGTGGCATCTCTTGCACACCACCTCGTGTTTACACTCATCTTTTTTTTCGAGATTTTTGAGCATAATTGCCCAGCGATGAGTTGACGCTGAAAAAATGTTGTACAGTTCCAGTATAAATACGAGGAATGATATTGCTCCAACGTAGCATTCCGCAGCACGTACCCCAACGAAATTCAGTGAGTGCGCTGCACATGGAACGTAGCGTGCGAGGCGATTTGTTTTCTTAATATGCGCCTGTAGACCTTTGTAACAACCAGACATATTTGAAGCATTATCGTAGGACTGATTTCTCGCATTTTTTATATCAATGTGATATTGAATTAAAAAAGTTAAAATTGTACCAGCTAGTTCTTCCCCTTTGTGACTTACGATAGGAATAAATGTAAGAAAATGTTCTGCTACCTCTCCGTTAAACGAAACGTATCTCAGCACTACAGTCAACTGATCGGTATGAGATATGTGTCTGGGGTCGAATCGACGCTTATTGAAAAATATATGGCTTCAATAATTTCATTAACAATAAATTTTAAAACCTTACTTCTCAATATTTCAATAAGTTCCTCGCAAATCGTTGAAGACAAATATGATTGTCTTCCTTTTACAACACTACCATATTTGGCCAAATGCGAACTAAGGAACGGATCGTACTCCGGTAGTAGTTCCGGAGAACCAACAATTTCATCGAACGAAAGGCTAATCCACGGGATCATAAAAATTTAATCACTGAGACCAGTCTTTGTAAAAATTTCATCCAATATTCTCTTTCTTTTTTGAATGCGTTTTCAAAGAGGTGTCAATTCGGCGTCTACTAATCAGTGTCTGTACACATTCTCGGTGCGTTGCACTGTTCTCATGGGATTGAATTCTATGCGATACATTTTTCCAATCAGAAAATCCTGTTGGAAATTGCGATTGCTTTATAACTACACCAAAATGAACACTTGGAAAACAGTATAATTTTCCAGTAGATGGCGAATACATGAGTCACTCTCGTTTAATTTTGCCAGCACTTATATGTATTTGAAAAAACATTGATTGAGCAAAAAATCTTTTGCTCGGGGAGGAAATGAATTTAGAAAGTGAAGTCTGTATTGCAACATTGAAACGCAACCCCTCCCACTCCTCGTAGATATTTTGCTTCGGACAACGAAGAATTTTACGATGCTGTCTGTTGTGTGAACTCGACAAAATTTCTATGCTATAGTCATCTACATTTAAGCTGGGTAGCGAAAGGACACCATTTTATACAGCGACTGGGCATCTGTCTTTTACTTATCTGTGCTAGTAGTTATCAGCCGACCGCGCGCTGCCTGCGTTCCGAATTAACGCTTACCTTACCAAATACAGCTATTTTTAGTTCTACTATGTATGAAGTATTTCATCATCTGATATGCGTCGAAAAAAAGGAATAATATTGTTATTGAGGAAGTAGACAAATTTAAAAAAAAAAATTCGTTCGATGACACGTTTTATTCTTGGTGCGTGCACGGGGCCCCTAGTCGATGCGAGGCCCCTAGGTAGTTGCCTAATCCGCCTTATGGAGAATCCGGCCCTGTCAATGGTATTATCAAACGAATAAGAATAATATTATATTAAATAGAGAGTATTTGTGACCATAAAATAAAGAGAAATCCCCTGGAAAATTTCCAGTTGCATTTTATCGAGGTTTATGTGTAACAAGCAGAGTAGTAGGATTACAATGGTCCCTTGCGTATTGGTCTTGTCCGGACCCGCCGTGTCTCAATTCGATGTCCAAGGTATAACCATTGAACCTGAGCTGGACGATGATGACGCCGATCACATTTTGTTATTGTCCTCTGAGATGAGTGTTGATGAAGATGACAATAGTGAAGAAGTGAAACTAGAAGAGATAGAAAGATTATCAACAAAATTATTTCATACCTTGTACCTATAGACAAGGGGATACCATGTGAAAATGCTGTTTGAATTCCACTTCAAAGGTGGCCAGCAAACGAATGCAGCGCGATGCCCGAGTGTTCTCAGCCCCACATATATCGACAATTGAAGAGCGATATTCCAAAACGTGCTAAGTTCTTATGATGTAATTAGTGGGAAATAAAAAAAAACTGAATATCACTTTCACTCTCGCCTAAAGGGCTGTAATATTATTTACTTTCTCAAAAAAACGATAAAAGAAACTATTATTTATAAAAATATAAATAAATTTGCTACATTTTATATGAAAAAAATGGTTTTATTTATGGTGGTACATTTTCATAATGTACTAAGTCAATTACTTAGTACATTTTGAAATAAAATTTCATAGTAAAATTATGATACTATGGTAAATGTTTTCGGTCCTCAGAAAGTTCAGCCCAGCAAAAGAAAGAATAGTATTTTTCAAATCTTTATTTTTAATATAAAAAAAACATTAAAAAATTCAATATGAATACTAGCTATTGAAATTGATGGAAAATTCATTTGTATGACCCATTATACATCGAAATGAGTATGATTTGTGATAAATGTTTATTTGAATGCATAACTACTACGTCATAGATTCGAAAGCAATACAATATTAAAATTAAACAAAAATTTACTTAGTACGTTTTGGAATATCGCTCTTCAATTATTGATTCTACGTAAATTCTCTACAGGACATTTTTATGCAGATTTATCCAATGAACAAACTTTACTTAACCAAAATTTATCTAAAGCCGATAGCTTACGATATGTCTGCAAAAAAATGATTTTTGTGACCTTTGACCTCTAATATCTCAAGACGCGGACACGAGATTATATGAGACTTTTGACACATCATATAGAATGCTAAAACAAAGGTTCATACCAATTTTCAGCTTATCACCTCCGAGGTTGAACCCTTTTTCTGCCTTATTTGACTGGACTAAATCAAAAACTTCCAACAAACTTATTAATTGTGAAAGAATGTTTTCATCTCATCATCTAGGGGTGATTCTTCAATAGTGTTCAAGTCTAAATAGTCTTTTTTTTTATATAGCCTAAGTTTTAATTTATTTTTTTAAAAAATAAAATAAAAAATTCACAAAATATAAGGAACAACTGAACAAATGCATGTAAGAATCCTTTCAATACAGTCTATTAACAAATAATTGAATGTATATATATATGTATGTGTGTATATATACGCGACAAGGTGTAAGTCCTTTGCTTTTTTTTTCTTTTTTAAATCTACTCAAATAAAGTATATGCAGTACATTTTCTTATAATAGCAAAAAGTGAAACTCCCTCTAAATTGTAGTTTTTCAACTTTTTTTTTATTTTTATTTTTTATTTTTTTTTATTATTGTTTCTAAGGTCGCATGCGGTCGTTTTATTGTGATCAGTAGATCGACGGTTTGTAGCCTAGATTTTTTCGTTGTAAGAATAAATGAATTTCTCTAAAATTCGGCCGATTCACCTCGTTTCGTTGCCAGCATTCACACATTAAATCATAAATTTCCCGCGGACAATTCATAGGCATTGTTAATAATATCTGAAATGGAAAAAAATAATAATTTTAAATAATGAATTATATTTCTTTAGAATACTCGTAAATGGTGTAATTCGGATCAATGTCTAATTAGCTTGAGGTACTGTAGGAATGTAGCAGCACTGACAAAATTTTATCGCTACTATCATAGAGACTGCTCCATCGACATAAATGCTCTTCGGTCTTCACGGCAATATTATACCCGTAACACCAGATTAGCCCATTCGTCTCATTCCCTCCACCTGCATCTCTCTCTTTCACGCACTCAACAAGATAGGAATTCGTTTGTAAATAGAACAACTCGACTGTGGAATAATCTCTCGCAATCAGTATTTCCGAGCTCCTACAACATCCAAGAGTTCAAATGCAGAGTTCATCGCCACCTTCTTCTACACCCCCCTGAACCCTCATAACCCTTAAACCTAATTCTCCCGTACTAAGCTTACTGCTAGACATTGTACCATGACATGACAAACGACATGACGGACTAGTAGTACAAATGGTGATTCCTGAGCTTAACACTGCAACATACAAAAAAACTTCCCATATCAATAAATTTTCAACCAGGTAAAAGAAAACTGACTGGCACTATTCGAAGGCCAACTGGCTGGGGCTTACTCATTTTGTCCAGTACGCTGATTCTGAAATGTGTTTCTGGAACAAAATCGTGCTGCTCTTCGTGTCAACGAGCTGTTAGTTTAAGCTCAAACACTTAGGCCAAAAGGATAGGACAATTGTGATGCCATAGTGATCCCACTTTAAACCTGATGTTAAAGCGTCGTTTAAAAAGGGTTCACCAAATGTGGTTAGTCTCCTTCTGGTTAGGGCTGTGCAGAGGACAGAGGAGATGCAGTACACTTTCCTTTTCGTCCGGATTTTTACAGCTTCTGCAAAAATCGTAGGTCTTAAGACCTAAGCGGGTTGCATGCGTTCTTATCAGACAGTTTCCGGTTAGCTCTCCCACTATAATTAAGAGGTCTTGTCTCCCATGGCTCAGTAGTGAAGTGGTCCGCCTGAGATCATAATTTCCAGGCTAATTTGGCCAAGATGCATTTATTAAGGATCCCTCCAATGCTTCTTCGCTTGTTGCATTGGTGTTGTTTGTGTCGGAGTTTGAAAGTGGCCTAAGGCATACCAACCCTTTTCTTTACTGGAAGAAGAGTAGCGGTCGTACCTTTTCTAGCTAGTCCGTCAGCTTTACAATTTCCATCTATATTTCGGTGGTGACCGGGCACCCATACGAGAGGGGCCTGAACTGTTGAGCCATCGCGTTAAGAGACTTGCGACATTCAAAGGTAGTTCTAGAGCTGTTTGTGCAAGATCGCAAGGCCTTCAGAGCCGCTTGACTATCAGACAAGATGTATACAGTCCGATTCCTATCGTCTTGCTGGTTGGTTAGTAGAACAGCCTTATGTATGGCTAGAACCTTCGCTTGGTATATACTGCAGTGATCAGGTAGTCGGAATAAAACTTCAAGCACGATGGACCCACTTAAGGTGGTCCACCATACTAAGACCCCGTGTAGGAGTATTGGGCGGACGATCGTTGTGTGGATCCATGGTAATATGTTAGTTGAGAAAAGCGTTCTACAGCCGGGATCCGGTTCTGGCCTCTCGCAACTGTTATCTCCACCGGTCCCGATTCTGAGCCGATGTCATTCAGTTTGGCATCCCTAAGCTCCGAGAGTCCTGGTCTACGTCATCCTTCTAGAACCATCCTTCGAGATTGGGTCTTCCTCGCTGTCGCACCCGATAGGTCTTACCGCAGAGAGCTTTCCGAGCAGGATCTCGTCATTGTAGACTCTCTGGAATCGTCCTTCCTCACATACGGGGCCAACAATCCTCCGAAGTATTTTCCTCTCGAACACGCCCAAGAGGTTTGAGTGCTTTTGCTAAGCACCCACGTTTCGGATGCATATGTGAGAACGGGTAAGACCATCGTCTTATATAGTAAAAGTTTAGACGTTATGGTTAGATATTTGGATTTGAAGAACCTTGACAGACTATAGTAGGCTTTGTTGGCTTTTAGCAGTCGTGCGCGTACTTCTGGTTCCATGCTATTGTCCGCTGCTACAATTGACCCAAGGTAGGTAAATGATTTTACCACGTCAAACTCGTGTTCCTCTACCTTGATAGTGGGACCAATGTTAAGTGTTCTTGTAGAAGAGGCCATCATTGTTACTTTGTTTTGCTTGTCGAAGTCCATTATAGATGTGGTCTGGACAGTGTTCCGGATACCTTAACTTGGCTTGTCACATTGGTCATGGTCAACCTACATAGTCTTGTCAGGTTATTGGGGATGCCGAATTCTCTCATGGCTTTGTAGAGTCCTACTATGGCTATTCTATCATAGGCGGCTTTAAAGTCTATGAAGAGGTGTTGAATTGAGTTTTGAAACTCTAGACATTTTTCCATAGCCTGCCTCAAGGTGAAAATCTGATCAGTCGTTGATTTGCCTGGGCTGAAGTCACACTGGTATTGGCCTATGATGTTTCCAGCGTATGGGGCCATCCTGTTTTGTAGGATAGCGGAGAATATCTTATACACGGTTGTCAACAAGGTTATACCATGATAATTAGAGCACGCTGTGATATCTCCTTTTTTATGTACCGGACAGAGGATGCCTTTTCTCCAGTCTTCTGGCATCACTTGCTGCTCCCATACTTGCACAATTAATTCATGAATCGCTTGGTGTATTGTAGGCCCTCCATATTCAACCAGCTCCGTTGCGATGCCGTCTGCACCCGAGGCATTGTTGTTTTTGAGCCGGCTGATGTTTCTGCTAACTTCTTCTATGCTTGGTGGCGGCAGCATAGCATTATCATCAGATATTGGTGCCTCATGAGAGTGCTCTTCCCATCGCTCCAAGATGCCTTTAGGATCGGTGATTAGATTCCCTTCTTTGACCTTGCAGTATGTGCAACGTGGTGTGGATTGCGTCATACTGCGGACTCTTCGGTAGAACTCCCGCGCCTGGTGCGGCCGTCGCTCTCTGTGCTGTTCTAGTTCACAGAGTAGTTTTTTTCCAGACTTCCCTTTTTCGTCTGTGAATTCTCTTTTCTGTTTTTCTTAGTTGTTTATATTTCTCTTCGAGTGTCGGTGTTCGCTGAGACTGATGCATTGCTCGGTACGCAGCATTCTTACGTTCAGTTGCCAGCTCGCATTCATTATCGAACGGCTCTCGTCGACCCCTGGCATCTTATCTCCAGGACTTAGGGCGAGTTCTAATGCATGACCGTAGCTGTTTCTGACCATTTCATTGCATAGTGCAGCTGTGTTGATTCGAGCCTGATCAGCGGATACAAAGCTTTTTAGCGTTGTAACGCGCTCTCGGAGCACAATACCAACAAGATAGTGATCCGAGTCGAAGTTGGCACCTCTGTACGTTCGTACCGTCATCAGACCCGGAAGGTGCCGGCGGTCTATCAACACATGGTCTATTTGATTGCGAGTGGCTCCATCAGGAAATACCCAGGTGGCTTTATGGATATCTTTACACGTAAATCTAGTACTTGCAACGACCAAGTTCTTACTTGCTGCCATCTCTACAACTCGCTGTCCATTGTCATTAGTGCTTTTTCTAATCTTCATAAATGACCTGCATTCTGTCCTATCTAACGCACTTCACAGCCTCGCTGATGACACTACTTTGTGTTACTCATACGCCGTCGATAACATAAAACATGCACGTGCCACAACCTTTCTTAACGCCCCCGGACTTATGTCTGCCTCAAAAGGAACATTGAACTCACTTTTGATTGGGGCCCCCAGAATCGTAGCGTATTCGATACGGTCTTACTTCAAATAAAAACTGTAACATCTTTTCATTCGTGTCAGTTGATGGTGTAGAAGTAATGACTGACCCATCTCTTGGCTTCTTAGGGTGTTATAAGACAAAGACCTGCGATGGACTGACCAAGTATTCTAAATCGCCAAACGTACATCTCAGTGCCTGGGATTTCTTAAGAAGTGCAAGTTCCTTCTCCAGCCATCGGCCTGCGCTGTAATATACAAATCCTACATTTCACAGTAGGAATGTAACAGTCATAAAATTCTATCTCTAATCTACTTAAAGCTGACTCAAAGAAACCTGAGCAGTATTGATTTGCTTCATCCACGATCTACAAGATAAGAAATATAATTTATATTAAAACTCTGCTTCCTTTAAGAGGAAGTGTGGAACAAGAATAATTTCACTCTATCACTACCAACCCTCCACCGCACCCCCACACTGCAAAAAGAAACGTCTATTCGCAATTTAATTCGAAAATGTCTTTTCTTTCTTTCAATATAATTTGAGATTAAGTGGAGCAGGCGAAGCGAGAAAGACGCTGAAGTAAAACTTTCCCTCTGTACTTACATGTTTTTTATCGTCCTGATAGATGTGTCCAATATTCTCGATAACTTTCTCATCGCTCATGTTTTCGAAAGGCTGTTCCCTGGCAAATGTCAGGATTTCCCAAAGGGTTACAGCAAATGACCACACGTCGGACTTAGATGTGAACTTCCCCTGTGAATTTAGAAAAGTTAAATAAATAAAGCTTACTCCAACTGCGGGGGATGAAGGGAAAAGGATTTTTCGAGGATGAGGCAGAATGAGAAGTTATGTTCGTGCAGTGGTTGTAATATTATATGATTTGTTTTATGGCAGAGACTTGAATTTAATATTCGATTTATGTAGTCGAAAACTACAAGTAAAAATTCTTAAACTTACAAGCAAAACACTTTCCCATGCCATCCATCTGATTGGCATCGATTGTGATTGTCTTCCAGTACCTTCTAATTGGCAGTAGTCGGCTGGATATGCAGAACGATTTATCACAGTTCCAATAGAGCATACTTTCACTTCGAGCTGGGGTCCAATGATGCAGCTCCTGAAAAACATTTAAAAAATTGATTAAAGTTAAAAACTATTTTAAGGACGACACACAAGGACTAAATGTGGACCAATGCCCCCCAAAAACATCGACCATATGTTGGTGAATATTAAAATCTCGGTGCATGGTTTTTGTGCCAGAATTAATAAGGTCTACGAAGGATGGATTGAAGTCTTTGTTGTGTCATCAGAATGTCCAGCTGCCACTCAGTTAACCGAAATATCACAAAATGTAAATGGGGAACCCCAAAATTTTGCGAGAACAGCACAAATAGATTACGTCGCATTAAAGGCTTGTGGGACAGCTGGAATTATGAGGGTCTGGTACGCGGGGTAAAAAAAACTTTCCTATCGTTCCCTATGAAGGTCTCTTTAAAGGACGCTGGGAGCTACTTTAGCGTGTTTATGCCGTAGTTGTAATTTTTACAGCAGGGATGTCACCCACAACAAAAAGTTGAACTACTTCGGTTGGGACAGTGCTCAAAATATTTTCTATTACTGCCATTGCTAACATGGTCAGCAATGGCAAAGTATCTCGGGCATAAAGACGGTCTGGGATTATCTCATTCAGCACAATTTAGGGTGTAGATGCAGGGGTTCCATATTTTTGTTATTAATCGTAATGGCTAATTTAAACAAAACTTTGGCAGTGATCTCAATACTTTCTATTCATGAACACAATATGTATAAGTAAATTTGAATAAACAAGTGGCTTTAATATTGGCGGGCAGCATTCTTGCTAGTAATGCACAAACAGAAGATGTTTTATCCGCTTTAAAATTTAGCCTCCGTTCGATATTCGAAGCCAAGTACCTTATGGTGGGCTGTGAGTGAATGATCTGTTGCCCTAACTTGATCCTTAGTGACACTGCTTTTCCTCGTTTGGTAATCAGCACAGCTTTAGTTTTGTACGCAGGAAGCGCCAGACCAGTCTTCTATACAGTGTGCATGAACTTATTCACATCTACCATGACACGTTCGAGCAGATGTGGACAGACACGGGCCGTACCCGATCAGTATTCACAGAAAGAATATTTTGTCTGCGCGGTTCATGTCTGTACGTGTCTGTGGGTGTCTGCCCGGAAGTATGAATAGAGCATCGGAAACGTACAGACATTTTTTCTTGGATATCTTCCACTGAGAAGTGTTTGAACATTTTCAACAAAAATATAACTAGTGTCTGTCGTCTGATAGGGCACGCTAGATGTGAATAAACGGCGTCTGTCGGTGTCTGGCGCGGCGGGGGTCTGGCACGCTTTTAATCTCCCAAATTGACACAAATCGATCTCATCGTCTCGTCTCGTCTTACGACCACTATCCCGGGATCATATACCAGCCCCGGCTCTGGGTCCCTTAATGACTTGTTTGGGTTTGGTAATAGCACGATTTCTGCTGTTTCCATAGCTCTGCAGAAACCCCTCTCTCATACACCCTGGGAAGACTTCAGTGAACCTGTTAGGCGCTATCATAACTACTAGCTTAACCGCTTTGTTTTGGGGCGTAATTGCTCTGCTCGCGGTCTCCCGTGCGAGATATTTTTATGTGCTCTTAACTTTTTAAATATATTTCGTTTAAGTAGAATACCTTTGTTATTATGCATAAATTGTGAAATGACTGGAATTATAATTGTAGGGGCAAGATCAGGTGGTATTAGCCGTTAGTTCGCAAAAGCAAGTGGAAGCAGCTACTTTTCCCATCTATATCATAATTTGTCTATGGTATCATGACCCAATGGTATTCCACATCCCACAGTCTTTCGCCCCACCAAAGGAGCCAATCATATTTGACCCCGCAAGTCAGTCCTCTTGTCTTTTCTATACCTCTTATGGGACCCGAGTTGGCTATTGTAGCAACTACCTGGGGTCCCATAGCAAGTATCAGATTAGAAGGCTGGAGATATTTCATCGACTACTTTAAGTCATCGTCATCTATATTGATATATTTTTGGCTAGTGTCCGGAAGGAATTGGTGACCCCGTCGAGGGGACAAGGAAATACATATTGCAGCAGAACAGGGTGGGCCCCTACGCCCCTTTTCTAGGAAATCTTCTGCTGCTGAAGGAGGAATACTAGTGTATATTGGGCCAATATGTAGATGAAAAATTATAACAAAGCGTTCTTGCCAGCTGCTGTCTTTTACGTTTTTTAAACACCCAGTGTTTGGGTTTTTTGCCCCCGGTGCAGTATGCTATATTGCGCCCCATCAGCTCTTTTTTGATCGGAGTGAAGGACAATGGAAAAAGACACAATTCCTTTAATAGATGAAAATGAAATCACGGGAAGACTTTTTCAATTTTTTTTTAAAGATTTTATGAAATTGCGCCCTCGTCCAATTGCGCCCGGTTCAAGTGCCCCATTCGCACCTACTATGACCGCGCCGCTTCTGGCAGGGAGTACTTGCCTTGATTGCTATCATAACTATTTTATATTCTCTGCCACAGGGGTGCGAGACTGCTTATCTACCCAACTTTTTGAAGCGCTCAAATTAACTTTTAGCTATGAACTTGTTCAGACTTCTCTTTTTCGCTTTCAGGCTGGCTCGATCGTCGTCATTCTACCAGAAATATGGTGAGTGTCAACGAATACTGGAACACTGCGGCATGGAGACGTCGCATGCGTGTTTCAGCACCTATCGATCTCACGTCTTGCAGGATCACTTCTGAATGTGTTAAATATTAATTTTCTCGAACACCTGGTTTTATTATATCTTAAAATGATTGAGAGCGTTTATACGTATAGAATAGTAAAGCTTGTTTCAAGTAAAGCTTAGTAATTGTTTAGATATTGTTCTAAAGGGGAGTTTACATCACGTACGCAAAGTGGAAGAACATTGTGGAAGTGTACAAAATACAACGGAAAAGTTTCGTTGAAAGCTCGAAACTTTTTACAAGAGTCAACCATAAAATTTGTAACACGGTCCCAGAGGAAACAATTTTATGAGCTGCAAAACCTTTTAGATAGTTACGATATATTAAACTAACTAGTAAAAAAATTAAGTTTATTAGTTTTAAACATTTCAACATTTCGTTTTTGAAATAACAAAAATTAACGGATTTTTCTCAAACTGTCGAAAACAAGGAAATATGCAAAAACTTCTAATGTCGGATCCACACAAAAGTTCGCAAATTCAAATGTGTTGATAAGGCGTTTGGCTTGGCTCGTGTAAGCTTGATAACCCTTACGACCGATCAGGTCGAGTGTCGGTTTTTTGGCACAAATCAAAGAAAATTTGCAGCAAGCGTTTGTTTTAACTTTTAAGGTTAGTTTATTTTGTGCACTAGCGGTGAATCAGAAGTGCGCTTCAATTTGTGGTGAATTTCTACTGCGTCTAAACTAGCCAAGACCATTTCCATATCGCATAGACAGTGTAAACCCTGAAACAGAGACAAAACCATACTATCTTCTATCCATACCCAGGTTGGACACCTTTTTGTGACTTGTAATTTTTGTAGAGTTCAACCGTACTTACACGAGGCAGTACATTTGTCTCCTACAATATGATAAATTGTACTGAAGCCTCAACTTTTTTAAATGTTCCGATTCAAAAATAATGTTCTATTGGTGTATCGAGATAAATGAGGCGAAGTGCGATTGTAAATACGTAGTGGAGAGACAAGGGTTTTTTGTTTCTTGCATATTTATTTATAATTGCTTCTAAAGATCTCGCGGGCCGGCGATTGCTTACCGTTGTTCTATATAATAAAGGAGCTCAGATTTTCACTTCTACTCTGAGTTTGTATGTGGCAAAAAGTACTCCTTCCATCGTATGGTCTTAAACCCTCTGATATGTAGCTTTTATAAAGCAACATCAAAAAAAACAATTCAACCAAGATTTTCAAGGTAAATACCCTAAGAGTCGTAACCTATTGTTATAGGCAATCCCTCCGGCTACATTCCCAAATACGTACTTATAATTTTACCCTAAACACACGCAATCAATTGGAAATTTTCTTGGATATTATATTATACACACTGTGGAACACAAGTGTCCCGTCAAGGGTGGTTCAAGTTAATGCATTGTTCCCAGCAACGAAACGTTTTTATGCGATATTTGTCATTGCCACAATAAAATTTAGCTGTGAAACACACGTGCAAAATGCAATTCGTTCAATGATTGCTACACCGTCTCACTTAACCACTACACGCCACGCCGCGCCATCCACCTACCCTTATTCCCCCTAAACAGAATCATTGGCCCCGTTTTTAATTAAATAAAACGAAATTAAAGTTCACTTGTTGAGAGAGCGCAGAGCAGAGCGGAGCGCGGCCATACTAATCCGAATGCATTCCGACTTCAGTTCGCACCCTTGCATTTCTAGTTTTTAAGGGATCAAATAATCATCAGCAGAGGGGCGTCTCGTGACTGCACCTTGGGACCGAAAAGTACATTACAAATACAATCCTCCAGCAAAGTCCTGCACACGTGCCCCTGTGAAATCCTGTGAGAATGTTCAGGAGTTTTCTGCATATGGTGATCCAGGGGCAAAAGAGGGTTGGATTCTTGGGGTTGCTGCCGCTGCATTAAGTCGTTTAACATCTGTTTGGCTCTTACACGCACTAAATGAGTAGAAAAAGTAACGACTTATGAGGATTAATTCAATCTGTAAAAAGAGTAATTCTTTGTACAGTAATTTCAGGTAAGGGGGTTTAGAGGTTGTTGGTTTTTTCAAATTCATCTAGAGGTATGAATTTAGCCAGCCCCTTGATCTGGCTGGGGGATTAAAGGGTCATAAGTACGTTAGTTTTCATCATATAAGTACGTAAGTTTTCATCTGGCTATTTGGTTATGTAGCAGTTTGAAAACTCTATCAAATTTTAATTTTAAGTTTTTATAGAATTTTTTGTACGTTATTTATGGCTATTCTCCTTCTTCTATATCAGTTCTTTCTTATCTTGTCTTTTACTTCTTCTTCTATTTAACAAATCTAGCTTGTTTCGTACTGGTTTCTGTAGTCTTGACTGTGCCCCTTTCTTGTATTTATGCTGATGGCGTGCACAAACAGGGAAGAC
The DNA here is from genome assembly GCA_949987705.1 of Thereva unica. Lineage (NCBI taxonomy): Eukaryota > Metazoa > Arthropoda > Insecta > Diptera > Therevidae > Thereva > Thereva unica. The sequence continues at coordinate 21,192,355 of OX465285.1, read as the reverse complement.
TACTAAACATCCTTAGCTCCGTCTCCTCAAGACATAAGTGTTCTAAATGCGAGCAGTCTGAAAAACAAAATGGATTAATTGAGATGGAAGTTTGGCCAAACCAAGATACAAGTTCTGCTTGTGACTGAGACTTGGTTAAAACCGAAAATCCTCTCCTCTCAGAAAGTCTAGTGGCTCACAATTCGGGTGTATTGTCCTAATGCTTTCAATTCCGATATCACTGCTGAGTTTTCCAATCTTATCTCCACCCTTTCTCACCACAATGAGAACATAATTGTTGCAGGTGGCTAAATTGTCAAAACCCATCCTTGCTTGATTTCCTAGATGCTACATGCACTGATGCAGTGCTAAAGCATTATCACATTTCCCCTCCTGGCTTTCTGGATCATAACCTATTATTCCTTTCCGTTCGTTTCTCCCTTCTTGTGCCTTCCGCGTCTAGTTCGTATACTTTTCGTGACTTTAATAACATCAATCCTGATCAACTATCCGAAGCTGCCTCCATCATGCCTTGGGATGCTAGCATACTACTTGCATTGACGCTAAAGTAAGTTTGCTGACTCTATTGACTCAAATCACGAAAACGGAGTTTTTATGCCCGTAAGCTTGATCTCTATTTAAACTCCAAGCAACTCTGGCCCAATCTTCGCTCGCTGGGCATGCATGCCTTCCCCTGTTGATAACGATGTCGACCTTCTAAATGTCTCATTCATTCAATCCTCTCCTGCTTCCTCTATCTCCCGATCTTTCTCAGTTCTTCCGCATAGTACTGATGGCTTTTACTTTCGCTGTGTGGACTCCTCGGAAGTTGTGGAAATACTGCTCTCTATTTCCTCCAACTGCATCGGTTTTGATTAAATCTCTCCACGCTTTTTTAAGCTCCTCGCCCCCCTAATTTTGGATGTCATCACGCATGTTTTTAATTACTACCTGACTACTTCCCAAGTTCCCTTGTTGAGGAAAAACGCCATAGTGATCCCTTTACCGAAAAAATCTTCTCCTGTGTAACGGTCAGTTTTGCCTAAATATCTACCTGACTAAAAATTACTGTGGGGAAGAAAATCGAGTAGTTGGTTGGGAACAAAAAGGTAGGCGGGGAGAAATGAAAAGAAAAAATGGGAGTTCGAATTTTGACGTATGGAAAAATGGACTGAAAAAGATTTTTGGTCCGGGGAAAAAGTTGGTGTTCGGGAAAATTAAAAAGAAAATAAAACCGGAAAAAATCCGTTAGGAACACCTAAGACTGGCTGAAGTAAAGTCCGTCATTATTCAGTTCATTTGAACAAAAATATCAGTTCGTGTCGGATTATCAACAAGCCGGACTATTTTGGTGACTATTTTGGTGCTGTGAATTCCAGTCGAAAATACAAGAAGGATTTAGGCCCAACCAAAACATTAACAAATAGGAAAGGAGTTTGGAGAGGTACCGAAGGGGATACCAGCAATACAAAAATTGCTTTAGTTTATGGAGCCGGATATGCAGGTTTCGGTGTTTTACGTAGCTGGAATTTTTAACAGGAAAAGTGCGGATTGGTGTTAATCTGTACAAACTGTTTTATTTATTTAAGGGGAAGGACCCTGTGTTTATAATACTCTTCGTTTATCTGTCACCCAAAATTTCAGAAAACACGGGAAAAACGGGTAGAGAAATGGTTTAAGATCAGAAGACTGAAGGGGACCGAAGCTTATCCAAAGTCACTCGAAAATGTTTTAAATAGAACAATTAGCTGATGAAAATTAGATGATACTTATCACCCTAGTATAAATACGGAACTTCAGGTAATTAAGCAGCACCTATAGTGCATCCACACCAGCTGGATCATAGATAATAAAACAAACAAAACATACACAAAATAAAATAATCAAAACTTTCCTTTTTGCTTTAACTAAAAAAACCAGAAAAAATATTCATTACTAAAATAATAATTTTAAATAGTAGATAGTATTACATTTATAATATTTATAATATTCTTGATAATTATTTGTGAATTCGTGTTGCTCCTTGTCGGATCTATTTTCTTCTTTGTTGGTTCCGGGAACGTTGTTTTTACTCTAAGTGATTCTATTGATGGTAATCACATTTGTACAAAACGAGGAGTATTGGCCAGTACTGTGAGTTTTCTTTCTATCCTGAGCTCATACCTATGTAACTATAATAATGAAACCTTAATTTTGTTGACTTTGCTCATTTAATTTTAATAGTGGACAAGGAATTATAAATTATTGTCGTGGTTGATGGTTATTATTTGTAATTGTTGTTCTGATGATTAAATGGTTATAATTAATAGAAGGACCATGCGTTAAATTTGTTTCTGGTGGAATGGTTGAGGGAGGGGGTCATTCCTTTTCAGGGTGATGCGGCTCAGGCGATGCCAGGAGGATGATGGACGGAAGTCAAAGTTGCACAGACACAGGTAAGTGGTGAACCAACCGCGGTAAGGCCCGGCCACACACCCCACGACCCCTCCGGCGAGCTAGATAACTCCGTGTGGCCGGCGTAGGAGTTCCGGATTTTCTTTTTATTTCTTATGTATGGTGTTGGCTCCTTGGCCATGCTCTTCCGGGCTTGTGGCTAAGGGGGTAACACCTCGCATAAGTGGCGCCCACTATTTATATCGCGCCATTATGCTGTTACACCTGTAGATATCTTCTCTCTGTAGATTTGCGTCCCATTAGCATTCGTCCTTTCCTTTTTAAAACCTTTCAGAAAATTCTTTACAACCAAGCCCTGCGCTACCTTGAATCTAATAGCTTTATTTCTAAATATCCATCTGGTTTCCGTTGTGAAACCGCTATATTAAAGATGATAACTGACATTCGTTCTCCGCTTGATAAAGGCGACGAAAATCTTGATTTCTCGAAAGCCTTCGACTCGGTGGCGCAAGCGATCCTACTTTCCAAACTAAGTCATCGCTTTCATTTCTCTTCTTCTGCTACACGGCTTTTCTCCTTTTTGCTATCTAACCGTTTTCAATGTGTTCGTCATAACAATGTTATCTCCTCTCTTCTACAGGCGCCTTCTGGTGTTCCACGAGGTTCAATTCTTGGTCCCCTACTATTTTCATTATGGCCGAAATGCTAAAAACGAAGAAAATTGTGATTTTGCTCATGCTTTGAACCTACATATTTTCTAAACGGAATCATTCAAGTTTCTGCTCTTTATATCAAATAAAAAAATACACATTAACATAAAAGATGAGTCTAAGTATATTAGTTTACGATAATTAACCTAGGAGTTATTCAACTCTAAATAAATGAAAAAAAATACATTGTTTTTGGTGGCTAACCTTCTACCTGCAACACATTTTTCCTCCAAATACATCCAGGAATCATCCCTAAAAAATTAGCAACGTATTCCAACTGGAACGTCTGATACCTATACAAGTCGCGAATAAGTGCATATGAGTATTTTAAATTGTTAAAATCGTGATATCTCATGAATGGCAATTCGCATGGGAAAATGTGTATAATCACATTTTTTGTAGAGAATCGTATGATCTACAAACTTTGTGAACATTACTTTGTGATAGGACTTACGGTTTAAGATGGGGTAAAAACTCGGTAGACTTTATAACCTCTTATTTAGAACCCTAAAAGGAAGCTCTGTGCCAATTTTCAACCTGTACCGTACTATAAGAGCTTGCTGCAAAAACGTTCCTATCGAGTACGAGGAAGAAAAATCTTCGAAATTTTAGTACTAATAGAGACCATAAGAAAAATCGTGATCTGCCTGGGCGTAAGTAGTGCTCAAATTTAGTATGTCCGTTTTCTGGAAAGTTTTTCGGACCGCAAGGTTACCTACAGAGTAAGAGCTTGGAATTACTCTTAAAATTTGGTACTTATGGAGTAAAAAAAATATGTTGGTCTGCCTGGTCAAATCTGGAGCTAATGTTTTGGCAGACCACTTTTTTGGTGTTGTTTTGGGAGCGCAACTGACCTATCGAGTAAGAGAGTTTTAACCTATAATCGAATTGAGTTTGAGTCTTTATACTAGAAAACAAAGATCTGTCGAGTTTGTGCAGGTACCAAGTGTCTGCAGGTACCAAGTGTCTGGCAGACTATTTTAGTGGTTAATTACTACTTAAATCTTATTAACTCCTATATCATTGATCGATTGGCACACTGCTTGATCGTTTTGATCTGAAAAGAAATCGGTTGGACATCGGTGTACAATTGATAACTTTTGTTTTGCATTTCTGCCACGTCGAAGTTTGCTTGAATGCAGACTACGAGTCAATTTTTTTAAACTAAGATTTGTTTTAATTTAGTATAGGGTTTTACCCGGGCATTTTTTAAAACTCCTCCCGGATGGCCCCCGGACGCCCTCCAAACTAGGGAAACCCGGACGGATGTCAACCCTAACCTCAACTCTAGTATGTTTAGTTTGTAAGCTTAGGTTAAATTTACCTGTTAAAGGAATTATAAGTTAAATTAAAAATATCAAGAATATTATTTTAAAAAAATCAATCTATCTAAGCTATATGACGCTAACCACACATAATATACATATAATATACTAAATAAAATTAATTGATGCTAATAAAGCACACAAGAACGCCTAGACTCTGTGACGGGGTTGGGGGTGTACAACAAGTGATGTTGGCAACCACCTGCAATGAATAACGAATGTAAAATTAAACTCTGCTATATGCAAATTAATAAAGGGCACACACCCCCACCCATCCCGGCTTCCTCGGAACGACACTTCAAAAAAATTTTAACCAAACTTTATAAATTCACTTCCGAGAAGGGAGCAGGAATCAAGTGAACATCTCGAGAACACATCTCTTAATAATGACAAATACATATGTTGCCTTTGGTAGAAAGTCAACGCCAATTATCGAGTGGTGCGCCAACGCCCTTGACGTGGTCCTATACAGGGGGGTGTTTCACCACTTGCCAGCGCTCAGGAATCATAGGTTAAGACTCCCATACAAAGATTCTTACCACAAGATGGTAGCATAGAATTTTCGGGGGGTGGAAGGAAAGCTGTGGGGGTAGGAAGGTTTATATATGGGCACATTGAATGGATTTAGATTTGGAGTAGGGTAGTTGAGCGTGGTGGTCCGGAAATTCTCTCTGAACTGACTAACTTGGATTTTAATTAAAATCCAAATATCTACACAAGGCTTGGGGTAACGTAGCATAAAGCAGAAATGAAATTGTGCCTATGCGCTCTGTCTGTCAGTGAAAACATTGAATTGTTTTGGAAAATTAGCCCTCAAGGCTTTTTACGAAATTTTTCGGCATAATCAAAGCTCTTTTTACTTTAACCAACACAAACCCATGTTTTTCAGAGACGAATTCCTGTCAAGGATATGACAGTTGGCAAGAGCTTAGGTAGAAATTCCTTTTTACCTAAACAGAGACGAGGCAAAGAATTATTTTCAAACGCAATTTCGTTTCATACATACTTATACTGCTACAAAAGTGTTTACCTATGTTAGGGTCAGGATGATGATAAGAATTTTGTTTTCAATCGAGATTCTAGCTTAAGTAAAAAAAAAACTAAAGAGACTATGATATTACTTAACGGAATTTGTCCTCACAGAATCTACATATTTTATTTCACTGGCATTAATATACTCTACTACAATATCTCTGCTTCAATGCAATTTTGTTATTTCGTCTGCAAGGTTCCTTATTTCAAAATAAATTCGGACTGTTGTGTAAGTTTGTTTCAATTTCACAAGAATTCATTTTATGAAAGACAATATCTATCTTACGGCTATACGAAGCAAATAATTCAGAATAGGTAACAAATTTTCTTTATATGTCCTTTGGGGGAGAAAGTTCAAACAGCGGATCTCACGCGGAAGAGAAACAAGAGATGAGTCAGGCAAATAGCTTTGCGTTCAAAGATGATGCCTTTAGAGTCGTTCAGTGGAGAGTCAGGTAAAAATTTCGACCGAGGGCATTGTTAAGAAAAGGTAAACCGCCATTTAGTGTTGTCTGCCATTTTGAATTTTGAATGACGCCACATAGCTAATTGTATTGTACTTGTCATACCCTTTCATTTGATACCCATGTCGGGTGGTCGGGGAACGCAATTGTCAAAGTTTTCCGCCATCTTGGAATCGCCATCTTGATTTTTTTTACAAAATGGTCAAATTATCACGCGAAATATATATATGTGTAAAATTTGAAGTTCATCGAAGATGGAGCTAAACATATAGGAGATGGAGCTAAGCAGATATGAGTAAGATTCTAATTCAGTCAAGGGTGGAAAGAAGAAGAAGAAACCACAAAACCATCTGGAGGAATATAACTTCGAACTGGCAAATCAATTTAACTACCTAGGGTCCACATCAGCGAAGACAGCGATGAAACGATAGACGTAAAAAGAAAAATAAACGCCGCAAACAGAACATGGCACGAATTGTACGATTTATACCCCCCTGTGCTGAAAGTCGAGTCGTGGCGACACGACAAGTGGTTTAAGTCCAGAAAGCGACGTTTCAGTCGAATCACGACTTTCAGTACAGAGGCCTAAACTCAACTGAGCATTTGCAATCGAGGCCCCCCTGTGCTGAAATTCGGAATTCGACTAAAACGTCACTTTCTTCAATTTAAACGACTCGTCACGTATCACGACTCGACTTGCAGCACAGGGGCCAAAGAGTGTAAACTTTCGACACATGCCAAGCTAGGTGAGGTGAGGTGAGATTGACTTGCCCATCAGGCTGGTCAATGCGTTCTCCTCTCAACCTCGTTCCTCTCTCTGTCCTCTGAGTGTAATGCGAACCGTGGCGATGGCTGAGTAAAAATAGCTCAGTCTTGAACGATGTGCTCCGGATACCTGTTGTTCTAATTAGCCTTAACTGGGTACTGCGGATCTCTGCCCGGGTGGACCTTGTTTTTCCGCTACAACAGAAACAAACAACAAAACAAGGGCTCGGTTCCCATAAACCAAAACCGGAACGGACCACAAATCCCGCTGAAAAAAGGACTACGGTACCGCTGAGCCCACCCAGGCAAAGCGAAGCCACAAGCTCCTTCCTTCGAAAAAAGGACCCAAGCAACCACATGTAACCCTGCTCCTCCTCGCCTAGCGTACACCTGCGAACACGACCGCCGCGGAGGATCAGAGGAGCAAATGGTCGGCAGAAGGGCCAAAGTCCTAACTAGACCAGACCCGGCAAAGGCAGGTCACCAAGAACATCGCCTGGCTAGTAGAATCCTCCGCCGTTTGGCTACCATCCCGATCAGGGAGGACCAAGTGTCGAAGGAGGATTTCACCAAAATACAGGATGACATTGCTTGAGCTAAGCAGGTCATTTAAAACTTCACCCTAGAGCTGCCCAGGGGTAGAGAAGCCTCCAAACGTCAGCGATCTGTGGAAGAACCAAGCACCCACAGTCCAGTTCCAAAAAAGTCGAAGACGCACGGAACTAAAGCGATATCCTTCGCAGAAGTTGCAAAGAATCGCAAAATAATCGGCCTACTAGACAAGAACGACGAGAACGGGAAGATCCCTAAGCATCAATGGAGAACGGTGCAAGTAGCCCTCGCTGAAGTTGCCATTGAGGTTCTGAGGGACCCTCCTCCTTCACGCCTTGATGCTGGATGGTATTAAGGCAGTATTAAGCTGACAGCCTGCGACAACACTAGATCCGTATTGCTGTACAAGTCTAATCTGGCTGAAAGAAATCCTAGCGATGCTAGAAACCTTCAACCTCCAGCTTAAAACCGTTAACCGTTAAGGTTATTAAAACGGAGCAGACAAAGAGGGCCACTATGCAGGTTATTCCGCTCCTAAATAAAGAGTGCCTAGAGCAGCTAGAGAAAGAAAAGCACGACATGAACTATGGTTTCCAGAAGATAGAGCTGAAGGTCTATAAAACAGGCCTTTGGCCTTTGCACAGTAAATCGGACGGCCTGCACCAAGGCCTTAGGCGAGGAGGCCGAAGACTTGGTAACCGATGGCGAAGCCAAAGTTCCGAACGAGGCTCGCGCATCGACAGACTCCAAGCTGGGCAGAGCCATGAGTAACATCCACCCACTCCTTAGCTCGGACATCCATGAGGACATCTCCAGCGACGAAGAAGGGGAGGTGACCATTGTCGAGCTGGTCGACCTTTAACATTGTAAAGTGTCTTCTGCTGCTCTTTTGCTTTAGTCCAAGGGCCATTGATCGCTGGTGACAGACGAAGGCAAGAGAAAACCCAGAACATATATTTTCTTCAAAACGATATTAGCGCATTTCTTCTGTCTCAATTTAGTGACGGAGACTTTACGGTAGTCGACCTAGAGGTAAAACAGGAAACACTCATGTTGGCCTATTTTTATCTAGCTTACAAAGATGAGGGCCCTCTATCTCCTATGGCTTTTCAGGACCTGGTATACACCGATGCTACCACGATCCTGGTTATGGGAGGTGATGCAAATTAACACCATATATAATTGGGCAGCACAGACACCAATGACCAAGATGAAGCCATTTTTAACTACCTGTTAGACACCAGGCATGCAATCTGTAATGAATCTATTTTGACTCTTTGGCACGCAGCATGTCATGCAAAGGGCAGATCCACGGATTCACTCATTGGTTTCAACCATAGAAAAGTCACTCGAGGTCAAGGAATATGCATTAGTAGCTTTCCTTGGTATAGAGGGAGCGTTAAACTGCGTAACGAAACTGACGATCGAGGCGTCACTGGTGTCTCTCATATATCAAATGCTTACTGGCAGGATGTGGTGAGCTCAAGCCTTGGCCCCTATTTGGTCCGAAGGGCCGTCAACAGAGGTACCATGGAGGAGTACTTTCCCCACTTTTATGGGTCGTGACGGTGAGTCAGCTGCTGCGACCCATGGAGACAGTGGGATACCAAGTACTGACGAGCGCGGATGACATTGCTATCATCATAAAAGGAAAGGAAAAGAAAATTTCCTCAAGTCCTCCTGACTCAAGGATACCAAAAAAGACCGATGCAGCAAAACTTCTCAATAAAAGAAACTGGAAACAAGCTGCGGAGCATAGAGACGTCTGGAGGAAGAAGCTGATGGAGGCCAAGACTCGAATTGGGTTGTAGACTCACCGAAAAAGAAGAATATGCATTATGACTTATCATATTTCTGTTGTAAAGCAGCGACTCACAATTAAAAGTAAACCTAATCTAATCAACAAAACCAATCGCCATTTTATATCCCTCAATTGGATATTGCGGCGGCCGGGATTACCTGAATACTTTCGCTCCAAACTAAATTAAAATTTATTCCTTATGTTAACGCGGCCACAAAGTATCACTTTCGTCCAACTTTTATTGGCATCCTTTCGCCGCGCGGCACTCTTTAAACCCGCCATTGACGGAAAAGAAGGAAGCGGAAAGAAAAGAAAGGATTTGCAAAGCAGGCTAATTATCTAAGTCCTTCCGACATTGTCCAAATTTCTAAACAGGCGAACATCTGTGAACCCTTTCGGCCTTCTTATTCAGTTAAAACCTTTTATCAGCACGCAAAAATATTATCTTAAGGAGCCCTTCACCGACAATGACAGCCCCGGAGCCTGGCAAAAGGCACCGAGATGCCACGCAAAAAAAGCAGGAATGAATAAGAAAGCTGATGCTCCCTTTAGAAATGGCGTTCGGAGCTAGGAGCAAAGCTCATCAGGGTTAGCAGCGCTAATTAAAGTGCCTTCAAAGAGGAATTTATTGTCGGCGAATTTAATTAAACAACAAAGTGCCTCGCTCCTTACAGCAGCGACTTCGCCCGAATAAGACATCATCATTCATCAGGAAATTTGTAAAAAAAGCGCCATACTAAAGAGGCGAAGTTCGGTATGTGCAATTTCGCTCTTTTCCTAATTTTCATGGAAATCCCCCACCACAGCTCAAGCCGCATTCGACATCTGAGGGGTGGTTTGAGCGGGAGTTTGGGGGTTGCTTCTTGATTCGATGAAGATTGCGCGTTTAATTAGACACTAAGGGCCTAACTATAATGGCCTTGATAGCTTCTGACAAATTCACTTAGGATTGGTTAAGTTGCCGTCAGAACTTAATGAATGTTGAGGTCGTATCAGATCCGGATCTAGAGAACTGTTGCTATTGATGTGGGCTGGTCAATATGGGACTTGTGAAGAAAACAAAGTACTGCTGTTGCTTTTTCCTCGTTGTTGCTAATTTTGCTTCTCGATTTTTTGTGATTTGATGTGGGCTCGTATGGCCTCAGCTATTATTCGGTCGAAAGCCAGACTGCCATTTGGATAAGAGATTGTATTGCCTTCTTTCACTCAGTCGGGAATTGGCAGGAAGTCAAGCAAAAGTTGAATATATATGAACTGGAGGACTCACAATAAAAGGCACTAACAATATCTGGAATACGGGTGTTAAAGAGTCCAGTCCTGCGGCATTCGACTTGATAGAGTGTATAGCTGTAGGTATTTCAGAGACTTCAGGGCATCTAAAACTAAACCGCACATCAGCCAGATCATTTGAATTTTGACACAGAATGTCAGAATATTGAACGCTCCTATCCACAAAGAAGTTATTTAGCCATGTAATCCCAATTTGCGGATATCCCTCCATAACTTTTTCGAAGGTTGATTGGTATCCAACTTAGAGGCAAAATATGCACTTTTTGCCGAGCGAATCATAGCTGTTACCCTATTACGCACAGCTTTACATCTGCTATATATCAATATACCGAACTGACAATTATCGAGGTGATCAACAAATAGACCAAGTAACAGCCGAGATGATCGAAGCCGAAGGTGATATCTTATCACAACGACTTCATGTCCTCATAACACACATATGGCATTCAGATCGTGTCTCTTCGGCGTGGAAGAAAGCTATCGTTGCCCCAATTTTGAAGAAAGGCGACAGTCGGAAATGCAAGAATTATCGCGGTATTAGCCTCCTTTCGATCGTCGACAAAGTATTTACGAAAATCATACAATCGAGGCTACAGAAATATCGAGAGCAAACGAGACGGAAATAATAAGCTGGTTTTAGACCACATCGAGGATGCATTGATCAAATATTCGCACAACGTCAGCTAATGGAAGAAAGAATTCGTTGCGCCAAACGAACTTTCGTCGTTTTCATCGATTTTAAATCCGTTTTCGACTGCATTGATTAGAACAGCTTGTGGAGAGCTATTGAAAATCATCCAACTTCTCCAAGTGTCGTACGACGGTTCAATCAGCAGCGTTCGTATTTGAAGAGAATTATCCGAGGAATTCCTGATCCAAACAGGTTTGCGACAATTAGATGTCTCTTCGCCACTACTCTTCAACGTTGTGATAGAAGTGATTATATGTGAAGCATTCGATGGACGACGCGGAGTTCGATACGACGCCAACAACTTCGTAACCCACTTGATGTTCGCTGACGATAGCGTTGTGTTCCCTGACACTGATGCTGAAGGAACGGAAATCTTTTTTTTATGTGGCAGTTTTAAGCTCAGGAGTCACCCTTTGTACTAACAGTCCGTTATGTCGTTAGTCATGTCATGGTGCAATGCCTAGCAGTAACCTTGGTACGGGAGGATTCGGGAGGGTAATGAAGAAGGTAGCAATGAACCCTGCATTTGAACTGTACAAACAGTACTTCGTTTCTTAATAGAACAATTCGACTGTGGAACAACCTTTCGCTAATACTGGAACAACCTTTCAACTAGTTTGTAGGTGGAGGGAATGAGACGAGTGGGCTAATCTGGCGTTGCGGGTATAAGATTGCCGTGAAGGTAGGACGGTGTTTATTTCGATGGAACAGCCACTATAATAGAAGCGATAAAATTTTGTCAGTGCTGCTACATTCCTACTGTGACTCAAAGAATCGAAGGTCTAGAAAACGGTGTCATCGACGATTAATTAAAGGGCCCTTTTATCTAGCCATGCCAAGGTTGTTATCGAAACGCCGCCCGAACTTAGGGAGTTGTATTCGAGAAGAGGCCCAATTTAGGATTTATAAATAACAGCACGGGCCGATGGTTGGAGCAGGAACTTGCATTTCTTAAGAAATTCCAAGCATTTGGATGTTTGTTTGGCGATTTGGAATATGTGGGCATTCCATCGCAAGTCTTTAGCTAATGTTACGCCTAAGATGTGTAGGAATGCGACGGCAATTAGTTTAACTTCACCCACTGTCACGGATGGAGAGGTTTGCACTTTTTATTGAAGATAAGGGAGTACTTGGTTTTGGAGGCATTGAATTCGACGCGATTCTTGCTTCCGCAATCTGTCGAAAACGAAAATTTTTTTTCGTCTCGTGTTCGCGTAAGTCGAAAAAATTGAAAATTTTCGTCTGAAGCTGGCGAAAGGCACTCGAAAGCTCTTGGGTTATCGAGCTTTTGCATTAGGACACGAACAATTTTCTTTCGACCTATGCGAACGCTAAAATTTTCGTCGACAAAATTTTTCGACTTCAATTTCTTTTCGTTCGGTTAACGTCGTTCGCCATACACGAACCGGCCCCAGAAGTTTTTGCTACCAGAGGTTGCATTAAACAGTTTTTTTCTCAACTTGTTATCAAATGAAGGAAAGTCAGATGGTGGCTTTACAAGAATTTCTTAGTTTTAAATACTCTGGACGGAGTGATTCACTCGGAAACCTCTTGTACGCTCGGAAGGCGGCTTCTTTAGTGTTTACTCGGTTTATGACTAGATTGACAAGTTGAGTCGAGGCTGGGTTGAAAGTTCGACCACCGTAAATTATATCGAGTTGAGTCCACTTTGGCTTAGTTGAACTGAAATCAAAACATAACCTCAAATTTTTGTGCGAAATTCTCATTTATAAATACGTAAAAACTCAGAACGAACTAAGCAAAAATATCGAAGTCAAAACTAACTCCACTTCACGGATGGTAAACAAGCTGAAGAAATATCACTTCAATCCAATTACAACTCAACCAGCGTATATGAGACTAAATATCAACTCGACCCAGGTAACAGAGCTGAGTTGGGCTGAGTAGATCTAGTTTCAACTCGACCCCCGTTTAAAACTGGGTTGAACCTGGGTAGAACCTAGCCATAAACGGTGTATTTGATTGCGTTCATGCACTCCCGATTAAACCATCTGTTGGACCTAGGCTTCACAGATTTGGTAGAATGGGGAATGAACAAATGCATTCCTGCCGGTATGATTCTGGTGATACGTATAGAAGCTGGACTCAAAGTCTAGAAAAAATTCAAATATTGTCAGGAAAACCTGGAAAAGTCAGGGAAATTTGGTCTTAAGAAAAAAGTGGTCACCCTGGTTATAAGACTTTATTAGAATGGTATAATTTAAACATTCTATGTTCTCGGCATCAACCGACTTTTACCAAATAGCAATTATTCATTTTTGTTATTGAATTGAACAAAAAGTTCAATTGAAATGATAATATATTATAACTAATATCATCCCAAAGTACTTCAAGTGCTTAGAAGTTAATAACATTTCATCACTGCTTTGTGGCTACCAACTAATTGGTTTACAGAAATTAGCCAACAAAATAAGTACCGCCATCCGTAAAATTATTTGAACAAACTTTAAACACTGAAACTGGAGTTTTAAATAAGCGTCAAATTTGGCAAATTAGTCGAATTTATAGGCTTGTTGCCAAGAAACGTAAGGAAATGTCCTGCTATTTATACCCCCATATTTTTTTGCGCTTATAAAATTTATGCCCAAAAATTTAAATTTTTGCCTAATTAACATTCTTGTCATTCATTGGTGGTGAACGATGAAACAAATGGAAATTTTGGTAGGAAAACTTTCTTAATTTTGTGATGGGCTTTTCAATTAACTTTTCTTCCAAATTAAACGAAAATTTCTTTTGGCGGAGAGAGAGATGTTCCAAAGCCTCACGTCCTCTCGCCCCCGCTTGATGGTTTGCAGCGATTAACCATCGCACAATTTTGCAATTCATCAAATTAAAATTTTGTCACGTTCCAGGACTGATTCTGCTTGTTTTGATTAAGTAACCTGTTTTATAGAAATTACTTTATGGTATACCTTTCCCAGGACTAAGTACTCGAAAGGTTTCTTCGTCTTCTTGAAAGTGAATGACAATAATACTATACACATCGGCACGCAGCTTCCTCCACATCTCTCTGGAATCCCTAAAAATATTGAAAATGTAATTTCCAGGTTTTCAATAAAGAAATTCTTTCACCAACTTCCGGGTCTTGTGTGTGTGATAACGAACATCAGTCGAAAGTGTCCAATTTGCCCTTTTTAGATAAAGGGTAGTTTCGTCCACACAGGAAGAACATAAGCAAATAACATATCGCACTCTTAGTCACGTTCCTAATATTTTAAGAGGTTTGCACACACAAAAGCGGGCGTTCGTCTATTTATTTATCCCAGGTCTGCCGGAGGTATCAGCCAGCCACCGACATCTTTTTCTGCTGATCCTTGTACTTTCGTGCAGTGTTGGCAAATGTGTGCTACTCCCTACACCCATGCTTATAAAAACACCCCGACACGGCAGGGGTGAGTGTACCTAATCGGATATCGTCGTAATGTCCATTTACATCATTTGCTGGATTATGAGAGAGCATATGTCGCTTTTTAACTATTGTCACCATTTTCCGACAAAACATCTCTCTGATTTGTCGTATTTGTGATGTTTATCATCGTATTGACGTACCGACACATTTCCACCTCTCCTGTGACATTCATTAAATTAACTCAGGTGTTATATAATGTGATTTGTGTATCATGTTTTATTCCCGCTGCCATATGAGAGAACACATTCGGTGTCAAAGAAAAGATAATGCCGGGCTGACGGCTTGACATCGAGTGCTTTCATATGCGAAATTTGGTGTAGAGTGTGGAGAAGGGCGACGTGTCCCTAATCACTTGACTTGATGATTACTTTACACTTTATTGCATCATGGCGGAAAATTCACCCTTCGCTTGATGCTTCCATATTCATTTATTAAAGGAGGTCGCTTTAATGATTTCGGAAAAATATGGTTAGGTAGACTTAGTCCTTAGTCTGTAGGAGTTTCTGCGAAATTAGCAGTTTATTGTTTGCTCCATTTATGTTTTCTTGTCCTGTAATGCTTGAGTTTTAGCGTTTTTTTATATGGGTAAAGTAAGCTTAGGAGTCACCCTTTGTACTACCAGTCTGCGTTGTCGTTCAAGACATGGTGCAAGGTCTACTAGCAAGCTTAGTTTAAAAGATAGAAGACAATATGATAGATCAAGGGAGGTCTGGGAGATTTCAGAGCAGGTGGTGATGAACCTTACTTTTGAATTGAACTCTTGGGTGTTGTACGATTTCAGGAAAACTGATTGTGAGAGATTATTCCACAGCCAGCCTTCCCAGTCATGCATGGCTTAAAGCAGGGCGATGGGCTGGCAACCATGCTATTTAATCTCTGCCTAGAATGAGTAATCCGCAAAGTAAACATTGATGCGAACACAACCCTGCTTAAAAAATCAAAACAATTGGTAGGATATGTCGACGATATAAACTGCCTTGTCAGATCACTTTAAAGAAATATTCACGGAATTAGAAGAGGCAGCCAAAGACATAGAGCTGCAAATAAATGCAGGCAAGAGCAAGATTCTAATTCAGTCAAGGGTGGAAATAAAAAGAAGACACCACAACACCACCTGTGTGGAGTATAACTTCGAACGGGTAAACCAATTTAACTACTTGGGGTTAACAGTCAGCAAAAACAACGATAGACGTGCAAAGAAGAATAAACCGGAGAACATCCTTCTCACTAATGCCGCTAGTAATGAAATCTAGAGGCATCCACAGAAAAATCAAAACAGGAATCTACAAAACCATCATACATACAGTAGCGATGTAAGAATATGAAGCAAGGAGTATCTCCCAGAAATCCGCGGACAAGGTGGATATACTCGTATGTGAGAGGAAGATTCTCTCGGATATACAGTCCAATCCAAAGAATGGATGACTCAAGGATACCAAATAAAGCCCTGTATTTACTACCAGATGGCAAAAGACCAGTTGGCGAACCATGGTCATGGTAGGAAGACAATGTTTGGGTTGATGCAGCAAAACTTCTCAACATCAGAAAGTGGAGGCAATCTGGAGGCAACAGAAAGAAGTCTGGAGGAAAAAAATGATGGAAATCAATGCTCGAATTGCGCTGTGAAGTCATCGAAAAAGATGAAGATCAGGCGGCATTAAGCAGTAGTACGTATAAGCAAGTGGAAACAGTATATATGTAGTTTTGATGCTACTTTTGCCATCTATAAAATAATTTGTCTATGGTATTATGAACAAATGGTATTCCGCATCATACAGTAATTTGTTAGTCTATTTCTGTGAAAACGAAAGAATTTTGTTCAAATATAACAGTTGACGCACGTATAAGCTTGTAATGCACATCTGCACACTGCAGTCAATGCAGAGCCGGGCAACAGTTGGCTTTTACAGAGTCGAATGATACTAATTGCAATTCCGACGCCATTGGACAGGACAACCTCCCATCCATATTTCTCAAGCTAATTTTTCCTGAAGCTCTCCCCTTTTGAATAGCTGTCTTATGAAATCACATTTCCCGCTTCAGTGAAAAAATCGAAAGTAATTGCACTACCTAAATGTAAAACCCCAAGTAGTCTTGCCGACTATCGTCCTATAAGTATCTTATGTTTTTTAAGTAAGGTACTAGAAAAAGTAATGGCATAACAAATTGACAGTCACTGTGAGACGGAGTCGCTACTGATTCGGGCACAGTTAGGCTTTCGCAAAGGTAATAGCTATGAAACTGTGCTAACCACATGCGCCTATTTACCAAATTGGCAACTCACATGAGGTTTACATCCTCTGCTACCTCCTTAATCCGTAGTTACCTGCAGAGTAGTTCCCAAAAAGTATGGCTGTATAACTTAATTTTGGATCCCTTGCCGATAACGTGCGGTTTTACGCAGGGCTCCATACTAGGACCATTACTCTTTTCTATGTACATAAACGATCTTAGCAGTGTTGTGATAAGCTGCAAACTCCACATGATGATGTTCAGATTTACTTAAATATAAATGCAGATCTCAAGGGTATTTATCAATGGCCTGCATCCAACCGTGTATAGCTTAATGTCTCTTAATCCTGTTGCTTTTCAATGTATAGGAGTAAATCAGATACCAACTGTTTTTCACCTATCGTTCTTATGAACTCATGCCCACCTCACCAAACGCGTGCCATAACCCTAGGCGTTCATCAGAATTCACAACTTACCTGCTGCGATCATATTTCTCATACATTATCTAAAATTTAAGGTAATTTACGGGGTCTCTGGCTAGACTGAGTTTGGGTTAGGACAGCAAATAGAACGGGCGTGCGCTGTTCCGGTCCCTAAAAACGCGTCATAATAAAACCAAAACCAAAATAATAAAACAAAACTGTGAGAGTGAAAAACTAAAACTATAAAAAAGTGCACAAAAAAAAACTCTAAAAAAACAGTGACAAAAAACAATAACGAGCGCAGTCTAACGCGAAGGCCCATCACCCTTCACTAGACACGAACGGACCGACGAACGGCGCAAGTAAGTACCCTTGCTCCCTACCCTCTCTCGCATCTCGGTCCTGCAGGTGCCGCGGCTAAAATCTGTCGGTCGATGAAATTTGCCCCGTCTCAAAAGGCATAAAGGCCCCCATACACGGTCAAATTGGCTGTACAACCAGATTTTCATCAAACCTATAAGCGCAATGTATTTTGATCGGCCGACCGGCCCACAATCGATAGTTTTGGTTGTACAACCGCACTTCGCTGTACAACCAATTGGACCGTGTATGGGGGCCTTAACACTTTGACGAGGACAAATTTTATTGACTCTGATGGTTGCGGCAAATGTAATGTAATGTAATGCCGGGAAATATTCCCGAGAACGTGGCGATTGAGCCCGCGCAACCGAAGTCCCGTTACAAGTCAAGTTTTGGTATTGACTTTTGTAACATTCGTGGACTTCAAGCGAATTTCTCTTTTGTTGAGTGCCACTTATCTAATTACAAACCCCCAATCTTCGCACTTAGTGAAACCCAAATATCACCTGATAATGACTTAGGTTATTACCAGGTGTCGGGGTACACTTTAGTACACAATCTGTCCCCCCATAGGGGTATTGCCATTTATGTTAGGGACGACGTGGCTTATTATAAAATACATTCAAGCACAACTTCAGATTTTAATTATCTTTGGATTAAAATCATTTTCCAAAGCCACGTCATATTCTTCTGCTTCCTATACAGAAGCCCTAACATAAGTAACGAAGCCTCCTCATTATCTTTTGATACTATTTCCGAACAAATCTCGGGATTTTTGTCGTCCAATCCTGAGTGTGAAATCATCGTTGCGGGTGATCTCAATGTTCACAACGTTAAATGGCTGACTTACTCAAATGGCACCAGTATTTCTGGCAAGGACGTCGAGCTCTTTGCAGACATCAATAACTTGCATCAGATTGTGGATCATCCCACAAGAGTCCCTGATGTTTCTGATCAAGGTAGATATCTCCTTGATCTTTTTCTAACTTCTCATCCAGCGCGTTACTCCGTCAAAGTTGATTCACCTCTCGGCAATTCAGACCACTGCCTAATCAGCGCTAACTTCCCATTCGAATTTCCCACCCCTCCCAAACCAGTTCGAAGAACTGTATGGCATTATGCGAAGGCCAATTGGCTGGGACTTATTAATTTTTTCCAGTCTACAGACTGGAATCTGTGTTTCCGGAATAGAAACGCCAACTCTGCCGCTATCCGTATCACCAGGATCATACAGGCAGGAATGCATTTGTTCATTCCCCATTCTACCAAATCTGTGAAGCCTAGGCCCAACAGATGGTTTAATCGGGAGTGTATGAATGCAATCAAAACTAAAGAAGCCGCCTTCCGAGCTTACAAGAGCTTCCCGAGTGAATCGCTCCGTTTAGAGTATATACAACAAAGAAATTCTTGTAAAACCGCCATCAAGAAAGTCAAAACCTTATTTGACAACAAATTGAGAAGTAAACTCCTAAATGCAACCTCCGGTAGCAAAAACTTCTGGTCCTTGGTAAGTTCCATACACAAGAATTTCACTACAACTTCAACCCCTTCCTTTATTCACTTCACAATGAGGAGGTAATAGCAGACAGAAAATCCAAGGCCAATTTATTAGCATCTATGTTCGCTTCGAATTCTTTTTTACCCGAAACTGATGTGCTACCCCCTGTTTCCGAGCGTAACGCCCATTCAATGGACAGGGTTTTTTTCAGGACTCGCGAGGTGTACAGGTGCCTCAAAGAGCTCGATGCCAACAAATCCACTGGACCCGATAATATACCCCCTATCGTCTTAAAACAATGCGCCTCACCTTTGGCTAAACCTCTGCGCAAATTATTTTCCCTGTCATATTTCTCCGGAGTTTATCCCGACTCTTGGAAACTTGCCCATGTTCAGCCCATACCGAAAAAAGGTGATTCCAGCGATCCCTCCAACTACCGCCCAATAGCAATTACTTCTATTCTCTCCAAAACCATGGAGACGATAATCAACAAAAAGCTTATGGGATATCTAGAATCCAATCTACTCATAAACGACAGACAGTATGGCTTCCGACAAAAAAGATCCACTGGCGATCTTTTAGTCTGTCTTACAGAACACCTCAGCCGTAGTCTGCATGGATCCGGTGAGTTTAGTCTGGTTGCTCTGGATATCTCCAAGGCTTTCGATAGAGTTTGGCACTCAGCCCTGTTAGCTAAACTCAAAGATATTGGAGTTGACTCACTTCTACAGAAGTGGATTGAGAGTTTCCTTTCTGGCCGTTCAATCAAAGTGGTATTGGATGGCGTACCCCAGGGGTCAATTTTATCACCGGCCCTATTTCTCATATTTATAAATGACCTTCTTTCAACCCCCTCCAACCCACTTAACGACATAATAACGACATTGAACTCATTCTAGAGTGGGGAAAGAAGAATCGTGTTGAATTCAACTCCGACAAAACCAAGTACTGTCTTATCTCCAAAAAGAAGCTCAACACCTCTCCACCCTTGAGAGTGGATGGAGTTCAACTAATGGCCGACCCATCCTTACACATCTTAGGCGTGACATTAGCCAAAGACTTGCGATGGAATGACCACATATCCCAAATCGCCAAACAAGCATCCCAGTGCTTGGGATTTCTTAAGAGGTGCAAGTTCCTCCTCCAGCCATCGGCCCGTGCTGTTATTTATAAATCCTACATTCGGCCTCTTCTCGAATATAACTCCCTCGTTTGGGGCGGCGCCCCAATAACCACCTTGGCATGGTTAGATAAGGTCCAAAAAAGGGCGCTCAAGTTAATTGATGACGACACCGCCTGCTCCACCATCGACCCCCTGAGCCACCGTAGGAATGTAGCAGCACTGACAAAATTTTATCGCTACTACCACAGTGACTGTTCCTCCGAGTTAAACGCTCTCCTGCCTCCACGGCAATCTTATACCCGCAACACCAGATTAGCCCACTCGTCTCATTCCCTTCACCTGAAACTACCAGCAAGACATGAATTCGTTTGTTAATAGAACAACTCGACTGTGGAATAACCTCTCGCAGTCAGTATTTCCGAACTCCTACAACATCCAAGAGTTTAAACGCAGGGTTCATCACCACCTTCTTCAATACCCCCCGTACCTTTTAATCCTTAACCTATACCCCCCCCCCCCCTCATCCCTCCCCCGTACTAAGCTTACTGCTAGACATTGCACCATGACGTGACAAATGACATGACGGACTAGTAGTACAAAGGGTGACTCCTAAGCTTAGCACTGCCACATAAAAAAAAAAGACGCCTCTATCCTACCCTTAGGCTCGCGCTTAAAGATAAAACTCTAGTGTTATCATACTTTAGTTTAGCTAGCTTGGTCTTTCCTTCTCTGGATGCTACATGCCGTGGTAAGCTAAATGTGGCCTTCAATGATTGCGTAAGGTTTGTTTCCAATCTTCGCCGATCCGATCACATCAGTCCATATGATTATTCATTTTTGGGATGCACAATTGATGAGTAGGTAATCATTGACATTTGATGATGGTATTGATATCTGCTCCAACTTGCGCAGTGAAGAGTGCGCCGGTGAAGCCGGAGTGAATATGAAAAAGGTCAGATTTTTAGTTTGAAATATCAAAGAAGAGGGAAATCTCTCGGAAAATTTATCGAAGTCATGATGTGGTATCTACTTTTTTGTTTAATTCTGCTCAGTACGGTTGCGCATTGAGGGCGACTTAAAGAATCAACGATTATCAGTTATCGAAACTCGAGACGTCGCTAAAAATCGTCGAAAATGCAAACGAATCGTGAATGGAGTTCGAGACCAAGCGGCACCGACAGCAGCGTATCTGTATTGAGGACGTCCCGCTAGGACCGACAAATAACGGATCAAAGAAGAAAAGAATACGGTTGTGCAAAAGGACGAGGAAGGCTGTAGAATTTATTCGATTGCGATGAAAAGAGAATTTTTAAAGCAGCAAGCAACTCTACTATGGGCTGCTGTCGGAAAACCTGTTTGGAGGACTCTTAACCGTAATACTAACATTCAGGGTGCATATTGGCAAACTGAATTTTAAAAAACCCTCAGATCACATACAATTTCCACATATTCAACTGAGGATAAAAAATACCAACTGGACTCGAATTGATGTTGAACGCAAAAGCTCACTTAAAAGAGAGTAATCAACTGGAATAATGCAATGCCATTCCAGTGGGCTTTTTTTTATCTCTGACTTCTGGCGAAAAACAACAACAGTTTCATGCACGAACTGCACATGAACTGCGCTTTAGTCGGTGGAGCCACTTATATGGATTGAACTGAACATTATTGAACTGAGGTCGGTGAAGCCGGAGCATTATCAAACTTTTTCCTCATGACATTTTTAAAAATTTTATTTAAAGAACACTAGACTAAATTTATACGGAGCACAACTTGTGTTAACTCTACAAAACCTTCACATATACTGGTGGATTTATAATTATGCAACAGTACAAAATTGCGCTATTAAATCCTCGTCCTGACATACATACATACGTTTTTTATTGCTAACTGAGAAATAGAAAAAAGGCTCGCAGAATTCCATTCAGAGTAAAAATCTCCATTTATTGAGTGGATTTATAAATTTTTAACAGAGAGTAATAATGGCCTATGGATAATATTTAATTTTAAGCTTAACAAATAAACATCATAAATCACCTCTTTCAGTCATCATTTGCAACATCGAAGCGCATATATTTAAACCATTTAGGTAAAAACTGCATAATTATAAAAAGAAAAAAACTTTCTCGTGAGTTTAATCTATCCCCCACCCAAGGTCCCCAAGGGCATTGATTTAAGAACGAAGCAAACAACCAAAAGCCGTAATAATAATATTCTAAAAAGAACTCTCCCAACAACAGCAGTAACATTCTCGTTGTCTTAAAAGTTTTATGACAGTTTAATCGCACTTAGGGTAAGTATAATTAACGAAGTCGTGATTAATTGTTTCGCCCCGGCTCCCCTGCTCAACCCTTTCTCCCCTACGAGATTGATCATATTTCTTTAATTGCTATACACATAAATTCTCATTAAAATTTCGCATAATTTAAATCGAGCAACAGTAGTCGTCTCCTTATGCCACATTTGCCGAAAAACTCCTGATTAATGTTTACTGAAATTGACAGTGTACTAATGGAATCATGGCAACGGTAAATTATATTCCTGTTCCAAGTACAATTAATTATTAGTGTGCACTGGAATTAATTGTTCAATACAGTGCTACTTGAGCGTCTTATCATTATGACGGAGGTATAGCTCCGCTCCAGGTGCATTAAATAAAGGTCATAGTTAAAGGAGAGAGAAACACTTTATTTTATCCAAAGTAAAGCTATAGAAAGTCGATCCACTTAAGTTAGTTAATTAACTATATTATTTGTGTTGTTTCATCGTGATGGACGTCAAAGAATTTCGATTATTCTCGTATTTGTGTGCAACAAGCTGCCTTGGCAACGTTTCAGGTGAAAAATATTTGTTTAGGATTACATATTACAATGACAATTTTTGCATTCAGGTGATAGTAGTTATTGAAAGCTATATGTAAAGACTAGAGAATTCAATCTCGCCTCAAAATATCAATCCCGCAAGCTTGCGAGACTTTAAACTTAGAATTACTCTACGCTACAGCAGAGTTTATGCTACCGATGTAAGAAAATTCCAGCGTAGTTTACGATTGGCCCGAACTCTTCGTTTGACTGACTCAGTAGTTCGTGTGACATATAATACAATTCGAGGCGAGGGACCTTGACATTCACTGTGTTTCCGTCAATCGGAGTACAGTATTCGTTGAGTTTACAGAAAGTTTTTCCCCTCAAGTTAACTCGATGCTGTTTCTATTTTCCGAGTTTCCATGGGAGTCGAGTTGAGTTGTGGTTGAGTTAAAATGACACTTCAAGGACTTAACTCTATGCATTTGCATTTCTGCCTTCAGCCTTCCTCCATTTTTTTCCATCAATAAATTTTATTATAGATTTTTCTTTAAAAGTATATATTAAATAATAATTGGATCCTGTTGCGCCTCGCTGCACCCATCGAAACAAAGGTAGTAGTAAAAAATGTTCGGACAACAGAGAAGTTCTATTCAAGTAAACCCTAAGTGACTCAGATGGTTTATTCAGTTGTCGCGTGAAATATACTTAAAAAGGCAATTCCCCACCAAAAATAAAGAGAAAGAGTATTCAAAAATAGCCTACAACCATTTGGCACATAATGTAATCTCCCGAAAATATGTATGTCAGATCCACAGCGCTATTCATGATTATTTTGGGAGAGAGGCAAGCAGTCCGATTGCTTAGAGGAGAGCTCTTCAGGATACACTATGTTCAATGTTCTCCCATTTGGAGCTAGGATATTGAGATTTTCCAACTCTTGAACCACCTACTATTGAGACCAATAAATTGCCCTTGACCATACGTTAACATATTGCATTTTTCTCGGGTAAATAAGGCGATTTGGGAATTTTATAGCAACATTAGTTCCCAAAATATTGGCCCTGAAATTATAAATTTTGATCATAAATTCGTTATTTGCTACCTTAAAAACCCCTAGATACCGATTTTCATTAGAATTGGTCTACAATTGGCGCTTTTAGTAAATTTTCTTCCAAACTCTCCATGACAGCGCCATCTAGGAGCAGGCCCGCCACAATGGTGGGGGAAGGGGCGAATTGCCCCGGACCCCAAGGCAGAGGGGGGCCCGAAAATAGATTGAAAGTCAAAAGTTAAAACCCTCATATGATGACAATTAACTAACGCTTATACCCTTGATACACATGTGGTATCGATATTACAATATTCGAAATATTACGTTTATACTACATGTGTGTCACCCAATACTAGCAATATACCAGGTTGACAATCTAATTTATACGTAGTATGAGATTTGCTAAATTTAGGTGGTATTAAGGTAATATACACTATTTTTACTGTGCACAGCGCCTCTGCCGGAAAATTTTCCTCACAAAAAAGTTGTCAATTGCAGTCGCTGGTTTTGTGAGATTTTGTGTTTATAGTGTTTTCTCACTATAGTCGCTTGCTTTGTTTATGTTCTGATTATTTTGACAAATCAACTTTAGCAACATTGAAATATTAATTATTTGCCGCTTGCTACTCCAAAATCAAATAGAAACACAAATGTCAAAGCAAACTACTTCGATACTAGGTTTATGTGTGTCGCGGGTCTGAGTATATTATGATATTGTGGATATTATGATATCGAAATTATAATATCGATACCACATGTGTGTCGCAGGTATTACGTAGGGTGCTTTGTTTCAGGAGGAGAAGCTCATTGTATGTCTAACAATAAAATTCGACACAAAGCATACGCCACTTTGACCTTTATTTGGCTTGCCCCTTAAGTAGTCTTTTCACACCCTCTAAAAAGTATACGCTCGAATTGAGTATTAAGATAGAAGAGAAAACTTATTGGCTCGTTACGCAACAGTTGTTAGATAGCTTTTGGATTTCTTCTGCCAAAAGAAAGATGGGCATTCAGCACCAGAACTAAGCACAGAGGCGTGTCTATATAAGCGCTACTCCATTTTGGCTGCACTATGTAACATTAAGTTTATTCGGGAATCAAGAACCGACCGTTCCGTATCTATTTTTAATGCTCTGAATGAACTTGTTCTTACTACAGAAATTATTATTCCTTAAGGGGGGCCCCCATTCATATTTTAGCCCCAGATCCCGTAAGTTAATGTGGCGGGCCTGTCTAGGATTGGCCATAGAAAGTAATAGAATATCCTATATTCTTTCTTTTAATGGATCGGTTGCACGATCTAGGACCCTATTACTAACATACATACGCGACAACCTACCTATTTTCATTGAGTTGAGCAGAGTTGAAATTTTTTAAGGAAAACTGTGTCTGTTTCCATAACGTATAACTCGGGATCAACTCTGGTTGAACTCTCATGGAAACTCACTATATAACGGTTCTAGGTTGATATATTGGAGGTTGGTTCTCCGTTGGTATATGTGCAGTAAACGCACTTATACAAACAAATATGCAAAATCCGGCTTAATCCGACGTGTTTCATGTAGCTTTCTTGGATTTAACGAAATTTTATTCAACCAGCTTTCCCATGGGCGCTTATTTTAAGTTAATTCAGGGTAAACGCTGCATGGAAACTCAGTAATTGATCACGTTCGGATACACGCATGTATGTAAATACACTTAGACGATTTTGTGTTATTGCTGTATTGCTAGTAGGCAGATATCTTCAACTAACGAATTTAAATATTCCGCATACGAGTCGACTGACTTGCAATCTCAATTTCAAACTGGTTTCACAATAATGACGCGCGCAACCATGAAAATTTTGTCCACACACGAGCACAACTGATTTTTGATCAATCAGTGCTTTGGGTCCACATAGGCCCCTGTGCTGAAAGTCGAGTCGTCACGACACGACAAGTTTTTTGAGTTGAAGGAAGGGACGTTTTAGTAGAGTAGTTGATTTTTCAAAATACAATTTGTGTGATGAAAAAGCGTCGTTCGAAGGTAGCGAAAAGATTATCTCGCTCTACCCTGATCAAGGACTAAGGCTGGCGCTGTGCATGCCCTTTCAGATCTCAAAATTTGAACCTTCCATATCCATACAAGACAGGGGCCTTATTACCGAATACGATTCGATTCGGATTAATCGTAAATCGCAATTATGGTACCACTGAATACGATTTAACTTCAAATCGTAACAAATTTATCGTAAATGTCTACGATTGAGATTTGGTGCTCGTAAATAAAAAAGACGGTAGTTGTATTAAAAAACTTGGTTATTACAAACAAATAAAAATAAAATATATAAGTAAACATCTTCTTAAATACCTAGGTATTTTATGAAAATGACGTCAAAAAATCGCTTTTTTAGAATTTTTTCCCATTGCTTTGATCTCATTTAATTTTTCATAACATACAATTGTCAAATTAGGAGTGAAATGAGCTTTCATTGGAATATTTTCGGAAAAATATATGGCATCACTCATATTGGTTACGATCGTAATCAATCATGTCAAATTCAAATCGAATCGTAAATTCAAATCGTCAATATTTTTGATCGAATCGTATTCGGTAATAAGGCCCCAGGCTGACCTAGACTTTTCTTAAGTATTGCCGAGTGTACTAGCATGGTACACGGATGGCGATGGATGGAGTTAACGCCCCAGATTCAGTAGGACGATAAGCCTAGGCACCCTAGCAACTGTCTTTCAAGTAGAGGTGTGAGCTATACAGGCATTCGCTCGTGAGAACTTAAGAAAAAAAAACGGATCTTTATCTTCTCGAATAGCCAACCGGCAATTAGAGAGATAAGGCCCAGTAGAACCAAGTCTAAATTAGACTGGCACTCCCAAAGTGCTGTTGGTGAGCAGGGCATTCTCAATCAAGTTATCCTTGTCTGAGTTCCGGGTCATCGCGGCTTCAAAGTTAATGAAAAAGCGGTTGGTCTGAAATTGCATTTACCGGTCCAGACCCGGTTATTGGGGAGCCCATCAGCTTGCTTGACCGATCGGACTTTGATGAACATGCTGAGTGTTGGAGATCCGCGCCTGGACTGGCCAACTCTAAGCGGCGTAGTAGAAACAGTGCCAGGACACTATTTTTTTTTATGTGAAAGACTAGAGTCTTAGGAAAGACCCTTTATATTGTCGACAATCTATTTTCTTCGTATAGAGTGCAATGTCGAACAGTAGCTCTAGTCGGGAAGAACTGCCACACCACAACCTACCCGCGATATTTTTTAGTCCACCTACTCCCAACCATTACTATCGCGACTTTGACATCGGGGCATCGAGAAACAACTCGCTGGAGTGTTATGCCTCCTGAAACGAGTTGAATCTCATCAACCAACTGATGACATGCGATTTGGCGGAGCGAGGAAAGCTATGACAGGAGGAATCAGGAATGTAAAGAGGGAAGAAGAAAGAAGGAAAGTTATGTAGGAAGGAAAGTGGAAAGGCGAAGGACCGTGGGGCTGGCCGGGCTTTGCAATATTGTTAGTATTTCTCTATTAAGTCCAGGTTCATATAATATATGATTCTACTTCCGAAATTCCGCGAAATCCTGCATGTCTAGTCTCGCATTACAGATCCCGCAAAAATGACGCGGGCCCTAGCATTTAATCAATATAGTAATTAGTAAGACATCGAGGTTTTAACTTCAAATATTTGTCTACTCAATAAATTAAGAAGGAATGTAAGATTCTACAAGTTTTGTGAAAGGACAACACAGTCCAGTCCAGTTAACAAAGGCAAAATATAAACTTCACTTACCTTGTTGCTAAGTCTCGATGAACAAAGTTCATTTGCTCCAGATGTTTCATGCCTGAAGCTATTTGTGTTGCTATATACACAAGACATCCATAGCTAAAATAGAGAGATAGTGTAAATGCATTTGTTATATAGTTTTTAAATGTTTATGTATATATTTAACCTTAATGCCTTATTCTGAACGCCGACTGGACCCGTCTCAGCGATATGTTCCTGAAGGAACTGGTTTAAATCTCCTTGGCAATTGCTGTAGTCTAGGACGATACAAATCGGCTCATCTCTTAAACATGCTCCCAACATCTTTGCCACATTAGGATCATTCAAGCGGCTCAAGTATTTTGCCTTATTTCGAAATTCCTTTTTCATATGATCTGGTGCTCCAGGGCGTAGAGTAGCTACCGCAACAAGATTTGAGCTAGAATCGAAAATTTTGTGTAATTGTATAATATTTTAGTTAGTTGTAAAGCATTGCGTATTGTAATAATGTATCTCTAGTACACACAGAGGCATGTTACTTTTAAGTGCAAAAGACATTCCTTGTGGCTAACCAACTCACCTTAATCCTTTTGTTTCGCATAGATGTAGCTCGCCAAATACACCGCATCCCAATTTCTCGACTATAACCAATGACTGTCTCGGAAATTCCTGTAGTTGCAAATCCTCATCTGTGGAAATAGCATCCACATCACTGTAAGGATTCACCTGGGTGGTAGAGGGTGTTGTCGGTGTTGGCGGCTTACATATGGCTGTAGCTGCATAGTATTTCTCGGAGGGAGGTGGTGGCACTGGTGGCGGTTTTGGAAAGATATTGTTGAGGGGTGGCGGTGTCATGCGTACACTGACATAACCCCCTGGTATTTTAGGTATTAAGTCTTGCATATGGGGCACTGCATACTCTTGACAAACGATATCAGGAACATCTGTGGATACAACAAAAAAAAATGAAACCAGCTGTGTAACCAAAAAGGCTTTTTGTGCAATTTGTTCATATATATATGTATGTATGTTCAATTTGAAACAAATTTATACATATGTGTGGTTAGATATGTTTCTACCGCAACTCTGAAAATGCGGTCTCTGATGGTTTCTCTTTATAAAGAATATTCTCCGAATGCGATTCTAATTTTGTCTCTCTCGAATATGGTATTTCTCGTTGTAACGAACACATTAAAAAATCTCCTTGGATAATGACATCTTCCGGAGCGCTTCCAAGTAAAAATCTTCCTCAAAAAAAAAAGAAGCGGTACCTGCTCGTGATTTATATCTTGTTCAATAATTCATACCCCCATATTTTGTCTTCATTACCAAGGAAGATTAGGCTGTGCACGTTTACTTGCCGCCCTTTCTTGCTTCCCTTTTCAAGGTACATAAATATTTAATAACCACGAATTTCAAATATATTCTGTTCGTGTTGTGTTACAACCTTACAGAGAGAGAGAGCACTCTCGCAGACAACACCGACAACGACGAGAGGACGAAGGACGAACGGACGGAAAGCTCTCCTGGAAAGCTTCTCGAATAAAATCAATTTCACTTTACCCCAAAAAACTAATCGATAAAAAGAAAAGAACGCGCGCTATATCGTCTAGTCTACACGGGGGTGGAGAAGGCCAGCACTGGAGGAGCCATAATAGGGGGAAAAAACACTTTTATCGACTGTTGAACTAACAACGTTTTGAAGGATATAATATATATACGAAAAGTTAATCCCCCCCGAATGCTTTCGCTGTGAAAAAGATGAAAAGGACAAGGTGGTCGGTCGGTGGGTATCTATTCAAATCCATTTGAACAGTTTAAATACCTGGATGCCAATGGATTCCTTCCTTCTTCACTGTGTAATCTGGAGCGCGCGAGCGGCGTGCTTACCTCTTTGTACGTGCTCTGCGTAAATTAAATTCGGTGTTGACGATACGCGATTCGCGAGGGAAAATGTCCCTTGATATTGCCTCATAAAATCTATATACCTGATGCCAAAACAGTCCCTTAGGGGTGGTGGTGGGAAATCGGACAAGGAGTGTTATTTTTTTTGGCCACTCTCTTATAGGCCCCAGCTTTCACCACAACACAGAGTTTAAAATGGGATTTGGGGTAAGTAACAATTCGAATACGCGTTGTTTGACTGTAAAAATTAAAATTAAGACCGTCTAAATTGGCGGATTTTTAAGAGAGATTTGTTATGATTAGACAAAATTTTAAATAAAATCCTAAATTTAAAAGTATACATTGAAGATATTTACAAAGGCTATGCAGTTCAGAAAGGTAATATTCTCAAACCTACCCAGATATGTCTTCGAATAACAATAATTGAAAAACCAAAATGATTGTTGCAATTCAAGAGTCATATATATTAGTTGCATGCTTCCTTCGTTACAATGCAGACATTGCAAGTATATCAACAATGAAACTGAATGAAGTTTACGTGAGCTTTTTAAAAATGTATATAGCCCTGCGCGATATTACATTAAACATTACTATTCAGTACAGTACCGGGATAAAAGCTTTCTGGAAATATGCTGTTGATCTACTTCTGCCCCCACATAGACCAAGGTAATTATAATCATTATAGATTTTAACTAATTATAACTTTTATAACTAAATATAACTTGTTAGATGACTGGTTAACTCTTTTTTGTTACGAATTCTTTACTCTTTCGTATTAAAAAAAATTATAGGATATCCTCTTTTTTTAACTCAATTAATTAATTTAATCAATATAGGTTAACGCTGGGTTTAGTTTAAAAGTCTTTGCAAATGCACTTTCAACTTTAACGATTGCACCTCTATAGGATATGAATGGAAATACAGTCGGAGTTTCCTGAGAAGACATTAAGATTTACTCAAAGTATAACAGAAGTTATCGCAGTAGGTCATATTTTGGATTAGAGTTACTCCGGGTTTTTTAGCATGATCGACCCGCTGAATAGGATTGTCATTTAATATGACTCTGGGAAAAAACAGGACCGGGGTCCAGGTACCAGATATTGTGACTTGCCTGAATTGAATAATAACCGATTGACCGAAGCCCATAGAAGAACATTTTGTAAGTCCTCGAAAATTTACCGCACTCCTGACACCAATTGATTCTTAGGCATAGAGAGGTAAATCATCGGTGTGCATATGGATTTTTGAGTTGTTTACTACTGCAGGAAAGTCATTAATGAGTATACCGAATAAAAGAGGGCCAAGAATTGAACCTTGCGGAACATCACATCAGAGGATGGTTGAGGTTAAAGTACGATTATGCAACATTACCTCTTGCGAACGGTTCTTTAAGAAACTATGCATTAGCTTGAGAGCAGACGAGGAGAAACTAAACTCTGTGTGGAGTTTTTCGAGAAGTTGGTAGCGGTCAACATTATCAAGAGCCTTAGAAAGGCTAGTAGTGCAAGATAGCAGACTTGGTTCCCATCTAAGGGGTTGTCCATTAACTACGTGAGGCATTTAGAAGGTGGGTGTAGGGCGTCAAGCCGAATTTCATCAATCTCACGTGGGGGAGAGGAGGTCTTGGCAAATATCACGTAATTTTTTTTCCTGAAGAAACAATGTAAAATTGCTAGAAAGCTGGGTTAAATTAAGTAAAACATGTTTCTCCACTAAAGACCCCCATTAACTTACAGGCCGCGGGTAAGACAGGTCGGCAGTCATGGCCCGATGTAGGCCACACGTCACTTAGTCTGACTGAGGGATGAGGACTTCAGGTATCCGGCTGACAGGTCGTGGCATGTAGGTGAAGCCATAATTCCCTACAGAGACACAATCAAAAACGACAGCATAGCAGGGTGTTAATTCAAGTGCAAAAATGTTCATCAACGAAAAGTTCAAGCCAACTGCAGATTCACGCCGTGAACACCCAAGAACAAGCGTGAACGCGACTGTAGATGATTTTCGAACCTTGCTTTCAGTTCCGAATGAATACGGCATGAATTCGTGCCGTAAATTCACGGCTTGAGATTGACTAGAAGTTCAGATCTTCAGGCGCAAACTGACGATAAATGCCCACACATAAAGAATTTTGTCAGTTTTCAGGACTGAAAGGACATGGTCCGGGGCGAAAACTTTCAGTCCGACCTGTGTGTGAAAAGGGGCTTAACGATATGACTAAATCCTACACAGAAAGTTTTATGCGAACGCCAGAAAATAACATAATAGCCCCTCGATTGTTTATCCGCCACCGGCCAGCCAAACTGACTGCACCAGTTAGTGGAAAATGATCTGGGGCGGGTTCGTGTATGGCGAACGACGATAGTCGAACGAAAAAAAATTGAAGTCGAAAAATTTTGGCGACGAAAATTTTAGCGTTCGCGTAGGTCGAAAGAAAATTGTTCGTGTCCTAATGCAAAAACTCGATAACTCAAGACCTTTCGAGTGCCTTTCGTCGGCTTCAGACGAAATTTTTTTAATTTTTCGACATACGCGAACCCGAGACGAAAAAAAATTTTCGTTTTCGACATACACGAACTGGCCCCTGAAACCACTCGCCTTCTATTCAAATAAACTTTCAGCGGCAAAACAAAAATTCAGCACCTACGACCGAGAGCTGTTGGCTGTATATAAAGCGATCAATCGAGAATGGTGACCCCCTCAGAATCACAACAGACTTGGGGTGGCAATTCATCGCTGTTTCGAGAAGTAACTACGATGTTGGACATTACGTATTTAAGGACTACTCCGTGTCATCCATAGGCAAATGGCTTGGTGGGACGATGGCATCATACTCTGCTGAAGTATCGAGGCTCGAATCCGTCCTACCTACGGTCTTCCTTGGACTGAAATCAACCTTTAACACAGATCTGAGGCTAAGATGGTGTACGCTACTACGCTGCGCCTACCAGGGGAATTCTTCACAGAGCCGTCGAAAAAAGACCTCGACTCGGGGTTTAGAAAGGACTTTCGGCGAGTGACGCAGAGTTTGAAGCACACTACCACAGCTCACTATGAAAAGGAAAACGGGTTCGTCCAGGAAGACCTAAGTCTATGCACGCATGTGTTTGTAAAGAATGACGCGATGTGAACACCTTTTCAACCCCCATTCGACGGTTCGTATAAAGTAACGCAGCGAGACAAATGCGTAGGAGGGTGGTCTGAAAAGTTTCCGACCTAACAAAGATACAAGAAAATTTTTTTTAAACTATTTTTATTTTTCATCTACATTTCACCTACAGTAACTAATGAGCGCCAAAACTCAGATTTATTGGGCCTAAAATGCGCCAACAGAGAGAGCGTTGAAAAGGTTCATTCGAACACGATTTTGGTCTAATGTGAGCAAACGGGGCACCCAACGCGCGGACAGCTTTCTCATGCCTATACCTTAATTTAATACAAGTTCTTTGGACATTTTCATAGCCTCTGCTACCTCTCTCACATTAATTCGGCGGTCGTCTAGCACAACTTGATGAACTTTAGCGATGTTATTGTCAGTAGTTGCAGCTTTTGAACGTCCCGAACCTTTATCGTCTCCCAAGTTCTCACGGCTACTTTTAAATTCAGTTGTCCAAAATTTCACTGTGGTAAATTATGGTGCAGAGTCCCCGCACTCAGAGTCCAACTCATCTTTGATTTGCTTAGGCGTATTGCCTTTCAAAAACAAAAATTTAGTGACAGCTCGATACTCCATTTTCGAAAAAAAAACACTCACATCGACTCACTCACATGACTGTCAAATAACAACTGCGCGTCCAAAATGGCTGAAACTTTGGTGAGTAACTGTCGCTTTTCAGACCACCTCCAACCACCAATACAAGGAATTTGAACCCAGCAGGAAATTTGGGAGATCTCCCTAGAGGATGAATAAGGGAGCCATCTCAAATAGTAGTCCGGTCAAATTAGACCAAAAAATAGGTATGAGGGTACAGAAATTCACACCAAGCTGAAAATTAGCAGGATTGTTCAAAGCACCGTTATAAATGAAATCTAAAAAGTCCTCAAAAACGGGTCACAAAAACGAAGATTAGGTGGCGTGGAAACGTGTGCATGTTATAGGGTTTCACTGCAGACTTCCAGATTTTCCTCACACTTTGAACCTACATATCTTCTAAACGGAGTCACTCAGGTTTCTGTTCTTTCTTTCAAATAAAAGAATACACATTTACCTAAAAGATGAGCCAAATTACGTTGCTCTACTATAATCGGTCTAGAAGTTATTAAAGTTTAAGTAAATGGCAATTCGGCCATACAAGTTGCAAGTGAGGGGATATGAGTGCTTTAAATCTTTAAAACGGCGATATCTCATGAATGACAATTCGTACGGGAAAATGTATAAGATCCTTTTTTGTAGGTAATCGCATAATCTACAAACTTTGTAAACACTCTTTTATGATAAAAGTTACCGTTTTGCTGAAAATCGCGAAAAACCCGTTTTTGTGACCTTTGACCCCGAGTAAATCCAGGTTCCAGGTGCCGGATCGATGAGGACTTTTTAGATTTCATTTATAACGGTGCTTTGAACAATCCTACCAATTTTCAGCTTGGTGTGAATTTCTGTACCTTCGGATGTCTCAATTGACTGGACTATAGGGTTTGTTAAAAATAATTATAAATTAAAAATATTTGAAATATGTACGCAATATATTCTTTTCTTATGCAATATTTTTTTCAGAAATAATAAAGCTAAAACGGTGACCTCCATTTCATACCACCTCGGAACTCAAGACGAGATCTCCCGTCTACGGCTAGTTTTACTACAGTACTCCAACTCAACTCTATTGGGAGTTATATAGGAATACTCTCTTTAGGTTTTTTTGGAGGTCAAAAGGAGGCCTCTCTTCCAATGATATGCTAATGTTAAAATCATGGCAAATAGTCCAGTCAAAATAGACGAAAAAACGCCATAATTGGAAGATAATTCGGAAGTTGCTGAAAATTGGAACAGCCCTTAAAAACATTATTATACATAAGCTGTAGAGACTGCCACGCTATTGGACGACTGCAAACTTTTTTATTCAAGGTCAAAGGGTCAAAATATCAGTTTTTTGCAAATATATGCTAAACCGTACGTCTTATCAGAAAATTGTGTTTGAAACGTTTGTAGATTAGGCGATTATCTACAAAAAAATATATTATACATTTTCTCGTAGGAATTGCCATTTCTGAGATATTGTCGATTTAATAAGTTAAAATACTCATATTCTATCATTCCCGACTTGCAAAGGTCATCAGAAATTTAATAAATCCTTTGTTGGAGTACGCGGCTAATATTTTCAGGGGTGATTCCTGGATGTCTTTGGAGAAAAAAATTATTCTACAGAGGGCGGCTATCTCCACTATCCACTAAGATACAGGGTGATTAGGGAAAAAATTTTGTTTTTTTTTAAATTTACTGAAATTTGAATAACTCCTAAACAAATTATCATAAAGTAGCCTAATTAGGCTCATCTTTTAGGTAAATGTGTATTCTTTTATTTGGTATAAAGCACAGCAACCTGAGTGACTCCGTTCAAAAAATATATAGGCTCAAATCAATGCTACTATGCCGCAGTTGAAAGACGAGTAACTTTTTAATTGTTCACGATAAAACTACTACTACTACTACTACCTACAAAACTACCCAAAATAAACACTTATTGTGTATGGAAATATTGTAGGTAATAGTTTGGTGCATCAGAAAAGCAAAAAAAAATTTACTGTTAGTAACGAATTTTCTGAGAAAAATGAAGAAATCTGCCAGTCAAAGCATTGGTTTGAGCCTATATATTTTTTGAACGGAGTCACTCAGGTTGCTGTGCTTTATATTAAATAAAAGAATACACATTTACCTAAAAGATGAGCCTAATTAGGCTACTTTATGATAATTACTTTAGGAGTTATTCAAATTTCAGTAAATTTAAAAAAAAAACAAAATTTTTTCCCTAATCACCCTGTATCTTAGTGGATAGTGGAGATAGCCGCCCTCTGTAGAACAATTTTTTTCTCCAAAGACATCCAGGAATCACCCCTGAAAATATTAGCCGCGTACTCCAACAAAGGATTTATTAAATTTCTGATGACCTTTACAAGTCGGGAATGATAGAATATGAGTATTTTAACTTATTAAAACGACAATATCTCAGAAATGGCAATTCCTACGAGAAAATGTATAATATATTTTTTTGTAGATAATCGCCTAATCTACAAACTTTGTAAACACAATTTTCTGATAAGACGTACGGTTTAGCATATATTTGCAAAAAAACTGATATTTTGACCCTTTGACCTTGAATAAAAAAGTTTGCAGTCGTCTAATAGCGTGGCAGTCTCTACAGCTTATGTATAATGATGTTTTTAAGGGCTGTTCCAATTTTCAGCAACTTCCGAATTATCTTCCAGTCAAACCTCTAATTTGACTGGACTAAAAGGGAGACATTTCGGAGGTATTAATACCTCTCCTAGGAGGCATCCAGCATTATTCAAGGAGGCCTCGTTTTCCTGTTGGGATAGGACAGTAAAGGTATATGGGCAAAATAGCATTCCAATTATCAACAATCATCAAACGGAGTTAATTTAAGACGGCATGAATTTCTTGTACGATTTAGTGATCTATCTAGAAAATTTTACTCAAAATATACTCAGTCCCTATTTCTCTACATTAAAGCAGATTCTAATAAAGAAACCTCTGGCTTCATCCAGCACTGCCACCGGTAGAGTCTCTTGACTTATGTTTTGTTGGCTGTAATATTGTTGACGTCCTCTTGTGTATATGCACATATTTAAACAATTTTTATATACATTATTTCGCTATGTCCATTGTGCGCTACTTATGCTCTCACTTTTAAAAATTTTCAGCGGAATGGGTGAGAAATTTCCTTCCGCGGAAGCAGCGCCAGGGCACGGCAGTGTACTCTCTAGAAACAAACATTAAAGTATACCTTCCTTACCTGTGTAGTCTGGGGTAACATGATGACGTTGCAGGTCATTAAGTGAGCATCCGCTGGCAGCACTCGTGTACATGTTAACATTGAAAGGTTCATGGTACAGGCTGCTTTTATCTATGGACTCGTTGTCATCCATGGCAACCTGAAAGAGATGGCAGTTTTGGTTCAACTATTAACAAGCGGCGACTACATAAGCTCGCTTCAAATTTTAATCTTAGTGAAATGCTGGAGACCACCACGCAGTACATACCTTCATGTTGCTATTTATCCGCTTATCTACACTGAGCCCGTCAGAATTGAAATTGTGCTGAAATGCTTCGAGGACATTAGTGCCACGGGATCGCTTATTTTTGGCGATTATAAAAAGGATAATGGCTATAAGAAGCAGAATTATCGTCGTTAGTACGGCTATTATCACTCCGACGAAATTCTGCTCTGGTTCCTGGTCTATCGGCTTTGGTGAAATGACTGTGAATGTAGAAACACTCTTTTTTTAGCTTGAACATTTTAACTATATTAAATGAGGTTAGAAAATAGGATGGATGAAGAGATAGCCAGATTAGAGGCCAGGTTATGCAAATACTTACTTTGCGGAACGTGGTTTCTTTCACCCTTGCTGGGGTTGGTTTGTACTTCGTCCCGTTGCAGGGGATATTCGGGTGTGTCTTGCGAGGAGGTGCTTCCGTTTATTTCTTCGTCAGTGAAGTTTCCAAGTACAGGCACTGTGGAAAAAATAACGTTTAAGTTTTACATTATAGTCGGCTCAAATTAGTCAAAAAATCGCTGTTTTTTGGAAATTTTTCCCACAGCTATGGGTGCGGTACCGAGTGAAGGGGTTGGGTTGTCTAAACTTCTAAAAAAGGGTGCGTTTTGAGAAATATATGAATTTTAGCGTTTCTTCGCCTTTTTCTCTATTTTGAGGAGAAAATATGCATTTTGGTGGAGATATCGATAGAGCAAAGCTGTAGAGCATAAAATTTTCTACAAATAATAAAAAATGAAGCCACTGTTGATATACTCAGTCTTGAAACTCTTAAGCGGCACTTTATATCTAACCACACGGCGGAGCATGCTAGTATTCCTGTAACTGCTTCATTTCTAGAGGCTTCAGCTTTTTTTGAGTTAATTCCGTTGAAGTCATCACTGCCCTTAGTTCGATCAAATTCAAAGCAGCTGATAGCGATAGTTCAGCTAGGTTTCTAAAAATGTTACTACCTTCCTTGCTGCCTAATCTGACTCACTTATTCAACTTGTATTACGGTATCAAAGTTTCCTTCCTAAGTGTTTTGGAAGTACACCTTAATTACACCAATTCCCAAGTGTCCCTCTCCTGTTAGCTCCTGTGACTATTGATCCATTAGTATTCCCCCATTCTTAGCAAAAGTTCAGGAAAAGATGTTAGCCATTCAAATTCTTGAATATGGTGAACAACTTCATTTTGTAAACGTGTGGCAATCTGGTTTCCGCAAATGTCACAGCTGCTAAACTGCTATAATAAAGTCTCGAATGATATTCATACTTCTCTAGATGAGCATTGCGTGTGCTGCGTATTGTTGCTTGATTTGTCAAAAGCCTTCGACATCGTTAATCACACTTTGCTTCTGCAAAAACTTTCTTCACAAGTCCACTTTTCTCAAACTGCTGTTAAACTTCTGCATAGCTCCTTAACTCACCGGTCTCAGCAAGTTAAACTAGTTGCCTGCAGTTTCTCAATTGCCCTACTTAGATCGGGCGTCCCTCAAGGTTCCATTATCGGACCACCATTTTTATTAATGATCTTCAGAGGTAAAAGATTCCAACATTCATATGTACGCTGATGATGTTCAACAATATACATATATGTATATCTCACCAAAAAGCCAAATTTTTTCTTGTGTAGAAAAGATCACAGCAGATTTACGCCGTATTTCGGGCTGGTCTACGTTGAACTTACTTCAATAAAGACCATCGAAGTCCCGTTGTATATATTTCTCGCCCACTCCCATCTCTCGCCCTAGTCTAGGGGTTGTTCTGAATAACAGTATGACTTGCTGTGACCACATCACTCTCATTATTGGCAAAACATATGGCTTTCTGTCAAAACTTAGGTAGCACTGGTTTGCTCAAAAGGACTGCATGCATGAATTTAGTAAAAGGTTTACTCCTACATCATCTAATGCTTGGCCTATCCATATTTCCCAGAATAAATCTTGAAGCTAGCCTTTAGTGCCTTTAATGATTGCTTACGCTTTGTATATAAATTACGGCGTTTTGGCCATATCTCACCCTATCTGAATTCCGTTTTAGGTTAAGCATACCGTGAGGATAGGCTTTTGCTGTATTTTTGCTTCACGATATCTAAAACCAGTGGTCGGCAAACGCATTAGTCAACAGAGCCAAATATCAACAGCGCAATGATTGAAATTTATTTATTTTATAGGTATAGGTAGGTACATTGTTATTAACTTAATTAAAGTACACCTAAGCTGGTCTTTACTAAAAACGTCCTCAATCTAATTAAGGTATCTTCACTGAGGTCGATCCTTTCCAACTGTCCCATTCGCACTCGTTTGTAAACTAGTTTTGTCTATTTCTTTTCGTGCATCCTCTGTATATCCAAACAATCTCAATATACCTTTCTCAACCACATCTTTGTTCACAGCGCTTCACATTGGAAGACATTACCAAAAGAAGAAAAAGCGGTACGATTGACAGAGAGTATCCGCAGTCTTGCCACTTTTAATCCAAGGTGTAAAGGTACCGTCGTTAAGGAGTGGAAAGCGCTCCAGAACACAAGGCAGCAAGAGCGCTAACCTCGCGCACTTAAAGGGAGAGATCCCGGGAAGTTAGCTCAGCGCCTACAAGTAATGACTAACAAGGAAAAAGTTCTCAAGACCAAGCGTATTCGGGGAAGCTTCTACTTCAGGAGTCCAAAAATCAGGCTCAATGGGTAACAGGCCAATGAGCGAACTAGTAGCCAATTATATATACGAGTTAACCTTCTAGCTCAGAAGGTGCACTTCTCAGCAGGGCTGAGAAACAATTTACCACTGCCGTCGTGGCTCAGCTGAGACATGCAAACATAAAGTATTAAAAACATAAAAGATCAAAAACATCAAACAGAGGAGCATGCAAAACTAAAAAGGGGAGTGAGGCACGCACAGAGTCACGCCACATTGAGAAGGGTCCTTTTAAGGACAACCTCACTAGTTAGCAAGCTAAACACACTCCTATTGTTGTTAATTTATAAGCATGCGATTAACGGGTTCGAACATGCCATAATTGGTGTTAGAGGAATTAATGTGCAAGAGAGGTTCACCTCTCAGGTTGTAGTTATTCACTCTAAATGACGCGCGGCTTCTTAAGAAACCAGAGTCCACCTTGTCATGCATCAGTCGATGAACGAATTTAATTCATGGGTGGGCACGCATGAGGTTAATGAGAGCCGCATGTGGGTTTTTCATAATTGTAAAGAGCCGCATTATATGTTATATGTATTTTGTAATTTCAAAAATCAAAAATTAAGAGCATTTCCACACCCGTCTGGAATATTCAATAATTTAAAGAGATACGTTTGGAGCCGAACTTGATTCAACGAAGAGCCGCATGCGGCTCTAAGAGCCGCATTTGCCCACCGTTGGAATATAACGTCAGCGACCTCACGGCGCTTATGGAGAGAGCTTAAGTTGAGCAATTTAAGTCTGTGTAATGATTGGAAGCTATCCTTTAAATGAAACTTTATATTTAAATAACGTATTTTATTTTAATATTGTAATCAGCAATAGAACGCAGAGCTAAAGCCCTTTGCGCGCCCTGTATTTGCTGCTTGATGAACAATGACTGACTTCTATACAAAATTCCCTCGTATTTATAGTAGGGATTCTTATGTACTATTCTTATATACTATTATATACTATCCTGACTTAGTAAGGAGACCATACCTGGGAAGCGTAGTCAAGCAAAGGCCTAACCAAAGATACGTACAGGTGTTTAGTGACGAGGGGGTTGTTGAACTCTTTGGACCATCTTTTTATAAATCCCAGGACTGAATTGCCCTTGGAGGAGATATAATTGATGTGGGTGGAGAAATCCAACTTACTTTCTAACCTAACCCCAAGATCGATTACAGATTCAGTACGGGAGACCTTGTTGTCAAGGAAAGTATAGTCATAAGTTATAACACCACGTTTCCTACAAAAAGTCATGATCTCGCATTTACTAAATTAAGCACAAGGTTGTTGTTGGAACACCAAGAATAGAAGGTGTTTAGATCTGCTTGCAGAAGTTTGCAATCCTCTATACTCCTTATGTGGCGATACAGTTTGACGTCATCAGCGTAAATAAGGATTTTACAGTGCCTTAGCTGGGTAACAATATCGTCAATTGATAAAATAAAAAGGAGAGGGCCAAGATGACTACCTTGCGGGACTCCAGAGGACCCTTCGATGTTCTTAGATTTGACTCCGCGGAATAGAACCTGGTAGGTTCTATCGGCTAAGTGGAGTGGAGCAGGGTGCAGAGAGAAGCTACTCCCCTACCTGCAGGGCGCCAACAGATACTGCCAACGTTGAGGGGGAGTTTATTCTATCGCTGACGCTTTCTAATTTTAAGGATAGGGAACTCAGGGCATTGTGATTTTGTAACACTGCTATAGACAGCGGTTCCATATCCACCCGTACACGTTTCGTACTCCTTTTAATGTCATCTAATATCGGAAGAAGAGAAGCTAAGGAGTTAACAGTGCAGGAGGAAGTAGCGACAGGATTGAGGATCGCCGAATGTATGTCGTCGATCGAGTCAAAGACCGTTGCAACCCGAGAAGAAAATTCTTGGAATTTATTCATAAGGGCACCCGAGTTGGTCGCAACAGAAGCAGGGGTGGCGGTCAATGTATCGAGCCGGACGTTGATCGACTGGACATCATCGGTTAACATCTGAAAATGTGGGATATTTCCAGAGAAAGAATTTAGACGTCCCATGACTTTCTCATGACTATCAAGGAAGACATCAGAGTCTTATGTCTTTCATAAGTCTTAGGATGTGGCAGGGTTGAATGTCGGAGCATTCAGTGCAAGTTGACCCTCTAGGAGCCGAAGCTTTGCCACTAGCTCGAACGTTGAGGCAGGTAAGGTGAAAAACGCCACCACATACACCATCACAGGAAATTCCGTCTTGGACGATTTCCAAAGAACACAGCTTACAAAACTGGGGACCCGTCATTGGAAAAAGTAAGGTGGCCAAAAGTAATTTCCAAGACGAGAAAGCGAAATTAAACTGCAGATAATAGAATTGCTAAAACTGATAATAAAAATTTTTCAGTTTGAGAAGCAATCCACGGGTTTAAAAACGTTGCATAACCTTAGGTGAATGTTATCACCAAAGTAAATATAATAAAAAAAATAAAAGGTTATGCACCAAATTTTACACAGGAAAATAATGAAATTATTATTAATTATTATTTTAATTATTTTCCTTTTTTCATTATTTATGGGCAAAGGAAAAAAATTTTTCAGAAAGAAGTAAATGGGCTACTAACCTCGAAACTGCTGTCGAGATTGACAGGAAAAAAATAAATGGTTAAAAAAAATTTTTAAAAAAAATTCTTTTCATTAACTAAAAAATGTACTGAAAAGTAAAAAATAAAAAATATTTTAAAGAAAGCGTGAAATTTCAATTTTAATGAAAAAGTTAATTAAAAGAATGGCGCATTTTTCATCAAAAATTGAAAATATAACTGTAAATCGCGTGAGATTTACAATAACCCTCAATTTTTTGCTTTGTTAATTTCAAATTCTAACAAAATTTTTTGATGAAAAATGCGCCATTCTTTTAATTAACTTTTTCATTAAAATTGAAATTTCACGCTTTCTTTAAAATATTTTTTATTTTTTACTTTTCAGTACATTTTTTAGTTAATGAAAAGAATTTTTTTTAAAAATTTTTTTTAACCATTTATTTTATTTTCTA
Organism: Thereva unica; assembly: GCA_949987705.1. Taxonomy (NCBI): domain Eukaryota; kingdom Metazoa; phylum Arthropoda; class Insecta; order Diptera; family Therevidae; genus Thereva; species Thereva unica. The sequence continues at coordinate 21,149,849 of OX465285.1, read as the reverse complement.
CTTTTTAGTTTATTATATGTATTCCGCCATTTTATGATGGCAATTCTATTAGATTTAAAATTACGTCACACAGTTTACTGTATTCATTTGATACCCATGTCGTGGGCTCGGTGGAACATAATTGCAAAAACGGCCTCCATCTCGGAACCGTCTTCTTGATTTTTTTACAAAAAGGTCAAATTGCATTTAGTACTTATACATGATGAGTTGAACTCAAGTTGAACTCAAGTTGAACCCAAGTCTAACTACATGTAAACGGGAGTCGAGTTGGGTTAAGGTTGACTGAACTCGACTCAGCTCTGCTACCTGGGTTTAGTTGAAATTATGCATACGGACATGAGTTCAGTATTTGAGTAGTTGAATTTAGTTGACAGCAGCATCTCTGTGTTTGTTTGTGATTTTTTGTAACGTGTATTGCTTCTTTATTATCAACTCACCCTTAACTCAACTATTCATCTCATCATTCATACACATTAACCACCCGAACTACGAGTGTGTGCAAAATTGGAAGTTGATCGGTTATATTTTCTACTTTTTAGTCTATTATAAGCTTTCCGCAATTTAGTGTTGGCCGCCATTTTGAATTTGGAATGACGCCACATAGCTTATTGTGTTCTACCTGTCATATCCTTTCATTTAATACCCATGTCAGAGGGCCGCGGAGCACAATTTCAAAAATCGGGCGCCATTTTGGAACCGCCATCTTGATATTTTTACAAAATGGCCAGATTGCATTGTCATCCAAACTAAACGTGTATGCAAAATTTCTGCTCTATCCGAAACCGGGAAGTGGGTCAAATTTAACTTCCAAGATTTGACGACAAACAGTGTAAGTGTTGGCCGCCATTTTGAATTTGGAATGACGCCACATAGCTTATTGTGTTCTACCTGTCATATCCTTTCATTTGATACCCATGTCAGAGGGCCGCGGAGCACAATTTCAAAAATCGGGCGCCATTTTGGAACCGCCATCTTGATATTTTTACAAAATGGCCAGATTGCATTGTTATCCAAACTAAACGTGTATGCAAAATTTCAGCTCTATCCGAAACCGGGAAGTGGGTCAAATTTAACTTCCAAGATTTGACGACAAACAGTGTAAGTAAAATAAAAGCGGGCGCCATTTTGGAACCGCTATCTTGATATTTTTACAAAATGGCCAGATTGCATTGTCATTCAAACTAAACGTGTATGCAAAATTTCAGCTCTATCCGAAACCGGGAAGTGGGTCAAATTTAACTTCCAAGATTTGACGACAAACAGTGTAAGTAAAATAAAAGCGGGCGCCATTTTGGAACCGCTATCTTGATATTTTTACAAAATGGCCAGATTGCATTGTCATCCAAACTAAACGTGTATGCAAAATTTCAGCTCTATCCGAAAACGGGAAGTGGGTCAAATTTAACTTCCAAGATTTGACGACAAACAGTGCAAGTTAAATAAAAGAATTTAAAAACAACAACAAAAACAAATAAAAACCATTAGCACAGCAGGAACAAAAACAAAAACCCCAATTAAAAAAAATCACTAAACAAAATTAAAAACACCAAAAATGATGACCAACGATCACTATAAAATTAACAAAAATTGTGAAACACAGCGAAAATCACAACAAACAAACACAGGCACTACCGGCAAACACACCGTCGTCGGGACGAACGTCAGACAGAATATTTTGACTCGGTAGACTCCCGGACCTTCTCTGGGTCGATATCGAGGCCAAAATATCGGAGATGGTCCTGGAATTCGTGATCGGGCAAGTTGCACGAGTATCTTCGGCGCGCCGCAACAGGGACATCTCTATGAAGAATTGGAAGGTGTTCAAGGCCTAGAGGGCTCGAAAGAGTTGACTTCATTATGGACTAAAGCAGGCATGGATAAAGGCCTATACCACCCTCCGGCTGCGCGAAGCGGGTTGCTGAGTCGAGAAGGCCTATGGGCACAGTAATATACTGCGCTCTCTACCACAATAAATGGTATCAGGACTGCATGGTCGCAAAATTAAATTTCGGCAGTAACCTTAATATGCGCATCCTTACCAAAGAAGAATGGGAAGATTTCCAACCTGACACGGACCATGACGTAGGAGCTGGAGTGTTTTTCCCATCAATTAACTTGCATTATGCGGATCGAAGAAGACCACTGAGCTAAAACTTTTCATGGAAACTCCAACAAGACAATTAGTTGCTGAGCAGATCAGATCCAACAAAATCCTGCCACGGAAATAGGCGGTACAGGCAAAACATTTCTTATCAATTTGATTTTGACGCCGATTCGAATGCAGAATGAGATTGCAATTGCAGTGACATCATCGGGAATTGCATGAATACTACCTTGAAGGTGGACATACAGTGCATTCAGCACCCAAGCTCCAATTGAATTTGAACCAGATAGAAACACCTAGATGTAACATTAGCAAAAACTCTCGCATTGCCACAGTCCTTAATCGGTGCAAAATTATAATTTGGGACGAATGCGCCATTGCCCACAAAAAAAGTGTTCGAAGTCTTTGACGAAGTGCGAGATTTCCGAAGAAAAACCAACCGATGGGAGGCGCTCTGGTACTACGTGCAGGGGTTTTTTCGGTCAACTTTGTCTCCTCGATCAAACCTCGATCAACGCCAGCAAATGAGCTTACCACGTCATGCTTCATACATAGCATCATATCTATAGAACAGTTTTGAAAAAAATCACACTCTAACGAATATGCATGTCCATTTGCTAAAAACATTTTCAAAACAAACCTTGAACTTGGAAATGATGAAATTCCAATCGATGGCATCGATATTACTCGAAATCAAAAATACGAAAGACATGTCTAGAATATCTAGTACTGAATATTGAAATTCTTATCACCTCAACTGCAAAATAAACGGAAGCTATAGTGCGAACCAAAAGAATTGGTTTAAACACACACATTAACATTTCGTGTATGGATTAAATGCAAGTGCACGTGAATTGTAATTTCCCCTTCGAAATTGGTCTGCGGGCAACAACACTCCTCCATATCATCTGACATGAGAAGAGTGGCAGTTGAATTGCGATTGGGAGTATAAATGAACGGGTGATTTGGGGTTTTAAACAAACGGAGTGAAATTTTGCTTGTCGAATGTACTTTCGTGGTGGGATTTGACTCTCACTGCCCAATAGAAAACGCGATTTTGCGATTCCCAATTGTTTTGGCGCACGCCATACTATTGGCTTAAGGGTGCCGGGGGTTGAGGGGTTCCACCTAGTCTTGAAATAAGTATAATTCTTTGCTTTCAGGATCTAAGCATATTCTTTGATAATCGAATGTTTAACTAAACTAAAAGCCCATACCAATGCCTGCCTCCACCTCCCCCTCCCTGCTTAGTTCAGTAGTAGGTTTTCATACTTTATTCTTTATACTTTTTAATATACTGATGTAAGACTACCAACCATGAAATACTCCAGTTTGTAATTACAAACTCACTCAGTAGTCGATTTTGTTCTCTCCTGGCTTGCCCTCCAGCTCTTCTGAATAGTCTTAATTACTTGGTTAATACTTAATTTCGGCGCGTAATCCAACCTTCTTTTCACATCAAGACCGAATTAGACAAGTTAACCCTTCCGTCTACCTTCAAGCAATCCCCTTTGTGAAAAGTAGTGACAGTAAATTTGTACTGATTCGGCGGTAGTCTAAGAAAAAATACAACTTAATTATTTTCGTTGATCTCTCCGGATATCGGCAGCATTTGCGAGTTCCGTTGAAAGTGATTTAATCAATAACCGAAAAAAATCAGATAAATTCTGTCGACCAATGGAAGTGGTAGGTATGCCAATGATCCGGGGCTGGTAGACACCTTTTATGGTAAATTTTTAGAGAATAATCAGCGGATGTCTAGTTTTGTAATAATAAGAAAAAATTGTAAATTTCGCAAAACCGCTAATATGCATACAAATCAAACTGAAAGGAAAAGGACCAAAAGCACGTGTTTGCAAGAATAATCGCTTCTTTGAGATATGATCATCGGTAAAGGAAACAAAAAAAAAAATATGAAAAATGAAAAAGGCACACACAGGATGCCTCTCATAGGAAATGCCTTACCTGATATGAATGATATTTCGCTGAGCATTATCCATCGCAGTGCGAAATACAGGTGGATCTGAAGATATCGTCCAATGCGATGATGTAGCTTGATTGTCACATCTCTGGCTTCTTCAAACATAGTGTCCGGCATGTACGAGAACTGGACAGGCTCGCCGGTGAAGTGACGTCCGCCTATGCTGAAGAACACCTTTGCATGGGCGAAAACCTGAAATAAATATTCACTATTAATTTCCCAATCAAATCACGTCTTTGCAGTGTGTAATAACAAAGATTCCGACAACTTTGTGTCGGGGCTTGGTAGTGCTTGATATGTGGCCAGTATGAGTAGTGGAGATAGATAAAGAGGCGCAGCCCCGTCTGTGGATGGATGGATGACGAGGAGGATACTATCGGCGCTTAAGGGTATATCGGTTTGTAATCGCATTTGTGAAATAAAATTTTACGTGAGTATAGGGCAGACACAGCGGGACGGTGTCCAGGGAGATAGTACAGGAAAAAGTGAGTTGGTGACGCATCTGCCTTTTCCATATAATGATAATAATAATTTATTTTCGGAAAGGATTTATAAAAAAACTTAAAATTAGATTTAAAAAATAAAATTAAAATTAAAACTAGTTGGGTTGTGGGTTCGGCCCTTTCGGTCAAACATTTCTTTCATGGTTCGTTTGCTGCACTTGAGCGCATGGCCGAATTCAAGAGATATTAGCGAAACTAATCAATGTAAAAGACTTGTTAAACTTGACCGGAAAGGCCAAATTGGAATTGGAAATTCCGAAATGAACTTAAGTTTCCATGAGACGCGGAAAGCAATTCCCAGCCCAAAAAGTGCTGACCTATGGTTTGTAAAATTCGTTGTGTTTGCAAAGGGGTCGTCCATAAATTACGTGAGGCGATTTTTGCGAAATTTCGACCCCCTCCCCCTCCCCCTAATCTCACGTGAGATTTTCCAGATTTTAAAAATAAACTTAGTTTTTAACACTAAAAATATTTAATACTAAAGATAACTGATAATTCGAACTCCTACCTGGCCCTCCTCTATTCCACTCGCTTTTCCGGTTGTAGTGGACACACGGGCAGAGTTACTTGGCTTGTACGCCGCAGCGCGTTTGGCTAGCCGGTGGCGGCTAAACAATCGAGGGGCTACTATGTTTCTGGCGTCCCCATAACAATTTTGGGGTAGGATTTAGGCATATCTTAAGGTCCCCTTTCACACACAAATCGACGGCAGGCCGTGGCCTGAAAGTTTTCACCTTGAACCCAAGTATCACCACACACCTCCTCGGCCGCCAACTGGATGGGGTCTGATAAGTCCAAGAAAACGGACAAAAATCTTTAAGCAGCAGGCGACACTTCATTTTATCATAAAAATCAGTAGTGTCGCCCCTGCGGTTTGTAGCTGCCGCCTCGTTCGGAATCGTACCTTTGTGTGTGGGCATTTATCGTCAGTTTCTACCTGAAGATCTGAATTTCTATTTAGTTTTAAGCCGTGAATTTACGGCGCGAATTCACGCCGTATTCAGTCAAATCTGACAGCAAAGCGCGAACTAGACGCGAAAACCATCCACACTCGCATTCGCGCTTGTTCGCGGAGGTTCACGGCGTGAGTCTGGATCCGCCTTATGCTGTAAACAAGGGTGACGGCGAAACTATTTTCCTCTGTTACGGCAAATGGCCCTAAGAAATTTGCTGCATGCGGCGACGACACATGTTAAAAACACACATACACACCGGAATAACCAGCCAAAAGCCACACTCGCAACACTAGAGAATAATAACACAAACCCATGACACAGCACTCAAGCAACATCAACAGGCTTCGGCCACGAAATATAAATTAGATTGATTCGGTCGCCGAGGCTCGGCGGCGTAGTCATCGCAGTGGTCTGCAGATTGTATACCTTCATACAAAGGCTGGGTATTTTTGATAGTCGCTGTGGAAAGCGATTCGTCGGTCGCCCTTAGCATGCCTACAGCATTAAGGCACAAACATATTGTCGCGAAGACGATGGCGACTGCGAGAGAATGTCCCATACATTTAATTTTCTGCGTCTTCCGCCTGCCCATTGTGTCAGCAAATATGGTGGTCCGGGTATTTTAAAGGTTTTTCAGGTCACCAATCTGTGCCTTTAAAGTTTTCTGTAAGGAAACACCTGCATGCCACGGCCTGTCAAGCGGATACCTGAAGACTTCATCCCTCAGACAGAGTGAGTATTGTGTGGCCTTCATCGGGCCGTGCCTGGCGAGCTGGCCTGCCGGCGCCATTTAAGTTAATGGGGGTCTTTAGTGAAAAAACATGTTTTACTTAATTTAATCTAGTTTTCCGTCGGGCGATACCCAGGACTCCTTGTGTATCTTCTTGTGGGAAAAGTAAGTTCCACCTACAACTGGGAACTACAAAAGTCAACGAAAAGCTTACCATTGTTATTGGTAACTTGGCTTAGCCCTTGATTTCCAATTGTTTGCCGGTGTTGTCACGGCCGGTCTGTGCGTTTAAGTCACCCATCAAAACAATGATGTCTCCCCTTGGAATAGAGCGAAAAACGTCATTCAGTCGCATATACTTAGAACTCGTCTTTGATGTCATCTTCTGCGTCTTCAGTTGGAGCATAGCATTGGACTACCGTAGTACTTCTTAGTCTGGTACGCAGGCGCACGGTAATAATCCTCTCAGAAACTGGTGACCAGCTAATGAGGCTGGACCTGGCTTCTTTGGTGAGTATCACGCCAACGCCACTCCTACGGCCTTCAGTTTCGTTTCTCCCAGAATATAAGATAGACTCACTTTTTGGCAGATATGTTCCCCCTCTGATCTCGCTAAGTCCCATGATCTTGATTTTATATCGATTCATCTCGTTGAGGACTTTATCCAGCCGTCCATCAGCAAGCAGTGTTCTCACATTCCATGATCCGATTCGTGGCCTTGTTCGAAAAGCAAAGCTAGTCGTAGTGTTGCCCATCCGGTTCCGAGGCATTGTTTGCCGATTCGTAGCAATGGTGTTTTTTATTGGAGCCGGTTGCTAACTCTCATCCCAAACGACTTATAACTCTGTTTTGTGGCGCAGAGAGCTCGCCGTTCGTTCGTCTCCTTGCGTAGAAGTAACCCCGCGGGGAGGTGGGATTTGAACTTGCTAACATGTCTGCTAGGTGTTTGTCTGCAGTGACTTTTATCGGGTTTTGACAGAAGTGACAAATCGGATGCCACCACCTTCCGAGGTTTTTCTTAGCCTTTCGCCCCCATGTCGGTTGCCGGTATATTGCCTGTATATGAGCTTGAATTAACAACCTGCTATATTTTAAACGTGTTCGTGTTCGCCTGTGTGTCTGTAGGGAATCATGACGTCACTTGCATGCCACGGCCTGTGAGGCGGATACCTGAAGTCATCATCCCTTAGTCCGACAGAGTATTGTGTGGCTTTCATGGGGCCGTGCCTGCCGACCTGGCCTGCCGGCGGCCTATAAGTGAATGAGAGTATTTAGTGGAGAAACATTTTTTACTTAATTTTTTTACACTGTTTCTTGATCCCCTAAACGCCTCACGTAAATAGACCAAGATTTAGCCTTGCTCGTAAGACCAAGGCCAATACTATGTATATCAGTCTTGTCTTGTTCTTGGATTAATTTTAAATGCTTTAACGTTGGATGCAGCTAGTAGCAAAAAATAAACAAAATTTTAAACAAAATTCGGTGATTCGTTACATCACGCCAAAACCACTGGAAACGCTCCAGCGCCCGAACTAAAGGCTCAAACAGAACCAATCCGTTCCGTCCGCTCCGTACGTTTTTTCTTTGTTGTTTTTGACGTTCCGTCCGCTTGATTCTGGCTACAGCTACGTTCTTCTCATGGAAAGTTTATGGAAATGTCAAATTTTCAACTCTTAAAAACGGACAGAACGAATCGGTTTGTGCCTTAAGCGGGAGGTGTTCAGAGAGATAGTACAGGAAAACGTGATATGATGACGCATCTGCCTTTTCCATATCATTATCATACATATCTCCCGTGTGTGATTTTTGGGCGTCTCTCCCATTAAACAAAATTTTAACTATCTTGAGGGTTTATATCACGTGTTTAAATATTTACCTCAAATCGAGAGCCCGACTGGCATTGCGTGGTGGTGTTTTTACAGATTTATTATCAATAAACAAATCGTAGAAACTTTATGTCCCCGAGCCCAATGCCAACATAAAACTGTGATAAAGTCGGAGAACAAATAGTTTTGCCGGACGTTGTTGTAAGTGCATGGAGCGTAAAGAGATAAAAGCACACACCAAGTGTCCTTCTGCTCGGCTGTAGTACAGGGCCAGATGAGCCGGGCCCGGGCACACCAAAGGTTTTGTATCCGTAGTAGGAATCGATTTTTTATATATGTATCAAAACGTGAAAGATAAGGAGCCGAGGAGGAGTGTGCTGGTGGTGTTTGCCAAAGATGAAGACCAAATTGTCTTGGGATATGTCGTGTTATCTTAATTGAAAGTTTGTGAGGGTATTTACGAAAAGTTTCGCCCAATTATTATGACTTGAGAACAAAATAAGCCAATAGTTGCCAAAGACAGAGATTTTATGACAGATTCGAGCAGCTCATGATTCCAGATTTGACTTTATTGGAGTTGAGAAAGTTTCCTGCTTTCGGGGGCGGCGGCTGTTTATGCTGGAATTAATTTTTGGTACAGTTTATGACGCGAGAAGATGGTAGATAAGACGGATATGTATATATGTATGTATGTGTGATTTTGGGATTTAAATGAATATTTTATTTACCTGTACATCCTTTGAATACATGTTGTTCGTGTGGAGAATCACTGCGCTGAAGTTTCGTACTGTATCAAATTCGAAAATGATTTCGACTGGTTTGCCTGACATTCCGGGGGTGTCATTTCGCCAGCCAACCCATTCGTATCCTGAGGAGTTAAGAAAATTAATAAAATTAAATATAATTTTCACATGAAAAGGTATTAACTAAAAAGTAAAGAGTTCAAAAGTTTACTAGTAGCAATACGAACTACTGAATCATTAATCTAAATCCAATGGAAAACTCGAAACAGATGACTTGAAACGACTTCTGTGCTGCCACCAAACATAATAGATTTACCTCGAATTGATAAAATGTTAATTTTGCTTTATAAGTCGCAAGATATGTTCGTTAGCCTATTGTTTATTCATTATAGGCGGTTTACCGATGTGAGTTAGTTGACTCTTACGTGAGTGAATGGTGGGTCTCAGATGAGCTATCGTGCTCAGACCACAAACACATTCGGGGGATATCAGTAACGTATTGACGGGTTCCCTGCACTCAATCAAATCTACGATGGATGTAGAGCTATCCACGGATTTCATTACGGAGGCGATTACTGCTGCTTATAACAATAACTGGCCCGTTGTGATAAAGACGCGTAACTGGAAACGTCCATTGTGGAATAACTAGCTCTCCAAGTTGAGATCCGCTTCGAGGAAGCTATTCAACGCAGCCAAGAAGATTGACAACTGGGAGTTATAATGGTTCCCTTTCTTTTTTTTTGCTACTGCGCGATATAAGCATGTATATGGGAGCAAAAATAGTCAAAAGGTATGTAAAAGTGGGCGGGGTGAGGGGAGAGGTCCTGTGCTTGTAATTGAAATCAATTGCGCCATCTAGACCTTCGGTATTTCAACATTGAATAACTCTGACATTTTTTAGCCGATTTCGACAGATGTATAGGATTCTGAAACGTCATTCAGTACCATTTTAGCTATGAAATATGATTGCTGCCAATGGACAGGCCGCGTTGCTTGCAATATGGAAATGTCGCCGCCAGAATGATCGATGCCGAGCCAGAATTTTGGGCTAAATCGCAGTCAACAAAAAAACTGTCGAATTTGCGGAACACGTCATTCATGAAACATCACTGCACCACGAGAAAGTCACTGTTTGGGCTGGAATGTGCTCAAAAACCATCATCGGACTACTTTTTCAGGTAGATGAGCTCTTTCATGATGTTACTTTGAAGGCCATATTCTTAGGCACGGCCCTGTGACCACTTATAACAGGGCGATCAGACGAGCAAAAAGAAACAGTTGGAAGAACTTCTGCAAGAGCATGGAAGGCATCCGAGACTCAGCAAAAACCACAAAGCTTTACTAAAGGGCTTATCGGGAGATCTATTAGGAGAACCGATGGCTCTTTCACACAGTCTAGGGATAATATTGCCCCAGGCACACTTCGTAGGCACAACCATTTATTCAAATGGAAACACAACTTCTACTAGGCAGCTAAATAGGCGCACTTTCTAAAGCCACCAAAGCTGCCTGGACACAAGCAAACACCGTGTTTAATCACGAAGCTATTAGGGAGATGATTAGATCTTTCAAACCATACAAGTCCCCTGGAGCAGAGACAAGATCTACCTCATTCTGTTATAGGAGGGCTGCGACCCAGTCACTACCTTATTATGCAAAATATTTAGAGCTTCTTTCGCATATGGTTATATACATATCCGTCTAAAAACGTCTGGAACGGTCAACATAACAAGCCAGGACGTTCGGATTACACCCCGGCTAAGGCTTTCAGGCCGATAAGTTTCTCGTCTTTTGCCTTGAAGACAATGGAGAAAATTGTCGGTGATAAGGGAAACTTATCTTGAACGCCAACCACTAAGTTCCTATCAGCATGCATACTAGGCGAACGAGTCCCCTGCGATAGGATCCACTCTATGCTGAGAGCTCGAAAACTAAGGGTTTCTTATGTTGAGGCGTCTCTGGAGGGTACTATAGCAAAAGGTTGTCCAAGGAGTTTTATGCCTACTTCTGTGGTGCCTTGTTGGAGGTGAACTCCTGGAACTGCTCAACGGCCGCAGTTTTTTTCGCCCAAGGTTACGCAGACGATGCCTTTTGGGACCACCACTCGCAGGTAGAATTGTAGCCTTTTCGCAACAAGCCAAATATTTAGGAGTGACACTCTAGATGCCTAGCTCAACTGGAACCAGCACATGGACATTCAAGGAATGGCCTACCATTACATCACTGGAGCCATCCACACTTCCTCGACAGCAGCACTGGACACTTAAAATTTGTGCAAACCTCTTTTCTCAAACAAGACAGGCTAACCTGGGCTTTTCCAAAGGTATCGCCGGGTGGACTAGTATGAGTGGCACGGATGGCTTCGAAACAGAGACAGGTGTGGGTACCCAGATTCAGACTAACGATAAGCTTAGGCATCCTGGAAATTCTTCCAAGCAGAGATGTGTGCTATACTGGTATGCACTCATGGGAACTTAAAGAGGGCCTACCATAACAAACGGATCTTTATGTTCTCTGAGAGCCAAGCGGCAATTAGGATGTTAAGGTCTCGTGGGACCCAGTCTAAATTAGTTTGGGACTACCAACGCGCTTTTGGTGAGCAGGGCTTTCTCAATCACGCAATCCTTATCTGGGTCCTGGATTATCGGGGCTTCAAAGTCAATGCGGATGCCCTAACTAAACAGGACTCGGTACAGAGCCGGCTATCGGAGCACCTATCAGCTTGCTGCAAAGACCCCTAGCCGATCGGACTTTGATGAAACATACTCAGCCAGGACACTTGTTGGGTTGATTACCGGACAGTGCGCCCTAAAGTACCACTTATGGAGGATAGTAAAGGCGGACGACTCCACTGCAGGGTTTTCCTGGAGAAGAATGAGTCTGCTCTTCCTCTGTGAATCCCCCACAATAGCGAGGGGCAGGGTTTCTTTGTTCCAGGAGTCTAAGCGACAAGCCATGCCTAGTGGCTGTTGAACTTGATCAAGCGATCTGGCCTAAAAATATGAAGTATAGGGGTGTAGTACAATAACCCAAATGAATGGCCGCAGTACATTTGGATCCAGTACCTCACACAAGAAAAAAAAAGAAAAGAATTAGTTGAAATACTATTATTGAGAGAAGTATTGGGCCCCTTATGTGAAGAAGAACGATTCCGGAGACTGTACACCGACGAGATCTACAATATCTATCGGGAAAATAGACGTGAAAAAATAAAGCTCGGTAGGCTCCGGTAAGCAGGGCTTCTAGCTCGTTTGAGCCGAGAGTAACCTGCTCAGAAAGTTCTCTGCGGTAAGACCTATGGACATTGTATCGAGGGAGAAGGATCCGGGTGCGGTTTTGTTTGGGTGAAATACACGGTGAATCTGAGCGTGCATCTCACCCCAAGTGACCGGAAAGACGACTTCCAGAAAAAACTGGACGGTCTGAAGGGTGCATTTCGGGAGGTACAGGGGACCTGGTGGTCGCTGGGGACTTTAACGCCAGAGTTGTCGAATGGGGGAGGCCTGGCCTAATTCCCGGGAAGCAGGGGGTGGACATGGTGTCTCGGCTTGAGCTAGCAGTGCTTAACACCGATTCCAACCCAACCTACCTTCAGAAGACCAGTCCATAGGGGGACAATCTCAGACATCTTCCTAGCCAACGAACATCTGGTAGTGCAAGTGGCAAACTTGAAGATGATCGAGGACTACATAGGAAGCGATTACCAGTACATCATGTTGCAGGTACATGATGTACGGCCAGCTGCCACTGCTCAATTTGGGCACTCCCCAGATGGATCGTTAGGGAAATAAACTTCGTGACGTTCATCACAGCTCTTGAACGTGGCCAGCAATCTCTCCGAAAACCTAACGCCATCTGTACAAGCAGAATGGGTGACCTCACGGACGCAGCGTTCCAGGCGACCAAGAAATCCTTGAAGCGAGCCATCAAGTCTAGCCAGCGGAGATGGTGGAGAACCCTCATGCGGAATATAGATCAAGACCCGTGAGGACTAGGGTACAGGATCGTCACGAAGAAGCAAGGAGCTTTTGCTCAAGGGTCCCTAGGGATCCAGCCACTTGGGACGATATCATGGGTACCCTTTTCCCCGCCCATCTTGCCCACGGACCTTAAACCCCCATCAACGAAGAGGAGCTGATAGTGGCTGTTCGCTCGATGCGTAACCGGAATGCTCCAGGTCCGGACGGCATTCAAGCAGAAATATTGAAGGCAGTAGCTTCCGGCCTTCTCTTTTGCTGGAGATGTACAACTCGTGTCTGAAGGCGGGCAAATTCCCTGCTCGCGGGAAGATGCCATACGGGCGGAGGGTGACCTGGTTGCCAAACAGTTCGGCTTCCGACCGGGCCGCTCTTTTATTGACGCGATCCAACAAGTGGTTGAGGCTGACACAAGGAACGCCTTCAACTCTGTTAGGGGGACATAGCCCTTGAGGTGATGGAGCGCGACTTCGGACTTGCTCGGTACCTGAAAAGGATACTGGGGACTATCTGAATGAGCGCTTCTTACAATACGAAACAAACGATGGCTTGAGAAGGGAGATAACATTTGGAACCGCCCAGGACTCCATTCTGGGACTCGACTTTTGGAACCTTTCCTACGACGGACTCCTGCATCTGGACATGCCCGAGGGATCACTGCGAGAGGTGGCAAAGCCGCGAAGATGCTCTTTAGCCAGGAAATGCATAGAATCTCCTCCTGGATGGACTGTGGGCTTGAAATTGCAGCTCACAAAACGGTGATATTGTTTCTCACGAAAAATCGCATCGACAAGGTGCGCAGTTACGGGGTGGGAGACGCAGCAATGGAATTAGCGAGGACCGTAAAGTACCTCGGAGTGATGCTTAATAACAAGCTATTATTCGGGGTGCATGTACTGCGAGCAGCGGACAAAGCAGGGGCGATAGTAGCGTCGCTTAGCAAAATTATGGCCAATGTTCACGTTCCCAAAGTCTGGCAAAGGCGCCAGAAGAATGATTCCAAGGGCAGATGGAATGCATTAGGTGAGAGGGCGAGCGAAGCGAGCTGAAGGAGGAGCTCAGAAACATGATCCCAATTGTTGGGATAATACTTCGAGGTCCCGAGGAATGGTCGAGTGTGACGCGGTTTGTTCAGGCCATCCTGAAAACGAAGAAGATGAAGACGGAGGATCACTGATCTGTCTCCACGGAGCCCTGGCATCTTCTCGCCCAAACTGGAGGGATGCGAAAGGACCTCCGGTGAGAAAAGAGGTCATAAATTAAGTCAGTAAGAATCTGATACTGGAGACACACTAGCACTCTTAATCCGAACTATGACGTCAAAATGACATAGACCCATATACAAGATATGGAAATAAAATGGAGTCTGCGTCATTCTGACGACATAACCCGGATTAAGTGGGCTAATGTGTCGGGGGTATGACACTACCGTCTGAGTGCAGATCCTCAATGGTGGCTCCTGTCATGCGTGACAGACGGCCGAGGACTGCTCGACTGATGCAAGATTCTCACCATCCTTCGTCAATACAAACAGCAATTTTACTTGGAAATTGTCAACAGAATAATAAAATACTGTCTCTACATAAAAAATCAACAAAATACAATTATGTCCAAATTTCGACATTGGAAAAAGAAAAAGGAATATTGTAAATTTAAAATTGTTGTCATATATTATTCTAAATCATTTGATGTCAGAATGCATGAATTTTCCTTTCAATTTTTAACGAAGCTACTTTTGGGGGCACAAAAAACATCCCTCAGTTGAATTTCATAAAAGAATAAAATCACAAAGAATACATCGCATTGATTTTTGCAGAAAGAGAAAGTTCATTTATAAGAAAGACGAAATCCTTTAAGTTCCTTTCGGTTGCGACATCATTACCCCCACCCAAAATATCTTTTGGTATAAAAAACATCTTCTGAAGATTTTTATGTATACATGTATTCAAGAGGGTCGCTTTAACGTGTAGGTGGAACCGAAAATGAAAATTAAAAAATAAAAAAAACAATTGTAAATAAAAAATTGATGTTCTTTACTTTCTTAAAAATATTAATATAATTTTTTAAATTGGATTTATACAAAGCAATTACATTTATGTGTATACATACACAACAAAGTCCTGCAAATACAGGACTTTCTGTTTTTCATAGAAATACGAACGATGCCTAAATGTGCGTTATCATCTCTGCTTTTTCTTATTTGAGCAAAGGGCATGACCCCCACCTTGTGTATGCTGAACTACAAGTTCAGATCATGTAAAGAAATTACCTGTTTTTCACGTTTGTTTTTTTGGTTTGGTATCGTTTCAATTGGCATGGACGACCCTTTATCCCCGATAGTTTTCTTCGTCATTTACGGGGGACTAATGCCAAGTGGTCGATTATCTTCCACGATATATAAGACCAATGATCCGAAAATGGTTTCTGTCAGTTCGAAGTGTCACAAAACGAACTCGTATGAAAAACCGCACGAAACTTGTGAATCATGCTGTTAAATTGGATATTTCCTGACATTTTGTGGTGTCCTCGTAAAAAAGGACTTAGAGACGAGTATGCAAGAATTTTAAACTCTTGCCTTCTTAACTGCTTGGAAATAGATGCTTTCATTGGTTCGTCGTAGTTGTGTCATCATAGTGGAGATCAACATATATATAGCATAGGGGTTTCGATTTAAATAAACTACAGTGGGAACACCTTGACGATAACTAGGATATCATTGTCTGTTTGAATTACAATAGTAGCAACAGTTTTCAATGGTTTTATTTAGGTTCACCTCGTATATTTGTTTGTTTGGTTCAAATCTTGCGACAGCTATTTCAACTACTTCTACTTAACCGATTCTTATGCAACTTTGCACAAACATTGAATTCCTGTGACAATTTTGTAAAAAAATCAAGATGGCGCCTCCAAGATGGCGGACGAATTTTGCAATTGGGTACCGATTTCATTGAAGATCGGTATCGAGGGGTTTTAAGGGCCACAAAAAACGATTCTTTGGTCAAAATTTGAAAATTCAAAATGACGGCGCCAATATGGCGGATAAATTTTGCAAATGTTTTCTCAATACATTCAAAATCAGTATCGGGGTAGTTTTAGACCCACAAATGACGATTCTATTGTCAAAATTATAAAATTTAAAATGGCGCAGCAATAGGTTATTTCATTGGAATAATTTTTGAGGTTTCTGCATTTTGCCAAGAACTGTGTGGTGTGAGGGTGGGTAAAAATAATATGTCGTTAGCGATAAACCGCCTAAGCCAACGTCAGAAACATGCCGAGGACTGTGTGGCATTATGGTGGATAAAAATGATATATCGTAAGCGTTGCAGCCTCAAGGCTGCGCACACCTGGTTGTATAAGAGCCTGAATTTAGTTGGATATCTGTAAACGAAAGCTCGGGTCGGGCAACATTACGTACACACTGACATACGTCGACGTGCATTACAGAGAATAGGTCAATCATGATATTGGCGCTCCAAAAGTACCTCAAATATACCCTTCAATGCGGCACGAGATCTCGGGCACAAGAACAGCAAGTTACCGTTGTACAAACATCTATAATGTTTTCTGTAGATAGCGCCCTGATGTCTAAGATGAGCTTGAAGTGTCTTATAACGTTAATGAAAATAGAAGAAAGACAAGCGATAACATTGTCAACGAAGCTCATGAGATAAAAGCGGAAGAATTTGTGTGGTACCAACACCAACCAACAATTGACGAAACGATGGCGCTTTACTATTCCGGTGGTGAGAGACAATAGGCTGGCGTCGAGTTTATGGTCGATCGACGGGTTCGACGGGAAAGTTTGGCGGTTATAACCATCGATGCAACGATCAAGACCCATATCGTATCCGTTTATGCGCCAACCGAGACCTGCCCGGACGCAAACAATGACGAATTTTACGATCGGCTTCAACGATACCTCGAACCTAATTAATCATACTCGCGGGGGACTTCAATGCCCATTCAGGAGCAGACGTAACCAGCTGGGAAGGAACGGTTGACAAATTCGAACACGGAGTAATTAACGACAAGGGCTTACGCCTCCTTTCATTCGTAGTGTCAAACAATTTGATCGTTGGCAACAGCATCTTCCGCCATCCACTCAAACATCAACTCACCTGGCGAAATCCTTCCGACAAAGACTCGGCGATGTTAGACTTCTTTTTAATCAACGCAAGATTCCGATCGACGCTCAAAGACGTACGTGCAACGCGTGGGCCCAATTGTGGATCGGACCATTATATTGTTCGAGCGAAATTACAGATGCATTGAAATACAGATATTGTAGGGCGTGCAATGGAGTTATGTCCACCTATCCGTACAAACGAACGCAGCCATGGATCTCGGACAGCTGTCGATTTTAAGCAATACCGAAGATTGAACAAAGAAGTTCGAAAGAAAATGAAATCGTAACGGGAAGCGTACTGGAATAACGTTGCGGCCGACATGGAAGAAGCGGCGTCGAGGAACGAGTACCGGACGATGTACCAGACAATCTAGCGGTTAGGCGGCAAAACAACATCAACAAACGACAGCATTAAAAATCGGATGGAGCTTTCGTGACCTCTTCCCATGGGCGCCTGCAGCGGTGGAGAATTCTTCCACCAGCTGTACAACCACGATCCACCACAAGGTCCTCCACCCAAACCGCGATTATCGACCAGCCGACGAATCAGTTTCTCGATACCGATCCGACAATTATCGAGGGGGCAATAAAATCGCTGAAAAATGGAAAAGCGCCTGGAATAGACCAAGTAACCGCCGAGATGATCAAAGCCGGAGCTGATGTCTTATCACAACGACTTCATCGTAACACATATATGGCATTCGGATCGTGTCCCTTAGGCGTGGAAGAAAACGGTCGTTGTCCCAATTTTAAAGAAAGACGTCAGTCGGGAATGCTACAATTATCGCGGTATTAGCGTCCTTTTGATCGTCGGAAAAATTATTTACGAAAATCATACAATCGAGGCTACAGAAACATCGAGAGCAAACGAGCCGGAAAGAACAAGCCGGATTTAGACCGCATCGAGGATGCATTGATCAAATACTTGCACTCCGTCAGCTAATGGAAGAAAGAATTCGTTGCGGCAAACGAACTGTCGTCGTTTTCAACGATTTCTAATCCGCTTTCGATTGCATCGATTGGAACAGCTTGTGGAGAGTCTTGGAAGCCGAACACGTGCCATTGAGAATGATCCCACTTCTCCAAGCGTCGTACGACGGCTCAACCAGCAGCGTTCGTATTCGAGGCGACTTATCCGAGGAGTTCCCGATTCAAACGGGTGTCCGACAGGGAGACGTCGTTCGCCACTTCTCTTCAATGTTGTGATCGACGTGATTATTCCTGAAGCATTCAGTGAGCTCGGAGTTCGATACGACAACAACTTCGTAACCGACTTAGTGTTCGCCGACACGGATGCCGAACCAACGGACATCTTAGCGGCACCGACAGCAGCGTATTCGTTGCGAGGACGTCCCGAACCACCAACTAACGGATCAAAGAAGAAGAACCCTGACGTCGCATCTATTGCTTTGAAAATTGTTCAGCACTTTGATCGTTTTGAAGCTGGACTCTCATATTCGTGGTCAATGATAATTATTGTTTCTCCACAAAGCTGATGCCTTCAGGTAAGCATTGAGCTCATCTGCAGCAGTCCCACGGGGAATCACTGGCATGGTTTGTCTGATTTCAAAAATCGGGCTTCAAGGTGCATCATGGGACACCCCCACGAACCTTCAGGCAAAATTGCAAAGACGTGCGATGATTTTCAACGAAGCTTTGCATGACAGCGCCATCTAGGAGTGGCTTTAGAAAGTAATAGAATAGCCTATGTTCTAAGTACATCATAAGTACATAAATACATACATTTTTAATTTTACGTAAGTGAATCGCATTCTCTTAAGCAAGCTACTAACCAGGCTTCCTTTGTAGGTACTTCAAATCTCTTTAGTCTCAGTTATTCAGTCCAAGGTCGCAGCAACTCCAGACCTTCTAGCACAGGACATGAATGAATTCTATAAATAAGATTATAACCTTTCTGCCACAGCACTGTGCCCTACAAAATATCGAACTTGTACAGCCCTAATCTAATCCAAACTCCTTCAAAAGTTGACAGATTTAGTTCGAAAGTATATAGTACGTTTTCATGTGAGTAAATTTTTTGGGGTCTTAGATTTAATCAGTCGTACATAGACGCCATTGAAAAACATGAACAGCCACGCTACAACTGCTCGATATCGGGGCAACGTGTGTGGGGCAGGAGTATCTTGAAATGTGAAGGATTTTAGCTTTAGTAAAGGTCCATTAGAGATTATTTCGCACTATTGAACGCAGGTACGCAACACATCGGGACTGGGCACCACGACCGATCCCACACAAAGGGCATGCGGATAGTTTTGTAGAGTGAGTGTGTATAAAATATGTTTCGAAATTGCCGAGATGAAAAACAGATTAGGATTTGATTTTTGGGATAATCGATTTGGGTTTGAGTGTGTGTTACCTTTCGGGGAAAATGATGCATGGGCAGAGGAAGTGGGGCGAAGGTTGCCGTAAGCAATGATAAATGATCTCGGGACAGTTGTTTGTAGCTGGGTTAGAAACATTGCAAATTAATTAGGGAGTATGTAAAAATGGGTTTTTATTTGGAGTTTTATGAGGATTAGTTTAAAAAGATTGTAGTTCAATACTATTAATGTACATCTAAAGAATTTTGGTAGTTTTCATTACATTTTCCATGCTTATTCGTAGATATGGTTGTAGGGCTTCTGCCCTGTGCCCAATCCCCCATTGAAGGTGCTTATCATATTGAAATCAAAGCCAATATTGTAATCGCAACTCCCCCCACAACTTGCGGTGCCTTGAGCTTGAGTGCCTCGAGGTAGCATTTAGGCTATGTCGGCGATGGCAAGCTGGAGAACCAGCAAGCCACCGGTAGGGACTCCCATGCCAACAGGCTAATTACGAAGAGGCCAGACAAAGCTCGGTACATAACTCCCCCTTCCCATCTTCCATTTTCCTCTTTCGCCACTTCTAAGCCAAGGTATTTACCGGGCTGCGTGGCCAGCTAATGGTTAAACAGTGGTGGTCGCAAACGGTTCTCTTCGATGCCCGCAAGGTCGGAGTGTATAAGTGCCTTATCCTGATAAGCATCCCTGGCAGGATGGACCCACTTCCGCATTACTCGTGGGATCTTTATGGAAGACAAAGAAAAAGTACAACAAACAACAATCTGCTTGTGTGGAGGCAATCGCCAGTTGCGCAGCTAGTACCAGCCATAGTCTTCTTCTTCTTTAACGGCTCTACAACCGGGATCCGGTCCTGGCCTCTCGCAACTTTCCTCTCCACCGGTCCCGTTTCTGAGCCGATGTCATCCAGTTTGGCATCCCTAAGCTCTGAGCGTTCTGGTTTACGCCATCCTTCCAGCGAAGGTTGGGTCTCCCTCGCTGTCGCACCCCATAGGTTTTACCGCAGAGAACTTTCCGAGCAGGCTCATCTTCACTCATACGAGCTAGATGTCTTGCCCACCAGAGCCTACCGAGCTTTATTTTCTTCACAACATCTATGTCGCGATAGCTCTCGTAGATCTTGTCATTGTAGAGTCTCCGGAATCGTCCTTCTTCACATACGGGGCTAACAATCCTCCGAAGTATTTTCCTCTCGAAACCATAGTACCCCTGCATAAATACCACTCTCAACCTCGTCTCCAGCTTGGTGAGGTGAGTGCCCTCCATAGTCACGGGAGATAAAGAAAATACCTCGATCCTCTCCTAAAGAGAAGACGGAGCGAGGAGCCAAAAAACCAAAAGGTCCCCCCAAAACGAGTACAGCAGCGCAAGAAGGATCACAGCCGGGTCCAGAAAGGTTGCTGAACGAGGTGGTCAGAGATCACTTGCAAGTAGCTTTGAGGGACGATAGGGTTTTAGGGGATGCATCAGCCCCGAGACCTGGCTGAAGGTGGAAGCAAAACTATCGGAGATGGTATTGGATCACATCCTCTCAGGCAAAGGAGGAACAATACCCTGCTATGACTCCTCGGAGGTAGCCAGAAGGTTAAGAGTAATCAGATGCGAAGAACAGGCCTCAAGGGACTTCCTGGGAGAATGCGTCACTGAGATCTGCGACGCATTGGAAGGCATGATGGGCTAATCCCAGCTGCAAATATTTCGAGGAGACCTAGAGGTCACATCTGGTTGCTTAAAGTAAATCTGGAACCTGAAAAACTTATCCAGTGTCTCCAGGCACAAATCTGATGGTTTCTATGGATGACTGAGTGGTCATCCAAACAGAGCAACCGCTGAAAAATAGCAGTTCATTCTTTCTCCTTATCAACGAGGACTCTCTCGAAATATTGGAAAAGAATGAAAACAGACTAAGGTTACATCAGCTATGCCAAACTAAAAATTATTAAAAGACCTTCTCCAGGGGAGAAATCTCCGAATGTGGATGAACTGGTGGATAGTTCGGCTTTGGAGGAGGGCGTCAACGACCACGCTCAAGGGGCATGCTTGAGATCCTTCAGATCAACCTTCAACACTCCAAAATAGCCACAATCAATCCCCTACAACCTGACGGGTTAATACAAGAGCCCTGGGTACAAGGGCGGAGCATAAAAGGGCTCTCGGGCAGGCAATACAACACCTTTTACTACCGCTCGGATCAAAGCAAATCAAGATCTTGTATTTTGGTTAAAAGGAACATTAAAGCCTTCCTTTACCCGAACTTCAGTTTAACAGATCCAACGGTAGTTAGATCGGAGTTTGGAGTGGGAAGGGTCTTTACTTAGCCTTAATCTATATGGCTCATGACCTTTCCCCCGTGGTGGAATGAGGATCTCTCGAAACTGAGGAACTTAACAGGAGAGACCTTCGATGGCTGTTGCAAAGGCTGGAAAAATTGTACAAGAAAACCATCGCCTCACCCAAGAAAGATACCTGACAGAGGTATTGACAATGTATAGAGTCTAGAAAACTCTTCCAGTTTATGCAAGATCCTGTCCAAAGGACAATCCAGTCCGTCCTTTATAAAAAAGGCGAGCGGAGCTTGGACAGAATCACAGGCCGAGTCTATAGATCTTTTAATGACCACACATTTTCCCGGTTGCAAGGACGAAAACTAGGTCGAAGCATCAGGGAACGAACAGAGACACTCCTGGGAGGAGATTTCCGTTATTATTACAAAGGAAAAGGTCGTCTGGCTGACTAACAGCTTCTGCACCACCTAGATATAGAAGGTGCCTTTAACAACGTACGTTCTGAATCGATTCGAGAAGCTCTCATTGGCCGTAAACGTAGAAGCAAGCTTCAGACATTGGCTAGCTGCTTTGCTGACCTCGGGAATAATCCAAGAGGGTTTGGGAACCGAGAATCCAACAAATACAACCAGCAGAGGTACACCACAAGGAGGCGTCATCTCCCCTTTACTGTGGTTAGTAACAATGAATAATATACTACAAAAAACGAAGAAACGGAGCTAAGGTAGTAGCATACGCATATGACCTAGTGCAGTGATTCCCAAAGTGGGTTCCGCGGAACCTTACGGTTCCACGAAAAAATTTTAGGGTTCCGTGTCACCAGCGCCGAAGCGCAAATACATTCGCAGACTTCCTGGCGCTACGCCGGCCATTTAACGCGTTCTTGCTAATCAGAAAGTGCGAGTGGCGCTTCTTCCTTGAAATTTGGTCTACGTCACGCCGCGTAGCATTTTGGGCGCCGTTCCATATTCCCATGTCGAGGGGGTTGTGAATAAAATGGTAATCCGCCCTCTTGAGGTGGGCGCCATAGACCTAACGATTTATTGAGTATACTATATTGCTTATGGTGTTCTACTTATCATACCCTTTCATTTGATACCTATGTCGAAGGGATTGGGAAGAATATTTCAATCCGTCCTCTTGAGACGGCCGCTATGGATCTAACGGTATAATGAGTATACCATATTGCATTGTCATCGGAGTTGAAGTTGTTTGCAAAATTTCAGGGTGATCGGAATCGGATCGGAAGTATTCAAAAAATCGATTGCAAGATTTGTACCGGACAAACAGGCAGACAAGAAAGCGAGCTAATAAAAACGTTTTAAAATATATTAAAGGATAAATATATACATATATCATATATTATTTTATTTTTTCATCGTTGGGTTCCGCCAAATTTTATACATTGTAGAAAGGTTCCGTACGAAATAAAGTTTGGGAACCACTGACCTAGTGATAATGGTGTCCGGAATGTTTCCAACAGTGATTTAATCATGTAAGGATCCCTAAATAAAGTTGGCAGCAGGCTGCGGTCTGGCAGTCAATCCGGGAAAAACTGAGGTGATGCTTTTCACAGGGAAAACAAAAATTCCTACCTTCAATCTCCACAGGTTGGAGGGGCATACTCTCACCTTATCCTCCAGAGTGAAATTTTACTATTATTTTACTGGATCCTAAACCCAACTGGAAGTCGAGTTCGTTAGTATGGTGGCGGTATGGAGCCATGAGAAAATGCCCCACGAAAGCGCTTGGTCCAAGAGAATAGGACCTATTCCGCCCCGACCCTCACATCAAATAACTAGTCTAATGCAGAGCCCTCAGACTGAAGGTCTCCGGAGCCTGGATCTCAAAACACTACGGATATAGCAATATTTTGAATTTGCTACCTCAGAATATGGTCGCTATAACCACTACCTTCGCCCTACATTGATCTTTAGGAAGGATCTCTCCGTTGAAATGCCCTCAAGAATAGAATGAAGAAACGAAGATGTCCTGTGAAAGTTCGATGTACGAATATTCACCGACGGCTCCAAAACGTCAGAGGGCATCGGGAACAGTGATCCTCTTAAACAGACCCCGATGAGATATTGCCAGAATCAGGTAAATCATCACATAACATAGGGCCATAGAAGACAACGCTGGCAAGTTGGGCATCCCGTTCAACGTCTGTTGTAGCTGCGGAGAGACGAACGTGAGAGAATCCCTTGTTCATTTTCTGCGTAAGTGCCCGGCTTTAGCTAAAGCCAGGCAGCGCACTCTAGGTAGTTTCGTTTTCGAAGATTTAAAAGAGATCTCCAGACTGTAGAGCAGATCAATGTCAAGCTTTCTATATTCCACAGAATGGCTTTAAGAATTCGTCACAACCGACCAAACAACCATTCCACAATCAAGGTACACGAGCTGTGGCAACAAAACGGCGCGCCAAGCGCTAATTGGGCCTCCAGTCGCATCGCAGCCAGCCCTTCACCTACCTATCTAGCTACCATCCACAACCAGAGCGGCCTTCGTTATAAACAGAAGAGCGGCGATCGTGAATCTAGATAAGAAAAATCATGGCTGATAGCAAAAGAGCCCGAATGTGGTAAGTTCTATTTTTTTTTGTTTAACCTCCTCAAAATAATTAATTTTCTTTAATTTATAGTGCAACTATTTAGAGATGAATCACTCTCATTAGTGATGCAGAACTGACACTCAACCGCCAACGACCAAAGGAAGCAAATCAACGGACGACGGAAAAGAATCTTTGAAAAACTCATCGATCCCCGAAACACAAAGTGGGGTTTTGTCTCCACTACAAAATCAACAAAAAAGAAAAAAATAATAAATTAAGGTTAAAGATAACTAAATAAATTTACTGATTATGTTTTTGAATTTCTAATAAAACTCATTCGAAAAAGAAAGTATTTTTTATTTGTTAAAAGTTTTAAAACGCATAAAAAACATTTTGAAAATAAACAAAATGCCTCTGCCCCTTAATTCCATGAAAATAAAAAATTGCATAGTTTTAGGCTCCAAATTGAAAAAATCCACGTTTTCTGGTTACCGCACGGATCCTGTATGACATGTCAGAACTTACAATGCCAAGTGTCAAGATTTTTCCATACAAATCTGCGAAACTTCGCATTGTAAATTTATCCATTAGATAGAGGATCCGTGCGGTCACCAGAAAACGTGGATTTTTTTGAGATTTGAGATTAGGTTCTTAAAAATATGCAATTTTTTGATTCCAACAAGGTTGAATTGATCTTTTTTTTTTCATTTTTTAATATTTTCTGAATAGAATTATTATAAACTTAAGATGGTGATGTTTGTTTTAGCATCTGGAGAAATTAATTTTTTCCTTAATTTATACATAGCGTTTGTTCTGTTCTTGTTTATTTTATCTTACTAATATTATAAACGTGAATGTTTGTATGTATGTTTGTTACTCTTTCACGCAAAAACTACTGAATGGATTTTAATGAAACTTTACAATAATATAGCTCATATATCAGAATAACATATAGGCTATAATTTATAAAAAAATTCAAAATGGCCGTGCCAATATGGCCGACGAATTTGCCAATTGTGTTCCGATTCCAATGAAAATCGAAATCTGGGGGATTTTAAGGTTGCAAATAACGAATTTATGATCAAAACTTATAAATTCAAAATGGCCGTGCCAATATGGCCGACGAATTTGCCAATTGTGTTCCGATTCCAATGAAAATCGAAATCTGGGGGATTTTAAGGTTGCAAATAACGAATTTATGATCAAAACTTATAAATTCAAAATGGCCGTGCCAATATGGCCGACGAATTTGCCAATTGTGTTCCGATTCCAATGAAAATCGAAATCTGGGGGATTTTAAGGTTGCAAATAACGAATTTATGATCAAAACTTATAAATTCAAAATGGCCGTGCCAATATGGCCGACGAATTTGCCAATTGTGTTCCGATTCTAATGAAAATCGAAATCTGGGGGATTTTAAGGTTGCAAATAACGAATTTATGATCAAAACTTATAAATTCAAAATGGCCGTGCCAATATGGCCGACGAATTTGCCAATTGTGTTCCGATTCCAATGAAAATCGAAATCTGGGGGATTTTAAGGTTGCAAATAACGAATTTATGATCAAAACTTATAAATTCAAAATGGCGGACGAATTTTTCCAATTGTATTCCGATTCCAATGAAAGTGAATATCTAGGGGTTTTTAAGGTTGCAAATAACGAATTTATGATCAAAACTTATAAATTCAAAATGGCGGACGAATTTTTCCAATTGTATTCCGATTCCAATGAAAGTGAATATCTAGGGGTTTTTAAGGTTGCAAATAACGAATTTATGATCAAAACTTATAAATTCAAAATGGCCGCGCCAATATGGCCGACGAATTTTTCCAATTGTATTCCGATTGCAATGAAAATCGGTATCTGGGGGCTTTTAGGGCAAACAACGAATTTATGATCAAAGCTTATAAATTCAAAATTGCGGGTCCAATATGACGCACGAATTTTCCCAAGCCACATTCTGAAATGTAGTAAATTTCTAAAATTCCCTCTAACCAGTATAGAAACAGTAAAAACGGTAGAAAGAGTCGAAGTTTGCAAATTTGTGCGCCCCTACATTGTCATCACGAGGTTAAACGATGTCATCTATCGCTTCCAAAAAGTTCGATCGGAAAAAACGGGACCTGGAGGAAGCTGTGTTCGGGACGAATACTGAGTAAGAAGGGAGCAGTGTAACGGCTAACCGAAAAGAGAAAGTTAAAATTCCAATTCACCGAGAAGTTATATGTTTAGATGCATCTACTTGAATACATAACGCTGTTCTAATTGAATCACCGATAAGATTGGGAAGAGGCAATTTTTTCCAGATTTATTGTTTTTTCAGTATACTTTTTTTCCTACCGCGTACAACGCACACATAATTTTTTTTCCGATAGGTGGTGCTCAACCTCGAATTTTAATAAATTTGAAGCATATTTTTTATAGGTAACTCTAAATTCTTTTATGTACCCATAACCATGCTTCATTATAACCATTTCCTATCCCGGAGTATGCCCACATAATTTTTTTTTATTAAAAGGCGTTGCAACGCACGCGGGTTTTTGCTAGTTTAAAATAAAGGAATGTGATCCACTCTGGTTAAAGTGATAACTCGAACCAATTTTTCACTTAGTCGCACATTAAAATTATCAATTTTCTTTTAATTAATTATAATCGCCATAACAAGTGGTTTTGAGTTTGAGCATGTTTATTTTTTAAATGGGATATCGCTCATAGCTACCAAACCTGATAAAATCAGATAAAGACATTTGTGCTGGTCTGGACTTCGACAAACCATTCATGACGATTATCAGAGATCGCACAGTGGTCTGAAATCCCCAAAACCTGGACAAAATTAATTTACTACCGTAAGAAAAATTATGTTTTTATGAAAATCGGTATATGAGGGGTTTCGCGATCGCTGAGTAAGAATCCGTTATCAGATTTTACAAAAACAAAATGGCGGATCCAATATGGCGACCAACTTTATGACAAATTAAGCAAATTTGATGAAAATCGGTATATGGAGGTTTTCAGGGACACTGAGTAAACAGGTTTAAACAGATTATCAGATTTAAAAAAAAAAAACAAAATGGCGCACCCAGTATGGCGACCAACCTTGTTCATAATTAATTGAATTGAATGGAATTATGTAATAATGGGTGTTCGGAGTTGCTAATTATTAATCCGTAATTATATTTTTAATAAAAAAAAAATGGTAGATCCAATATGGCGGCTAATTTTGTTAATTAGAATTTAAAAAAAAGCTATAATAAGGGGGTGATAGAATTGTTAATGAAAAAAAATTCGTTTTTAAAGTTTACGTCATTTTATTTAATTAAACAATTATTAAATTAATTTTAGACGCAAACTGTTTTTCAAGTTTAAATACATTAGGCTTTATTTGTTGCTAAGATTTGTTACAAATATTTTGTTATAAAGAAAAAAGTTAATATATAGCGCCTGAATGGGACGCTCAAAACTATACATTGAGCAAATATGTAGTATATCGTGGTAGATAGAATGACATGGAGCAAGCAGGAGCAGCCGATTTTTTTATATGTTTTGCAGAGATGGTTAATAAACAATTACATGCGTATTTTTTAGTGGAAGAAATAAGGGCCGTAGATAATGAGGATGAGCCGAAAGGGCTAATCTTGTGTTGCGGGAAAAACATTGCCGTGGAGGCAGGTTGTTATATATTTCGGTGGAACAGTCATTATGGTAGATGCGGTAGAATTTCACCAGAACCGCTACATTCCTGCGGTGGCTTAATGAATCAATTGTGGAGCAAATGGCAAGAGTTGGAGGGCGCGGGCTTGCACCTTGTCCAGCCACGCTAAGGTGGTACTCGGTGCACCTGCCCAAAGATATGAGTTGAATTCGAGGCGGGGCCAAATGTAGAAGGATTTGTAGATTATAGCCCGACGGCTGAAGGAGGAAATTGCATCTTTTAAGGAAACCCACGCATTGTGATGTTTGTTTAGCGATTTGGAATATGTGATTACTCCAACGCAGATATTCAGTAAATGTTATACCTAGGATATTGAGAGATAGTTCAGCCATCAGTTCTAGACTGTCCACTATAATGGGAGGAATTGAGGAGCGCGTTTTCTTAGAGAAGAGACAGTATTTTGTTTTCCGTGCGTTGAATTCAACTTGATTTTTGTGGAATCAATTTAGAATCAGATTTAATATCCCTGTTGATTGAAGTGGACATAAGTTCAAGATCAAGCACACAAGATTTGGAACGTACTTGTCTTGCTTTTTCGATGCTATACGAGTAACACAGAGTACTGTCATCAGCAAAGCTGTGAATTTGAGAGCAGGTCATTTATAAAAACTAGGAAGAGAGCCCGGGGTAACGCCTGCAGAGATGGAGTGGGGATTAGATCCAACGCCGTCCAATACTACCTTGATTGAACGGTCGGAAAGGAAACTCTCAATCCAATTCTTTAGAAGAAAGTCAATACCAATAGCTTGGAGTTTACTCAATAGAGCGGGGTGCCATACTCTACCAAAGGCCTTGGAGATATCAAAAGCAACCATGCCAGATTCACCAAAGCGATGAATGTTTTGGTAGAGGTGCTCAGTTAGGCATACAAGGAGGTCGCCAGTGGATCTTTTCGATCTAAAGCCGTATTGTCATTAAATATTGGTTGCATTCAAGATATTCCATAAGCTTTCTGTTTATTATTGTCTCCATGATTTTGGAGAGAATAGAAGTTATTGTTATTGAGCGGTAGTAAGAGAGGTCGCTGTAGTAACCTTTCTTCGGTACAGGCTGAACATGGGCGAGTTTCCAGGAGTCAGGGTGGGGGTCAGGGAAAACTCCGGAGAAGTACGAAAGGGCGTAGAATTTGCGCAGAGGTTTAGCCAAAGGTGAAGCACTTTATTTTAGAATCATAGGGGGAATATTATCGGGGCCAGTGGATTTATTGGAATCGAGCTCCTTGAGGCACTTGTACACTTCACGAGTCCTGAAGAGAACTCTGCCCATTGAGTGAGAAGAACCCTCTACAATAGGTGGTTGCACGGCAGTATTAGGCAAGGAAGAAAGATTTTGAGTCAAACAGAGATGCGAATAAGTCAACCATGGATTTGCTTTCTGTTAACACCTTCCCATCGTGAATGAAAGAAGGAGTCGACGATGTGTTGAAGTTTTTCCTGATTTAGGTTACCAAGGACCAGAAGTTGTTACTGCGGGCAGTGGTGTTAATGAGTTTATTTCTTAACCTGCCATCAAAGGATGCGTTGATTTGCCTGGTGATTTTGCAGGCGTTTCTCAACCTGATGTACTCGCGTCGGGATGATTCGCTCAGGGAATGCCTGCACTCTCTATAGGCGGTTTCTTTGGCTTTGTTTGCGTTCATACTTTCTTGATTAAACTATCCATGCGGCCTTGGTATGATGGATTTGGAAGAATGGGGAATGAAATAAGAAATTTGAACTGCATTTATATTTGAGTTTTTATTAACTTCCCATATAGGGAAGTTATTGAGGAAGTATGTGTATGTGTGTGTGTGCGTACGTATATGGCCATTTTTTCCTGCACGACATCACCCAAACCTCAAAAGATATCGACTTAGTTGAGCTGCTGTACGAAGAATATTAACCAAAATATTATCTGAAAAGATTTTCAAAAAATTCGCTCGAACCGTTTTTTTGTTTAAACGACGTTAGTGACTTTTGTACCTGCACGATACCGCGTGAACCCAAAACTGTATCTACTTTTTGGAGGTGTCGAAAGAAAAATATTAACGAAAAAATGCCCTGAAAAAATTTCATAACATTCGGTCGGGCCTTTTTTGTTTAAATGGAAAAACTTTGGATAAGTGCCAGAAAGACTTTAAATTGATAAGTTTTACTAATATCCAATACACTCGATGGATTGAGACCCGTTCTAAACATCTTTTTTGGATTCTGTAGAGCGATAGCCTTCCAACAAAACACCACTTGTAAAAACCGACAACCTTTAAAAATCGTGCAAAAATTTCGTTACCCTTTACAAACATCACGAATTTTTCAATCCTTGGATAAGCACTTTTTGGCGTTTTCTACGCGTGATATAGTTTCAGGAAATTGCGGTTCATCCCGAGATTTCCAGTAGTTACCGATTTTTTTCTCTTTTTGGTCAAGTTTGACAAGTACTATCTCCGGAAAGCAGCGCCGGCCCTGCGTCAGGTGGTAAGGGGTGCCAAAATGAATGCGAAAAGCAATAAAATAAAATTTTGATGGGACTTTCTGAAGACGCTGTTTGTAGCTAGCCAAGTCTATTTACTCATATGAACTTATGAATGCGTAGATACTTATGCGTGAATGTACTAGTAACGATGGACTGCGAATACCAGGCGAATATCGGTTTGAGTTATCCTTCCAATGGTGATACGGAGCTCTGCCATGGGCGACTGTCCTTTCTCGCCCAGCTCGTGGTACGAATATAGAAACTTGAAGATGGAGCACTTCTTAACGCTCCAAACATTTCTGGGCTCCCAGAGCTCCTAAAAGAATGACCTACAAGGTCAGTTAGATATTTTTGGATCCATGCATCAAGGTGTCGAACGTGGTCCCAGTGAAGGAGAGTTTTCGGGATTTTTCTTCAGGGAGGGTAGTCTGAGCCCGTAAACCGGGATGGAGTACGTTGAGATCACTCATTCATTGGAAGATCTCCTGCGGAAGTAAGGCCACCTAATCGGAGAGGCAGCTCGAAAAAACGACCTTCGACTTTCAGAAGACGGAAACTGGCTACTCTCGTGAAGAGGCTGGTAGGGTCTGCGTGGCCCCCGAGGAAGAGAGGGATATCGATTTTCTTAATAAGAAGAGGGTTAGATCCTCGAAAAGGACGCAGGCTTTGGCCATACGGTTTGAAAGGCCTTCAAAAAAGTTGGACGCATGAAGTCTAGAACGACTTCAAAGCAGACTTTCTGTCAAATAGCAGAAAGTGTCAGAATGGGCGTGCTTGCTGCTAACAATCCGGAGACCCTTCTGGCCATGAAACAGCTAGTTACCGGCAATAAAGTCTTCTGGAGGCGATATCCGAATTGGCTCATGGCTCAGAACAGCCGTAGGGGTCGGTACACCCCCCATGATGGGCCGCCTTACGCCCTGGAAGGAGCAAGCCTTGTTGCTGTAGATGGGAACAAGCTGCCGCGCAGCCTTTTTGTAATCGGATACTTTGCGGCAGTAACAGAAAACCCCACTGGCATTATGATGAAAGAATAGGGGTCCAAAAGAAGACCCTAAGGGTGTAGCAGTGGAGAATACTCCATAAAGTGCACGGCATAAAATTGATAGAAATGACTTTATCAGGATGGTAAACACTGCAATGTTGGCCTGATGGTAGGAGAAGCCTCTTTTAACGAGAAGGGGACTCTCTCCACCATCTCAACCTTACTGGCTGGGACAAGCCCTAATGCCCAGACATGCAATACAAAAAAACCAAATAGCCTCCAAAAAGGTGGTCCTGTTGGCGAAACGACGGCGAAGCAACTCTGAGAAGACATGCTTCCTCTATTACCGCTACAGGCGGGGCTGTGACCATAAAATTACCTGGGAAATACAATCCCGTATGGAAATGACAGGCAGTGCTCGAAAAAAGTTTTATCGAGGACAACTGGAAATACAATTTGTGTGAAGTGAAAGTGTCGACCAAAGGGCGCCGAAAGACAATCTCGCTCCACCCTCAACAAAGGCTAGGGCCGGCGCTGCCGGAAAGCTTTGGAGTTTCCAAATGAAGTCATTTTCTTCCCAGTTTATCAGCGGCACTTCGACTTAAAGCAACTTCTCTCAGGTTTACTTTGTCACCAGTTCTGATACTAGTCAATTTCCCACTAGTGCTAAACGTATTACTATTTTGTAAGAAGACAGTTTATTCCGTCTACGTTCATCATTCTGGGAAGTTGATCGTGTGGACCGAAGGGGTCAAACCCACATCCCAACTAGTTCTAGTTGAAGTGTACACTGTATGTGAGTCGGCGTCTACTAGGTCGACCAATCTTAATTGAATAAAAGCAAAATCATAAAAATTTATAATGAACTGGAGCAAGGTTTCAAGGATTGAAGTATGCTTTCTATGCTGCAAGTAATTTTTTCTATTTCTGGAAATTTAAAAAAAAAAAACACTAAAGCCCTGGAATGTCCTACAAATGTTCAACTAAAATAAATAAAATAATAAGAAATTGTGTGAATAAAAATCATTTGTAATATCAAAAAATGACCAGATGCTTCAACTGTGTTAAATGTGGTATAGCTTCTCCAAAATAGCCCAACACATATACCGCAATTACAGTTCAGTTTGTCTTTATAGATCCTAAATCTAGTCATTTTTTTATATTATTCAAGTTACCTTTACCAAAGCCATAAATATCAGTCCGGAAATTATCCTTTCCTTTTTGTCCATCGACCAGTTGTCCCAGGCCATCAACAAATCTGTCGCCTTCTTCTCGGCCATCGAGGGTCTTATCCGATAAATCGACCTCCATTCCCCGCTGAACCCCTTTGGGAATGCTATAGGAAACGATGCCTTCTGAAATAGCAGAAAAAAAAAATCGTTCAAACCAAAATCTAAGTTGTGACCAAATATTTTGTTCATCTGAAATATGGGATTTCAAGTAGACCCTCATTTCCCCGAAAATGTGGTAAACAAGAGACTGTTTAGTGTTTACGTTTACACGAGTTCTGGAACAGAACGCCATCTCCAGCGGAGGACATTAATTATGTAAATAAACGGCCGCAGAAAGAAACAAGAAACAGGCGCACGAGGGTGTCTGTCATCACGTTCCCAAATGCTTGGTGCTCCTCATATTTCGTCCTCAACTCTCCTATTTTAGATCACACAACAAGGACACAAAAGTCGACATGTGTTTAGTCATTTCGCTGTAAGCAATCCTTGCAGTTGTTTACTTGCATTGCTTCTCCCTCATTGACATTTCTGTACCACATCCAAATGCACTTGAGGCGATATTTTATAGCCGCAATCAAGGCGACGAGGATTCGTCGTCGTCGTAGTCGTCGTCCTTTTTTTTTTTTTAAACAATCGTTACAAAACTAATAGGAACGAAACAAAACGAATATCACAAATGAGATGGCAAGTTGCCTGCCTATTCAGGGAAGGTGTTTCTTTGGCAGAGGAGATAAAGGAACACCTCCACACACACACCGCCAAGCCGAATGGACCCTAGTGCAGGCGGCATATGTCGACGACGCTTTAAAGGGGAGCGCTCGTAGTTAACCACTATAAAGAATAATTACCTCGCGTGCGAGTCTCTCTTGCACAAACGAAACTAGCTCACGACGAGCCAGCCTGGAGCCTTGAGTCTCTGTTCCTGTTGTGGTCTTCCTTTCTCTAAAAAATCCTTTTGTTTATTTTCATATTTCCATCGTCTTGCATTCGAGGAGTACTCGTGTACTGGCTCAGGATCCAGGACGGGAGTTACATTGTTGGAAGCGGCACCAGACCGCAGGAATCCTTCTGCAAATTGAATGTACGTAAAAGGTTCCCTTTATGTTTGCTCATTAGCAGCAGCAGCAGACATTGTCGCGGGGGAGTCTCCTCGCTCTTTACGAGGCTGTCAGTACACACAGCCCCAGTCGGGGGAGGAATTTCCCTTTTTTGTGGGAATTTTAGTAATTTTTATAAATGACGAAAAATATATTGAACCAAGGAAACTCGGGATTGTAAGGAGGATAGCAGCCATGGACGACGATAGACATTAAAATTCGTGTACAAGTGTTTGTGTAAACAGAAATCTTCAGTCGGAGGTATATAAGAGTGTCGCCGTAGCCGTTGTCTGCTCGCGTGGCATTGTTCGGGGCTTGATATGAAAATCTGGAGATTATAGACGCGTGCATTGTTCCACCGTGATTCGTGATGTCTCGATAATTTTATAAAATTGAGGCGAAAACTTGTTTCAGAATCAAATCGCGCAGGTCTATAATGACAGCTATATTGATCGATTTAGGTTTTACCCAATTTGATGTAAGACCGAATGGAATAGACAACTTTACATATATAGGCGCAAACGAGCCGGAAATAACAAACGGTATTTAGATCACATCGACAATGCATTAATCAAATATTCGCTCTTCGTCAGATAATGGAAAAACCCAGTGGGAGAAATTGGAAGCGCTGCTCAAAGAAGCTTATTTTGAGCGCTACCAAATGTGCTTCCAAGGGAGCAGTATTGGAGTTTTCATAAATTTTATAGAACGAAGAAAACGGGCGATTATCTTCGTGACAATAAAGGATGACATTAGCATATTCAATAGCCCGGCTCTCGTTCGATACGGAAGACAAGCAGCTTTGTATAAGTGGTTAGAATTTAGTTGGGGGACTGTTTTGGTAAAACCAAGCTCGCGCTTTGGTCAGCAAAAGGCAATTGCAAAAGATGAATAAAATAAAAGCTTTTTGATACCGGATTACAAATCCAAAGGCGTTCATCAATATTCTTTATTAAAAACATTTTTTATAATGCTCTTAGAATGCTTCTAAGGTAGCTTAAAAAGGTATGCTTCCCTGCAATGACATGCACGGCTATTGGAGCACTCCATTTCCTGCTGGAAAAGAATTCGTTGCGGCAAACAACTCAAATCCGCTTCGATTGCATCGATTGGAACAGCTTGTGGAGAGCCTTGGAGACCGAACGTATGCCATTGAAAATCATCAAACTTCCCCAAGCGTCGTCGTACAATGGCTCAACCAGCAGCGTTCGTATTCGAAGCGATTATGCGTGAATCATTCGATGGATGACGCGGAGTTCGAAATGACGACAACTTCGTAGCCGACTTGATGTTGCCGTCTTCACCAACGTCGATGCCGAAGTAACGAACGTTTTATTCAACATTTCCCAAATCGCCCCGAAAAGACCAAAGTGCTCACAATGGACGGGTCGAAAGCCAAACTTCATCTCGATGGAACCCAAATCGAATAGGTTCCGATGTTCAAATATTTGGCTTCAATGGTTGAGGAAAAGAAAGTGGCATCGACAGCCGACGTTCACAGGCGCATTGGCCAGGCAACAGCACCATTCGCCTCGGTCAAGTGGTGAATGGTGAAATAAACAAATATTGCCCTCAAACCGAAAGACCACCTTTACCGAACGTTGATCCTTCCGATTCTTCTTTATAGATCAGAAACGTGGACACTGTTCAAGCCGGACGTCAATAAGCTTGAGGTCTTCCAAATGCTATGCTTGAAGCCGACTACGGTGTTTTGGACATATTTGCCGAATGGATGATAACTGCTTTCCACAGACAGCTAAACCCTGGCTAAGGAATATCTGGTCTATATCTACTTAAAGAATCAACGATTATCAGTTATTGAAACTCGAGCGTCGCCAAAAATCATCAAGAATGGAAACGAATCGTGAATCGAGTTCGAGACCCAGCGGCAAAGACAGCAGCGTATCCCTTGCAGGGACGTCTCGCTCGGACCGCCAGCTAACGGATCAAAGAAGAAGAAGAAGGGGCAAAGATCACCGCAGAAAATAAGATAAAGAGCCTGTGTAAAATCATTTTGTCATATCTTTGCTCGAATTGTGGCCGTTCTTCCTGCAATGTAGCGAGCTTCTGTCATGGTTTCACCAGATTTCGGCAGCTTATAATAAACCACACCGGGCTGGTCCCACCAAATATACAGTATGAGTTTCGAGCCATGGTTGTTTGGATTAGACTTCGATGTTCATCTCACGGGCGCAAGTAAAATGGCTTCTTCAGTACGCCCAATGGGGCGTAGCTTGACGAGTCCATCACGCTGGTTCACTCTGGGTAATGTGTTCTCGAACGTAGTAGACAGTCGTCCTCCCAATAATGTGTTCTTCTGGGTCGAAGCAAAGTATAATACGAACCATGTCGATGATCAGCTTGGTTGGGGACTCAGATTAATAGCCCAATCGCAAACGGCGAACTCCAGATACGTGGCTATTTCCGATTCTAGCTAGCCTTTCTTGGGTACTGCGCATCTTTGTCCAAACGCAACCAACAAAAGAGGGGTCCGGTTCGCCTAAACGAAAATCGAAAGGGAGCAAAACTCCCCAGCCCAGCCAACCCAAACCAAGTGGAGCCACAAACTCCAGCCCTCGAAAAAAGGCCCCCAAGTGACCACTAGCAAACCTGCTCCTCCTTGCGGCACCGTCGCTGCCCAGGGTAAACCTGCGAGAACGGCTACCCCGGAAGAACAGGGGAGCGAATACTCTGCGGAAGGGCCAAAAACCTAACAAGACCTGACCCGGCAAAGGCAGGTCATCAAGAAGTCCGCCTGGCCAGAAGAATCCTTCGCCACTTGATCCCGATCAGGGAGGACCAAGTGTCGAAGGAGGATTACACCAAAGTCCAGGATGACATTGCTTGGGCAAAGCAAGTCATGCCAAACTTTACGCTAGAGCGGTTTAGAGGTGCACCATGCTCTAAACGCCAACGATCTCTAGAGGAACCAAGCACCGACAGTCCAGTTCCAAAACGGTCTAAGACGCCCGGAACAAAAGCGATATTCTTCGAAGGAATAGTGGAGGATCGCAAAACAGTCCAGTTCTGGACAAGAACGACGAAAATGGGAAGATCCCCAAACACCAATGGTGGTGAGGGTGGAATTTGCCCTCGCTAAAGTGGATATAGAGGTACTGAGGGAAGGGATAACTCGAGACCTCTCTTCTCTTGCCTTAATGCCGGATGGTATCAAAGCAACACAAAATTAACGGCCTGCAACAGCAAAAGATCTGCAGAGCTGTACAAAGCTGCGGTACCTAGAGTCGGGGAAGTTTACCGCGGCGCACGGCTCAAAGCAGCTAAAGCCAGGGATATACCATCTCGTCTGAGGGCCAGATCATGGTTTTCAGTGGCTTCATCGGAGCCTGAGGAGATAATCACTATGATCAAAGCATTCAACCCTCACATTAAAACCGATAACTAGAAGGTTATCAAAACGGAGCAGAATTACAGGGCTGCAAGTTATTCTGCTCCTAAACGAAGAATGCTTGGATCAGGTAGCAAAAGAAAAATACAGAGCCATCGGTAACATGCATACGGAGCTCATCAACTAGGACATCGTCGAGGTCATCGCCAGCGATGAAGAAGCGTAGTTGACTGCCGTCGTCACCATTGTAAAGCAGCGTCAACGTCGAAGTTTCCCTAGTCCAGGAGCCATGGATGGCTCCTAACAGGATCTGCCGCTTAAGGACGCCTAAATTTAATCTCTTTTATACCAAAGGCAAGGGAAAACCCAGAACAGGTATTCTGGCCAAAAACCATATTAACACCATTAAAAAATCCCTCGAGGTCAGGGAGAATACATTAGTGGTATTTCTTGACATAGAGGAAACGTTTAACAACGTACTCGGTAAATAGAGTCACCCGCAAGGAGGAGTACTTTCCCCGCTCCTGTGGGTTGTAACTATGAACCAGCTGTTGTAACATGGAGGCGGAGGGGTATCACGTCCTGGTGTATGCGTATGACATCGTTATCATTACAAAATGTCCTCAAGTCCTCTGTGGCTCCAGGTTAGCACAGCAAAAACGAAACTGGTCCTCTTCACAAGGAGGTACGCGGTTTGACGTTTCTGATCTGACATTTTTGTCCAGGATTTTACTGCTGGCGCCACCTATTGGAAAACGACGGTTTTCCTAATAAATATAATGAAACCACTTAATTCGATGGGAGTTCACGAAGAAAATGCAGGTCTAGTCCATACTACGTCACAGTAAAAACCTAAACTCTATGCTATTCAACAACATCGCCTAAGTATGGGCCGCACCAAAACAGAAGGGAAATGAGCACCCATGTTGAGAATACTTTTAAATGATCCAGTAATTTGCGTTTTTAAACAAGCAGAATAACGTTGTGTGGTCGCTTGTGGAGACTTCTGGGGACTCTCACTGCTCATCGAAACATCGATTTTGCGAGTCCCTTATTTTATGGCTCGCCCCATAATAACCATTCCTTCTGGCAATAAGAATATTCTCCAAGATACGGCTCAGCCCATAAAAAATCACCTGTCTAAAATCAGATTCAAATTTTGACCATGCGTTTCGCCTCCTCTCCACGCAGTCACGCAGCACAAATTGTGAGAATATTCCGAGCACATGCCGCGGCATGATTAAATCAAGTCTCGAAATTATTTCGCGAGCGACAATTAATTTTATTCACCTTCAAAAAATTCGTGCTCCACACGCACACCTCCGGAATTCGAGCAAATGAAATTTTGATAATGAAATTATAAAAAGGTGTCAGCCAGGTGCCTTCAATTTAGTTTCGGGAAATTAATGAGAGCTCAAGGTCGCTGCTGGCGAACAATTTTCCAGGTAACATTATTTGAACCCTTTAATAACTTGAATCCAATAAAATATCCTGCCATAAGGATGACATCAAAGAGATATGAGTTGCTGAGATCGCTCGTGACAAGCGAATGATATCAGATTACACGCCAACAATTCCTGTTTTAGATACAGCGCACAGGTATGGATGGCATAATGTGATACTGGCGATGCTGCGGAGGACGTCGTCTGAAAGATGAAACGGTCGCCAGCCGTATAAAGTGCTCTCGTTACCCTTCTCGACCACTAATGAGACAATAAATTATTCTAATTTGAGGCGCATTACTTGAAAGTGAAATTAAATGGGAATTTATGGACTTCTCTAGTTGGCACAAGGGCACCACTATGCCTGCACATATGTATGTGCCATAGGAATGCTCGGTGTGTGCCAAAAAGAGACGATCCCGGGAGCGCCGCACTACATCCGTTCCGAAATAAGATAATATTATTTCTGATTCGAGGAATTTTTCCCTGACACGTTTCCGAATGGGAAAAAACATAACCACCGCCGAAAGAAACGCAGCGCGGCGTCCTAAGGAAGTTCGTTCTCATGGGGCTCTGGGGCGGAGCGGTTTGTCTCTAATTAAAAACATGTCACAAGGATGTTAAATAAATGTCAGAAGATAGGCCCGAAATGCTCCTTCAGTTCCATCCTATTGCCTCTTCGATGGCCCTCCTCTGCCCCGAGGATTCGGAAGATGTGAAAACTGCAAGAATTTCCCAACACGTGTTCGTATTTTCTGGTAATGGAAATTTTCACTTTCCCTGGCATATGTGTGGCGCATAATAATTATAATTTGACGATTACGCACGGGGCAGGCGTTCTGAAACATCCGAAATATTTATGCGGTTGGTGTCTGACGTTTCCGAAATTTAAGGAATCATTGCGGGTGCAGAGCAACAAGAAGAGCAGAACTATTCCACGTCAAATTCTGCTTGGTTCGTTGCGAAGCGACTTTTGATTGATACGCTTGGCGCAAGCGAATCATAAATTTTTTGTCATAGCATTTCAAATAACATTAATAACTTTTGTTGCCTTATAATAGGCACGAAATTCAATTCAAAATAAAATATGACCTGTGTTATGGTGGGTCCGCACGATAGAGACTTTTGGTCACTGGGACTTCAGTTTGGAGTCTGTACCCACCATAACAAATAAAGGAAAAGAAAGAGGATTCAATGCTACGATAAATTGTTTGAGACTCCTTTTGAGTTTGTTCGTCATAAACAACGCTGCGGCTATTGGTATAGGTGTACACGACAAGAACTTTTGTCCATCCGACTTTCCGTGTGGCTTCGATATAGGCTTTCAAGTTTGAATAAAACGGCCAAGGGGATGTTTCGATGATCATACTGACGGAATATCTCTGCGGACTTTTTCCAGCGACTTAGCAGAGACTTTCTTTTGTTACAGTCTACAGATATGTCGTGTGGAGCCAGCATAAGAGTAAGGTTACACTGGATCCGAGCTCTGTCAAAATCGAACTACATAGTCAGAATTAGTGTTGAGCAAGGATTTTCTTGCAGTTTTTCCTTTTATTGTATATTTAGCAAGACCAAAGCAAGAACAAGACAAGACAGGACAAAATAAGACTACAAGATCAAGATAGCAAGACTTTTTGCTCATCACTAAATGCCTAAAGTCTTGCAGTGATGAACAAAAAGTCTTGCTAAAAGTCTTGCAGTCTTGTCTTTATCCTGCTAAATGTGCAAGACAAGACTTTTTGCTCATTACTGGAAAACTTTTGCCACTTAGTGATGAGCAAAAAGCCTTGCTATCTTGATCTTACAGTCTTGCCTTGTCCTTGTCCTGTCTTGTCTTGGTGTTGCTTCTTCTTCTTCTTTAACGGCTCTACAACCGGGATCCGGTCCTGGCCTCGCGCAACTGTTCTCTCCACCGGTCCCGATTCTGAGCCGATGTCATCCAGTTTGGCATCCCTAAGCTCTGAGCGTCCTGGTCCACGCCATCCTTCCAGCGAAGGTTGGGCCTCCCTCGCTGTCGCACCCCATAGGTCTTACCGCAGAGAACTTTCCGAGCAGGCTCATCTTCACTCATACGAGCTACATAGATGCCCTGCCCACCGGAGCCTACCGAGCTTTATTTTCTTCACAACATCTATGTCGCGATAGCGCTCGTAGATCTCGTCATTGTAGAGTCTCCGGAATCGTCCTTCCTCACATACGGGGCCAACAATCCTCCGAAGTATTTTCCTCTCAAACACGCCCAAGAGGTTTGAGTGCTTTTTGCTAAGCACCCACGTTTCGGATGCATATGTGAGAACGGGTAAGACCATCGTCTTGTATAGTAAAAGTTTAGACGTTATGGTTAGATATTTGGATTTGAAGAGCCTTGACAGACTATAGTAGGCTTTGTTGGCTTTTAGCAGTCGTGCGCGTATTTCTGGTTCCATGCTATTGTCGGCTGCTACTATTGACCCAAGGTAGGTAAATGAATGAGAAGAAGAAAGAAGAAGAGGTAAATGATTTTACCACGTCAAACTCGTGTTCCGCTACCTTGATTGTGGGACCAATGTTAGGTGTTCTTCCAGACGAGGCCACCATGTACTTTGTTTTGCTTTCGTTAATGTGCAGTCCCAGATTTCCTGCCGCTTGCTCAATCTGAGTGAAAGCTTCTTGTACAGCTGTTGTTGTTCTTCCAGTGATGTCAATGTCGTCTGCGTAAGCCAGTAATTGGGTGGACTTGTGGAGGATTGTACCCCTTGATGTCACGCCCGAGTCTCGGATCACTTTCTCCAACGCCAGGTTGAAAAGGAGGCAGGCCAGACCGTCCCCTTGTCGGAGTCCATTATAGATGTTGATTGGTCTGGACAGTGTTCCGGATACTTTTACTTGGCTTGACACATTGATCATGGTCAGCCTACATAGTCTTGTCAGTTTGTTGGGGATGCCGAATTCTCTCATGGCTTTGTAGAGTTCTACCCTGGCTATGCTATCATAGGCGGCTTTAAAGTCTATGAAGAGGTGTTGAATTGAGTTTTGAAACTCTAGACATTTTTCCATAGCCTGCCTCAAGGTGAAAATCTGATCAGTCGTTGATTTGCCTGGGCTGAAGCCACACTGGTAATGGCCTATGATGTTTCTGGCGTATGGGGCCATCCTGTTTTGTAGGATAGCGGAGAATATCTTATACACGGTACTCAACAACGTTATACCGCGATAATTAGTGCACGCTGTGATATCTCCTTTTTTGTGTACCGGACAGAGGATGCCTTTTCTCCAGTCTTCTGGCATCACTTCCTGCTCCCATACTTGCACAATTAATTCATGAATCGCTTGGTGTAATGTAGGCCCTCCATATTTAACCAGCTCCGCTGCGATGCCGTCTGCACCCGGGGCCTTGTTGTTTTTGAGCCGGCAGATGGCTCTGCTAACTTCTTCTATGCTTGGTGGCGGCAGCATAGCATTGTCATCAGATATTGGTGGAGCCTCCGAATCCTCAGTTAGCTCGCCATTTAGCAATTCATGAAAGTGCTCTTCCCATCGCTCCAAGATGCCTTTAGGATCGGTGATCAGATTCCCTTCTTTGTCCTTGCAGTATGTGCAACGTGGTGTAAATTGCGTCATACTGCGGACTCTTTGGTAGAACTCCCGCGCCTGGTGCGGCCGTCGTTCTCTGTACTGTTCTAGCTCACAGACGAGATTTTTTTCCCAGGCTTCCTTTTTCCGTCTGTGAATTCTCTTTTCTTCTTTTCTGAGCTCTTTATAGTTCACTTCGCGTGCCCGTGTTCTCTGAGATTGCTGCATGGCTCGGTACGCAGCATTCTTACGTTCAGTTGCCAGCTTGCATTCATTATCGAACCAGTCGTTCCGATCTTTACGACTTCTGCCTAAGATGGAATCAGCAGTACTAATGACAGTATTTTTAAGGCGGGTCCAGTTCTCGTCGACGCCCGTGGTGTTGCTTGGTCTTGCTAAATGTGCAAGACTAGTCTTGCTCATCACTAGTCAGAATAGATCATAACTGTTCGTCAGAACAAAAGTGGTTACCACAGCTCGGATCAAGGCAAGCCAAGTTCCTGTATTTTGGTTAAAAGGAAAATGAAAGCCTTCTCCTGCGCCGAGCTTTAGTTCAACGGACATACCGGTAGTTAGATTGGAGTTTGAAAGGAAGAAGGGTCTTCCTGCATCCTCAGGGGAGCTCAAGCATATGACAGCAAGACCAAAATCGAATGGAGCCAACCTGATGGTAGGGTGCGACGCCAATACGGTGCGTACGGTCTTGAGAAGCAACGAGAATAACGAGAGGGGAAAGTCACTATTCGATTATATCATTAATCCAAACCTAGCGGTGTGTAACCGGGGCAACACCTCAACTTTCATAATCCCAAACGGAGAATATCCAAGGTTGGGAGGAAGTGTTGGACATCACGCTGTTCACGGACATGGAAACATTAAAGTAGAAAACTGGAAGGTTGCAGTTCAAGGGTCCTTCTCAGACCACGGATGGATATGTTTCAGAGTAAACCTGCAGGTTAAAGCTCCTAAACCGCACAGAAACCCAAGAAAGACTGACTGGAAGAAGTTTGGCTAGATCCTGAGAACGAAACTCTTTAGAAAGTGCCCACATGAAAGTATAGACCTTATATGCGGAGGAAATCGAAGATAGGGTCAATATTTTCGAAAACGCTATCCACTCGTCGTATAACGTCGTGATGAGCAACCGCAAGAACAAGAAAGACTAATCTAGTCTTGGTCTTGTTCTTGTTCAGTCTGTGTTGTTCTTGTTCTTGCAAGCATAACTAAGTCTTGTTCTTGGTCTTGCTAAATGTGCAAGAACAAGACATGACTGCAAGAAAAAGACCATTTTTGCTCATCACTAGTATAAGGTATCCTACCCAATAAGGTGGAGCAAAAAAAAACCTTTCCCCCATGGTGGAATGAAGATCTCTGGAAACTGAGGAAGTTAACAAGAGAGAATTTCAATAGAAAGTGATACCTGGCAAGGGTATTGCCAATTTATAGAGAGTCTAGGATATTCTGCCACATTATGCAAGATTCTGTCCAAAGAACACTGCAATCCGTCCTTTAAAAAAAAGGCGAACAGATCTTGGACACAATAACAGGCCGAGTCTATAGAGTTTTTAATGACCATACACCTTCCCGATTACAAGGAAGGAAAACGAAGTCGAAGCATCAGTAAACGAACAGAGACACTCCTTGGGGGAGATTTGCGCTGTTGTTACAAAGAAGAGAATCCTCTGGGCGTTTATAGCTTCTCCCCCTTCAAAGCACCTGGCCCGGTTGGCATTCTACCAGTCATGCTTCTTCTTCTTTCTCTTCTTTGGTCCGTTAGCGGGCGGTCAGGGTCGTCTTCAGAAGGAGAAAAAAATCACGAATCCGCGAAGGACTATAGGCCGATTAACTTCCCTGACTTGCTTCGTGCTCAACACTAGAAAGGGTAATCGACTCCCACATCCGCCAATCGGTAAATGTGACTTTACTGTCACTAGCTCAACATGCTACAACAGCTAGAACCTTTAATCTCCCGAGGTTCTCACTTTATCCTTCAGAGTAAAATTTCTGGGTCTAGACTCAACTAGAAGTTGAACTTCGAGGAATGGGTAAAGAAAGCTTGTATAGCCTTTTACGCCTGTAAGGCCTTTTGACAAAAGATGGAATTACAAGCTAAAGATAGTCCTGTGGATGTACACAGATGTGGTACGCCCAATTCTCACGCATGAGCCAGCCCATAGAAGGACCTATGTATAATGTGGTAAAGTTGAGAAGGTTTCAGGAAACGGCAACAGGAGGAACAACAGGGGTCATGGGGATATGCTCCACGAAAACTCTCGACGTCTTCTTGCACCAACTCCCAACCGACCTTCACATCAAACATCTAGCCTCGTGTAGAGCCTTCAGACTGACGGAATCCGAGGCCTGGTCCTCAAAACCCTATGACATAGTCGAATTTTGATTTTGCGAAAGTTCGATGCACGTATATTCACCGACGGCTCCAAGACGTCAAAGGGCGTCGGAGCAGGGGTTTATCTCATTCATCATCATTGCGCTCCTTTAATCCCTTATGGGACATAGGGCGGAAACAGTTGCCCTCCAGCGGACTCTGTTTTGCGCGACAGCTCTCAGCTCCGACCAGGATCTCCCAGTTGTTGCGGCTTCTGCTAGTAGGGTTCTCCTCCACGTTGTTCTAGGTCTTCCGACTCGACGGGATCCTTGCGGATTCC
This sequence comes from Thereva unica, assembly GCA_949987705.1. Lineage (NCBI taxonomy): Eukaryota > Metazoa > Arthropoda > Insecta > Diptera > Therevidae > Thereva > Thereva unica. Next base: position 21,105,233 of record OX465285.1, on the reverse strand, counting down.
AGTCAAGGGCCTGTTTGGCTAGATTTTCGTTTTCGCGTCGCAAGGTGTGGCCAACCCAATTCCATTTCCTTCGTCTGATTTGGTCGTCTATCCTTTCTTGGCCGGCACGGCGCCATAGCTCTTCATTTGAAATTCTATCTGGCCAGCGGATTTTTAGGATACACTCTAAAAAATCTATGTAATATTACACCATTTTTTTACGATATTTCTGCAGTAAAATTGAAATTTTTTAGTAAAACTACAATATTTTTCAAAAAAAGGTAGTAATGTTACTAACTTGTTGCATTGTTGCAATAAGGTACTAATTTTGCTTAACTTTATATACAATGTTACAGAAACAGCTAGCAAAAATACAACAAAGTGATACAATTGCATAAGAAATCGTAGTAAATTTTCTCATTAGTGTTGCTTAGTACAAGAAAATTATTACAGTAAAAAAAGGATAGTTTAACATTATTGTAAAATTACATTGCAAAAGGCAATTTTACTCTATTTTCAAAGTGGTATTTAAAGTCATTACAATGTTTATCGTAGCAATTCCTAATTTCGATGTAAATCAAGTTTCAGTGAAATTATATGTAATTGTAAAAGTGCAACAGTCAGATTAAATTTTACTCATCTTTCCAAATGAAAAATGCTACGGGTTTGTAATTTTACTTTGTCATTCTAAGAAGAATAAGAACATGAAAAATCATGCCCACGCGCCATTAGTGAGAGTTTGTTTGAACAGAAAAGACCATCCTATCAAGTGCAAAACTATTGTATTTTATAGTGATCGTGCTAAATAAGTGCATTTTTAGGTGTTTACGATATTTGTTAAGGTTGGTGATTTCCTCTTCCTATCCTTTACTTAATAAAAATAACAATATCGATATGGAGACTAATTTAAAAGAATGCATGGAATCTGTTTTGTCCATTGGGAAAATTCGACCTGGAGGAGGTCAGTCAATCCATAAATGTAATAATTTAGAGCAGGAAACTTTAGCTGTAGTGTCATCTTATTTCGCGGAAAACTTAGATTTTATCTTTAAATTGTTCCAGGTAAATTAAGAAATTATCGTGATATATTAATTTTACTTCACTGCATTCTTTAAGGTGGGTACTGACGTTGATGATGTGGATCCACCCTGTAATTCGCCATGGATTGCTGCAGTTGGTAATTTTATTAAAGATATATTTTTTTTTCATTAATTTTGCTTTTTTTAGAAATAGATCCCAATACAACATTATATTATATATATATTGAGAAAACAAAATGTTCTACTGCTCAATCACTTTTTAAAGCATTAGAACTACAAATGATGTACTTTTATATATTTAATATGTCTTATCCTAAAGAAGCAAGCTTAACTTTTCAAGGATTGCAAAATATAATGGGAATATCATCATCATTCGGCCGATGTCAAAAGAAAACTCTGGGAAATAAATCAAAAATACACACCTTTTTAAAAAACGTAAATAAAAAAAAAATCTAGAGATAACTGTTACGTATGTCACAAATTGATATGTATTATATTTGATTTAATATTTTGAATTTTTTGATGTATGCTACATAATATTTTTTTGACATAAAAGAATACAATCAAATAACTAACGTTAAAAAATATTTGCCAACTATGTTTTTTTAATTAAATACCACTTTTATGTCATTTAAAAAGAATTATATTATTGGCTAAATTCTATTTTTGATTTTGTATTATAAATGCTTTCTAAATAGCGTTAATATTATATACATCCTAGTAGAATCTTGTTTTTGATTTATACAATTAAACACTGAAGACTTGGTTTAATATTACTTTGAAAAGAATTTATAAATACATATTTTTAATGAACTGTTTCGGTTAAATACTTTATAAAGATGATAAAAAGTTAATATAAAGTCTAATGGAGTGTTATTTCTTATTTATGAAGTTAAAAAACAGTACAAGAGTAGATTTTATATTACTTTCAAACGAATTTAAGATATAGAAATATAAGTACTTTTAATGAAATGTTATGGTTAAATACTTTATGATAAAAAAATATATAATTGAATTGAAAATGTCGCAAGTTAAGATACTAATATATTAACTATTACTTGTAAACCAAGAACTATACTTGAAATTAATAAAAAGTTTTTAATTTACAGCAATCTAAGTTTTGTTAATTTGATTTAATTCAATTCATTCGAAAATATTTAATTTATAACAAATTATAAATAAATTTTTAATTTTAAATAAATCTTCGCAGTATACTTTACATTAAATAAATTGGAAAAAATAAAGTGTATTGATATTGTATTACTGACAAAATGACGATTAATTAGAAAAGTTTAAAATACTTTATCATTTCTTTCCAATTACAATATTATTTTATCGAACACAAATTAGGCGTTTCTTTATTGAAACTACAGTATCTTCTGTTGAGAAACGTCTAATTTGTGTTCGATAAAATAATATTGTAATTGGAAAGAAATGATAAAGTATTTTCAACTTTTCAAATTAATCGTCATTTTGTCAGTAATACAATATCAATACACTTTATTTTTTCCAATTTATTTAATGTAAAGTATACTGCGAAGATTTATTTAAAATTAAAAATTTATTTATAATTTGTTATAAATTAAATATCTTTGATTGAATTGAATTGACTGAAGCATTTCCCCTCCAAGTTCCCATATGCAAGTGTAATAGTCCTTTTGAGGATAGCATTTTTACTCTTCGTACGAGTGCTATTACTATCCACGAGTACACTCCGTTGTTGTAAATTTGCTATCACAATCTTTAATATTACTCTCTATGTTTGCAATTTTACCCGCTGGCAGGGTAATTTCACTCATCGGTGAATTACATTACACACATATATTGTAATTTCACAAACCCTTGCTGACAAGACTGCGTAGTAATTTTTACCCTTTGCTGTATTAGTATTACATCGCAATGTATATTTACTACGATAATCGTTGGCAAATCTTGTGCCAACGATTATTGTAGCAATTTTACCCAGATTTTTTTTAGAGTGTACGACGAAGGCATCTGTTGATGAAGACTTGTAGGCGCCCTGTGATGAATTGGGTGACTTTCCATGTTTCGCAACCGTACAAAAGGACTGCCTTAACGTTGGAGTTGAACAGCCGCAATTTGGTGTTAGTTGAGATCTCCGTTGATCTCCATATGCGGGACAGGCATGCATATGCGCCTCGTGCTTTATTTATTCTGGAACTGACGTCTTCTTCTGCCCCACCATTTTCGGTAATAATGCTACCGAGGTAGCAGAACTTATTTACCAGTTCCACGTCACGGTTATTCAGCGCTGTCCGTTCAATGGTGTTTGCGTTTATCCGCATTTCTTTAGTTTTAGTCGGATTTAGCCTTAAGCCTGCTGGACTACTTTCTGTTGCCAAATTGTTTAACATGTTTTTGAGGTCCTGGTGTCTGTGGACCAGCAAACAGATATCATCGGCGTAGTCGAGATCCTTAAGGCGGTCTAACAAACCCCATTGTATGCCGCCTGTTCTACTATCTAGAGCGCCGACAAGGATGTCATTTATTACTATAAGAAATAGTAAAGGCGAGAGTAGGCATCCTTGTCGTACTCCTGAGCTCACCTCAAAGCTGTCGGATAATTTTCCATTATGGAGAACTCTGCATTTGGAATTGTTATATAGGGCTTTTATCAATTCTATTATTTTATCAGGCAGTCCACGTCGCCGTAGTGCCTGCCAAATGAAGCTCCTATTAACCGAGTCGAACGCTTTCTCATATTCTACGAAAGCAAGGTAAAGGGGGGATCGGCATTCAGTAGACTGCTCCACTATTATTCTCAAGGTGTTAATATGATCAATACAGGAGCGGCCCTTCCTGAATCCGGCCTGCTGCCTCCTAAGCGTTCGGTCAACTGCCTCACTTATCCTAGCTAGTAATATATGGGACAAAATTTTGCCCACAGTAGATAATAAACAGATACCTCTCCAGTTGTCGCATATTGTTAGGTATTTTGACTATGATACCTTCCGTCCAATCCTCCGGAAAGGTACAGGTGTTCCATGCTATTTGTAGGATTGGCTGAAGCGCATCTGCTTTGAGGCTTGAGTCGGCTTTCAACAATTCTGGCGGGATGCCATCTTTTCCAGCTGCTTTACCATTGGCCATCGCATGAATTGCGGTTACTATTTTCGTCAAATAGCTTACGCCCTTATTAAATCTAGGGCCAGCCCCAGAGAAGCCTTCAAAAATTATTTCTACATTTATTTCAGTAGATGACGTTCAGTCTCAATACAATATATAGTAGATCAGAAAAAGAGAATAAATATAAACATTAAATTCAATCTCTGGGATCTGTCGAACTGTACTGCACGTGGGAACAGCTTGGCTCAACGTCAGAACGCATACGAACAAATCAACATCGTAAACGCTGAATAGGTTCTGACATGATCATGCGTAATCTGAAGAGGCGGCCGCAGCCAAAGTAAACACTCTCAAAGCATTTATGTACTCGTAACGTTCTGACAAATTCTTCAGAACTCGCATCCAGTGTATCCTAATTACTGTAACCTAAACATAAAGGACGAGTTTTTTTCACATCGAAAAAGGACTAAGACGGATGCAGCAGGTCTCGAAAATGTCTACCTTCGATTTTTGACGTATCCACATGAATCATGGAAGCTGTCACTCCTACCCTTTGTACAGAAACAGACAAGAAGAACCACTGTTCACTGATCTATCATAATCCTTTGTTTGTTCTATTATTCCCGGCTGATAGGACTTCGTTAACAAGGTCCACGGCTAAATCCTTTCAATCATAATCAGATCACATTATGTGTACTTAATACAAGACAACATATGAGTGCGCCTGGGAACTGGGGGTATTACTAGGTCCGCGTGCATTTTAAAGCGGATATGGCGATTTCGGCATTCCCTCATTCCAAATCGTATTAAGTTACACGAGAAGGGTTAGAAACTTAATCATGACGATTTGGAATGTGTGTATGTATGTATAGCTGCAGCCCTAATTGAATAACCACACTCTACGAAACTGAATACATGTTTAGTGAAACCTTCACACAAAGCCTCAAGGTAGACGACGGACGACGATGGACGACTACGACGACGTAAAGAAAACAACCAACAAAAAAAACGGATTGATCTTGTTGCGGATTTTATTTATTGTTATTTCCCTTTCGGTAATACGTTCCAGAAAAAATCCATAAATAACACAGCACGAAATTTTCACGGGGATTGTTGTACGCAAAGTGTAGCCGACTTCTCATACATGGAGGACGACATTCTCAATTTCACCGACATTCAGGTAAGCAGCACACGCAAACACAACCCCAACAAGAACAGCGGCGTTCGTTATTCTTTGCTTCCCTTTGTCTTTTTGTGCCTCCGTTCTATATAATAAGTTGCCGGGGCAGACTGGGCTGGGTTTGTGTTTGTTAACCCCGAGTAGCCCTTTCCTCTGGAGTATCCTTCAGTTTTGGGCCATAATGTTGGAATTCATTGCACAGTGAACGTCCATCAACATTGTTGAAGAGATTAGTTGCCCCCTGTTTGTTATTAACTTCTGCGTCCTTCGATAATAAGGTAAGTCGTGTAAAGATATAAAGATATACTAATATGATTATTTGCTTTGATGATTTTTTAAAAAGAGGGGATGTTAGACTGTTAATTTTTTTTTAAATGCTATGGAATGAGAGTATATAGTTCAAAACCTGTTGAGACATAAGTACTACAAAAGGAGCTGCAAATACAAGCCTAAAGTGAAAGTGATTTTCATAGGGATCGTAACTGTTATAACTTATATCGAAAATATCAGAAATTAATCATTATTTTGGAACATATATGATTTAAGACAACAGTAACAGTTAAATTTTACCAAAAAATTTAAAGAAAACAAAGAAAGTTAAAGGCAAAGCTTCTTTAGAAGGCGGGAAATTAATAAAACACTACCAACAGAAGCAAGATTGTAGCGCTTCCAATTCATATGTTATGGAAGCTCTCTAGAAGCACTCGCTCTATACTACCATTTTGACGTGAATACGCCCAGTAGGAAATATTATCACCGCTTCAAATAAAAACAAGGTCCCAAGCGCTTCTTTGGAGCACATTTGTAACCAAAAACATAGGGCTTTTTATGTGCAGACTTTGGAAGCTTATTCGCAGCATTGGAGTTTTCTTCCTTAAGGCAATGGCGGGCTAGTTTTGGTTTTACTTTTTCTGCTTGAGATGGAGCTGTCAAAGCTTGAGTTAAAAGCTTCTATATCAAAACGAACTGCAGAAGCAGAACTGCTTACTATCTACCTTCATTAGCTGCGTTCCTTTTCTACTATTTAGTACTTGTGAACAGAGCAGAAAAGGAACGCGAAATTTTCTGATTTGAGTAAAATCTCACTTGAAATTTTTGACGTTACTTTAAACTTTACAAATAAAAAATTCTCAAAAGAAGAATTTATGACACAATGGAGAAATTAATGCGATAATTTCTAAAGTAAAACGAAAGATAATAATTTTTGATAATTATACGACTGAAGTTTTATTTATGGACGATTTTATATGAGCAAATCAACTCGACACAAATAAAAGCCATCTAGCGGGTAATGGCGTAAGTGAAAATAATTCACAATAGGCTCGAAATGGCCGCTTTCGCCCTAGCGGATTTCAATTGTGTAATTGCAAGTGCTATCTACTCGTTTATAAGAGCAAGTGTAGTTGCTAGTACGCAAGTGTAAAAAATAGTAAAAATTAGCAGAAAAGGAACGCAGCTATTTAAAGCGCATTGTTGGTGCTTACGAATCAGTTTAATTAAAACGATTCCTTCTGCGGACATGTCATGTTAAAATAACATGAATCTCCTTATCAAGAAGAAGCGCTTCTTGCTTTAAACAAGGCGCTTTAAAAGACCTTTTAGAGCGTTTTTTTCCTACTGGGCGTCTATAAGTTTTTGCTGCCATCACAACAAGCCGCTGATAACGAAAATATGGCATACAGTTTTGAGTTGCAGCTGAAGGACTATTTCATATCGAAAAAGAAAATATACCATGATTTAGATGAAGTTTCAAAGATACCAATGGAAATTAAGCTATTGCTGCTTGTGCTTCCATTGTGAGCCTTGTCTGTGTGAAAGTGTTCGCTCTAGCGGACGCACCAGTCATCGCAGAACTTCGAAATTTTGCATGAAGGTTTGCGGGGATCTCCGAAGATGCACTTCAGAGCCCGATATTCGAAAATCAAAATGTGTTCCAATTTCAATCAAAGTGGGTATCTAGCGTGTTTTAAGTTGTCAAAAAAACGAATTTATGGTCAAAACTAATAAATTCAAAATTTGCAAATAGTATTCTGATTCTAATAAAAATCGGTATCTGTGGTTTATAACGAATTTCTGATCAAAAATTTTAGATTCAATATGGCCGCACCAACATGGCCGACAAGTTTGCCAACTGTATTCCGATTCCGGCGGGGGCGACAAGATTTTATTTGAGATAACTGATAATTTGGACTCCTCTTTCTTTCGCCGCCTCGCTTATTCCGCTTGTAGTGAACACATAACTACCAAAACGTAAGCACTCACTCGGTCATTACGTTAAAATTCGGCGTGTGCTTTCCTGTAGTTCTATATTTTAAAGGACCTTTTCGCGGGCAGTGTTTTTTGGCTCGTACGCTGTAGTATTCGCCAAGTCACGCGCTTGGTAGGCTGGTGGCGGCTAAACAATCAAGGGGCTACTATGCTACTCGTCACTTCGTGCCTGAAGATCTGAACTTCTATTCACTCTCAAGCCGGAATTCACGCTGTATACACTCGGAACGGAAAGAAAGGTACGAAAACCATTCACACTCACGTTCTTGCTTATTCGCGGGTGTTCACGGCACGAGTCTGGAGCCGCCTTGAAGTTTTCGTTGAGAGCATGCGAATTATTGCCCTTGAACCTACACATCCTGGTATGCTAAGCTGTCGTCTTCGCCTGTGTGTCTGTAGAGAATCATGACTTCACCCCTGCATGCCACGGCCTTTCAGGCGGATGCCTGAAGTATCATCCTTCAGTCAGACAAAGATATCTGTGGCCTTCGTTGGGTCGTGCCGACAGAGCTCGTCTAAAAGGCCATTACATACCGGCTGGATGGAAATCTTTAGTGGAGAAACATGTTTTACTTAATTTAATACATTTTTAGCAATTTCACACTTTTTCTTGGGAAAAAATTACGTGCCAAAATCCTCCACGTGAGATAAGGTGAGATTCAGCTCGATCTGATCTTAGGCCAATACCAGTGTGGCTTAGGCAAATCAAGCCTAGGCCTAGGCAAATCAACACCAATCAGATTTTCACCTTGAGGCAGGCTATGGAAAAATGTCTATAGTTTCAAAACTCTATTCAACACCTTTTCATAGACTTTAAAGCCGCCTATGATAGCATAGCCAAAGTAGAACTCTACACAGCCATGAGAGAATTCGGTATCCCAATAAGCTGACACGACTATGTAGAATGACCAATAAAACAAGCCAAGTAAAGGTATCCGGAACACTGTCCAGACCAGTCAACATCTATAATGGACTCCGACAAGGGGACGGTCAGGCCTGCCTTCTTTTCAATCTGGCGTTGGAGAAAGTGATCCGAGATTCAGGTGTGACATCAACAGGCACAATTCTTCAGAGGTCCACCCAATTATGGTCTTATGCAGACGACATTGACATCATTGGAAGAACAACAACAGCTGTACAAGAAGCTTTCTTTCAGATTGAGCAAGCGGCAGGAAATCTGGGACTGCACATTAACGAAAGCAAAGCGAAGTATATGGTGGCCTCGTCTACGCGGACATCAAACTCATTCTTGACTGGGACTGCAAGAATCGGGTCGAATTTAACACATCAAAAATAAATTACTGCCTTAACTCCACCAAAACCTGTACCGACCTTCCCTCTATTTCAGTGGGTAATGGAATAGTCACATATTCCAAATCCAAAGCGCCAAACAAGCGTATCAATGCCTTGGATTCCTTAATAGACGGGAGTTCCTCCCTCAGCAAGCTGCCCTAGATACAATCTACAAGTCCTACATTCGACCCCATCTTGAATACGACTCGTATATCTCGGCGGGCGCCCCTAAAACCACATTAGCTTGGCTGGACAGGGTGCAAAACCACGCCATCAAACTCATTGGCGATAGCACAGTTTGCTACTCCATCGACCCTTTAAGCCACCGAAGGAATGTAGCCGCGCTCAGCAAGTTTTACCGCTATTAGCACATTGATTGCTTCATTGAAATAAAGAACCATCTGCCTAGACGGCAAATTTTTTCCCGCAACACAGGACCAGCCAACTCGACTCACCCTCATACGCTGCGGTATAGAAGTTCGTTTATAAATAGAACAACTCGATTGTGGAACTGCCTTCCGCAGCCGGTGTTTCCGAGCTCAAAGTTCAAATGCAAGGTTCATCGGCATATCATGCACCCTCCAGACCCCTAACCTATTCTTTCTATTCTATCCTTCATATCAAACTTATTTCTACTAATTGCACCATGACTGGAACGACATGATGGATTAGTAGTACAAAGGGTGACTCCTAAGCTTCATCGTATCTCAAAAAAAAAAAAAAAAATAGAGTTTATGGTTGTGATATTTATGCTCGAAGTGTCGATATAAACAGAAAGATACCAGTTCACCTTTTAGCTGCAAAGTCAAAGGTAACTCCAACCAAAACAGTTAGAACACTTCCTTGTCTGGAATTATGCGAGGCAGAATTACTTTCTCAATTACTAGCAATGTTTCCTCTAAGTTGCGCAGGTGCGCGAAAGCGAACCAATTTTTCGAGAGTTGCGCAACCGATTTGTATTCTGCGCACCGTTCGCCAATTTTTTTCCTTCATTTTACCAAAGAATCGAATCTAAAAATGACAAAAACCCAAATTTCACAATAAAAGCAAAATTTGCTTTGTTTGCTTCATGTTGAGAGGGGAGTTCGTTGTTGTGTGCATTTTGTATACAGCATTTCGTGCGTGGTTGCAGTTACCTAACTGGTAAGATGTGGCCAGCTTCTGTTTGTATACTCCTCTTGCTTTATAGCTTGTCGTTCAAACATAATAGATCTTACCTCTAATAAAGAAAGAATATGGGGTGCGCCATCTAGGCCTTCGGTATTTCAACATTGAATAACTCTGACATTTTTAAGCCGATTTTGACAAATGAGCTGGATTTATTTAGGATACCCTCTACCATTTATTACAAATCAGTTTTTGAATACAATGTCGATTAAATGACCACCTCCTTTCGATACTCCCACAAAAAAACTTCTGGTGCCGTTAAATCCGGAGAACGAGGAGACCACTCCAAATTACAATTTTTCGACCCAACGTGTTTCGGGAGCTTACGCTGGAAGAACTTCATCGTAGCGACTGAGACTTGGCAAACTGCGTCGACTTGTTGAAAATAGAAGTTTATCAGACCTTTTTCACGCATTTCGGACACACACGTGCAACATCCAATGATAGTGTGCGCCGTCGACTGTTTTTCCAACTTTGAAGTAAAATGGTCGTCCGATGATGGCTTTTGAGCACACTCCAGACCAAACAGTGACTTTCTCGTCGTACAGTACAGTACTCTTTCGTTAATGACATATGGTCTCTCTGTTCCACAAATTCGACAATTTTGTTTATTGACTCTGCCAGAGAGTGTAAAATGGACTTTCGGTGTGTATTGACTAATAGCTAAAATGGTACTCAATGACGTTTCAGAATTGTGTACAGTTGTCGAAATCGGCTAAAACATGTCAGAATTATTCAATATTGAAATACCGAAGGTCTAGATGGCGCACATGTATAAACAAAAAAATATGAGTGTGCTTAAGACCACACTTTAGAAGTAAAACTTTTGTGCCCAACGGCTAGTAATATGCAATAGATATAGTGGAAAGTCTGTCGGATCTATAGTACACTTGAGAAAATTCAGACCAACGACAGATGCAGGAAGAATAGTGACGAATCTACTGACGGACTTGATACAATTACTATTTGAAAATATTTATGAATTCCTATTTACATTATAACCTAAATAGTCCAGTGCAATTAGTAAATCAAATTGCATTTCATGATGTACAAATTTTTTTTTTGGAATTTGTTCGGGTACATCTGACAATGTTAAAACCAAGTTTGTGGGGTCGCATCTTGAAAAAGAGGTAGAGGTCGTTTATATCAAATAACTCGGTTGTGTGCAATGATAGCTGAAAATGATCAATACAAAGTCATTAGAGAATAAAATTATCTACAAAATGAGCACTTAACGAGGCCTGTAAGTTAATTTGGCTCAAAGTTATGGCTGCTCAAAGTTCGAACTTGTTCGGGTGGTTGAGGTTGAATGCAGTTTCTTGCGATTAACTCGTAAGATATTAATTTGGGTGGGTTAATGCCGATTACTAAACTTATAGTGCTAGTGATTACCATTAGAATAACCCCTTAGTCATCGTTCTCGCTTGTATAGTTTGCGAGTAATCCAACGCCAAAGTTCGCACTTCACGTGCCTGAAATAATTGATAACGCCATTTTTTTTAATATCTCCTTAACGGCCCTTTTTTCGACTAATTTGCTAAAAAGTAACAGAGTAAAAATAATTTTTTTGGCTAATTTTCTTAAAAGCATACACGCGGTGCACCTAGTACGTATAGCATATAAGTGCTCATCCCACACGGGTATGCACGCTTCCGCCACAGGCATGGATACTACCGCCACAGGCACGAAAATCTAAACGTTCGCCTCATGGAAGTAAGCTGGTGACATATGCAAGTGTACATGCATTGCATTCAGAGGTTCATAAAATTGCATGGTTTTTTTCCGTCCCGGCTTTCACACATAGCCCGAAAATCTAAGTAACGAGTACATGCAAGGTGCATGTGTTTGTTGTGCATACTTGGGTGTGCTATTTCGAATGCGGCATTACAGAAAAAGTTAAAAGTAGTCAGACCTTTGCGTGGCATGCATTCCATTCATGGAACATTCCGTCAGGTCGCATTTGAATACACACACTTCTATATTATTTATCAACGAATTGAACGCATGTACGCTTGGATATGTCACCAGCTGTGTGCATGCTCCGCTCCCGCTACATTCATGATCATTAATAATTGCATCCGCATCGGCATAGACTATTCCAAACCCAGGTATTGTTTTACCGAGCAGTCAGCCAACCACATACAATGAAGCTTTACCTACGCGAACGAGAGCCAGTCTACTTGAGTATGGTATTGGCACCCTTTATGGCCCTTTATAGCCAATTACCTGATTACTTCGTCCCATACAATCTTTTAGGGAGCCAATTAATTTTAAAGGGAGCAAAAAGATATGCAATCAACCTTTTGTCAAATTCTTCTTTCTATGCGTAGTTGAAAATAATTTATTTTGGCTGATTAAACCGAATTCGAAGCATAAAGTTGAAAAAACATTTTTTACAAACCTTTATATTTTCAGTCGATGTAGGGATAGTTTCAGCCCTTTACTATTATCCCTTATCATAAAATTTGCTTTGTTATAAATCAACCACTTTTGAATATAAATATTGCAAAAAATGTATTTTATTAGATTGTTTTTGATTATAATTAAAATTATCGCGAAAACACTTAAAAAGGGGAATTTTTAAGCATATTTAAAGGTGACATCCATATTTTAAGACTGTGGGACCCTGATTTTCGTAATCAGCGACCCAAAAAACATATCAGGAACGATTTTCACAACAGTGTAATGTTTTGACATAAACGATTCGTCGATTTGTGCAAGTTAAAAAAATTGTAATTTAAAAAGGGGAAAGGTCCAGCATATCTCACCAAAGGGGAAGTGGGTGCCAATTTTAAACAACAGCACCTCACACATTTAATTCACCACTCCCTTTTGGTATTCTAAGCACCCAAACCACCGCCGAAAATTCTTCTCGTATATGCCGCTTCCAACATGTCAGTCAACCCCAAAGTGTCTGCGGCATAAGCCCGGCCAGTGACCAAACCACAAGAAAAATCTGAAATAATTCACCTCTACAGAATGGTGAATTTGTATTCCTGTAATGAGATAAAGTAAAGTCTGGGCGACAACGTAGCTAACATGCCAGAAAATCTATAAAGTAAGGCAGAGTGTATTTTAACTGTTGCACACACAGCCCCGAGTGTCATCGTCTCTTGTACCCCGTCCGCCTCTTTTCCCATCGTTATACGAAAGTTCTGACGATTTTTCATGTGTGAGAGCGTTACGCGAATGAAATTGATTCACTCTCATGTAAATTTTTTTAAGCAAACGTCCCTAAAGAAGTTTTACTTCAAAAATTTGAACTCTAAGTCAAAATAAAAATAAATAAATAAATTCAAATACAAGCACTGGACCTTACCCTACTCCCCTCTCGGCCATGCATACGTTTGAATATTTTTGCTCCCGTATACTTGGTACCGCGCAGTCAGCATAAAAATAAGAGGGAACATTGATTACTAGTAAAGGTAACGGAATATTTCACGAAACATATTAATGCTACCTTTTTGTGGACTGACTCACAAATAATCTTAGGTTGGTTGTCATCGCATCCAGCAAAATAGAAAACCTTTGCAGAATACAGAGTATCGTTGATACAAGAACGTACTCATAACGCAGAGTGGCTCTACGTGCCCACAAAATCGAATCCTGCTGCCATTATTTCAAGAGGCTCAACTGTGAAGGAGTTGCATTCCTCCATTTGGTTCAGAGGTCCTGAGTTTTTATTTCCACCAATGAATAATTGGCCCATAAGCATGCCCGGTGGTTGGTTTTTTTGCGCCCGGTGCAGTAAGCCACATTGCGCCCCCATCAGCTGTTCTTTTTTTTATCACATTAAAGGACAATTGGGAAATGGCACAAACACTCTGTGGAGTTCCTTTAATATATGTAAATTAACGCACATTTTTTCTTTTTTTTTCCTGAAATTGCGCCCCGTCCAATTGCGCCCGGTGCAAATGCACCAATTGCACCTATGAAAGCGCCGCCTTTGCCCGTAAGGAAACTTAAAATTACCAGCCTATCTGAACAAAAGAAATTGCAGACGATATTAACACAGAGACAGATTTGCAAGCAATTGGATAGTACATTATAACGCGTTTCTAAATGAAATAAAAACTTTAAAGAATGATACAATACTGCCAAGCAGCCTCGACTTCCAATCATTAAACCTGTTTTTAGACAAGGATGATCTCTTACGCGTCGGAGGCAGACTACTAAACATAATAAAGAATTTGTAACGTTAGTGAAACAGTTTTTCTTTCTCGTTTTTTTGTGTGCAATCAAAGGTGAACAGCCTCACCTTTTCAGTATTATCAAATAATCAAAATCTATCATATATCAATTTGGGCTAGATTACAACAGAATAAAAACGTTGAATAATTTCGCTCCTAGGAATAATGGTTTTTAAAACTACTCACCTTCCCAAACACATCCGACAATCTCAGCTCTCAGGCATACAGTTCTATCGTACTGGCTGTAAGGGTAGATCCGTATCTTCGACGCAAAAATGATGGGCTGCAAAACGTTTTCCACTTCACTGTAAGTATTGATGTTACCTGTGAGTATCTGAAAATAGATTTCAAATTAGTTTAATGTAACGAGAACAATTTTATTTTTTCTTTTCTGGCTTACCTCTTTGCCCTGAATGTTTTTCCATCTTATCCATTTTGAGAAGCCCGGCCGCCAGTATTCTAGGACATACGCTTCCGTATATTCCTGTCCTTGACCCTTTCCAAATCGGCCTTGCGTTCGTATCGCTGTGATAACGTGAACTTGCAGCAGATCGACCTGTAGATATTCCTTAAGTCCACGAGATACCATGTGCTTCGGACACCATGCCCCACCGTTATTATCGATTTTCAATCTGTTGGGAAATAAATGGCCCCAGAGGGGTAAGATTTAATGGCTAGGCCAAACAACGTCATTACCATTTTTAAGGCATTTACTTTAGTACAAGTTATAATACTGGCAGGGGTTCAAAATGGCTTTCCCCTGGCTGGGGTTGGTATGGTACGGGGGCTCAAGCTCCTGCGAAACCTAGAATTACGGAGGCAGTAAATTCTTTGATTGATTCGCCCCATCATCTTTTGTGTACTGATAGGCTTTTGAAGCAATTTTCGGGGGTAAAGGGTCGGGACCTTCGTTTGTTCTTTGTGTGGGCCTGGCAGCGCTAGCAATGCCTATATCTAGAGAGAGAGAGAGTCTATGCTTCCGCAAGGAGTAGATACGGAAGCTGTAATTTATTTGTATTCGAACCTTCCTTAATGACCTTTATGTCCCCAGATAACAGTCAATTTCGAAGTTATCCCAGCGTTTCGTGTCCGTTTTCCGTTTTTCTATTTCACGATGATCGTTAAAACTTGTAAACTTGAGCATAAATTCACAAAGTTACCATTAATTCGGCGGCGGCGATTTTGTGTGTGAAAATATCGATTCCCCCCCCCCCCCCCCCCCCGCCCTCGGTGCCATCGAGATATGAAACGAGGGCGAACAGATATACCCATATTTTTGTCGTATGTATCTTTGGGCCAAATGGCGTATAGTGCAACCCTTCCTCCCTATCGAGGATCAAGACCTGCAGCTTACAGGCTTACAACAGTTCGATTCTGCGAACTATTGCACAGACAGCGAAAGAACTGCAGCAATGTATCGGCCGAATACCAATGCAGCTTTCCTGGGCATGGTCGATGCATTTTTCCATTGGCGTGCTGCTCAGCTTTTGAAGCGAACTTCCACATTGAATGGCAATCATACTACAGCAGACTCAAATCGAAAGTTGGCCTAAATTGTTCTTTCCGTTCGTTTATCCTTCGTCAAATTGACACTATTGAAGCCAAATCTAGTCGCACTACTCTATGTCCTACAGTTGTGCCAGTTGCTGTTGCTACTGACGAACTTTTAACGAAATAATTTCATAATGTCGCTTCGTTGTTTCAAAAAATTTATATCCTTCGTTTTTTTATTATCATAAAATTACAATTTCTACAAAACAACACAGAGAGGGAGCCTGTATCATAGTTATTGCATGCTTATGCCACAACCGTATAACTGCTGCGTGACGGGAACCAGTTTAGGAGCAAGTACTTCGCAGGCATACACAGTTCCCCGTTTTTTTTCTGTCATGGCCATGCAATGCAAATTGCTCGGGTCAACTTAAGCGGGACATAAACTAAGTGACTGATAGGCGGTTTAGTTGAGTCCTCTAGGATCAACCGGGGAATCGCGCGGTAATCTTTTCGCTATCAAATTAAATTGTGATATTTTGATTCAGCTTGAAAGCTGTTAAGAGATAGCAGAGAAAAGCTTTCAGGGTTTTTGGTGGAGGAAATCAGAGAAAATTGCCACCTCGTTTAGGTGCTGTAGAAAAAAGGGGAGTTATAGAGTTAGAGTTTCTATTGGGAACCAAAAAATTAAGTAGAAATTAAACCCTTACTAGATTTATTTGGGATAGTTTAGCAATTCTTAAACTCTTGGTGGTCAGTCATCAGCGAAATAGGTAGAATAACATGTAGTCTATGAAACTATGCACGTACCGTAACTAATCCAGACTGATGGAAGTGCGGTCATAACCTTTTAGTGAAATTGAGCGACAAGGACAAGGAATTGTGTCTTACAAAAAACTGAGGATGACGGGTATTACAGCTGTCATACAAGGTACCTTGGGTTGGGGGTAGGTTTTATAGTTAGCAAATGGATGAAACCTACCATTATCGGGTTGAAAGGCTACCATTCGCGTGTGAGGCAAATTTAAGAACAGAAACCTCATAGCCGCTCACGCACCTACAGATGATGGAAAAATAAGAAGAACAAATAAGACGATGGAAAAATAAGAATTCTTCAAAGTAGTTGAGCTTGAATTTAATGCCTGGTCCAGGTATAATGTAAAAATGGGGGGATTTGAACGTCAAAGTAGATCGGAAAACTGTATACAGGCAATATTTCGACACCCACAGCTTGCGTCAGATCATAACTGACACTGGACAACGAGTTGAGGAGATGGCAGCAAGTAAGAACTAGGGAATTGCAAACATTAGATTTGCGCATAAAGCTATCCTTAAAACCACTCGCAACCAAATGGAACATGTGTTGATAAACCGCGACCACCACGATACGAAAGGTAAAAATAAAACTCGGCCGCTCCTAGCATGCAGCAGGCACGCACGACGCTTACACGACAGCAAAAATAAGCACGGCACGGTAAGATTCGCCCGCTCTTAGCATGAAACATGCACGGTACGCCTAAGTAAAAATTTTACTTTTCCAAATACAGCTCGCTACAGGCACGCCCAATAAAAGAAAACGGAGTACGGTACACTCACACTTCTTTAGAGTAAAGGGAGATAAATTGGGGCTTTAAATAATTACATATATAAGACGAAGAAAACGAGCAATTATCATGGTGGCCATACTAAATATAAAGGATCTCATTGGCATACTCAATAGATCAGTTCACGATTATTTGAGTAGATTAAGCAGCACTGGACTTTTTTTCCCCAGGAGGTAAAAAGCTTGCGATACCGCCAGGACTCAAGCGTCCATTACTGGCCGATTCCACCCGATTGGCTAAAGCATTTCATCGTCCAACTTTATTTAGCTGCTTCTGCTCGCGGGATTTCTTCGCCTTTCTCTATTTCTTACGGCCTTTTCTAGCATTAATTTTCTGGGGGTGGCTTTTAGCGTTGCTTCAACTTTCCTCCACACTTCCTCGGACCTCATCATGTGGCCTAAGATATTTTCTGGCGTTAGTGGCGTCTCGGCCATTTCGTCTATCTCCGCCCTTTCATCGGCGAATCTCGAGCAGCTAAAGAAGACGTTCTCTGCGTCTTCTTCCTTCGTTGAGCATACTGGACATAACGGTGAATCATTATGCCAAAAAAGGTGGAGGTATTTCCTATACCCCCATGTCCACTCAGGAACTGCGTGAGGTTGTAACTCACTTCGCACACTCCTTCGTACCCCATATTTCTACGTTAGGGACAAGTCTGTAGGTAACCTTTGACAGACTCGTCCCACTTCCCTTGTCATTCCCTTACGGACTCGCAGCGGGCAATCTGCCACTGTACCTTTTTCGGTTCCCCTATACCATATGAGTCATAGATACGAATGCCTTCTCACGCCAGAATGTCTATGGGATCATCGCAGCATCAAGCTCTCTTCAGCGGCGATTCGGTCTAGGACCCCTAACATTGCGCAGCTCTTACGCATCATTGTACATGGCGATCCACAGGAAAGGACACAGAACGGAACCCTGCGGAACACCGAATGTTGTCCCGAACACCTTTGGACCATCTTCCGAATCATAATGAAGCGACCTACGTTGACACTATTCGCACTAGGTACTTTGGGTGCCTTGCTTGATCAACGCCTCAACAATTCATCTCTACCTCCGTCGAGGGTTATCATTGCGCAGCAGTGATTTTTCTGTGATTGTTGAGTGCGTCGGTTGTCAACCTTTCCTTTCTGAAGCCGAATTGTTTGTCCGACTGACCATCTACCCTTTCGAGGCTAGGGAGTATCCTGTTATAGATCACCCACTTGAAAAGTTTGCCTATGCAACTAAGGAACCGATATGCTTTTGTAGGACGATGGGTCCCCTAAAGGCTTGTTCGGATTTTGTAGGAGCACTAGTCTCTGCTGTTTCCATCGCTCCGGGAAGATCCTATCCCTCAGGCACATTGTAAAGACTTAAGCGAACCTGTCCAGCGCTGTCGTAGCTACTAGCTTCGGCGCTGTCCACCTGAAGAATGGGTAGATCGATGGTGTGTGGTTTTTCTATACTCTGGAGCAGCGCGGGGCAGATGATCGACGAAGAAACGCTTGCCCTTGACCACTGACATAACCATTATATAGGCTCCACTACAGGAGCCCGAGTCTGCTTCTCTGTACAACCATTTGAAGTGCTCATATTTACCTCTAATGATCTCTTTATGAGTTCATCGGAATCCAGACGGTTCCGGTTTCTCTGAGTTCTCCTTCTCCTCTCGCTTTCGGTTGCCGGCGCGCCGCGGCATGAACTCGTCCCATGCCTGTTTTACTGAATCTTCGATCTTCCTTGAATACCTCTGCGTCGAGTTTCTTAACGGCCCATTCCCTAACCGTTCCGTACCTAGGGTACCTCTTTTCTACACCCTGACCCACCTCGAAAATGATAATTTGGTGATAGTTATGCGTAACCATCGTTCACCCGCCACTGTAGGTCCTTCGTCACTGAATCGCTCACGTAAGTGATGTCCAACGCAGAGGTTCTCCCGCTCCTTTGGATGGTGTTTACGCTTCTGGTATTGATTAACACCACGTTTAATCACGAGAATGCTTCTAGGAGTATGCGCCATCTTGCATTCGTTTGTTGACCCATTCGACAGCCCAAGTATTGAAATCGCCCGCTAATATTATCGGGCAGTGGGGCCTCACGTCGGAAGCAATCGTCTAGTGTCAAACATAACACCATTGGACGTAGTTAATACTTAGTTTGGGGACCGCTTGGTAAAACGACACTCTCGTTCTATGTTCTATGCCGATGCGGGTGCATTGATAGATGTTCATGCCTGTATGGGGAGCGTGCATACCTCGGGCCGGCACAGTTTTCGATTTTCATTCCTGTAGCATGTATCCCAGTGTGGTATGCGCATTTGTTTGCTGTGCGTGCTAGTTGCGCGCCCGTATATGCTTTTCATAAAAATTAACCAGCCCGCGACTCTATCGTGATGATACTATCTTGTTTGCACGGTGCTCCGAGAGAGCAATACAACTCAGAGTGTCTTTGTCAGGCTTGAATCAATACAGCTACCCTATGATGCAACAAAATAGGCTGAATCACCTACAGACATGCGTTAGAGCTCACGGTCAGTGAGGGCAATGCCGGGCGTTGACTAGAGTTGGACCCCCAAGTAAAAATAAAAAAATGGCCTTACAACGGGCGAACACCGGCCACTTGGGGTTTTTAAGGGTCATATAATGGCCATCGAGTTTTTACCCATTTTTAACGAAAGCACATACGGCCCCAGGACCGCCAAACTTGACCAAAAGATTTAAATGGCTTAGTAGTAAGCTCTACACACGGGCATACAACGGGCGTATAAAGGCCAACTGCATAACATTTTTGTTGTGTGATTGTAAATAAGTAATGGAGAGACAAGGATTTATTCTTTCTTACTTCTTTTGCAGAAGAAAAATATCCAATTTGAGCTGATGTGAGGTAATATTGTAAATACAAACTGGAGATTTCTAATGAACTAGCTACTCTATATTAATCTAGTAAATCTATATTCCCCATTTTTTCATTTGGGTGTTGATAGATGGTTTTGTATATTCTGGTCAACTAGTGAACAAATAATAATAAATCTTTATAGCCTTGGTGCAAATAACTAAAAATCATCCGTAATTAAACTACCTCATCAGAATAATCGATCTCTTGACTCAGACACCTTAACTTATTCCACGGAGTGAATCATACCGAAAACTTTAGTACAAATAGTTCCGTGAAAGTAGCAGAGCCAACACCGAGCACTTCTTTCCATTCAATGGTTTTTATTATTCCATGGCAGAGTGTCTAGACGTCTTCCTGAAAGTGCAAGCCCCACTAACAGGGTTACACACTGGCGACAGCTTAAATCGTCTGCTTTCAGCACATTAGAATTCGTTTGCCAATTGATTTCGGATTTCCAATTTTGATTCTTTAAACCTAAACTCTACCCAGCCATTTAAGTTAAGATGGGGCTTGAGGCCAGGGGCTTGCGCATTTTTTAAAGACTTGAAGTGAAGAAACATAGCCAAGTGAGGAACTGCTTGAGATGTATTCCATCCAAATTGCGTGCCACAACTTGGCAAGGAGCAGTTCGAATAATTCCATTAGATCACTGAATGGAGGGTGTAATGGACGTGGCCTGCTTCCCTCCTTCTACCCCTCCAACAAAGATTCCAAAAATCAAATGATAATTGAAAATGATTGGCCCGGATTTGATTATAGCGGCATGAGCGATGGTGCTCCATGTTGTGGGGCACCCCGGTCAATGGCCCAGCGCGGCCAGCACCACTACTGTGTCTACCCATCGGGGCACATCTGTTCAGTATGAATCGGCGTATTCGGTGGGTTCAGTTTGTACTGCGTTGGGCGCGGTTGTTTACGTTGGAATTACTCGTGTGTGTATAATATCACAATTTAGAACATGGGCACCTAGTACGGCGAATAGTGTGTTTACTACCTCGGTTAACTAAATAAATAGACAGAAGTTAGCACTGCGTTGCGGAGGAGACATCGGCGGATGATATGGCGCAAAAATAATTCTGCTCCGACGGAAAAATATATGCTGAAGGCGGCTTTCGCTACTATAATAGTCTTTGACTACACACATGGGCGACAGACAGACAGTATGTGCTGTACAGGGCTGGATGGCACACAGGAGGCATTTAACGAGTCTCGCTAATTGTAATAAGCTAAACCACTTTTGCCGGCTGAAGATTACATGAAACCGAGCTTTTGGGATGCCTTTGCGTGCCCTGTGAGGCTAAGGTTGTTTGTTTGGCAGTTGGTGGCTGCCTTTAGTGAAATTAATTAAAAACGTCACGTTAAAAGTTAGTAAAAGGAAAAAACACTTTTTGCTTTACTTTTAAAAAAACCCACAATTTTTGTTTTTGTGTAATGTAAAAATTATATAATCTAAAAAAATTGTAGATAACTTTATATATTTAGGGACAATGCTTACATACGATAAAGGACGACATTCGAGGTGCATCCGAGCCGCAAATAAAACCCAGATAGTTCGCACTAGCCCTTGGCTTGGGCGTTTGTTGCGGTTTCACGCTAGATGGAGTCCCTTGCAGCAAATAAGTCACGAATCACTGATCGCAGCGACACCACTAAACGCTCGTTTGACAGGTGACAGTTCGAGTGTTGGGGTGATGATATATACGAATGATCGGAGTGAATTTTGCGAGATTGAGTGGGCACCCTCTCTATAGGCTGACAATTGACAGTTCGAACTAATCGAACACGGGGTATTATCACCCTAACTTTGTTTGCAATATTAAAACGACAAAGGGAAGCACGACAGGGGTACCACAAGGATGCCTACTTTCTTTCGCCTTTACTATTTCTTATAGTAATAGAGTCCGCTGGAGGGCAACTATTTCCGCTCTATGTCCCATGATGGATTAAACAAGTGTAAAGAAGAAGAAGAAGAAAAGGAAGCACTTTGCGCAAGCTTGATGAAAGAGTTTGTGCTGTATACGATGGAGAAGCTTTAAAAAACTCACTATCGATGATGAGTTGTCACAAGCGTTCGAATTAATGTCGAAAATTGTGATGCTGTGTGTTTGGTAAGATTTGAAAAGAATCGTTCAATCGTTGGAGTTTGATGGCACGATTTTGCACCTCATCAAGGCAAGCCAAGTTGGTTTTTGGGGCGCCAGGCGAGGGGGGATTGAAAACAGATCATTAATGAAGGTTATGAAAAGCGCAGGTAATAGGATTGACCCCTGGGGAACACCATCCGAAATGGCGTAGGGGTTAGATTCGACGTCGTCCAATACTACCTGGATTGAACGGCCAGAAAGGAAGCTCCTTAGAACTAAGTTTATACCAATAGCTTGGAGTGTGGCCAACAGAGCAGGGTGCCATACTCTATCAAGATCCTTTGAAGTATCTACAGCAACCAGACCGGACTCATTAAAGCGGTGGATGCTTTGGTTGAGATGCTCGGCTAAACACACATTCGCCAGTAGACCAGTTTTTTTGGAATGGGCTGAACATGAGCTTGTGAGGGACATTTTTTAGGTACCATAGGAAGAATTTTGTCGGGGCCAGTGGATTTGTTGACGTTGAGCTCTTTGATGTATCTGAATACCTCGCGAGTCGGGAAGTAATCCCCGTCCATTGAGAGGGCGGTATTCTCGAGAGTGGTGGGTGACATAGAAACATCGGGTAAAGAAGAATTTGCGGCAGAGGAGAAAGTACAATTCTTCTTGATGGAAGTTACCAAGTACCAGAAGTTTTTACTGCCTTTAGTGAGGTTAAGAATCTTAAATGATGATTTGACTTTCCTGATGATGGAATTACAATTACATGTACTCACGCGAAGTGACTCGTTAGGCGAATGTCTGTATGCTCTGTAGGCGACTTCTTTAGTTTTGACTGCGTTCATACATTCCCTGTTGAACCATCTGTTCGGCCAAGGTTTCACAGATTTGGTAGAGTGAGAGATGAACAAGTGCTCGTATAATTTTGGTGACATAGAGGAGTTCGCATTGGCATTACGGAAACACAAATCCCAGTCAGTGGCTTGGAAGAAGCGAGTAAGACTTTTAGAAGCTGTGGTGGTTGTGGTCGAAAATGGATATGGGAATCAAGCGCTAACTAGTTTGTGGTCCGAGTTGCCAAGGGGTGAGCTAACCTTGACGGGGTACCGCGTCGAATGAGAAGTACGAAATAGATCAAGGAGATGGACTCCTTGACCTGGAATATCAGGGATTCTCGTATGGTATTTCATAACAATGGGCTTGTTAAGTTTTTTTATTTCAAGAATTGTATCTAAAAATAAAATAAAGGTAAAATTTGCTTGGTTTGCTTTATGTTAAGAGAGGGAAGTTCGTTGTCGTGGGAATTTTGTATGCAGCATTTCGTGCGTGGTTACAGTCACGTAGTTTGAACGTCACCGGCCCACAGTGGGACGAATTGCCGAAAACGTGGACAAAAGTCTAAATATTGATGAATTTGGACGAAATTCGGTATTATAGGGTAATCGACCTCGCTGATCACGAATTTGATGTCAAAAACTGAAAATTCAAAATGGCGAATCCAATATGGCGGACATCATTTTTAAAACATTGTAGAAATAAAATCAAAACTTATATCTAGATGTTTTTGGACATGCCGATTACGAATTTGATGTCAAAATTTGGAAATTCAAAATGGCGGATCCAATATGGCGGACATAATTTTTCAAAATTTGTATAAATAAGTTCAAAACTTGTATTTATATGTTTTTGAGCATGCTGAATACGAATTTGATACTTGAATTCGAAAATTTTAAGAAAAGGATCTTGAGTGACTCCGTTTACAAGATATGTAGGCTCAAAATATGACCAAAATTCTAAAATTTGGGAATTTTCCTGAAAAAACGAAGAATATTGGGATTTAGATCACACTTTTTAATTACATATCTTGTAAACGGAGTCCCTCACGTTCTTGTTCTTAATATCATATAAAGGAATACACATTTACCTAAAAGACGAACCAATTTACGTTGCTCTACGATAATTAGTCTAGGAGAACTTTAAGGAAATATTTAAAAAATACATTTTTTTCTTTCGTAAACACCCTGTACCTTAGGGTAGCGGGGATAGCCCCCTCTCTAGAACCATCCAGGAATCGCCCTGAAAATATTAGCCACGTGGTCCAACAGAGGATTTATTGAAAGTCTGATGACCGATACAAGTTGCGTATTAGGGGATATGAGTATTTTAAATATCTCATGAACGGCGATTCGTACGGCAAAATGTATAATATCATTTTTTGCAGATAATCGCATGATCTACAAACTTTGTAAACAATATTTTAGGATGGGACTTGGACGGAATTTTCTGTTTTTAAGGGGTTGTTTTTAGGAGCAGCGTACAACCAATTTGCCGAAACTATTTTTTAACATATCGTGAGTTAACATTTAGTTAGAGGTCTGCATTCAAATTGTGCTCTGACGACTGAACTAACATTTATAGGTATTATATCCGCGACTTTGAATTTCCTAATTTTGACATCAGATTCGTAATCAGCATGCTCAAGAACATATAGATACAAGTTTTGACTTATTTCTACAAATTTTGAAAAATTATGTCCGCCATATGGGATCCGCCATTTTGAATTTTAAAAAGTGATCAGCGACGTCGATAACATAATACCACCAAATTTCGTGAAGATTTAACAATATGGAGAATTTTCCCGCACTTTTATAGACATTTCAATAAAACTAAAATATAGCAGCCGTAACTGCATATGTGGTTTACTAAGAGAGTTGCGGCTAGTAGCTGGATTTTCTTTTTTAATCCTGAAGTAAATATAACCTATTTTATAAAAAAAAATACTTGACTTAGTGGTTTTCCGTGGAACTCATAACTTATATCTCTTAATTTCGATTGAATTTTATAAATTTTTTTCGTTATTATACATAATTATTGTTTATTTCAATAACAAATGTTAACACGTCGGTTAACAAGTTATAAAGCATTTAAAATTTAGTACATACCTGGAGAAACATTCTCCATTTTCAATATTTCGAATCTGTATTGTCGTTATAATTTTATACAAGTTTCAATTTGCACTACGGTTTTTAAGCACAGAGCCGAACGCTTTACAAGTAAACAATGGCCAAGTTCGGACTGCTGTGCAGCTTCAAGAAAAACAATTAACCGTTTCTACTGCCGGGATTTAATAGAACCAACAATACTGTAGTCAACCCAAAACATGAAAATCCCTAGATCGAAACTTTTATTTTCGAACTTTTGTCCACGTTTTAGGCAATTCGTCCCACTGTGCGGCCGTAAGATATAACCAGTCTTTATTTGTATACTCCTCTTGTTTTATAGATTGTCGTTCAAACATAGTGGATCTTGGCTAGAGGTGAAAATGCGAATGCGAGTGTTCGGCGAGTACAAAACTGAACGTACTGGTTGAACTCTAGACTAACGAACTCGGAAAAAAAAATCTACTGTTAAGAATCCTCTAAGAAGGCCTCGGATCGGATTGATCGCACTGCTAAGACTCAAGCGACGAAATATGACTTTGATTTGGCTATATGGAACGTAAGGGCAATGATCAGAGCAGAAGCTCTAAGATCGCTACTATTGGAATTAGAAAGGTGGACCAACAGAGACATAAGTGATGTTAGATCTCATACCATGTTCTCAAGTGGAGGTGTGCAATCTTATAGGGATATTCGACCATATACCGTCTAATGATATAAAAATGATGTTGGGCAACTTCAACGAAAATCGGCAACCATAGCCTTCACGTAAAAAACCCACGATAATGGTGGAAGGCTTATCGACCTCGCCAGTAACAAAGGAATGGTGGTAAGTTCGACGCCCTTTCCGCATCAAAACATCTATAAAATTACCTGGATGTCACCGGATGGAAGCAACCAGACCGATTGTGTACTCATTGAAAAGAGATCAGCAACAAGTATATTGGATGCGAGATCCTATAGAGGTGCCTGCTGCGGCCTGAAGCAAGTTTTAGAGGACGACTATCAGATTAGAGGTTACAAAGAACTCCCAAGGAACCAAAAGTTTACATTGATAAGTTAAAAGTTCCAGATACAGAGCAACGGTACAACGGTAGAATGTCCAATGATATTGATGGGATGTGTATGAAGTATGTCTTGAAAGTAGCTGCTGAACAGACAGTAGGATTGGAAGCAAGAAGAATAGCTGCAGAACTCGTTAAAAAAGGCAAGTAGACAATTTCCATGAACTGATCACCAAAATATGGAATGGAAGGAAGCCATAATTTGCATATAAGAAAGGGGATAAACTATGCTGTGAGAACTATAGAGGGATCTCATTACTTTCTGTCGGATATAAAATATTATCAACCTCCATAAAAACCAAGCTGGAAACTCTCTCAGATAGTTTACTAGGCGAATATCAAGCCGGCTTACGGAGAGGAAGGTCAACCACCGACCGACTCTTCACACTAAAACAACTCCTAGAAAAATGCTGGGAGAGGAATGTTAACGTATACCATATCTTTGTAAACTTCAGGCAGGCACATGACTCCATCCAGAGGAAGAAGCTACTTCAGATCCTACTCGAATGAGGTATACCAGCTAAACTAGTACGTCTGATACAATTAACGCACCTCGACACAAATGCCCGAGTAAGAGTTCAAAACACTCTTGCAGATGTCTTCCAAGCTTATCAAGGGCTCGAACTAGGGGATGGGTTGGCACCTATGCTAGGGTTTCAGAAAAACGTCAGTAAATTCATCGAAACTACAGGCTGGTAAACAAATCCCTTCGGGTGATCGGGTATGCCGATGGCATCAACATAGTAAGCAGGTCAGCCAGAGCAGTTAAGGAAGCCTACTCAGAGATTATAGAAGCAGACAAAAGAGTAGGCTTTAGAATCAATGGTGATAAAACCGAGTTATATTAAATCTATGACGTCATAGACTTAGTGACGTTCATAAAATTCAGCATCAAAGAAGTTCACTGGCATCATCGAATGAGAAAGACCCTTAGGCAGGGCAAGGAAAATATGAAAGGATGCAGTGGTAGCAGATGCAGAGAGTATTAATAAAGATGGCATATCAGGGAAAGAAAATTCGCTTGAAGCCCTTGAATATTACAAAATTCAAAACAAAAATTTTTGTATCGTGGTTTCGCATGTACAAGATTGTAGACCTCAATTGAAGCCAGTTGTCATAACCATTGGAGCTAAAGAAAATCGCTGGAGTATTAAGCCTTCTAAAGCAAGGAGAACACCTTCAACTGACCGATAAAGACTGTGACTGAATAATTTTAGATGTGATTAAAGAGGATTTTTGGCTTTTTTAATGGAGCCAATAAATTGTCCAACAAAGCCACAAATTCTATGCATTAATATTGCCCTGTGTTAAGTAGGTACATGTCCAAAAACACCCAATATCCATAACAAATGGGAAACAGTATTATTTTCATCCACGTCGTATTCTCAGATGGCAGATGACAAACAAGCGTCAGTCGCTCGCTTTTGATAAATAAAAAACCCGAACCGAACGAGAAGAAAAGGTACACAATCATGGATTCCATGAATGTTCAATTAAAACATCCGGACCCGCAGTTAATCAACGAAATCTTCGGGATATATCTCGCTCTGAATTACAAAATATCCGCCATTAGGGGACCACCTGCGAGTTCGGTCCCTGTGACGCAGGACCCTACGATTACAAAACACCGCCTGTCAACGGTGGCTCTGAGGTGTGAAAAATAAATGGACATTGTCAGAGGCCCTTAATTTCTTCGTCATGGCAGAAAAAGCGAGTCTCGAAAAAATAATTTTAAACGAAAATCGAAATTCGAAAACGCTGTAAGAAGCAATCGCACGAATTAGCCCGTAATCAATCACAAAGGACCAGAACCAGCCAGTCTGGAAAATCCTCCTCAAAGCAAACGCTCTGGTGAATAATTAATTAGTGGAGTCCCTCGCCCGCTCAGCAGGACGTCAGAAGGGAAAAGGTGGCGATTTTCGAATAAACTTGGAAGAAGCATGTTGCAAATCAATGAGGATCAATCGAAGTGGACGGGTCATGGGTGCCATTACTAAACGTCACTTTGCATCTATTTAGCTACTGGCTCTTTGGTGCGCCCGTTTCAATGTTGGCCCCAGCGCTTATGGAGGCAGAGCCCCAGAGGTGCATCGCGCGGCATATTAATTACAGCCCACGCGGGTGTCCCTTGCCTTTATGGCAGGGAGAGACCGATTCGTTAATCTCTAGTTGAAATGCAAATCAAGTTTACATAGTCGGTGCAGGATGCACTTTTGTAGGTCAATGGACGCGGCCTGGCCAAATGATCTGAAATTTCGAGAGAGGGCAAAAAAGTAGGAGCTGCTGACTTTTTACGGTTTTTGCGCGATAAACTGTGTCAATAGTGCTTCGTTCCTTCACGGTTGAATGCTGTTTGTATTTTAATGTTTATGCAACGCTACAAAAATTCATCATGATCACGGGAAGATTTATTAAGTATCACCAGCTTCACACAGCATTGTTGAGTGTATTTTAGTTAATCCTACCCTAAGCATAAACGCCTTTTACAGTAACGCCACTTACAGTGATTGCGATTGCTGATGTTTTACCTACAAATCAATTTCTCCTTACCACTAACACACACTACATAGGTAGGTAGTTAGAATATGAAATGATTTAAGTGATTTTAATGATTTCGTTATAAAATCTAAAAAAAAAAAACTAAAAAATACGCTTTTGTTTTAAAATGAACTAAAAAGTAAAAAATAATTTTGAATGTAAAGTTTTTATTGTTCCAGCTAGTATATGGAAACAACCTACCTACCTACATCGAAACAACGATGTCAACAAATCCACTGGACCCGATAATATACCCCCTATCGTCTTAAAACAATGCGCCTCACCTTTGGCTAAACCTCTGCGCAAACTTTTTGCCCTATCATACTCTTCCGGAGTTTACCCAGACTCTTGGAAACTTGCTCATGTGCAGCCAATACCGAAAAAAGGTAACTCCAGCCTTCCCTCCAACTACCGCCCAATAGCAATCACTTCTATCCTCTCCAAAACCATGGAGACGATAATTAACAAAAAGCTAATGGGATACCTAGAATCCAACCAACTTATAAACGACAAACAATACGGCTTCCGACAAAAAAGATCCACTGGTGATCTCTTAGTGTGCCTTACAGAACACCTCAACCGAAGTTTGCATGGATCTGGTGAATCTAGTTTGGTTGCTTTAGATATCTCCAAAGCTTTTGATAGAGTATGGCACTCAGCCTTGTTAGCTAAACTCAAAGCTATTGGAATAGACTCGCTTCTGTATAAGTGGGTTGAGAGTTTCCTCTCCGGCCGTTCAATTAAGGTAGTTTTGGATGGCGTCAAATCTGAATCTCACCCCATCTCTGCGGGGATCCCCCAGGGGTCAATTTTATCACCGGCCCTATTTCTCATCTTTATAAATGACCTTCTTTCAATCCCCTCCAACCCACTTCTCAGCTTCGCTGACGACGGTACTTTACGTTACTCGTACAGCTTCGATACAAGACAGACACATGCCAGATCCTGTCTTGATGATCGTGAACTAATGTTCAACTCTATTAAGAACGACATTGAACTTATTATAGAGTGGGGAAAAAAGAATCGTGTCGAATTCAACCCCTCCAAAACCAAGTACTGTCTTATTTCAAAGAAAAAGATCAACACCTCACCATCCTTGACAGTGGATAACGTGGAAATAAAGGCCGACCCATCCCTACACATCTTAGGCGTGACATTAGCCAAAGACCTGCGATGGAATGACCATATATTCCAAATCGCCAAACAAGCATCCCAGTGCTTGGGATTTCTTAAGAGGTGCAGGTTCCTCCTCCAGCCATCGGCCCGTGCTGTAATTTATAAATCCTACATTCGGCCTCTTCTCGAATACAACTCCCTCATTTGGGGCGGCGCTCCAATAACAACCTTAGCATGGTTAGATAAGGTCCAAAAAAAGGCCCTTAAGTTAATTAATGACGATACCGCTTGCTCCAACATCGACCCCCTAAGCCACCGTAGGAATGTAGCAGCACTGACAAAATTTTATCGCTACTATCATAGTGACTGTTCCTCCGAGTTAAACGCTCTTTTGCCTCCACGGCAATCTTATACCCGCAACACCAGATTAGCCCACTCGTCCCATTCCCTGCACCTGCAACTCCCCCTTTCACGCACTCAACAAGATATGAATTCGTTTGTAAATAGAACAACTCGACTGTGGAATAATCTCTCGCAGTCGGTATTTCCGAGCTCCTACAACATCCAAGAGTTCAAACGCAGGGTTCATCACCACCTTCTACAATACCCCCCCCCCGTGCCTTTATAATCCTTAACCTATTCCCCCCACCCCTCCCCCGTACTAAGCTTACTGCTAGACATTGCACCATGACGTGACAAATGACATGACGGTCTAGTAGTACAAAGGGTGACTCCTGAGCTTAGCACTAACACATAAAAAAAAAAAAAACCTACCTTTGAAAATGTAAAACAGCGGGGACTCTTTACCAATATTTTTATTTTATTAACATCGGAACTTTTCGCTCCACGCTTTTTTACATTTTCAAAGGTAGGTTGTTTCCATATACTGTTTGGAGCAATAAAAACTTTACATTCAAAATTTTTTTTTAATTTTAATTTCATTTTACAACAAAAGCGTATTTTTTAGTTTTTTAAACTATCTTTTTTATTTTCTACTTTTTAGTCAATTATATGTCTTCCGCTATTTTGTAGTGACCGCCATATTAGATTTAAATTAACGTCACTCAGCTTACTGTACTACACTTGTCATAACCTGTCATTTGATACCCGATACCCATACCAATGGCGTTGTAAAGAACAAGGTAAACCACTATTTTGTGTTGGTCGCCATTTTGAATTTGGAATAACGCTACACAGCCAATATCATTCTTCTTGTCATATCCTTTTATTTGATACCCATAACGAGTGGGTTGTAAAGAATAAGATAGTTCGCCATTTTGTGTTGGCCACATAGTTAATTGTATTCTACTTGTCATACCCTTTGATTTGATACCCATTTTGGGGGTCGGGGAGAACAATTGGAAAATCGGCCGCCATATTGGAATCGCCAGCTTGATTTTTTTATAAAATGGTCAGATTACATTGACACGCGAGCTGTATCTGTGTGAAACTGATCGGTTATATGGATGTGGGTCAAAATCAAATTGCAAGATTTGTTTACAATCTACATACAACATACAGGTGAAGCTAACATAAAGCGTATAAAAATGAATGTTTGTATGTATTTATGTATGTACGAATGTTCGCAATAGGCTCCTACACCTTGCAACCGATCTTAATGAAATTTGAGAAATATGCTATTTTTACATTAAAACTTAGAACATAGGGTATTCTATTACTTCCTAAAGCCACTCCTAGATGGCGCTATCATGGAAAGCTTCGTTGAAAATCATCGCACAGTTTTGCATTTTTGCATGAAGTTTCGTGGGGGTCTCCCATAATGCACCTCGAAGCCTGGTTTTGAAAAATTCAAAATGGCCGCCGAAATATGACCGAAATTCAAAATAGCCGCGGAAATATGGATGAATTTGCAAATTTTGTACCGATTCCAATGAAAGTGAGTATCTAGGGGGTTTTAAGGTAACAAAAAACGAATTTGTGGTCAAACCTTATAAAATCAAAATGGCCGCGCCAATATGGTGGACGATTTTTGTTAATTTTGTTTTGTTTTGTATCTGGGGTTTTTTAAGGCAGCCTATAACGAATTTATTATCAATAATTTAATTCCCAATGGCTGCATCAATTGTATTCCGATTCCAATGAAAATCGCTACATGGAAGTGTTTAAGGAAGCGATCATAACGAATCTATGATCGATATGGCAGTCGAATTTCGCCAAAAAAGTATCATTTCCCGGTTACCTGTATGTAGGTTGTTCAAGAGTTGAAAAATCTGAAATTCTTTACATTTGTAGCAAAAAACATTGAACATAGTACATATATCCTGAATATCTCGGTTAAGAATTGATCAGCAAGGTTTTATTTTTGGATAAATATTAAGGAGAAGCGGAAATGTGGGATTTATATACGATGGATAAGAACCTCTGAAATTTTAGGTATAAGTCTAGAATTCTGCAATATTGGAAGAGGCTGGACTCTGGGTAAACAAATAAGACCTGGGTCAGTGACATTGCAGATGAAAACCCAAGGGTCAAGCAATTGTCCAGCGAGACGCAACGGGTTCCAGGTAGTTGTGGTGAAAAGACCAATAATCTAGATAAAATCATTAAGTTTACAGCGACTAGCCCACAATTGCCCTATGCTTTTCTCCGAGGATTGCGTCAACGCATCGCGTTTTTGACTATGGCGAGGGGAGCACGGTTGTATATTATCTGCCTTCCAAAAAAAATGCATGGAAGGGAAGGGTACCATATTCAGCGGATCGTCAGACATATACGAGGCTGGTCTGAAAAGTTTCTGACCTCAACGTGAAGATAGCAGCACTTGCCAACAAAAGCTTGCCAAGAATGTAGTTGTGCATTTTTTGACAGTTACTAATCAAATCTTCAACCATTTTGGACGTACAGTTGTTATTTGACAGTTGCGTCGACATGAGTGTTTTAGTTTTGACATAGTGAGTACGATACAATCTTAGAATGATAAAAAGTTTGTTAAGCAACGAACCTACCATCATTTGACGACTGGACTGGATTCACAAAGATGTTTTGTAAAAATCAAGGGAAAGAACGTATTTCAGAATTGAGCCCTGCCTGTATTCATTCGGCGCTCCGGGGATCATAATCATTACATTATAATCACACCATCATAAAATTATGTTGTACTTCTCCTCACACATCGTAGTGTTGTTATATTGGTCCGGTGCTACCTATTACGCAGTCGAGCTCTTCGTTTGTGTCTTGTGCTGAAGCTTCGGTTTGTGTCTTTGAAAGAGGTTGCGGGTTGGTGAACTTATAATGTTTCGCATACAAATTGGATTTTGAAGCAAAGTCAAGTGATTTTTAAATTCTTTTATTTAACTTACACTGTTTGTCGTCAAATCTTGGAAGTTAAATTTGACCCACTTCCCGGTTTCGGATAGAGCTGAAATTTTGCATACACGTTTAGTTTGGATGACAATGCAATCTGGCCATTTTGTAAAAATATCAAGATGGCGGTTCCAAAATGGCGCCCGATTTTTGAAATTGTGCTCCGCGGCCCTCTGACATGGGTATCAAATGAAAGGATATGACAGGTAGAAAACAATAAGCTATGTGGCGTCATTCCAAATTCAAAATGGCGGCCAACACTAAATTGCGGAAAGCTTATAATAGACTAAAAAGTAGAAAATATAACCGATCAACTTCCAATTTTGCACACACTCGTAGTTCGGGTGGTTAATGTGTATGAATGATGAGATGAATAGTTGAGTTAAGGGTGAGTTGAGAATAAAGAAGCAATACATGTTACAAAAAATCACAAACAAACACAGAGATCCTGCTGTCAACTAAATTCAACTACTCAAATACTGAACTCATGTCCGTATGCATAATTTCAACTAAACCCAGGTAGCAGAGCTGAGTCGAGTTCAGTCAACCTTAACCCAACTCGACTCCCGTTTACATGTGGTTAGACTTGGGTTCAACTTGAGTTCAACTCATCATGTATAAGTACTAATTGCAATCTGACCTTTTTGTAAAAAAAATCAAGAAGACGGTTCCGAGATGGCGGCCGTTTTTGCAATTATGTTCCACCGAGCCCACGACATGGGTATCAAATGAATACAGTAAACTGTGTGACGTAATTTTAAATCTAATAGAATTGCCATCATAAAATGGCGGAATACATATAATAAACTAAAAAGTAGAAAATAAAATAAATGGTTAAAAAAAATTTTTAAAAAAAATTCTTTTCATTAACTAAAAAATGTACTGAAAAGTAAAAAATAAAAAATATTTTAAAGAAAGCGTGAAATTTCAATTTTAATGAAAAAGTTAATTAAAAGAATGGCGCATTTTTCATCAAAAAATTTTGTTAGAATTTGAAATTAACAAAGCAAAAAATTGAGGGTTATTGTAAATCTCACGCGATTTACAGTTATATTTTCAATTTTTGATGAAAAATGCGCCATTCTTTTAATTAACTTTTTCATTAAAATTGAAATTTCACGCTTTCTTTAAAATATTTTTTATTTTTTACTTTTCAGTACATTTTTTAGTTAATGAAAAGAATTTTTTTTAAAAAATTTTTTTAACCATTTATTTTTTTATAATAGTTTTACACAAAAAACATACACAACTCAAACTTACTATCTTGATAAGACCAGGCAGACAGATCAGATAGAAAGAGACCAGCCAGACAGAGCAGACAAAGAGAGCAAATAGATAGACCAGAAAGACCGGTCAGGCAGACCATACAGACCAACTAGTCTAACCGTGTAGCTGCCTGTTTGGTGTATCTGTATAGTTACATCTATAATTCTATACTATACATTATAAATTAAATTAAAGCTCTCAGATGGACAGCTATACAGGCAGCTAAAGAGCTCGACAGGTAGGTTGGTCTGCCAGTTAGACTACTTTAGCATGAAAGTTCACCCAATACAAACTACAGCGAAGTTCAACTAGTCTCACAAATATGGCGCAAAGGTTCACCAAAAAAGCTCAAAGGTTCCCAAGATACAAGCCGCAAAACATCATCATCATCATTACGCTCCTTTAATCCCTCATGGGACATAGGGCGGAAACAGTTGCCCTCCAGCGGACTCTGTTTTGCGCGACAGCTCTCAGCTCCGACCAGGATCTCCCAGTTGTTGCGGCTTCTGCTAGTAGGGTTCTCCTCCACGTTGTTCTAGGTCTTCCGACTCGACGGGAACCTTGCGGATTCCAGTCAAGGGCCTGTTTGGCTAGATTTTCGTTTTCGCGTCGCAAGGTGTGGCCTACCCAATTCCATTTCCTTCGCCTGATTTGGTCGTCTATCCTTTCTTGGCCGGCACGGCGCCATAGTTCTTCGTTTGAAATTCTATCTTGCCAGCGGATCTTTAGGATACGACGAAGGCATCTGTTGATGAAGACTTGTAGGCGCCCTGTGATGAATTGGGTGACTTTCCATGTTTCGCAACCGTACAAAAGTACTGCCTTCACGTTGGAGTTGAACAGCCGCAATTTGGTGTTAGTTGAGATCTCCGTTGATCTCCATATGCGGAACAGGCATGCATATGCGCCTCGTGCTTTATTTATTCTGGAACTGACATCTTCTTCTGCACCGCCATTTTCGGTAATAATACTACCGAGGTAGCAGAATTTATTTACCAGTTCCACGTCACGGTTATTCAGCGCTGTTCGTTCAATGGTGTTTGCATTTATCCGCATTTCTTTAGTTTTAGTCGGATTTAGCCTTAAGCCTGCTGGACTACTTTCTGTTGCCAAATTGTTAATCATATTTTTGAGGTCCTGGTGTCTGTGGGCCAGCAAACAGATATCATCTGCGTAGTCGAGATCCTTAAGGCGGTCTAACAAACCCCATTGTATGCCGCCTGTTCTACTATCTAGAGCGCCGACAAGGATGTCATTTATTACTATAAGAAATAGTAAAGGCGAGAGTAGGCATCCTTGTCGTACTCCTGAGCTCACCTCGAAGCTGTCGGATAATTTTCCGTTATGGAGAACTCTGCATTTGGAATTGTTATATAGGGCTTTTATCAATTCTATTATTTTATCAGGCAGTCCACGTCGCCGTAGTGCCTGCCATATAAAGCTCCTATTGACCGAGTCGAACGCTTTCTCATAATCTACGAAAGCAAGGTAAAGGGGGGATCGGAATTCAGTAGACTGCTCCACTATAATTCGTAAGGTGTTGATATGATCAATACATGAGCGGCCCTTCCTGAATCCGGCCTGCTGCCTCCTAAGCGTTCGGTCTACTGCCTCACTTATCCTAGATAGTAATATGTGGGACAAAATTTTGCCCACAGCAGATAGTAAACAGATGCCTCTCCAGTTGTCGCATATTGTTAGGTCCCCCTTTTTTGGTATTTTGACTATGATACCTTCCGTCCAATCCTCCGGAAAGGTACAGGTGTTCCATGCTATTTGTAGGATTGGCTGAAGCGCATCTGCTATGAGGCTTTAGTCGGCTTTCAACAATTCTGGCGGGATGCCATCTTTTCCAGCTGCTTTACCATTGGCCATCGCATGAATTGCGGTTACTATTTCCGTCTTGGATGGGGCCCGGGTGGTGATTCGAATTGGCTGTGCATTGTTGCTGGTTTCCTGAGGTTCCTGTGTAAATGAACCATTCAGGGCGGCGAAGAAGTAATCTCTCCATCTTTGGAGCTGCTCCTCGTCGCTGCACAGCAGCCTTCCATCCGCACTCTTAACGGCATGCTTTTTAGTAGAGTGCTTTCCCGAGAGCTGTTTAGTGATTTGGTACAGCACCTTACTGTTGCCTGTGTTTGCCGCGTTTTCCGCTTTTTCTGCGAGCTCAAAAGCTCCAAAGGAATTTGCATAATCCCGAAGAGAGTGCAGCGGAGGTTAATTCCAGACGTGGCAAAGTAAAATCTTTCGTTCTAGGGGTGGAGCACGTAAGTTATTTCAATAAACCTCTTCATACAAAAATTCACGATTCCAGTTTCTTTCAACGGTGCAACGTGAGTTTTACCAATCCAGAATCTCACGGTTATTCCTCCAGTACAGTCAATAGTTCAAACATAAGCCATCCCCTTTTAGGCTGGCATCATAGAATATGTGTATCTCATTCTTACGAAATTCCTCATTTCCTGCGTTCTAAACATCTTGGGGAGGTTAATTTTTCTAGCTCTAGTATATCCTTGCGCCCCGCTTGAAGTAAATCGGCTCGGCAGAACGGCATCCCAAGTAACTTCTACTCATCATATTCAAATAGTAAACACTATTTTTCTTGCTTTCATTTCCGCAAAGTCGTCGATAACATCAACATAGTATATATTTTCTGCCAGCTCTCGTTCTATTCATAATAATCAGGCAATGATTTAAACGTGACTGACCCCCATACAAAATCTTAGATCATTTTTTATAATTTTTATTTCTATTCATCTTTTGCAATTCCTTTTTCGGCCTTTTAAACGCGAGTGTCGACAGCAGTTTTACCGAGCGGGCTCCCAACTAAGTACCAACCACATCCAATATGCTGCTTGACCGACGCATCGACAAAAAGAACCGTTTTCTTCGCCCCATACAATTTCGTAAAGCTCAAATCGGAGCATATTAACAGCGCTCCAAATTCGCTCCTCTTAGTAGCGCTTCGATTTTTTCCCGCTGGGATAGCTTCCGGATTGATTCTGCCAAAAGAAAGATGAGTACTGAGCCTCAGAGCTAACCACAAGGGCCTGTCTACATGAGACCTATTCCATTCTAGGCTACACTAGGTAACTTATGGTTCATCCGCGAACAAAGAACTGTGACCGTTCAGTGTCTGTATTCAAGTCAGAAGAACAGAGCCGTACAACCGCCGTAATCCTGCTATCGGTTTTTGATAAAACAGGCTTCATAGACAGCAATCTTTGTACGTTTTGATCGATCAACTTTTCAGGCTTCCAAACTCATCTAGGAACATCTAGTGCTATAGCACTATCATAGCAATTTTCGGTAGGAGTAAATCCTGCTAAGGCTTCAGCGGTCTTCCCTTTAAGCGCTGACTGGAGGTAATTTAATTTTTCTATCGATATCAGCCCAGGATTCTCATGGACGGCAGTTTTAAACTGCTCCCAGAACTGAATCCACTCACTGAAATTAGCTGTGGAAGCTTAACACCACTGCGCTTTTCTTGAGAAATAAAATTAATGGAAGGATGATGTATATTCGAATATTATTGAAACAGCTTTATTCTTCTACTAGCTATCTTAAATCTTCTACAGTCCTTCTTACTACAATATCGCCGGAGCCTTTAAATTTCATCTACAACGATAAGAACCAATTTGCGACTATAGATCACGACGTTCCATTTCAAAACGAAACTTCCTTCAAAAAATAGAGTAAAGCAACAAAGATGGAGCAGAGTCAATGACTGATTGCGCAAAGAATGTACATTAAGCGCCATTATCTAAAATAATTACGAGTTTTCCCTAAGTTATCTATGAGACATTAATAAAGCCTTGTCGAAAAGGAATTTACGAGGAATATTTATAAAAACAGTCGGCCATATTAGGAAAGAAACAGGAAATTGATTTCGTCATGCAAGCCCGTAAATGTGTGTGCTGTAAGTCCCTGAACGCTCCAGCTCCAGCTAGGCTTCAAGGGAAGCTAAAATGGCTTCATTCGGCTCCCTTACACAAATCAATACATGGCGATGGAACCGAAAAAGACGAAAGTGTCATGCAAATTGCCACTTATATATATCGAATTCGAGTAACTTGGCTCAACTCGATTCCGCCATTATTATTTTTCTATTTTCCATTTTAGTGTTTTATATAATAGCGGCGAAATTATTTATCAAAGTAATGGCGGACATATCTACGTGGAGTACAAGGACCCTGGCAGGCAGCATTTAGGTTGATTGTAAAAATAGAAATGTGCTTCAATGGAATTGATGATAAACAACCGAGCAGCGAAATAAAGAGAGAATTAAAATTTATTGTCGATTTTTATTTTGCAATATTAAAGGTTGGTTTTTTTTAGATTCAAGCTCAAAGCAAGCACAAATGGTCTTTGATGTATCAATTGCACCAGTAGCAACTATTCTATTTTTCAATGCACCAGTATAGCAGCTATTCTGTTTAAAAAAAGCCACCAAAGTAGAAAAGTGCGTTGCACGAGGTGCCCCCTGGCGGTCGAACAGAGACAAAGTTTTAAGTCAATTGGGCTGAGAGTTAGTAGCCCGCTCCCATAAAAACACCATCGCTACGAATCGGCAAACAATGCCTTGGAGCCGGATGGACAATACGACGACGACCTTCGCTTTTCGAACCAAGGACACCACTCGGATCATGGAATGTGAAAATACTGCTTGCTGATGGACGGCTGGAATAAGTCCTCAACGAGATGAACCGATATAAAATCAAGGTCATGGGACTCAGCGAGACCACATGGGCCGACGCGGGGAACACACCTGCCCAAACGGTGAGTCCTTCTTACATATATTCTGGTAGAAACCAAACTGAAAGCCCTAGGAATGGCGTTGGTGTAATACTCACCAAAGAAGCCAGGTCCAGCCTCAATAGCTGGGTCACCAGTTTCTGAGAAGATTGTTACCGTGCGCCTGCGTACTAGTCTAAGAAATACTACGCTAGTCCAATGCTATGCTCCAACTGAAGACGCAGACGACGACATCAAGGATGAGTTCTATATGCGACTTTTCGCTCTATTCCAAGGGGAGGCATCATTGTATTGATGGATGACTTAAAGCCACAGATCGGCCCCGACACCTTTATATTAGGAAATACGAAGCTTTTATGAAAGTGTACGTCCTTTCTTTTTTTTTCAGGAGTCTTTTTTTTTTTTATGTGAAAGTCTAAGCTCAGGTGTCACCCTTTGTACTACCAGTCCGTCATGTCTTACACGTCAACGTCAGGTGTCTGGTAGTAAGCTTAGCTCGAAGGATAGAGAAAGAATAAAATAGATTAAAGAATAAAATAGTCTTGTGTCTGTTTTCAGAAAGATCATTGATCATTGAGGTCAT
The DNA here is from genome assembly GCA_949987705.1 of Thereva unica. Classification (NCBI taxonomy): domain Eukaryota; kingdom Metazoa; phylum Arthropoda; class Insecta; order Diptera; family Therevidae; genus Thereva; species Thereva unica. The sequence goes on along the minus strand of OX465285.1, from coordinate 21,065,382 downwards.
GGGTCGTCTAAGCTCTTTTTCTGAAAATATCTCGCATTTTCAGATATTAGCATAAGATGTCCAGTCGATCAATGTCGGGCTCGACACTTTGCCCGACACCCTTGCTTCTGTTGCGACCGACTCGGGTTCCCTGATGAATAAATTCCAAGAAATTTCTTTTAGGGTTGCAACAGTCTTTGACTTGATCGACGACGTAGGTTCGACGATCCTCAATCCTGTCGCCACTTCCATAATACTTGAAGAGGGCCTTTCGGTGGAGTCTAGGCTGGGTCCTGAAGACCCGAAAACCTGTGGAAAACATCGTAAACGCAGACGCAGTCGTAAAGTCACCATTACAGATGTTGTCATTGCGAACCTCTATACTAGTTCATCTGTCCCCGCCCCCTCACTCCCAATGGGGTCAAACTATATCTCAGAACCGGAATCAACTTCTTTTGTTAGTATCGTTGGATCCTCGGGTACTGGGGGTACTGAGTCTTCGGTAACCTGCGCCAATTTCATTACGGTACCCAGACCGTGAAATATTTGCTTTTCGCGTTTCTTCCTTGAAACTACGTCCGAGAAAATTAAAGAATACTTAAAGGGACGAGCTGTTAATCCCGCGACAGTCTCTTGTAGCAAGATCGGCAATGGTTCCAAACCGGTTGCGTCTTTTGTTCTGACTGCGCGCCCAATACCGCTGAGAAGCTTTTGGAGCCAACGTTCTGGCCTGCGATGTGTTTCTATTAACTTCATGGGTATATAGTTTGGATCCTCAATGCCAGGATAGATTTAATGACTCGCAATTTCTTGGAGGTGGTGTACTACGTCCCTATGGCAACCTTCTCAATTGCTGTTTAATAACGGGGTCGGCGAGCGTTACAGAGCCATTCTCAACGAATTTCACTTTCCTCAATTGGATGAATTTGGACTGGAGAAGATGTGGTACAGGATGAAGCAACGGTCCATCGTTTACGAGCCACAACCAGAATTCTGAGGGCTGCACTTATAACTTAATGGTATGTGAAACTAGTAGTGTTGGGTAGGACTAGATTATAAAAGGAGTTTGTAAGAGATGCATCTTTTTTTATTTTGAGCCAGTATAATGTCCTACTTCAAATGAGGCGAGTTGGTATTGTAATGCCAAATGACAAAAACAAGCAAATTAAAAAAAGAAAGAAAATAATTTTTTTTTTTCGAGTTTGAGCAGGTTTAAACGATGCGCTCTAGGCAGGGCCAACGTTTGGCTTTTTTGCGCCCGGTGCAGTATGACAAATTGCGCTCCCATCAGCTGTTAATTTTTTAATAGCAGTAAAGGACAATGGAAAAAGACACAAACACTCTGTGGAGATCCTTTAATATATGAAAATGAAGGCAAGGAAAAACATTATCACTTTTTTTCGGAAATTGCGCCCGGTGTAAATGCATCAATTGCCCTTATGAAAGCGGCGACTATGCCTCTGTCCACTCTGGATTTTCTTCGCAATCTTGTCTTTGTGCTGAGTTTGCTTGCACTTGAACTTCACAAAACTCTCCCGCCAATACTGTTTAATGCTCCAGGATGTTTTTCGGTGTTAGCTGCACTTCCCTTACTATTTCCAGCACAATCCTGGGTTCAAAAAATCTATAGTACTATATACTCAAATCTCCATAATAGAGAAGCTTATGTCGTGCACCAAACCTTCATATTTCAGGGGATAATAGATGATCACATGTATTAATTTCTGCATGTATTAATTTCTACTGTGGAATCTTGAATAGAAAAAAAACAAACAGTCCACCTTAACAGCATTCCTGGACATAGAAGGCCCTTTCAACAACTTTGGAACAGAGGCGGTTCAGGGGTGGTAGCACGTAAGTTGTTTCAATCGACCTTCATTCAAAAATTCAAGTCTTTTGTATAAAGAGGTCGATTGAAACAACTTACGTGCTACCACCGCAGGCGTTTTTCGACGAATTAGGGATCCATAATAGTACGACTAGTACAAATTACAAACCAAGAGCTATGGCACCGTGCTGGCCAAGAAACGATAAACGAAGAAATCAAACGAAATGGAATTGAATTGGGCACACCTTGCGAAAGACAATGGAAAAAGGTACAGTTTCTGTACAATTCCTTTAATATATGACAATGACGCCGCGGGATGGGGTGGTACCTCTCATCATCCCCACTTCGCCCTTCATCACCAAACGTTCGTGCATGTGCCTCAATCGCTGGAGTTCACGGTCTAAAACGGCTCTTTGATTCGAATATGCCATAAACTGCTTCAGAGTATATAAGAAAGCCATGTTCCCACAATGTATATTTTATTTTATTTTATGACCCCAAAATAAATAAGAAATGTCGCTCCAGTTCGTATTTATAATCTCACCTCTCCTCATTACTCTCAATACCTACTCATATACCAGCAGAACATTATTTTTGAACCGGGGCATTTCAAAAAATTGAGGCCTCAGTACAATTTACCATCGTGTAAGGGACAAATGTAGTGCCTCGTGTAAGTCCAACGTACCCCACTTCCGAGACCCCTGCTCTATAAAGGAAAGATCATAGTTACGGGAGATTCAACGTTCACAATGTAACTTGGCTGAATTCATCAAATGGAATCAATCAACCGAGATATGGAATTCATTCTCGATTGAAGCCGCAAGAATTGTGTCGAATTGAACGCTTCCAAAATGACGTATTTCTTAACCCCAGCAAAGGCTGCAACGACCATCCTTTTGTCTCAGTAAACGTTATGAATCTAAAGGCTGTCGATCTTTTAACATCCTAGGAATAGCCTAACCTCTGCTATGTTATGATCACATACAATTCCAAATCGTCTCTACAAGTCCCACATCCGGCCCCACCTCAAGTACAATCAATTTATCTGTTGTATCATCCCAGAGTTCAAACGTCAGGTTCATCGACATCTGCTAGAGCACTGTCCAGAGCCCCTATAACCTCTCCTATCCTTGAAACCAAGCTTGCTACCAGACATTGCCACATGACCTGAACGACATGACAGACTGGTAGTACAAAGGACAATTCCTAAACATGCCTTTTCCACATAAAGAAAATACGAAAATATCTTTTTAATGAAATGATGGATAAATTCAGTCCATTGTCAGTTCGGCAATCAATTCAAGAAGGAAAGTGTCATACTGCCAGACAGAAACAAATCTTGGACCATCATAAGACGTAACGAATATCACCAAATACATGGCCATAATTGCCGAAATGAATTTCAAGCCAAAGCACAAACACTAATTACACTAATTAAAAGAAACTGGAACCTGGGCGCTGCTTTATGAAATAAACAAATTATTATACATAAGGACAATGTCATGTCAGCGGAGAGAGCGAGAGTGGAGAGTGGCGAAATCATTCTTGAGATTAATTCCGCAATTTGTAAATATAACAACGAATACATATTGCGGGCTCTCCGTGTGTATTGTTAACTGAAGGTTCCAGCTAATAAGGTTTTCGCCTCTTAACAGAAAGCAGAAAGATTGTTGGCATTAGGCAGGTAACCCCACCGGGAAAAGGTAGTTGAAATAAATTTAAGATACACAAATCCCAGAAATAATATTTCAGCCCCCTACTGTTCTGGAAAAAGGAAAAAATACATCCATCCAGGGTGGAAGGAGTACCCCAAAGCACAGCCCCATCGCGAGTCTTGATACCTTGAAATTTCAGTTTTAGCAAAAACGAACGTCTTATATTTTCCCAAGGGGTGCGCGCGGAGACGAGGAGTTGTATTACGCACAAACCCTTGCACAGAGGGGTTCTCCCGAAGGGCAAGGAAGAGGAGAGAGATAGATACCTACAGGAACAGGTATATATACATAAAGCAAATTTATTATACAACGTACATTACTTGTTAAAGTTCGTAATGAACAATAGACCGAAGTTTAAAAGAAACAGTAAAATCATATCTGACAAATACACAAACCTGCCTGCTCTCAGAGCGATAGAAGACTGCCGACATTCGGGGGTAGATAACCGGAAATATGTCGCAAATAGGTAGGGGTTGCGTCGACTTCTCCGGTTCTGCCTATGCTATACAGAGCCAACCCATGTCTTTGCTAGGGATCAATATTAAGGGTATCATCATTATACTTTTATCGCCTTTTATACGGATGATTGTGGAAGTCATTTTTATACCATTTCAAAGATGAACTTCGTACATTGAGAAATCTGTAAACCAATCATGGCGCGGTCTCGTATAAAAAAAAATTTATTTTTTTTGCTTGATGTTATGCCGAAGTAAGATGTTAGTCGAGAGAGTTGTAATTTGAACCCCTGCGATATCCTCGATAAAATGACGACGGTACATAAAAGTTATCGTTACCTGGCATGCTGTGGCCCTACATTTCCGATGTCATGGGCTGAGCTCGCAGTTATCTGAAAATCAGCAATTGCTCCCGATTCCATACCCAGTGGATGCTTGCATGTTGCTGTAAAAAAAGAAAATATTTTTTTTATTAAATTAAAGGTGATGATTGAGTTTAGAAACGAAATTATTTTAAGTATATTATTCAAAAACTACTTTTTTTTTTAAATGTAACAATTCACAAAATAAAAGAGTTTTAATTATTGAAAAATTTATATCAATGCTCGCAGCGGATTTATACAGAGTCATTCAACAAGACGTGTCATTTTGAATCAACAGAAATATCATATTTTTATTTTTTCTAAAGTCCCTCTTTTGCTCCGATAAACTGCGCAGGTCAGACAGTTTATCGTTGAGTTCTCTCCCAGTTTCGTCCATTTGCCATTATAAAAAAGATGTACTCAAATTAACAAAACTGACAAGACTGAGCAAAGCAACCGTGCAACGAACTGATAAACTCATACAATTTAAGTTCAGTTTATCGTTCAGTTTTTTACACAGTTCAAATACGCAGTTAAAACTGAGAGTTTGTGGGCCGCGTAAGACTGCATAACGACACAAACAAGTTCACAAAGTAAAATATTGTATGAGCAAAAGTTATGTCATCTGAAGTGATATGGAGGTGTCCTCGAAGCCTCATCAGTCTAATAAATGAAATATATACGGCTAGAAGGAGCCAAATGAACAGTCACCAAAAAGCTATAAGCCGCTCCAACACAAACTAAGTGGACAAGAAAAAGAAGATGCTCAACTCGATCATCATCAAAGTAGTTGATATCGCTTCTCCGCATTTTGAATCCTCCGATCCTCCGTTTCACGATCTGTATGTGAAAGCGTCTTCCAGCAGTAGCTCTCATCAATAAATTACTATCAGAGCCAGTATTTTCTGTGGAATCTGGCGCAGGGTAAAGCCAATGAATGCACACTTCTGCCACAGACATGCACTTTTTCTAGACTAAAGGGAACAAAATTTGGGCTTTAAAAAATGTATAGGACACTGGACGCTGGACGCCGGCCTAGCGGCGCCATACTACCCCTTTTCTTTCCAGAAAGGAGAGTGGCGGTCGTGCTTTTCGTTTCTGTATGGCTAGAACCTCCGCTTGGTATTCACTGGAGTTCGAGATCTACCGACAGCAAGATATCTGTTGCGCGGACGCTCCGAACGGACCGTTAACTAACCGATCAAAGAAGAAGAAGAAGAAGCAGTGATCGAGTAGTAGGAAGGAGACTTCAATCCCAAGCTCTGGTGTAAAGACTCCTCCTCCTACTCGACCCTCGAGTTTAAAGTCATCAGTAATGAAGTTTATGGCATCCTAATTTGTCTTTTTGAGGTTTTTTATTTATTAGCCAGGGAGGAGTCTTAGTTGCAGTTGGAACTCTATAAATCTATGGTCTGAGAAGGAGTCCTCCTTCAAGAGCTTCTAGAGCACTATTCGGTCGGAGTGACAGTTTAAGACAAGGGTGATGTCCAGGTGGTCAGTCATCAGCGGAATAGGGGGAATAACATGTAGCATAACATGCACGTGCCGTAACTATTTCGGACTGATGGAAGTGCGATCGTAACCTCCTAGCGGTGGCCACTGGTAACTATTCTATGAGAGAGGATAGGCTAATATGATCGGGCTAGTCCCTTCCAAGTAAGGTTGGCGTGAGGCTAATAACCTCACCCGTAAAAAACAATTATTACGGAACGAGCAACATGCCTCGGATACTGGAATAAACGACGACGACCACGGCAACGAAAAAGGCAAAACGATTTACGAATTTTTTCATGGAACGTTCGAACTCTGTACAGAACTCGAGCTTCAAAACATCTAGCCGATACCCTGTCAAAGTATAAAGCTGACATTACCGCCATTCAGGAGATGAGGTGGGCAGGGAATGGTGTTTTGCAAAAACCTGAGTATGACGTATATTACAGGGGGCCTCGGTAGCCTAGGGAGTAAGGCGTCTGGCTACTATCCCAGAGGTCCCGGGTTCGAATCCCGGCCAGCCCCACGGTCCTTCGCCTTTTCCACTTTCCCACCTACATAACTTTCCTTCTTTCTTCTTCCCTCTTTACATTCCTGATTCCTTCTGTCATAGCCTTAGTTAGCCCTTCCCCGCTTCACCAAAGCGCATGTCATCGGTTGGTTGATGAGATTCAACTCGTTTCAGGAGGCATAACACTCCAGCGAGTTGTTTCTCGATGCCCCGATGACAAAGTCGCCAGTAATGGTTGAGAGTAGGTGGACTGCAAAATATCGCTGGTAGGTTGTGACAGTTCCTTTCTTCCCCGACTAGAGCTGCTGTTCGACATTGCACTCTATATGAAGAAAATAGATTGTCGACACAGTATAAAGGGCGTTTCCTGTGACTCTAGTCTTTCACATAAAAAAAAAAAAAAAAAAAAACACCATGTTCTAGGAGTAGGTTTTATGGTTAGCAAAAGAATGAAGCCTACCATTATCGGCTTTAAAGCAATAAACGAAAGGCTATGCTCCCTTCGTGTGCGAGGTAAATTTAAGAACATCAGCCTCATAAACGTTCACGCACCTACAGAAGAGTCCCCGGATGATGATAAAGAAGAATTCTTCGAATTAGTTGAACGGGAACTTAATGCCTGCCCCAGGTATGATGTAAAAATCATACTGGGAGATCTGAACGCCAAAGTAGGCCGGGAGCCCATATACAGGCAATATGTCGGCAACCACAGCTTGCATGAAAACACTAATGACAATGGACAGCGAGTTGTAGAGATGGCAGCAAGTAAGAAATTGGTCGTTGCAAGTACTAGATTTGCGCGTAAAGATATCCATAAAGCCACCTGGGTATCTCCTGATGGAGCCACTCGCAACCAAATAGATCATGTGTTGATAGACCGCCGCCACCTTTCGGGTCTGATGACGGTACGAACGTACCGAGGTGCCAACTTCGACTCGGATCACTATCTTGTTGGTATGGTGCTCCGAGAGCGCATTACAACGCTGAAAAGCTTTGTATCCGCTGATCAGGCTCGAATCAACACAGCTGCACTACGCAATGAAATGGCCAGAAACAGCTACGGTCATGCATTAGAACTCGCCCTAAGTCCTGGGGATGAGATGCCGGGCGTTGAAGAGAACTGGACCCGTCTTAAAAATACTGTCATTAGTACTGCTGATTCCATCTTAGGCAGAAGTCGTAAAGATCGGAACGACTGGTTCGATAATGAATGCAAGCTGGCAACTGAACGTAAGAATGCTGCGTACCGAGCCATGCAGCAATCTCAGAGAACACGGGCACGCGAAGAGAACTATAAAGAGCTCAGAAAAGAAGAAAAGAGAATTCACAGACGGAAAAAGGAAGCCTGGGAAAAAAATCTCGTCTGTGAGCTAGAACAGTACAGAGAACGACGGCCGCACCAGGCGCGGGAGTTCTACCAAAGAGTCCGCAGTATGACGCAATTCACACCGCGTTGCACATACTGCAAGGACAAAGAAGGGAATCTGATCACCGATCCTAAAGGCATCTTGGAGCGATGGGAAGAGCACTTTCATGAATTGCTAAATGGCGAGCTAACTGAGGATTCGGAGGCTCCACCAATATCTGATGACAATGCTATGCTGCCGCCACCAAGCATAGAAGAAGTTAGCAGAGCCATCAGCCGGCTCAAAAACAACAAGGCCTCGGGTGCAGACGGCATCGCAGCGGAGCTGGTTAAATATGGAGGGCCTACATTACACCAAGCGATTCATGAATTAATTGTGCAAGTATGGGAGCAGGAAGTGATGCCAGAAGACTGGAGAAAAGGCATCCTCTGTCCGGTACACAAAAAAGGAGATATCACAGCGTGCACTAATTATCGCGGTATAACGTTGTTGAGTACCGTGTATAAGATATTCTCCGCTATCCTACAAAACAGGATGGCCCCATACGCCAGAAACATCATAGGCCAATACCAGTGTGACTTCAGCCCAGGCAAATCAACGACTGATCAGATTTTCACCTTGAGGCAGGCTATGGAAAAATGTCTAGAGTTTCAAAACTCAATTCAACACCTCTTCATAGACTTTAAAGCCGCCTATGATAGCATAGCCAGGGTAGAACTCTACAAAGCCATGAGAGAATTCGGCATCCCCAACAAACTGACAAGACTATGTAGGCTGACCATGATCAATGTGTCAAGCCAAGTAAAGGTATCCGGAACACTGTCCAGACCAATCAACATCTATAATGGACTCCGACAAGGGGACGGTCTGGCCTGCCTCCTTTTCAACCTGGCGTTGGAGAAAGTGATCCGAGATTCGGGCGTGACATCAAGGGGTACAATCCTCCACAAGTCCACCCAATTACTGGCTTACGCAGACGACATTGACATCATTGGAAGAACAACAACAGCTGTACAAGAAGCTTTCACTCAGATTGAGCAAGCGGCAGGAAATCTGGGACTGCACATTAACGAAAGCAAAACAAAGTACATGGTGGCCTCGTCTGGAAGAACACCTAACATTGGTCCCACAATCAAGGTAGCGGAACACGAGTTTGACGTGGTAAAATCATTTACCTACCTTGGGTCAACAGTAGCAGCCGACAATAGCATGGAACCAGAAATACGCGCACGACTGCTAAAAGCCAACAAAGCCTACTATAGTCTGTCAAGGTTCTTCAAATCCAAATATCTAACCATAACGTCTAAACTTTTACTATATAAGACGATGGTCTTACCCGTTCTCACATATGCATCCGAAACGTGGGTGCTTAGCAAAAAGCACTCAAACCTCTTGGGCGTGTTTGAGAGGAAAATACTTCGGAGGATTGTTGGCCCCGTATGTGAGGAAGGACGATTCCGGAGACTCTACAATGACGAGATCTACGAGCGCTATCGCGACATAGATGTTGTGAAGAAAATAAAGCTCGGTAGGCTCCGGTGGGCAGGGCATCTAGCTCGTATGAGTGAAGATGAGCCTGCTCGGAAAGTTCTCTGCGGTAAGACCTATGGGGTGCGACAGCGAGGGAGGCCCAACCTTCGCTGGAAGGATGGCGTGGACCAGGACGCTCAGAGTCTAGGGATGCCAAACTGGATGACATCGGCTCAGAATCGGGACCGGTGGAGAGAACAGTTGCTCGAGGCCAGGACCGGATCCCGGTTGTAGAGCCGTTAAAGAAGAAGAAGAAGATGTCCAGCACTTCTTCATTGTTTTTGGTAACAAAGGTGGGATCATTACCTTTGGTGTTTAGTATGTAGTTAAAAATAACCTCACCTCAATCATTGGTGTCCGTTCTGCCTCATTGTGTATGGTGTGCATTTGCAACAACCCCCCCCCCCACCAAGAGAACCAGGACCGTGGTAGGATCGGTGTGCTTCACCAAGTCCTGAAAGGACATAGGAGGTAGAGAGTCCCCATCATCGTGGGCTAGATAGAAAGAAGCAATCCTGAGTTTCTTTTGTTTTAACTCGAGATCGACCACAGTAAGGTCTCCGTCATTAAATTGAGGGAGAAGAAAGGTGCTTATATTATTTTTGACCAAAATACCTGTTCTGGGTTTTCTCTTATCATTGGTATAAAAAAGAATAAATTTAGGCGTCCTTAAGCCACTAAGCCAGTGCAACAAACGCAGGGTTCACCAACACCCTGTTCAACCCTCCCCCCCTCCCTCTCGTACCCCGTACCACCATAACCCTTAACCTATTCCCCCCCCCCCCCATACTAAGCTTCGAGTGATGTTCACTCAACCTCAAGGGGGCAGTTGCATATAGGCTGATACGTGAATTTGCAGAAGAAGATAGCCGCAGGAACCGCTCCATAAATTACTAATTACACTTACATAAATTATAAGGAGAAGAGGAGAACAGGACCTTAGTTAACCAATCAGGACATTCGAAGCAGGTTGGCCAAAAGAGTTGGGAACTAGAATTTAACCAGGTATATATTGTAATTTGTAAGAAGTGAAGGTGGGAAAACGGTGGAAATTTCGAAGCCTAGTTCTAACCGAGAGCAATACAATTGGCTCCAAGAGCGGCGAGTCCCATACTTTCCTCGGGGCCCAAGAAAAGAACTTTGTAGCAATGTATTGACGTTTTTATATTTGTCGGGATCTTATCCAGTTATGAAGAAATAGCCCATCGACCCAATTAGTAATGGCCGATCTTACAAGGCAGCTGGCTAAGCTGCAGAAAGTGTCCGAATCAACCAGCGGTGAGTTTGCCGCTCTTCCCAGGACATTGACAATTTCATTTCCAATGTGGTCTTCGTTGCCAGGAATCCACTTCACATGTTGAGATATTTGGAGCTCTATTAATACAAGTACATATGCTTAGCTTGAACAATAGTGAAAATTGTGTCAAGCGGTATGGATATTTTGCACCTTTGACCATATACGCCCAGCTTTACCCCATTATTGGTTTTGGAGCTGTTCGTATACCAAAAGACCGTGTTTCCTATAAAGAGTGACCTGCCGTGCTGCCATTCTGACCTAAAAAGTTCCCATAAAGCACATTCAACAAAACATTTGGTACAAATTCTATTTCTTTTGGTATAAATTTGCCGTCGTATGCCCGTTGTTGTGAAATTCAAATGATATAAATTCAAATCAAAACTATGCATGGCAGAATAAAGACATTTCAACGAACCATAAGCTTTATAAAATTTCTTCTCATATTTCAGTACTCGGCCACTTTAATCTTATGATCAAATGTGGCTGTCATCGTGAGCCCGTATGTATGTATGTGCTCCCAAGCTGCCATTGTTCGCCCGTTGTAAGGCCTTTTTTTTTATTTTTACTCGTGTTATTGTATAATTTGTGCTTAATAACAAAAGAAATCTTCTTAAAAGAAATGTCTTTAAAAAGTTAAGGGCGCACAAAAATATCTCGTACTGGACGTCAAAATTCCTAAAGTCGGCCCTGCCTCGTTTATTCAGATCGGCAAGTTCATCAATTAATACCAGCATTTTGCAACGATTATCGTTACCGATTCATCATTAATTTCAGTTTCAGTGTGCATTGTTGCTGTGGTTTCGTTGGTCGCGCCGAAAGTGAAGTTATCAATTGCACCCTTAATAGTCTTTGTAGATTTTTCCTGTAGATAGGCAAATTGTCAGCTGTCGAATGGGTTCGCTGTAAGAAGAATCTCCCTAATATGCTTGTCTAAAACTTTCTCCATCGTTTTCAGGAAAAAGAGAGTAATGGATCGATCACACCAGCACCTCGAAATATGAGCCAAGCTGCCTCTGACTAAATTCAACAGGATTGGTACAATCTCTTCCAGGCCCGCCTGAAGGAGATCCGGGAATTTTGAAGATGCCAATGGCCCATTCGATCTTGCCTGCGATGAAAATTCTGTTTGGTAAGGCCATTTCTGGACTAGACTAACAAGTACACGATCACTAAGGGTCTTTTTCAATAGTTCAAACGTTTCGGAAACGAAAATTCCATTTTTAAATCAAATTTAAATGCAACTTCTTTGCTGAACTTCACCACTCGTTTTAAAAACCAAAAACTGAACATATTGGCATGACATTTGACACAGATGTGTCAGTTAGAGTGGTACCAACCCTAAAAAAGCAAAAACTTCATTTTTGAATGGGAAAAGTGGATATAAATGGGAAAACTCTCACTATTTTTAGACCACAGAAAAATGTAATAATTCCAAATTTAGCAAACGACAAGAACGGATTGAAACTTGAACGACCGACATTTTAAACTTGAATTTAAAAATAAAACCATATCTGTTATCGATCAGATTAAAAGAAGAAATTATTATTTCAGAGTTTTGGTGAAAGTGATTTGACCAAATCGAGGTGCTTCCCGCATTTTTTCATCTCTAGTTTCTATAAAGATTGAATTTTATTATCGCTGTCGGTTTTATTTGAAATGCAATAAATCAAGCCGCAGACGCAGCCCCGACGCGCATCACTTTTGGGAGATATAAATAAAAATTCATTAATATTCAGTTTTGTAATATTTAACTCGGGAGATCTAATTACTTAATCGGTTGTTTCCAAATGAATGAAGTCGTTAATATAAAAAGTGATTAATTAGTGGAGCGTTCAAAACGATTTATTCCAAAATCCGAAGACGCTGGACTATTTATAGCTCCGCTGAGCAGAACCACGCACCCGAATAAATGTGCAGCAAAGGTCTCCGAAACCGGAGAGGAACTCAACCAAAATAAGTGTTCCTCAAGACGAACTTCAAACAGCAGCCGGGAATCCGTCGTGCTTGGTCGACCGACCTTCTCTTCACACACTGCCCAGTTCGGTATAGAACTGGCATTTCTAGAGGAACAAGAATGCGGCCCATAAAATCAAGAATGGCTTAAATGTGGATGTATAATGAATCCACGCCCGCCCCGAAAAAGGAATAAAACTACCAAAGCAAATTATTGTTATTAGTAAAGACTTCCGGGGGGCATGGCCGCATATTGCGTCGGAATTGACGTCCTATGGATGCTGTTGATCCAGCAATCAAGCGAAATGTTGCATTGAATTTCGCAGCGAAAAAGAGGAAGCAGAACTCCCCCCACCAGGGTGCAGAAAAAGGATGAAATTTCTGGAAATGAATTTATTAAAGAAACCAGCACTGAATAGGAAATGTCTGCGATGCAACATCCTCTCAAGGATCTTTTGTTCATAGGCTCTTTCCGCTATATGCTCGATTTTTAATGGAAATTATATAGAAAAAAAATCCTCAGCAGGAAAAGCAGAACTCCTGAAAGGTGCAAGAGGTTTATTCTTTATACTTACATAGTGCATAGTAAATACTAGAGTCGCGCGCTCTCGCTGCATCTATACACCTTGTTGAGGGCAAAGAAAATCTCTTCTTTTCATTTTGTCGCGGAAATGGAAGCGTATAATTTGAGTAAGTACGTTGCTTCCAGAAATTTATATAGCAGGTGCTTTATTAAACTTTACCCTTTGAATCGAATTGAATACCAACACACACACGCGAGTTTTGCACTGTAAATTTCATTTTTTCAATTATTTAAAAGGATAAAAATAAATAAAAGAATACGGCGAGGTGAGTGTTGTGAAAGATCGCGGCGAGCAGTGATAATGTAATCAAAGAAAGTTTATTCTAATGCAGTTTATGCAACAAATTAGATAAATCAGAGCTACTTAATATAGCCTCCTGCCTCCTCACAAAATGTTGTGTTTGTTTAGTAAGTCTTGATAATCAGACGTGTTCCACAATTCGAGTGGAATGAAATCGAATCGGAATTCAATTTCACTCGAATTAAATCAGGGAACAAAAATGCTCATTAATGTGCGACTCATTCAACTAACTCCTCACTCACGAGCGAGAGTTGTTTGCTCGTGAGTATTTTTTTCAGGAACTTCCAAACTCACCCATGAGTCGCTTGTGAGTCGAGTTGTGGCTTTGGTTTAGTTTCCTGCGACATGATTTGAGACTTGGGAAGGGGTCTTCGTTTTTGGATACCTAACGTGAGTGATCGGTGAGTACACTCATAATACACTCACTCACGCTCCAATTTTAAATGCCAAAAATGGTATCCTCACTTATGTGCATTAGAAGCCTATGTACACAGCTTCACTCATGACTGCGAACAAAGTTAAAACCTTTTCTTCACTCATGAGTCAGAGTGATCTTATAATGAAGAATTTATAAGTGCTCACTCACGAGTTCCTCATGAGTGAGCATATTCGTACCCTGAATTAAATATATGTCACATAAATGGAATTAGGCGAAATGTGGAACATATAATTTCGATTTCGAGATATATTCGACAAAAATCGAATTGTGGAACACCCCCGAGAGTGGGCTTTCCTCATTCTAATAAAAAAATTAAAATTTTTTTGTTATAAAATATCTTTCAACTAGCGCCATTTTATATTTCGGCCATTTTCAACTGTCAACATAAAACAGTCATTACGTTGGCGTTTGACAAGTAAAAAAAGGTTTTCGGATATGCATCGTTACATACTCGCAAAACGATTGGAAATAGTGTAAATTTACTACATAAATAGTGAAAATATTACGACAACTGTTCGTAAAGTTCGTGCTGTTTACGTGATCACCATCGCGCGCTTTCTAGCACAGGTATAGTGGATTTAATCAATAAATTCGAACATCTCAGACAAGTCAGATAGGTTGAAAAGTTGAGTATAGGTTGAAAAGTTGAGTCGAGGTTGAGTTGAAAATTTCGACCACCACATATGATGTCGAGTTGAGTTCACTTTAGAATTGAACTCAAATTAAAACATAACCTTAAATTTTTGTGTGAAATTCTCATTTGTTATAGATATGTAAAAATTCAGAACGAAATAATTTTTTATTCCTGTGCAAGCAAAAACACCGAACACAACCGAAGGCGGGCTTCACGAATGGTAAACAAACATAACAAATTTTACTTCAACCCAATTACAACTCAACCCTCGTATATAAGGCGAAATATCAACTCGAACCAGGTAGGAGAGCTGACTTGGGTTGAGTGGACCCAGGTTCAACTCGACCCCCGTTTATGACTTGGGTTGAAGCTGAGTTAACCCTGAGTTTAACCTAGTCATAAACGGGGTAAGTGATGTGAAAACGGCAAATTGTGCTCTTCCGGAAAGATCAGCTGAAAATATCGCCGTTAAAATGTTGCTAAAACCCCATGCCCCTCCCCTATGTCGTCCACTTCGAGACGATCAAAGGAGCATTTTAATTTTGCGGTTCCGTAAACCTAAGAGAAATAGTCAAATAGTCGAACAACCTTTCCAACCACAACGAATGACATTTTGGTGTGGTTTTCTTTGTCTGTTGGTGTAATCAGGCCATACTTTTTCGAAAATACTCCTAGTTCGACCGGCAGGTCATCAAAACTCCGCGTGGGCGGCAGATTCCTTTGCCACTTGGCCACCAACCCGATCAGAGAAGACCATGTGTCGAAAGAGGACTACCCTAAAATCCAGGATGCCATTGCTTCGGCAAAGCAAGTCATCCTAAACTTTTCACTAGAGCGGTTTAGAGATGCACTAGCCTCTAAACGCCAACGATCTGTGGAACAACCAAGCACCCACAATCCAGTTCCGAAAGTCCTAAGGGACGTGGAAGTCCTCAGGGACAAACCAAGACCTCTCCCTAATGCCTTGATGCTGGATGGTATCAAGGCAGCATAAAACTTACGACCTGCGACAACACTAGATCCGCAGAGCTATATAAAGCTACGGTAGCTAGAGTCGGGGAAGTTTACCCCGGCGCGGCCGGCTCAAAGCAATTAACGCTAAAGATACCATCACGTCCGAGTGCCAGAGCATGGTTTCCAGTGGCTCTATTGGAGCCCATGTAAATCCTCACTATGCTCAAGGCCTTCATCCCCCTAACAGGGCTACAATGCAAGTTTTTCTGCTCCTAAATGAAGAATGCGGTAAGACCTATGGGGTGCGACAGCGCGGAAGACCCATCCTTCGCTGGCAGGATGGCGTAGACCAGGACGCTCAGAGCTTAGGGATGCCGAACTGGATGACCTCGGCTCTGAATCGGGACCAACGACAATACACCAACAACTCAGCCATATCTAATTTAACCTAACCGATACCATCTTGGACTTCGACAAACAGTCTTTTATGGCGACTATTAAAGGTCGGTGAGAATGGCAGGCCGACAGGCCCTTCTTTAATTAAAACACGGTCTTTTGGTGCAAGGACGGTTTCAAAACCGAGAGTCAGGGTAGAGCTCGGCCTATAAAGATAATGCAAAATATCCATGGCTTTGAGACCACTTCACTGTCTTTCAAGCTGAGGTACTCACCATGTGTATGTCCAGACTTGTATTAATAGAGCTCCAAATAGTTTTAACATTAGAGCAAGCCAGTAAGACTAGCTAGACATGCTGAGGGGCCCTCATGCGGGATGTGGAGCGAGACGCATGGGGAACTAGAGTACAGAATCGTCGCAAAGAGGATCCAGCCACTTTGGACGATATCGTGGGTACCATTTTCCCCACCTATCCGCGGCGACCGTCCGAGCGATCATTGCCCTTGGACCTTGAAACCCCCTTCTAGTGGCCGCTCGCTCGATGCATAACCGGAAGGCTCCAAGTCCGGACGGCCTTCCAGCAGAAATATAGAAGGCAGTAGCTTTCAGCCACCCTTCCCTTTTATGGGAGACGTAAAACTCGTGCCTGAAAGCGGACTAATTTCTTGCTCTCTGGAAGATCGCTAGACTTGAACTAATCGGCAAGGGAGTGGGGCCGACAGAGCGCGCTTTACAAGCCCTTGTTGGACACGACGGGGAAGCTACTGGTGAGACTACTGCGGCCACGCCTCCACAAGGCAGTACGGGTGGCTGGAGACCTAGCTGCCAAACAATTCGGCTGCCGACCGTGCCGCTCTACTATTGACGCGGTCCAACAAGTGGTCGAGGCTGCCAGGTCGACCGAGCGGCAGAGCCACTTTTACCGACACGTGTGTCTGCTGGCTGATCTACACGTAAAGAATGCCTTCAACTCCGTTTGGAGCGCGACTTCCTCAGTAGCTGCAAAGTGACTGGGGGATTTTCTGAACGAGAATACAAAACGAACGATGGCTTGCGAAAAAAGGAGGTAATATCTGGGTCCGCCAAGGGCTCTATTCTGGGAGCCGGCGTTTGGAACATTTCCTACGGACATTTCCAAGGGTTTTTTCCTGGTTGGGTACGCTGACGACGTCGCGGTGATCATCACTGTAAGAGATGTCGAAGTCGCGCGGATTCGCCTCAACTCAACTGCGTAGAATTTCCTCCTGGATGCACGACTACGGGCTTGAGCTTGCAGCTCACAAACGGAGAGGAGTTACTCACGAAAAAGCACATCAACACCGAGGGCCGTAAAGTACCTCGGAGTGATGTTTGATAACAAGCTGTCCTTCGGGATGCATGTACTGCAAGCGGCGGACAAGGCAGCAGCGGCGGAAGTAGCATTCCTTAGCAGGATCGTGGCCAGCATTCCAGACCCTCCATGCGACGTCTGCTCATGCGCATGGCCAAGTCTATCTTGTTATACAGAGCAGAGGTCTACAGTACACAGCCAGAAGTGCTTAAGTTCGGCGAGGTTTGTTACTACCTTACCCAATTTTTGACAGGGCAAGGTCTTTTCCGTGCGTACCTGAAGAAAATGGGTAAGGTGGCGAATGCTGCGTGCCCCTACGGGGATTCTGCTTCGGATGACGCCCATCTTACATTCGTTGAACATTTATTATTTACTCAGACAGTGTTATCAAATACTGTCCTGGATCGTCTCCAATTCCTAAGCAGCAGCAACGATCTTCCCAGGCCACGAAGGCCCTATCGGTAATGCCAAAGCCCTAGCATGTAAGATGAGCCATGAAGATTTGAGTCCAACCGGTTATTTCGTTACAGCTGGACAAAGACCCGTAGCTGTTAGTTCTAGGGAGCAGCTTCCAAAACGGCGGAGCACCTGTTGTGAGGCTACAGCGCGGTTTCCCTGTTCCCAGAGAGATTTTTAGGCTATATAAAAAGATCGATGTCGATATTTGACAAGGTTGGCACAATAGACCAAACAGGTCGCATTTCCTGCAAATACGCCCCTTCAAAGAATGCAATATAAAGCAATGCACTGTGCAGAACGAGCTTTTTCGATTGGTATAAGCTGCTCAAAGACGGCAGAGAACGCGTTGAAGACGTTGAATGTCTTTGCCGTAGTTCGATGAACATGAAAGTCAAGGATTTGTTCTCAAAAATCGTCGATTGTCAATGAGATATCTTGTTGATATTAAGCCAATAATGTTTGGGTCAATATAATCGAAGACCATTGAAACCACGATTTCTGAGTACCAATTCGACTCATGTCGTTGCGCAACCGTCCTATTCGTCTAATTTCTGTCTAACTCTGTCTAACTTCTGGCTGTTCTCAAAAACCACTTCAAAGTCTCGATTTGACTCTATTGAAATACCGAATCGAAGAAGGTTTTGGAGGGCATTCCGGAAGTCGACTGGACTGGCCTGGAAAAAACGGCGGGCCTAAGTGTATTGTATCCGAAGTGAACTACTTTGAAGGAGATTATATAAATTCCCAAGAGTTATAAGCCGCTTGTATTTTATTTAAAAACCCCTACTATTTTTTAATCCCAGTGTTACATCAAACAGCACGGCATATAATAATTTATAAAAGGATCAAAATTTCGTCTTTAAAATACAAAATTAATTAACTTCTTCACTCCCTGTGAAGTTCTGAAAATAATATTTTTTATTACTACAAAATTAATGTGTGCTTCCCTTTCTGTACGCCCTTTAAAAATCTCAGCAGCCCCAATAAATAAATGACGAGACTTCATCCAGCAAAGCGTAACCTTTTGTGAAATCAGTAAATATTAAACAAAATTCGAAATTCCGGCAATATTAAACGCGCGCCCGTTCATAATTAGTAGATCCGCCGGTGAATAATTGAAGACACACACGTCCTCCGAGCGAGATGCTCCTCCTGTGTGAATACGCCGTGTGCGCTTCTCGGTCTAAATTTAATATGAATTTAAATAAATTCCCATTCATTTTGGCTGACCAGCGCCATTACATAACTAAAACCGTCGGATGGCTGCTCATAATCAGCGTTCGTTTTTATTATAAATTTAATATGAGTATTTAGGGTGCATTATTCATATTCAACTGGAAGGACCGACCATGATTGGGCCCGATTGTGCCGAATCCCTAGGAGGGCCCACCATATTCCGTATGGCTGCCATGGTTCTGTATAATGTGGCGCACAGTATGCTGCAGCAACCGCCATAGAGAATAAAACCACGTTCGTGTATGCTTGAGTTAGGGTGATACTGGGGAAATGCCAGATCGGAAAAGTAAGAGTGCGGGAAGTTTCTATTTGTGCAGGGCCTCTTTAAGCTAGTCCCCCGGAGTTGGGAGATGCATTTTCGAATATGTCAATTGGAAATTGGCGAAATTCGATGATAAATAATTGATTTCATTTCGGATAATGATTAGTTGGTAATAGTTGGTAAGTGTCCCAAATACGATCAAGTTGATTTGAAACGATTCATGAGTGGAACGGACTGAAATAATTGTACATTCAATTTGATATCATCCAGCGGTGTGCCTAGGGGGCGACACATATTTTGGGGTGAAATTTTATATATTTAGTTTTAGTTGTAAAAAAAAAACTAAAAAATTAAAAAATAAATATAAAAACTAAAAAATGAACCAAAATTAAAAAAAATAATTTTGAGTGTAAAGTTTACACCAACTTACATAAATGTAAAAAATCGTGGGGCGCTGTCTACCTAAATTCTTATTTTATTAATACTGGAACTTTTTATTAGCGCCCCACGCTTCTTTACATGTAAGTAAGTTGCTTCTGTAGTAAAAACTTTATATTCAAAATTATTTTTTGACTTTTTGGTTCATTTAAAAATAAAAGCGTATTTTTTTTTAGTTTTTTTGAACTATTTATTTTTATTTTCTATTTTTCAGTCTGCATGTCTTCCGCCATCTTGGCGCGTCCACCATATTGAATTTTAAATGGCGCCACACAGCTAATCGGTGTCTAGCTCTCATGTCCTTCAGGGTGGCAACTTTTTCTTAAGACCAAATTTCCCTGACTGTTGCAGGTTTTCCAGACCATGTTTGAATTTTGTCGAGACTTTGCGTTATATAATGAAATATAGAAAATGTCGAAGAACTGATATATCAGAAGCAAGATTGTAATATAATATGGAAAGTCTGGTATAGCCAATGAGCAGCGGCTAAAAGTGGAGCGAGCCAGATATCCTATCGGCATCAGAACATGGCTATGCTACAGGGATATAACTAAAACGAGTTCAAATGCGACATTATTGAGAACATCTACATTGAGCAAATAGTCCTTGCTATATATATATACATATATCTGGACCATCCAGTGGAGGAATCAAAACTTTAAAGCCAAACTCTCCTTTTGGGCGGGTCATCGAAGATGTACTTTGTCGGCTTTGTCCTGATGGAAGACAGCACCTTTCCTGTTATTCAATTCGTATCGTTTTCGTCCAATTGCCTGGCATAATCTCTATAGTAGTCGACAGTAGAATTGACAATCAATCGCCTGATGAACTGGCCGTTTTCCTTCCAGTTTCACCACACACACTGTATCACCTTGACTTCGCGAATGCTTGCTACGACCCGCAATACTTGTCCATGATCTTTCAGGCTTCTGATAGTCGAATGTAACCCTTTTTACAGCACCGTTTATGATTTCATTGCATTGCAGCAACCAGTGCTCTGCCGTCGTCTAGTCCCAAGCCCAGGTTGTGAAAGGAGGAGGATGGTCGATCTGCCGAGTTGATCAGAATCGGGAAACCGAAGAAACTAGACAAGAAACCGCATGGATATATGAACTAACTATTTACGAAAATATCCTACTGCATCCGGGGTAGATGATGCGTCAGCGCTGTGGTCCAAGGATGGTGGTGAGAAGTGGGTTACTGGCCAAAGACCCAAATTAGACACAGCGAAAATTTCGATCAAAGGGAAATCAAAGCAAAAGCAAAAGCAAAATATCAGTTGCAGCGCTATCGGAACTACGACTTACATTGACGATCGTTCCGCCAACAATCGACGAAACGATGACGCTTTACTATTTCGGTGATGAGTAGGTGGTGAGAAACGAGAAGCTGGCGTCGGGTTTATGGTCGATGGACGGGCTGCCAGCAACGTTATCGCATTCCAATCGATATCCGAGTGTTTTGCGGTTATACCCATCGGTGGAACGATCAAGACTCGCGTCGCCAATCGAGACCAGCACAAACGCAAACAAGGACGAATTTTACGATCAGCTTCAACAGACGCTGAATATGAACCGGACACAGAGTAATAAACGACAACTTACGCCTCCTTTCCTTCGCAGCGCCAAACAATTTGATTGTTGGCAACAGCATCTTCCGCCATCCACTCAAAGATAAGCTCGTCTGGCGAAATCCATCCGGCAACGACTCTGCGATGTTAGACTACGTTTTGAATAACGCAAGATTCCGTCCATTGAGCGAGAGTCTTAAAAGGCGTTATCCAACAGCTTCGCGGCGCTCACAATACCGAACGATATCGATGTAGAAGAAAGGCAATTGTTGGAGTCCACTGCTGTGGAGTCTGCAATGGAATTGTGCCCACCTATCCGTAAACGGATGCAGCCATCGATCTCGGACAGCTGTCTGGACCTCGTCGATCAGTGGAAACGAATGAAACATGTCGATTTTGAGCAATACAGACGATTGAACAAAGAAATTCGACAGAAACATCGAGAACAACGAGCCGGAAAGAGCAGAACAAGCGGGTTCAGACAACTTCGTGAATGTATTGATCAAATATTCGCTCTCCGTTAGCTAAGGGAAGAAAGAATTCGTTGCGGCAAACGAACTGTCGTCGTTTTCATCGATTTCAAATCCACTTACGATGGCATCAATAGGAACAGCTTGTATAAAGCCTTGGAAACCGAACACGAGCATTGAAAGTCGCCCAAATTCTCCAAGCGTCGTACGATAGCTCAACCAGCAGCGTTCATATTCGAAGCGACTTATCCGAGGAGTTTCCGATTCAAACGCGTGTCCGACAAGGAGACGTCGCTTCGCCACTTCTCTTCAACGATGGACGACTCTGAGTTTGATACGACGTGATACGAGTGGCCGAAATTCAGCAGCTACCAAAAAAGGAATGGTGGTGACATGTTCCATCACAGCCAAATGCAGCCGATCTTATCTCTAGAGGATGTCTTGTCAAAGGACTACAGTGAGTTATGCCTGATCATAGAAAAATTAAAGATGCGCCTATCGTCACTCAGCCCTCCGAACTTTCAATTATCCACACAGATGTGCGATTCATTTTCTCATCGAATCAACCATCGCCTGCAAAGGAAAAAAGGAATGGGCAATTTAGGAATCATGTTAGACTCGAAGGCAGAACCTTCTCTCTCAGTGGCTGAGTTAGATGAAGTTGAAAGGAGAATAGCATAATGTGCAGAACCAGGCATTCCAGGAAGAAATCAGCGCTTTGAAGTACAATCGGATTAGTCAAAGGAGTCCACTAAAACCACTATGCCCGTTTTTGGGAAATGAAAAACTACCATTGTTGCGAGTTGAGGGAGGGAGTTGCGATTAGCCCATTCCATTGACAGCACACAGGGGCGGGGCTTTCATTGGTGCAAATGGTGCACTTGCACCGGGCGCAATTGGACGGGGTATTTAAAAAAAATTCTGTGTCTTCATTTTCATATATTAAAGGAACTGTACCGAGTGTTTGTGTGTTTTTCCTTTGTCCTTTGCAAGATGTGCCAATCTCGTTCGCCTGTTTTCGTCGCTTATCCTTGGCCGGCACGGTGCCATAGTTCTTGATTTGCAGTTCGTACTTGTCGTACTATTACAGATTAATAATTCGGCAAGAGATAGCTGGATCGCATCTGTTCTGAAGTTGTTGAAAATTAAACTTCGTTTGAAGGCGCTTTCTTTATGCAGAAAGGCTGCCAAGATGGACCGTTTTTATTTTATGCAAGATTATACAGTGGAAGCTAATACAAGCAGTTCAGTGATCACCGATTATACCTTGAAATATGAAGGCTTGGAGAACGACATAGGGACCTTTATATTGGTCTATAGATTTTCGGAGCCCCGGTTTCTACTTAAAATAGCCAGATCCTGCCATCCTGGGCCAGATGATGAGGTTGGTAGATGTGCGAAGAATAGTGCCAGTGGCGCCGAAGGTCAGCTACTAGAAGCTTAAGCAGTACGAAGCTTAAAGAAGCAGGTTTAGCGGGAGAATTTTGTGAAGTTAAAGCACAAACAAACCTAGCACAAAAGCAAAATCCCGTAGCAAATCCTGACTGGACACAGGTTTTTCATAGATGCGAATGGTCCACTTGCACCGGGTGCAATTTCAGAAAAAGTTTTAAAACTTCAAAAAAAAAATTGAAAAAGTGTTCCCGTGCCTTCACAGAGTGTTTGTGTCTTCCTCCATCGCCCTTTTCTGCTATGAAAAAATGAACAGCTGATGGGGGCGCAATATGGTATACTGCACCGGGCGCAAAAAAATTAAGCGCTCTGAGAGGATCCAAATGATGAAGAAGTTCTAACGCTAGAACACTGAATGGCCGAGCGCTCACTACAGCTCCAGAATCAGATATAACCGCTGAAAAACGCTCGTTGCTTACTCGTTAAGTATAGTTAATTTATAAAATATAAAACTTGCACCCAAGTTATTTTCACAATTTCGATTTTTGCTTTGTCGTATTTAAATTAATTCACCAATAAAAGCGTTGTAAACTCAGCCAATTCTTGTTAAATCTAAGCCCCTTTCGCGTTTAACAGTGTATTATTAAATTTAAGGATGACCTAAAAGTCCTAAACTCTAATTTAAACAATATTACTAATGAAAACATCTACATACATATACATATACCTAAACCTAAAGAAAATGTAAAAGTTATATTATATACATACACAGATCCAAAGCATTGTTAAAGCGTACAACGACAAGAAGTAGAACTGCCACTAAACAATGAAACCATCGACTCGAAAGCGTCTGGAAGGCTATTGGCAACCTAATAGCAACCATTTTCTTGTTGACGGGATTAATGGTGCTCCTCTTGTACCATTTCTTCTAATGGTGTGTGCACATTCTCATCATTGTGGCGACCTCCAGTATCATGCTACGTAGCACACGTTGGTTGCTAATGACAGCGCGCCCAGTGTCTCTCCTTCTGCAAACCTTCGTCTTTTGTAGCTCACCGTCAGCTAACTGTACAAGTGCCAAAGTCCTAAAAAGAAAAATCAAAAATAAAACTTCGTTAATTTATAATGGAATGGAATAAATGAGGCAAGAAGAGGCGACGAGGACACGAACCTCCTCAATTCAGTTCGCATTAAGAAAAGTTACATTGAGAGAATTTAATAAGCTCACACATTGGACGCGATATCGTCTTGACAATGGCCTGTTATTAATTTAAATGAAATGAATCACACTTCTAGCGCCTCGCGATGTAAGTTGTCGTTCTTGGTCTGTTCTGTGTGTCGTCGTCTTTCATGACTTCGCCCAGTCCTGTCGCAAATTGGCGAAGCTTTTCTTGTATTGAATTGAAACGTTTATTGACAAAGACATAGTTTATTACTACTAGTACTACTGCATTAACTTCCTTTGAAACTTAAACTCCAGTAGTTCAAACGAAATCTAACTCAACTCGATAACATTATGAATATGCAGGCATGCGTCACTATGTTCGTTCGTCGCAATCTGTTCATCCACCGACGAAGGAGCCACTAAATGCTTTCCAGAAGGGCCATGATTTATCACATCAAGACGACTACGCCGAATGCAGTAAAAAAAACTCTTTAATTAATTTCGCACCAAATACTTCGGTTTTGTGTGTAAATTGAAAGCAGGCGGGATGCAGGCGCATATTTTTCTCTTTGGTTGACTGCTGAAAATTATCACTGCGAAAGCGGCAATGATTTCACACAGGCAAACGGGAAGCCTTTGACAGCAAAAGAGGATGCTGGATTCCTTGCGCTACTCTCGTTAAATAAATCAAAACCAAACACCATCGCTAATTGGGCCTTGTGCGAAATTACATCCGCTAAAGTCTATTGAAAGCGGGCCAAAACTGAAGCATATGCATAAGATGGCACGAAATTTTTGTGTGCAATTTTATTTAATAAGTTCGTAGGATGACTAATTAAAGAGCAGCTTTTCGGCAGAATTCGGCTTTAGTCATCAACATATAGTCGACTTCAAGAGTGATACATGCATTCCAAGGTTTCTCTAACGTTTAATTCAAAAAACTATTTAGTTTGGGCTATCACCATCTAATTGGAGCCATATGTATTTCTTTCGACGAGCATTTCCTGAGATTTGAGAACAGGTAATACGCACAGATAATACTGTTTATAATAAGGCATTTTTGGTCAATTTGAACCGCTTCACAAAAACGCTCATCACAAAAACACTCACATCGACTCACTCAAACGACTGTCAAATAACAACTGCGCATCCAAAATGGCGCTGAAACTTTGGTGAGTAACTGTCAAAAGATACACAATTACATTCACTAGCTTTTATTGACGAGTGCTGCCATCTTCACACGTTGAGGTGGGACACTTTTCAGACCACCCTCGTAATGCTGACGACATATGAAAAGTTAGTTGACGCGATATTTTACTTGTATCAAGCCCCTTAGCAGGCTCGCCACTATAGTTCCAGCAGCGGTCATTGACCTGGCTTTTCTGAAAACGTAGTACTATCTATCAGACAGACCTCCCAGTAGTTGTATTGAGTATTACTCGCTGTGTGGTATATTGTTAATTCCGGTAGTTATTAGGCAACGCGATTAAAAAATAAAAAATGGGCTTACAGCGGGCGAACACCGGCCGCTTGGCTTTTTAAGGGGGATATGATGGCCGTGGGGGGGGGGGCGGGCGAATGGCTAACAAAGACCTCGGAAGGTGGTGGCACCCGATTTGTCACTTCTGTCAAAACCCGATAAGAATCACTGAAGACGAACCCCTAGCAGCTCTCTTAGCAATTCCTAATCCCACCTCCCCGCGGTGCCACCTGGGGTACATTTTCGAAAGGAGATAATGGGAGACGGGCGAATGGCGCCACAAACCAGAGTCTAAATTCGGTTGGGTTGAGGGTTAGCAACCCTCTCCCATAAAAAATACCATTGCCACGAATCGGCGAACAATGCCTCGGAACCGGATGGACAACACGACGGCGACATTTGCAACCAGGACATGAATCGAATCATGAAATGTGAGAACTCTGGTTGCTGATGGACGGCTGGGTGAAGTACTCAACGAGCTGAATCGATATAAAATTAAGGTCATGGGACTCAGCGATACCACATGGCCCGACGTGGGGGAACATATCTGCTCAAACGGTGAGTCCTTCTTATATTCTGGCAGAAATGAAACTGAAATTCGTTGGCGTCAGTCACCAAAGAAGCCAGGTCCAGCCTCATTAGCTGGTCTCCAATTTCTGAGAGGATTATTACCGTGCGCCTGCGTACCAGACTAAGAAGTACTACGGTAGTCCAATGCTATGCTTCAACTGAAGACGCAGAAGATGATATCAAAGACGAGTTCTATATGCGACTAAATGAGGTTTTTCGCTCTATTTCAAGGTAGGACATCCTTGTATTAATGGGTGACCACAGATCAGGCGCAACAACACCGGCCTTGAACACACAATTGGAAATCAAGGCATAGGCCAGATCACTAACAGCAACGGTGAGGATTTCGTTGACTTCTATAGCTCCCACCAACTTATGGTAGGTGGAACATATTTTTGTCACAAGAAGATACACAAGGAGACCTGGGTATCGCCCGATAGTAGAACGAGAAACGAGATAGATCAAGTGGCCATCAGCCGCAGATGTAGAACTATTCTAGAGGATGTCAGGTGCTTTAGAGGAGCAGACACTGGTGCGGATGGAAGGCTGCTGTGCCGCGACGAGAACCAACTCAAAAGATGGTGAGATTACTTCTTCGCCGCTTTGAATGGTTCATTTGCACAGGAACCTCAAGAAAGCAGCAATAATGCACAGCTAATAAGAATCGTGCACAATCCAAAACAGAAATTCACGCAATGACCAATGGTAAAGCAGTAGGAAAAGATGGCATCTCGCCAGAATTGTTGAAAGCCGCCTCAAGCCTCATAGCAGATGCGCTACAGCCCATCCTGGAAATAGCATGATAGTGCGTCTCCATTTATTGCTCGAAAACTTGAAAATCTGAAGAACTCAAGTTGAAATGACATATTGACTTGAAATGAGCTTGAGTTCTTGAGCAGCGGATTGACTACGACTAAAAAATTATGAGCACGTCAAGCTTCCAAGCCGGGTTTACACTATAAGCACACGAGCCGGGCAAAAGTATATTTTTGTTTGACAACAGCCGAGCTGCTTTCGTTTACATTTGTACTTGAAGTATGCTTCCAATGAACCTCAAGATGTCATGGAAACGCAATAACAGTCTCACTTTCATATTAGGCGTATTATAGGAATACTGCCTCGATGCTTTTCGCGAAATACGCTGGCGTGCATCTGCTAACCTAAACGCTGCACAAACGAACGTGCCATAACGGGCAATAAATTCCATATCTATGGCCGGAAAAGTTGGTCGTGGAAACTCAGATTCAGGACCAGGTACGTCCATAAATTACGTGAGGCCTTTAGGGGGGAGGGTATCGAGCCGAATCTCACCAAATCTCACGTGGGGGAGAGGGGGGTCTCGCCAAATATCACGTAAGTGTAAATTTGGTAGAAAACTGGGTGAAATAAATAAAACATATTTTTCACTAAAGACCTCTTTTTACTTACAGGCCGCCGGCAGGCCAGGTCGGCAGGCACGGCCCGATAAAGGCCACACAATACTTAGTCTGACTGAGCGATGAGGACTTCAGGTATCCGCCTGACAAGCCATAGCATGCAGGTGACGTCATAACTTCCTACAGACACACTGGCGAAGACGACAGTTTAGCATATAGTCCGGGCGCTGGAGCATTTCCCGTGGTTTTGGCGTGATGTAACGGACTTTTTTGGTGGAATCGGTCAGAAATGATATTCTCAACAATATTTAGGGGGTGCGCAAGCATGAAACTCCCTGGAAAACTTTTGGTAGCCCAAAAACTGAAAAGTTCACTAAAAATTCCCTGTTTTTTGGCCTTTCTTGTTAAATATCTCCTAACGAAGGCTTCTAGGCGAAAAATTTGTTGAGCAAGTTTTGTTCGTTATTAGATTTGCTAAAACTTACCCTAAGGTGGATTTTTGAAATTTGAATTTTTGCATTGCAAAATAGCCGAAAACCGCGAAAAAAAGCACCTCACTTTAAAGTTAGCACAAGGAAAGGAGAGACCATTATCTTCCAATTTAATTTTGGAATTAAATAGTTAAAGGCATGATTAACTTATATCCAAAACCCGATCACGGTCGGTCAAATAGTTTTTGCATAATGAATTTTGCAATTAAGTGAATTTAAAAAGTTAAATTTGTTACTGCGCCAAAAGAAAAACTCCCATGTTGGTCCTGATTTTTTTACGTATGCTCTAAGACTCTCTTTACAATATCCAATCATTAAAATTCTGGTTTTTAAATTTTTTTTATGGTTTTTAATTTTTTAAAGATTTTTGGCAAAAAACTGCAACTAAGGCGTTCTTTCCACAAAAATTGCTAACTCGGCAACGCGACGCCAGGAATACTAGGCGCGTTTCAAATTCGCTCGAAAAAGGACTCAGTTTCTATTGAGCACAACTTTCAATAAAATATTGTTAAACATAATTTCTTAAACAAATTAGAAAAACTACCGAATTTTATTTGAATTTTGTTGTTGTTACTAGCTCGGACGCGGTGCGGCTCGCTGCACGGAACGTTAAAACATTTAAAATTAATCCAAAACTTCAAAATTAAAATCTTCATAACTAGTGAACAAGACAAAACTAATATAGTCTTGGCCTTAGTCTTGCGAGCACGGCTAAGCCTTGGTCTTGGTCTTGCGAGCATGGCTAAGTGTTGTCTTATTCTTGGTTTTGCTTAATGTACAAGCCGAAGACAAGACTTCAAGACCAATATAGAGGTAGGGAAGAGCTTTAAATACCTAGGAACAATAGTGTCGTCAACAAACGAAGAGCTGGAGGAAGTTAAAAGCAGAATACAACAGGGCAATCAAAATTTTTATTCACTGCGTAAAGTACTTTAATCAAGTAAATTTGAACTATTTAAATCTCTTATAAGGCCTGAAGTCGCAAACTAATTAGGAGCTTTTGAGATAAAAATCTTAAGACACATTATTGGACCATTAAAATTCATATACAATGACGAACTGTACCAAATCTACAAAGAAATAGACATCGTCAACTAAATCAAAATAAATAGACTACGACGGGCAGGACGCGAATGCAGGAAAACAGACCAGTGAAGAAAATATATAAGGGAATAAATATATAAGGGAATCGGATGGCCGAGGAAAAGCTGCCGTAGATACAGACGCTGAACACCTGTTGGGCGTACGAAATTGGAGGACTCTAGCCAGTGAGCGAGAAGCTTGGAGGAGAAAACTGAATGACCATTTTTGTACATCACTATTCTTAACTATTAACGAAAAACCAACTATTCCTTAAAAATTTAGGAACATTAGATTAAAAATGCATTTATTTGAAGTGTGACCAAAACTATCTGCGTATTCTGTTAAAGCCATGAACGTTAAAACATTTACAATTATTGCAAATAGCAGGACTTCTTCTTCTTCGATGGCTCTACGGCCCAATTCGAGCCTTGGCCTCCTTCAGCTTCTTCCTCCAGACGTCTCTTTACTCCGCAGCTTGTCTCCAGTTTCTCGTGTTGAGCAGTTTCGCTGCATCGGTCTTATCTTCCCATCTTGACCGTGGTTTGCCAACTGGTCTTTTGCCATCTGGTAGTAGATACAGGGATTTTTTTGGTATCCTTGAGTCATCCATTCTTTGGACATGACCGGCCCAACGTAAACGCAGTAGCTTGGCATGGGTCGAAAGTTTACATTCTTTGTATAAGTCGTACAATTCGTGATTGTAGCGTATTCTCCATGCATTGTCTTCATTAATTGGGCCGTATATCCTTCGGAGAACCTTCCTCTCAAATATATCCAACTTGTCGGCGGATTTTTGGGAGATACTCCATGCTTCACAACCATACGTAGCTACTGTACGTATGATGGTTTTGTAGACTCTTATTTTTGTTTTTCTGTGGATGTCTCTGGATTTCATTACTGGCAGTAGTGAGAAGTATGTTCTGTTTGCGGCGTTTATTCTTCTTTGTACGTCTATCATTTCATCGTTGTCTTCACTGACTGTGGACCCCAGGTAGTTAAATTGGCTTACCCGTTCGAAGTTATATTCCCCCCAGGTGGTGTTGTGGTTTCTTCTTCTTCTTTCCACCCTTGACTGAATTAGAATCTTGCTCTTGTCTGCATTTATTTGCAGCCCTATATGTTTAGCTCCATCTTCTAATTCTGTGAATACTTCTCTAAGGTATGACAGTGATCTGGCAAGGCAGTTTATGTCGTCGGCATATTCTGCCAACTGTTTTGATTTGTTAAGCAGGGTTGCGTTCGTATCAATGTTTACTTTGCGAATTACTCCTCCAAGGCAGAGATTAAATAGCATGGGTGCCAGCCCATCGCCCTGCTTTAAACCTTGCTTGACTGGGAAGGACTCCGTCAATTCTCCTTGTATTCTGACTGCACACCTTGTATTTTCCATTGTCATTTTAGTCAGTTTCACTATCTTTAGGGGTATGTTTAGGTCCAGCATTGTCGCATACATTTTTTCCCTGTCGATGCTGTCGTATGCTTGTTTAAAGTCGATGAAAAGTTGATACACGTCGATGTTGTATTCCCAGCATTTTCGGAGGATTTGCCTTATTGAAAAAAGTTGATCCATCGTTGACCTATTTCTTCTGAATCCAGCTTGGTATTGGCTTCTGCATAAGGTTCCAGTCTGGCCTTAATTATATTGGTCATTATTTTATACACTGTGCTTAAAAGAGATATGCCTCTGTAATTTGCACAGTTGAATCTATCTCCTTTCTTGTGAATTGGGCAGATAATGCTTTGCTCCCAATCTTCAGGCATTTTTTCGTTCCTCCATATGCAGCATAGTAATTCATGTATAGCTGCTGAAAGCGGTTCGCCTCCTTGCTTGATCAGCTCTGCTGGGATGTTATCAATTCCTGGAGATTTGTTATTTCTTAAGAGTCGTATGGCACTTTGTACTTCCTCCAGAGTGGGTTCGTTTGTTTCTCTGGTGTCATCGTTATGTTGTGGACGGGGTTCTGGTACGTGTCGGATGCTCTCGTTTGCGTTCAGCAGCTCGCTAAAAAATTCCTTCCATCTTTTCTTTACATCTTCGCTGCCTGTAACTATAGTGCCTTCTTTCGTTCTACATATACCGGAGGAGGGTTTGAAGCCTTTCTTGAAGAAGTTTACTTCCTTATATGCTTCCCTGGATTTGTTTCGGGCAAAGTTTTCCTCTGCTCTCAGGATGTAATTGTTGAGGAATTGCCTTTTCTTCTTCCTGCAGATGTTTTTTGCGGTTCTTCTTGTTTCCTCATATTTCAGTTTCTTGCTCCTCGTCGGTCTCTCTATGTAAATTTTCCTATTTCAAATAGCAGGACTCAACACTCGAAATTCGAGGGCAATTTTCTATACCATTTATGAATTTAAATCTAGAATGAGGGTGATTAGGCCTATTCACTCATTGAACGACATGTAAAACGTCAGTTTAAATTGGTGGACCAATTTATACTCCCGACGGTTCATTGTCCCAATTCGAGCTGCAAAAAAGCAAGAAACCCTTTCATTTACCTAGTTTATAGCTACTCCAACTAATATATTCCACAAGTCATTAGCTAGTTGCTTACCTAGCCATTACAAGGTAAAGACTTCCAATTTCCTAAATTTCCAGTAGAATTTTTCGATTACCATGCAGGCCGTTACACAAATCATTAAAGAATTCTTGGGTTACAAGAGTAACCCCTCGCTAGTTTTCCCGCTGAAGTTACTCGCGATGAATATTAGTGTAGAAACTCACAATGACATCCTTTGTATTGTACAATTGTACTAACACCACGCTCTAAGCACCTACTTGGCCTCTACTAGTCTGAACAAAATTTGTCCATATGGATTCATCCAGTAAAATTAAGCCTTTTTGATTCCTTTTTGAAATATAAAAAAAAGCAGCTAAATTGGTGCAATAGAAACTGAGTCCTTTTTCGAGCGAATTTGAAACGCGCCTAGTATTCCTGGCGTCGCCGAGTTAGCAATTTTTGTGGAAAGAACGCCTTAGTTGCAGTTTTTTGCCAAAAATCTTTAAAAAATTAAAAACCATAAAAAAAATTTAAAAACCAGAATTTTAATGATTGGATATTGTAAAGAGAGTCTTAGAGCATACGTAAAAAAATCAGGACCAACATGGGAGTTTTTCTTTTGGCGCAGTAACAAATTTAACTTTTTAAATTCACTTAATTGCAAAATTCATTATGCAAAAACTATTTGACCGACCGTGATCGGGTTTTGGATATAAGTTAATCATGCCTTTAACTATTTAATTCCAAAATTAAATTGGAAGATAATGCTCTCTCCTTTCCTTGTGCTAACTTTAAAGTGAGGTGCTTTTTTTCGCGGTTTTCGGCTATTTTGCAATGCAAAAATTCAAATTTCAAAAATCCACCTTAGGGTAAGTTTTAGCAAATCTAATAACGAACAAAACTTGCTCAACAAATTTTTCGCCTAGAAGCCTTCGTTAGGAGATATTTAACAAGAAAGGCCAAAAAACAGGGAATTTTTAGTGAACTTTTCAGTTTTTGGGCTACCAAAAGTTTTCCAGGGAGTTTCATGCTTGCGCACCCCCTAAATATTGTTGAGAATATCATTTCTGACCGATTCCACCAAAAAAGTCCGTTACATCACGCCAAAACCAAAAGTTATAGGTTTCACTGCTCTAGCGCCTGGACTAATAGCAGGCAGTTAATTCAAGTGCAAAAATGCTCATATCCGACTGGATACGGCGTGAATTCGAGCCGTAAATTCACGGCTTTAAACTGAATAGAAGTTCAGATCTTCAGGCACAAATTGACGATAAATAGCCACACACATAAAGATTTTTATCAGGTTTCTTGGACTGCAGACCCCATCCAGTTGGCGGCCGGGGAGGTGTGTGGCGGTACTTGTCGAAAAATCCCAAAAATCGCTTCACGTAATTTATGGACGACCCCTTATGCGTCATTTAGCTGCAGGCTATTCAAATTACCGCCAACGAATTTAACAACCAATCAGTATTAGAATAAAAAGCCAAGAGAAATTTTGTATTTATATCGTATAACTGTTTCAAATATTTCGGAGGATTGTTACGAGCCCCCTAAAATGATACCGAAGCCCCTACAAAAACCCTTTCAACATTTTGGGCGGAAGCCCGCAAGTTGGCATCCCTGGTGAAGGTAAGTACTATCTAGTCATATGGATTTGTTAATAATGGCGCCATCTATATGTCGTCCAAGAACTTATTGAGTGATATAATACTCGATTAAAATTAACAGAATTGCAATATATACTCCACTATTGTTTTCAGCACTACCTATCCCAAAATGTTTAAACTATGTTCAACCTTTCTCACATCAAAATAAAGAGAGCCTGTTAATTTGAGCCCGATTAGTTCGGTAGTTTCCAAGCCTCATAAAAACGATTCATTTTTAGATTTTATTTTTAACCGACATTAATATCGTTTTCCTCACGTAATCCTATGACCTTCACCAATGAAATGGCTCCACCCAATTGAAGCCTCAAAATAAGTTACTACTGCCCGCCACACAATTTTAACGACAATCTGTTGCTGGTGTTCTTCCCGCTGTAAGAACAAAAATCTGTTGCTGGTGTGCCTCTGCCGAAAACCTCATTAAATTTGGGGCCCTAAATAAGAGTTTCACTTTCGGCGCTCCTCCGGTACATATGAAAAAGCTCGTGAAAAGGCCGCCCCGTGAAAGCACTACAAATTGGTTAACTTTGTTTCATGTTGTCAGTCTATTTCAGGATTATCGTCGCAGCGGGTCGGCGGTTTGTTGCCGAAACTTGAGGGCTTTCGTGGCCGTGCTGATACCTTTGTCTCTCACCCAGTAAGCCCCATTGCGAAATGAGTTTTCATTTCCGCAAGGGATTTTTGCACTCCCCGTGGAGGAGATAATATTTTCATCAGCGGCACGACGAAGGAAACGTGTAAGGCCTTACCGGTCCATCGCTGGATGATATTAATGCATTTTATTCGCAAATGGAGATCCCCGGTTCTGCGGCCAGCGCTGGGGAGGATGATCTCAGCGGAATTTTCACTTTGCAATTGCGATTATTAAAATTAGCTGTCGGCGTGCACGGCACGGCGCGGTCACAAACGGATGCCTTGGTAGCTAAAGACTCTCTGAAGGTAGTGGAGTTCGGCCTATTGCAACGACCATTTTTCCCGAGAGTCTCAAGCGTATTGTCTCAAGTTTCGAGCGTCAAGTAGCCCAATCGCAGCTTCAGTAATCCATCTTGATTATTTAGCTCCAGCTCGTGTTTAGACTTACGGCTGCTTACGTCTCTCGCACCTACACCCCGGCCATGTGAGCCGCCGTTATCATGTTTAATATCTCCCGTAAAGTGCCCCACGAAAGGCTCCTGGGCGTGATATTAATTTTTTCCCAGCGCTCCCTTCTACGGGGCTAATGCCTCGGTTATTTGCAGTCATAATAATAAAATATTTTTTTTGCGCGTGGATTATTTTACTTTGCGAGGGCGGACAAGGACGAGGTCCTTACCCAGGAGTAGATGGAGAAGGTTAAGCGAATTCTGTTTGTCGGATTTTTCCTTAGACTTTGCGCTGTGCTCAGCAGAAATGCTTCTCGGAAGGAACTTTTTGCTTGAACTTAATATTTCCAGAAATCCTCGGTCGCAGCGCTCCCTTCGACCTGGCGATGGCGAGACTTCTTCCTTTATCTTTCGCTTCAAAAATTTATTGAAAAAGTATTTGATGGCGGCCGTGCTGCCCGGATGTACTCTTGCGCGCCCCATTCCCCTACTCCACCACTCGAAAGACGACGCTTAATTTTAAAATTTTCCCTACTTTGGTGGAGCGGGAAGTCTCGTAAATCAAGATTTTATGCTGATCAAGAGCATCTCTAGCATCTAGATCATAGAAATCTTCAGTTAAATAAGATTTACCTTAAAATTTTGTTGGAAGTTTTTTGAAATGAATTTCAGTGTTTACACTTCTGTCAAAGTATCCCGGGATATTTAAAGTGTATAAAATATAAATAAGATGATTTCCGAGAATAACGAGCACTAATGAAACGCCATCGTTCACTTAGTATTTGAGTTCTTTTCTAATGGGTGGGTCCACACGATAGAGACTTTCGGTCGCTCACTTTGGACTTGGACTTCGCTGTATTGGATTTTATCTGTGAGACAAAGGAAAGTCGCTGGGATAAGTCCGGACAGACATTCCGTTGGACGTTTAATTGAAAGTTCACAGTCTGTAAAGAAGCCGCACGGAAAATCGGATGGACACAGAAGTCCTTGTCGTGTGGAGCCACCATTAGTAATAAAATGGCTAACGAATAATAGACTTGACCTAGAAATTCGAAAAACGTAAAGTGGTTTTGCGACAATCAAATACATACAAAGAATCAATAAATAAATGAAAATTCTTTCAATTAATGGTGAAGAAAATTGATATTAAACAAGGGTAGTTCTAGTGTCGAGGAACTCAATACAAATTAACTCATCGGTGAAGGGACGTGGCTGATAATGGGCGCATCCAGCGCACTCAGCGGAAAAGCCGCTTAGCTGAACAGCACAGCGTAAAAAGTAACTCAGCGATATGTGTCGGCTGGATGGGTAGCTAAGTGGGATGATACAAGAGTCAACGTGTTTCTGCAACACACTGTCAGTTTGTTGAGCGGAAGTGATACACGACTCAACACGCTACACGCAACACTCTGTGTAATAACATTGCGATTTCATATGTGTGGGTGTGCATTCCAAATTATTTTCACCCAGAATCGCTTGACAGTTACGCATACATAAACATTTTTCAAGCAACTGGAGGAAAAATAGAAATCGTTTCTAGTTTCAGTCAACACCGCACACTTCACCCTTACCCGTCCCTTGGCCTACGAACTGCGCAGAAAAAGCTCGTGTTGATCAACATGTTGACCCGTGTATCATCCCCCTAATAGTTCAGTCAATCTGTCGAAAAAAAAATAAGAATTGCACAGAAAAAACCAGTCGGATGAAATGTAGGTGAGTCTTTAGGAAATGATGTAAGAAAGCTTACTTGGGCGTGGCCACCTGCTACCTCTGTGGGTTTTTGAAAAAACTCAAAAAAAAAAACTAAAAAAATTTTTGAAATGCATTTTTCTCGAAAACTATGCATTCTACAGAAAAGTTTATTGGAAAAAAAATGTAGAGGGCATCGTTATCTACAATTAATGTCATTGGTGCAATATTGTAAAACAAAAAATGTGCGCAGTTGGTGGCGCTAAAGTGCCAAAAAAAGTGTTTTTCAACTTTTTCGCCCTTAAATTTTCATTTTTCAGCTACAATCTGAATGGAAAAATTGTTCCTTACAATTATACAAACAACTTTTATTCAAAAAAATTTTTCGTACAACCTATCGTTCCAAAGTTATAGTGTAATACAGCGCTGCGTGAACAGCGCAGTGGTGCTAACGGTAATTTTCTCGGTCCTATTGGGACTTTCTCCGGCGGTGTTGGCATAGTTTTAACAAAAGGGCCGATTTAAGGCCCCCATACACGGTCCAATTGGTTGTACAGCGAAGTGCGGTTGTACAACCAAAACTATCGATTGTGGGCCGGTCGGCCGATCAAAATACATTGCGCTTATAGGTTTGATGAAAATCTGGTTGTACAGCCAATTTGACCGTGTATGGGGGCCTTTAGTCAGCTGCCCTATTCTTCAAGAAACGCACATTTTTCAGTTGCTATGTGAGTTTCAAAGAGTCGGGACAGCAAAACTTTGCTCCTTGAAAATGAGTGAAGATATTCCTATTTGTTTTCTTTGTGACAAGTTTGTCGTGGATGATGTGCGTCACGTGGGTGTCCAGGGTCGGAAATCGTTAGTACAAGGAGCATAGAGGCGATTCTAAAATTCAAGAATTATTATTAGAAGACGACAGCATCCCAGTCCCAGACTTGCACGGCAGAGGCTACCGCTCGTACACCCAACACGAACGCGCTGCTAAAAGGATTGAAAAAGCACGAACATCGTCAAGGTATTTTTTAATACTTTTTGTTCAAATGAGTGATATATAAATTTTATATGGCAAAAATCATAATTCACATTAAATATTTTATTGTAAATTGCATATTATGTTTTTTCATAATATCGTCTCCTTATACGGTATTCGCGTTTGTAACCCACTTAATAAGACATTTTTGAATTCAATGAGCCATTAAAAAAAATGTATGGTATTTTTCAGCAATCACAAGGATGATGACCAAGTAGACTTATCATCTAACCAGGAAGAATCCACACCGGAGTTCGATTGGAAACGTTATTGTCTCTATTGTGAAGAAAAGTGTTGCTAGCGAGAAAAGTCTCACTTTTCTTTATGATTTTTGATCATTTCTATACTATTCCCGAAAAACACTTTTTTTGGCACTTGAGCGCCACCAACTGCGCACATTTTTTTGTTTTACAATATTGCACCAATGACATTAATTGTAGATAACGATGCCCTCTACATTTTTTTTTCCAATAAACTTTTCTGTAGAATGCATAGTTTTCGAGAAAAATGCATTTCAAATTTTTTTTGAGTTTTTTTTTTGAGTTTTTTCAAAAACCCACAGAGGTAGCCGGTGGCCACGCCCAAGTAAGCTTTCTTACATCATTTCCTAACGACTCACCTACATTTCATCCGACTGGTTTTTTCTGTGCAATTCTTTTGACAGATTGACTGAACTATAAGTTAAAATTTATTTTGACAGCTAAATTTTTTTTTTCTATTTTAAATAACATCAATTCACTATCGCTGAGCTACTTAGCATAAAATTTTTACGCTGAGAAATTTGCCAGCCGCTGAGCTAAGCTGCTTAGTTCAGCTAGCCATCCAACGAGCTCAGCACTTAGCCGCTACTCAGCCGCTGAGTGCGCTGGATGCGCCCAATGTGAGACATGATTGAACACATAAAACCTTGCAATGTAAGCGGGGCCTATGTAAGGCTTGGTCTTGCAGGCGAATAGGTCGCCTGGTCTTGTGCAAGAAAATACCAAGAGTGCAAGAGCAACAGCATTTTTGATCATTACTCAATAAAAACTTAGGGTCGATCAGAACGTATCCGTGACGTTACGGCGACTTCAGTGCAGTACCGGGAGCATCAGTGAAAAGAAATTATCGATACGATATAATCCCATGCAAACAAATTAAGAGAGGCGCGATATGTTCCCAGACATGTGATATAATGGGCACCGACGATCTCAGTACCTTTCAGGCGTCAGTGAAAAAAGCAAAAAAAAAAATACTTTGCCACCGGACGTGAAACAAATTATTTTTAAATTCCACTGAAATTTTTTTAAGAATTCAACAGAAATTTTGGTAAAGTTTATTTGAAATACACTCAAGCCTGTTTCTGTGCGACCAGTTCCCGAAGAGAGGGTCGAACCCACACTCTCCACACTAAATTCCATGGTGCACTTGAGATCATTGTCGACATTTCAAAACTCAAATATCAGATGCCATTGAACATTGATCAATCAATTGATTGATATACGGAAAAGAAGGTGCTGTGTGAATGTCAGTGAAAAATTTATCACGGAAGCCACTGACAGGAAAACGTGCGTGCCGTTACGGAAATATGTGGATCGACCTTTATCTGTATTCGACGCACTAGTTTCACCGACTCTAACACTTTCTTAATGAATAATTCTTTCTTCAGGATTCCCCAAGTGTGCAGGTGTCTGAAAGAGGTTGACTTATTAACATATGTACAATATAGCCGAAATGAAAGAAATGCGTCATTGGGTCCTCTGCCTTTCCGAATCTCAATTTGTGGTAGTTTACAGCGTTGTGGCTTATTATAAACCTAACCAGTGTCTTGACACCATCGATTTTGCCGGCGAACTGTTCTCAGTATTGGGAGCCGGCTCAAGAATAAATAGAACAGGATCAGTCCAATCCAATGTTCGGTATAGGTAGGTAGGTGAAGGGCTGCGTCTAGTGCGACCGGAGGCCTAATGGCCGGGAGCGCTAATTGTTTTGTTGCCACAACGGAGATATCTTTTAAGTCTTTCAAAACCTAATTGCCTAGTGCGCCCTGCCTGGGTTGAGCTAAAGCCGGGTATTTGCGCAGGAAGTGTCTCTCTCGTTCGTCTCCTGCGTCTACCGCAACAAACGTTGAACGGGATGCCTAATTTGGCACCGTGGTCTCCTATGGGCCACTGTCCCGTGATGATTGCCATGATTCTGGCAATATCTCGTTCGAATCTGTTTAAGAGATCCATTGTTTTTTTTTTGTTATAAGTCGGCCAAGTCGCCCTAGAGATAGTGCAGGTCTCCAATGCAATGTTTTGGAGGGTAGTGTAACGGTCGCCATCTGTGAAGGCATATAGCAATAACCCGATAAAGGCACTAACTCCATCGCCTATATAAAAAGAAGATAAAGAAAAAAATTATTAAACCCCCTAACACCAACGCCTGCCACCAAAAATTTTTTTTTCAAAGTTAGACAAAGGTATACGGTATACTACATGGCAACCCGGCATTCAACGTTGAGCAATGCTTGTCATGCCCATCTGCAGGCATCCCGCTTCCTAGAGAAAAAATGCGTACCACCACACACACAATTTTCAAATCCGACATCCATAAATTCTGACACCATACTTTACACGCAAATTGCAAAACTCCGAAAACAATCACGATATCCAACCACACCATTTGAAATAGCACGCACACAAACAAATATGCAATAGAATACGCAACTAGGAATGCGGTTAACGGGACGTTTTTTTTGTGGCATTCGATCGAAAATCGCCTGATCCGGCGATTGATGGGGGGTAATTTATAGCGGGATCAGAAAAGAGAGTGGCGGATCGAAAAGGAGTCGGTTCTTAGCGCCTGAGTTGAAAGGCAGATTCTACCGTGATTTGGAGAAAGCGAAATCGGTGCGCGGACAAGTCCCAAGAATTTCATTTAAATTGCAGCGAAAGTAAATCTCGCGTTTTTTTAACTTGATCAATTAATAAAGAAAGCGTTTCAAGCCTGCGAAGTCCCAAGGAAAAAGTGCGGTCGTTCTTGAGTGAGAAGAAGAGATTCGCTGCGAGTGTTTTGTGGATGATTTTGGCGCCGCGCTAGTGAATCCGAATTGAATTTGGAAATTTTGGCTGGTGAAATAGGAGAGAATCCCTTTAAAAAAAAGAAAAAAAACGGGTAATATCCGTCTGTGGAGCTAATTTTAATGTGTATGGCTATAGTGGCCCAGAGAAAAAAATGTTCAATTCTATTATTAACTTCTGCGAAACCGAGTGATCCTATGTAAAGATATCAAAAATCCAAAATTTTAATAAAACGGTATTTAACATAATTCTGAGCTTTTTCCAATCAGAAAATCGTCTACGACACACAATTTCTTATGGGTGCGAGGTCCACGAGGGAGTTCGGTTAGTGACGATACTACGAAGGTTCGAGAATTTCCAAAGAGTTTTGCGGAGTAATTTTGTGTTTTTTTGATACATTTAAGAGCGAAAAGTGTGTTCTGTGCTCTAAGAAAATGAGAAAAAGAGTCGATCATAGTGAATGACCTGGCAATTTTTTTGACCCGTGGATTTTGGGAAAATTATTATACTTATTTCGTGATATTTTGATTGCAAAAAAATAATATTAAATTAGTTCCCGTACCATTATTTTTATTCTTTCTGAATTATACAATGTTTTCTTGTGTATTGTGGTGGGAAATTTTCATTTGATTGAAACGATTTCTAGTGTGTTATCAACAAGTTTTTTTATCATTATTCAACTTTAATAAATTTTTCGCTGCGGCTGCTACACCCGTTCCAAACTGTGCACGTTATATAATATAATACCTGAAAACGAGTCTTTGATTTCTGATTGAAACAGAAAAATAAAATAAATCTAGCATTATCGACGCTGGATAAACTGTATAATCATACGGTTAATGACGTGTTCCTGAATAGCACGTATAACACAAATATAATGCCGTTAACCCCATAAAATAAAGGAAATAATTGGATAAACTTGAAATGAAATAAATTAAATAAATAAAAAAAGGAAAGTATAATAGCATAAATCATAAACTGGAAACGTAATACACTAAATAGATAAGAATGAAATTATAATAGCACAGATCATAAACTTGAAACGTAATACATTAATTAAATAAGTATGAAATTATAATAGCATAAACAATAAACTTGAAACGTAATACATTAAATAAATAAGAATGAAATTATAATAGCATAGATCATAAACTTGAAACGTAATACATTAAATAAATAAGTATGAAATTATAATAGCATAAACAATAAACTTGAAACGTAATACATTAAATAAATAAGAATGAAATTATAATAGCATAGATCATAAACTTGAAACGTAATACCTTAAATAAATAAGAATGAAACGATAATAGCATAAATCATAAACTTGAAACGTAATACATGAAATAAATAAGAATGAAATTATAATAGCATAAATCATAAACTTGAAACGTAACAAATTAAATGAATAAAAAGGAAATTATAATAGAATAAAGCCTAAACTTACAACGTAATGAATTAGATAACTAAAAAGGAAATGATATCAAAATAAATAGTAAAGTTAAATTTAAATAATATATAAGAATAAAACGAGAAACAATGATCGGCTGAAGAGGCAACAGTGGAGGGGTGAGGCCCCAGGAGCAGGATGCCCTCAATAAGGTGAGTGCTTACATTTTTTCCTTACTGATTGTGGTTTTGTGATTCCCCTACTAAATGGCAGCATAACCGGTGACCTCCTCTCTTCCCTAGCTTTTCTAGCCCCCTCTTGTTGGCCTCGGTAGGTTTGGTTCTCCGCCACTGCCGCCCCCTTTTAATTTTTAGCAAGCAGGCACGAGTTTTTAGTTTGTCTTAACTGTCACCCTCCGGCATCCATGTACCGCGAACCCCACCCCATCCGGCGAGCTAGTTTGAGCACCGCACGTCGTGCCGAAGCTCGGTGCAGCGGATGTCATAATTTCGGCAATCCCCCTCGGCGGTCAAGCCTGCCCAGCCACCCTCCTTCTGCCCCTTTCTCTAAATTTTTTGTGTAATGTGAGTCTTGCACATCCTTTATTGGGATGTGTTTATTTTCCGACTTCGTGCTATGGCACACCCCCTCCCGACAGTTACAAAAAATGGCGCCCAACGTTGGGCTAAGGAGCTTAATTCACTTTGAGTTCCTTAGTCTAACGGACAGATGGCATGAACACGTCTGTTTGTCACTTAGTGACACCTTAACTTTCCCCGTCGGCATTTCCTTCTTCTATTATTTGTTTCTCCATCTCATGCCATCATTTTTAAGTATTTTCCTTTATAACTTAGCCGACCTTTTGATAATTATTACGTGGCTTAGGCCAGTGAGAGGAGTCATGAGTGGGCTTCCTTCTTTTAGTTCACTTCTAAGTCCAAGCCCCTCTGACTAATGGGTACTGGGCGAAGGTGCTTACCGCGGTGCCCTAGCCCTTTTCACTTCTTCCTTCTTTCATCTTTCCTATCCTTCTCCTGCTTCCACAACTTCATCTTCTTATTATCTTTTGCGGTAGCCTCCCTATTTCAATTAGTTCCTGGCAATCGGACTCGGAGTCTGGCTAACAGGCGTCCTATCGCCTGGCACTGCGCGAGTCTGCTTTGACCATGGACATTACAAATTCATTTCCTTCCTTCTTTTTTTGA
Source organism: Thereva unica (assembly GCA_949987705.1). Lineage (NCBI taxonomy): Eukaryota > Metazoa > Arthropoda > Insecta > Diptera > Therevidae > Thereva > Thereva unica. The sequence goes on along the minus strand of OX465285.1, from coordinate 21,022,665 downwards.
GTAGCATGGGTGAGTGGGTGCCTGACCGTTGACCCTGCACCGTCTTGGCTAACAGGCGTCCTATCGCCTGGCCATGCGACAGGTTCGACGGCCTGGTTATCCACCCGCCCCCGTTGAATGACCACTTCGACACACCGCCTTCCTGGATATCAACAGGGTGTTGACCAGTCGTGGTGGGGTGTCGGAATGGTCTCAGTAAACTTCTCGGAGGCTTCTATCTCTTCTTTTCTTCAACAGACGGTCACCGGGAACCTGCCATGAGAGGGGTTTCCCAAAATTAATCGAGAGGAATCGACGGTGAGGATGGTGATAGGCACTGGCCTGTCTCCATCTTCGGCGTCGATCCCGTAAATGGAAGCACTAGTTGCCTGACGACGCGGGTGACACGCGACTTAAGATAAGCCGCCTGTCACCGGCGCCTTCAGCCAGCGATGCCTTGTGGAGGACGTCCTGCGTCTGAGGGCCATCCCCACCAAAACAATCAACAAAATATAAATTTTTTTTATTAACGAAAAGTATAATTCTTTATTTCTCTCAATTATATTTTCTCATGATGTTATACCAAAAACAAAAAGTTGTTTTGGGCCTTTATATTCCTTAGATTTTTTTTAAATTTAAATTCTTGAGTAGTCTTCTCTGTAGCCGAAATCCTTTCTATGCACTTATATAAAAAAATAGTACAACTTTAAACTGTTGGGGTTTAACAGGTAAGACTGATTGATATTAAATTTTCTTTGTACACTTTGGATATTAATTTAACCCCATATATATTTTCGTAATAATAACGCATTAAGTTACCAAGGATGTCCAACTCGGTAGGTCTCGCATAAGTTGACCCCGTCTGTAATTTGGTCAAACCTTCACAGGTCTGAGTAGTGGTCATTATCGGTTGCGGGCTTTATCAACGTACACACTCTTCGTCTAATAAGTTCAAAAATTTCTCTCTTCGGGGTTATCATTACTGGGTTGTGATATCTGCGGCAACTTTCCCTCGCAACAAAGCCGCCTTCGCTTTTCATTATGCCTACGACGCGCGCAGGGGCAAATACTGCTCCACCCTCAGACGCCGGTGAACCAGCTGATGAAGCTCTGCCTGGTGTAGAGTCTGGTGAGCCTGATCATGATGCCCCATTGGAGGCTCTGATCGAACAAGTGGCAAGTCTAAAACAAGAACTGAGCCGAATGCAAGATCGATACGAACAAATGTCGCAACTACGCCCAAACCGAGCCAGCCTGGGAGAACCATCAACACTCCACCGCCCTAGTTCTGCTTCCCTAGAGACAGACCCAGCTGGAATCCCCCACCGCACCTCCAGCACAGGTGACCGTCCTAACGCACAATATGATAGGATGGGACCCTCCTTCAAACGGAAATCCCCTGTTGTAGGATGGAACGTCAAGTTCTCAGGTCGGCCGGGAGAAATCTTGGCCGAGGAATTTCTCTACCGGGCCGAAGCTAGAGCTCGGGATGAGGAAATCTTAAACTCAGAGCTAACTCGAAACATTGTAGCTCTTCTGTCAGGCCCCGCCGAAGACTGGTACTGGACCCAATTCCGTCGGCACCATCCTAATCCTATGTGGTCTGAATTTAAAACTAGCTTGCTCGACCAATTTGGAGGGCGTGAGACCGACTACCAGATTATTAAAGAACTCTTAGAAACCAAACAATTGGGTCAGTCCTACGATGTATACGCCGCCAAAATGTTAGCACTTTCAAATCGCTTGTCAAGGCCAATGCCCTCCGCCGAGCTGGTACAGATTGTCATGTCCAACCTTAGTTCTTCCCTAGGGGCGGTAATGGGGTCAACGTATGACAATATGCGCCAGCTTCGCGAAGCGTGCATTAGAGTGGAAAGGTGGCAGCGAGCAAAGAAGGAAGAAGGGCGTCACCAGTATAAGGTACATGAATTAGACGATTTACACTCACGACAACGTGTCACAACGTACCCGGAGGAAGAGTATGACCAATCACCCACCATCGATGAACTCAAGGGTGCCCAGGTAGCGAGACGGCCAGTTAATTGCTGGAATTGCCGACAAGACGGTCACACTTTCACCGAGTGCACTTCTCCAGACCGAAAAGTATTCTGCTATCGCTGTGGTAGACCAGATACTTATACCCCTACTTGTCCGAAGTGTTCGGGAAACCCGAATCCGGGTGCGAGGCCTCGCAGAGACCCGCACCCGAGATAAGTCCTGACTTTTCCTCACCCAGACCTGTCTCACCATCTTGTACGACGGATTGTTCTGATCCACCATCAGCAGAACCTTTACCGGACTTCCCTACTCCACAGGCTAAGATTTCCTTCATGCACCGATGGGATAATTACCATAAGGTCCGAAAACGAATCTTCCAAGAAGGCGATGACGTTCATCGACCAGTTAAGGTCCCGCGTATACGGTTAAGGGCTAACGAAAAACGACAAATGGCTAATATGGCTATTTCAGCTATAATTAATGACGTCCCGGATGAGCGGCCGTTTTTGAATGTCCAAATTTTGGGCGAAAGCGTGACTGGATTATTAGACAGCGGGGCAAGCATGAGTTGCCTGGGAAGAGGGGCAGAGTCGTTCCTCCAGAATCACCCAGAAGCACAGCTACGCCGCTTGCACACCTCTGTCCAAGTGGCTGACGGCACCCCTAAAGGGATAGTAGGCTACATCACAGTCCCTGTGACTTACGGGGCACGCACTTCGCTTTTGAATATATTTATAGTCCCTAGCTTGTTACAGCGGCTATACCTTGGAATAGACTTTTGGAAGGTCTTTAACCTGGCCCCACATCTAATTGGCGAAATACAGCTAGGTCCCACTCAGGATCCAAACTGCCATCGCCTTGCGGAAGCCCAGCAGGTGCGATTGAATCAGGCTAAGGCGCGGTTCCCGTCTTCGGACACCTGCGGCCTCGGCAAGACACACTTGGAACAGCATGTTATCGACACTGGCGAGGCGGTGCCTATTAAGCAGAGGCATTACCCAGTCTCTCCTGCCATCCAGACCCTCATGTATGGGGAGGTCGATCGCATGCTGAGTCTAGGTGTGATTGAAGAGAGCAACAGCCCATGGAACTCACCTGTAGTCCTGGTTCGAAAGCCTGGCAAAGTACGGCTTTGCCTGGACTCCCGCAAGGTGAATGCAGTTACGGTGAAGGACGCATATCCATTGCCACACATCGACGGTCTTTTGGGACGGTTACAGGACACTAAGTATATCTCCGCTATAGATCTAAAGGATGCCTTCTGGCAGATTCCGTTAGAGGAAAAATCTAGGGAAAAGACCGCTTTCACAGTCCCAGGCAGGCCGTTGTATCAGTTCACGGTGATGCCGTTCGGACTGTGCAACGCGCCACAGCGCATGTGCCGCCTGATGGACAAGGCCATCCCAGGCTCGTTGCGGGAAAATGTGTTTGTCTATTTGGACGATTTATTGGTAGTATCCCCAGACTTTGATACGCACGTCAGGTTGCTGGAACGAGTCGCCTCCTGCCTCTGCCTTGCTGGCTTAACTGTGAACCTGGCCAAAAGCCGGTTCTGCGTAAAGGAGGTAAAATACTTGGGTTTCATTATTGGGGACGGAACACTCAAGACAGACCCGGACAAGGTGGCTGCCATCAGAGATTTCCCAACACCAAGGTCGACCAAGCAGGTGAGGCGCTTTTTAGGCATGACGGGATGGTATAGGCGATTCATCGGCAACTATGCGAGCATCGCCTCTCCCATCACGGACTGCCTGAAGGCCGCCAAATTTACTTGGACCGACGAGGCCCAACAGGCCTTCACGGAGTTGAGGAAATTGATGATGTCAGCTCCCTTACTAGTCACCCCGGACTTCACCCGTCCTTTCTTTATCCAGTGTGACGCAAGCAAGACAGGGGTTGGAAGCGTCTTGTTCCAAAAGCATGGCGATGACGAACACCCCATCGCGTATTTTTCAAAAAAACTCAATAATGCTCAGCGGAATTATTCAATAACAGAACTGGAGTGCTACGCAGCGGTCTTAAGCGTAAAAAAATTCAGAGCCTACGTGGAAGGCCACACCTTCACCATTATTACGGACCATGCCAGCTTGAAGTGGCTTATGAGCCAGGCAGACTTAAGCGGCCGATTGGCACGGTGGAGCTTAAAACTCCAGGGATTCCAATTTTCAATAGAGCACCGTAAGGGTAGCCAGAACGTGGTGCCGGACGCCTTATCGCGCGTCGACTGCGTGGACGATTTGTCCTTCTGTCGGGATGTGGACCTGTCGTCTGCCGCCTTCAGATCGACGGACTACCAGCGTCTCGCGGACCAAATCCGCGAGCAGGCTGGTCAGTTTCCCGATCTCCAGGTGTCAGATGGATACGTGTTCCACCGTTCGACCCCACGTACCGGCGACCCCGTAACGGATGACCTGAGTTGGAAATTGTGGATCCCGGAGGAACTCACTGCTTCCCTAGTTGAGTCCGCTCATGCGCCACCCCAAGCTTCGCATGGCGGTATTGGTAAAACCTTGCATCGGTTACGTGAAAAGTATTTTTGGCCGTCCATGGCAAGTCAAGTCCGGGAATATATCACTCGGTGTGAAGTCTGCAAGGAGTCCAAGGCTCCCAATACCTCCCTACGACCGCCGATGGGTAAAGCAATGGAAACGCACCGACCCTTTCAATTTCTGTATGTTGATTACTTAGGCCCTTACCCCAGATCTAAGAAGGGACACACCGCCGTATTAGTCGTACTAGATGCCTTCAGCAAGTACCCTTTCCTTCATCCAGTCACCTCAGAAACGTCGAAGGCGGCCACTGAATTCCTAGAACACCGCATTTTCCACGCGTTTGGAGTGCCCGAAGTAATATTCACCGATAACGGGCGACACTTCACGTCGAAAGAGTTTGAAAAGCTGATGAATGATTACGGGGTTAAACATCTGCGAACACCTATATATTCCCCTCACCCGAACGCCTCTGAACGTGTCAATCGCTCCGTATTAGCCGCAATTAGAGCTTATCTGTCCGAGGACCATCGAGAGTGGGCAAACCACCTATCAGCCATAGAATGTGCACTCCGCAGTTCCCACCATGAATCCATAGGAATGTCTCCGTACCAAGTCTTATTCGGATATCATATGATTCTTCACGGATCAACATATCCGTTGTTAACGAAACTAGGGGCCCTGCAGGATGGGAATATTTCGGTACTTCCTTTGGTTGACCGGCAACAACTACTGCGTGAGCGAGTCGAACGGAAGCTGGCAGAAGCACACCTGCGTCACCAAAAGACTTATGACCTACGATGTCGAGTGATTAGCTTCGACCCAGGGCAGATAGTGTTCAGGAGAACCTTCCCAGTGAGTAATAAGGCAGATGGGTTTAACGCGAAGTTAGCAGCCAAATTCCTAAAGGCGCGAGTGAAAAGAAAAGTTGGACATAGCCGTTACGAGTTAGAGGATTTCACCGGACGGTCGTTAGGTATATATCATGCGAAAGACATTCGTCGATGACCAAACTGTCATCGAAGTAGAGCCAATTCCGAGTCGCCCTAATAAGGCATCTCGCCGGCTTCACCGGTCAACTGATAGGGTACCTTTAATCCGCTTAGGTTGCTAGATAGCGTCTCTGGCGGTGGTACACCTCCTTGTTTTCCTTGGTCATCTTGAGTCAAGGTTTCATGTCTGCAGTGTTAGCTAGAACAAATCCGAGTCGCCCTAATAAGGCATCTCGCCGGCTTCACCGGTTAACTGACAGGGTGCCGCTAATCCGCTTAGATAGCTTTTCTGGCGGTGGTACACCTCCTTGTTTTTTTCTTGGTCGTCTGGGACCAAGTTTCAATGTTAAAGTTTATACTGAGACTGCCAGACCAGTTCTCCCAAGGGCCAGTCGCCGCAAATTTTTTTTTCCTTTTCTCCTCACCCTGAGCTTGGGTAGGCTTAATCGGGCGAAGGTATTTACCGCGATGCCTTAGCCTTTGCCACTTTTTCTTTTCAGTTCTCCTATTCTTCCTCTCTTTCAACAATTTTACCTTTTATAATCTTTTTGCGGTAGCCTCCGCATTTGTTCACTCCCTGTCAGGCTGGCCCGGAATCTGGCTAACAGGCGTCATATCGCCTGGCACTGTGCGGGCCTGATCTGACAGTGGTCTCTCATCTTTTTCTTTATCCATTATTTAGTTTGGTCGGACGGACACCTTAGCACCAGACTTTCCCCGTCTGGGTTAACAGGCGTTTTATCGCCTGACCTTGCGAAAAGTCTGTTGCCAAAGGTTTCATTGAAGTGTGTTTTCGGTGGGATCTGGTTGCAGGTGGCTGCTGTTCACCTGGCCAGATTGTTTGGTTCGCCTGGTGGCATTTGTGTTCGTCTTATAAGATCCGTCCGATCCCGGTTGTAGACTGTCTGTCGACCGCCTTCCTGGCTTTCAGCGGAACCCGCTGACCAGTCGTGGTAGTATGACCGCGCGGTCCCTCTAGCGGAGGTTTCTTTCTCGCACCTTCTTCTTCTACACCTTCTTTTTCTACATGGTCTTCGTCATCCCGCTTCGCCTTGGGAGGGGAGGTTCCCTGACCCGATAGATACGCCATTGATGTCCAACCAACACCGGCAGGACTAGGTCCGCCCGAGTATGGAGCCGACAATCCAGACACATCTCAGGCTCATGAGGCCCAGCGACCCTATAAGACGCTCGCCTAAGAGAGCACGGGAGATATGCAGAGTTGGGACTCCTCCCGACGGAACGAAAAGTCTCTCGTGCCACACTCACTAGGGAGCGCATGGTGTAAGCGACATTGAAAACCAAGTCGTGGCCGTTGACGAGCGCCGTTGTCCGAGACGATTGCCCATACTCGAGGAACTTCAGAATGATGCGGACAATGTGGAAGCGTTCACATAGGTGTCGCTAGAACGTAACCCCTCCGGGGGCGAGGCGGAATGACGTAGACCCGTAGCCCGAATCCAATAAGAAAAGCCCGTCTAGCTCAGGGAATAGAACATGAGCCTCTGTCTCAGGGAGTGGGTGAGCCACACGTTGGCCAAATTATCACCAAACCAGGCCCCCGTTTGTTTCTTTTCGCGTCCCCTCTCACCTGACGCATCAAGGTGACGCGTGTTGTAACGGTCGCCATCTGTGAAGGCATATAGCAATAACCCGATAAAGGCACTAACTCCATCGCCTATATAAAAAGAAGATAAAGAAAAAAATTATTAAACCCCCTAACACCAACGCCTGCCACCAAAAATTTTTTTTTCAAAGTTAGACAAAGGTATACGGTATACTACATGGCAACCCGGCATTCAACGTTGAGCAATGCTTGTCATGCCCATCTGCAGGCATCCCGCTTCCTAGAGAAAAAATGCGTACCACCACACACACAATTTTCAAATCCGACATCCATAAATTCTGACACCATACTTTACACGCAAATTGCAAAACTCCGAAAACAATCACGATATCCAACCACACCATTTGAAATAGCACGCACACAAACAAATATGCAATAGAATACGCAACTAGGAATGCGGTTAACGGGACGTTTTTTTTGTGGCATTCGATCGAAAATCGCCTGATCCGGCGATTGATGGGGGGTAATTTATAGCGGGATCAGAAAAGAGAGTGGCGGATCGAAAAGGAGTCGGTTCTTAGCGCCTGAGTTGAAAGGCAGATTCTACCGTGATTTGGAGAAAGCGAAATCGGTGCGCGGACAAGTCCCAAGAATTTCATTTAAATTGCAGCGAAAGTAAATCTCGCGTTTTTTTAACTTGATCAATTAATAAAGAAAGCGTTTCAAGCCTGCGAAGTCCCAAGGAAAAAGTGCGGTCGTTCTTGAGTGAGAAGAAGAGATTCGCTGCGAGTGTTTTGTGGATGATTTTGGCGCCGCGCTAGTGAATCCGAATTGAATTTGGAAATTTTGGCTGGTGAAATAGGAGAGAATCCCTTTAAAAAAAAGAAAAAAAACGGGTAATATCCGTCTGTGGAGCTAATTTTAATGTGTATGGCTATAGTGGCCCAGAGAAAAAAATGTTCAATTCTATTATTAACTTCTGCGAAACCGAGTGATCCTATGTAAAGATATCAAAAATCCAAAATTTTAATAAAACGGTATTTAACATAATTCTGAGCTTTTTCCAATCAGAAAATCGTCTACGACACACAATTTCTTATGGGTGCGAGGTCCACGAGGGAGTTCGGTTAGTGACGATACTACGAAGGTTCGAGAATTTCCAAAGAGTTTTGCGGAGTAATTTTGTGTTTTTTGATACATTTAAGAGCGAAAAGTGTGTTCTGTGCTCTAAGAAAATGAGAAAAAGAGTCGATCATAGTGAATGACCTGGCAATTTTTTTGACCCGTGGATTTTGGGAAAATTATTATACTTATTTCGTGATATTTTGATTGCAAAAAAATAATATTAAATTAGTTCCCGTACCATTATTTTTATTCTTTCTGAATTATACAATGTTTTCTTGTGTATTGTGGTGGGAAATTTTCATTTGATTGAAACGATTTCTAGTGTGTTATCAACAAGTTTTTTTATCATTATTCAACTTTAATAAATTTTTCGCTGCGGCTGCTACACCCGTTCCAAACTGTGCACGTTATATAATATAATACCTGAAAACGAGTCTTTGATTTCTGATTGAAACAGAAAAATAAAATAAATCTAGCATTATCGACGCTGGATAAACTGTATAATCATACGGTTAATGACGTGTTCCTGAATAGCACGTATAACACAAATATAATGCCGTTAACCCCATAAAATAAAGGAAATAATTGGATAAACTTGAAATGAAATAAATTAAATAAATAAAAAAAGGAAAGTATAATAGCATAAATCATAAACTGGAAACGTAATACACTAAATAGATAAGAATGAAATTATAATAGCACAGATCATAAACTTGAAACGTAATACATTAATTAAATAAGTATGAAATTATAATAGCATAAACAATAAACTTGAAACGTAATACATTAAATAAATAAGAATGAAATTATAATAGCATAGATCATAAACTTGAAACGTAATACATTAAATAAATAAGTATGAAATTATAATAGCATAAACAATAAACTTGAAACGTAATACATTAAATAAATAAGAATGAAATTATAATAGCATAGATCATAAACTTGAAACGTAATACCTTAAATAAATAAGAATGAAACGATAATAGCATAAATCATAAACTTGAAACGTAATACATGAAATAAATAAGAATGAAATTATAATAGCATAAATCATAAACTTGAAACGTAACAAATTAAATGAATAAAAAGGAAATTATAATAGAATAAAGCCTAAACTTACAACGTAATGAATTAGATAACTAAAAAGGAAATGATATCAAAATAAATAGTAAAGTTAAATTTAAATAATATATAAGAATAAAACGAGAAACAATGATCGGCTGAAGAGGCAACAGTGGAGGGGTGAGGCCCCAGGAGCAGGATGCCCTCAATAAGGTGAGTGCTTACATTTTTTCCTTACTGATTGTGGTTTTGTGATTCCCCTACTAAATGGCAGCATAACCGGTGACCTCCTCTCTTCCCTAGCTTTTCTAGCCCCCTCTTGTTGGCCTCGGTAGGTTTGGTTCTCCGCCACTGCCGCCCCCTTTTAATTTTTAGCAAGCAGGCACGAGTTTTTAGTTTGTCTTAACTGTCACCCTCCGGCATCCATGTACCGCGAACCCCACCCCATCCGGCGAGCTAGTTTGAGCACCGCACGTCGTGCCGAAGCTCGGTGCAGCGGATGTCATAATTTCGGCAATCCCCCTCGGCGGTCAAGCCTGCCCAGCCACCCTCCTTCTGCCCCTTTCTCTAAATTTTTTGTGTAATGTGAGTCTTGCACATCCTTTATTGGGATGTGTTTATTTTCCGACTTCGTGCTATGGCACACCCCCTCCCGACAGTTACAGTAGTCTTACTAAATACAGAGCTTTTATAGATGCTTGGCTATCAATGAAAATTCCAATGTGACATCTTTGTGCAGGTTCTAAGTTCATTGTCTAGCAAGCCTTCAGGATCGCCAGCACTTCCGCTTAAAAGATACTAGCGTACGCTGAGAGGTGCCAAGACAGTGAACAATGTTCGGTATATTTCGGCAGCATAAGATCGTGTAGAACCCTTTTACCAATTTGGTAGTAGTAGTGTCGGTGGTCAGTTCTGTACCGAGAAAACAGTGCCAAATTCCTGCCTGGCCAAGGCGGATGACTTTTCATTGCTCTAGAAGCCCTGACTGACCGAGACCCATAACTTGAGAGTACCTGGGTCATCAAAGACACGTTGGCACTCCCAAATGAATTTAAACTTGGTCCTAGGGAACATTATCGCTCTAGTTGTCAGATAGGATAAAGATCTGCTTGTTTGCATAGGCCTCTGTGCTGAAAGTGGAGTCGTGTTTCGTGACAAGACGTTAGAAAGCGACTTTTCAGTTGAATTACCACTTTCAGCACAGGGGCCTAGAGTACGAGAGTCGTGATTCGACTGAAAGTTACTTTCTTCAACTCAAACGACTTGTCACGAAACACGATTTGATTCTCAGTACAAGGGCCATAGGCTCTTCGTAAGATCTCATAGTTGCATGCCAATATAGCGTGCTCCTCTGCGTGAAAGACAGTAGACCAAGCTGAACTCGATTAAACCAGAGCCTTTTGTCGCAAATTTCATACCATACTCATACCAATGTCTGTCTAAGAGGCAGTTATCTACCACAAGAGCCCACGCTGTGATATTCGAAGGAAAACTAAGAATTGACTTTCTTTTAGGTTCAAAAAAGAGGCCTACACATTTTAGCTTGTGAGATCGCTTCCATAACGCTGCCAATTATAGAATGTCCCCTTGAAAAGCATTATTGAGACGACCTTCCGATCTCTCATCGGATCTGAGAGTTCAAAGTTACTGCGGCCGTTCCTTTAGCCTATCGTACTACACCCCTATACTTCATATTTGTAGGCCAGACCGCTTGTACAAGTTTAGCAATATGCTTGGTGACTTGTCGCTTAGACTTGAATGGTCGTACATTAGTCAACAACTATTTATCGTATTCTTTCATTTGATACCCAAGTCATAGGCTCGGTGGAACACATTTGCAAATATCGGCCACCATCTTGAAACCTCCATGATTTTTTTTACAAAATGGTCAGATTGCATTTAGTACGTAAACATGACGTGTTGAGCTCCGTCGTAACCCGAGTCCAACTACATGTAGACGGGAGTCGAATTGAGTTAGGGTCGACTGAGCTCGACTCATCTCTGCTACCTAGGTTGAGTTGAAATTATGCCCAGAAACGAGAATTCAGTATAGTTGAATAGTTGAATTTAGTTGACGGCAGCATCTCGGTGTTTTGTTTGTGATATTTTGTAAAGTGTAGTGCTTTTTTATTTTCAACTAAACCTCAGCTCAACTATTCAACTCATCGCGAACTGCGAATGTGCAAAATTTGAAGTTCATCGGTTATATTTTTTTTACTTTTTAGTCTATTATAAGTCTTCTGAAATTTTGTTTTGGCCGCCATTTTGAATTTGGAATGACGCCACATAGCTAATTGTATTCATACCTGTCATATGCTTCCATTTGATACTCATATCAGGGGGCCGCGGACCACAATTGCAAAAATCGGCCGCCATTTCGGAACCGCCATCTTGATTTTTTTACAAAATGGTCAGATTGCATTGTCATCCAAACTAACCGTTTACGCAAAATTTCAGCTCAATCGGAAACCGGGAAGTAGGTTAAATTCAATTTCCAAGATTTTCTTGTACTATCATAGACACTCTTCTGCGTTGTAATGCTCTCTCGAAGGACCATATCAATAAGATAGCCAGCCCTATAGGGAACTCTGTTTTAACTCGTTACTGTTTCGATTCCATTATTTTCACATTGCCATCTATTTCTTAGAAATGAAAAATTGTATTCTTCCCGAAGCAAACAAAATGTCATTTTGACATACATCAACTAATTTCGAAAACCGAAAGCGGGTTGACACATGAGAAGACATTTGTCACTTCAGCGTATTTCCCGACGAGCTACTAATTCGGATGGAATGTTTTTTCCGTTGAAATTCGATTCCATGCGGAGTACCCGGAGTGATCTGAGCCGAAGTTGGCGTTCGTACATCATCAGATGGCGCAAAAGTCATTACCCTATCGGAACATGTTCTAATTTTTGCAAATGGCGTCTCATGTTATCGCGACTTTGACATTTGTGGAGCAGAATTACCCGGAATAAACGTAATCAACAATTTTTTTATTGACAAACGAAATAACTGCTGTAAAAAATCATGTGATGTCTTGTATATATATTTGCTGTGTTCCATGAGTGTCATAACTACAGGAAAAAAAAATACCTTTAAATTCTCGAATGTTTTGGCGTGTACTTTTATGGCTAATTTTGGAGATTCAGAAAACACACATAGAATTCCCTTGCTCGATTGAGCCAGTGTGGCAGGGAACATGCTGCCATTAAGAGCACACTGATGCTAGTATGCATATTCAATTCGTGTAATAAAGGGACAGGGCCAACCTAACAGAGAAATAAATAAGTAATGGGAAAAGTGCGAACTAGGGACCAATAACATTACAATCGTATTTTAGCCATTCACAGGCCCTGAATCCAGTTTTGTTGAATTTCTTAAGCAAGCTATAAAATCTCGAGAGTAAAAGTGTGGCATCTGACGTAAATAAGACGTTCGAGGTAAACTTTCCACACAAATACCAGCAGCACGCAAATATCCTTTTCAACTTTCAGGACAAAAGTATCACAATTGCTGTGCTGCGATGGCGAACGAACGTCTTACTTGTGCTGCCCTCTCTCTGTCGTTTCGACGTTTCGTCGTCGTCGTCGTATGGAAACGAACGGTAACAGCGACGTGGCGGTAGTGAAACGAACGTGCAGAACGAAGGTGAGTCGTTGTCGGTGGTGATGGTGGTGGTAGCAGGGGGTGGAACGGGGGGGGGGCGCGCCGAGAACGAGCAAGGAGAGAAGTAACCAAATTAGAAATTTATTACGACCCTTCGCTGTGTAATGGAACCATCAATTATTCAGTGTATGAGAGAGAGGAGGAGCCATTGCTGGGTAGAATTCAATTCGTTTCAATTCTTATCCACCTGCATAATTTATTTTAATTCTGTTACAGTGGTGGCACTTTTATTATCCCAAGAGCACTGTAATCAGACTAATTTTGTTTTTCTCATTAAGTTGGTGTCGCCTTAGCTTCCCGGCCCGGAGCAGGTCCAACCTGGAAACTCTCTAAATTCCACATCTTCGTGGGGACACCTTCGCCCCAGAGATCAAGTTCAAATTATTACAAATATTTAATAAATACCAAATAACCTGTGCCAGTACCGGGCCCCAAAAACACTGCACACGAGGACCACATACCTATATACATATAGTGTGTACTATCGATTGAGGTGAACAAATTAGAGGTGCGTTTTATGCATGTCAAAGACCTTTATGCTACTTGGTGCCATCGTCGAACGGTTTTTATTTCGATGAAATGAGAAATTTCAGAGAAAGTGTTTTTGGTTATTGGTTGGACCATTTCAGTCTGCCGAACCGAGTACATACATATGTCAGTAGTCGGTTTAGTATTCGGATAACTTTAATCTCGCCTTAATGCTTTAATCTGCATACAAATGAGAGACTAAAAGACATTTTTATCGAATTCCACCGAAACATTTTTTACCATGGCATGTGTTAAAATTTGTTGATTAAGAAGATCAACACTTGCCGCAGCATTGGCGGTGACCTTTTATGACAGCAATATTTTTTTATAAATATGTTTATTTTTAATTTTTTCATAATTTACCTAGTTACGGAGTTTTGTTAAGTCAATGCAGAAGCGAGTTATGATAGTTATGATAGTTTGGTGTGGGTATGGTATGTTTTTATAAGATACAACGCTGCCACAACCGAAGGCTGGCTTCGGCCTGTCGATGAATATCAATTTGTTTGTACCGTTTAATTTGACGACGAAGTATTTTCGTAATCGTTTGATTACTTGGTATATCGGTCGACGTATGTCGGTTGGAAAGGTTTCTGAACGCGGTCGACAGGTATGAATACTTAGTCGGCGTCCTCCACGGCTGTTATTACGCAAATATTCTTTTGAACTGGCTGTCGTGGAAGTCAAGGATGACAATAGACAAATCTTCTTCAGTCCAATAAATAGTGTTGTCTCTTGCCAGTAAGGCTGTTTTCAGTTGCTGGTGGGACTGTTGAACCAATCCGTTAGTCTGCAGAAGGTAGGCGATTGTCCTGATTGGGTGAGTGCTGAATAGTTTGGCAACTTCTAGGAAGAGTTTCGATACGGGCTGCCTACTTTGATCGGTTGTGATTTCAAGTGGTACGCCGAAACGTAGAACAAATTCAGTGACCACCATCAGTCAAGACCAACAGGTTCGCGGCGCTCGCAATACTGGACGATATCTATGTAGAAGAAAGACAATTGTCGGAATCCGTTGTGGGAGTGTGCAATAGAGTTGTGTCCACCTATCCGGACGCAGCCATGGATCTCGGACAGCTGTCTGAAACACGTTGATTTCGAGCACTACCGACAATTGAACAAAGAAGTTAGACAGAAAATGGAATCGGAACGAAAAGCATACAGGAATAGCATTGCGGCTGACATGGAAGAAGAAGGAAGGAGTATCGGACGATGTACCAGACAGTCCGGCGGTTAGACGGCAGAACAACATCAGCTAACGACAATATAAAAAATCGATAGGAACTTTCCCACAGGCGCCTGCGGCGGTGGATAGAGTATCTTCCACCAACTGTACAGCCACGATCCGCTACAAGCTATAGGTACAACCCTATTCGCCGAGTTTATCGATATCGCACCGACAATTATCGAAGTGAAGACGGCAATAAAATCACTGGAAAATGGAGCCGAGAACAGATCAAGTAAATGCCGAGATGATCAAAGCCGGAGGTGATGTCTTCACGTCCTCATAAAACTCATATGGCTTTCGGATCGTCCCGTCCCGTGTCCCGTCAGCGTGGAAGAAAGCCATCGTTGTCCCAATTTTGAAGAAAGGAGATAGAAAGGTGGGAATGCAAGAATTAACGTGGTTCAGTCTCCTTTCGATCGCCACAAAGTATTTACGAAAATCATACAATCAATGCTATAGAAACATTGAGAGCAAACGAGTCGGAAAGAACAAGCTGGATTTAGACCACATAGAAGATGCATTGATCAAATATTCGCTCTCCGTCAGCGAATGGAAGAAAGAAGTCGTTGCTACAAACTAACTGTCGTTGTTTTAATCGATTTCAAATCCGTTTTCGATTGCATCGACTGGATAAGCTTGTGGAAAGCCTTGGAAACCGAACGCTTGCCATTGAAAATCATCCAAGCGTCGTACGATGGCTTAACCAGCACCGTTCGTATTCAAAGCGACTCATCCGTGTTGTTCCCTATTCGAACGGGTTTCCGGCAGGGAGGCGTCGCTTCGCCACTTCTTTTCAACGCTGTTATCACCGCGATTATGCGTAAAGCATTCAATGGACGACGCGGAGTTCGATAGGACGACAGCAACTACGACAATAGCGCCGTCTTGACCACACGGATGCCGCAGCAACGGACATCTTATACGACATTTTCGGCATTGTCCAGTCATACGGGTTAAAAATAAATGTGGAAAAGACCAAAGTGCTCACAACGAACGGATCGAGAGCCAGTGTTCACATCGATGGAGCCCAAATCGAACAGGTTCCGATGTTCAAATATTTGGGATCATTGGTTAAGGAAACGAAAGTGGCATCGACGGCCGACGTTCACCGCCGCATCGGCCAGGCAACAACAGCAACATTCGCCTCGCTCAAATGGTGCAAATGGAAACAAACAAATATTACCATCAAAACGAACGTACGCCCTTACCGAACGCTGATCCTCTGGATTTTTCTTAATGGATCGGACAAGTGGACTAGTTCTAAAAATCTATCTAATTCATAAAATCGAGGACGACCAACATAAAAATTATTATTATTCAGCGCCAACTGCTCTCCGAAGGGCTTTCCTTTCAAAAACTGTAAATTCCGATCATAGCCCTTTTTTCTGACCTCGTAAGTCCTCGTATTGACTGGTAAAATCATCGCCATATAGAGAAGCAGTTTGAATGCTGTTTTGAATGATGTTTCGAATTGACGTGTTTTGCCGGACTATAACAAGCTCTTTTGACTTCTATAAACCGTGCCCGTATTTGTGGTTCCGTCTTGTGGTCAGCTACTATTACTGATCTAAGGTAGATGAAGGATTGTACTACTTCAAATTCATGCTTCATGATTGTTAGGGACCTCCCAGGGAGTCTGTGAATTCAACCGCACACCGGTCTGAGCAGTATTTCCCGAGATAATGGGCATTTCGCCACCCTCATTTGGCCATTCACAAAAGCGGCCATAACTCCCGAACCCTTTGGAATTTTTGGACCAAATTTTGTGCGTTGAACTCGGGGGAGCGAGCCCTTTCCAACGATGCCCCATTAATTAAGATCCCAGCACTTTCGTGAAATCGACCAAAAATATCCCAAGGGGTACCCCTTTGCAAAATTTCCGGTTTTGGGAAATTTTTGGAGCGGCCCTTTTTTGAATGGGAAATTGTTAGGGACCTCGCAGGGAGTCTGTGAATTCAACCGCACACCGGTCTGACCAGTATTTCCCGAGATAATGGGCATTTCGCCACCCTCATTTGGCCATTCACAAAAGCGGCCATAACTCCCGAACCCCTTGGAATTTTTGGACCAAATTTTGTGCGTTGAACTCGGGGGAGCGAGCCCTTTCCAACGATGCCCCATTAATTAAGATCCCAGCACTTTCGTGAAATCGACCAAAAATATCCCAAGGGGTACCCCTTTGCAAAATTTCCGGTTTTGGGAAATTTTTGGAGCGGCCCTTTTTTGAATGGGAAATTGTTAGGGACCTCGCAGGGAGTCTGTGAATTCAACCGCACACCGGTCTGAGCAGTATTTCCCGAGATAATGGGCATTTCGCCACCCTCATTTGGTCATTCACAAAAGCGGCCATAACTCCCGAACCCCTTGGAATTTTTGGACCAAATTTTGTGCGTTGAACTCGGGGGAGCGAGCCCTTTCCAACGATGCCCCATTAATTAAGATCCCAGCACTTTCGTGAAATCGACCAAAAATATCCCAAGGGGTACCCCTTTGCAAAATTTCCGGTTTTGGGAAATTTTTGGAGCGGCCCTTTTTTGAATGGGAAATTGTTAGGGACCTCGCAGGGAGTCTGTGAATTCAACCGCACACCGGTCTGAGCAGTATTTCCCGAGATAATGGGCATTTCGCCACCCTCATTTGGCCATTCACAAAAGCGGCCATAACTCCCGAACCCCTTGGAATTTTTGGACCAAATTTTGTGCGTTGAACTCGGGGGAGCGAGCCCTTTCCAACGATGCCCCATTAATTAAGATCCCAGCACTTTCGTGAAATCGACCAAAAATATCCCAAGGGGTACCCCTTTGCAAAATTTCCGGTTTTGGGAAATTTTTGGAGCGGCCCTTTTTTGAATGGGAAATTGTTAGGGACCTCGCAGGGAGTCTGTGAATTCAACCGCACACCGGTCTGAGCAGTATTTCCCGAGATAATGGGCATTTCGCCACCCTCATTTGGCCATTCACAAAAGCGGCCATAACTCCCGAACCCCTTGGAATTTTTGGACCAAATTTTGTGCGTTGAACTCGGGGGAGCGAGCCCTTTCCAACGATGCCCCATTAATTAAGATCCCAGCACTTTCGTGAAATCGACCAAAAATATCCCAAGGGGTACCCCTTTGCAAAATTTCCGGTTTTGGGAAATTTTTGGAGCGGCCCTTTTTTGAATGGGAAATTGTTAGGGACCTCGCAGGGAGTCTGTGAATTCAACCGCACACCGGTCTGAGCAGTATTTCCCGAGATAATGGGCATTTCGCCACCCTCATTTGGCCATTCACAAAAGCGGCCATAACTCCCGAACCCCTTGGAATTTTTGGACCAAATTTTGTGCGTTGAACTCGGGGGAGCGAGCCCTTTCCAACGATGCCCCATTAATTAAGATCCCAGCACTTTCGTGAAATCGACCAAAAATATCCCAAGGGGTACGTACCCCTTTGCAAAATTTCCGGTTTTGGGAAATTTTTGGAGCGGCCTTTTTTGAATGGGAAATTGTTAGGGACCTCGCAGGGAGTCTGTGAATTCAACCGCACACCGGTCTGAGCAGTATTTCCCGAGATAATGGGCATTTCGCCACCCTCATTTGGCCATTCACAAAAGCGGCCATAACTCCCGAACCCCTTGGAATTTTTGGACCAAATTTTGTGCGTTGAACTCGGGGGAGCGAGCCCTTTCCAACGATGCCCCATTAATTAAGATCCCAGCACTTTCGTGAAATCGACCAAAAATGTCCCAAGGGGTACCCCTTGCAAAATTTCCGGTTTTGGGAAATTTTTGGAGCGGCCCTTTTTTGAATGGGAAATTGTTAGGGACCTCGCAGGGAGTCTGTGAATTCAACCGCACACCGGTCTGACCAGTATTTCCCGAGATAATGGGCATTTCGCCACCCTCATTTGGCCATTCACAAAAGCGGCCATAACTCCCGAACCCCTTGGAATTTTTGGACCAAATTTTGTGCGTTGAACTCGGGGGAGCGAGCCCTTTCCAACGATGCCCCATTAATTAAGATCCCAGCACTTTCGTGAAATCGACCAAAAATATCCCAAGGGGTACCCCTTTGCAAAATTTCCGGTTTTGGGAAATTTTTGGAGCGGCCCTTTTTTGAATGGGAAATTGTTAGGGACCTCGCAGGGAGTCTGTGAATTCAACCGCACACCGGTCTGAGCAGTATTTCCCGAGATAATGGGCATTTCGCCACCCTCATTTGGCCATTCACAAAAGCGGCCATAACTCCCGAACCCCTTGGAATTTTTGGACCAAATTTTGTGCGTTGAACTCGGGGGAGCGAGCCCTTTCCAACGATGCCCCATTAATTAAGATCCCAGCACTTTCGTGAAATCGACCAAAAATATCCCAAGGGGTACCCCTTTGCAAAATTTCCGGTTTTGGGAAATTTTTGGAGCGGCTTTTTTTGAATGGGAAATTGTTAGGGACCTCGCAGGGAGTCTGTGAATTCAACCGCACACCGGTCTGACCAGTATTTCCCGAGATAATGGGCATTTCGCCACCCTCATTTGGCCATTCACAAAAGCGGCCATAACTCCCGAACCCCTTGGAATTTTTGGACCAAATTTTGTGCGTTGAACTCGGGGGAGCGAGCTCTTTCCAACGATGCCCCATTCATTAAGATCCCAGCACTTTCGTGAAATCGACCAAAAATATCCCAAGGGGTACCCCTTTGCAAAATTTCCGGTCTTGGGAAATTTTTGGAGCGGCCCTTTTCGATGTGCAGCTCCAGTTTTCCTGCCACCCGCCTAATCTGGCTAAATACGTCTTTGCACAACTCTTGATGTTCTTCCAGTGGATCGTTTGTGTAAGCTAATAATTAAGTTTTATATACAAGGCCTAAAATACTATCCAGAATTTGGTTTGAAGTTTAGGTTTTGAGTAGTTATACCATTATGGTGTTGTTCCAAGTTGCGGGTTGTGCCATGGCTTAAACTCTTTGGCTTGGTGGTGGTGGTGGGGTGGGCTCGGGTGTGAGTTTTATTCGGGACAACAATTTATAATTTTGTGGTGAGGTTTAAGATTGAGCACCGCCTCAAAAAGACCAGGTAGACCAGAAAGACCTGAAATATCTGATAGGTCTATCTCACCACCATACCACAAAAAAGTTTTAGCCAAGATACAAACCTCAACTTGGTCCAGTACCCTCATAACATAACCACTGTTTTGTTGCTTTGCTGTTTATGGCTTTGCGTAGCTTAGTGACAACACCGGGAGTTCATCATCAAGTATTCGTTGGACGTCAATTCCTCAGTTTGCACGCTCAGGGAATTGCTGCAAACAGCGAAGTTATCTAGGTGGCAAAGGACCATGCCTCGGAGTTGATTCGAACCGCTGACCTCTTGGATGGTAGTAGGGTGCTTTGACCACTAGACTACCAAAGACTTGTAAACTAATTCCGGCTATTAAGTCATGAAATTTTGACACGTATCGTTTGAATCAGCCAGTGGCGCCATCTATGTGTCATCCCATGAACTTATTGAGTGATGAATTAAAAGGGATAGAGGTCATCCGCGAATCTGCCGTTAAATACAAGAAGAGACTTCGTCAAGAAGTTATATTAGATACTACAAACGATATACGGCGGCACAAAAGATTACAATCAAATACACGGAACCCATACAAGTTTATGCTTACTTTAAGCACTATTGTTAACCATACTAATGCAGTTATATTGATTAAGATTGCAGTAGCCCCACCAATAAAGCTGCTTTAAAAACAAACAAAAAATAAGATACACCTGCAATAAATACCTAACATCGCCCCGTAGCCGAACTGTTGCTATAAGCCTACCAAATGTACACCAATTGACTCTTATCATGGCGTACACAATGCGCCCACTGCGAGCCCGATCCTAATTCGTTATTCAGCAAAAATTGGACAATAGAATAAATTACGAGGCCCCATCTGCTCTAACGATGTCCTCATACACATCGCATATCCGCACAACAAGATCTCAAGCGGGGCTCCGCTTTATAATAAAGTATCCTCTCCTGTTTGGGGCGCGCGAGCTTTCCCGTGCTCAACCCGGCCTCGCCTAACGTTTGCAAGGTATTTTCATGTCTTTTGAATTTTAGGCTTTAGCTCTCTAACTACCGCTGGTGCGGTGTGACACGTCTTCGCACAATATAAAACGCACGGCGGGTGATACTCAGCGATACACGGCTTTGTTCCTTACGTGGTGGATATAACTCAATTGAGGAATATATGAAGGTATAGATCGGCACAGGGACAGCACGAATCCTGCGAGTCTAGCATAAGGAGAGAGAGCCTGGTCTGAAGTATGTGGTGAATTGGAAATTTTCTATACAACGTGAGGTCGGATCAAAGGTCGGTCGCCTATTCATATTCAGCTCTCTTATAGGTAAGGGTGGCTATGGATTTACGATATTCATGTCACTACTCACCTCCAACCGGCACCCGGCATATATAATCTTAAAACAATGGAGGTTAAGTACATTTCAATAACGCGTCTTGTTACCAGTTAGCAGTCTCTGGAATGACGCCCGTTCGGCTTAAGCGCTCAGCACTAGGGTGGAGGAGTTGTCGTTGTCGTTGTCTTTTTTTGTTTTTTGCATTTTGCGTTCTCCCCCAACCGTCAGCGGGGGTTGAAATGATATAGGAACGTGCATTTGACAAGACCTTTCATGCCTGAATTAGACTCAAACAGAAACATCTTTGATTTCTATACGCATAGCCCGCCATTGTCTGCGAAAGGGATTTTCATAACCGTCGTCGAGCCGACTATGACGACGACATTCAAGGAGCATATTATACACAACCGCATAATCCCGCGCTGTGCCGCTTTGCCATTGGCACACAACACCAACGGGGAACAGCGTAAAATGAACAAAGGGCGGCTCTGAATTGGTTCGCAAATAAAAGGACTGGAAAATAATAAATAATAAAGCATTTAGCTAAAACAATTACTACAAAGAGACCAAATACCGTCGAGCATGATATTTCCATTTGTGACTTCCCCGGGCCTCGGATCGAAAGAAGTAAGTAGATAACCGAGTACTTGAAGGAAGTTCGAGCGTGAAGAGAGAGAGCAAGTTTTCTTTCCTTAAAAGGACTTCGTGGGAGGACATTTTTGTTTTTATTATACAAAATGGAAAGTTGGTTAAATTTAGTTTTTTTTTTGGTCTAAACGAACCCATACAGATCACTTACAATAAGAGATAATTTTTCCTGGAAAGAGATAACGCTGCCGGGGACGTTCGTTGATAGCAGCAGTTGTGTTTTTTTGGTGGGCGGAATGCGTTCTGGAGTATCTCTGAAGGGAGAGTGGGTGGACAAATTTCAATTTAGTTTGGTTAAAATCTTTTGTTTGTTTAAACTCGAATGCTATGTGCCTTTGTAATAGCAGTTATACCTACATGAACGAGTGATGTGATTATTCGAATCGATTGGGATTCGTTTTTAGACTAAATTTGCAATCATGGTTCTTTGAATCGCATCGGACAGTTCTAGAAACAATTCTGGTCTCTGCAGTTGCGATGGCGAAGAGTAAACTGAAAAATCCTTATTTTTTGATTGCGACATCGAGGTATAGACTAAAAGTCCGATGAAAGGGTGGCAACGATCAGGAAAGCCCTTTTGTACTGTCGACAATCTATCTTTTTCGTATAGAGTACAATATCGAACAGCTAACTCTAGTCGGAAGATATTGAAGATAGACAGAGAAGTGAAGGAATGAACAGCCACAACCAAGCCGCGATATTTTTTCCACCTAATCCCAACAATTAGTATCGCGATTCTGGCATCGGGGCATTGAGAAACAACTCGCTGGAGTGTTAGGCCTCCTAAAGCGAGTTGAATCTCATCGACCAACCGAAAACATGCGCCTTGTGGAACGGGGAAAGGCTAGAAAAGGCTATGATAGGAGGAATCAGGAATGTAAAGAGGGAAGAAGACAGAAGGAAAGTTATGTAGGTGGGGACAAGTGGGAAAGGCGAAGGACCGTGGTGCTACCGAGATTCGAACCTCCTCGAATTCGACCTCTGTCATGGTAGCCAGGCGCCTTGCTCTCTAGACAACCGAGGCGAGAAAGCCGCTGAGAAATCTATCGCGAAGAAATACATATGGCCGATGTTGAATGAGGATGTCAATAATTGGTCACGATCATGTATACCTTGTCAACGATCAAAAATAGGTAGACATAAGAAGAGATTACCGAAACACAGATACCTGATGAACGATTCTTCTTCTTTTTTAAAGGCACTACAATCGGACCCGGTGTTAGCCACTCACAACAAATGTGTCCTTCATTGCGAAAGCAGTGCAACACTACATTTCAAAACAATATATGAACGACTCTATCACGTGCATATAGTAGACATCGTAGACCCCATGCCCGAATCACAGGGATACAAATATTGCCTTACGATGATCGAGCGTTTCACAAGATGGCTCGAAGCTATTCAAAGGATATAACCGCCACCATGGTGGTCGACACATTTTTCGCAACTTGGATAGCAAGATGTGGCGTACCAGCGATCATAACATCACACAGGGGATGGCAATTCAATTCGCAGATTTTTGAAGCTTTCGCCTGGATGATCGGCAGTGATATCAAAAGAATGACAGCGTAACATCTGCAAACCAATGGACTCATCGTGCCAAAGTATAGAGTGTTGAAAGCAGCAATAAAATGTCATGAGACCGATGACTGGATCCAAGTTTTACCGGAGTCATGAAGCGTCGAACGCAAAACTTCAGTCTCAGAGCATCTTCCTGAGGACGGGAAATAGACTGACGGCAGAAAACATGGAACTATCAGCCAGAATCTCCTACCTAAACAAAATAAAGGTATATCGTGCTCCTCAAGACAATGAGATCTTCACCCTGAAGAACTAATAAGCGCAGAAGAACTCATGAAAACAAAAAAATCCTCGGGCTTAGATGCACTATAGAACTATGTATTAAAGAAGATAGCGACGTAACTAGCAATAATTTCTAACAATAGCCGCTTTCCTACAATCTGGGAAAAAGGCCAAAATTAGCTTAAAAAGCTCAGCAGCCAAGGATGTTAAAGAATTTAGGCAAATCTCCCTCCTCTCCAGCTTGGAAAAAATGCTCGTAGGAATCATACTAAAAAGGCTAAAAGATTTCTGGACAGAAAACGATATCATTCCGAGATTCCAATTCGGCTTTGTAAAGGAGCACTTAACGGGACACGCCCTGCTACTCCTGCAAGAGGCAGTGATGAGAAAACTTGGAGAAGATAAATGCTCGATTGCATGCGCCCTAGATCTTAAAAAGGTAAGGTCGGTAAGATCTAGTCGTTCCTAGCAGCCAAAACAGGGGTAACCCAAATTGGAGACTTGATCTCTACACCATTCGACATAAAAATAAGGGTACCACAAAGTTCCGTCCTGGGCCCTATACTATTTAACATATCTCTGTATGACTTCCCGCATGAAATCCCCACAGATCCCTCCACTTGCAGTACGCAGATGATACAATGGTGTAGTCCTTGCACGCTTCACCACTCAAGGCAATGAAAGCTTTTCAACAACACGTGAGCCTCATAGCAGAATACTTATGCAGATGGAACATAGGCATAGACAGGAGAAGTGCGAACTGACCTGTATCAGAAACCCATACAGAAAAGGGAATAGAAATGCTCCGTATGAATCAGAAATTATCAGGCTAATAATAAACGTACACAGCCTAACACCGAGAACATTTAGGAGTAAAGCTACAACATGGCGCATGTGCTGAAAGTCAAGTCGTCACGACAAGTCGTTTGAGTTGAAGAAAGTGACGTTTCAGTCGAATCCAGACTTTCAGTATAGGGGCTTAAACTCAACTTAACATTTCCGCTTTAGACCCTTGTGCTGAAAGTTCGAATTTGACTGAAACGTCACTTTCTACAACTCACAAACGATTTGTCACGAAACACGACTCGACTTTCATCACAGAAGCCATCAGCTGTAGTGGAACCCGGACGTAAATATAAAAATTAACAAGGCTCGCGGAGCAGTGGCAAGTATCAGGTATGCATTCCCAATCTGGTTGTCCATCTCACCAACAACAGCAAGAGAAGCTCAAAATTTTGAAAGAAAAGTGCTTAGACATGATACTTGTCTATACATGTCCGAAAAAAACAAGTGCTACTCGAACAAAACGCTTTATGACAAGTCTAAGATCACGCCGATTATGCATATGATCCAACTGGCCTCTAAAAGGCTAGAAAAGCTATCGTTACATCCAAACGAAAGGATCCAGAAAATATATAATGATAACCTAAATCAGTCCCTTAATTAGTCAAATTTAAACCTATACCGAGATTCCACTCCGGATGAGAGCCTACCCTCATTCTATGTAAATAACGCAAACAACAACATTAGGGGGTAGCCCGGTGGTTGAATCACCTCTGATCTATTAAAAATAGTAAGTACTTTGTAGAAGCCGCCCTATGTAATTTTGAAAAGGCTTATCGTCAATTTCCGACTAAAAACGAAACTCACCCACAGCTAGCATACAGCGGGCATGCACTAGCCCGTACGACGCCTGTCACAGGCATGCACGCTCCCGCCACAGGCATGCACGAAATAACCTCTGTATGGCTTTAAAAAATATTTAGGACGAATAAAAGGGACATGTCATCCGACTATCTGTCAAAATTTACTTTGAATAATTCTTGACTTGATTTGTCATATGACTTTACTGTCAAAATTGCAAGTTGACAGTCCGTCTTACTTCGTGTTATGTTTACATCTGATTTTGATTGATCAAAACAAAAATACTGAGAGCAAATTTTGACAGATAGTCGTATGATATGTCAAATTTTATATTAGGTTTGACGTCATTGACAGTAATAGTCCATTCAAAACGCGGGGGGGGTGTTCCAAAATAACACCGTTAAGAAAATCGAACCCTAAAGGTTTTTGGGGTCACTGATCACGAAAATCGAGGTCCCGCGGTCCTAAAATTAGGGCGTCACCCCTAAAAATGCAAAAAACACCCCTTTTTAGGGGGTTTTCGCGATTATTTCAATAATAATGAAAACTAATGCGATGAAATGCACTTTCTTTAATATTTATTTGCGAAGGTGGTTGATTTATACTAAATTAAGGCGAACTTAATGGTAAGGGGTACTCCTAAAGGGTTGAAAGTACCCCTAAATTGGCGAAAAATGGCAAAAATTGTAAAAAAAATTTTTTTTTACAAGTTTATGCTTCAAATTCGATTGTGGGCGTACTGTCAGGCAAAAATAAATTATTTTCAACGTCGCTTATTTTTTTGGAACACCCCCCTCCCCGCGTTTTGAATGGACTATAAAGTCATATAATGTAAAGGCTCCTTTAGTGCAATTTTAAAAAAGTTGAGTCTGGTGTTAAACTATTTCTATTTAAATCGTTATAAATAATAATTGTCTTAGAAAAAATATCTGCCACGAGGCGCACTTCAAAAACATTTCGTCGCAACAATTTCGTTGAGCGGTGAGTTTTCTTTCACTTAAGAAAGTTTTCATGAAAGTGTTCTACGAATAGCGTCATTCCCAGCCGACAAACAATCTTATTCCTTTGGTATTTCCAATGTACAGGAACGAATTCGATATCAGAATAAAGCTCATAGAAATCCTTTCATTCGTTTTCATGCACATGGGTTTCTGGCCTAAGTAGTGGTGGTGGTGGTGAACACAACGGTAGAATCTTAAACCGCGCTTCCATACCTTTTGTATTGATCCATTTCCTCCATATAGCCTCTGCCATTTGGTCAGGTAACCGTGCACACGTTTATTAAGGTACAATTTCTGAACCAGAAATCCTCTTATTTTCTCCATATTGACGTCTGAGAGTAAAACTTAAGTGAAAGCTTTCTTCTGGCACCGACATTTTCGCCGTAGTGCGGTGTTGATGGGCCTCAGTCCGACTAGGAATGGTAAATGGGGGTCAACTGTTGATTTATCAAAACATCAGACCAATCTTTTTGTCCGAACCGAGCCCGGGCAGTGAATTAACCGAATTATTCCATAAAGCTCGCCTTCGTCTTCGGAGTTACTCACGAGTCGCCTAATAAAGTTAACTCAATGCCGGGGAGAGCTTTGTGGTCGTGGGGATTGAATTAAGCGATTAGGGCTCATAAAGTCGAGTAGGTTAAGTTGTTACTGGGTTAATTAATTTCCACGCGTGCCAATTATGCGGGATAGTCATACGTAGTCGTGCAGAACACATTAGGGCAATATATACGGCTGCCCTGGACGCTCTGCCATTTTTACTGCCCATATTGCCAAATAGATTTTTACTTTTGCGTTAGATGTCGTAAATTCCTGCCGAACGTTGGGAATAGACTTTATCTTTATTTTTATTCAACACACACATAATTACAAAACACTCAAAGCCGATCTCTGTCCATTCTTTTATATCTCTAAAACAGCCAAGATGGAGGATAAGTATATTCCTTCACATTTTTCGCAGTGTCTTGAATTATAGCAATTGCTGCCGAAACAGTTGCGTGCAACTAGGAAATTTCACCAAACACATTTTCAAATAAATGTGTGGGCCCTTAAATTTTGCCTGATGTATAACCACGGTAGCCATATATCATCAACACTGCCGGGCTTTTTTCACCTGAAACCGGGGAGTTTGGGGCCGATTCTTCAGCAGGAGGCATAATAGGCAAACATGCGATGAATTTTACTTAAATGACCCCGGGGCTATCTCGGTGAATAAATGTCTTTGTCACTTAAGGAGTTCTTTGTGGAAATTCATTCTTGATATGTAATCCTGTTCTACATGAAGGTAATTGCCAAATAAATACATCAATTACCTGGACAGTAACAAAAGAAATGGGATTATATCGAGAAAATTGTGGTTAAGTATAGAATATAGAGCGATTTTTACTAAGCTGACATAACAAATGTTTACTTGGAAAAAACTTTGGAATACTGAGAAACGTATAGAAGTGTAAGATCTCCCTTGTGCTACTGGTTGAACCTTGAAGCCTAGTAAAATGGTGCCAAAAGGGCCATCTGAACATTGTATGTAAATAGCAAATTGTTTTAATGCTAGCAATAATAGCAAATGTTTTAATTAGGTTGGTTGAGAGTGTAAAACAGAGTTTTCGAGATCCGGAGACGTTTCCTTCGGCGGCCATCTTGTTTTGAGTGTTGAAAAGTTGAAAAATGGTTGTTCTTATATCTCGAAAACCGTGAGTCCTACAGAATTTTTGTAAAAAGATTTTTTTTAGATAATCAAATTATCTACAAATTTCGATAATCAAATCATCTACAATTCTTCTTCTTCTTCTTCTTTAAGCTCCTTTAATCCCTCATGGGACATAGGGCGGAAACAGTTGCCCTCCAGCGGACTCTGTTTTGCGCGACTAGAATCTCCCAGTTGTTGTGACTTCTGCTAGTAGGGTTCTCCTCCACGTTGTTCTAGGTCTTCCGACTCGACGGGAACCTTGCGGATTCCAGTCAAGGGCCTGTTTGGCTAGATTTTCGTTTTCGCGTCGCAAGGTGTAGCCAACCCAATTCCATTTCCTTCGCCTGATTTGGTCGTCTATCCTTTCTTGGCCGGCACGGCGTCATAGTTCTTTGTTTGAAATTCTATCTTGCCAGCGGATTTTTAGGATACGATGCAGGCATCTGTTGATGAAGACTTGTAGGCGCCCTGTGATGAATTGGGTGACTTTCCATGTTTCGCAACCGTACAAAAGAACTGCCTTAACGTTGGAGTTGAACAGCCGCAATTTGGTGTTAGTTGAGATCTCCGTTGATCTCCATATGTGGGACAGGCATGCATATGCGCCTCGTGCTTTATTTATTCTGGAACTTACGTCTTCTTCTGCCCCACCATTTTCGGTAATAATGCTACCGAGGTAGCAGAACTTATTTACCAGTTCCACGTCACGGTTATTCAGCGCTGTCCGTTCAATGGTGTTTGCATTTATCCGCATTTCTTTGGTTTTAGTCGGATTTAGCCTTAAGCCTGCTGGACTACTTTCTGTTGCCAAATTGTTTAACATGTTTTTGAGGTCCAAACAGATATCATCGGCGTAGTCGAGATCCTTAAGGGGGTAGACTACAGTAAAATTTTCAAAAAATTAATTTTTTTTTCTTTAAATTTGAAATCAGCAACCTCGAAAACCACCGAGTTAGAAATTTCATCACAAAATAATCAAGATTTCACGTTTTCGCAAGAAATTTGGGACTCTGTCCCACAGTGCAATGTTCAAACGCGTTTTTCTCGAAACGATGTTTTTCAAAACGGTGTACATGATATCTCAAGATCTAATTAACGAATTGACTTGAAATTTGACACACTTCTTTTATGGATGAGTGCCTCTGGCGTCACGTAGGATTTTGTCAATATCTTGCTTTGTTCAATAATTATTAACAATCATAACATGAAATTTGTGCCGAAAAAACGTATGTATAATTCAGGATTTTCTTTCTCGTTGCCAAAAAATGCTAAAAAAAAGGCTACGTGACGCGATAGCCAATACCATATAGATGATGAGAATATTTGGTTTTTTTGTCGCAGACGACTGGTTTTCGCAGAATCATGTACACCATCCAACAATGCGTGAAAATCATAGGGATGTGCGAAGCAACATATATCGAAATATAGCAAC
This sequence comes from Thereva unica, assembly GCA_949987705.1. Lineage (NCBI taxonomy): Eukaryota > Metazoa > Arthropoda > Insecta > Diptera > Therevidae > Thereva > Thereva unica. The sequence goes on along the minus strand of OX465285.1, from coordinate 20,993,441 downwards.
ATATATCATAACAAAAAAATTTTTAAACGTTTTTTAATATGTACGGAAGATAATAAAAAAAAAATTATTAGTGTAACATTATTAGTTAGTTAGCAATAAATTAATGAAAATGACCCACAAACAATGCCCGTTACTGTGCTCTACCCCCTTAAGGCGGTCTACCAAACCCCATTGTATTCCGCCTGTTCTACTATCTAGAGCGCCGACAAGGATGTCATTTATTACTATAAGAAATAGTAAAGGCGAAAGTAGGCATCCTTGTCGTACTCCTGAGCTCACCTCAAAGCTGTCGGATAATTTTCCATTATGGAGAACTCTGCATTTGGAATTGTTATATAGGGCTTTTATCAATTCTATTATTTTATCAGGCAATCCACGTCGCCGTAGTGCCTGCCATATAAAGCTCCTATTGACCGAGTCGAACGCTTTCTCATAATCTACGAAAGCAAGGTAAAGGGGGGATCGGAATTCAGTAGACTGCTCCACTATTATTCTCAAGGTGTTAATATGATCAATACAGGAGCGGCCGTTCCTGAATCCGGCCTGCTGCCTCCTAAGCGTTCGGTCAACTGCCTCACTTATCCTAGATAGTAATATATGGGACAAAATTTTGCCCACTGTAGATAGTAAACAGATGCCTCTCCAGTTGTCGCATATTGTTAGGTCCCTCTTTTTTGGTATTTTGACTATGATACCTTCCGTCCAATCCTCTGGAAAGGTACAGGTGTTCCATGCTATTTCTAGGATTGGCTGAAGCGCATCTGCTATGAGGCTTGAGTCGGCTTTCAACAATTCTGGCGGGATGCCATCTTTCCCAGCTGCTTTACCATTGGCCATCGCATGAATTGCGGTTACTATTTCCGTCTTGGATGGGGCCTGGGTGGTGATTCTTATTGGCTGTGCATTGTTGCTGTTTTCCTGAGGTTCCTGTGTAAGTGTACCATTCAGGGCGGCGAAGAAGTAATCTCTCCATCTTTGGAGTTGCTCTTCGTCGCTGCACAGCAGCCTTCCATCCGCACTCTTAACGGCATGCTTTTTAGTAGAGTGCTTTCCCGAGAGCTGTTTAGTGATTTGGTACAGCACCTTACTGTTGCCTGTGTTTGCCGCGTTTTCCTCTTTTTCTGCGAGCTCATTTATCTGCTGCCTTTTATCACGCCGGACACTTCTCTTAACCTCCCGATGTAATTGGGAGTATTCCCGTTCTAGTTGGTGACGTCTTTCCGGGTCGTTTGTAGAGTTTACGTTATTTTTTAGGGCCCTTCTGCGTTCTATTTTTTGCCAAGTTGTGTCCGAGATCCAGTGTTGCTGGTTTCTTTGGACATAACCGATGCTGGTTTCCGCAGCCGTCAATATCGCGCCCTTTGTCGTACTCCACAATTCTTCAATATTTGTGCCGTCAGAAACGGTTTGCTGGTTTAATATTTGTTGTAGGTTTCCAGCAAATTCCCGCTTTTTAACGCTCTCTCGCAGAAAGTCTACGTTAAACCATCTACGGGTTCTAGCATCATGTTGCACGTTTCTGATTGCGGCGATTTTAAGGCGAATAGTTGCTACAACCAAATGGTGGTGGCTTCCAGTACCCGCTCCTCTGAAACTCCTGACATCCTCAAGGATAGTTCTCCATCTGCGGCTGACGGCCACATGATCTATCTGATTTCTCGTCCTACCATCGGGCGATACCCAGGTCTCTTTGTGTATCTTCTTGTGACAAAAGTAAGTTCCACCTACCATGAGTTGGTGGGAGCTACAGAAGTCAACGAAAAGCTCACCATTGTTATTGGTAACTTGGCTTAGACCTGAATGAAGCTTTAATACAGGGGCCACATTATAGAACTCGACTCGAAAGGCAATTCGAAACGAGTTTCATCTTCGATTCGTTTGATTTTTGCTATCATGGAACTCGATCGAAATGAACAAACAGTGTTACCTACACTAACTCTGAAATTTTTCCATTTTAGAGAGAGCGCGACTAACTTCATGTTTGTTTTGACAATTCAAAATACAAATTTTGACAATAAAGTAAAATAAAAATGGATAGTATTGGTTTTTTTTTAAGTAGCAGCAGTGAATATGATGAAAATATAACGTTAATTAGAAAAGCAATAAGAGATGAATCTAACACACTGTCTCTTCCGAGCACAAGGTAAGTCCTTTAGGAAAGATATTAAAAGCACAATTTCCAATGGGGGTTTTTTTTTGACAGGTTTAAAGAACTAAAAGTACATATTTTATAAGATTTTATTATAAATATTATAGATTAATATCTAACATACGTATATATTATAAATTTACATAAAAATATATATTCTATGTGTATATATTAAGGAATACTGCACTTACATTTTAAGCTGCCGCAAGGTGAAATGTCAACACGTCAAGTAAAACGTCAACGAGTTGTCGCTCGAAAGAAAACTACTCGAAACCGATTTCGGTGATGCCAAATACTCACACTCGAATTAAATTTCTTTCGAGTCGAGTTCTATAATGTGGCCCCTGATTAAATGCTGTGCAAGACAGAGACTTGGTGCGAGAACAGCAATTCAAAGTAAATCAGCTAAAACTTTTTGTGGAAATTCACACAAAACAATTAGTTGCGGATAAAAAAAATCCTACGACAAAATCATGCTTACATGTAGTCAGAGGATATAGCGGGATTTTTTCCTAGATGCTCCAGGCGGTACAGGCAAAATATTTCTTATGATGGTGGACGTACAGTGGAATCAGCACCCAAGCTCCCACTGAATTATCGAATTTGGATCAGATAGAAACACCTACATACATATAACATCAGCAAAAACTCCCGTATTGCCACAGTCTGTAAAACAATGCAAAATTATAATTTAGGACGATTGCATCATGGTTAATAAAAAATCGCTCGAAGCGCTTCACAGGGCTTTGCGAGATTTTCGAGGAAAAACCAACCGATTGGAGGCGCTCTGACACTACTTGCAGGGAATTTCGCTTAACTTTGCCTGTTATACCTCGATCAAGGCCAACAGATGAGCTTAACGTATATGCTTGAAAGCACCATATCTATGGAACAGCTTTGGAAAAATCATGCTCCAACGAATATGCGTGTCCATTCGCTACAAGACTTTCTCAAAACAACTTTTAGGACCTTCGAAATGGCGAAATCCCAATCGATAGCAGCTCATTTTATTATTCGGGATCAAACATGCGTTTACGGGCAACCACACTCTCCCATATCATCTCACCACTAAAAGAGTGGTAGTGAGACCGTTGAATTGTGATTGGGAATAAAAATGATTTGGGCTTATAAACGAACGGAGTGACGATGTTCTTTTCGAATATACTGTCGTGGTGGGATTTGACACTCGCACTGCACATGAAAAATGGGCGATTTTGAGATTCCCAATTGTTTTGGCGCACGCCATACTACCAACTAGTATTAATGGTATAAAATATATGAACTAAAAATGATAAATGTTTGGGGGGGGGGGGGGGTGATGAGCTTTAAAGTGCTATAACTCTCTTATTACTGAATTTACATAAAAAATCTTTTAAAGCTTATTTGTAGAGCATTTTCTTACGAATAATTTGATGTGGTCATTTATTGAATTATTGTTGTTCTTATTGATTTTAATGGAGTACAAACATCAAACAAATATCGCGACATCACTGAGGTGGTTGGCTTGCTTCTATGTTTAGATCTGTGAGAGCTTCTCGAATCGATTCAGTACGTAGATTGGTAAAGGCGCCTTCTATATCTAAAAAGGCTGCCAAAGTATATTGTTTGTAATACAGGGTCTTTTCGATAGTTCACGCCACCTCGTGCAGAGATGTCTCGGTGTAAAGTCACATCTACCGATTGGCGGATGTGAGAGTCAATGAACTTTTCTAGTGTCTTAAACACAAAAGATGTCAGGATAATCGGCCTATAGTCCTTCGCGGATTGGTAACCTCTTCTCCCTATTTTTGGGATAAAGACGACCCTCTTCGCCCTAGTCTTTGTAAGACTGCCAAAGGCCTTGTTTGTTTCAGCTATTGAAGATCACTCGTGTTAGCTTCCTCAGTTTCGAGAGATCTTCATTCAACCAGGGCGAAACATTTTTTTGCCTCGCCCTACTGGGAAGGATACCTTATACGCCGAGTGGATAGCGTTTTCGAAAGTATTTACCCTCTCCTCGATTTTCTCTATAAGGTCTATCCATTCCTGTGGGAGCTCTCTAGAGGGTCTCGTTCTCGGGACCTGACCAAACTTCTTTCAGTTAGTTCTTCTTGGGTTGCTGTGAGGTTCAGGAGTTTCAACCTTCAGGGTTATCCTGAAGAGTATCCATCGGTGATCTGAGAAAGACAATTGATCCGACACCCTCCAGTTTTCTACTTCATATATTTCTGTGTCCGTAAAAAGCGCGATGTCCAACACTTCCTCCCAACCTTGGAAATTCTCCGTGCTTGAGAATACGAAGGTTGGGGTGTTGTGTCGGAATAGTGACTAGTGAATAGTATACCTCGCATTGGCGTCGCACCGCACGACCAGGTTGGCTCCATTTATTGTCATCTGCACGAACCCCCCTGAGGGTGCAGGAAGGATGAATTCAACCATGATTGACCATCAATGTTGCCCGAGGAAGTCAACAAGACTTTTATCGACGAGAACACTGAACCTCCCGCGGATGAATAATATTAATATTACGGCAAAACATTCCTTACAATTGTAAGTGTAGATAATTGGAATATCTAAAAAAAATATTTTACAAAGGGTTATTCTGTAGGACACATGGTTTCCGAAAGAAAACTCATTTTTTACCACTCAAAACAAAATGGCGGCTGAAGGACACTCCTCAGGATCTCGAAAATTCGGGTTTATACTTTCAACCAACCCCCTATACATTTAAAAAAATGCTATTTACATAAAATGTTCAGCCAAAGTACCATTTGACCTAAGAGACCTCATTATAAATAAACACTGTGCTGAGACCTGTTTGCATTAAAATATTGAAATTAAATTACTTTCTATTTATTATTTTTTTCCCTTTTCGCGGTTTAGTTTTTGTCTAACAAGAGCTTGTACAAAATGTCTGTCTGTCCGTCTGTCCCCGTTCATCCGTGAAACTACTACAGCTGGACCCCCGTGCTCTATCTCATATTATAGGTCTCGATCAGGAGACCTGAAACAGATAATGGACAGGAAATTCCGACCGGGAGCAGATTTAGCACAAGCGCAAAAGATCTGTTCTTAGGGCAATGACAATTGTTAACTCTTTTTCAACATGGCGTTGGAGAAAGTGATCTGAGACCCAGGGGTGACAGAAAGGAGTACAATCCTCCACAAGTCCACCCAATTACTGGCTTATGCAGACGGTATAGACATCAATGATATAATATCAAGAGCATTCACCCAGATTGAGCGGACGGCACGAAATCTGTGGCTAATAGAAACCACAGTCGACTACGCCCTTTTGTATTTTAAGGTAATGTAAGCATTACTCCCCAAAAATGCCAACAAATGTAAAGTTAATGAACTGATGTACACTATATAACAATACTAATTTCGTTGCAGATACCATGCGATGAAGCAGCACTGACCGCGAACTCTAAGCAGATTAAACAAACCCCCACCCCCTCTCCCCTATCTCCAGCCGCACATCATCTTCACATTAATAATTTTCTTTTATCTCGAACGAGAATAAAACGAAATTAGCCACATCATTAGTTAGAGACCCTATTCCACGGGTTTTTATGGATAGTCTGCCCAGCCACGGAACGACCAGAAAGTTGAGAGAACGGCGGCAATAACAAAAAAAAAATACCAAACAGGGGATGGAGGTACGCCAGAAATTGCCCACATAAGGGGCAGATGTTGGACGCAGAAAGTGCACTTGAATCTACAATTATCAAAATAAAACAGCTTATGGAAACCATTTATTCGGGCTACCCCCTCCCTCGTATTTAAAAGTGAAAAGATTCGCTGTTCTGTTTTATGTTGAAGACAACGGCCCAAAAGGGAGATAACGGGAAACATGGAAATGGCAGAAAGCCGAGAGCACATTGTCTGAATTTATTTTTCGGATTAAAATTCGTTAAATAGCCACGAGCTGATAAAAGGGTCTCCGCCATGATGTGCTCGTACTGGGCCTCATCATTTGTGATAAAGGGAATTCTCACGCTTGAAGCAGCTGCAAGGCCTTGGATTTTGCTGGAAGAGAAGTCCTTGGATCGATTCCACCTTCGAATAATGGCGATACGTGATTTATTTGGAGAGGTATAATGTTTTATGGCAGTGTACAGAAACAAGGTAATGTAAAAGAGACTGACAGCTTCGAATACTGGGGAAAACGGTCACCAAGTGACGTCAGCACTAAAATGACATTTCTCTTTTACTATTATCTTGTTTCCGTATACCGTGGTTTTATGATATGTGGAATGGCTTGTAATTTTTAAAACGTTTTTATTAGCTCGCTTTCTTGTCTGTCTGTTTGTCCGGTACAAATCTTGCAATCGATTTTTTGACTACTTCCGGTTACCCGATCACCCTGAAATTTTGCACACAGCTTCAGCTGTGATGACAATACAATATGATACACTCATTATACCGTTAGATTCATGGCGTAGGTCTCAAGAGGACGGAGTACTGTTTTCTTCACGGAACAAATTTTGCATTCGATTATTCAAATACTTCCGGATATCCTATCATGGTGAAATTTTGCAGACAACTTTAGCTCCGATGACAATGCAATATGGTATATACCTTTAGATCCATGGAGGCCGTCTCAGGAGGGCGGATTGAAATATTCTTCACAAACCCTTCGACATTTGTATCAAATGAAATGGTATGATAAGTACAACACCATAAGCAATATAGTATACTTAATTTGGTCCATGGCAGCCATCTCCAGAGGGCGGATTACCATTTTCTTCATAACCCCCTCGACATGGGTATCAAATGAAAGGCTATGGAAATTAGAACACCATAAGCAATATAGTATACTCAATTTATCATTTGGTCCATGGCGGCCACCTCACGAGGGCGGATTACCATTTACTTCACAACCCCTTGGACATGGGTATCAAATGAAAGAGTATGATAAGTAGAATACCATAAGCAATATAGTATACTCAATATTTCGTTTGGTCCATGGCGGCCATCTCAAGAGGACGGATTAACATTTTCTTCACAACCCCCTCGACATGGGTATCAAATGAAAGATCATCATAAGTCGAATGCAATAAGCTATGTCTTTAGATCCATGGTGGCCCCCTCAGGAGGGTGGGTTAACATTCTCTTCAGAGCCCTTTCGACATGGATATCAAATGAAAGGGTATGATAAGTAGAAGACCATAAGTAATATAGTATACTCAATATATCGTTTGGTCCATGGCAGCCATCTCAAGAGGGCGGATTTATATTTTCTTCACAACCCCCTCGACATGGGTATCAAATGAAAGGGCATCATAAGTCGAATACAATAAGCTATGTCTTTAGATCCATGGCGGACGTGGTATCAAATGAAAGGGTAGCATAAGTAGAATACAATGAGCGATATAGTATACTTAATATACAGTTAGATCCATGGCGGATGCCTCAAGAGCACAGCCTACCATTTTCTTCACAACACCCGCGACGTGGGTACTACAGGAAAGGGTGTGATAAGTAGAATACAATAAGCTATATGGGGTGATTGTAAATTTAACTTGGCGGCTAACATAAACTGGTGGATTGCCTAACTTTACCACAACCTCCACATGGGAATCAAATGAAACGTGCGAATGGTTGATGCGAATGATTTCTCAACCCAGCTACTCTACACTCCTTACTATTGTCTATAGCATGCGCCCCACGTTTTTTCCTTTAAAATCTTACAAATATTTTCATAGCTATTACAAATTCACAATCACAAATTTTCAGGACTATCTGTATGGTGTTAGGAATATATTTGAGGTTCTAAATCTGTATGGGGCTAGGAGAAATTATTTTATACTTTTTAGTTCGTTTTAAAAACGTGCTATATTAAAAAGTTTTTTTTATCTAAATAATTTACAGAAATCTTTCCATTGTCAGCTGCGGAAGACAAGTCCTGAAATCAAACAGTCTTCGCCTTCCAGTATTGACATTTAGTCGCATCATCTGGAGACCACAGCAAATGTCTACTTGACATAGAACCTTCTATTGCACTGGTTGGTTACCACAATGATAACGTCTGCGTAACCTTGGATGAAACCCTTTTTGGCCATTGAGTAGATCTAGGAGTTCATTTGCAACCAGGAACCGCAGAAGTGGACATGAGACTCCTCTCTGCGGGCATTTTTTTGCTATTATATAGAGAGATGAGAGATTAGTTTACGAGCTCCCAGTATAGAGTCGACCCAGTCAACGAAAATGCTACTTAGGTTTGTGTAGTGAGACCGATACCGGCAATTTCCATATACATTTTTGTAGTTCTTTCGGTGACAGTGAAGTAAATGCATTTTTATTTATTTTCAGTATAGTCCTCGTTCACTGTTGCAGCGCACCCAGATGACGCACAAGTTATCACCAGTCGGTGTACTCCCCGTTCACAATGAGACTGACACCGACAATTTTCTTAAAAATTTTTGTAGTTCTTTCGCTGACGATGAAGTGAATGCATTTTTAATTTTTGTCGGTGTATTCCTCTTTCGCAATAAAACCGACACCGACAATTCCCATATAAGTTGTTATACTGCCGATGACGGTGACGGTTAACTTTTGTCGGTGTACTCCCGTTCACAATGAGACCGACGCCGACAATTTTCTTATAAATCTTTCAAGCTATCACCAGTTTTGATCTCCAAACAGTTCGGCTTCGAATTCGTGCAAGTACACCTCAAAACAGTCAACCAAGCAAAAAACAACACGGTACAATTCATTTAATACGAATTTATTGGTTGGTTGCCAGTTTTGTTGTGTAGTTGCAGGAATTCGAAACCGAACTGTTTGGTGATTAAAACTGGAGATAAGTCCTGGTGATAAGTTGTGCGCGTCATCTGGGTGCGCTCCAACATTTCGCCCGCCTCGTCCATCTACCGACGAAGGCTCTCCCTCTTTGAAAGCTAAGATTCAACTTACAGTTCCTACAAAAGAGAACTACAATTAGAGTGGATGCCTGGCACTTCTTCAGAGCCAAGGGCCAGAACAGCTAATTTGTCCACTGGGCGACTGAGACTGAGTGTTGAGTTCTGACTGTGTCGACTCGAACTAATCTATCTGGACCCAGATGCACTGCGGTTACCCTCCCTAGGGGTCTTTTTTTATGTTATAGTCTAAGCTCTGGTATCACCCTTTGTACTACTAGTTCGTCATGTCGTATGTCACGGTGCAATGTCCAGTAGTAAGCTTGGCTCGAAGGATAGAGATATGGATAGAATAGGTTAGTCGGAGCCAGGGGTGTAACGATTGTTCTTTAGTAAGACTAGGTGGTTGATCTTGACTGTGGTTTTCTCGTGGGTTCACTTATAACGCTGTTGTATACCATTAAGATACTCCGCAGACCATCGTTTCCAGAAGTCTTGAAACATTTTCTGCGTGAACTGCAAATGGGACAACCGATAGCCCTTCAAGGAAAGCAGGCTTGGCTCCGTAACCGATGTTAAAGGACCGCCAATAAGGAAATGTCCAAGGCTCAGAAGTGTGTCATCAAGGTCGTCGTTTAAGCAGCATATAGGCCGAAAGTTTAATGCTGCCTCCACTTGGCCCAGGAGTGTAGTCTTTTCTTCCAAAGTTAGAAGGGAATCAACGATTATCAGTTACCGAGGCTCGAGACTTGGCAAAAAATCGGGAAGAATGGAAACGAATCGTAAATAGAGTTCGAGACCCAGCGGGATCGGCAGCAGCGTACCCGTGAACCTCCAACTAACGGATCGAAAGAAAGTTAGAAGAGTTACTCCGAGAACACGCTTTAGGTGATGTTTCACGAACTTGACTGCTACCTCCAAGATGCTTCCAAAATGGGTTGAGTGCAGCGGTATGAAGTGCCAATCAGTACAATCTTTAGACAGAAGCTATGCAACTCGATAAGATTAGCAGTTTCGGGGTAACATAAGCTTAGAGCGTTACTCGGCGTCGACTCCAATAAAATTGGTAGCGCAGTCGGAATAAAAGTCTGTGCAAATTCCGCGAAGTGAGGTAAACCGGTGATAAACAAGTCTGTCGTCATGTCTCCTACATCTTCCAAGTGCACGTCTTTGTTGCATAAGCTAACAAACACTGCGATATACCCCTTTTGTAGTTTGAAGCTTCGTCCTTTGTGAATCTTGAGCACGATTGGTCCAGCGTAGTATGTTTAAACGGTTGTGACGGTCGCTAGGAGTGCGTTATTCAAGCGTCCGCCAACCAAAGTAGCTTTTCCTCTAAGAACGAGTGTAAACGAACAGTATGACTGCCCTGGCTTAATGGTTTATTAGAAGTTATTGAAAGAAATACCTCCCGGTCACCGCGAAGTTAGGACAGTTCTATCTTTAAAAGACGATGCTTCTAGAAAGACATTGGTCATCTTATGGAATCCAATCACCCACCAGCGAGCCCGACCTCGATAACCCCCATATAAATTGTTGTTTTTCTGTCGGTGACGGTGAACTAAACGAATTTTTTAAAATTTTTGTCGGTGTAAGCCATCCGTGAATAAAAGCTCTCTCATTTCTTTCCTTATTTTCTGTATCTAGTTGTGCCATCTAGTTGTCATTGATAAAGACTTTATTTGTCATTTCAGTGGCGACCTGCTCCCGCTAAGCTTGTAGTACGAGCGTGACGATACACGGTTCTATGACTTCAGTCTATTCCTACGTCATTGATAGGCCAACTGAGGGCGTACCGTGAAGATTGCAGGGGAATTGAATCAATCGTCCCTACGTTGAAAGTCGAATCGTGTGGAGGGACAAGTTGTTTGAGTTAAAGGAATTAACGTTTCAGACGAATTACGACTTTCAGCGTAGGAGCCAATGCTTCGAACCGTCGTCTATCATCTTCCTTGCGCTCCAGGCTGAACTGAAGTAGCCGAACAGACCTATTATCGGTATGGGTCTCGAAACCACTGTAAATATTCTCTCCGACAGTTTACGAGAAATTGTCGGTGTCGGAATCATTATGACCCGGTGGTGAAACGTGGAATCCTGAGCTACATGTAACGTATGGAAAGAGCATATTACCAATGCACCCGCAAAATCCATTGATTAAACTGAAATAGCCGAACAGTACTATTATCGGTGTGGCTATTGAAATCACATACTCTCACCGACAATTTAGGAGAAATTGTCGGTGTCGGAGTCATTCTGAACCGATGATGAAATATGAAATCCCGAGTTACATGTAACGTATGAAATGACCTTATTACCAATGCATCCGCAAAACCCCCAATTACGAATTCAGATATCACACTAAAAGTATCCTTTTATGGAATGTATGAAAGTGATTTGTGCAAAGTGGATCCTATATCTCTGACGAACACAAGAAAACCAACTTTCATTTACATCAGAAATGCTTCGACAAATCCCAGCACAATTTACCATTGGCTGGAGCTGAATTGCCTGTGCCCGTAGTAGAAGTCCGTCGTCCGTCGGAAAAGTCACACTTGTGGCTTTCCTTGAAAATAAGAAATAAAATGATTTCATGAAATCGTAATCGCCTTTCTGCCAGCAGGCGGGTAAACAACAATGGTATGAGACTTGGCTTCAATTATTAATTAATGCATGCCTCTCTGCCGTGTGCTCAATTGTAAGTGCAGAAAGGTCAAAACTTGAAGTTTTTGGCTGCCGCTCCAACTTTTGTACATATAGTAGTAGTAGTGGTAGTAGTAGTAGTTATAATAGCAGCAGTGAGACCAACGACATCGGATGAAAATTTTATCTGTACTGTATCTAGTAAAAATACATACATGCAGAGCCTATTACATATGTACTGCAGCCAACCCCCCCGTCCACCCAGTTCCTTTCCTGAGTAACATATGGATCGATATTTTCTACCCATGGAACGAAGCAACCCCTATAACACCGCCCACCATCAGTTCTCTTGCCAAAAGCAAATATGTACACAAAGTTACACATTTGCGGGGCTAGGGGGACAAGTGCGGTGTAAGTTACGAAAGGTGGAATGGGCAGTGGTGGAGGGGGAAGTACGGGGGCTGAATGAAGTAGAAATGTGCACGTGAGTGTAGCTCTTAGTGTGCTATGTCTCCTCGACATAACAGCATACAGGCTCATTTAGTCCCAGTGTGGATATTGTAGGTATATACATATATATTCTGCTACACTCATACAAGTACAGGTAATATTTCGCTGGCACCGGAGAAAGGTAGCATGCCGTATACTGTGTAATGCCATGATGCCATACCTTTCTGCTCCCCCCGTACCTATCCCCCTTCGCCCTTTGCCCCCTAGCCCGGCACAGGATCTTCTTATGGGCATACACCTACAGCCCTACAGCAGGAATGGGGGGAAACTTTTTGGTATGTTCTGAATATGATGAAGGAAAATGCCGTAGCACTAGGGAAAGGTAAATCGGCCGTAAAGGTGAATTTCTCTTTTTTCATAGCAAGAAGCAAGGAAAATTTTCTGTTTTCAATTTTTGTTCAGTTACTTGTTTTCGTTTTCTTTTCTCTCCCTAAAAGCTTTCAAAGTCCTCAACAAAACGTGAAAGAAAAAAAAAGGACGAAGCACAGAAAAAAAAAATTCGAGATTTTCGGGATAATTGAATTCCCTGCCATTTGTACTCAGGACCATTTGTTTCATCTCTTAGCCCAGAATGAAATATCACATGGAGACGTCAGTTTCTAATATTTTCCAGCCAGGTTTTCCTTATAACGACCTCCATTTTACAGGGACATGTCCTTTAAGCTTTATTATTTAGCGTTCACAGCCATTGATTTTCAGTTTATTTTCACAATTTTCGAGGAGACTGAATTGATTAGCCGTGAAGGAGAGCTCCTTCTAGGTTTTCTCTCGCAATTTTCTCAATTGTAGGCAGCGGTGGTCCTGATGTACTATGCCAAAAAATTCTGAGTACCTATAGCGTTTTTTTTCGGCAGGGGGGGGAGGGGGTATAAAATATTCTGACAGACAAGTACTTATTGCTTTCTTAGTACAAGAACGTTCTCTACTCTAGTAAATAACACGCCTAAGTGTACCAAAGGAACCATAGTTGCCGCTGTACCATGGCTGTAGTCGCCAATCACTGGAACTGCGAAAGGAGGAGTGGGGGAGGGCAGGCGTAATGCAATGATAAAAGCTTGTTTCGACGCTCCAGAAATGGCTGGTGATATTAACCTCAAAAAAGTACTTTTGTGTGTTGTACAGAAGCAGCTTTTCGTTTCGTCCCTATCCGGAATGAGGAGCGTGTTACGTAAAATGTTTGTATGTATGTATATGTCATGAATCCTTTATACCTTTTGACTGTATATATATACATATATACAAACATACACTCATGCGATGTGTACCTTTAATAGTGACGTGGTGAAGGTGGTACGGAGGGTGGCGGCTATGAGGTTGTATAAACTTGTTGCAAAATAATCGAGCACAAAAAAATTTATCTCCTGTTTGGATAAAATTGTTTCTTCCTTTTTTTACCACTTATATTATATGTTGTTGTTGTTGTTGTTGCTGTTGTTTGCGTGAACCACCATCATTTTTACCATGCCCAAAAACTCTCTGGTATATATATACTTATGCGTTTTACGTATGTCATAATACAGATACAGAATATAAAACTGCGAACGTTGCCATTTTAGCCGCCGCAATTACTCATTTTTTCTTTGTTGTTTTTGTTGTTGTTGTTATTATTAATCTTCATAAAAGTGTTTTCTCAGTTTTCAAATACCATGTTTCATAATACATAAGTACTGGTGTGCACATTTTCGGCGTAAACTTCTTTATATAAAATTTCAATGTTTTCAACCCCTGACAGTAAAAAGTGAAAGTATAATTTTGCTAGCTCCGAAAGATATGCAAAATGCAACAAAACGAGCTTATTCCTTTTTGGTGTGTATTATTAAGAAACAAAAACGTCATTACTTTTGAGATCCCAAAAAAACCACTAACACACATACAGACAAAGTGAGATCCTAATAAAAAAAAACCCTGTTTAATAACTAATGAGAAACATCATTGCAAACATAAGATTTGATTTTTTATGACATCTCAGAATTGTTGTAAAAATATGAAGAAAAAAAAACAGCACCACAAAATGGCGCTTCTTTCTTCTCCTTATATTTTCCCTCTTCCGAGTCATCATCCCTTATGCGAAATTTGTGAGGTACTTTTCTGTGAAGGAACCACTTTTTACCCGAGTACAGTGGCTGGTAACATACGTACATATGTATGTACATATTCTGCATGGTTTGTGTAGGCAATCAATTTCTTATACCAGACGACACGGCCTAAGGATATATATTTTTTGGTCCTGTGAATAAAATTGTAACGTTGCAACTGCTTGTATGTAATTTGAGAGTTTTTTTTTTGTTCTTGTCTTGGTTTTGTAAATATTTTCTTTAATTGTTTTACTCCACCCAAAAAGGAATAAGAGCAGGGTAAGAAAACATTTTTTTTATCTTAATCAGTTTTTATCTCGTTTCTTTAGAAGAAGAAACCTCAAGGATTTTAAGTAAATTTGTGGGTCCTGGTAGGTAGTGTCTACTCATATCAAGCTAAGTGTCTACTCATGATTAAGCAAATAGGGATAGGAATTCGTGATCGGCAGCTCGAACATTATACATATGTACATAGGTTCTACGGTAATATACATACATATACTAGGATTCACTTTCCTTCAAAAGATAACGAAGGGCCTTGGCACTGTCAAAGGATATCTCTTAGTTGAAATCCGATCTGATAGGAGTCGAAAGGGGCGTCAATCACCAGCACATTAACGATGAAATTTGATACCGCTCTGCACTTGCGCATGCGCCAGAGGATTAGGCCTAATATGTTTTTAGAAAGCATTTGCTGAGCATTGGGAACATAATCAATGGAGAATTACGCAGAAGTTGGTTGACAAATAAGAACAAGATAAAAAGAGAGAAAAGGGACAATGTTGGAAAGAATTTATTGTACATATATTAAGACGGTTGCGAAGGTCGAGAATGTGAAAGAATATAAATAGGTACGGAAGTCAGTTCTCTAGAAATAGAATCATAGCCAGAGTGTTATCGAAAGCATCCTCGATGTCACGGAACGCACATATGGTAGTTTTGATAACGTTGAGGGTTTTCTCGATTTTGCTAACTAAGTGATGGTGTGAAGTATTCCTATGTGGATTTACCTTTTGAGTACACGAACTAAGAATTATATACCGGAGGGGGAGCTCTAGCTTGCAGAGCCGGCGGATTGTGTTAAGGCCGCCATACACGGTCAAATTGGATGTACAACCAGAATTTCACCAAACCCATAAGCGCAATGAGTTTTGATCGGCCGACCGGCCCACAAACGATAGTTTTGGTTGTACATCAGCCCTTCGATGTACATCCAATTTGACCGTGTATGGGGGCCTTTAGGCTCGGGTGGGTAGTTAAATAAACAAACCCCCTCCTCCGAAGCTGTTGCTTGGTAACAACCTTTCCTATAAAGGAACATTTGGTGTCCTGGGATATTTCTTGTCGATCAGAATGTACAGTTTTTTCACATTAAATTCACCCATTTGCAATTCAAATTAATCCATTTGCAAATTAAATTCACCTTTTTACAAATAAAATTCACCGTTTTGCAAATCAAATTCATCCGTTTGAAAATTAAGTAACATCTAGATTATATATTACTAGCTGGAACCCGATATGCCTTGCTGCACACATAAGCCAATAGTATGGCGTGCGCCAAAACAATTGGGAATCTCAAAATCGCTTTTCCATTGGCAGTGGTGGTGAATCTTATTTGTAAAAAGTTGAATTTAATTTGCAAAAGGATTAATTTGATTTGCAAATGGGTGAATTTAATGTGAAAAAACTGTATAATGAAGTATTGAGGCTACGCCAATCATTCGGCTTTTGATGGTAAGGGTGGTTAGCTCAGTGGTGGTTAGCAGCAACTTTTAACAAGAGTGCTAAAGCTGGGGACAGAAACATGCGTGTGTGCGGCAAAAGATATTGTAGAAGTGCATACAGCTGGTGACATATACAAGCGTACATGCATTGCATTCAGCGGCTCCATGATATCCGGCGAATTTCCTCTGATACATAATTACATGGTTGCGTTCCGTGACGGCTTTCACACATAGCCCGAAAATCTAAGTAACGTGTTCATGTGTTTGTGTGCTTATGCTTGTGTGTGCTATCTCGAATGCGGCAATGCAGAAAAAGTTGAAAGTAGCCCGACCTTTGCGTGGCATGCCTTCCATTCACGGAATATTCCGTCAGCTCGCATTTGAATACACACACTTCTATATTATCTGTCAACGAATGCAATGCATGTACGCTTGGATATGTCACCAGCTTACCTTCAAATGCGATTTTAAATATAATTTCGTGAACAGAACGCATGCAACACAAAACTTAGTTTACTTTCAATTGTTTTGCATTGCTGTAATCGACATAGCCTCAAGTGCTCAGACACAAGAAGACACACACTACAAATACATATATATACACTCGTAGTTTAGATTTTTTGCATATACATATCTGTAAAAAATAAGACAAAACGCAAGCACGCAATTATCTGTTTGTTAGCAAAAACATTCCGCATATTGCGCATTGGCCGTCCGCACCGCACGCATGCTTGTTTCTGTTTTCATCTTAACAGCAGAAAATGAAGGGCCGCATACGGACTAAAGTTGGAAACAGATACGTGATTGCGTACAGTGCATGCGGTGTATGCAGCGAATTTTCGCTGACAGACAGTTGCGTACTTGGGTTCAGTCTAGTCTTCTAAAAGTACCCAAAAATCTAAGTGACGAGTACATGTGCGTGTTGTGTGTGCTTTGTGTTTGGGTATTTGAGATTATTGTGAAAGCGGCAATACGGAAAAGTTGGAATAGACCAACTTTTGCATTGTATGCTTTCCGTTTACGTAACTATATGTCAGTTTGCATTTGAATGGACGTACTTCTATTATATCAATCACCGTACGCATCAACGTATGCTTGTATCTCTCTTCATCTTTAGCGTCGCGCGTGCGTGTCTGTATTTAAGACCATATCCAAGTAAGATGAGTCTGTTAAGAGTCGGTGTAACCTCAGACTTATCCCAAACATGGATAGATGGATTATGAGGGAGGGTGGGGAAGTGAATTACGACCTCACGCAGTTCTTGAATATAAATGAAGGATATAGAAAATACCTCCAACGTTTCGATTACTATGGCTCAGCGCTGTGACTGATGGTAACTGATGACATAAAAAACACAGGTCCCAGTCAATGGATTGGAAATAATGAATAAGCCCCCTTCCATAATGCCAAACAGTTCTTCTAGGAGCTGGGATGTTTGAGGTGGATGATTCGTATGGGAAGTTTGCGCTGACCAAGCAGTGATCAGCGTTGCCTAGAGGTGGATTAACTTCGATGGAGTACCGCGTTGGGTGGGAAGTAAGAAAAAGATCAAAGAGATGGCAGTTAACCAAATGATGTAGACTATTAGTCTCTGTAAAGAGCTCGGCCAGCAGCACTGGTGCCATTTGAGTAAAGGTCCGTTTATATCTACAGACATCGAGTGTGCTAGACATCGACAGACGCCGTTTATTCACATCTAGCGTCCGTATCAGACGACAGAAACTAGATATATTTTTGTTGAAAATGTTTCAATCCTTCTCTGTAGAAGGTATCCAAGAAAAAATGTCTGTACGGTTCCGATGATCTATTCATGCTTCCCGACCGACATCCACAGACACGTACGGACATGAACCGCGCAGACAAAATATTTTTTCAGTGAATACTGGTCCGTGTACGGACCATGTCTGTCCACATGTGCGCGGTCGTGTCACGTTAGATCTGAATACGTTCACGCACACTGTATAGAAGAATATTATTTTGTCTGGTCAGGCGCGTGTCTGGCATACTCGATGTCTGTAGACAGAGATAGACAGCCGTTCGCACACATTCCCGGTTGCTAGACCGAAGTAAGATTCTCACTGCCCCCTGTAAAAAGGGGAGCCGGAATATAGAGTGAAAGCCCCAAATTCAGTAGAGTGATAAGCCTGGGCACCCTAGCGAGTGTCTTTCAGGCAGAGACTAGCGTGCACTCAAGAAAACTTAAGAAGGATTTACAAAAACAATCAGACGTTGGTCCCGTAGGACCAAGTGAAAATTAGTCAGGAACCGATAACGATATACAAACTTTTTTAGCGAAAAGGACCCTTGCCGAATGGTCTTTGGTGTAACACATGGAATGCTGGAGGTCCGCGTCTAGATTAACCAACTCGCTAATCCGTTTCCTTCATGCGCAGTCTTTTAACGAGGCCAAGGAATTGTTGGGGCGGACTTCAGGACAGTTAATGGATTGATGTCAGAGGACTTGTTGCCTTGATTACCGAACATGACGCTCTAAATTACTACTCATGTAGAATAGGAAAGTCTGAGAACCACCTGCGAACCGCCGTTATTTTGGACCTTAAACCTCACCCAAAAGAAAGAAAGAATGCTAAATCAAAAAGGTGAGGATTTATTGGCCACAACAAAACGAACAAGTTGTAATTCAATCATTCCTAAGAAACTCAATTATAGCGCTCTGCTCGCTAGTTTTCATGGACTGTTGTTGTTTCATTAATTAACTTACTCGAGTTCCAAGAGACTGATCCCCATTAACTCCACCCAGAAAATGTGGAAACTGAAAAAAGACAATGTAACCTCCTGCTTATGACATTCTGACATGACGTTAGAATCTCTCGCGCTGATAGAAGTAAATTATTCGAAAAAAAAAAAAAGCAAAAATGTTTATCTCAACATTAAGAAGGACATTCACATCTTTTTAAATTCCCTTTTAAGTTGGGCGCAACAATTTGCCTCAACGGCGGTGCTGTAAACTGTCGACTAGTCGCGACTCCTTAAGAGGTCCCCCCTGGTCGTCGTTAATGAACGTGTACACAGCAGCAGCAGCAGAAAAAAACTGCCACACACCCCCAGCGGAACAAAGGGACTCTCCACATAGGCGGCGCATTTAAATTATTCCTCTCTAGATTTAAATCTCACAGTCTGTGACACGTGACTTCGCTTCAACTTCCTGTCAGAGCCATAAGCCAGAAAATGGAGATTTCTTGCTAAAGTTTCGTTTACACAGAAAAAAAAACTGAAGCTTTATTTACTGACGATTCTATGCCACCACCGATATGGATGCAGGCAGCCGGCATTATACTGTGGCGAATGTCTATCAAATATTCCGATCGCATATTATTTTGTTATATTAAAAAATATCGAGAAGACGAGCGGAGTCGCAAAAAGCGATGCCTTCAAGACGACGACGCCGCGGGGGGATTCACCCGGCACACAAACTCCTGAGTACATTCAATTTCCTTCGAGAAAAATGAAGTACCACAATGGCATGGCGTTGGAAAATGAAACCAGAAAATACCTTGCGGCTGGTAATATTACCACCACGTAGTTCATTCGTTTCTGGGTGCCTTTTAGAGGTTCCTTCTTCCCGGTTTTTTTTTTTCGCCAAATCTGCCCACTACCGCGCCACGTTCTGGGATATATCGGAGCTGTTCCGTTTTGCAATATAAGCTTTTAGATGGAGGTACACACATATAGGAGGACTTCGATGGCAACAATCGGGGCTTATATTAAGCTAGCAAAAGCCCGAGTGCGTTGCAACGCCTTTCAACAAAAAGAATGTGCACAGTCCGCGGTAGGAAAAAGGTATAGCGAAAAAAGGACAAATCTGCAGAAACTGATTTCGAATATTAAAAATTTACTAGCTGGGACCCGGTACGCCTTGCTGCACCCATAAGCCAATAGTAATCAATAAAAACTATCCATTGACTTGGTATTTTTCGAGATATACATTTTACACAGATGAAGTGTCTCAAAGAACGGGTAGGTACCTACATATAAAATCAATGCAAATCTTCAAAATGAAGCCTCTAACGAAAGAATCAATTATTATTTCTGTAAAATTTTGAGAAATTAGATTGACTATGCTTTAATTTCAAGTTTAACCGGTAGAATACAATAAGCAATCTAGTATACTCAATATACCGTTAGATTCATGGTGGCCGTCTCAAGACCCGGTATGCCTTACTGCACCCATAAGCCAATAGTAGCCAAAGAAAACCTTCCATTAGCTTGGTATTTTTCGAGATATGAATTTTTTACACAGATGAAAAGCCTCAAAGAACGGGTACATGGCGGCCGCCATGGATCTGACGGTATATTGAGTATAGTACATTGCTTATTGTATTCTACTTATCATACCCTTTCATTTGATACTCATGTCGAGGGGTTTGTGAAGAAATTAGTAATTCGCCCTCTCGAGACGGCCGCCATGGATCTAACGGTATATTGAGTATACTAGATTGCTTATTGTATTTCAGTTTCAATAGTCATGGCCTACCTATTGTTTGACAGCTGCGTAAATTTGGAATTATCATTAAAATTGAATCATTCGATTTAATGACAATTTTACATTTACGAACCTGTCAAGCAATAGGTCATGACATGAAGGCCATGAAGAAGCTATTGAAACTAAACTGAAGTGAAAATTCCCAAGATTACCAATTTTTTTTTTTTTTTTTAGATTTTTCAGCTGTTTCTTTTGGTTAAAGGTATAAAAAATAGCCTACGACCTATTCTCAGACCTACCAAATATACACAAAAAATTCATAAAAATCAGTCAACTGGTTTCGGAGGAGTTCGATAACAAACACTGTGACACGAGATTTTTATTGATATAGATTAGAGAACTTTATTAAAATTCGATGATCAAAAATTATGTACTACGCGCACAACAGACACCTAGCCAATGATGTTCAGAATCGTCTCTATATATTTTGCTATGCCGGGGGATTAGACCCTCTGTGCAGAGCTTCGCTCATGGCGCCCTCCTAAATGGTTAAAAAAAGCGCCAAGAAAAGTAATCAATTTTGCAAAGATTTCCCTTGTGATCGAGTAGTTATCGCCAAAACATAAGGGAGTAAAGCAATAATGTGAGGAAATGACAATTCCATAAACATTGAGGCCCTACGTACATGAGTCGACTGTATTGCAATCCCAGTTTAAAACTGGTTTCACCATTATCACGCAAACAACCAGTTTGCAACCAAAATGAAACCTTTATCCACTCACAAGCGCAACTGATTTTTGAACAATCGGTGTTCTGTGCTCACGAAGATTTTGTTAAATAAACTTTGACACGTATAAATGCAACTACGCAACTGAAACTGGTGGCATTTCCAAGCGTACAAGCGATGCATTTCGTGACAGACAATATAGAAGTGTGTGTATTCGAATGCATGCAATGCAAATGTTGGTCTACTTTGCACTTTTTCGGTATTGCATTCGATATAGCACACAAACAATCATACACTAGTTACTTAGGTTTGGTTACTTTTTGGGTTATGTTTTAAAGCCGGGACGGAATGCAACTACGCAATTAGATGTTGGTGGAAGTTCGCCGCATATCATGGAACCGTTGAATGCAACGCAGCTACGTTTGTCTGTCACCAGTTTGTTATTGCTTCCGACCGACAAGAACACTCACGTCGCACGCAAGCAGTTGCAAACTAGTTTCAAATCGGTCTCGTTTCTGTTGACTCTACTCGACTCGTTTCTCAATTTTTTCTATTGTTTTTGTGAATAAATATGGTTACACAAAAAAGTGTTTGTTTCATCATTGATTATATAAAGAAATAGATATGACAAGAAAGACTTGCCATTAACACGATAGATGGCCATACTTGTACCAATTTATCATTTTAAGTGAAGGCACATTTGAAATTCGAAATTAATTTTCGAATGAAGCTTTTTGCCCCATACATTGACTAAGTGTGAGAATGTAAATGACGGTGATATAAACCATTCGTATGAATTTCAGCAGGGCTCTGATATGTATTGGAAAATTATAATGTGCGTAAATAGTTTTTTGTAAGCTAACAGATATCTTCAGATATCTAAGCTTTTCATATCCCAAATATTAATCAAATCGTTAAACTTTTAGATTTTGCACTCATTTTTTATTTTAGTAATAGTAACTTTTCGAGTAAATCTCAAATTTGTAAAAACACCTGTTTCACGAAAAAAGGTTGAACAAGGTCTACAGCGGTCCTAGAAATTTTTTGAAAAGTCTAATTTATTCGCAAAGAGTTACTCTACAACCCCATATAATTCCATATAATATCATATAATTCCTACAATTTTTCTCTTAATTATAGTGTTGAAAATTCGCAGATTTTTTTTGTTTTTAAAAAAAGCTCAAAGAGCTCACGAAAAAAAACTCAAAAGAAGAGCTTTTAATGCAAAAATTTGGAAAAGGGGTGGTTTAAACGAGTTTTTAAGGCATTTCCATCAGTCCGAAATAGTTGCGCCACGTGCATGTTATGCTACACGTTACTCCTACTTTTCCCCTGATGACTAACCACTTTAATACTATAGCTAGTATTAAAAACAAATCAAAGTAACCAAATATATTACTCTCGGCCCTGCACAATCTTTGACCGTAATTCTTTATTTGTTGTTTTCAGAGAAGTGTTAATATTTTTCACTGTTGCTCTTATAAAAGAAATCACGGTATGGCGTACAACGAAATCTTTATGTTGGCAGCCTGGCCATTGATTGATTTTAAGTTGAAGGACAGGTAGTAAATTATCTTCCAACAAATTTTTTAAATGGCGAGCATTTTTAAATATTTCTGTGAAATGCACGTAAAGTTTTGACAAATCCGCCTTGAAGGAATCACTTGGTACTTTTAACGAACTGTTTAAATTTTTATTTATTCCTTCTTCACTACTTTGGGAAAACGTTTTATAATATGTAAATTGCAATTCATCACACTTCTCAGGATTTTTATGGATCATATACTCTTTACAATGGGCACATTTTGTTAAATTGACCATTTTATTAACATGTAACATTATATATCCAAAGAAATACATTAAAGAAGTATATTGAAATTTATCCATACTTTCAGTTATTCCGTCATCTGAATCATTTTCCTTTGATTCCTCATCTTTTTCGCCTACTTCATTTTCGTCAACAACATTAATGCTTTCTTCAGAGCAATGCAAATTTGCATTTAGTGAAGATAAAGGCACATCAGATATTAAATTTACAGAACCAGAGCAATTATAACTGGAATATTCTGATGGTAAAATATTTTGAAACATGACCTGTTTCAAATTCCTATAAAACCGATAAGCGGAAGGATTTTTTTCATAAGTCCCTTTAAAACCCCGAATCATTGAAAACAAGTTTTCAAGAGCATCCGTATTTAAATGACTTACTAAAAGATACTCCTGGGTTTTTTTTAAATCACCCCAAAGCATCTCAATGGCATTTATTGTAGTAATAAGACCATCAAAACTAGGCGGACGTTTTATTCTGCCAGTAGATCTCCAAGTTTCAACCCATGTTTTTGTTTCGGAAAGATTTTGAATTATCTGATTCCTTTCGGAAATTGCACACCTTGATGGGTTTTTGGAATACATTATAACACTATTTAAGTTATCATATATTACATTCAATCTAGCTATAAATTGTGCAGTACTTGTTGCACAGTTCTTTTCCTCTCCTCAAATAAATTTAAGCTAACAGCTGCAAATATTGCGGCTGACACACTGTGACTAAAAACTTGAGTTGCTCGTTTAACCGATAATTTGTCAAAGCCCTGCGGATTTATATGTGCCTCCGTTAATTTAAACATAGCTCTTATACCACCATTATTCATGATATATACCTTGCGTAAAATGGACCATGATATTCTCTCGCTTCCGAATTCAATATCATTTGCAAGAAGAATATTTCTTATGCATTTAAAAATGTGTGGTATATCTTACAAAGCATATATTTTTTTGTGCTCAACATAGAAGAAAGGTGTTATTTTCGAAGTTTGTAAAAGCTTATAAGAGCTTCGGTTGCTACTTCCTTGATCACAAACTATGCCGACAATATTAAACCAAATGTTTAAGAGTTGGGTCAACAAATTTTGAATAATTTCTTTCAACTCATTCATTGAAGGCTTCCCAATGTAATATGCTACTGTTTGTTTCCAATTTCTATTGAGGCCGCGAAGCATAAATACTAGTATACTAGATGCCATTACATTTTTTCGACCAAGAAAATCAAGATCAGTAAAACCATAGATTAAATCATCTTTTGTATTATAATCCAATTCATATTTACAAGACATTTCATCAAATAAAAGGACACATTTAGCATTTAATACGTCTAGATCGCTTACTTTATTTGTTAGCATATTTTTAATTACATCGGAAAGTCCAGTACCGAAACGAAGAGCAGAATGCCAACGAAAGATCGTCCTCACGGAGGGTAAAAAAAAGCCGGATTTTAAAAACGCTTTATAAACTGTAGGAGATTTGTAATATAATTTCAAAACAAAATTCTTTTCTTTTTCATTCCAATGATGTTTGCGAGAAGTAAACAATTGAGAACGAAGAAATACTTGGACATCATCAGGTTTGTTTTTTAATAATTCACTAAGGTTTTCTTGAAAATTATAGTGATTTTCATCTCCTTTTACACGTTTTGGAAAACTGTGTAGTGGTCTCATTTCTGTTAGATGCTCAACAGGATTATCAACGGTAATGGATAACCTTTTTCTTGGGGGAGAAGGAAATTGCTCCTGCGATATAGAATTAGTTTCAGCTTGAGGGGGTATTTCGAAATTTTTACTATAAGTTTTACCGCCAGATTTACAAACAACCAACTCATCTTCAGAAGAATCTTCAATAAATAAAGGTTCTTTTACAGTTTCAGGAGCAACTACAGTACAGACAGGAAGGGCTTTCTTTTTTGGAACACGTATAGTTTTACTTTTTACCACAGAATTGCAATTCATTAGTGCGCATATGGGATCTGCCATAGAATCAGAACAAGAACAAATTAAGGGATCGGTTTGCTTTGGAACTGCTGTGGGAGTTAAAACTTTTTTTCCGGCTCTTATTACTATGTCCTTTTCATAGAAGTGCTCTTCGCAAAATCGAAGATTTTCTGTTGAACGAATATTAAACTGGAGATAAACATCACCAGAATGTTTTAACCAAACAGACTTTCGGTAGTCTTTTGGAATTGAAAAAAAAACTTAAAGAACAATTTGAAGTGTATACATTCATGCAATTTTTATACGAACAAGATCGTGACATCTTGTCTTAAATAATATCAATAAAAAACTTAAACAAAATTGCTACAACAAATCCAGAAAGGGTTACAGAAAAAGAAATAATAACTCCAAAAATTTCTAAATTACAAAATAAAATCTTAAAATATGCTTTTAAATGAAAAAAACTTATCTCATAAATATCGCTCCCAATATTTTTATATTATATATTTAATAATTTTTAACACTTTTTAACACTGAGTTTTATTATAAATTTCAAAAGAAACACACAGGTACTCGTTCGTAAACAATCTAAACAATAGCATTAATTACAATAGCGAATAGAAATGCACTTGACATATCTCCACATTCTACATCCCTCTGCCTGAGGACGAAAAACGTTTTTTTTTTCTTTTGCATCTTTTCCAGATTTTCATATACGCATACTCCAGTGCTTTATCATGAGCTTTTCGCTTTCAAGGTCGCTTCTGAAATCTTCGAATATTTAAGTTTATTGCAGAAGCTTTATCGCCCTACCGAATTATCTTAGCAAATCTAAGCACCTTTATAAAAATTCGAAACTAGGAAACTTCAGCGCCACCATGCATGTTAATGACACAACACTGTTTTTTCAAAGTGGCATATCTATTTCTTTATATAATCAATGGTTTCATTTACAAATACTACCTATCTACGGTTCCTGAATAAAGACTCTTTAACATATGCAACTCTCAAAATAATACTATTTAGATATTCGGTAACTATTCGGCAAACTAACCGAATATTCGGCCGAAAACGAACATTAAAAAATACGCCGAATATACCAAATGCGAATATTCGGCCGAACATTCGGCGCATCTCTACTCTTTACCTATTCTTACCTTGCTGGAGCAAAAAAAAACTTTACTTTCAAAATAATTTTTTTACTTTTTAGTTCATTCACCGTATTTTATAGTTTTTTGTGCTATATTTTTATTTTAATTTTTTAGTCTATTATAAAGAATGTATAATACATAAATTACAAAACGGGCGGCTGTGGATAGGTTTTGGATAGAAGAACAAAAAATCGTATGGGTGCGGAGGGGCAACCGTAAGTTTTTTTGCTAGAAGTTTACGTATCACCCTCTATTTTTGTTACCCTATGACCAGGGACGGATTGGCCCCCCTTTAGCGGCCCGAGCATTTCGATAGTGACCGAACCAAATTTTATATATTTCCTACCGACCCTGGACCGGCCCGTGTTTTTTGCTCGATTTAGGGCCCGCTTTAAGAAATACTTCTCTCAGGCGGCGAGAGCAGACGGCCGAAGGTGATCTCAAGGCGAGGAAGAGGAATGGCCAAATTGGAGCCGATCTTCGTGAGTGTAGTTAATGTGTTTGAAGTTGAAATTTTATTGAAAAAAAAGAAATATTTCATGTTGTTGCAAAAATACAGGGGGATATGTAAACCTCCAACAAAACTTACGGCTAAACTAGCTTATTGTATTCAACTTATCATACCCTTTCATTTGATACCCATAGCGAGTGGCTTGTAAGGAAAAAGGTAATCCGCCATTTTTTTGCCGCCATTTTGAATTTGAAATGACGCTACACAGCTAATAGCATTCTAGTTGGCACACCCTTTCCTATTTTGGGGGGCGAACGGCTAACAAAGATCTCGGAAAGTGGTGACACCCGATTTGTCACTTCTATTAAAATCCGAAGAGATCCACTGCAATCAAACACCAAGCAGACCTGTTAGCAAGTCCTAATCCCACCTCCCCGCGGTGCCCCCTGGGGTACTTCTTCGGAAGGAGCTAACGGGAGACGGGCGAATGGCGAGCTCTCTGCGCCACAAAACAGAGCTTTTAAGTCGGTTGGGCTGAGGGTTAGCAACCCGCTCCCATAAAAAACACTATTGCTACGAATCGGCAAACAGTGCCTCGGAACCGGATGGACAACACGACGACGACCTTTGCTTTTCGAACAAGGACACGAATCGGATCATGGAATGTGAGAACAATGCTTGCTGAGGGACGGCTGGATGAAGTCCTCAACGAGATGAATCGATATAAAATCAAGATCATGGGACTGAGCGAGACCAGATGGCCCGATGCGGGGGAACATATCTGCCCAAATGGCGAGTCCTTCTTATATTCTGGGAGAAATGAAACTGAAAGCCGTAGGAGTGGTGTTGGC
The DNA here is from genome assembly GCA_949987705.1 of Thereva unica. Taxonomy (NCBI): domain Eukaryota; kingdom Metazoa; phylum Arthropoda; class Insecta; order Diptera; family Therevidae; genus Thereva; species Thereva unica. Next base: position 20,966,110 of record OX465285.1, on the reverse strand, counting down.
GTAATACTCACCAAAGAAGCCAGGGCTAGCCTCATTAGCTGGTCACCAGTTTCTGAGAGGATTATTACCGTGCGCCTACGTACCAGGCTAAGAAGTACTACGGTAGTTCAATGCTATGCTCCAACCGAAGACGCAGAAGATGACATCAAAGACGAGTTCTACATGCGACTGAATGAGGTTTTTCGCTCTATTCCAAGGGGAGACATCATTGTATTAATGGGTGACTTAAATGCACAAATCGGTCACGACAACACCGGTCTTGAACAAACAATTGGAAAACAAGGCCTAAGCCAAGTTACCAATAACAATGGTGAGCTTTTCGTTGACTTCTGTAGCTCCCATCAACTTATGGTAGGTGGAACTTACTTTTGTCACAAGAAGATACACAAAGAGACCTGGGTATCGCCCGATGGTAGAACGAGAAATCAGATAGATCATGTGGCCGTCAGCCGCAGATGGAGAACCATTCTGGAAGATGTCAGGAGCTTCAGGGGAGCGGACACTGGAAGCGACCACCATTTGGTAGTAGCAACTATTCGCCTTAGAATCGCTGCAATCAGAAACTTTCAACGTGAATCTATAAACCGTAGACGGTTTAACGTTGACCTCTTGCGGGAGAGCGCTAAAAAGCGAGAATTTGCTGGAAACCTGCAGCAAATATTAAACCAGCAAACCGTTTCTGACGACACAAATATTGAAGACCTGTGGAGTACAACAAAGGGCGCAATATTGACGGCTGCGGAAACGAGCCTCGGTTATGTCCAGAGAAACATGCAACATTGGATCTCGGACAGCACCTGGCAAAAAATAGAACGCAGGAGGGCCCTCAAAAATAACATAAACTCTACAAGCGACCCGGATAGACGTCACCAACTTGAACGGGAATACTCCCAATTACATCGGGAGGTTAAGAGAAGTGTCCGACGTGATAAAAGGCAGCAGATAAATGAGCTCGCAGAAAAAGCGGAAAACGCGGCAAACACAGGCAACAGTAAAATGCTGTACCAAATTACTAAACAGCTCTCGGGAAAGCACTCTACTAAAAAGCATGCCGTTAAGAGTGCGGATGGAAGGCTGCTGTGCAGCGACGAGGAGCAGCTCCAAAGATGGAGAGATTATTTCTTCGCCGCCCTGAATGGCTCACTCACACAGGAACCTCAGGAAAACAGCAACAATGCACAGCCGATAAGAATCAACACCCGGGCCCCATCCAAGACGGAAATAGTAACCGCAATTCATGCGATGGCCAGTGGTAAAGCAGCTGGAAAAGATGGCATCCCGCCAGAATTGTTGAAAGCCGACTCAAGCCTCATAGCAGATGCGCTTCAGCCAATCCTCGAATTAGCATGGAACACCTGTACCTTTCCGGAGGATTGGACGGAAGGTATCATAGTCAAAATACCCAAAAAGGGGGATCTAACAATATGCGACAACTGGAGAGGCATCTGTCTATTATCTACTGTGGGTAAAATCTTGTCCCACACTATACTATCAAGAATAAGAGATGCAGTAGATCAAACGCTTAGAAGGCAGCAGGCCGGATTCAGGAAGGGCCGTTCATGTATAGATCACATCAACACCTTAAGAATAATAGTGGAACAGTCTACTGAATTCCGATCCCCCCTTTACCTTGCTTTCGTAGATTATGAGAAAGCGTTCGACTCGGTTAATAGGAGCTTTATATGGCAGGCATTACGGCGACGTGGACTGCCGGATAAGATAATAGAATTCATAAAAGCCCTATACAACAATTCCAAATGCAGAGTTCTCCATAACGGAAAATTATCCGACAGCTTTGAGGTGAGTTCAGGAGTACGACAAGTATGCTTACTATCCCCATTACTATTTCTTATAGTAACAAATGACATTCTTGTTGGCGCTCTAGATAGTAGAACAGGCGGCATACAGTGGGGTTTGCTAGATCGCCTTAAGGACCTCGACTACGCAGATGATATCTGTTTGCTGGCCCACAGACATCAGGAGCTAAAAAACATGTTAAACAATTTGGCAACAGAAAGTAGTCTAGCAGGCTTAAGGCTGAATCCGAATAAAACCAAAGAAATGCGGATAAATGCAAACACACTTGAACGAACTGCGCTGAATAACCGTGACGTGGAACTGGTAGATAAATTCTGCTACCTCGGTAGTATTATTACCGAAAATGGCGGTGCAGAAGAAGATGTCAGTTCCAGAATAAATAAAGCACGAAGCGCATATGCATGCTTGTTCCGCATATGGAGATCAACGGAGATCTCAACCAACACCAAATTGCGGCTGTTCAACTCCAACGTTAAGGCAGTTCTTTTATACGGTTGCGAAACATGGAAAGTCACCCAATTCATCACAGGGCGCCTACAAGTCTTCATAAACAGATGCCTACGTCGTATCCTAAAAATCCGCTGGCAAGATAGAATTTCAAATGAAGAGCTATGGCGCCGTGCCGGCCAAGAAAGGATAGACGACCAAATCAGGCGAAGGAAATGGAATTGGGTTGGCCACACCTTGCGACGCGATAACGAAAATCTAGCCAAACAGGCCCTTGACTGGAACCCGCAAGGATCCCGTCGAGTTGGAAGACCTAGAACAACGTGGAGGAGAACCCTACTAGCAGAGGCCGCAACTACTGGGAGATCCTGGTCAGAGCTAAGAGCTGTCGCGCAAAACAGAGTCCGCTGGAGGGCAACTGTTTCCGCCCTATGTCCCACGAGGGATTAAGGGGCACATAGATAGATAGATAGACACCCTTTCCTTTGATGCCCGTACCGAGCACGTTGTAAAGAAAAAGATAATCCCCATTTTGTGTTGGCTGCCATTTTGCGTTTGCCGCCATATTGAATTTTGGACGTCACACATCTTATTGTATTCTACTCGTAATACCCTTTCATTTTATAACCATTTCGGTGATCGGGAACCGCAATTGCAAAATTCGGCCGACATCTTGGAACAGCCATCTTGGTTTTGTTAGAAAAATGGCAAATCGCATTGTCACGCGAAAAACGTAAACCTTCTACCACCTGTTGGGGTATCCATGCATCTACAGACAAAAAAATCAGATTTCTATCTATTGTTAAGATCTAGAGACATTTCCACCAGCTCCTCTCACATCAAATCGATACTATGTCTTGAATAATTATTAATTCCTCACACACCTTCCCCCTGGTATGGGGATCACAGTTCAATAAATTTTTTTTGTTGTAACTTCCTAGATACAGAAGTTCCTGCCAGGATTCATCACATCGCAATTAAATGGCATTCTCTAAATCAGTGACTATTGTCTCAGCAGCCAACAAATAATTTTTAGGGTTCATTGTTTAAAATTAACATAAAACACCGAACGGAAATCACATCGGAGGTGAGCTGTATACTATCACCTTTAACTTAACCTGAGACGCGGTGCTCTATTACAACAACAACAACAAAAGCAACAACATTCAAATCATATAATGAAATTATGCAGCCGGACGAAAAGAAAAAAAAACCCGAGCCGAAAAGGCCTCAACCGGTCTGTGTGTGCCATCAAGTAAATAAAATAGATGCAGGTTATTTATCGCTCAGAATGACCCACACTTCCTACGCACCTTTTATTGCTGGCTGACACCTTCAAGATTTCAGAGGCACTCTTTACCCACCAAACGAGTCTCGATTAGGCCTGAAAATCACCCGAAAGATTCGTTATCGAGATGGGAAAACCTGTTGATTACTCGCACGGTAAAACGGGGCATCGAAAATTAATTAAAATTGTCCGCGCTGCGACAATTAAGGACGGCGTTAGTTCTTGAAGATGCCACAGATGCACAGCGGATGTTATTTGTGATCGTTTCGCGTTCGTTGCACCCACAGTGGTAATATTTTTATCCAATTAGATGAAAATAATGTTCTAGGTAAATATTAAATGGACAGGCCATATTGATTTTTGCTACTAGTTTGTATCTGTGTTGTTGTTGTAACAGCGTTGCGCAGAACAGAATTTCTTATGGTGGGTCCACACGATAGGGACTGCTGGTCGTAGATAATTCTGTCTACAGACTTCTATAGAAAGTCGGTGGAAAAGTCTCTAGAGAGTGTCGGAGACATTCCGTTCGTCGTTCCATTTAAACTTAATTGCCTGTTTCATAACCACACTATTCTTCTTCTTCTTTAACGGCTCTATAACCGTGATCCGGTACTATCCTCTCGCAACAATTCTCTCCAGTAGTATAGCTATACTGCAATGGGGCCAGTAACGTCATTGGTTCTGGACTCTTGTGTGGATGTGGTCTTGGGTGTGAGTGAGCGCCACCTGTGTGAGATTAGTTGAATTTCGCTGTGTCTTGGACGAACTTTTGTGCTGGGAAATTTAGATGAACTTTGTTGTGTCTCGGATGAGGTTTCGCGCTGGGTCACCCTTCGAACTGCGTTAGGATCGAATCTGTAGTTTTGATCATCCTGCTCTATCTGGTCTATCTGGTCCAAGATAGCATTCAGACCACCAATTGCAAACCCTATATAAACCAGATGATTTGAAGCAGTGAATATGTACCCTGCGAGTTTATTTACCAGATATACCAGGGAGTTCAAAACTACAGGTTCAACTAACCTCACACAGGCGGCGCTCACTTACATCGAAGACCAGTTCCATAGCGATGACTTCACTAATCCTGCAAGAGTATAGCTATACACCCATGTCGAACAGGCTAATTACGAAGGGGCCAGGCGAACGGTTCCCGGATGCCCGGGCATGATCGTAGTGTATACGTGCCTTATCCCGGTAAGCGGGTTCTGACAGGATGGACTCACTTCCGCACTACTCGTGGGATCTTTATGAACCAAACAAAAACAAACGCTTGCACAGCCAGTACCAGGAAAGCCCTTTTCATTCTTGACAACATTGCTAAGAACGAGAAGGCAAGCAAATCATGGGTTTCAAACTAATCCCAGCAGCAGGAACTGGCGGAGGGTTCGGCGGTGGTGACTACAGGAAAGATTAGACTTTATAGAGAACATATACTTTTGAAAACGCTATCCACTCGACGTATAAGATATGCTGCCCATTAATTATGAACGTCTCTGAAAAGAAGATCTCTCGAAACTTATGCCTCCTTGTGAAGAGGATTAGTTCCAATTTCACTGGGTTAACGACGAGTCCGCATGTGGCAGTCCAGCTTGAGAAGGTTTATAACGCCGCCTCCACGAGATCACAGAGGATTTGAAGAAATTTTCCTTTCGGCATACGACAGGACATGATGCCCCTACTTCTCCATGCGTCACAATAGCTGGTTCATAGTTACGACCCATAGGAACGGGGAAAGTACTCCTTGCGGGGTGTCTCTATTTAGTGTTAGGGACTCCCTGCTTGAGTCAGTCCAATCGCCAGTTTCTTTGCGTAAATAACTAAGCATCGTTGGTGCTTTAGTTAATTTTTTACGTAGCCATGAGGCTTCCGACGTGGACTCTATTTCTGGTTTCCCAGGAGGTACGTTTACCCTTACTTATTGCCATTTTGTGTCTCTTTAGCTTCGACTTATAGGAGCCCTAGGAGGGTGCGATGTCTAGGTCGTCATTTCCTTTCTACAATCTTCGTAGTTAACCAAGTTCGCGAGACCAAATTGGTGGGGTTTGGAAACCTCTTTATCCGGTCTGTGCGGGTGGCCTAAGGGAAATGTTCTTTGTGATGATTGCATTACAGTTAGATGCTTGGATTTGAAGAACCTTGACAAACTACAGTAGGCTTTGTTGGTTTTTGGCAGTGGTGTGTGCCTATTTCACGTAAGTTCAATGATATTGCCGGCTACTACTATTGATCCAAGATAGCGAAATGTGGAAAATCTTGACACGCTGCCTTTTGTATCAGATTCGTTAAAACAGCAGCAGGCAGCAATTTCCAAAACGTACAAACAAAGAACGTCTCCAAGAAGTGGCAAAAAAATTAGGGTTAGGAATGAAAAAGCAGCGGCAGCTGTACTGAGGGCTGCTTTTGTGGTCATGTGACTCGCGTTGACCAATAGAAACAGTTTGCTGGTGATATTTTTGCTGCGCTGCTTTGGATCTGATACAGCCTTTTTATTCCAGCGGACTCTGATTTGCTCACAGCTCCGTCAAGGATGTTCCAATAGCTGTGGTCTTTGCTGGTAAGAATCTCCTCCACGTTGTTTTAGGTGTTCAAACTCGACGGGCTCCTTGTGGATTCTAATCAAGGTTCTGTTTGGCTAGATTCTCGTTCCCGGGTTTCAAGGTTTGGCCAATCCAATCCAATTGTACGTTAGGGTACGTACGGTTACGATTCAGGCTTTAGCCTTCTTAACCCTGCCAAACTACTTCCTGTTGCTAAATTATTTAACATGATTCTGAGGTCCTGAAATTTGAGGACCAATAAGCAGATATAGTCCCCACAGTCGAGATTCTTAAGGCACTTTGGTAAATCTCATGGTATGCCACCTGTTCTACTATCTAGAGCGCTGACAAGGATGTCGTTTGTTACTATAAAAAAGACTAAAGGCAAAAGTTGTCATTCTTGTGGTACTCCTGAGATCACTTCAAAATTGTCGGATAATTTTCCTTTAGGTATGGAGAACTCTGCATTTGGAATTAGAGCTTTAGTCAATTTTAGTATTTGCCCGGCCAATCCACGTTACTGCAGCGCTGCCATATAAAGCTGACATTAACCGAGTCGAACCCTTTCTCATAGTGTATGAAAAGATAAAGGGAGGATCATAATGCGCCCGACTGTGTCACTATGATTCTCAAGCTGCAGATTTGCAGCCCATTCTGAATCCAGCCTGGTTTCTTCTAAGCGTTTGAACTACTTCTTCTCGTATCTTAGCTAATAAAATGTAGGACAAGACTCTACCCACAGTAATAGTGAGATCCCTGTCGGGTATTGTTAGGTCGCCCTAATACTAGGTAAGTATCCAAACCGCACGATTATCTAAATCATAAAATTCGCTTCTCATCCATGTCGCAATATGTACAATATTACGAAATATTGGTAAACAACTGTCAAACGAAAGAAGGACTGAGTCTGAGAAAAAAAATGACCCACAGCTTTTTGGCTTAGGGCTAGATGCAATGGATCCCACTGGATATCTCAAAACCTCGCCTTTGTTATCATTATTAATTGAAACTTAATCCACTTAGGGTCACACATTTTTATTACACTCCCGACAAAAAACCCTAAAAATTAATTGGACTAAGATTTGTCTTGCTTGGCCTTCGACTGAGTTCAATTGAAACTCTCCGGACAGAATCGAATCCCTCGCACTGGCTGCCCACGAAACTAGGCCGAAATTGATTAAGTCCAACTAAAGCACTTCAACAGCACATGACGAATGGATAAGAAATCCATAAAAAACACTATCAACACCGATTTGTCGCATAACGAAGCGCTGCTGCAGTGTGGTATCATCGTCGTGATTGAGAACTGGGTTCAAAATATAAATTTGGAATTTGATGTTCCAGCCACTCAAGATGCGGTCATTCGTGTTTATCAATGCTCAGGGGTTATCAACTGAACGCGGATTACATATTAAAGAAGCCGTTGTTCTCGGCCACATCCTCCATCGCCCTTCTAATCAAAATCTCGCTGTAATTAGTAATGTATAAAGAGCATGAGGTCGCCTTCGGCTGAAAGCTGGATTCGCAAGCGAGGCTGCTAAAAAATATAGTCGAACAAGAGGAGCATGCCGCCAGAGGAACGAGGATGGTCTGGAAATAGTTTGCGGCTTCAACGGATTTATCTCTGCATGGATCCATCGCTGTCCGTCTTAAGACTCGTTTTTTATGGTTCTGCTAATCCTTGTTAGCAGTTATATTACAAGATCTTAATGCAAAAAAACAAAGTTGTATTGGGGCTTCTGCAGTTGAATTTGCAGATGAGTCCAGGCACTCGGGAAATATAATTAATTGATCCGACAAATTTTGGTTTTTTTGGGGGGCCTCTTGGACAGTTACAGCAGTTGGAATGCAGTCTTTTAACTGGGATATGATACACGAGATTTTTGGAAGATGGTTATCTCTCGTTTTTATGTCATGACATAAAAAATATTATATGGCTTTATAGCAAATAAGAGTCAGTTTTATTTTGTTGGCTTTTCTTCTTTTGATATTCATTCTTTAATAGTGGTAATAAACAATCTTTTCATAGGCATATTATTCAATTTAATAAGGTCTGAAAATTCGTAGCCTATTCGCGAAAGTTGGCCTTTAGACTGGGCGCGTCTATTTTAAAGAAGTGGTTTTAGACGGGTGTATGTATGTTAAATTGCCATTATATGTAGGCACTCAGACTAGGTACATTCGTTACCACCCGCACCGCTTTTGCTGCTTCTGAAAGCGGATAAACGGAAGGAGATAGGCCAAATAAGTAGGCAGGCATAACACTACAAGAAGACGATGCAGTGGCCGTGAATAACTTAACCAATCAGTTCCGATCAAAATATGAACATATCCTAGACCTAGATATCTGCACTGTGATTTAGTGATTTAGTTTCTGGGCATCCTCGAAGACTAGGCCTCGACTGATATTCGTCCGGTTGACATTACCTCATGCCCCAAAACGTGACGACGAGTCACAAAATCTCCTACAGCACCACAGCAGAAGTTTTAGAATAAAGTTAGTTTTCACATCAATATCATATATGATGCATCAGGTCTGTACTAAGATAGGTATTCCACGTCCTTATATACCAGTCACATAAGAAAAAAAGGACAGTGGTGCTGCCGGGATTCGAAACTGGTACTTCTGGCATGGTAGCCAGACGCCCTAATCCCTAGGCCAGTGATTCCCAAAGTGGGTTCCGCGTAACCTTACGGTTCCAGGAAAAAATTTTAAGGTCCCGTGTCACCAGCGTTGAAACACAAATACATTCGCAGACTCACTGACGCTGCGCCGGCCGTTTAACGCGTTCTTGCTAATCAGAAAGTGCGAGTGGCCCTTCTTCCTTGAAATTTGGTCTACGTCACGCCGCGTAACATTTTGGCCGCCATTCCATATTCACATTTCGAGGGGATTGTGAAGAAAATGGTAATCTGCCCTCTTGAGATGGCTGCCATGGGCCAAACGATATATTGAGTATACTATATTGCTTATGGTGTTCTACTTATCATACCCTTTCATTTGATACCCGTGTCGAAGGGGTTGTGAAGAATATTTCAATCCACCCTCTTGAGACTGCCGCCATGGATCTAAAGGCATATTGAGTATACCATATTGCATTGTCATCGGAGCTAAAGCTGTATGTAAAATTTCAGCATGATAGGATATCCGGAAGTATTTAAAAAATTGATTGCAAAATTTGTTCCGTGAAGAAAACAATGATCCGTCCTCTTGAGACGGCCGCCATGGATCTAACGGTATAATGAGTATACCATATTTCATTGTCATCGGAGCTGAAGTTGTGTGCAAAATTTCAGGGTGATCGGGTAACTGGAAGTATTCAATCGATTGCAAGATATGTACCGGACAAACAGACAGACAAGAAAGCGAGCTAATAAAAACGTTTTAAAATATATTAAAGGATAAATATATACTTATATCATATATTATTTTATTTTTTCATCGTTGGATTCCGCCAAATTTTATACATTGTAGAAAGGTTCCGTACGAAATAAAGTTTGGGAACCACTGCCCTAGACTATTCTCTTCTATCTTTTAAATAAAGCTTACTGCTAGCCATTACACCATGACTTGAACAGCAGTGTAGTGCTCTTTTTTTGCATAAAAAGAAGCGAACGTACCTCAATCAGATTAAGGACGTTTTTAGCAAAGGCCACCTTAATAGTTCTCTAATTAAGTTAATAATCTATATTTATAGCAGGGCCGGATCCAGAAACGATTCTTTACTCAAAATCTGAAGATGATGATATATGAAATAGTATACGGTGAACAGTCTCGCGTTTCCCTGGGTTCTCCATGCACGAGCGTTCGTTTTACTCTCACTTTTACAATTTTTCGAGTATAGGCTGTATTAGATCCAACTTTTTGAGCAGCGGCAGAAGCAGAATTCTGCCTGCTGAATCAAATCCAAGCTAAGCAGTAATTTGACAGCTAACGTCAAATTAAATTGTTTGCAAATATATAATAATATGTGATGAGCTGTAGGCCATCTATGGAACAAACTACACTATTTGTAAAAATTTAGTTAGAGTTTGAAGGAACGATTTGTAACGATTAATGCACTAAGCCAACATTGCGCCATCTATTAGTTATAATTTGAATGAACGTAATTGAAGTCATAAGCTTCTCAAAGTTTGCTGAAAGTACGATAAAAAATTCTCGAACATTCCAGGACATCTTTCCAGATCCAAAACTTGGAAAAGAGAGAAGCTTGGATATACATATTTAGAGTTGGTTTTGATTTAAAGTGTTCAAAGCCTCTAAAAGTGATCTAAAGTGAAAAGTGGTGGTTAAATAGTAAATTAAAAAGCGATAAATATAAGTGTTTAGTGAGAGTTATTAAATTGCTAGTGATAAATAATGAGCTGGACTAATTGCGAGTTATTGAATTCTTGTGAATAAATGAATTTGGTTTGAATATTGGAAAAGTGTATTCCTTAATTAATCTAACGAATCCGTTAAGCTGTAAAAACGGTGCAATGATTTTTACCGACTAAATAAATTTTGGATATGGGCGCCTCAAAAGGAACGACAAAACGAATCCCGTCTAAACAGGCACTATGTGAAGACCAGGCCTAAGTGGAACTTTGATACCCTATTACTAACCGGTTAAACTGGCGAGATGTCTTATTGGTAATCCTAACACATTAGTATTTTAAATCTTCAAAACGGCGATATCTCATGAATGGCGACTGGCGTATAATTAACACACTTTGGAAAATCTACTTTATGATACGACTAAGGGCCTGTGCCAAGTTAGAATTGAAATGTCAATTTGTATAAAAACGAATTGCAGTTTAACAATTCATTTTTCGAAGGTTTGTGTCTTTGTAAATAAAAGGAAATATTTTGAATTGTAGGAAAATATTATCCAAACATTCCTTTGAAAGTTTGTTGGATTTCCATTTTGCAGCAGCTTAAACTAATTAAATGTCAATTTTCCTAAATTGTCACAAAGATCGAGTACAACTTCCTGTTGATATATTGGCCATGCAAATGCGTGCAAACTATTACCTTAATGCCTTGTGGAATATTGAAGTCCATCCATTTCCAATTATTGGAGAACAATATCCCTATTTTTTGCAATTTTCAGTATACGATTGTCGTCATCGTATAACGTGATATATTTAAGCTGACGCAAATAAAAATAAAATTAGCAGCTCAACTTTAGTATAAAAAATGGAAATTTTTTAAAGCTCGGAGTAAATTTTTCTTGCATCCTTTTTCATTAGACGCCAGCCAACATACATACATTTTTATACAGCGTGTGTTGTACCCGCTAAGTTTTCGGCTGACAATACATATCTTCTACACAACTCAAAAAAATTTTCCATACAAAAGAACAACAAAATCAGCGTTTACCATCTTACAAAAAGGTTTTAAAAATTGTATTTTTTTAATTAAATATGGTAATCAAATTGCTGCGTATATCCATTCTGCTCAATAATCTGCAAGTTTTTAAGCAATAGCCGTGTTCCTTTTCTGCCTTTTTTTCCTTGTATTTACTCCCAACTACACCTGCCCTTACAGAGGTGTAGATAACTAGAGTAAATACGCATCTAACATCCACTAGGGGAATACCGCCATTTGCAGTCTATTGTGAATTATTTTTCACTTACTAAAAAGCCGATAGATAGATTTTCATTGAATTGTGACGAACTGACAGTTTTCGGTGTTATAAAAAGAATCAAGAATTTTTATGTCCGGTTTTTTAATTTTTATTTTTGTAATGGTATTAAGTACCCATATTATATTTACAATAATTGAACGAGCTTTTATTTAAAGGAAAGTTCAAAACGTTACCCAAAACAAAACAAAAATTTTGTTCCTTTTAAGTTTTACTCCGGAGTACTTAAGAGTAGAAAAGGAACAAAGCTAATGTATCAATGTATAACACGTACATCAAGAGAAGTGACATTGTAGGAGTCAACGAACGTTCGTTAAGTTTATTCCGTCCAATACCCACCTAATTGCAAGAAATTATCAAGCAATCAAAAGCGAATCCTAAATGAAGTCAATGGCATTGTGGCGCGATGCTACCTTTTGAAGTTTCATTAAGTTTGAACCACTTTTTCACCCCTTGGGGTTGAATTTCGAGAAACATGTGTTTCATTTATTTATGGGGTGGAGTATTTATTCTAAAGCCTGGACCTAATATTCCGTACCGTACCGTAACAAAATTGAACGAATCTGAGCTCAGTTACGGCATTTTGACAGATGCCCTAAATGAAAACGTAAAGTGGCAAGTGACAAGTGCAAAATGGATAGCATAAACAAAGATTTAAGAGATTTATTTGCATTATTTAAGCTGTGGAAGCATTACAAACAGATTAGAAGTGATCAGAGGAAAAGAAGGAATAAAAATCGCGCAATAAATAAAATGAGAAACATCCACGGATATTACCGTGTAACATTTCTAAAAATCAAAAAATTGGATTCAGGACAATGGAAATTTGAAAGATTGTTGTGTAGGGTAATAATTATAATATTTCAAGTCATTTACTGCTCCAATTTTTAAAAAAATTGTTAAAATGTGAACAAGTTTTTTAAATAGCTAACGGATTCTAAGGTTTCGTGCCATTCTTACGGCACCATTACGGACCATTCGAGAATTTAACGAACATTCGGCAAGTTTATTAAGTCAATTTAGGTCGGTGCCATATGAACACTTATGTTCGTAGGTTACGGTACTTACGGTTACGGTACGGTACGGAATATTAGGTCAGGGCTTAAGTTAGAAGAAAATCGAACTAAAGAAACAAATTTCCCATAGAACTTGTTCAACATCATTTCACCCCTTTAGGAGATGAATATCAAAAAATCTTAGTGGATGTCCACGTTATTATAGGGATGTCCTGTGGGTTGTCAATCAGCAACTGTTCGGTATGTAGAGATATTATATTAAACAAAACTACTGTAGTTTATTGAAGAACATTAACGAAAGCATAAAATCCCGTAAATAAATTGAAAAATATCTACCAAAAAACCGGATGAACTTTATATTAAACAAAACCTTTTTTTTTTGTTTAAATATTTTGGATTTCCAGTCGAACTTTCATCCCATATTTCACCCGCATGTAAGTCAAAATTTCAAGGATGCTTAAACAAATGTTTATTTATTCTTTGGATGTGCCTAAATGCAAAGTTTCACTTCAATAATGGCGGACTCCGCGACAAAAAGTAGGATATGTGCTTCTCAAAGGTCTAACCTATTTCTGTAAGTACCAAATTTCATCAAAATCGGTTTAGCGGTTTACCCGACACAAAACAATACTTTCGCATTTAAAATATTATTAGGGATGAGCTGCTGCAACAGAGTGAAACCATCACAGGAACTTACTCCCGAATACAACTAATTCATTTGAGCCGAACATTGAAGGACAAATAATAAAAGCCATGACAAACTCATTTTACAACAAGACAACTATCGACCACAAGTTGCTAATGTCGTTAAAACCTACATACCTAAAAACACCGAAATGGGACCTTCTATCCCACCATATTTCCAGATATCGCCCATAGAACTTTTTTCCTGGTGTATCATTCGAAAGATATCTAACCTAGATAGAAATTGCTATTACCATTCGAAATTACCAAAATGACTTTCAGTTTAGCTGGCTATGTATATATTTACTTCCACCTAAACATCGCTACATAACCCTGAAAGTTATACGAAAATCTGTAAATTATCCTAGAAATCATGCTAGAAAATCTTTCATCATGTAAACACCCCAAGTTGGTGCACTTAAATGCCGAAGATTTCGAAGACCATTTCAATTCAATTTAAAATTGACCAAACTTAAATTCACTAAGAAGTCTATAGAAAAGGATATCAAGGATTCCATTAGAAACTGTAATTAGCCAAAACAAAAAAATCGATCCCAAGGATTGCGTTTCAAGCGCGATAGACTGACCTCTAACCATTACGACAATGTGAAAAAGGCGAAAAACTTTGGCCACAAATTACTCCTCGTCGAAATTCAATAACAATTATTAATTTTCGCGCAACTCTTCTTTTCTCTCAAGGAAGTTATTGATTTTTGCGCCCCCCGCACCCCACCACCGAACTAAAGCCAACTTGGCGGGCAAAGGACTCGGTGTAGCTCTGTCCTATTCACTTATAAACTACTCCCCTTACACCCCCCACCGCCGTTACAACTACCACTGAGCTTGAATTACGTGGATAATATACTAAACACAAAAAAAGGGCAGGCGAATATCATAAATTATGGAAATGGTACAGCCACCGCCGCCGCCGTCATTACTTCCATTTGTCATATTACAACCGATTTTTTAGTACAAAATATTTTTTTGATGGAGTTTATAACCTATAAAATGGACGTCACAAGTCCTTGACCGTTCGATGGCAATTATTATGTGTCGGTTAGGAGTTAGGAGTCGAGTTCAGTTTTTAGCAAGAGATGCTATAGGTGACAAAAAGGTGTCGCTGACGTGTGTGGGTCAATCTTGAAAGGATCTAGGATCTGAAGGGTTATCTTTTTGTGATTTTGAATAATACCTAAAAAATTTCGAGTCCTTAATATTATTGGAAACCATAAAAGTAACAAAAATCGAAAATCCTGCGTCGACAATCCTAGCGTATCCTTTTTTCGTTTTTATTACACTCCCCAACACCTGAGCACTCTCGGCTGCTCCTCTCGTAGAACTGGGCGAAGAGGAGACGCGTGTATTTGTCTCCCCCTCCCCCCCCCGCACAAAAACCATTTAGAGCCATCAAGGACGAGCATTGCATCCAATATATACTCAAGGGTAGGGCCTTTTAGAATCCACCCCCTAAACGATTCAATGACTTCAAATGTGTGTAACAAGTGGCTCTATCTTTTATTTTGTTGGCATTTTAAGGATTAGTGGGGCACATCTTCGGCTTATAAGGGTATGTAATCGTGTCTTGTGGAGCCGGAATCCATCATGTTGAAACAGGACTAGTGGAGACGACGACGACGACGACAAGGACGAAGACGGCGACAACAACGACGAAGCATACTACATACTAGGGATTCCATCTTGGCACAGAATGCTGTAAATTGCAAACTTTAGCACCATACCAAACCCACGATATATATAATTAGTTAAAGCTGTTTAATTTCACAAAATAAAGCTTATACACATAAAACATAGATGGGGTTCTTACAAGTTTCAGTATAAATCCTGGGGCTGGGAAGATAACGGCGATTAATTATCCACTTTTAACTACTACTCCTACTCCTAGGTTGAGCTACTGCTGCTGCTGCGATCCTGTATAATCCAATTTTTGTGTATGTGTTTGTTTGCTTAACAAGTCTAGTATTATTACTTATTACAATTTTCCGCTAGAGGGCCGCCTATCAATTCCTCGGTACAATTTGCATCCTTGCCACTAAATAACTAACAAAAAATTTCATCACCATCTAAAAAAATGTACTATCACAAGGCCAACATCCCAGGACACACTATATACTATTACAATCACTATTTTTGTTGTTGTTGTTGCTCTTGCAAACTTTAACTAACATCCGCACCGCCAGATAGAGCTACTTTACAACATTACCGCAATATCGTTGTTGGTGGGTTTTTCATGAAACAAATTGGTTTCCATCAGAATCTTGTTAAAAGCGCAATAGACGCGAATACACCTGACATCTCGCGATATACTATACTACAAGACGATATTGTACATTATTGGAACCGTTCAAAACCGATCACCTAAAGTGCACATATACATATATTAAACCGGTATACTATCGGGAAATAATTGATGTTTTTAAATATTTATGAAAAGCCAACCTTTTGCATCTACACCACAGAGAATATTATTATTTTTTTTTTTATTGAGAAGGTGGTATCACTAGTATAGGGTTGGAGATAAATATATTTTTTTACTACGTCCTTTGGCGCACGACAAACCTCCAACAAGCGTCTAACAACGACTGCCGACGCTGAGAGCGCCGAGCCCCAAACTTGAGGCATCTTTATTGTAGATGGTAATGGTATTGGTGAGTCTCTTTGTACCATGGTTTCTCTTACCATTTCTTTCATAGGGTTGCAAGATCTGAAATGAATAACAAAATCACCTTTAGTGTAGATGATGCAGTCAATATGTGCCCCTGACGGGAAAGTTGTGAGGCTGTTTTGATTTCTTCTATTCTATGTTTATCGGAGTGCTGCTGGATCCCATCTTATGCAGAGCTTTCCTGCTTCTAGTGCTTTCGTCGACAGATCCACCGACATATTAATGCTGGCCGGCTCTGTGCCACCATATGATTTCCTCAGCCCCAAGTTGTATTCCTGCACTTGGAGCAGGCCCACAGTTGTGCAGTGCTTTGCACATCATCCATGTGGAGGTTATCTCGATCGCTACCTGGTTGGTATTTACTCTGTTTCTTCTAGCGCGGATTTGAAATTCGCATGGTCGTATTGGCCGCACAGATTGTTATGTTATTTCCCAGTGGGAAAAATTAGGAGCGCTGCTCAGGGGAGCTTATTTTGTGCGCTGTTAAATATGCTCTCGAGGAAGCTATACTGGAGTTTTCATGAATTTTATAGAAAAAACAACACGGGCAATTATCTTCGTGACCATAAAGAGTGACATTATCATACTCAATAGCCCGGCTCTCGTTCGGTACGGAGGACAAGCAGCTTTGGAAGTTGTTAGAATTTAGTTGAGGGACTGCTTTGGTAAAGCTAAGCTCGCGCTTGGAAAGCAAAAGGCAATTGCAACAGATGAACGTGGATATTTGTGTCCAGGAATATTACTTTTTAAAATAGTGCTCCTACAACGCTTTTGAAGAAGCATAAAAACGTATGTTCCCCTGCAATGAGATGCATTGTTAAAAAGTATTTGCCACTGGTATGGGAACGGGAGCGCTGCAAGCTATTTAAAAAGTGCTGAAACATGCATATTGGAGCACTCCATTATCCGCTGCGTTCTTCCCTTTCCTCTCGAGTGGTTGGCATGTCCAGTGGCTCATACATACATAGCGCTCCTTTAATTCCTCGTGGAACATAGGGTGGAAATAATTGCCCTCCAGCGCACTCTGTTTTGTGCGACAGCTCATAGCTCCGACCAGGATCTTTCAGTTGTTGCGGTCTCTGATAGTAGAGTTCTCCTCCACGCTGTTCTAGGTCTTCCGGCTCGATGGGATCTTTGCAGATTCCAGTCAAAGGCCTGTTTGGCTAGATTCTCGTTTTCGCGTCGCAAGGTGTAGCCAATCCGATTCAATTTCTTTCGGCTGATTTGGTCGTCTATCCTTTCTTGACCGGCACGGCGTCATAGTTCTTCATTTGGAATTCTATCTTGCTAGCGGATTTTTAAGATACGACTTAGGTATCTGAGTTTTTTCCCCGAGAGCTGTGACTTGGTACAGAACTTTACTGTTTGCCTGTGTTTGCCGCGCTTTCCGCTTTTCTGCGAGCTCGTTTATCTGCCGTCTTTTATCACGCCGAACGCTTCTTTTTACCTAGTGGTGTGATTGGTAGTATTCCCCGTCACGTTGAAGACATTTGTCCGGGTCGCTTTTAGGGTGCTTCTGCGTTCTATTTTTGCCAGGCTCTATCCGAGATCCAATGCTGCTGGTATCTTTGGTCATAACCACTGCTTGTTTCCGTTGCTCTTATTATAACGCCCTTTGTAGTACTCCACAGCTCTTCAATATTATTTTCATCAAAAACTCTTTGCTGACTTAAAAGATTTGTTGTAGTTTCCCAGCAAATTCTCGCCTTTTAATGCTGTCCAGCAGAACGTCTACGTTAATCCGTCTACGGTTATGGCATCGGTGGACGTTTCTTATTGCGGCGACTTTGAGGCGAAAAGTTGCTACTATCAATGGCTGGTCACTTCCAGTTTCTGCTCTCCTAAAGCTCCTGACATCCTCTAAAATAGTTCTCCATCTGCGGCTGATGGCCACGTGATCTACCTGGATTCTCGTTCCACCATTGGGCGACCCCCAGGTCTCTTCTTACGACAAAAGTAAGTTCCACCTATCATTAGTTGGTGGGAGCTACAGAAGTCAACGCAAAGCCCACCGTTGCTGTCAGTGGCCTAACCTATGCCTTGGTTTCCAATTGTGTGTTCCAATCCGGTACTGTTGGAGCAGATCTGTGCATTTAGGTAACCCATTAAAACAATGATGTTTCCCCTTGGAATAGAGCGAAAAACCTCATTCAGTCGCATATAGAATTCTTCCTTGATGTCGTCGTATGCGTCTTCAGTTGGAGCGTAGCATTGGACTAGCGTAGTACTTCTTAGTCTGGTACGCAAGCGCACGGTAATAATCCTCTCAGAAACTGTTGACCAGCTAATGAGGCTGGACCTGGCCTCTTTGGTGAATATTATGCCAACGCCATTCCTACGGCTCTCGCTGAGTCCCATGATCTTGATTTTATATCGATTCATGTCGTTGAGGACTTCATCCAGCCGTTCATCAGCAAGCAGTGTTCTCACATTCCAAGATCCGATTCGTGTCCTTGTTCGAAAAGCAAAGGTCGTCGTCGAGTTGTCCATCCAGTTCTGAGGCATTGTTTGCCGATTTGTAGCAATGATGGTATCTGTTTTATGGCGCAGAGAATTCGCCATTCGCACGTCTCCCGTTTGCTCCTTCCGAAGAAGTATCCCAGGGGGCACCGCGGGGAGGTGGGATTAGGACTTGCCAGGTGTGTGACAGATGTGCTAGATGTTCGTCTGGCATGACTCTTCTCGGATTTTGATAGAAGTGACACGGGTGGCACCACATTCCGAGTTTGAGTAGGGCGTTCCCCGAACAAGAGGATTATTGCTCTCCGTCGCGTTATTAGCGTGAAATTTCGTTAAGCCAGATTCGGGTGCTCGACACAAGATTAGGCACGCCCTTAATCATTGTCTTTCAAAAACCCAAAGATTTTCCATGTAAGAAGGTGATATGTTGAAACATACGGGCAACCATAAGTTAAAATTGGCCTGATCAACGCTTAATAGCTGATCACCGTGACTTAGGTGTCTGCTGTTTCTTAAAGTCTTTTGGTCATGTGAAACGCCTTGCTTGCCTTGGAAAGAGTAGCACTTACATTCCTATTGAAGTGTAAATATTGGCCCAGGCAGAGCCCAGAGTATTTCAGTTCCAATTCATTTTCTAACGCTTGTTCAGCAGTATTCCAAATTTTGAGGGTTTTCCAGTTCCTTCGCACATCGCGGAAGGCTTTGCTCGGAAGAGGATCGATTCGCATTTGCTAAAATTAATCTTCAACATATCGTTTGATTGTCTCGAACTCAAGTGGCAGGACGGACTGTATTACTCCAATCTTCTGCTCCGTACTGTACACAATCAGGTCATCCGCATACGCTAGTGCGAAGTGAAGTAAACTTACTAGGTCACTCGTAAAGATATTAAATAAGAGGGGCCAGTTTACCGAACTTTTCTGCAGACCATTTTTAATGTCAAAGACCCTACTTGGTGTGAAGCCACTTCCTTTTCAGGATTCTTCTTGTTCAGGTCCTCTTCCACATCTTCCTCATGTGGCTATGACAGCGCAATTGGACTGTATTAGTATCTAAGTATAAAAAACTTAATTTCTAGAACTCATGTTTCAACGACCTCAAACAACCTGTAAATATATTTCTAACAAATTAAATACAAGGCCAGACAAGTAAGGTTATGTTCGCATAGCTACTAAAATAAATAATTATAAAAGGACGCACCTTGTTTCCTGTAAAATTCACAGACTCTGTACAAAACTTCCTTTTTCTAGAAATTCTACTAATTTCAGTTATACATCAATAGCATCTTTTTGTTTCCTTCATCTACGCCCGATTCCTTACAGGAAAAAACAAACTCCCCAGCTGTATAGATGTAAATGTCCAACTCTTCAACCACTGCAATGTAATGTAAAATAGGGTCGATACTCGACATACACATAAATGCAAGTACAACAGGCTGAATGAGAGCAAAATGTTCCTTTCGGGTTGTTCTCATCGAGTATGAAAAGGATCAGGATTCGTTTCGGAGGTGCACCTATACAAACAGGCATGGTTACAGAGAATAAAGCCTTTGCCGGATTTTTATAAAATAACAAACTAGAGATTAGTAAAAATAAAACTTTACTGATAAATGCAGGAACAGGACACAAGCGAAATCCTGTTTAATTCTTTACGGAATTAAGAAAGGAAATTTCTTTTGACTTACTTACATGTAAAGAAAACTCTAGCAAAAAAAATGTACTTGATTCCAGAATACTCATGAGACTCTCTTTACATCACTCTCTTACACCTCAGCCAATTTCCACTCTCTTTACATGTATTTACGAGTAATATTCCAACTTCGCGCAATTCGTTCTCCCTTCACCCCGAGAATCTTTCATTCTCGCTCTCTCTTATCTGTTTGTGTTTCCATCTACACACTCAACTTGAAAGCTCAGTTAGCCTCTCTCTGCGAGCATCCCTCACGGCTTCACGAGCGAGCTTTGCAGGTCCTTTTTTGTTACTTTAATAATCTACTCAATTTTAATATTTGATCCTTCCTTCTATTTCTATCTTATGCATTAAACAAAATCTTAATGGAATTCGGATATTCATCCCTGTTCGGCGTGCAAGGGAAATGTGGAAATCGATTCGCGTGTCGCGTGGACGCTTCTTTGTGTGTTTCTTGTTCTGTTTGTCTGTTAGAGGACTGCAGTTTGCGAGGAATTCATCGAGGTATTTGCAGGTAAAATTGGGTAGAAATCACAAAGGAGATTATCATCCCTCGTTCCTACATACAAATATACATATGTATATGCATAAAGCCTAGGGGGCAGGAATGGTTTAATCAGGAGTGTATGAACGCAATTAAAGCCAAAGAAACCGCCTGTAGAGGGTCGTTTTACGAGGGAGTGATGAGAATCATATCATCAGCCGAGCAGCAGGGGATGTGTGCTGCACGGCCTGTGACCCTCGAAGGTGCTCGCCAGAGCTGGAATATTGGGGCATACAGATCAGTGACTTGCCGCCTCTGCTTTCGTTTCGAGAAGGGTGTCTTCGACGAAGTTCACTGGCCAATTTACGGAGCACATAAGTGCTTGTAAGTTCGTCGGAAAGTGGACAGAAGAATTTTACCGGGAAGCTTTTACCTTTTAGTTCTGCGGGTCTCCAGCCCAACCTAAAAACCACCTCCTTCGTAGCTTTCATTCTTTCCGCATGACCGGCTTATGCCATTGCGTCACGGATTTGGAGCAACTCCGCGCTTTTTTATCGTTCGGACATTCTGGGCAGAACGGTGAATCGTTCAACGTGAAGTGATGAAGTTATGCTCTATAACCACTCAAGAACTGCGTAAGGTCGAAACTCATTTCCGCATGCTCCTTGCTAAGCAACCCATTTCTCCACATTTGGTATAAGGGCCCTATTGTGGAACGAGTCGATTCGACGACTTTGAGTCGATGTTAAATTTTCATACTAATAAAGTCCATTTTTATCGATAAAAACATAAATATGAGTCGATTACATTTTTGACGTCGACTTGACAATTATGTAATCGACTCATATTAATGCTTTTATCGACTAATTTCGAGAAATATCGACTTTCGCAGAATGAAATTTTAACATCGACTCAAAGTCGTCAAATTGACGATATTCACAATAGGCCCCTAAGTCTATGGGTCCATCGGCTGCTAGTATGTAGATTCGTTCCATCTCCTCTGTCATGCTGTGATGTAATTGCATTGCATTTCCCCTCCCCTCTTACATAATCCGGGACGTACGACCTCGAGTTTATTCTCCTCCTTTTGCGCCTTCAGTCAAATGCCGCTGCCCACACTGACGCTACATACAATAGGATCGGACTTACCACTCTTGTAATGAAAACACATCGGCTGGGCTAAGTTCCTTTATAATAGGTAGCATCACGCGAGTGCTGCGTTGATGGCGAAAGTAAAAGCCACCAAGTGCACCCCGAAGTTGAGCTTTCGGTCAATCATCACTCCCAGATAGCTAGCACTACTACCGTTTTTTACTCAGCTGGCATTAGACAAGCGTTCTGAACCCGCGTCTTTATCTCCCATACCGCTTCGTTCGCGGATATCTTGTTTTCACCATCAGTCATCTTCATACTGACGCGACCGCGAATTCGATAACGATCGCTTTTCGTGCGAGGGGTAGCATCAGAACTTCATCTAACATGATAATCAATAGGAGGAGCCTAAGGCGGAAACTTGAGGATTCGGAACGTTGTCCTATATTCCCTTGCAACCTCGTCCAACTTTATCTCAATACCCACTAAATACCTCGCCGAATCCAGTTTTATGAACGCATGGACGATCTTGCTCCACTCTTACTCACATTCATTCAGACGTCTTAACATCGCTCCTTTAGTTTCACCTGTAACTACTACGACAACATCGTAATCTTGGGCGGAAAAGTTTCGGCCGTTGAGCGGCTGTAGGAATTCATCTACAACAAGGCACCAGAGAAATGGACATAAAACTTCTCCCTCTGGACAACCTTTTGCTTTAGTGCCCTACAGAGACCCCTCAACATTAGCAACCATTAGTTTACGAGCTCTCAGCATAGAGTCGACCCAGTTGCAGAAAGTGCTAAAGTATCAAAGGATCTATTGTCGAAGGCTTCCTCGATATCGAGGAAGGCCATCAGCGCAACTCCTTTGTCTTCCAGCCTGAGCACCAGATTGTGCAGTGTGTCTCAATGGAGTTGCTTACTTGGTACGCATGCTAGAGGTCCCGCCAAAAGAGTTGATGCCGGAGCGCGCAGCTGGGGAAATTAAAGCTGCACACAAATAAAAATTGCGCACATATTGATAAGAAATGCGCTTATGTATTTTCAAATTTCCCCTTCGAAATTTGTTGCGACTAGGCTAAGGGACGGGAACGGCATGCGGGGATTCTACTGCGCATGGAAAACGCGACTTTCTCGGCATCAACTATTTTGGCGGGACCTCTAACAGTAGCTTAGTGGTTGGCGTTGAGATAAGTTTCCTTTATCGCTCTGTCAAAAATTTTCTCCATTGTCTTCAAGGCAAAAAACGAGAGACTTATCGGCCCGAAAGATTTAGCCGAGGTGTAATCCGAAAGCCCTGGCTTGGGTATAAATGTTTTTTTTTGTGTTTGTTTCTTTTGCTGAATTTTAGTTTTTAGTTTTAATTAGTTTTTATCTTTATTTTGTAACTTAATCTATGTTGCCTATTCTCTATCTTTTCTCTTCTTCCTCTCTACTAATATTTCCTCTCTTCTACTATGCTGCTTTATTTCTTACGCCTTCATCTCTCTTGTCCGCTTGTGGTCATGTGGATCTGTGCTCTCTATGTATAACGTATGAGTGGGTCTCCTAGTCGTATGCACAACGAGGGAACACTCCTCAATATCCTCTCCTCTTCCTCTTGTGGGCTGAATATTATTGTCTTTAATGCTAGGAGTTTAAAAAATAAAATGTATGAGCTCAAAAACTTGCTCGATTGTCCTAAAAGTCATGTTTTAGTTGTTAGCGAAACGTGGTTAAATCCTGAAATTCCCTCCTCTTATGTTTCCCTTTCTGACTTCACTATCCATCGAAATGATCGTGCTGGTCGCTCTGGAGGTGGCGTTGCAGTGTATGTATCTTCTCTGCTTTCCTCTAGATTGCTTGGTAAATCAAGAGACTCTCCACTTGAATTTATTGCTGTGGAATTAAAATCTTCCTTTGATAAATGTGCTGTCATAAGTGCATACTGTCCTCCCACAATATTTGATCCTGTGGTTGCCGCTGAATTCCATACTGCTGTTTCTAATCTTTCTCGTCAGTATGAGAATCTAGTTGTTGCCGGTGATTTCAATGTTAACTTGTTAAAACCAAACGGTCAGGCGAAATGTCTTAATTA
This sequence comes from Thereva unica, assembly GCA_949987705.1. Lineage (NCBI taxonomy): Eukaryota > Metazoa > Arthropoda > Insecta > Diptera > Therevidae > Thereva > Thereva unica. Next base: position 20,942,206 of record OX465285.1, on the reverse strand, counting down.
TATGTTTGAGTCATTGGATCTTCATGTTTTAAAGAAACTCCCAACTTTTATGAATTGTCGTAATCCATCATTGCTTGATATTCTCGCCGTTACGTCCGTCAGCTCTGTAATAAGACACAATCAAATTTCTCCTCCTAGTTTTCTTGACCATGACATCCTTTTTCTCTCTATCTATTTCTCATTCCAACCTTCTTCTTTCTCTTACCGTGACTACAGCAACATCAATCCTGAGCGGCTTCTTAGTGCTGTTTCTTCTCTACCTTGGTATGACATCTATATCTCTACCTCTGTCGACGATAAGGTTGCTATCTTGTCCTCCTTCATCCAATCACTGTACGACCAATGTGTACCATTTGTCACCCGTAGACTCAAAACCTCTTCTCGTTGTCCATGGTTTTCACGTGAGATTCGTGATCTGATAATCCAGCGCGAGTCTATGTACAGGCGGTACCGTAGAACTAAAATTCGTAGTTACTTAATTGAGTACAAAGTGCTTTGCAATCGCATCAACCTCAAAGTCAAAGCTGCAGTTCTATGCTAGGAAGCTTAATCCTAACCTAGATCCGAAACGACTTTGGTCTAACCTTTGCTCACTTGGTGTTCATTCTTCTGTATCTGACCCTTTTGATGTTGATGTTGAGCTCCTCAACTCATCATTCATCCTCTCTCCCCCGAGATATGATCGTCTCTCTTTCTCTAACTCCTCCTCTTCTGACTCGCTCAGTCCTGGTAGCTTTTACTTCCGCTGTGTTGATTTTTTAGAAGTTCTTGAATCTCTACTGTCTATCTCCTCAAACAGTATCGGCTTTGATGGAATTTCTGCACGTTTTCTTAAAATCCTGTCTCCCTTAATTGCTGAACCTATCACGCATGTTTTTAACTATTGCCTCACTGCATCTGAATTCCCTTTGCTCTGGAAAAAAGCCATTGTGGTTCCTTTACCCAAAAGACGGTCGCCATCTGTTATATCTGACTTTCGTCCTATTAGCATCCTACCCTTCCTCGCTAAAGCTTTTGAAAAAATTATTTTTACTCAAGTGATGGGCCATCTAGAACGTAATAATTTTCTCTCTATCTATCAATCTGGCTTTCGAAAATCGCACAGTTGTGAGACTGCTATGTTGAGGGTTACAACTGATCTTAGGGCTGCGATTGATCAGGGTAAAATTGCATTATTGGTTCTGCTTGACTCCTCTAAGGCTTTTGATTCGGTGGTGCATCCGCTCCTGTTGTCCAAACTCTATCATTTCTCTTCCTCTGCCACGCGTCTTTTCTCCTCTCTTCTTTCTGATAGATTTCAATGTGTTCGTCACAATGGCAGAACATCCTCTCTTCTGCCGGTGCGTCTGGGTGTGCCTCAAGGCTCGATACTGGGTCCTCTTCTTTTTTCCCTGTACATCAATGATCTTCCTTCTGTCATTGACGGCAGTTCTTTTCATATGTATTCTGATGATCTTCAGCTGTACAATTCATTTCCTCCTAGTGACATTGTTCCCTGTACTGCCGATATGAATAATATTTTATCTCGAATCAGTGAATGGAGCTCTAATAATTTCCTAAAAACTTAATCCAATTAAATCTCAAGTACTGCTTATAAGCCATCGTCCTATATCCTCTGAATATACTCCTAATCTATTAGTAGGTGATGTTCCTATTCCTGTCGCTGATTGTGTCAAGAGCCTTGGGATATTTATTAACTGTAAGCTTTCCTGTTGTAATCATGTTTCCTTCATGCTGTCCAAGATATATGGTACCTTGCGAAAACTGTGGCTGTTCGCGGATCTGCTTTCACCTTCTATCCGTGCCAAGCTTGTGAAATCACTTATTCTGCCGCATTTTCTCTATGGCGCCCTTGTTTATATGTCTCTTGATTCGTCCTGTCATCATCGACTCAGGATCGCATTCAATGATTGTCTGAGATTTGTTTTTCACCTCCGTAGATCTGATCATGCGTCGGACGTGCAAAATTCACTACTGGGATTTGGGATCTTTCATTTTCTCAATGTCATGGCATTAACTCTTCTACATAAAATTTTTTATTCTAAATGTCCTTGCTACCTCGCTGACTTCCTTATCCCCATACAGTCCTTGAGGTCATTCAAGCTGCTTATCCCTTTTCATCGTTCCTTGGTTGGTATAGTCGTTCCTTCTTTGTGCATGCGATTAGACTTTGGAATAGACTTCCTCTATCCATCCAAAAAATCAGCACAGCCACGATGTTCAAAAAGCAGGCATCTATTTTTTTAGCTTCTCTTCCAGCTCCACAGTAGTACTACTACTCTCTATCTTAAGCTAGTTGTAAGAATTTAGGATTATTTACCATTTGTTAAATGTACTCTAAAAGATTGTAATCTTGTGTACTCTGCCAAATATATAAATAAATAAATAAATAAATGTTATGTCGACGTTCCTCCGGGCAGATGGGATATAACCATTTGCGAAGGAAGCCCTGAATATTTTGCAAAATTAGGGAGTGGCTAGCTCGCAGCCCTCCTGTAGCGGGATAGATCTTGTCTGCTCCGGGAGACTTGTATGGTTTGAATGACCTAATCGCCTCCTTAATAGCTTCGTGCTTAAACATGGTGTTTGCTTCTGTCCAGGCAGCTTTGGTCGCTTTAGAAAGTGGGCCTGTTTGCTGCCCAACAGAAGTTGTGTTCCCATTTGAATAAATGGTAGTGCTGGGATGTGCGCTTGAAGCAATATTATTAAGGTTTCTTCCCTAGCCAAAGAAAGAGCCATCGGTTCGCCGAGATCTCCCGATAAGCCCTTCAATAAAGCTTTGTGGATTTGTACTGAGTCTCGAATATTTTCGACACTCTAGAGAAATTCCTCCAGCTATTTCTTTTTGCTTGTCTGATCGCCCTGTTCTAAGTGATAACGAGCTTTTATAACTCTCCCAGTTCCCGCTCTTCTGCGTCCTCATAAGAACGGGGCAGTTAGTGTTGTAAGTAGCAGTATCCGCCTCCATGAGGAAGACCGCGGTTAGTTCTACATCCACCGTAGATTTGATTGAGTGCATGGAACCCTTCAATATGTTACTGAATTCGCTCCGAAAGTCTGTCCAGTTCGCACTAACTCTTTCCAACGATTCACCCAGCATAAAGTAAATGTGTCTGTGGTCTAAGCACGATGACTCATCTGAGACTGGCCAGTCCTCACGTAAGTGGCAACGTGTCTAGTAGTCAGCGTGATGAGTTACCCGGCTTTAGCATGAGCCCAAGCCTTTGATGCTTCCATTGCTCAGGGAATACTCCAACTCCAACCAACTCGCCCTCCGAGTCCCAAAGAGACTTCCTGCTTGGCCATATGTATTTATAGTCGGCTTTCTTGCACCCATCGCATTCCCGACATGCGGGTCGAAAGTCCTGCTGTGCTTTCCGTAAATCAAACTTCCGTAAGACGTATTCATTTCTCTCCATTCTCTTCTGGAGGGGATTTCGACAGACAAGTACTTCCGGAAGATCAATCTAGGCAGAAGGTCATCTGTGGTTGGAACGGCCATACTCGTTGCTATGATCGAAGAGCTTTAAGGTCCAGTCTCCCGAACCCTAAATCTAAGGGCAGTGCGCAAGGTTAGATGTTTGATGTGAAGGTCGGAAAGGAGTAGATGCAGAAGAACATCCAGGGTTTTTCGCGCAACACCAGACTAGCCCGCTCGGCTCACTCGTACAGACTACAGTCCTTATTTTCGTGCACATTTCCGCCTAGAAATTCGTTTATAACTAGTACAACTCGGGAAGAACCTTCCACAGTTAGAGTTACCGAGCTCAAACAACAGCCAAGAGTTCAAACGCAAGGTTCATCGTCTCCACCAACATCCGCCAACAGCCAGACTCCACTTAACCTATATTTCCATTTTCTATCCTTCAATCCAAGCTTTCTACTACAGATTCTACCATAACATGAAGGACATGGCTGCCTGGTAGTATAAAGGCGACACTTAGGCTGCGACTGACTTTAACTGCCAACAAAGGACTTCAAGCACTTCAACAACTTGATATTCATCTTGCTCAACCTTTTTTCACTGCTGCTACATCCGAACCTATTCTCAACATAAATTTAGCCAAGATAATTTGATTTACAAATCGGATGCTCGCAAGGTGGAAGCACACGATTCTACAAATAGCACCGACTGCAGCTCAATATCCCAACAATTTTATCTGATTATCCCCGTGAATAAATCTCAGGTGTGTGTGCGCCGGCAAGAGGGGAGCGAGCATCCTAAAGATGCAAAGTTATTCTTTTTGACTCGAAATTAGAGGCACCTTGATTCCAGCGCCTCGGTCTGAAGGGCGACGAGGCACTTGCTGCGAAAATTTATGCAAATGAGATCCTGAAATCAAAGGAATCAATTTGGTGTTTTCTTTGAGCCGGATCCCGGGGAAACGCAATGGCGTAGGAGTCTCCGACAACCGGCATTGTTCCTTGAGCCAGAGTTTGTGTGTGTGTGGCTGTAATCACGCTTAAAGAGAGTGTTTGCGAAAAAACACTACACAGATCTAACTAAGAAAGGAACAAAAATGAATAACTGAAGCAACAAGCAAATTGATTAAAAGCGTCTGCACCCCATGACCTCATTCCAGGCACAACACAAAAAGTGGTCAACACTTCTTAATTAAAGATCTGCTGTGCGCGCCTCCTGCGAAGTAATGTTTCGCATAATACGCTGGGAAATGGCCATAGTTCAGGTTGAATTTCCCCGGCTAACACTATTTGTAGAAGGACTACGGACCCATTAATCAACACGCTTCGGGTGGCGGCCGAACATCAGAGACATTGTCAAGGATATTGTGCCTCGCTTTCACCCCGTGTACATGCAAAATAGCGGCTGTGTGAATATTTTCTGGTGTGGTTCCTTTGGAAAAACTTTGGCAAATTCTGTTTAAGGTTTCATTTAAAAAAAAACATTTATTGCTATTTGATAATCTTGATGATTACACAATCAAGTGAAACACTTTCGTGCTTTTAAAAAAACAATGGGTGTGTGTACTTACACATGTTAGTTATACTTCTTTGGCGGCGTGATTTTATGATTAATTTTACCGGATTATAATCCCAACTAAAATCACCTATTAGTCGACCCATTATCCTATATACTCATATAGCCCTATATAACAATTCCAAATGCAAAGTTCTCCATAATGGAAAATTATCCGACAGCTTTGAGGTGAGCTGAGGAGTACGACAAGGATGCCTACTCTCGCCTTTACTATTTCTTTTAGTAATGAACGACATTCTTGTCGGCGCTCTAGATAGTAGAACAGGCGGTATACAATGAGGATTGCTAGACCGTCTTAAGGATTTCGACTACGCGGATGATGTCTGTGGGCCATCAAACATGAAAAACATGTTAAGCAATTTGACAACACAAAGTAATCCACCAGGCTTAACCACTTAATGCGAGGGTTTTTCTGTGAAATGAGGTTAAAAAAAAGCAGTTTTTTTTGTTTTTATTCATAATATTGATAGAGTAGAAATCATAATATAAACTTAAAAAAACATAAAAAATTGAAAAACGTTAATTTTTTAAAAAAATTAAAAATTCAACTTTGTGTGATAAATCTTAAAACAAGGTGTCAAACATAAACCCACGTTGCAGTCAGGGCAATAATACCGACTTTCACGCCGAATTTTCTTCCCCTTCTCATTTTGTTTATTTTGCAGCAGACAGCACATCTTTTTGTTGAAGCCGATTTTTTTTCGGTACTTGGAATTGGTTCCAAGAAGTGACGTTCTGTCAATCTTAATGGATTGCTTTTGCTTGGACGACCACCTTTTGATGAATATTGTGGATCATGATACATTTCTACATATTCATCGATTAGTAGTAAGCGAAACTCTAAGTTACTCGTAGAGCCCACTTGTTTTGTATACAAAACAAAAGCATTCCACAATGCTTGCTCCAATAAATGGAAAAACATTTTTTTATAATACTTCTTCCCCCTTTTGCGCGCAACAGGATAATTTGAGAGGTGTTGATCTACTTATCAACACCTCCCATGGTGAAATTATAGTCCATAACTACTTGTGGTTTGCTCTTTCTAATATTTTTCTTTGAATATTCTATGGACTTGGTGCCATGTATGGTAGAGAGAAAGAACACATCCCTCTTATCCTTCCATCTCATCACCATTATTTTTCTTTTCCGATATGCTGATAAAAATCCCGGCCTTACTTTTTTTGGAACCGTTAAATTTTTAGGATTTCCTTTTCTATTAGATTTTATGGTTCCATAGGTATCGGTGGTATGTAATACTAAAAGATCTGCTAATTCAACGGATGAATAAAAATTATCAATTGTAAGGCAATAACCTTTGTTTAGTAATGGTTTCATGAGAGCCATTACAACTTGCGTTGACATTGGTAAATTGACATATTGTTGGTCCCCGATAATTGTTCCTTTCCCTGTATATATAAGTGATGACCATATATATCCCGATTTGGATTCGCACAAAAAATAACTTTTTTCCCAAATCTGGCTCTTTTCATTGGTATGTATTGTACCCAACCTAATCTACCTTTGTACAACATAAGACTTTCATCAATAGTGATGTTCTGTTGCGGTGTATATGCCTCTTGGAATTTCCTATTTAGGTGAAAATATACAGGCCAAATTTTGTTGAGTTTTGGCTGTGGATGTATAGCGGGGTCATATGTTGCGTTATTTGCATAATGTAGGTATTTTTTTATGAAAATAAATTTTCGATGTGACATCAACTTAGCATATAACGGTGTGAAAATTGACGGTCTTCTACTCCAGTACAATTTTTCTTCTGGTTTTTGGACAATACTCATAGCCATGGTAACGGCAAAAAAAATCCTCATTTCTGAAATGGTGGTAGACCATGCCTTTTCAACATTGGCGGAAGAAGTTGATGGTCTTTCTCTTATAGTTTGCACATAGTACAAATTTGTTTGGTCTACAATATTTTGTACTAATTCGTCATCGAAAAAGTAGTTGAAAAATTGCCTCGGTTTTGTAAACGATGCAATTTCCTCATTTATCTGCGAATTTGCAGTAAAGTCAAAAGATGTTGATGCTGCGGGTATATCTGTTTCAATATTTATTTCCGTCCATTCGTCGGATATATCGTTTCGCGATTGATTTGAATCTGTTTCATTGTCGGAACTTGAAATCAGAGCTGAACATGTTGAATCGGTTTCAGACTGTTCAATATCGACCTGCTCTCCGCTATCGCTATCGCTTTCCATTCTCCAAAAAAATTGAAAAAAAAAAAATCAAATAAAATAAATGAAAATTGTTGAATATAGAAATTGATGTATAAATATAAAGTAAAAATTGCTTACTTTACGGTCAAAAACAATAAATAAAAAATATTTGCAAAATAATACACTTAAAATATGCAACTGAAAAACACTGCATAAAACCGTGAATGCAAAGAAAAAGCACGTCTGATCGTGTTAGTTTATGTTTGTTTTGTTATACGCAGGCGGGCGCATGCCACTGGCGCACGCATTAAATTCGAACGAGCTTACAATAAATATACACTAAGCTCTATGAAATACAAAAGGGCGAGAAGGCATCGCTCCAGATAAAAATTTAACATAATATTTATAAGTGGCGAGAGGTACTCGGGATAGCGCAAATCAGAACACATTTGATGCGCGAGAGGGTCTCGTTCGAGATGCTTAAGTGGTTAAGGCTGAATTCGACTAAAACTAAAGAAATGTGGATAAATGCAAACACCATTGCACGGACAGCGCTGAATAACTGTGACGTGGAACTGGTAAATAAGTTCTGCTACCTCGGTAGCATTATTACCGAAAATGGTGGGGCAGAAGAAGACGTAAGTTCCAGAATAAATAAAGCACGAGGCGCCTATTCATGCCTGTCCACATATGGAGATCAACACAGATCTCAACTAACACCAAACTGCGGCTGTTCAACTCCAACGTTAAGGCAGTACTTTTGTAGGGTTGCGAAACATGGAAAGACACCCAATTCATCACAGGGCGCCTATAAGTGGGCGCGTTCAATAATGCAGGATGCGTGCGCAATTGACTTATTCAGTCATTGAAAGCTTCACACTTTAAATTGCTGAATAAGTCATTTGCGCACGCATCCTGCATTATTGAACGCGGCCAGTCTTCATCAGCAGATGCCTGCATCGTATCCTAAAAATCCGCTGGCAAGATAGAATTTCAAACGAAGAACTATGACGCCGTGCCGGCCAAGAAAGGGTAGACGATCAGGCGAAGGAAATAGAATTGGGTTGGACACACCTTGCGACGCGAAAACGAAAATCTAGCCAAACAGACCCTTGACTGGAATCCTCAAGGATCCCGTCGAGTAGGAAGAGCTAGAACAACGTGGAGGAAAACCCTACTAGCAGAGGCCGCAACGACAGGGAGATTCTGGCCGGAGCTGAGAACTGTCGCGCAAAACACTGGAGGGCAACTGTTTTCGCACTATGTCCCGTGAAGGATTAAAGGAGCTTAAAGAAGAAGAAGACAATGGTCTTAAGACGACCTAAGATGCCTTCTCAAATTCTCTTAAGACTGGATAATTTTCTGTCAAAACTTAATGGATCTTAAGCTTTATATGCATCGCTAGCTGGATCAGCTTTTATCTACCTGATGTTATTCCTAAACTTTACTCTCTTCCTTTTGGTTTCTTTCCGCCTTATCTTCTGATTGAGAATATTTAGCATCTCCTCCACTTTATTCCATGCATCACCCGATCCTACCAATATAGTCTATGACATTCTCTGCTCTTAACCATGCCTGAGCTGTCAGTTACAGCGCAGCAGTTTGCTTGGCTAATCTCGGGCATTCCAAAAAGACATAGTCTGTGTCTTCTGCCACATTTAGAAATGCCGGGTACTGCAGGGAGTCCGAAACGCTGGAGGTATGTCCTGGAACAGACATATCCACTCAAGAACTGTGCGAGGTCGTAACTCACCTCTCCATGCTCTCTAGTGACCCATCTCTCCACGTTTGCTATGAGCCTGTGGGTCCATCGACCTTGGGTAGACACATTCCACTTCCTTTGCCACTACTGGAATAAACGTAACTTCTAAATTATGTTCATTCCCCTAGCTTCTTCTTGTGATGAAGTTCCGTTCATTGTAGAGCCGGGCAATAGTGGCCTTTTTCAGAGCACCAGCAAATGCTTCCATGAGCCTAGCCTTATGAGATTAAGTGAGCGAGGACCCTCTATATTTCTCTTTTTTCTTTAAACCCGAAAGAAGAAAAGAGCTCAGTCACTCGAACTCACCAGTAGGATTAGAGGGCTCTGGAACTCCCTGCGAAGCTCGTGTGGCTCCCACGAGCTGCTTTGCCTAGCGCTGGTTTGCTGCTAGAACTTGGAGACAATATGGGTATCTACACTAAGGATATTATTCGATATACAATACTATACATCGATGCATCGAATTCACTCGATGTTTACAATGCGATACGTCGAATCGATCTAATGTTTTGAAAACCCGAGTAAAAATGAAAGATGGCCTTAAGTTAGGTTGAAATGGCTGCTCCCCACTAGGAAGCCCACTTAGGCACACCCTTGGGGCCATTGTAATGCCATTCAAGTGTTGGGACAAAATTCAGGTCATTTCAAGCCATTTGGAGCTTTTAATAAAGCGATAGAGGTCAGGAACACAAGTATTTTGCAACTCACTCAATCCATCAAGGAAAGTTGAGCCGAGGAAGGTCCCTCAATTCCTCGCGAGGGCCGGACATGGAGACAGTTTCTTCCTCATTTTCATTACCACAACTTCTCCATAAGTCCTTGTGGCGTGATGGCCAAAGGTACAGTGACCAGTCAGCACATTCACTACATGGATTATCCCTTTTTTGTTTAACTGAACAAGAGATTTCGACCGCTTCGAGTCCAAAGTCGGCCATATTTTATGAAGAGTGCGACACACTGTTGCTGTGGTCCATCTCAAGTCGGCTCGCGCTAAGCTGATTTTTCTCACAGCCAACAGGTGGCTAAGGGCATTCCCATCTGAGTTAGGTGGGATGTCCTTTCCACTTCGGTTCCCTGTCTAGCAAGCTCATCTAGTTTCCCCTAATTCCCCTGTGTCCAGGAACCCAAGACAAAGTTATATCAAACTGAGTGGCACTCTCACACTAAGACCTGCGGTAGTTGAGAACAGTCGTGGATGTTAAAACGACTATATTAAGCGCCTTGAGGCCCGCCTGGCTATCCGATAGAATGCATATATTCTTATGAGATATATTTTTAATCTTCAGCCATTCGAGAGCTTTCCAGATCGCAATGACTTCCGCCTGGAAGACGTTGCAATCGTAAGGTAGACGAAGAGAGGTATCTATATTCAATGCCTCCCTCGCTGTTCCCAATTTTTGAGCCATTATGTGTAGACACATCCAGTATCTTACGATACGTAAGCTTCTGTAATGCAGTCCATCAGCCAACAATACATTAGTATAGGTCTGATTACGGCTGTATACAATCAGTGGACGATGCGGGGTTAAGGCCCCAATTTACTCCGACCGTCCTTTGGCATTAGAAGAGAGCTGTTTTAGCCTTATTAGCTCTCTCTAAAAGATTCGGCCTCCACGTTAGTTTCCTCGCCAGTATGAGACCCAGAAATTTCTCATCCTGCTTAAGTTGCAGTCTTTCATTGCAAAGTCTTAGAGAAGTAAAATCGGGAAGTCGATGCTTCCTTGTAAAAAGCCAGACTTCAGTCTTAGCTGGATTAACGCCTAGACCCTTTGTAGTAGCCCGATGAACAAGAGTGCCCAATGCTTTTTGCATTATATTTGTTATTGTTGAGATGTACTTGCCGGTCACCACCCAGGTGTTTTATAAGGCTTAAAGCCCTCTATGCCCCATAGGAGCAAATCCCTGTTTATCAGTCTGTCGATGGTACCTGAATTATATTCCCTAATTGCGCTCCCAAAACTTGTTTCTGCAACTGCCGCAAGGGATATCGAGCCAGGAAAGTGGGTATCGAGCAAGAGTTTCAATGACTCCTGATTGTTTGTAGTCCCTGTACCGTCTGCTTGTTGCAGCCATTCTTGGCACATTGGGCTTTTAGACAGAAATTTTATAGGTCTTACGGTGTCCGAAAAAGCTTCTATTGTTTAACAAAAGGTCTTCCAGGATTTCCTCTTTGACAATTCGTACTTGAACTCTTTGAGACGCCCTTTATAGTTGTCTCAGCCCCAATTTGCATCACATCCAATCCATTCGAGGCTGGCTCCATAATTAGTCGCTTCTTTTGCCGCATCGAAGAGACTGGGGCTGTCTATATCTTCCTCATATGGTAGATAGGCAGATCCAATCCACGTAGCCTTGCCACACTTTCTGCTGTCCAAGCAGGTCACCAATCCTTACTAATATTATAAATGCGAAAGTAATTCTGTCTGTCTGTCTGTCTTAGGCTTTCACGCCTAAACCACTAAACCGATTTTGATGAAATTTTCAACAGACATAGTTTAGACCTTGGAGACGGACATAGGCTACTTTTTATGGAGAACAAAAGGGTTGAAGGGGGTGAAATGGGGTTCAATAAGTTGTAAGGGGATTTTTTTCTATTGTATAAAATGTAACTGACTGACAGACAACGCACAACCTAAACCGCTAGAGCTAAAGGGCTGAAATTTTGACTGTGCATCCCTATAATGGCGTGGACATCCACTAAGAAGCGATTTTTCGAAATTCATCCCCTAAGGGGGTGAAATGGGGTTTACCCAAACCGCTGGAGCTATAGGGCTGAAATTTTGACAGTGCATCCCCTTAATGACGTGGACATCCACTAAGAAGCGATTTTTCGAAATTCATCCCCTAATGGGGTGAAATGGGGTTAACCCACACCGCTGAAGCTGGAGGGCTCTAATTTTGACCGTGCATCACTATAATGACTTAGGGGCGATTGAAATTTATCCCCTAAGGGGGTTAAATGGGGTTAAGCCAAACCGCTGGAGCTAAACGGCTGAAATTTTGACAGTGCATCTCTATAATGACGTGGACATTTACTAAGAAGCGATTTTTCGAAATTCATCCCCTAAAGGGGTAAAATTTGGTTTACCAAACTACTGGAGCTACAGGGTTGAAATTTGGACAGTGCATCCCTATAATGACATGGACATCCACTAAGAGGCGATTACTCGAAATTCATCCCCTAAGGGGATGAAATGGGGTTAACCCAAACCTCTGAAGCTGAAGGGCTGAAATTTTGACAGTGCATCCCTATAATCACGTAGAAATGAATGACTAGAAATTCACTTTATTTAATATTCATTTGTGATTGCTTCATAATTTCTTACATCCACGTAAATAGGCGAACAAACTTAACGAACGTTCGTCAAACCCTAAAATGTCACTTTTCTTGATGACATATACATCTTTCTTCTTTGATCCGTTAGCTGGCGGTCCGAGCGGGACGTCCCCGCAACGGATACGCTGCTGTCGGTGCCGCTGGGTCCCGAACTCTATTCACGATTCGCTTCCATTCTTCTCGGTTTTTGGCGGTGTCTCGAGCCTCGGTAACTGATAATCGTTGATTCTTTAAGTCACCCTCGATATTCTTCAACCAGGTTTTCTTCGGTGCCGATCGCTGTATTCTCCAGTCTGCAGGACGGTCTCGCCAGAGAAGTTTACGTGGCAAGCGGTTATCATCCATTCGGCAAACATGTCCAAACCACCGTAGTCGACGTTTTTGCATTTCTTCTTCGATCAGTGTTTGCTGATCGCATCTTTGTCTGACAACCTCGTTTCGAAGGTTTCGAAGACATATACATGCCAATCTACTTTAAAATTTGCAGATTTGTTGAGCAGAGGTGATATTCGCAGCAATTTGTTTACCATATTTATTAAAAAAATGCACTATAATAAACCCTTTTTAGGGATATATATATATAGATTTTCGAGGGATACCGAATCAGACCACTATTTGCGGGTCCCTTTTCGTCCCTCTGCCTAGAGTCATCTTATTGGGGTTGCAGTGGGTTGTCCCATTGCTCCCTTACTTCGACTCCCCTAGTTATCGCAAGCAGCTGATTGAAGGGAGTCTGCCTCATGTCCTCCATCCACTGGAGTCCAGTTATGGCATCCCTTTTCCTCGCCACCGCCGGACAGTGACACACTATGTGTGTGGCCGTCTCAGGTTCCTCCAGGCACATCCGACAGGTGTCATCCTCCAGAATTCCCATTCTTTTTAGGTGATACCTGAAACATCCGTGTCCTGTAATCAGTGCCACCAACCATCTGAGGGTTCTCCTTTGCATATGCAGGATCCTTCTTCTGGCTGCGGTAATCGGCAGCGTAAGCACCATCTTAGCCTGCCTACACGTGGTCATAGCGTCCCACCGTCTCCGGTGTTCCTCAGCGACCCATTTCTCGATGTAGTTCCTTACCAACCCTCTGCCAATGGCAGAGTATGGCTCCGGTCCCCAGAATTCCGAGGTTGACCCCTGTTTTGCCAGGTTGTCAGCCTTTTCGTTCCCATCGATGCCTGTATGTCCTCTAACCCAAGCTAGCGTCACGTTGTTTTGTTGCGCACACCTGTTCAGTTTTTGGACACATTCCAACGCCAGAGACGCATTAATCTCTGTCTGGTTCATGCGCTTAATCACAGCCTGATTGTCCAGTGCTATAAGGATACTTCTTCCCTGCACCTGACCCTCATTTATGTGATCCAGCGCGTGCAGCAGAGCAAGCATTTCCGCCTGGTAGACTGAGGTGTAATTCCCCAAAGCCAGAGAGCAGGTCAGATTTAAGTCCTCCGAGAAGATTCCCGCACCTGCTCTGCCGTCAATCTTGGATCCGTCCGTGAAGATATATATGTCTTCCGGTCTCCCTTCGGGGAGCGTTCCGTTCCCTATGAGGGTTTTATGATACCTTTCGGTCACCCTCATTTTTGTGATCCCTTCCATGGGCATCATGAGCTCCCTAATCCCTTTAATGCGATCCAGGATCTTCATGTGCCCATATAAGGTTCCTGACGCCTGCCATGCGGCATCCCGTCTCATCCGAATCGCTGAGGCTGCCGCAGTCTTCATCACCTGGAGGTCTAACGGCAGCAGCCCTAACAGCGCCTCCAATGCCGCGGCGGGTGTGGTGCGGAAAGCACCGCTCACACCTACGCAGGCCATTCTTTGCACCTTGTCCAAATGCCTCTTGACGGTTTTCTGTGTGGCTTTAGTCCACCAGACCACCGAGGCATAAGTTATGATGGGTCTCACCATCATGGTATATGTCCAGTATGCTAACCTCGGTGAGATACCCCACCTTAGTCCACATACTCTTCTGCACTGGTGAAGCACCCTTGTCGCCTTCTTAATCTTCTCTTCAACGTGGTATTTCCAGGTTAGTCGCGAGTCCAAGTATACACCCAGATACTTGACCATCCCAGACACCTTGATCCTCGATCCAAAAAGCATGAGGGGCTGAAAATCCAGATCTTTAATCTTCCTAGTGAAGATTATCGCGTCTGTCTTATTAGCATTTATGGTGAGGCCCTGTTCCGTACACCACTGCTCAACCACTTGGAGTGCATTCCTCATGATATCTGCCGTAGTGCTCATAAACTTGCCACGTGCCACAATCGCTACATCATCTGCATACCCAACGGTATGCACGCCCATTTCCTCTAGCCGCCTGAGCAGAGTGTCCACAGTGATGTTCCACAGGAGGGGCGATAGCACCCCGCCCTGTGGGCATCCCTTGCTGACCCTCCCTCGAAGCCGCGAGTCTCCTGTCTGAATCCTTACCGCTCTGTTTTTCAGCATGCTGTCCACCCACCTTACAATCATAGGGCTGACCTCTCGCCTCACCAGAGCGTCTTTGAGTTTGTTGAACTGTATCTTGTCGAAGGCGCCTTCGATGTCCATAATAACGGCCATCGCTATGCCTCCGGTATACAGTTCCCCCTCGGCTACTCGCACCAGTTGGTGAAGTGCCGTTTCTGTAGATCTGCCAGCCTGGTAAGCGTGCTGGCTTCTACTTAAAGGGTGCCTCCTTAGCATAGTACTCTCCAGGTGGTCTGCCACCACTCTTTCCATTGTTTTCAACAGAAAGGATGTTAGGCTGACTGGCCTGGAGGACTTCGCCTCGGTGTAGTCCTTCTTGCCTGGCTTAGGGAGAAATACCACTTTGGTTTCCCTCCACACCGCCGGAATGTATCCTGTTGCTAGACAGGTAACGAATATTCCCCTAAGCCTGGGTGCAATGACATCTTTGCCCCATTGAAGCAGCGCAGGGAATATTCCGTCACGCCCCGATGTCTTGAAGGGAGAGAATGTGTCTATTGCACGTCTCACCCCTTCCTCCGTCACCACCCCGTTAGCCTCCTCTCGGTTCATCCTTGTAGCCATTCTGTTACGAATAGTCCAAGATTTACCCGAGACATAGCTGCCAGGAAAGTGAACTTCCATCAGGATCTTGTTGGTTTCCTCCAGCGTCTCCGTCATCCTCCCCGACGGGTCACGAACGAGTCCGACTTTGGAGACCGGGTCCCTGGAGATCATTTTCTGAAGTCTGCTGGCCTCAGATATGCTCTCCATGCTCGAGCAGAAGTTCCTCCACGACTCCCTTTTCCGTCGTCGCAGAGTTTGTTTCATTTCTCTTTTCTTGGCTTTGTAATTCTCCCAGGCAACCGGGTCATTGCACCTCATCGCTTGGTTGAAAGCCTTTCTGACCTCTTTCTTCAGTTTCTCCAGCTCCCTACACCACCAGGGTGTGGGATCATGGTCATCCACTGACGTAAGAGGACACGCCACTCGAAAAGCGTTCTCTATCGCTGTCTGCAGGACATGCAACTGAGACTCTGCTTCTCTTGTGGTTTTCGGTGCCCTTGGCACGCGCTCCCCGAGATTCCTGCGCAACATTTCAGTATATCTAGACGTGTCCGTGTTGCGGGGAATTCTCGTTGTTCTAATTCCGTCTCCCCTGCCCGGGGTTCCGTACTCTATCTCAAATGAAATGGCTCTGTGATCTGACATAGTCGTCCGATCCATCACCTTCCAGTTGGTCAATCTTGTCAACATCCGGTTGCTGCATAGAGTTATATCTATGACTTCCCTTCGTCTAGCATCGACGAAGGTTGGTTCTACCCCTCTATTTGCAATAACTAGATTGTTGCATTCCACAAATTCGAGCAAAGCCTCTCCTCTATGGTTGTCGTTGGTGCTTCCCCACACCGTGTTGTGTGCATTTGCGTCGCAACCAACTATTAACCCTGTGCCTTTTTCGCCACAGGTAATAACCAGAATTTCCAACTCCCTGGTGGGCGGAGGATCTGGCGAATCGTACGGAAGGTAGGCTGAGGCTAGAATGAAAGCCCCACTTCCAGTACCTACGCGTACTGCTGTGAGATCTGGTGTGCACAAGTGCGGCAGTAAAACCGCCTGCACTCCGTGTTTCACCAGCACACACGTCCTCACTCTTTCATTCGCATTGGGAACGTACAGAGTGTCAAAGCCCCCAGATAGTCCCCTAATCCTACCCTTGTAGATCCAGGGTTCCTGTATGAGAGCAATATCCAGCTTCATCTCACCGAAGCCTCGCGTCATCATTGCTGATGCTGCTCTGCTATGGTGTAGATTCAACTGGCAAACCTTTAATTGCCGGAACTGGCCCACCTCCCGCCCAGCTGACGAGGATTCCATTTCACTGGTCCCCTTGTTCAGCTGCCTTTCCGGCCGGCTCTACCATTTCCTCCGGCTTGTCCTTCTGGAATCGCACGTAGGCAAGGTCCAGCCCGCAGTTGAGTTTCCCCCCTGCACGCCTGACCGCCTCCGCCTCCTCCTTCGGACACCATACGGTGAGAATGGTACCGCCGTTTTTCGCGTCACCATATCTGCCTATGCGACTGACCCTCCACTTAGAAGTGTCCGTCACACAGGCATTTTGACGGCGTAATCTGGCTAGGATGGTTTCCTTGCTCTCCGGCGAACCGGGAACTCGGATGATCATCCTCCTCACATCCTTAAGGATGTGAAGGCGCTCCACTCTCAGATTGACTCCTTCCCATAGGTCAGTCATCTTTCCGACAGCTTCGTACAGCCAGGCCTTGGATTTTTGGTTCACGCACCTGAGTGCAATGACCCCGTCCTCCAAGTCTACCTCGGTAATACCGATGTCGCCAGCGTTGTCAGGCAGAGAGTCTAGTGCCTTGAGCAGGGCCGCTTTAAAAACGGTTACCTGCTTCGTGCCCAGACCCTCCTCCCTTCCATCGTCGGTCACACCCAAACGGAGGTCACAGCCTGCTATGCCTGCGTAGGTATTCTCCGCCACAGGCTCCGCACGCACGACCCCCGAGACAGAAGGGTTGACTCCTCCCTGTTTTACAGGTTGAGGTTGTCCACCCTTCCTTTCCCTGGCCTTATCCTCCCCTTCGACAGTAGTACCCACGGCTGAGGTGCAGAGACTTTCACCTCTAAACCTCTTCGTGGGTCCCACCTCCTCCGGAGTGGACTCGGCGGATCCCCCAACAGAGGAAGTTGCCTTCTTCTGTTTTCTGCGCTCCCTCTTCCTCTTCTGCTTCAGCTGCTTTCGCAGCCTCACTTCCGAGTCGGATTCCTGCGCTAACGTAGGCCCAGAGCCGGCTGACCTCTTGACACATTGCTGCATCGCATTGTCCACCTTCTCTGAGCATACCTCCAGGTTCAGCTTCACTAGCTCGCTCGCCGCCGCTTCTACGCTTTCCTGCGTGACTGCGTTGACATGCGAGTCGTCCACTTCCCTGTTCCTCTTAAGCAATAGATGGCCTCCCCCAGAATCCATGAGGCCGACCTCCGTAGAGGGTGGATTTCCCTGGCTTGCAGGTTTACCACCTGGGGTACAAATTCCCATTGTTGTGTCCATTGCTTTTAAGGGATAATAACAGCTGACTTTTTTGTTAGTTTTTTTTAAGGAAAACATTGCACATAATAAACAGTTTTTAAAGGCGTTGCAAGGCACGCGGGTTTTATGCTAGTATAACATAAAAACGTTAAGGTCATTATTAACAATTAAACAGGTTCTTGGCATACCTTCCACATTTCTGGGATACAGCAACCTGTATTTTGGAGTCCTGATTCCACATACAAGGTTCCTGTACCAGGACAATATCTAAATCACCCTTCGAAAAGCGTAAGCAAAGACTGGTGGATGCAGCCTTGCTGTGATGGAGATTAATCTGCACTACTCTCAACCTCGTAGTTGCGTTTACCGTATGTCAGCCTCGTCCTCCTCCGGTGTGAGTGTAATATCATCAGCAAAGTCGCCAGTTCGTCCTCCGTCGTTGATGGAGGAGGAACGTCTGAGATTTGTATATCCTCTTCGGATAAGAAAGGGGGGTCTTTTGGACCCAAGGTTGGTAGGTGAGGGGCAAGATGGTTACACAATCAAGTAAAACATTTTCATGCTTTTAAAATAAATAAAAAAAACCCGTATAGTTATCACAAACATTTTTTATTATTATTTTTAAATCCACCAAAAAACATAATAAATACCATTACAAAATGTCGGAACGAAACACCCTCCGCTTCTTCCTTTCTCGCAACGCCTCGGACGCTTCCCTTCTAAGCCGTTCCTCCTCCTCAAGCTTTCGTAAAGTCTCTTCTAATTCTTCTGCAGCACGCAAGTAAATCTCTTGTATCAAATCATGATGTTCAAGGACTCCTTTCTTCGCAGCAACCTTCATGCTTAAAGTAGCCGAATATTTAATATCAATGTCAGCTGTTTCGGCCAGCTCCTTCCAGTGGGCTCCAGTCCAACAAGGGCTCTTGAACCACGAGATAATCTCAAAAACTGGCATGAAGGCTTCAATTCTACCCAAAAACACTTTGGCAACATTGACGATCTCCTCTTTTTCCGCGAATGCCTCGCAGGAATCTTCTAGAATTTTCTTAAGCTCTTCAATTTTTGATGAAAGATCCTCCAGGAATAGATTGGCTAAGGGATTGCCATAGGCTAGATCTTCTAGTTTTACGAAATTAGAACAGGCTGTCCATAGGGTTTTGTAGGGTATGAAACTTTCAATTATCGATTCTAAGAAGTCCAGTTCCAAATCGGGCAACTCGAAGTACTTTTGTCGACTCTGCAGCAGCTCCCCGGTCCTTTGCAGTTCTTCAATACCAATCCAGGTTTTTCTTACTTCGACCGCTGTTTCTACGGCTTTATTGGGATCGAACGCCAGAGCGTATGCCTTAATTTCTTCGTTTAAGGATTCCCCACTGGCTTCGAAGGATATCATGTTTTCGGTGTGTATTTTCCTAAACTCGTCGATTTCACGCTTCTGCCGCTCGGGAGTGTTATGGACTTCCTTTAGGATTTTTAACGGCCATGCAATAGTCTCCCACTTTAGAGTGCAATGATTGTCGGTTATGTTATGAAAGAAATAGTCGAGAATATCATACTCGAACAGGACTACCCGCACCTTGCCTTCCAATTCCTTTACTAGTTCGGGTGCGCCTTGTGAGAACTCGCGTATTTCAAAGACTTGCTCGATGGACGTGGCCTTCTCCGTTATTGATTTGAATATGAAGCGATATTGATTTGCTAGTTCTTCGGTGTGCTCGAATATGCGAGTAGTGAGGAAGTCCATTAGTCCTCTTATAATCTCCCTGGTCTTATCGACGAGATTTTGCTTTAGAAATTTCACACTAATCGCAAACGGACCGATAACAATATCAGTTGGTATCGAAGCCTGCAAATGCACTTCCAGCTGCTTATAGCGTATGATTACCTCCTTGAGCTCCTGCGGTGACAGCTCTTTTTCGTCCAGGCTCTTCAGGAGTTCATTGAGATTTGTATTGTTTAACTCAATGAATTCCTCGTACCTCTTTGCGTAGGCCCGTAAAGGGATGCATGCTTTTATGTAAGCGTTTAAGAGTTGATTCCTTTCTTCAATTATCTCGTTCCCAGCCAGCTCAACTGTTGGTAGGTACAGCTTTGGAAATACAATATTCCCCAGGACAGTAGCATCAATTTGTTTTATCCCCGATGTATTCTGAAATATATCCTTAAACGTTTTGGGAATCTTATCAGGAAACTCCTCTGGTGGTGTTGAGTAGAAGGCTTTATCCTTGGACAAACTCAATGTCAGCGAGAATATCGGTTGGTATGTTTCATTAAACGGACTCTTCAACAACTCAGTATCCCAAATATAATCATCCTGTACATGAATCATGCACATACAAGGTCCTCGAACGTATTCTGAAAATTGATCAACACAGCCCAACAGAAAATATCGAATAGCATCCTGCATGCGAAATTTCACTTGCATCATAAAGCGTGACATTTTAACATTCAAATACACATACCAGTCATTGGTAAGGACATCTAGAGCTCCTTTGCCAGGACGTATTAAGTTCGAGTAGATTTGCGATGCGATGTTGTCCACCCAAAGTATTTTTAGATATTTCGTAACAGTTTGACTACGGGAGAGCTGATTTGCTAGAAAATCACTCAAAGGCACCGCTTTATCTAAAGGTAAATTAAATAACGACGTGTCTAGTATCAATTTACATTCCACAGCAACGGCTATGATAGCCTGTAGCGATGCATGACTGTAGAAAATGAAGGCTCGCTTTAGAATATCTTGAATGCACCGAAATCCATAAGGCTTAAAAGTGATTTTACTTACTTTCGTCCGTTCTATTCGGATGTCGGGTACTGTCAAGAAATGATACTCTTCGGGGTGATTGATTAAAAAATGACGAAACTCGAATGTGATATTAACTCGACGATAGCCGGTGTTTATCTGATTCTCGATATCCTGCATAGTATCTTCGTTAACATGAAACTTCAATCCACGCGTTGCGATTCTCTTGACACGACTCAGAAACCTGGCGTCCACTTCTCGATTATCTGACAGCACCATAGTATCAACAATTAGCTCAAACTTAAGAAAGTTTTCTGTAGCTTCTCGAAACGTTACAGCGCTCTTGATCCTTTGAACAAAATCATAAGGATTCTCCGCGACAAACATCAAGCATATTCGACGCGTTTCGTATATCATCCCAGAATCTACATCGACTACCTGCCATCTACTGTTAACTGTATTGTAATCACCAGCTACTACAAGCTGCCATGAATATCCTGCTATCCTTTCTGACTGCAGATCTTCTAGAATTGGCACAAACGCTTTCCCTGGAACAGGATATTCAATTCCATCCACAAGACCCACATTAAGCCACTCACTAGGCGTTGCTCGATCCAGATCTGGGCTATCAAATGCTTCCAGTTCAAATACACCACGCCGTTGTATATCCATTTCCCTGCCCTGTCCTGCTGATGCGATCTCTTCAAAGTCTATAGCCGGCATTAACATCCAATCTTCTATTTCAGATTCAACCAGCAACTTCTCCAAACTCACCTGCTCTACTACACGCCGTTGCCGCTCAATCAGCACATCGATATGAGCTTGTACGAAGAGCTTTGTTTTTGATATCAACGGCTTGATTGTCTCGACAGGTAACGATATCGCAAGCTTCCCCGGCAAAGTTATAAATTTTTGAGCAGGCTTTATCAAGTCAAGCTGCTGAAACTTGACGAATTGCTCGGTAATAGGCACATCCTTGCCCGCCTTCACTTGCCAGATAATGTTCGGGAATGAATATGCATCGTCCTCCTTCAGGTCCTTAACAGGATACTCATCGATTATTATGTTTTGACTCAAGTATTTCTTCTGCTTCAGTTGCCATTTGTTAGTTTGTTGCATTGTGGAGCGTTTTGACAGGAATTTTAGAAATATCTAGGGCTGCTCTTCACTACTGAAATTGAAATCTATGTAAAATTCTGTCAAGTGTCGTTCGTGCCGGTCGTCTGCGTTTTTATCGTATTTTGTACCTTTCTTTTAGTCTGGGAGCCGATGACACTGAAGGTCCTGTCAGGCGGAATTGAAAAATTTCTATGGTAATCGAAAGTTGACAGTAGACGAACAAGAAAAGCTTGGTAAGAATGGATTTAATAAGCCGGAAAGGTCGGGCATACCTATATGAAAGGTTTGATAGGGGTTTCTACAGAAAATCATAGTAAATGGCAAGACAATGGGTGATATTGCAACTTGCTTCAACACCTACTTTAATGGAATTGGTAAGTCTATCCAGGAGGTAAACCTACCAGGCTACCTGTAGATACACCAATGGCGACTCAATCTCCATGGCTCCTACCAACAAGGATGAGGTAGAACGTGTTGCCCTGAATTTAAAAAAGAATGCAGCTCCTGGAAAGGATGGAATCTCCACTGAAGACATAGTTGATGTCATAGAAACTCCTCTCTAAACTTATAAATGAGGCAATGAGTAGTGGCACTTTCCCTAGCTGCCTCAAGGATACGATTGTAATACCTATTCTGAATGGAAGAGACTCGGCTGACATGAGCAATAGCAGGCCCATAGCACTAAAAAGCAACGTGAGAAAAATTCATGAAAAAATCTTAGAGAAAAGAATAAGAAAATTTATCGCTAGAAATGGTGGTCTAGACAGTAAGCTGTTCGGTTTTCTAGAATGCAGCAGCGCTGAACTGGCTTCTTCGGAAACCCTGAACCTAGTTATCCAGTTATCTTGACATGGGTTACTATGCAGGGGCCAGTATTCATCGATCTTAAAAAGGCATTTGACACAGTTCATCATCATCACCTAAGTACCCTCTACAACTTTGGAATAAGGGGCACGTCGAATGATCTGCTGAGGAGCTATCTTAGTAGGAGGCACGTATCAACTAGAGTTAATGGTGTCTCGAGTGACCAACTGGAGTTCTTCAAGGCTCCATCCTAGGACCACTTCTATATTTGCTCTACATCAATAACATCAAATACTCAAGGCTCAGTGGGTAATACCATATATTTGCAGATGATATATCGAGCTAGAACTGCGGAAGAGCTAGAAAATACCATGAACAGTGACCTGAAAATCTTCAAGGAGTGTACGGATGGAAATAAATTAAAGATAAATGAAAAAAAGACTAAGTACATGATATTCCATCAGAAAAATAAGGCAGATATCAGAATTGCGGTCAAGGTAGACAAAGAAAAAATCGCTAGGGCAACTGAAGTTGTCTACCTAGGACTTTTAATTGATGATAAACTGAACTGGAGGAAACACATAGGAAAAATAGCAAAAATCCTCACCCCACTAATAGGAGTTCTCAAAAGAAACCCCAAGCTTCAGGAGAAAATAGCGCTCCAGGTTTACAATGCGCATATCCTAGGATTCGATTTAGTATCCTTAACTAGTCGCAGTGCTCTCAACGAGTGTGCACAGATGTAAAAATACTGAAGCGCTGAAAGCACTATATGGACTTCCTGGGTGATTCCTGAGCATAGCCTCGGTCGCCTTATGAGTAAGGCGTCTGGCTACCATCCCAGAGATCCCGGGTTCGAACCCCGGCCAGCTCCACGGTCCTTCGCCTTTTCCACTTTCCCTTTTCCACTATCTTTCGGGCTGTTATTGAATCACTGTCAATAGCAGTGGCAGCACAATGCCTTGAGGTTTGAAAGCGACAGTGATAGAATAAACTCCCCTCCAGCGGCGGCAGTATCTGATGACGTCCCGCAGGTAAGGGCAGCTTCTTTCTGCACCCTGCCCCACAGCAGTTTCTCTAACGGAGTATGATACAGCTAGTCTAAACTTCACAGCCCTGAATAACCCGGCCATAATACTTGAAAAGGGTCCTCCAGTCTGGCTCCTGATCACCCGAAAATACGTAGAAACCATGGTATACGCAGACGTTACGGATGCTGTCACTGCGAACCCGGCTACTAGTTCGTCTGTACCCGCCCCTCACTCCAATGGGCTCAAACTATATCCCAGAACCGGATGCGGCATCAACCTCTTTTGTTAATATTTTTGGACCGTCGGGCACTGGGGATACTGAGTCTTGGGTAACCTGCGCCAATTTATACCTAGACCGAGAAATTCCAAAGCTCTTCGAATCTATTATTTATTCTGCTACCGCCCTTATCTGTAACAGACTTATCTCAAAAACCAAAATGGATTTCTTGCAGCTCGTTCTACTATTACTAATTTACTGGAGTTCTCTTCAAACACAGTTCGAGGCTTTGTCACTGACTGAGTTTACACAGGCTCTCAGTAAGGCATTCGACAAGCCCTCTCACTCTATTCTAGTTCTTAAACTACAGAAATTAGGCTTTCGGCATGCCCTTGTGGTATGGTTCCAATCGTACTTAACCGACAGGACCTACCAGGTTCTATTCCGCGGAGTCAAATCTAAAAACACCGAAGCGTCCTCTGGTGTCCCACAAGGCAATCATCTTGACCCTCTCCTTTTTATTTTATCAATTGACGACATTGTAACCCTGGTAAGGCACTGTAAAATCCTTATTTACGTTGATGACATCAAACTGTATCGCCACATAAGGAGTATAGAAGGATTGCAAACTTCTGCAAGCAGACCTAAACACCTTCTATTCTTGGTGTTCCAACAACAACTTGGTCCTTAATATTAGTAAATGCGAAGTCATGACTTCATGTAGGAAACGTGGTGCTACAATTTATAACTATACTTTTCTCAACAACAAGGTCTCCCACGCTAACTCTGTCTCTGTCGATCTAGGGGTTAGGCTAGAAAGTAAGTTGGATTTCTCCACCCACATTAATTATATCTCCTCCAAGAGCAATTCAGTCCTGGGATTTATTAAAAGGTGGTTCAAGGAATTCAGCAACTTCCTCATCACTAAACACTTTTATCTTTAGTTAGGCCTTTGCTTGAATACGCTTCCCTGGCCTCGCCTCCCTCTCGCCTAGCTGAGCCACTGAGCAGTGGTAAATGTATCTCAGCCCAGCCGAGAAGTGCACCTTCTATGCTAGAAGGGTAACTCTATAAAAAAAAATAAAAAAAAGTAATATCAGTGCTTTTGTCAGAAATTATTACTTTGTCCATATGGCAGAACAAATCCTATATTTTTTCCCATAGAACCCAGTAAAGGTTATAGACTCTACCGAGTACTTACAGCATCTACAAAAAAAACCTCAGGTCAACTAGTATTTCCTGTCAAAGTGTACGTCGACGACCCAAATCTTTTGTTCGATGCCTCGTTTTAATTATTTGATAAACATCAGCCAGGATGCTGCTCACATTTTAATTAATTTAAATAGATTGGGTTATCACAAGAGAAACCTTTTTGACAAGGCTGGGGCGTTTTCAAGCAAACATTATTGATCGCTCGAGAGTTCTGCACAGGTAAAAACGCTTTAATCTTAAAGAGCTCCTCTCTCTCGCGCCAGAGTTCTCCATTGAACTGAACAGACAAAAATATATAGATTACCAACCAGGAGCTGAAGGTATTGCAAGGATTTCTGTTTTTTTTTTAAATTTGTATGCACTACATTAAAATGTTTAGCTATACTGACGACAGTTTGGTCCTATCACATCAAACAAAGCCTTGCGTGTGCTTTAATAAATTTAATTTTTTGGTCTAAAAGAAAAAAAGGACCAAAGTTACATTAAATTCGTGACTCTTCGTTTGTGCAAACAAAAGCTACTACGGATCAATATTTTGTCCCGAAAAGTCTTTCCTCAGGCACACTCCAAAACGACGACGACTACCACCCACCCACAATTTTCCACCTTGATTCAAACTTGCAGAGTTACACGGAGAGACATCGAACCTCCCCGTACCTTTACAATTAGAGTGCAGACTTCCAAACTTGTTTTATGTTTAAGAGTTGAACGTGAATACATACAGAAACTGAATATATATATACATGTATATACATATAAGCCACAATTCAGGTGCAAAAAATGCTGGAACATTAACTGGATTCTGAATAGAAAGCCCCACAGGTAGTAAATTCATTTTGTAATGCTGTATTCGTAAAAAAACAAAATAAAACAGGAATAACAAAAGTCGGTGATTATGGCAAATTGGCAGAAATCTATACCTTAGTTTGTAATACTTTAATAGCACTAATTAACATTTAAGGACACAGGAGTTGTTTAATAGTTATTATTTGTTTTTAATTTACAAAGTCTCTTGCTGAAATATTTTACTTATTAATATGAATCCTTCGAACAGTACTCCTTTAGAAGACTATCAAGGATACTAAGAAAAGGATATGATACTTGAGTAGTATCGAATCTGACTACTCGAAATTCAAGTGCTATCCTAGCTATAAATTAACTATTTGATTAGGAGAGGCGGGTGGGAGTTTATAGGTCTTGGTTTGATGTAAGCAAACCTCACCAAAAGCAAAATCCCTCTAATGTATATTAACTGGATAACAAAATTTTTTAGTAACATAAAACTGGTACTGCAAAGAATTACAACCCTTAACCCCATCCTGTTTAATCTTTATTCCACTAAACTGCATAAGGCCTCTAGTTGGGGAGTTGATGTTTTTCAATTCGCGGATGATTTCTGTCTGATTGCGGCAGGGAATTCCACCGTAACCATTGGGGATTCCACTTGCACTTAACAACTTTCATTTGCCGCTGAAAAGAAATTAATAATAAACTATGAAAAATCCAATGCTGTTTTTCAGCATCCGCAAACTCATCCGTCTATTCCTTAATGGTATTCCTATCCAGAGTACTACAAGCCTGAAATTTGTTGGTTGGATATTTAAACGTAATGAAAAAAGTAGAGCATTCACCGCAGCTATAGAGGCCATGCAAGGTAACCACAGAGTCATCTCAATCCTAAGAGCAAAAATAAATTTGGTGCATGTCCAAGCAGCAATCTGTTGTTATACAAATCTATCATTAGGTCTAAGCTGGAGTATACGAGATTTCTCTCATTTAATAAGACGGTTACCGAGCTGCGAATAAATTTTTGAGAAACCCCCTTGCTCTTACTCTACACCCAACCATATTATCTATGCCCTAGCTCATGAAATCCCCGCAGACCTCAGAGTTGAACTTATTACCATCAAGCACTTGGCTAGTTTAAACCTATTTGTCAAATATAAAGAAATCTCTCAGACAATTCCAATTACTTGTAATAGGATCGAGTTTGATCTATATTTCTTAAATGGGCTCGGCAACAAGTCACAGATCCCTCGATCCACGATTTTAAAGTTAATGCAGGAAAAAGGTGGCTCTTTCCTTCCACTTTGTAATCGACTTGATGCTTGTCGACGATAGCACTGTCTTCGCCGACACAGATGCCGAAGCATCTTATATGACATCTTATATGACATTTCCCGCTTCGTCCAGTCATACGGGTCAATGCGGAAAAGACCAAAGTGCTGACAACGGACGGATTGAAAGCCAGTGCTCACGTCCATGGTACCCAAATCGAACATCGAGTACTGTGGTTTGGACATGTATGGATGATAACCGCTTGCCACGTAAACTTCTCTGCGGAGACCGTCCGACACAGAGGAGAATGTAGCGACCGTCATCGAAAAAAAAAACCTGACTAAAGAATATCGAGGGCGACTTAAAGAATCAACGATTGTCAGTTATCGAGGTTCGAGACATCGCCAAAAATCGTCAAAAATGGAAACGAATCGTGTATCGAATCGAGACCCAGCGGCACCGACACAGTTGCGGGTACCGCCAGCTAACAGACAACATAAGAAGAAAGAAGATCTATGACAAGATTGCCCCTTCCGAACCTAAACGATCAGCAACATGGTTTCAGAAAAGGTCGTTCCACCAGATCCCATCTTACTGTCCTGCGAACTGCTTGCTATGCGGTATGGAACAGGGCCACCAGTTTCATGCTGTCTACACTGATTTCAGCAGCAAAGCATTTGATTGGGTAGACCATCATATTTTGTTTATGAAACAATTAAGATTTGGGATATCCGGCCCCTTCCGGGTCTACAATCACAAAAAGAAACGAAGAAAAAGAAGAAATAACCAGACGAATAATACTGGCTAATAGAGCCTTTTATGCCCAAAAACAAATACTGCACTCAAGATTTGTGCATAGGAAAACGAAACTCTTAACAACAGTAATACCACCAATACTGCGCTATAGCAGCGAGACTTGGACTATGGCCCAAGACATAGAGGAACGAGTCAACAAATTTGAGAGAAAAGTTCTCAGGCACATAATAGGCCCAACGAGAGAGGATGGAATATGGCGAAGGATGGATTTACCCCCTTAACAATTTCAGGAAAATACCCAACCATAGATATAGTTTCTGATAAAAGAATAGAGTTTACAAGCATCATATGTACCCATAATTATGAAAGTGACTTAAGTAAAAACGGTATACTAGCTGCATGCTCGTAAGCACGCCCTACTGTCGGTTTGGCGCCAAAATGACCAGTGAGAGACATGGATTTCGAGAGATTTTGGAAATGAACTCTGTGTTTGGCAAATAAAAAATAACGACTCTCACAAAAGTGATAACAGTGGCTTATGATAAATTGACCGAATAATATAAAAAAAGAAACAAATGCCAACCGTGAGATTGCCAGTCTTTGGGTGTAAATTTCAATTCATTCAATAAGTAATCATGTCCCTTAAGGCAAAGGGTCTTATAAGATCTTCAGACTGTTTGTAAGACCTGGGACTAATTCCTAATAGACTACCTAGGTTTAGTTCCTTATCCCACCCCACTATCAGGTAGTAGGAGGTGGACCGTGACATACCACAGAAGGGCTCTGTGCACTGGACCAATATCTCAAACTCGCGAGGCTGTCTGCAGATCCTTGCCCTCGGTTCCCAAGTATCCACAAAACAGAGGGCCACTTATTCATTGCAATAGAGACCTTGGAGTTGGGTACTGCGACACCAACCCCTATACCATGTTCCATCTTTGACCCGTTGATAAACCAGTGGAGATTTTTTGGATCCCAGGAAGGGTAAGTTCCTCTGCAATCTGAGAAAATTGCTCTAAATTTCCTTTGGAACCGCAGTTAACTAACCATATTGGGTTGTTCCAGTTCAGTCTCTTGTCTAGCTTTACTACCAGATATTTGACTAAGTGAAACAGTAACCTTAGCAAAGAAGGCTGGTGTAAAACTTTCTTCAGATGATCCTGAATTGCACGTTTTAGATTCTTCATCTAAAAACGGAAAATTAAATTACTTACTTTAGATATTAGGTGTTTACTACCCTACATCCCTTCAGTTTTTCAAGAATATTTTAAGAATCTAAAAACTCATAATGATAAAACCGTTCAATGATAAAAATCAATGAAAATGGTTTAAGTCAACTCAAACTTTAAAAACAACATTATCGTATGAGATTCACACAAAATTTCACATTCATACTAAATTTTCATTTATCAAAACTAATAAAATTCTAAATTAAAATATTGCATAATATAAAAATATTTTTTAACTTATTCAAATGTAATCTATTAAATTTCTCTAAACAAGAAATGTACATATGACTTGACCACTTTCAAGGGCTCTCTATGTGGCTTGGAACTTTTGCTTCAAGCAATTGTTCTTTCCTATTAAAAAAATTATTAAATTGAACAAATTCCCTCCTCTTCAATTTCTGATATGTAATTAACCGTAAAGCACAAGCAAATACCTAAAGATATTGATCTTCTAGAAGAGGCTTGCACCCTTTAAATAGAAGAGTTTACTTGCGTTTTAACTGAACGAGAGCGTACAAAACTTAGTGAAAATAAATATGTCTCAGGAGTAACATTTCACAACTACGAAAGTAACTCTAAGCTTTTAGCACGGGCAGGAAGGGTTAGAAATGAGATTTTGAAGAAAAAGTTAACTTGGGCACGTAGTTACTTACGGACTAATGTGATAATAACGGTGGTCTAGTTGAAACAAAAGAGATCGACAAGTATCTTTTGGGGATTAACTAAAACAATTTCACTGAAACGTTGCATAATTATGTGTAAGAACCTAGACTCTCCTTCTTTCGAGCAGATTACAATCATTTTTTTAAATGAGGCGCTTCTTAATGCAAAACAAACAGCAGCTACTCTATACAAGTCCATAAATAATGCGGTTTTTCCAAATACATGGACCTTCTGTTCGACGGGGAGGTGTTAAACAACCTGTATCAAATTGTTATAAAAGTAGTGCAGTTCTAAGAGCAAAAAGCCTGCTGACTTTCCCGATATGGCATGACGGTGTTTATAAACATTGAGTGACGTAATCCAAGCTTCTTAACTTGTTCATCGGATTTAATCCCCCAGGGTTAGCAGGACCTTCGATTTTATTATTTTCGTTTTTTATAGAACTAAGCTCAGGAATCACCATTTGTTCCTCTTTGTCATGGCATTGTACAATGTCTACTGGTAAGCTTAACTCGAAGGGAAGAGTAAGTTCACGCTATGAAGAGTCAGGAGGAGGATGAAGGAGATGGGAACAAACTTGACGTTTGTACTTTTGAATGTTGCAGGAGTTCGGAAATGCCGACTGTAGAAGATTGTTCCATTGTCTAATAGTTTTATTTAAGAACGACTTACTTGCATGCAACATTCACGAAAAGCCGAGCTGGAGGTAGCGAGAATGACTCCAGCAAGCTAATCTGGGGCCAGTTCACGCAATTCGACGTCGACTGAAAACGACGCGTTAAATGTCGTTTTGGGTTCACGCAAGTCGACGTTTTATGTTTGTCGTTTTAAAAGTGTCGTTAATCTTCTCGACGCCAGATTTGGCATCGAATTCATTTATTGTTGTATCAAAAATGAGTTGTGGTGCCAATTAGAGCAGAGCAGAAATAATTTTACACAAAACTTTTTACATTTCTGAACGAGCAAAATGCAATAGAAAAAGAAAAACTATTAGTTGAAAAATAACAATTATAACTACTCCAAGAAGAGTTAGATGTACAAAAATAAATTCACAGTTGAGATTTTCCAATATTATTATGAATTTGTTTAATTAATTAATTTAATTACTCACATTATTGAAGTTTTAGTATTATTTGCAACTTGTCCCCCTTGTGGATAATGTGAAAAGTGCAGCGGTTTCATGGATTTTGCATACCTTTAGGAGAAATTATTTTGGGAAAACGACATTCGACACGTCGACTTACGTGAACCCAAATTCAACGTCGTAGGAATTAATGTCGTTTTCATAAAGCGTCGATGTCGACGTCGAGTGTCGAATTGCGTGAACTGGCCCCTGGTGTTGCGAGTATAACATTGCCTTAGAGCAGCGGTTTCAAAACTAAGGGGCGCAATCGGCGTCTTCAAATTACACAACTCGTAGTTTGGTGAAGGTTTTCTTTGAGGATAGTTCTGTAGCCACTCGCCAGCGTCCCATACGAAAGCGTCCGCGTCCGACGCTTCAATGTTGTTGAAGCGGTAAGAGAGAATGTTGCCGTTAATCCAAATGTGTCGTATCGCCGCTAATCTCAGAAGTTAAACGTGATTAGAACAACTCTAAGGAGGATTATGGAGTAAAATTAAAATCTTCATCTCTTTCCATACGAAGTGCGACTTACTCAAAGATTATTGCCAACGGACAAGCCGCGTCGTTTAAAATATAGAAATTCCGTAGCAAGAATGATCGATGCCGCGCCGAAATTTTGATGACAGACGAAGCTCATTTTACACTCTATGGCAGAGTCAATAAACTGTCGAATTTGGAGAACAGAAAATCCACACGTCATTCACGAAACACCACTGCCCGACGAGAAAGTCACGGTTTGGGCCGGAAGATGCTCAATAAACTATCATAAGGCCATTTTTCTTCAAAGTTCGAGAAACCCTCGTCGTCGCACACTATCGTTGTATGTTGGTGCACTTTGCGTGTCTGAAAACGTGTGTAAAAGGTGTGAACCTATTTTCAAAAAACGGCGCACCATGCCACACCGCCAGTCCGATGATGTTCTTGCAAAAGTAAAGTTTATGCCAGCAAGTCGAAGAAAATTGACGAATTGAGGTGGTCATTTATTCAAAATTATATTCAAAAAAGGATTTGGATTAGATATGGCTGTGCTATTGGTTTAATATCATACGCTTAGGCCAGAAGGATAGGCCCATTGTGATGCCATAGTGATCCCACTTTAAACCTGATGTGTCGTTTCTTCCCTTAGCCACCTCGAAGAAGTAATGAATCTTCTTAGTTGCGGGATCCCAATCTTTGAAATTTTCGCAAGCTTGCTTAGAAAGATTTCACCAAATATGGTTAGTCTCCTTGGAGATGTAGTACACTTTCCTCCTCGGCAGGAGTCTTACAGTTTCTGCAAAAATCGTAGGTCTCATGACCTAAGCGGGTCGCATGCGTCCCTATCAGACAATGTCCGGTAAGCACTCCCACTATAGCTGGGAGGTCTTGTCATCGAGGTTAATGTGGCCAAGATGCATTTATTAAGATCCCTCCAAAGCTCCTTCGCTTGTTTCATTGTGTGCTGTTTGCATCGGAGCGTAAAAGTGAACCAAGGCATGCCAACCCTTTCCTTTCCTGGAAGGAGAGTGGCTAGGGTACCTTTCCTAGCCAGTTCGTCAGCTTTACAATTTCCCTCTATATTTCGGTGACCGGGTGCCGATACGAGGAGGGTCCTGAACTGTTGAGCTTAGCACCATCAGTAAAGAAGTTTATGGCACCCTGAAAACTGTATCTATTTCTCCATTTACGACGTAAAGGAATGTGGGCTCCGTAGTTCCTCGTGAAGGTAATCTCGGGTCTCGGGATTCTTTTATTTTAAAGATGGTTGGGCTTTCCCTTGTCACAAGACTGAGGGAGGTATAACATAACATTTACGACTTACTCACGGTTGGCCACCATATTAATACCCCGTATAGAAGTATTGGGCGGACAATCGCTGTGTAGACCCGTCGTACTATGTTAGAGGAGAAGTCCAACTTTTTCTCTATGGATTTTTTGCAAGCGAAAGGCGCTATGTTCGCTTTCTTAATGCGCTCTTCTGTGTTTTTATTCTAGAGGAGCTTATTGTCCAGGACTACTCCCAGATATGGCGCTGTTGCTAAATTTGTCCCTAACATTGTTAAGTCAATCCAGCTTGAGAGGCTTTATAACGCCGCCTCCATGAGATCGTAGAGGACTTGAGGCGATTTTCCTTTGTTATGATAACAACGTCATCCGCGTACGTCAGGACGTGATGCCCCTCTGCCTCCACGCGTCGCAACAGCTGGTTTATAGTTACGACCCATAGGAGCGGGGAAAGTACTTCTCCATGCGGGGTGCCTCTAAGAATAAGAGACCAGTGAGTTTTAGGACCCTGCTTCAAACTTAAGCTAGCCATGCCATGGGAGTTTCGGAAGTCCCGTCTAAAATAAGTGAGTCGTTTTCGAAGAGAGGCTCGGCCGTAAGTAGGATTTGTATATTACAGTCATAATCGCCGGTATAAGGGAAAATTTGCATCTCTTAAAATACCTTAGATATAGGGAAAATCTTTTGAAGAAATTGAATTCGGTACGATTCTTGCAGTCCCAATCGATGAGAAGTGCAATATCCTTGCTAATTAAATCGGACATCAGGGAAACAATAAGAAGTAACAAGTAAGCGTGACCAAACCTAGCCGCTGGAAACAAGTCCTTTAGTACTGGGTCGACACCAATATCTTAGAATTTGACTAGCTTATTTAGCATACTCTGGCCTTCGAGGTACTAGGACAACCAAACCAGATTCACCAAAGCTATGAATATTTTAGTTGAGATGTCCTGTACTTATTATCTCGTATTGGTCAAAACCCGAAAAGACAATCAGTTAAAAGGAAGGGAGTTTTAGACTTATCCTTTCTATACATACCCAAGACCAAAACCCGACAAAGAAACGCCACAAAGTTTATGCACTCATATTTTCCTGCCACCTTCAAGTTGTTATAAGCTTCAATTAAATGGCCGAATCCTCTAAATAATATGCAAAGACACTGCTTATAGCTTGTATATACATTATATTTATACTTAAATACAAACATACACACTAATAAGATTGCCGTATATAAACAGCATTTACAATACAAAGAAAAGTTGCCATCAAGAGAAATTAATTAGCTTTTTACTTGAAAATCCTATGTTCATAGCGCCAGGATAAATAAATCCCAAGCTGTAGCAATTCGCTACTATAAATTTGAAAATGACCTGAAATAATTTATGACGCGTTAATTTAAATTAACATTTCACTTAAATAATGATCTGTTTCTGGTGGAGCGCAAAAGAAGCACGTTGCTTTTGTTACAAGAAGGAGTCATCAAATGGGGCATAACGATGACAATAACCCACCCGACCGCGCCGCCCGCCCACCCGCACTGGCGCTACCATCCAGCCTTTGCCTTGGCTGTGCGTATTAATTTTCATCATCATTTTCATATCACGGGGACATCAAAACAGGGGCCACCGCGGTCACAAGGGGCTAAATTATATTATTTCCCTGACACTAATGAACGAGCAGCTCAAATTAAAAAATGTCCCACGAGGTGAGGTACTTGTAATGAGAAATAATGCTCTTAAGATGGCTTGCCGTTGGTGTAACTTCGGAGCATTCCAAAAGATAATGCATCAGTTAATCTTACAACTTTTATTGCAGCAATTAATTATTTGACATCATCTCCCGCTCTCTCTGTCCCGGTAGGTACTACTTTGTGCCCCTCCAGACTCTCTCTCTCACGAGCTAGTAGCCTCCTCCAAAGTTCCGGTTGAGGTTTCGTTTCATTTAAGGCCTACGTAGCATATTACAAGTATATATTGCGAAACCCCAGTGTGCACGCTATAAATCTACGGAGTCTCTCTCCCTTTCGACATTCTGTACAAAACTTGGACTCCTATGTCATAAATTATTTTCAGTAATACCTCTGAACACTTTGTACACCTGCTATTCCTCCTCGCATAGCGTATAAGTGAATACCCTATAAGTCCTTTTTCAGTTTACGTGACTATGAAATTTTTTGGAGTCTTTTCTGCCCGCATTGGCATGTGGTATTTGTTTTATGCTAACAGGTGGGCGGAAATTGCCGCATTGTTCCAACCCTGGCATATTGGAAAAATATAATTGAGACTTTTATGTTGTACAGTTGTGGAACCCGAAGGGGGGAACCCTTTTAGCAATAAGAAAACTATTAAACTTGCTTTTAGTAAGATGTCAAATAAAGGGAGTGCGGTTTAGACAAGGCCCGACACATAACCCTTTTTTAATAGGTTAACTTAGGAATCACTTATTGGTCTACTTACTACCACCTCCCAGGGACTAGGACTAAAATATGATTGGGGCTGCTTAAAGGAGATTGACATTCCAACAAATCTTTTACTAAAAAATATTGATTATAGATGATAGGTACCGAACCGTCGGTTCTTGATTTTCGAATGAACCTCAAGTTACATAGAGCAGCCAAGAACGGAACAGGTCTTATGTAGGTACACCCAAGTGCTTATACAGGATGCATATGCTAAATTGCTGGCAATAGGTCTTGGTGAGACTAACGAAAAACTGAATGGGCTGTAAGGGGTAGTATCGCTAACTGATAGAACGAAAAATCAAATAGATCAAGTGGCCCTCAGGCTACTATAGAGGATGCCAGGAGCTTGGAGCAGACATTGGAAGTGATAACCATTTGGTAGAAGCAACTATTAGCCTCAAAATCGCCGCAATCAGAAACATCCACCGCAATGCCATCAATCATTCACGGTTTAGCGTAGACCTTTTTCGGGACAGCATTAAAAGACGAATATTCTCTACCGTTTATTTCAAAGCAGTTTTTGAATACAATGTCAATTAAATGACCACCCCCATTCAATACGTAAAAACCAGCTCTTTTCGGGCATCCTGCATAACATTGGTCAGCATTACTTCGGCACGTTTGTTAGTTTTGAGTTCGTCAATAGACTTCGGTTTGCTGGCTTAAACTTTACTTCAGCAAGACCTCCATCGTAGTGCAGTGTGACAAGGTGTGCCGTCTTGTTCAAAATAGGTTCGTCAAACCTTTTTCTCGCGCTTTCGGACACACAACATCCAACGATAGCGTGCACCGTCGAGGGTTTCTTTGAAGAAAAATGGGTTCTCTATTCCGCAAATACGACAATTTTGTTTATTGACTCCGCCAGAAAGTGTAAAAGGAGCTTCGTCCGTCATCAAAATTTCTGCTCGGCATCGATGATTCTTTCGATGACATTTCCGCAATGTAAGCGACGCGACTCACAAGCAACAATCTTTGAGTAAGGGTAAATTCAAAAACTCATCACTTCAATTTGAAGTCTGTAGCTGAATTCTGCATTGATGCGGCAGTGATTAGTTTTTGAATTTACCCTAAGTTTCACTTTGTATAGGAAGAGATGAAAATCTTGCTTCATAGTTGTCTTTAAAGTCATGCCGTGCCACTCACGACCAACTCTTGAGATCGGCGGCGATACGACACATTTGGATCATCGGCAACACTCTCTCTTACCGCTTCAGCAACTTCACTGGAACTCAGCTGTCGAGTCACCAAACTACGAATTGTGTTGCCTAAAGGCACCGAACTTCTCACATACTTCTCCCGTCTTTTTAAATCCATTCTGATTGAATGATTGTTTACTTGTGCAAATTGGCTTGCGCAAGTTAAATAGATCGTTGTGTGTAAGCTCAACGGTTTGGCTTGTGCAAAATATGTCTCGACTACAACCTTCAGCATGCACATGGGTGAACGGTGATGTTCGACCACCTGCCCCTACGACCTTATCATAATCAATGTACACAGCAGCCGACAGCAGCGTATCCGTTGTGAGAACGTTCCGCTCGGACCGCCAGCTAACGCATTAAAGAAGAAAGAAGAAGATATAAATACCGTCACTTTTTCTACATTAGGTGACTACGAGAATACGAAAATTGGTTTGTCGCATTTGATGTGACTATTGGAGTAGGGGCCGTCGACTATGAGCAATACCGACGATTAAACAAAGAAGTTCGACAGAAAATGAAATCACAGGCAATTACCGGAGTCCATTGTTTGGTGTGCAATGGAGTTGTCTCCATCTATTCGTAAACGGAAACACGCCGACTTTGAGCAACACCGAAGATTGAAAAAAGATGTTCGACAGAAAATGAAATCGCAACGGGAAGCGTACTGGAATAACGTTGCGGCCGACATGGAAGAAGCGGCGTCGAGGCACGAGTACCGGACACTGTACACCAGACAATCCAGCGGTTAAACAAGAAACGACAACATCAAAAAATCGGATGGAGCTTTCGTGACTTCTCCCCACGGGCGCGTGCAGCGGTGGAGAGAATTCTTCCACCAACTGTACAACCACGATCCGCCACAAGATCCAGCACTCAATCCGCCGATTATCAAATAGCCGACGAATCAGTTTCTCGAACCGAACCGACAATTAGCGAGGTGAAGACGGCAATAAAATCGTTGTAATATGGAAAACCGCCGAGAATAGACCATGTAACCACCGAGATGATCAAAGCCGGAGGTGATGTCTTATCACAACGACTCCATGTTTTCATAACACACATACGGCATTCGGATCGTGACCCATCGGCGTGGAAGAAAGCGATCGTTAACCCAATTTTAAAAAAAGGCGACATTCGGAAACATAAGAGTTATCACGATATTAGCCTCCTTTCGATCTTCGAAGTATTTACGAAAACGTACAATCAAGGCTACAGAAACGTCGAGAGTAAACGAGCCAGAAAGAACAAGCGGGATTTAGACCACATCGAGGATTTATTGATCAAATATTCGCTCTCCGTCAACTAATGGAAGAAAGAATTCGTTGCGGCAAACGAACTGTGATTTTAAATCCGCTTTCGATTGCGTCGATTGGAACAGCTTTTCGAGAGCCTTGAAAACCGAACAGGCGCCATTGAAAATCGTCCAACTTCTCGAAGGGTCGTACGATGGCTCAGCTAGAAGTGAACCGACTTATTCGAGAAGTTCTCGATTCAAACGGGAGATATCGCTTCGCCACTTCTCTTTAACGCTGCAATTGACGCGATTATGCGTGAAGCATTCGACTCGGAGTTCGATACGATGACAAGAACTTCGTAACCGACTTAATGTTCTCCGACGATAGCGTCGTCTTCGCCGACACTGATGTCGAAGCAGCGGACATCTCATACGACATTTCCCGCACCAGCCAGTCATACGGGTTAAAAATAGCCGGGTTCATGTTTGCAGTTCTGACTGCGCAGTGTAAGTTTTTGCAGTTTTAAATTTAATGCTGACGTAGTAGACTTCGACAATTTAGATGCGATGTTCATGAACGCTTTGATGCTACTAGATCTAAGTCAGAAAAACACCAAAGTGCTCACAACGAATGCATTCGAGGGCTAGTGTTCACCTCGATGGATCCCAAATCGAGCAGCTTCCGATGTTTAAATATTTAGGATCATTGGTTGAGGAAACGAAAGTGGCATCGACGACCGACGTTCACAGCCTCATCACCCAGGCAACTGCAACATTCCCTTCGCTCAAATGGTGCATATGGAAACGAACAAATATTACCATCAAAATGAAAGCACGTCTTTACCTAACGTTGATCCTTCCGATTATTCTTTATGGATCGGAAACGTGGACACTGCTCAAACCGGATATCAAGAAGCTCGAGCTCTTTCAAATACGATGCTTGAGGCAGATTCTCGGTGTCTCATTCCGCGATCACCTTCGAAACGAGACAGTTAGACAAAGATGCGATCAGCAGACACTGATAGAAGAAGAAATACAAAAACGTCGACTACGGTGGTTCGGACATGTTTGCGGGATAGATTGTAACCGCTTTCCACGTAAACTTCTCTGGCGAGACCATCCCGAAGACTGGGGAATTCAGCGATCGGCACCGAAGAAAACCTGGCTAAAGAATATCGAGGGCGACTTAAAGAATCAACGATTATCAGTCATTGAGGCTGAAAACGTCGCCAAAAACCGGCACGCATGGAAACTAATCGTGAATAGAGTTCTAGACCCAGCGGCACCGACAGCAGCGTATCCGTTGCGGGGACGTCCCGCTCGGACCGCCAGCTAACGGATCAAAGAAGAATATGCAAGATAAAAAATATAGGGCGCTTTCAGTAATGCAGGATGCGTGCGCAATTGACTTATTCAGTCATTGAAAGCTTCACACTTTCAATTGCTGAATAAGTCATTTGCGCACGCATCCTGCATTACTGAAAGCGCCCATAGTATAAGCATAAACGGAAATAAAGAAAAAAGTATTACTTGTAAACTAATGGCTTTATTATACCGTTAACAAATATATAAGATAGTCTAGATCTACTTCAATAAACCAAAAAAAGAAATACCTTATAAAGCCATGTTTGGGTTTATTGAAAAAGATTGCATTTGAAAAATATGTCCAAGAAACATTATTTTGCATACTCTTCTTATTTAGCCAACTGAAAAGTTAGAGAATGAAATACTTAATTTTATGGTTAATAATTGAGGTAAGAATGGGGTTCAAAATAAAAAATACAGGAAGATATTTCAAGAAAACAATTAATTAATTGATAATAATTTATTTTAATCTAAATCAGTGAGAAATACTATAAATATATAGCAATCGGTGCTTATACTTCCTGTATTTCATTCCAAACATTACTCTTACACGGTGCAGTCTGCAGAGGCCTAGATATATTGCTGCATTCATTTAGAAATGTTTGTAGTCCTTGATAATACCTATAAGCATATATTTGATGAGGATTAATATGTATATGATAAGTATGAGCCTGTTCTGTGCGGTAATCTGCTTTAGCTGAATCTGGAGCACAAGGTTGATGATACACAGTTCAATGTATTGACTCAACTCCTAGTGCCAAGGGATAGATGAAAGCGGGGAATTGAATCAATCCATTCAGCCATTTATCATCACCCTTTTGCTCCAGATTGAGCTAGAGCTGGTCGCCGAACAGACTTTAAACACTAATTACCCATCAATTATCCAGGTATCATTATGAGAACCACCAGCAAATTCTAGAAGACGTTTTCTGCTACTGCCACATCGTAAATATAACATACGCATCATTCGTGGCGGCACTAAATTGTCCGCTAAACCAGAAATAAATAAACACGGTGCTGAAATATGTTCAGCTTTTCTAATAGACTGAAACTTCATGTATTCGTTTGTTAAAAAAAACCAAAATCCCGTTAATATTGTTTTATAAATAAATTACCTGATTTTTATATAAGAACGTAGGTAAATACCGAACATATGGATGAACTAATTCCACAGCCATATCTGGAATGCTTGTGAAAGTATTTTCTACAATAATGCACTTAATTTTATGTCCATATTCTAAATCTGCGCCAACATCTATTGCTACAGCTCCGCCCAACGATCTTCCGAATAGAACTACTTGAGTATGGTCTAAATCATGCCTCGTAAATAGATAATCTAAAGCTGCCCGACCATCAGAGCATAGGCCTTTTTCCGAAGGAGATCCAGTCGATAAGCCGTACCCCCTATATTCTACCATTAAAATATTGCAATGTAGATTATAAAATATTCCCCATGCATTTTGTAATCTGTGACCCATATTGCCTGCGTTACCATGTAGATATATCAATGTCGGAACGAACTTACTCTTCTCTACTGGCTGTCTTATCCAAAATGCATGCAACGTCACATTATCAGCTGTCCGTATGTTAACAGTTTCGTAAGGTAGATTGTGCATTGTTGGTATGGGAATATATACTCTGGAATTCGAAGGAAGTTCTGGATGATAAAGCAAGTTATCTTGGGCATGGTATAATATAGCTGCAAAAAATACGATTTACGATAATCCTAAAGATATATATTACACAT
The DNA here is from genome assembly GCA_949987705.1 of Thereva unica. Taxonomy (NCBI): domain Eukaryota; kingdom Metazoa; phylum Arthropoda; class Insecta; order Diptera; family Therevidae; genus Thereva; species Thereva unica. Next base: position 20,901,705 of record OX465285.1, on the reverse strand, counting down.
CTTTACCAAGTACACAGAATCCGAAAAGCGAGAACGCAATGTAACCACCATAAAAGCAATAAAATATGAAAGATACTAGAAGTGCACCACCGGAAGCAGCCCATATTCTTGTTGCAATGCCAGCTAATATCTTAACTATCTTCCAGTCACGTGCAGACATTTCTTTCTTTTTAGTTGAAATTTATAATTAAATATTGATGAAATTTGTTTCATCTGTGAGTAACGATAACAAAATTTGTTTATCGGAAAGTTAAGATATTAAAAAAAAGAAATGTCTAACTTTATCCTTCCTTATTAAAAGAGGGTTCTTGTGGTTATTTGGGGTTTAGCATTTTTTATGGTCCAATATAAATTGATTATTATTTTTCACCATTTTTAAATTAAGTAAATTTTATATTTCATGCACAACGAATACGCGTTGACAGATCTTTAAAAACATAACCTAGATATTTTTTTATTTTTTGACAATTAGTGTTGGCAACGTATGAATCGTAAGGTTTGAAATTATTTTTAAAATGCTCGTGCTATATTGCCACTGCGAAATCATTTTGTATGAAAAAATAATTTCAAGGTGCTAATTTGATTTTTTAATTTATTTTAATATAAAAGTTTCAGCGCTGTTACTTAAAAAATACTTTCTTTGACCACATTTGATCCTTTTCATTTTCCGTCATGTTTCAAAATTTTATATTTGTCGCTACAGTCGCCAAAAGGTTATTGTCACTACTACACTAGCAACAGAAGAAATGTCATTCTAATGTCAGTCGGTGTTTCATTTGGCGGTGAAATTGTAAACAAACAAAGAATTTGTTTTATTTTTTAAATAATTAAATGGTAATAATAATCAAAAAGTACATCTTTAACTGTTTTGTGTAGTGGCTTTAGGAAGGTTTTTTCTTGTTTCTCGTTATATTGTTTTTGTTTAATTTTATTACTTGGCTTGTTCGACGACTTCTCTTTACTCCCCCGTGTGACTCAAAATCAGGAATTGGCAAATCGTTAAGAGCTCAGATGTAAAAGAAAATTAACTTTTAACTCATGAAGAATAAGAGCAAAACAAGAATTCAAAACGGGGCAAACGGCTAACAAAGACCTCGGAAGGTGGTGATACCCGATTTGTCACTTCTCTCAAAACCCAAGAATTCACTGCAGGCAAACATCTAGCAGATCTGTTAGCAAGTCCTAATCCCACTTCCTGGCGGTGCCCCCTTGGGTACTTGTTCGGAAGGAGCTAACGGGTGATGGGCGAATGGAGAGCTCTCTGCGCCACAAAACAGAGTTTTAAGTCGGTTTGGCTGAATAAAAAAACACCATTGCTACGAATCGGCAATGCCTCGGAGCCGAAAAACAATGCCTCGACCCGGATGGACAACCTGGAAAAACGTCAACAACTTTAACGGGAATACCCCTAATCACACCGGGAGGTAAAAAGAAGCGTCCGGCGTGAGAAAAGACAGCAGATAAACGAGTTCGCAAAAAAGCGGAAAACGCGGCAAACCTAGGCAACAGTAAGGTGCTGTACCAAGTCACTAAACAGGGGTGGTAGCACGTAAGTTGTTTCAATCGACCTCTTCGTACAAAAATTCAAATGTTACAAAAGTTTTTGTATGAAGTGGTCGATTGAAACAACTTACGTGCTTCCAGCACAGCTCTCGAGAAAATACTCAGGTGCCTAAATCGTATCTTAAAAATCCGCTGGCAAGATAGAATTTCAAATGGAGAACTATCTCGCTGCGCCAGGCGAGAACGAATAGACGACCAAATCAGGCGAAGGAAATGGAATAGGATTGGCCTTGTCATGCGAAAACGAGAATCTAGCCAAACAGGACCTTGACTGGAATCCGCAATTCCTGGAGGGCCTCGGTGGTTTAGAGGTAAGGTGCCTGACTATCATCCCAGAAGTCTCGGGCTCGAATCCCGGCCATCCCCCCTTCGCCTTTTCCACTTTCCCGTCTACATAACTTTCCTTCTTTCTTCTTCCCTCTTTACATTCCTAATTCCTTCTGCCATAACCTTCCTTAGCCCTTTCCCGCTCCAACAAAAGCGCATGTCACCGGTTAGTTGATGAGCTTCAATTCGTTTCAGAAGGCATAACACTTCAGCGAATAATGGTTGGGAGTAGGTGGACTAAAAATATCGCTTGTAGGTTGTGCCAGTTCCTTCCTCCCGACTAGAGCTGCTGTTCGACATTGCACTCTACGTAGAAAAATCGATTGTCGACAGTATAAAGGGCCTTTCCTGAGACTCTAGCCTTTCACATAAAAAAAGATGCTGTCGAGTCGGAAGGCCTAGAAAAACGTGGAGGAAAACCCTATCAACCCTGAGAGTTGTCGCGCAAAACAGAATCCGCTTGAGGGCAACTGTGTCCTGTGTCCTGAGAGATTAAAGGAGCATAAAGAAATAAGAAGAAGAATCTCAAATAGTATATCGTGTTTGCAAGCCACGGAGAATCTTTAGAGTAGAACGCATGTTAATCTATTTTCGCTTTCTATCCAAATTCTTTAGAGGTTTTTCTAATAACTTAGTCTTCCAGATGGTCTTAACAGATGGATAAATTTAATTAATCATTAAAGCAGATGTAAATTTTAAACGTCCCCTTAATTCCTTGAAATAGTGCAAACTTAATGAGCGTTTTCTGCCTTTCATGCTGACAAGTCTTAAAGAACAAGGGACATACTTGCTAAATAACGTTTCGTCTAGCTTCTTGAGCTTCTCTCCGAATTGGGGTGCTCACTATTCTTTTGTTTTATTTACAAATCTTTTAACTCTTGACTTAAATTTAAAATTTATAAAAATATTTTGTGTCGAGCCTTGTTAGCTTACAGAATTAATGACTTTTAAATCTACTGAAGTTAAGAAAACATCCCCGCTGCTCTGGCCAAGTTGCACGGGATAGATTTTTAGATAGAAAGGTTTGAAGGCCATGTTTTACCAGTTTAAATCATTGATTCATGGTTTATATGGCTGCAAGGCCCCGACCATAGGGGTACACTTTCTTTAGCCAGTAATTTTCAAAAAACAATTAAATGGTATAAAAAATAATATGTACATAATTCATTTCAATTATTACAGAGAAAAAGTTTTGCACCCAGTCAATGCTCGAATTCCAAACATGCCAGTAGCAGCCAATTTAAATCACCGCTACAGGCAAAGCGGCAAAGAGTACTACAAGAAAGTACAGCCAATAATACCATGGTACGACTACCTACAGCTGAACATGACGAAATTATAGCAAATATCCTTAAAAGACCATTTAAAGTTCCAATCCCAAACTATGTTCCGGATTATTACAACAGTAGATGCCTAGGTATAAAGCGAACAACTCTTCGACGTCCTCTCTACGATCCAACTGCTTGCAATGCATTAGTTTTATACAGCCCGCCTGATTATAGCGAACATAAGAAAATTACTAGTGGTAACGATATTCTTGTTCATGTTGTTGTTGATCCAATCGTTACCAATGTGTTGAGACCCCATCAACGAGAAGGAGTGAAATTCATGTATGATTGCGTAACAGGTGCTCGGGGGGATTTTCATGGGTGTATTATGGCAGATGAAATGGGGTAAAGTGTATTTTTATTAATAATTAATTTTATATTCTTATAGTTATCATTTAGTTTAGGTAAAACACTTCAATGTGTCACCTTGGTCTGGACATTGTTACAACAAAGCCCCGAATGTAAGCCAGCTATAAGAAACTGCATAATAGTGTCACCCAGTTCTTTGGTTAAAAATTGGCAAAAGGAATTTGATAAATGGCTATACGGCAGGTTAAATTGTTTAGTTATGGATAAGGGCACAAAGGATGAAATATCGAAAAACTTAGAACAATTTATAAGCAGTAGAAATAGTCGCGGCGGAGTTCCTATTCTGATAATCAGTTATGAATCTTTTCGATTATACGCCAATATTTTGAACAAATCAGAAATAGGATTAGTGATTTGCGATGAAGTACTTTATACTGTTATTTTATTGATATTATTTGCTCAATTCCTTATATTTTAAGGGACATCGCCTCAAAAATAACGACAATTTAACATACCAAGCCTTAATGTGCCTTCAAACTAAGAAAAGAGTTTTGTTATCCGGCACCCCTATACAGAATGATTTGACCGAGTACTACAGTCTTGTTAATTTCGTTAATCCCGGCATGCTGGGAACAAAAAACGAATTCGGACGGCGTTTTGAGTTGCCTATTTTACGTGGTCAAAATGCAGATTGCACAGACAAGGATAAAGCTTTGGCGTCAGAAAGGACAGCGGAACTTTTAAATATTGTTAATCAATGCATAATAAGACGAACAAATCAAATCAATACGAAATATTTGCCGGTGAAATTCGAAATGGTTATATGTGTTAAAATGACACCATTCCAGGAGGATTTGTACAAAAAATTCATAAAATCTGATGCGATTCGATTATCTTTGATGTGTAATTATTGGTGCAATACTCAATACTTTTTGTAACAAATATATTCGTTTTTTTAGCAAATACTGATAATAAAAAAGGATCACTTAGCACTTTAGCTGATATTACATGCTTGAAAAAACTGTGTAATCACCCGAACTTAGTATATGACAAAATCATTAATAAAGAAAGTGGCTTCAACAATGTAGGAAATCTTCCGGCTAATTATAATCCAAGGTAAAATACGTGAATAATGGAAATTCAGTTGTAGCATATTTTCTTACACAATTATTTTCAGTGAACTTAATCCAGAATTTGGAGGTAAAGTCATGTTATTAGACTACATGCTTGCATCAATAAAAGCCAATACTGATGACAAGGTTGTGTTGATTTCAAATTACACACAAACTTTGGATCTGTTTGAGCAATTATGTAGAAAAAGGTATAGTATAAAGAGCTTGACGTCAATAAATCCACTCGTACTGATAATATTCCTCTTATGATCCTTAAATAATGTTAGTTCATTGCATCTCCATCTCCTCTTAAACCATCCTTTCCTTTTTCTATCCTTCGAGCTAAGTTTACTACTAGACATTGCACTATAACGTGACCAAGAACTAACTCACTAATCAAGAACACTAACACATATAATCCATTACCTACTAGTTACCCGAATTTCGCGCGAAGTCAGAGTATTGTTGACGGCCGTACCTACGCTAATATCTGCGATGAAATTCCACCTCAATCAAGCCCGCCACAGCCACATGTCGTTAGATTCTTACCGAAGAATGCAAGTCGCCTTTCTTGAATACTCTACAACCCTCGGTGTTAAAAAATATACCATTATATCTGCTAATTTCTCAGGCGCAAATTAACATTCGCACCAGCACCTTAATACGATCTCACGTCCAATATACTCGTTGCTGAGTTCACACAGTTTATTGCTCAGACATGACGTCACACGTGATAAACTGCGCAGGTAAACTGAAAGTATGTGGGTTGTTTTAGCGTTGAAGTCGACAACATCATTTTTGTATCATTAGAGGGTACATGGTCGAATATCCTCTGGTAAAATCCGTCCCTTACTTCTTCAGCTTTTACTTCCATTGGGGCAAGTGCGTTGATTATGGAGATGTTGCGAAATTTCGTTTTCTGATAATATTCCCCCTAAGCTCATTAAAAAACCTTCCTCCAGCCTCAGACTCCCCCTAACACAAGCCTATCCTTTTTATTCCTTTGCACTATGTCGTGACCAAGGACATGACTGACTGGTAGTATGAGGTAACACCTGAGCTTTCACATAAAACAAATATTGTTTACACAGTTAGTCATATTAATATACATACCTATATATCACATAGGAAATACACTTATGTTCGTTTGGATGGTAGTATGACTATAAAAAAGCGAAGCAAAATTGTCGATGCATTTAATGACGCTGACTCAGATGTGTACATTTTTATGCTAAGTTCTAAAGCAGGCGGTTGTGGCTTAAATCTAATCGGAGGTAACCGCCTTTTCATGTTTGATCCAGACTGGAATCCTGCCAATGACGAACAAGCAATGGCCCGAGTTTGGAGGGACGGCCAGAAAAAAACTTGTTACACTTATAGATTTGTAATGGTAAAGTAGATTTTTCCTTTTAATCTTATATTTATATACATAGATATATCTTCTAGACTGGAACCATAGAGGAGAAGATTTTCCAAAGGCAAACTCACAAAAAATCATTATCTAGTGTAATTGTTGATAATGAAGATACTGGCCGGTACTTTACTAAAGATGATTTGAAGGATTTATTCCTCTATGAGGAAAATACAATTTCTGACACACATCAAAAGTATAAACATTATTTTATCATACTAAATAACCATAATTATTTTATTTTTGTTTGGTAGATTTAAATGCAACCGATGCCTGAATGGTATTCAAATAAAAGAACCGGATGAAAGTACAGATAATACCTCGCATCTGTCGCACTGGTATCACTGTTCGAACAACAAGGGACTGCCGGACACCATTTTGTCGCAATCTTGGAGCCAGAGCAAAACCATATCTTTTGTATTCCATCATAGATCTAAGGGCGTGAAAACTTCGTGACGTTTTGTTTTTATGATTAATTAAATTTGAATATAAGCTCTAATTGTTGATTTTGTACATACATTTTCCAATATGAGGAGAATAACTAGTTTTTGAGGGGAATTGAAGTTATTGAGGTGGGCAAAATCAAACCGTCAACTCCCCATTGTGTCCACTGGATAGCCAACTAATGACAGTAGTAGCGCGCGTGGGATGCTATATTACCACATTGCCACGAGACCTACAACAGTGCCTCGGATAGAATTGATTACACAACGAAGACCCGGCTATCGTGCGAGCGATTTTCTTGGAATGTAAGGAGACTGTATCAACCTGCCAGACTAAAAGTTCTACTAAACGAAGTAGATAAATATAAAATGATATAACAGGTGAGATGGATTGGAAAGGGGATCCTAGAGAAAAAACGCACATTTTATTCTATAGCTGTAACGAGAAAAATCATACTTTTGGGACGGCATTCATTGTAAGAAAACAAATTAAACATCTAGTAATGGGGTTTGACGCTATAGACGAAAGAATTTGTAGAATACGTATAAGAGGACGATTCTTTAATTACTTACTCCCCTTTAATCCCTCATGGGACATAGGGCGGAAAAAGTTGCTCTCCAGGGGGACTGTTTTATGCGACAGCTCTCAGCTCTGACCAGGATCTCCCAGTTGTTGCGGTCTCTGCTAGTAGGGTTCTCGCCCAGGTTGTTCTACGTCTTCCGACTCGACGGGATCCTTGCGGATTCCAATCAAGGGCCCGTTTGGCTAGATTCTCGTTTTCTCGTCGCAAGCTATGGCAAATACAATTCCATTTCCTTCGCCTGATTTGATTGTATCCTTTCTTGGCCGGCATCTGTAGCACAGTAGATAAATAGACAGATGCCTCTCTAATTGTCAGATATTGTTAGGTCCCCCTTTTTTGGTATTTTGACTATGATATCTTCGTCCAATCCTCTGGAAAGGTAAGTGTTCCACGCTTTTTTCAGGATTGGCTGTAGCGCATCTGCTACGAGGCTTGAGTCGGCTTTCAACAATTCTGGCGGGATGCCATCTTTTCCCGCTGCTTTACCACTGGCCATTGCATGAATTGCAATAGGGGCCCGAGTGGTGATTCTTATTGGCTGTGCATTTTTGCTGGTTTCCTGAGGTTCCTGTGCAAGTGAACCATTCAGGGCGGCGAAGAATTAATCTCTCTTCCATCCGCACCCATCCGCTCACGTTATTTTTGAGGGCCCTTCTGCGTTCTATTTTTTGCCAGGTTGTGTCCGAGATCCAGTGTTGCTGGTTTCTTTGGACGTAACCGATGCTCGTTTCCGCAGTCGTCAATATAGCCCCCTTTGTCTTACTCCACAGGTCTTCAATATCGCTGAGTCTATATGCGATCCTCCATTTTCTGCTGTTAGCCGTCCTCTTCAACGAATCTGCCAATATTGCTGCGTATGTATAGTATGGCGCTCCTATACGCCATGTCCTCCAAGTGTGCAACATTTAGCCTTCGGTCTATCATCACTGCCAAGTATCTTAGGGAGAGTTGTAAGTGAATGATCTGTTGCCATACTTTGATCCTCAGCACGCTTTATTCTCGTATTCCTCAGTGCACGCTTTATTCTCGAAGATAGCTTCGCTTTCGGACAATTCAATCTTATCCAAATCGCAAACTGCTCCTTTTGGGAGGCATCGTTATACATTGTGATCCACAGGAAAGGACCCTCCTCTTGTTATCCTGTACACCGTCGACCCATCTTCCGATTCCCAATGAAGTGGCTACCCACCCGAGTATAACACGATCCGCCGGCACTGCCGTAGACTATCAATAATATTTAGCAAAATATTGACGTTTTAATTCTTTGCACCAAACACAGACCGTCAATAATATTGCACAAATCAAAATATTGTACAATATTATTCATAGTCTAAAAGCCCCATAAGGGGGCCTCGGTAGTCTAGAGGTAAGGCGCCTGACTGCTATCGGAGAGGTCCCGGGTTCGAATCCCGGCGGCGCCACGGTCCTTCGCCTTTCCCACCTAACTTTCCTTCTTTCTTCTTCCCTCTTTACATTCCTGATTCCCCTGTCATAGCCTTCCCTAGTCCTTCCCCGCTCCACCAAGCGCATGTCATCGGTTGGTGGATGAGATTCAACTCGTTTCAGGAGGCATAACACTCCAGCGAGTTGTTCTCGACGCCCCGATGTCAGAGTCGCGAAATGGTTGTGAGTAGGTGGAATAAAATATCGCGGCTAGGTTGTGACAGTTACTTCCTTCTCTTCTCTCTATCTTCCGGCTAGAGGCTAGAGCTGCTGTTCGACATTCACTCTATACGAAAAAATAGATTGTCGGCAGTACAAAGGGACTTTCCCTAAGCCTCTAGTCTGTCACATAAAAAAAAGCGAGTTTTTGCTCTTACTCTCTTTGTCGATGATTAGACTGGACGTTCCTACGTACGTTCCTCACAAGCTTTTGGATGAAAGGGGAAGTGGAGATGAAGCCCTTCATCTTCTCCACTTCCCCGTTCATCTGAAAAGCTCGTGAGGAACGTACGTAGGAACCAAAGTCTAGAAATTAACAAGTCTTTCATCTTCATATGATTAATGAGTGAAAGACGAACAGCTATATGCATAAGTTCTTCAAATGACGATGTCAGGCTATCAGAGAGAGAATGCAATATTTTTATAAGCGCTAGCATACAACTAAACAACAGAAAATTTTATGAGTTTCTATAGGGATAATGTTGATGTATTGGTGCATATTTGCTCGTTTGTTTTGATGATTTCAATTTTGACAGCTGATTCAATTTTCTTTCCTTTTCTGTTCTGCATACTTTACCGTAAAGACAGAATCTGGCTTTGTCTCGCTGAATTCACGAAGTATGCGTTGAGTTTTGCTCAGCAGTGATGTTCATATATGCACGCACACAACCAACCGGGTGAAAATTTTGTATGAAGATGAAAGACTTGTTATTACTAGACTTTGGTAGGAACGTCCAGTCTAATCACCGACTTTCTCTCTCATTTTGGGAATACATATAAGAAAATGTTCCATCAAATTAAATCGTTACCTATTGTGAATTTTTCAAATCCACAACGATTGTGAATTTTTTGACGTCCGTCAACAAATCAGCAGATGGCTTTTCGGAAGTATAAAAAGTTTATAACTAAAGTTGTTTTCCCCATGCAATAATATTAAATTCGCGTTGAGAATTGTGTTTTTATTAATAGTGGAGTTGCTGGCAAACAAAATAAGAAAATAACAATCTGTTCTGGACTGTATAATTAACATTGCATTATATATAAACATTTATTAGTTGTCTCACGAATCTATCCAAGCAATGTATCTTCGCAATGCGTAAAATCTATAAAAATGGAACAGATATGCGAAGCCCAATTAATTTCAGAATGTAAAATGACTAAAAACTGGCAAGTGAAAAATTTCAACAACAATACGGGCGAAGACGTTTGCCGTGAAGTAAATGGATGTCAAAATAAAAAGCCCGTCGAGATACAACAAATCGCTGTGAAAAATGATGCTTTCGAGAATATAAACGAAAATTTGGTAATTATTTCCATTATAAATCCATGTTCAGTGATTATATATGTTTATATATATTTAAGGATCTTGCCCGAGCAGCAGATATAAATAGCGAAAGCTTTCACAAAATCGGTCTTCTATCACCAAACTCGAACGAAACATCTGCAAACAATTCCACCGACAATTTATCATATTTCAGTGATAATTGTTTAGTGGAAGAATCTTTTATTGTTCCACATAATTTGTCAGACGAAGAAATCTCAATAAATTCAGACGATTGTGTTTATGCCTATCGTGGGGCTGATTTTGATGCATTGGAACAGAGAAATAATCAGCATGAAGATGAAACGGATTTCTTAGAAATGGATTTTGATCCAGATCCAACTTCGGAGATAGATCATGTCGATGAAACACACACGTTTGATACCGCTAAAGATTTTATTAAACCAAACACCGAAAGCCCTGTGAAAAATTTTGAACTTAAAATTGACGAGAAAATGAAAATGCGAAGCACAGAAGTCGCCGTCAAAGGGACAACGGCTGAGTTCGCTTTTAAAGATAATACTGGCAGCGATGCGATAGTAATTGATGAGACATTAACCCTTAAGACAAAACCTACAGGAACTAAACCAAAAAAAGGCGTGAACGTTGAGAAAAATATTAAAAGTCCCAAATCATCTAAGTGCAGACAACCAATACAGCCATTCTTCAATCAATCATCACGACCAATTTGTATTGAAAAAGATCCTGACGACACTTGCTTAGATTGCCTTGAGAAGGATTTCTTACTAAAAACTATCGGCAAGAAGCTAGACTCTTCGGTGTGCACTAAATGCCAGGCAAATCAATGTCAGTCAGTTTTTACAAGCTCGCAAATCTCAATTAGCGCAGATGCCACATTCTCAGTGCCATTTGTTACCAAGGAATATGCTAATCTAAATAAAATTTACCAAAGCACCGTATGTGATAATATTGTTGAAGAAAATGTATGTATCTATTTGGGGGTATATTGCAAGTGCTATAATAGTTGTACCATTCCAGCTTTTAAACCAAGTTAGCAAGGAAAATGTCACAATATTTAGCATAAATGTGGATGAAAAAACGATAGTGCAGGCACTTGTAAAGTTGCACAAATCATATTACTCTATACCTACTATAATTAATAAATTCTCGTTATTAGGAAAAAATTGATGCATGTTTTGACAAAGAGGTAATCAGGAATTACTTTGACTCTATACCAAGCACATTTGACGATGTTACTGATTTAATAGTACATATATCGAAGAAAAACTGTGACTATAAACGGATAGTTAAATTAATTAGTCAGGCAAGCCAAGATAGGCTCAAAATAACATTTACCCCGGTAAAATTATAATAAAATATCAAGAGTATTATTTTTATTAATATTAATTACAGGATGAAAACGTGAAAATCCTTGAAGAAGTTGAAGTAAGCTCATATGATATTCTGCAAAGCTTCAATAGAAAGAATGATTTAACTAGGCTGAAGCGTCTTGATAGGAGATTTTTACAGATGAATATTTTAGGTATATACACTATATTATAAACTTCCTCAATAAATATAGCTCTATCATGCATATCTTGTAGGTAAAGTCATCAATGTTCTACGTCAGGCACAGCAAAGGCAAGGGAAATTATTGTCAGAAGTCATAAATATTCCTCAGTATTACAAGGCTGGTTATATCACTATAAATAAAATTTAACTGTTTCTATGAAAGACGTTTTGTTTAAAAAAAACAACAACAATAATTTATAACTAAATGTGCACTTTTTGGATGGTATGTTGCCCTTATTGATGGAAATAGTAGATTATTTCCAATTTGAATGGAAAGTTTTTAATAAAAATAATATATTCAATAAGTTAGAATTATTCTATATTTTACAGTTATGTATTTTAAATTCATTGTTGTAACAGGAATGGCAGCACAGTCGTTTCGAGTCGTCTTCCCAGTTTTCCATTGAATTTTTCCATTTAAAACTCGCAACAAATGAGTTGAGACGACTTCTGCGCTGATATCCCAGCTATATTACAAGATTTGTTCGCTGAAACTTAGGTCCTGTGCGAATACTGGCTAAATTGCGGCTAAATTATTGGAAAGGTCGGTATTGCAGTGCGATTGGTCTTTTGACGAGGTAGCTAAAGTTCACAGTTACGCTGATTCCCAACGAGCGTACGCACGACAGATATAAGTCGTCTGCAATCGTCGATTACGTCTTGGTGTTCGGTGAAAAATCGGCCGATTTCACCGTATGAGCTTCTATACGAGGAAACAACTTGCAGGCAACAAATTACGCTAGCTTTGTTGTTGTTTTAGACGTTATCTTTGCGAGCAGAAGGGAATTTCAGAAAAAAATAACAATGCAGCTGTCGGTGTCCGATCAAAAATTGTTGAAAGCCTGATTCCACACGAACGCACGCACGACACGATATAGTCGGCTGCAAAGATGGTTTGTGGAGTAGAGGGTGAGGGAGGGCGATGGAGTCCACACAATTATCGTTCAAATTTGAGTGCCCTCATCATCCTCTCACCCTCTACTCCATAATCAACTTTGCAGCCAACTCTTGTCGTGTCGTGTGTAAGCTCGTGTGGAATCGGCCATAATCCAATTTGCAGCCGACTCTTGTCCCTTAGTGTGAAATTGACCTTACTAAATTGCCCGTTTCCAGATGGAAAAGGTGAGAGAGGACGATGGAAGGAACACGATTTCCATCGAGCTATTTTTTTCACCATCGCGGTGGTTTTTTCATGTTTATTTAGTGAAAAAATGTTGAATTTGTGTGGTAATAAACTTAAAAGTGATTTTAAAGTTATTAAAGATATAAGTGCAGATGTGTGTTATAAAAGAGTGCAAAAGTTATTAAGCTACATGAATAGTGTGGTTGTACGTTGTAGTCTTTTTCCTACACATTTTCACAGAGCTTCGTTTAATTGCAGTCTGCTTCTTAGATTCCTGGTAAAGGTCCATCCCACGAAATTTAGATTTCTGACATTTGAGACGAGTGTTCCGTCTAAGAACAGAGAAATTGGTTTGAAGATGCCCAGAAACAAAGGATCGTGTAGAGTAAGCCTAGGTCCACCCTATCCACAAAGATTGGTGGATTAAGCTTAAACAGGAGGAAGCAGACCTGCCTTTCCGATAGACGAAACTATTTTTGGGAAGTAGGTTATTTCCCTCGACCAGTAGGTTATTTCCCTCGGCAGAGCCCCCATTCCAAAAAAGCGTACTTGGCCTTTCAATTACACCTTTTGTTTTACAACATATACGATTTTTTGCAATTTCGCGTTCGAAACCAGGGGCCCTATTCTCTATTACAATACTCAAATGCTGTTTACTCGAAACTGCTATCCGAAACTAAAATGCTTCCGTATTCCCTATTACAATATTGCTTCCTCTAGTAGTAATATACCCAAACGAAAAGAAAATGAGTGCAAGAGGCATCAATTGTGTCGCCCATACCTAAAATTTTATAATTTGCTCGATTACCCTTGAGCTTTCGAGCAAAAATCTCACAATATTGTTACAGTTTCGAGTAAAATTTAGTCAGTTTTGTAATAGAGAATACCATTTTGTCAGTTTCGAGAGAAATTCTAACAATATTGTAATAGAGAATAAGGCCCCAGTGCTAGTTTCACGATTTTGCTGATTCCTTGCGCATGTATACCAATGCTAAGATTCGCCTGGGGAGTTCCTAATTTTAGAAAAACAAACAGTATGGCTTGGATTAGTACCAAGAGATTTTCGCTGTTATATAATAGGTAGCTTCTCTAATGGTTTCTTAGGATCTTCTGCAACAATATGCGATTTGGTTTTTCCGGGGCCACAGGCATTCAGATTTTGTCATATTCCATATTTACATTCTACTGCTATGATTGGAAAATTAACACGAAACCATTTCTTACTAGATATATAAGGCTTGCTAAAAAATCAAAAACAAACCCCCAAAAATAATAATTTGACATAAAAGACCCCGCTCGAAACTAAAAAACATCTTCTTCTTCTTCTTTTTTATGAACTGCAAAAAAGCTTGAGCAAATTTAACGATCTAATAACTCTCCTATTGACATAAGAATTATTTTAAAATAAAACTTTAATCGCAATCGCGTCATTGAAAATTAAAACCTTTATTTGCTATTTCCCTGATAGCACAGTCACTTTATCTGTTTATTAAGTGCTCCTCTAAAGTTTTCTTTTGTTAAATCTTAAAATTACTCACAAAGCAAATCCCACCATCAACAACAACGGCGGAGTCGGCAGTTACATACTTAGAAGCCGGCCATCAGTCAATTACGATCACTTGGATATTTTTAATCATTAAATAAAAATAATATAGTATATTAAATGGTAGACAAAACTCTTATTAAAACCAGTGAAAATGTTGGATATTATCATTCATATCGATATAGTTCGATACAAAGGCTTAGTAGTAAGTTTTTTTTAAATATTTTTATATTTACCTAGATTATGATCAGGTATAATTTATGATATGAACATTTGTTGAGCATGATAATAATATAATCTAAAATTTAGTCTATTTATTTTGATAAGAAATTAACGGAGTATAATATATACGATATTAAAGATGTGACTGGTCCTTCTTATCAGCAAAATGTCGTCATATGTTTTGATTTTTTATTTAAAGATTTATCTACTAAAAATGGGACATGATGTCTACAAATAAATGTAGACGATAAATTGATAAGGCCGTATATTGATTGCAATTATCAATTATAAGATAAACAATCTATTATGTACATATTTACTTTCTATAAGATTTATTATGGCGTTTTTTTTATTGAATAATAAAGACATTAAATAACTAGCCGCGGATAAACATATTGTGAGCATTTTTGTATTTTTATATATTTTAACCATTTTTACTCGTTTCAAATAATTCAGACACAATAAAAATACATAAAAGTTAATAATAAATTATTTTTTTATCATGATATCTTTTCAATCATTTCAATATTTAATTAACAGACATTCCACAATTCATTTAAAAAACAAAATAAAATAAAAACTCAAGTTCTACACACACATACTTAGCCAACTTCACATATCAGCTGCTTCAGCGACTAGAAATTATTTTTGTAAATAAACAACTGTCATTTTGTGTTATCTTTGTTGGATTAAAATTTTGTGTGCTTGTAAAAACGAAGATTAGAGTGTGTCAAAAATTTTAATTATTTTGCGACAAAACCGATTTTACCATACAAGCAATTTTAAAAGAATTTAGTTAAAAATTAACAACATATCAGTGTTATGTTAAAAATTTCTATCATTTTGGCAGATCTTATTAAATTCTGGCCACTAAAGTCGTAAGTAGATAGAAAATTTTAGAAATTCAAAATAGTATCATCATTTATTTCAAGAAGCTCTGGGCGGGGTCACAAATAATTTTGATAAGAAATATCATTGCTACTAAGAAGTTTTATTCATTATTAAGCCCGCATTATATGATATTACCCTCCTAGCAACGACCAAAACTAATGTCAAGGTTATTTTATATTTTATTAGAAATTTATACTTTTTAGTAGTTATTGGTTAAGTAAATGCAGTTAAAATTTATGTTATTACTAAATATTGTGTGGTTTGTAAATATTCTGTCATGAATATGTATGAACTTCTGTTTTTATGTTAATATTTCTAAATGCGTACTGGAATAATCTATGGAATTACTGAAGTTAGTCACTAGAATGAATTTATAAATAAATTATTGTTATATCTTTGGATATAATGTTCAAGCTACTAAAAAACGGTTATATCCGATTTTCCAGGAACCAGGTGCCTCTGCAGTTTTACACATAAATTCATCTCCTCTCTTTTATAGTGGAACTGTAATCGTTTTTTTTCAATCATCTGATATTACTTCCTTCACCCAAGATACACCGAGATTATCGCAAGAATTGTTCTGGTGGTGGAGCAGCCATTTATGTCAAGAATAACCTGAGTCTTTCAAAATTAAGAAATTTGCTTCTAATGCCTTGGAGTTCCTGTGGTTATAGAAAATATCTCGCCACTGTGGTCTACTGCCCTCCTCGAATTTTACCTTTAACTGAAGCCAGTGAGCTGGATGAGTCATACTATACCTATGAGAGCATCGTAATTGGTGGTGACTTTAATGTAAACATTTTATCCACAATGCACTTTCCAAAAGATTTCTCAACTTCTTCAAAATGCTTAAATTAAAGGTCATTAGCCAAATCCCGACATACCTAAACACTAATAATCCAACGCTGCTGGATACCTTTTTTGTGTCGAATGTTGACAATGATTTATTGTCATCTCTGTTCGCCTCAAATTCTTGTTTACCCGAAACTGACACGCCACTCCTGTTTCTTGAGCGCAACGCACATTCAATGGACGATAAATAAATAGATCCATTGGCCCAGACTAGTTCTAAGGAAATTGATTAAAGAGCTTCCATTGTGGCCGTTTAATCAAGTTTATAATTGGGCGGCGTCGAATCCAAACCCCACGCCAATTCGGCCGGAGTTCCTCAGGGATTAATTCTATCACCCGCACTTTTCCTAGTCTTCATTAATGATCTTCTCTCAATCCCCTCCAACCCACTTCACTGCTTCGCTGATGTCGGTACTTTGCATTTCTCTTACTCCTTCGACAATATAAGACAAGCATGTACCAGACCTTGTCTCCTAGACCGTGAACTCATGTCCAACTCTATTAACGGGGACATTGAACTCATTCTTGCTTAGGCCTCAAGAATCGTGTCGAATTCGTAACTTTAGGTGTGTTTCAAGTTCCATCAATGATTGAAATCGCTCCATCTTGTCACATATGTCCCATATTCCATCATTTTTTTGTGGTGGAGCTTGAAACATACCCTTTATCTTCAGATCTGCGATGGATTAATAATATATTAAGGCAACTGTTTTCCCGCAACACAAGGCTAGCCAACTCGACTTACCCGCACACGCTACAACCTCTTCGCGCTCATTACTGTGGAACTGTCTTCCGCAATCGGTTTTTCCGAACTCATATAATATCTCAGAGCTCAAACACAAGGTTCATCGACATCTACTCACGCTACATGTCCATCCATGTCCTGGCACTATTGCAAGAATTTTCCTCACTACCATCGGATCAAATATACCGCATCTCTGACATAGACAACCAAATAGAACATTTTCGCTCTATGTGTTACCGGCTCGTTACAGACTCGCAGTGCGACATCTGCCACCACACTACTTTGTTTCCCGTCTAACATATTCTGGATCATAGAGACGCCTACCTTCTCTCGTCAGTATCTCTATGGGTATAATTCCCGCTATCACGCATTGTCTGATATGGCCCTGTATGCGCAGCACGCACGAAGGACGCTTAAGTTGAAGACAGATACATGCGTACGTTGGTGCGTGCGGTGATATAATAGAAATGCTTACATTCAAATGCAAACTGAGATATAGTTACATAAACAGAACGCACGCAACGCAAAAGTTGGTCTACTTCAACTCTTCCTCGTTATTGCTTTCACCATAGTCCACCATAGATTTTTTGGTTATTTATAAAAGACTAGACGGAACCGAAGTGCGGTCGGTCTGTCAGCGAAATTCGCCGCATACACTGCAGACACTGTATGCACGCACGTATATGTTTTCAGCTTTAGTCGGTTTGTGGCCGTCCATTTTCTGACTGCTGACCCCTTTTTATAATATATTCTCCGATTTGCACTGCAAGATCTTCTAGTATTTGATCTTGATAATTTTAAATATTTTGTTTTTGTTTCACTAGTTTGTTTCACTTGTGAAAGAATTGCCCAAGATCTATTAATACTACTGGAACATGTTTCTAAATCTCGGAGACTTCTAGCTATTGCCACATCATCTGCGTATGCTCCAATTCGTGTTGCTTTGTCTAAAATATTGCCGCTTCTGTGTAGATGCTTAATTGTGTATGGGACATCATCTTGCCTTACACTTGCTGTTATTTCAAACTTCATCTGGTATAAAATCTTCAGTTAGTGTTTCCTGAAGTGTCATTATTAATTTACTACATCGGTCGGTATGCCTAGTATCATCGTCAAAAATTCTTGCTTCGCTTTTTTTGCACTGTTTAAATCCTGTTTGAAATCTATAAAACATATGACAAAAATAAATGTAAAAAAAAGCTTAATAAGATCTTTTATACATTTTCAGAAGATCGTAAAATGCATGGAGCCAAAAGGGTGGTAACATTTTGTCTATTGATTGTAATACTACCAGCAACATTGATAATAATTCCACTCTATTTGCGGCACAGTGTATTCTCGGACGTTACCTATTCCGTAGCCGAATCTGATATTATCGAGATACGGGATGGAATATCATCGATATTTTGCCAGCAGCATTCGCTCAAAATGAGTACAAATTTCAATGCATTTCAGCTGCAAAGTAAGCCAGAAACATCACCAACAAGAAAACATATCCGACTAAAGAAATCAATGACTTTGCCAGATGATACTCTAGAATATTGGGGCTTCTACTTGCTAAAAGGAGCAATTGTTGAATTAAAAGTTTGTTCTAGATATAATGGATCCACGATTCTAGTCGTTAAGGGTGATAAAAATCTAGAAACATGCGGTCTTCTTGAGCATAATAAGAATAAAATTGGTGCACATTTTGCTCAGGGTCATGAGAAGGTGCAAGTTACTTTTGAGACAGTTGCTGAGATTGTTCTTTCGGAGGAAACGTTTAAACCTGATCCCATAATAAGTCACAATAATTATCATTATAATAATGCTGTAAAAAGTCCACCGCTTGAGACAGAAGATGATGAGAATTATGGTGGTGAGGATTTCACTGAGGAGAAGGATCAAATTGTTACTGATATGGCTGGAATAACAAGTCATAAAGCGGTAGAGACAGCACCCGGAAATGATTTGAACACCAAGACTGGTGGTGGTGGTAGTGCGTTAAGCGACTTAAAGACTGAAAATGTATCTAATAACTATTTAAGGAAAATTCACGAGACTGATACATATAAAAATGCAATCAATGGCAGTGCAGAGAATTTAAGCAAAAGAGGACTACGAAAATTGCGTCACAGACGACATCAGGACCACAACGATAAAATGCGGTTTATGAAACACTCGAAGGAGCACGCTAGGAAAAGACAACAAGTCTACGAACAACTTTACGGTCCCAAAAAGAGACAAAAAAGAGATCAAGTTTATGATGCTAAAATAAGCCATGGCGGAAATGCTTTCAATTTCACCGACAACGATTCCGATTCGATATCCAGCTTCGAAAACAGTCTCCTTAGCTGCTACGATGGACAAATTCTTCTAGCGCAAGGTTTCGATCCTAGTTCGTTATGCCTGAACGTTAGTTTCTTAGAAAGTCATATGGTTTCACGGCGCATGGTATCACGCCATGAGGTGGTTGATGATGGATATTACTACTACATATTCTACAGTGACAATGATAATGTCCGAAACGACATACATGCCGTTTTCGATATCTACAAGCCAACCTTTCAATATTCAAACATCACAGACTCAAAGGCTTGCGTGAACAGTCCCAATTGCACGTTCCCAATTAATTTTCTATCTGATGAAATTGTCGTTGTTGAAGTGCCAACACGTGATGGCATCGAGCATGATGAGGACGACATAACATATCTAGTCTCAACCTGCCATCCACGTATGGCTGTCTACATAATTTTTCCAATCTCTGTTTTATTATTGATTCTTAGTTGCGCATTTTTATAGCTATATTTCTTAAAACAGGTTGTTACTAGTTCTGTTAGAGTTTTGTTAGTTGTATTTAAGTTGTATATTTTAAAATATATTGTAATTGTTAAATCTGATGTTTTTGTGTTGTCTAATGTTTGGAAAATTTTAAATGCGTATATATTGTAAATAAAAGACATTAATCTGGTTTTAAAATAAGTATTTTATAATTTGTAAGAATTTGTTGTATTATTTGTTTGCATTCATATTTTTGGACGCATAGATTTAGCAGAATTATAATATTTTATAAAAGGGACTACCGCCTTAAAATCAGCGAATTTACGTATAGTAATCCTAACGAAATTCTTCACCCTCTTAATCATAAACATACATGCGGAGACGGGGGTGAAAGCGGGCACGACAAACGGACACTTTCTATTATAAGATTGAACACGCATATGACACGGCCCTTGTCCAATGACATCAAGACGGTGATAGGAGGTATAACTGAAAGCCAAAATTCGAAGAGAGAACTGGACAGACCGACCATTGGAATGGGAAGTCTCCATGAAACATCAAACGATAACGGACAACGTGTTATCGATTTTGCAATGAGCAAAAATATGATCGTCAGCTCAACATATTTCCCAAGAAAGGATATTCACAAATACACATGGCAATCTCCCAGCGAAAGATACTGCAACCAAATAGACCATATACTCATAGACACAAGAGCAGCTTTCAGTACCTTTTTAAGTAAGATCCTGTAAAGGTGCAAATTGTGAATCGGACCACTTCCTAGTTAAAGATAGATTCAGATGTCGGCTGTCCACTCAAGAAAGAAGAAACAGCAAACAAAAGAAGTTCGTCGTTGGTCGCCTGCAGGAACAGACTGTGTTGGAGAGATATCAGGCAACTCTAGCAGAAAGGATAGGTCCAAATATAAATTATGAAGATACAGTCGAGGGAAAGTGAATAAGAAGAATTGAAGTCAATACTGACAGATGTCACGAAGGAAACTGTTTGTTACAAAAACACAGCCAGAACCAGTGACTGGTACGACGAGGAATTCAAAGCAGCTATAGAGCTATAACACCTCATTGCGGCTGTTCAACTCCAACGTTACGCAGTTCTTTTGTACGGTTGCGAAACATGAAAAGTCACCCAATTCATCACGGGGCGCCTGCAAGTCTTCATCAACAGATGCCTGCGTCGTATCCCAAAAATCCGCTGGCAAGATAGAATTTCAAACGAAGAACTATGGCGCCGTGCCGGCCAAGAAAGAATAGACGACCAAATCAGGCGAAGGAAATGGAATTGGGTTGACCACACCTTGCGACGCGAAAACGAAAATTTAGCCAAACAGGCCCTTGACTGGAATCCGCAAGGATCCCGTCGAGTAGGAAGATCTAGAGCAACGTGGAGGAGAACCCTACTAGCAGAAACCGCAACAACTGGGAGATCCTGGTCGGAGCTGAGAGCTGTCGCGCAAAACAGAGTCCGCTGGAGGGCAACTGTTTCAGCCCTATGTTCCATGAGGTATTAAAGGAGCGTAAAGAAGAAGAAGATAGAGGCCGGACATAAAAATAGAAAAATATACATAGAGAGACCGACGAGGAGCAAGAAATTGAAATACGAGGAAACGAAGAAAAGACAATTTCTCAAAAATTACATCCTGAGAGTAGAGGAAAACTTTGCGCAAAACACAGGAAGCATACAAGGAAGTGAACTTCTTCAAAAAAGGCTTCAAACCCTCCTCTGGTATATGTAGAACAAAAGAAGGCCATTAAGTTACAGGCAACGAAGATGTAAAGACACGGTGGAAGGAATTTTTTAGCGAGCACTTCGAGCGAGCACCAGATTCCCGTCTACAGCATAACGATGATACCAGAGAAACAAATGCACCAAACCTGGAAGAATTACAGAGTGCCATACAATCCTTAAAAATAACAAATCTCTAGGAATTGATAATATCCCAGTAGAATTGATCAAACAAGGAGGCGATTCGATTTCAGCAGATATACACGAATCACTATGCTGCATGTGGAGGAACAAAAAAACTGGCTGAAGATTTTGAGGAAAGCATTATCTGCCCGATATACAAAAAAGGGGACAAACTCAACTGTGAAGATTATAGTGCCATATCTCTTTTAAGCACATTATATAAAATAATGACAAACATAATTAAGGCCAGACTGGAACATTATGAAGAAGCTGCAATAAAGCTGGATTCAGAAGAAATAGATCAACAATGGAGCAACTTTTTTCAATAAAGAAAATCCTCCAAAAATGCTGGGGATACAACATCGACTTGTATCAACTTTTCATCGACTTCAAACAAGCATACGACAGCATTGACAGGGAAAAAATGTTTGCGACAATGCTGGACCTAAACATACCCCTAAAGATAGTGAAACTGACGAAAATGATAATGGCAAATACAAGGTGTGTAGTAGGAGAATTGACGGAGTCCTTCTCAGTCAAGCAAGTCTTAAATCAGGGCGATAGGCTGGCACCCATTCTATTTAATCTCTGCCTAGAAGGAGTAATTCGCAAAGTAAACATTGATGCGAACGCAACCCTGCTTAATAAATCAAAACAATTGGCAAGATATGCTGACGATATAAACTGCTTTGCCAGATCACTGTCATACCTTAGAAAAATATTCACGGAATTAGAAGATGAAATCAAACTTATAGGGCTGCCAATAAATGTAGACAAGAGTAAGATTCTTATTCAGTTAAGGGTGAAAGAAGAAGAAGAAATCACAACACCACCTAGGGGGAATATAACTTCGAACCGGTAAACGAATTTAACTACCTGAGGTTTACAGTCAGTGAAGATAGCAATGAAACGATAGACGTACAAAGAGGAATAAACGCCGCAAACATAACATACTTCTCACGGCTGAAAGTAATCCAGAAACAGAAAAACCAAAATAAGAATCTAGTAGTTACGTATGGAGTATAATCCAGAAATCTTCAGACAAGATGGATATATTCGAGGGGAAGGTTCTCCGATGACTCAAGGATACCAGAAAAAGTCCTGTACCTGCTACCAGATGGCAAAAGACCAGTTGGCAAACCACGGTCAAGGTGGGAAGACAATGTTAAAGCCGATGCAGCAAAACTGCTCAACCCAAGAAACTGGAGACAAGCTGCGAAACAGAGAGATGTCTGGGAGAAGAAGTCGAAGGCTCTGACGATCATATTTAACACTGCTAATTTATCAAATACGTACTTCAATGCTTTTGCCTATAATATTTTGCATATATTGTTATTCAAAATCTTTTAAGTCCGACAAAGTGTGAAATATCTTATAGTACAATTGATCCAATAACATTTAATTCTAGTTTGTATTGTTTGAAATTGCAAATATGTAATACGTTTTAAAAGCAACTTCTATTTTTTCTTAATCCAAAAAGAGTTATTCTTATTAATAAAAATACGTAGACAACAACTGCCTTTTCAAAATTTACAACTTATTAAACTACCAAATATTAACCCAGCAGGCATTATAGCTCATATTGAGCTAAATATGATCTATTTGCGATTGGCAATTTTTTCGTTTAAAGTCTCAAATAGTAATTTATGAGATACATATGAGGTAATAGTGAGTTAAGTGGCGCATGTTTCTGAACTAAATATGAGGTCAATATGATGTAAATCAAGAGCTAAATGCTATCTCAAAATGATCTCATATTGAGCTCACTGAGCAGAAAAAAAGTACTGAGAAATGTTAAAAAACAAAATTACTATTTTTACATTATTTTTTTTTTGTTCCTGTCTTCTTCTACTACTTTTTATTTTTTATATTCATATAATTTTATATTATTACATTTTACTTATGATTTGAGAATATTTTTTTTTTCGATTGCCTTGGACGAGATTCGAACCTGGGTCGCTGGAACATGAAGCCAACATTCTACCAACTGCGCTATTAAGACCAATGTCTATGCGCCGCCGTAAGAGTGTATATAAATGACAAATATAATATGAGCTAAATATGAGCTCATTGTGAGATTTGTCTAAATAAATACCTAACGATGGAGGTTTTCTTATAACCGCACAGTGGGACGAATTGCCTAAAACGTGGACAAAAGTCCGAAAATAAAAGTTTCGATTAAGGGATTTCCATCTTTTGGTTTGACTACAGTATTGTTGACACTATTAAATCCCGGTAGTAGAAACGGTTAATTGTTTTTCCTTGAAGCTGCACAGCAGGTCGAACTTGGCCATTGTTTATTTGTAAAGGGTTCGGCTCTGTGCTTAAAAAACGTAGTGCAAATTGAAACTTGCAGAAAATTATAACGACAATACAGATTCGAAATATTGAAAATGGAGAATGTTTCTCCATGTATATACTAAATTATAAATGCTTTATGACTTGTTAAGCGACGTGTTAACATTTGTTATTGAAATAAACAATAATTATGTATAATAACGAGAAAAATTTATAAAATTCAATCGAAATTAAGAGATAAGTTATGAGTTCCACGGAATACCACTAAGTGAAGTATTTTTTTATAAAATAAGTTATATTTACGTCAGGATTAAAAAAGAAAATCCAGCTATTAGTCGTAACTCTCTTAGTAAACCACATATGCAGTTACGGCTGCTACATTTTATTTTTGATGAAATGTCTATAAAAGTGCGGGAAAATTCTCCATATTGTTAAATTTGCACAATTTGAATTTTGTGGTATTATGTTATCGACGTCGCTGATGACGAATTTGATGTCAAAATTTTAAAATTCAAAACGGCGGATCCAATATGGCGGACATAATTTTTGAAAATTTGTAGAAATAAGTTTAAAACTTGTATCTGCTATATGTTTTTGAGCATGCCGATTACGAATCTGATGTCAAAATTAGGAAATTCACGGATATATATACCTATAAATATTAGTTCAGTCGTCAAAGCACAATGCGAATGCAGACCTCTAACTAAATGTTAACTCACGAAACTTTTTCTAAAAAAACAAGTTTTTCGTGAGTAGAATATGTTAAAAAAGTTTCGGAACATTGGTTGTCCGCTGCTCCTAAAAACAGAAAATTCCGTTTTTGGACAATATCTCTTTAACGGCAAGTCCCATTCTAAAATATTGTTTACAAAGTTTGTAGATAATGCGATTATCTACAAAGAATCACGAATTCATGAATTTGTTTACATGACCTAATACGCAATTTGTATCGGTCATCAGACATTCAATAAATCCTCTGGTGGACTACGTGGCTAATATTTTCAGGCGTGATTTTTGGATGGTTTTGGAGAAAAAAAAATTGTTCTAGAGAGGGGGCTATCCCCACTATCCACTAAGGTACAGGGTGTTTACGAAAGAA
This sequence comes from Thereva unica, assembly GCA_949987705.1. Taxonomy (NCBI): domain Eukaryota; kingdom Metazoa; phylum Arthropoda; class Insecta; order Diptera; family Therevidae; genus Thereva; species Thereva unica. The sequence goes on along the minus strand of OX465285.1, from coordinate 20,876,653 downwards.
AAAATGTATTTTTTTAATATTTACTTAAACTTGAATAATTCCTAGACTAATTATCGTAGAACAACGTAATTCAGTTCGTGTTTTAGGTAAATGTGTATTCTTTTATATGATATTAAGTGAATGACATTGTTTACAAGGTATGTAATTAAAAATGTGATCTAAATCCCAATGTTTTTCGTTTTCTCAGAAAAATTCCAATATTTTAGAATTTTGGTGTTATTTTGAACCTACATATCTTGTAAAGGGTGTCACTCAAGTTCCTGGTATTAAAATTTTCGAATTCAAGTATCAAATTCGTATTCAGCATGCTCAAAATCATATAAATACAAGTTTTGAACAATTTTGAAAAATTATGTCGGCCATATTGGATCCGCCATTTTGAATTTCCAAATTTTGACATCAAATTCGTAATCGGCATGCCCAAAAACATCTAAAAACAAGTTTTGAGTTTATTTCTACAATGTTTTAAAAATAATGTCCGCCATATTGGATTCGCCATTTTGAATTTTCAGTTTTTGATATTAAATTCGTGATCAGTGAGCTCGATTACCCTATAATACCGAATTTCGTCCAAATTCATCAATATTTAGACTTTTGTCCACGTTTTCGGCAATTCGTTCCACTGTGAACCGTTGTAAATTCCAATTACAAAAGGTTCCTTTAACATTCGCTTCCCTTCGACATTCGCAAGTATTGGCCAAAATTGCTCAGTTGAGCTATTAAAAATTGGCAAACCATCGACATTAATGTTTAACAAAATGCTATTATCTTTTTGTAAATTTTAAAATGCCTTCTTAAACTGTAACATCTTGGTGCCAATATTTCCATTCTTCATCGATGTTCGTCACTTCTACTGATTTTGGTGTCATCAGAACGGTTCTTCCTTCAGTTGGAAATTTACTAGGAAGTAGTTTGTTCAGAACACTAAGTAAATCAGTTATTCCATTTCTACCGATACCATATTTGTTAGCCCAACTTCCAATTCCCGCGATTGCATCTCCTACTCTAATATTGATATCATCATTATCGTCAAATTATTCAGATAAGTCGCCCAAATTATCAACTTCATTTCTCATTCGATTTGATTCTTCCTCATCCGAAAATCATCCGATTCCGTCTTAAAAATTGTTATCAAACCAATTGCTCATAATTAGCTCATAACAACCTTCCAATCAAAGAACATTAAGTGGGACATTCAATTTCGGTTTCTTTCTCACTTTCCTCTCATTATGATCTCATTATTATCTCACAACTGGTTTAATTTTTTTTTGCATTTGGGATGTCATATTTTCCTCATATTGAGCTCATTGTGAGTTGTAAGACAAATTTCTGGTCTTGTGAGCTCATTTTGCCTGCTGGGAAAGAACGTCTTAAATTTTGCTCAAGTATGGAGCTCATAAAAATGGGCTTTAATCTGTGTAATTTTGTATGTGAATCGAAATAGAATTAATTGGGTGCATGCCACAATAAATGTTTTAAATACGTAAAACCAAATCCGAAAGAAAATCTGCAACAGATGAAAGAAAGAAAGAAAGGGTTACCTGAAAATAAGTTGTGATGCTAGATGTAACAATAGACAACAAATATAGTAAAAAAAAGAGAGAAATTGTTTTTGTTTTTTAATGAATAATTCAGTCTTAAGTTATAAGTTTTAATTGATAGAGAGTCTTGCGAATTTGTAAATAAAAATTAATAAGAAAACAATCAATAAATAATGTGGTAGCAGCCTCAATTATTGCATTTTTTTTCTTATAGACGAGAATATAATACCTCGTACCGGAATAATTACTTCATTGTATTATTTGCCGCAAATATTACTACATACTTTTATCAGACCCAGTAGTGGTGAAGATGCAGATTAGCAGGGCGAGGGCAACAAGATCATGATTATCTTATGTTCAGCATACTTCTTCCACTACTCCAGGGACCCATCACCATCCAAACAACTCAGGAGGGGTTTGCAGATCATCGTAGGATGTGATGCGAACGCCCATCCCGATGCCTGGGGCAGTAGTGGAGTGAACAAGATGAGTGGATATCTTTTTGATTACCTCTTAAGTACTGATCTGGACATATTAAATCGCGGCAAGGATCCTAGCTTCGATAACGGCAAGAGACGTCAGGTTATAAACAATAAGCAGGCTACTCAACGCGTTGCCATTTTAGGCTGCATTCGGTATGGTCAAATGACGGTCAAACAACTGCGTCGGTTGCAAAATTGACTGATACAGTTTGCAGAAGTGACTAGTTTTACAAGCAAGCGCTGCAAATTTTACGATTCCGAACATAGGACTGCAATGCCGAACGAATGAGTTGCGTCTACTGCCCTGCAATTGACGTTACCGAACGCAGCCTTAGCCGGCGCCACACTATCCTACGAACACCCTCCAACGTTGAACGTTTGATGATAAGACGCATCGTGTCGAACTACGGGTGTTCGATGCAAAGCTGGCGATTGATTTTTTGTTTTTAAAATTTAGTATTTCCTTGGTATTCATATAAATCCCACGAGTAATAAGTAAGTGAGTCCATCCCAGCAGAACCGCTTAGGCCTCGTTCCAACGTCTGTTTAATCGGAAGACGGCGCCCGAGCGTGCGTGTTCACACTAAGACGTTTTGTCCCACAAGACAGCTCTATTTTCAACCAGCGAAATTGACGTACATGAATCGACATTTTTGCACGAGTGCAGAGGCCGAAATGATGTCTGTGGCGTGATCCGTGGGGTTAGAGAGGGGCAGATCGGTGCCATCTCGTCGGGGGATTCATTCACACTATATCGGGTCCGAGTGTTTAGACTGATTCGTCCTTTTCCCGAATTCGTCTAAATGTGAACAGTTTCATATAAATTGTACTGCCACTGGCATCTCTGTCTCTTTAGACGGACTAACAAAACCGACGATCCGTCTTAGTGGAAACGAGGCCTGGGGCGTTCCTTATTTGCGTGAGGCTAATAGGAAGAGGGGGTCGAGCCGAATCTAAACCAATCTCACGTGTCGGAGAGGAGATTTCAGCAAATATCACGTATTTTGTTTCCCGTAAGAAGCAGTGTATTGCTTTTTATGTGAAATCCCAAGCTTGGGAGGCACTCTTTTTACTACCAATTTGTCATGTTGATAAGGTCATGGTGCAACTTCTAGTAGTAAGCTTGGTTTGAAGGATAGAGGAGAATAGTGGAGGTTATGGGGTCTGGGAGGTGCTCAAGGAAATGTCGATGAACCTTACTTTTGAACTTTAAGATGTTGTACGAGTTCGGAAATAATGGGATGGACGAATGGGAGATTATTCCAAAGTCGAGTTGTTCTATTCATAGACGAGCTTCTAGAACGTATTGTACGGGGAGAGGCTGTAGGGTATGGAGTAGGCCGAGCGGTTAATTTTGTATTACGGGAAAGATTGCCGTACAGGCAGGAAGTTCTAAATTTCTGTGGGATAGTTACTATAGTAAAGCCGGCTCTTCACCGCCAACGTTGGACGCTTGATGGCCGATGCTCGGACTATCCAATGTCAAGTATCCAACATTCGTGCTTGAACACGTTCGGGCTGTTCGGGATTATCAGCTGCTCAAGTTAACAATTTTCTTATCTGAATTACAATGTAGGTGCAGCTTTAATTGAAAACACAGAGTTTCTAAGAAAACCAGCATAATAGTTTTAAGTAGATTTGTAATTAATTTATTCCAACTTAAAAACAATACAAAAGTATATGTCTAATCGTGTTTTTTGGAATATATTAAGTGTTATCATTAATAAATAATAAAAATATTGCATTTTTATAATTTCATTATTTTTCTTTGTAAGATTTAAAAATAAAATTATCTCATTTCTTTTTTACTTAAAGTTATTACAGCATAAAATTTTATAATACTTTTAAACATAGCAATTATGTTAATAATGTCAAGATTCCAAATCAAAAAACGATTTAAAAATATCAGAGCCTTTGGCTTATTTCTATTTTAATTTTCAATGTGCGAATAATACTATATTATATAGCAATTTGATTTTGTTCGATTTAAAGATCACTTTTCCTTAGGATTGGTAATCTGGTATAAGAAATACTGGAAAACAATTATATTGTAGTCTTATTAGTATAAAAATGTAAAATATAAATAATAGCAATGCGCGACTGGTGTGCTAGCAAATGCTTTTAAATTATAACAATTGGTTAAAGCATAGTATTATAATACTTGATTAAATCATTTTTGGTTTTTTCCTGTTTTTTGATAAATCTCAAATATTTAACCACATTACAGTTAACTAGGTTCTATGATTAATTTTTTTGGATTTTCTTATATTTTATATTAAACATCAAATATTGGTGCCTAAATAAATATTCTTCTCATTCCAATCGTACATAAGAAGAAATTCTTTGGTTTTTATCGTTTCTTTGTATATATTCTTTTTGTTTAAATTAAATCAGCAACATTAGCGGGCATTTCTTCAATTCTCGTATTATAAAAATGTTCGATATCGGATAAAATCCGGCGATCACTTTCGGTGACAAAATTTATTGCTGCACCTTTACGGCCGAAGCGACCACTTCTCCCAATTCTACATACAAAAAGGGGCAGAATTTTATAATCATGTGATAGAGATTAAGAGAGAGAGAGTTTGTAGTGGACAAGCAAATTATTACCTGTGTATATAATTTTCCCTATTCGATGGCAAATCATAATTGATGACAAGTGAAACTTGCTGGACATCTATACCACGAGCTAAAAGATCTGTAGTTATTAAAACTCGAGATGACCCGGTCCGAAATTGCTTCATAATTAGCTCCCTTTCACGTTGATCCATATCACCATGCATTGCAGATACGGTGAAATTTTTCGCAGTCATTTGTTCTGTTAGCATATCGACTTTTCTACGTGTATTGCAGAATATCACACTTTGGGTTATCGATAAGGTATCGTATAAATCACATAGTGTACCCAATTTCCATTCCTCCTTTTCTACATTTACAAAAAATTGCTTAATACCTTCTAAGGTTAGTTCATCTCGTTTTACCAAGATTCGAACTGGATTACGCATAAAATACTTGCTTACGTCCAAAACATCAACAGGCATAGTAGCTGAGAGTAATATTACTTGAACATCAGCTGGTAGCATAGCAAATACATCCTGAATTTGATCCTTAAAGCCTCGAGACAACATCTCATCAGCTTCGTCTAGCACAAACACCCGGATTGCATTTGTATGAAGCACCTTACGACTTATCATATCATAAACACGTCCAGGTGTTCCAACAACTACATGACATCCCATTTCTAGCTTTCTTACATCTTCTCTTACATTTGTACCGCCAATGCATGCGTGACACTGTGCCTTCAAGTATTCACCTAATGAAATAACAACTTTCTGGATTTGTGTTGCTAACTCTCTGGTTGGAGCTAAAATTAAAGCCTGGCACTCCCTAATTGTAGTATCAATTGCCTGTAAAATGGCTATCGAAAATGTGGCCGTTTTACCTGTGCCAGACTGAGCCTGTGCAATAACATCATGACCTTTAACGCACGGCATTATTGCCCGCTGTTGAATTGTTGATGGCTTCTCAAATCCATAACCGTAAATGCCGCGTAGGAGTTCCTCTTTCAGACTCATGTCATCGAAATTATAATAAACTTCATCCCAATTAGATTCGATTACTCCATCCGGAGAAACCATTCCTGCGGGCTCCTCATACTGCTCCTTTTCGCCGGGTCCGTTTTTGCTATCACTGCAAATATTAATTGTTGCAGATTTACAAACATTTAAAACATGTTTATTCTTAAAAATATGATATATTAATATGTATATTCTATAAAAACAAAGATTTGCCCGGCATAAACAAACCCGAATCGCCCTTCTCTTTTTATCCTGTATTTAGAATGACGCTTTATTTATAATAAACCTTTATTTAGAATACTTCAAAAAACTTGAAAAGTTTCAAATAATCACTTAATAAGTTTAGGGAATTTGTATTAATTTGTAAATACCTTCGATCGGACGAATATGACATTTTTCAATTTGCCTACCACGGAAAATTTTCATTCAATGATAACAGCGTGAAGTTTACGCAAATTGCATTTAAGCGGTTATTGACATTCGCCCCAGACCGGATTTCCTTTAAAAATAATGTGGAAATATAACCGTAACTCTTATTTAGAGCATTTATTTTAACATAATTTACATTTATCTAGTTTATATATTTTAAACATTTTCTTAACAGTTTGCTTTAGATATAAACTATCTTACAACTAATTGTCTAAAAACGCCGCTCAGTCAGCGAAGCTGGAGCGCGTTTAAAAACCTTACTATGGTAAACTAGGAGGACAACTGTGATACCTGCACACGGAGCGCTAAGGCATCGACTAAGTCACATTCGGCGACAAAGAAGCGGAGGTGACTGTCGTCGAAGCAAAACACCCGAGAAATGGTGTACTACGTGATACAGATAAACCTGCACCATTGTAAAGCAGCACCCGCTTCGCTTCGGCTTCACCTGGTATCAGGCGAAGTCGATGTTGCCCTAGTCCAAGAGCCATGGATCGCTGGTGACAGGATCTGTGGCTTAAGAACACCTAAATTTAATCTCTTCTATCCCAAAGGTAAGGGAAAACCCAGAACAGGTATTCTGGTAAAAAATAATATAAACACCTTTCTTCTCCCTCATTTTAGTGACGGAGACCTTACTGTGGTCGACCTAGAGTTAAAACAGAAGAAACCGATCCTACCGTGCTGGTTTTAGGAGGTGATGCGAATGCGCACCATACACAGTGCGGCAGCACGGACTCCAATGATCGAGGTGAAGTTATTTTTAACTAGTTACTGAACACCAAGCTTGCTATTTGTAATAAAGGTAATGATCAAACATCTGTTACCAAAAACAGAGAAGAAGTGGACATCACCTTTGTCTCAGACTGCCACTCCGACCGAAAGGGGTCTGAAAGGTTTTGAAGGAACAGTCCAGACCACAGATTTATAGAGTTCCAATTGCAAGACTCTAGCGCATACTAGTCTATTCGCAAAGAATCTTGCATCTAGGCCACCCTATATTCCCAAAAATCGGAAACAACTCGACGGCATTGTGGACATTTGGAACAATGCACCCACGCTATTAATAAACCTTGCCCAGACATATCGTCGGTCTCGCCAGCTTGAAACACTCGGAAAGGAGTGTAGAATGGAATTTAATCCAGCTAGACGCAGCAACAGTGCAGCTCTTGGGGCTGCTATAAGTCGAAGCTAAATAGATACAAAATGGCAATTAAGAAGGCCAAACATAATCCTTGCGGACTCCAGTCAAGGGCTTGTTTTGCGAAGTTCTCATTTTCGCGTCGCAAGATGTGGCCACTCCAGTTCTATTTCCTTTGCCTGATTTGGTCGTCTATCCTTTCCTGGCCGTCACGGCGCCACAGTTCTTCATTTGAAATTCTATCTTGCCAGCGGATTTTAAGGATACGACGTAGGCATTTGTTGATAAAAACTTGTTGGCGCCCTGTGATGAATTGTTTCGCAACCGTACAAAAAAAACTGCCTTAACGTTGGCGTTGAACAGCCGCAATTTAGTGTTAGTTGAGATCTACGTATTCGGAACAGTACAGTTATATGCGCCCAGCACATTATGTCGCATAATAAAATATCCAGGTATGTAGCCTCAACGGGCCTAGCTATTTCTTCATCGCCAATTTTTAATATTTTGGTATCGGGTTTATTTTATAACTGTCAAACTCTCACATGAGAGAACGAGCAAAAGTTAAGTCATAACAAAATACGCACGTCTTTATAACTTTTTATTTAAGTTAAGGCATTGAATTTCTCATTTATAAAAATAATTTTACTTTAAATCTTTTACATCTAAAAATGGATTTTTTCTTAAAACAATCTAGCCTAAACAGATATAAGTTTTAAAAATGATTGTGTAATGGCAATTTAAATATAAGGCAACTAAAAATTAATCACTTATACACGTACAACTCTACTACTCCGAGCACAAACTATATTCAAGACGCAAACCATAATCCACAGGATAATTAGAATCCACCCTGAGATCAATGCTATGTAAAAACAGCTAGCACTATTAATTCGATCATCACGTCGTCGCTCAGGAGACACGTCCAAGTGCAGATAATCCATAAAATCAAATACTGCAGCGCAGGAAATTCTTCCTCGAATTGCGGCCACCGTATTTCCACTAGCGATCATTACTTTAACCAATTCATTTCTGTATTCCTTGCAGGACTGTAGGAAACCGTCGGTGTATATTGAGGCGTAAACTAAGGTGTAAACTGTCATAACGCATGAAATAACCGATGCAGGAATCCAGTAGTGTGGAGATATTTCATTATCGGTTAGTTCTGATTGAGCTGTAACCACGATCATGTCGCCAGATCTTAAAAAATATAAATTAACTGCCGCCTGTTCGAAATATAATTATGCGATACTACCTTTGTCGAATGGTTGTTGTCCCAGTTTTTCGTTTCCCCGAACCCACACAGGTTCTATAGACATGAAAACATCCAAATATCACGGCGAATGTAACTGGCATTGCTAAGCCATACACAGCGAAATGGCAGTATGCGATGTGTCCGCCCAGGTAATATATTTTTGTTGATACTCCATACAAAAAACAGCCACAATTAGTTTCAACGCAGTAATCAAGAACATATTTCCAATGATTCCATGCTATCGCGGATGTAATACTACAGATAAGCGATATTCCCGTGATAAGCGGATATAAAATAGCGAGGCATCGTTCAGCACTATACTGATCCATAATTCGCGCGATATCGTGTGGATTTATTTATTGAGAATTACATTTACTTTATATAAAGGGATTTCCCGTTAAACTGAGTTATTTTTAATTTACACTATTCTGCAAAAAAAAATTCGATGCAATTCCCCTTGCTTGATTATTCCCTTGCACTTTCTACCGACGACGCACCAAAACAAAACAAGACTTCACACTAAACTATCCTCAACTTGCCCGTAAAAACAGCTTTCTTGCACACCTATGTATGCATCAAACCTGAATTCTCATCGTTTGATAATAGTAAACTAACCAACCACACCTGTGTAAGCCTGAGCCAGGTGATTTACACGAACGGGGTAAAATCAACTGGCGTAAAAGAAACAGAAGATAGAAGTTGTTAAGTTATCAATGAACATGGTATCTATGTATATTCATTGTGATAAACTTGCGTTTTCAGTGCTCGTAATTTCTTATTATTAAAAAATCCACATTTTACCAAAACGCTATTTTAGATAAACAAATTCTACACTTTACCGTACAAATTATTAATACCTCATGAGGATAGAGTTCAAACAAGGTTAATCATTCCTAATTGGTTTTAAAGCATTAATCAGCTGACCTCGACTTTCCTTCGTTTGCGTTTTTTAATTCTTGCAGTAGAGTTTTTGGTAAAATAAACAAGTGGAAGCTTAAAACTATGAATTAAATAAAGAAATTTAACATAAAAACCATTTCTAAAAACTAAAAATTCATGAAAACTCCACAATTACTCAGAGGAGAAATATGTGCACAGGTAAAAAAACAACCACTTCAAGATTGGCGGTTTCTTCAGAAATGAAATGAATCAGGCATGTGCTACGTTTACATGATGTCTTCAGTTATTGACTTGAAATTGAAATTATAGGTCTGTTTATTATAGTCAGTCCTAGAATGAACTAGAACAAAAAAGTACAGGTTTTGGGCGTTCCATTAGTTTTAAAACTTGTTGTTTTTCGTCCGAAAGTGTTCTAGATTGATGTTCATTAATTAAGTTTATCTAAATTGCTATAAGATGTACTTTTTTAATTTACAATTTTTTTCTGAGCTAGCTTCAAACCTAACAATGATATTTGTTTTTGACATATCATATGTCTTTACTCAGTGGCGTAGCTAATTATTTCACAATAAATAATAATAATGTCTACTATTCGCACCGATCTACATGAACACGGAATTTTTCATCACTTATACTGTGATGAACTTGGGGAATCCCCTTTGAATGTATAATAATGACATCTTGCTCATTGTAGCGACTGGCAACACAATCTGTACTGACTTCCGAGGATTCCCCGTATTTTACTTTGTGTTTGGAATAGATGCGATCCATTTGGAAAAAGCCATCTATTTTCGAGTAGTTAAAGCTTTTGAATATCTGGTGGAAATTTTATGCGTAACCTGTCTAAAAAGAACAGCAAGGGTAGTTGCGAGTAGCTAGTAGCAGTTTTGAGTTCTTTACCAGTCCTAATAGATCACAGCTATTGTTTATGACTAATATTCAACAAGAATTACTTCTATCATATTGTGATGATTTATGCGCCATCTGTTTGTTAGAAGTTGAATCAACGGTTGTTGTAACGGCTTTTATTGGGTTTTGAATTTGCGATTTATCCACTTTGCGCCATCTGTTAGATTCTAGGCCTATTGATTAAAAAAGGTAAGAATATTCGACTATGAACTAGAAAATTGGCGAAGGTTTCAGAAACTAGATAAAGGGGGAGCTTGGTTGTATAAAATCGACTTGCAGGCGCTTAAAGGAGTCAGTTTGATTTGAAAAGCGATGAAAGTGTTCTAAAGCGAAAAGTGGTGACTTAAAAGTGAATTATAAAGCGATAAATAGAATTTAATAGTGTGAGAATAGTGAAATAAGTAGACCTAAAAAACAATTGTGTTTTGTGCGTGAGAAATATGAATATGATAATAAAATGGGTCGAAAATTAGTGGATTTGCGCATAGTGGAATTGAAAAGAGAATTAAGTATACGCTCGTTGGCTCGGTGAAAAACTTACATGTTTGAAGGCGAGGTAGAAGCAGAGCCAGAAGAAGTGACAGTGAGTATGGCAGAACTTTTTAAGACATTGATGGTGATGAAGGAAGCGCAAGCACGGTCATCAGCAGTTGGCGTTAAAATATGACAAAAAATGTTAACAGTAGCTCATGAGCGTTCGATCGCAGAGCTCAAAGAGTCTATGGAAGAACAGAGAAACCAGCTGGAACAGAAAATCGAATCATTCTCCCTTGCTGTCGTCAATTAATTGGATAACATAAACGAAAATGAAAGGAATGATCTGGAAAATCTCGAATCTTCCATCAAGGCAAATGTAAGGAATGATCTGGGAAAACTCGAAATTTAACTAGAAACCGTCAGAGCCGATCTAACAAGGGTAAAGATTCACCACCCAGCAACAGCATCTCACTGTCATCGGAGTTAGGACACTGCAGCCTCCAACTTTCGAATCAGCAACAGGCCATTTCTGGACTGAGGTAGAAAAAGCAATGGCCATATAGTTGTCACTAAGGGCACAGCAGCCGAATTATTATAGTCAATACCAGCAGCAAATTGCAGCAGCTTCGGGTTCTTGGTTCAAGTGCTGGAAATGCGTTACGGCGATCTGCACATGCAAGAGGTTTATCGACTTCAACCCCAAAATAGACATCAAAAGCCAAAGAAAATGACTTTGTACCTCTCCACAAACAGCAGCCGGTAAACGATTAAAAACCATGGGGCGGGAGTTGGTTGGGGCCATCAAAACCCCTCTCATCATCAACAACAACCAACTGCAACGTAGCGACAACACCCTTGTCAATGATCAGTGTACTCTGGATTGATGGAAAATGAAACGCATTTTTCCATTTTCCTCAAAATTTTGAAGACGCCATCTTTTGGAATAAAAACTGTAAGTACTCTAATCATATACTCCAATAGCTGCGTTCCATTGGGAGATTTTTTCTACTCCCGAGTACATGGCCAATGGAACGCGATTTTTGATATAAGAAGTAAACAAGGTTATAATAAAACAATTTTTTTTATCTTACTGTATTATATCTATCAATATTATCCATTTTATAATTTTTTAAATTCCACTGTTATTTATTTTATTCACTTTAAACTGTTACTTGTTTTGTTTACTTTAAAAATACCTCATATAATAATTAATCTGACAGTTTATTTTACTGAAAAAACAAAAAGCCATCTACTTTTAAGTAGCTAAAGCTTGAAAACCTGGCGGAAATTTTATGCGTTTCTACTAGGAGTGAAATCCCCCAAAACAAGAGCAGGGGTAGTTGGAGGTCCTCGGGTGCACTCCGGAGTAGCAAATATCGCCCAATGGAACGCACGTAATATGTGAGCTAGGGTAGATATTTTGGCCTGAGCTGAGGTGTAGCTACTCCATGAAAAAGAAACACGGCTTTATACATAATAAAATATTTTTGATAAATTTATATCGATATGTTTTTTCTTTACAAGGCATTGCCCAGCTTCACGGTATGAATTAAAGCCATCAACGTAGTCCCCGGTTAAGGGGATAAAACAAAATTTTCTCTTCCGTTTATGGCTGAATTAAACAGCGCATCAATATTGTTGAATTCGGGAAACTTTACCGATATAAATATATAAACAAGGAATTAATAGTGCGATAAAGTATTTAATTAATCCATAAAAAATATAAAAGTAGGTTAAATTACTGAGCAAATTTTTGCTAAAAAAAATTTATGTCGAGAAAAAGCACTGCCATAATCTGCTGAATTCGATATGAGTCAGAAATTAAGCAAAATGGAGTCCTTCGCTTGGTTTGTTAAAATCAGAATCAGCACGTGTGTCAAAAGTGCCAAATCAATTTCGTGAAATGTTCGTATTTAATTTCATCTAAAATAACTTTTAAGTATATAGTTTTTAGCTGTTATAAATTTCTGTTGCTTTTCAATGATAATTTAGTTAATTACTCGTGTATAAATGATATTATTTAACTTTAAAAGTTTTGCAAGGGCACTTCGTCTCATTTCCATGTCGCGGTGTCGGAATTTTTGATTCGTGGAAATTTATTGTTTTATTTTAGCACTTTTTTTTTATATATAAAAATTAACTTATTAGAAATCGTTTTTGTTGAAAAAATGATTATTTTGATTAAATTTTTGCGATTTTCTTGTATTTATTGAATTTCGGCACTTTTTTTGTTCTTTTATAGAAAAAAAAACTTGTTCTCTCTCTTGGTCAGGGTCATTTTCTTTTTACGTAGTCACGCAAAATTCACACAGCTATCGCGCTACTTGTCCAGCAATTTTTGCAAAAATGGTAAATTTTATTTTTTAATTTTTCATGATAGGGATGAGAGAAAAGATGAATACGCTCATGAGGGACCATCTGGCATGGATCCTGAAGGAACAATTGAGTCCAACTGGAATGAAATCTACGATAATTTCGATGATATGAGCTTAAAGGAGGAACTTCTTCGGGGGATATACGGCTATGGATTTGAGAAACCTTCTGCTATTCAGCAGCGTGCAATCATACCCTGTGTTAAGGGATATGATGTGATTGCTCAAGCCCAATCGGGTAAGTGTGGCTATTTTATTTTATTTTTTTTTTTGGTAAAAGGATATGACAGTAATGGCGGCATATTCGTCATCTGAATAATATTAAAAAATTCTTTATTGTAAAAAATACATTGTTTAGAATCCAGTTATTTGTTTGTTTTCGGTTTCTTTTTTTGGAAATGTGCCAATTTAACAAAAAAATTTGGCTCGAAAATGTCAATATTGAGATTTTTATCACTTATCTGCATATATGCTCATATAGATTTTCTACTAATTCAACTATATTAAAACATTGCACATTTATATTAATTTCTGCATTATCCAAACTTTCGATAGCAAAACTATCAATTAATAAAATTATTAAATTACAAATAAAAAAAACTTAAAGACTTGGGGCGAAGATTACATGCATATAAGCACACATAACAGGTGTGCAAATTGGATGCTTGTTCATAAAATTTTTGCATTTCGATAAAAACTAACAAAAATATTGGACATATTATATTTCAATATTTTTCCGCTTTGTTCGTTCACCTTATCAATATAGTAATAATAATAAAAAAATATACAAATGCTTACCGATTGTTAATTTTTTTATTGTTTATATATGAGATGTTGCTGCGAGCTTTGTTAATGAGATATATTACTTAAAGGGAAGCACTGTAGCACGATAAGCTTTAGTTAAGTAAACATTATTCTCGCTTTAAGGAATTTGATCGTATGATTAAGATTAGTGAATACAGATGTAAACAAATTCTTTCTTACGTTGTTACTCGTGTACGCTCCATTTTACCACAGTCCTTGTACTACTCAGGTCTCTGTAAATCTTTACGTCTTACTCCAGTCGATATCTTTTCAGTTTGTTACACAAGTATCTTTTAGCACGTTATCCATCCACTTAATTCTTGGTTGTTCTACGTTTCTACTCCTGATGGTCCACCATTGAAAATCTGTTCCGAAAAACCATTCTTCGAAGCTCGGGCCGGGCCGGAGGTTGAGTGTTCAAGATTTTTTTGTGAAAGAACTTGAAAGTGGAGTTGTGACTTCGCTCCTGAAGATCTGCTCGAATATGGCCTTTCCTCTTCCTCGCCTCTCTTCTCCGCCTTGAGTTTGCCTTTGGCCGACCGCCCTCGCCGTCTTAGAGAAGTATTTCTCAGAGCTGGCCCTAAATAGAGCCAAAAGGTGGAGGAGAAATTAGCATGGTGCGCGCCTATTGCATGGGTCGGTCCAGGGTCCATGCGAAATTAGCATAGAATCGAGAAAGTACTGCAAAGACCGTGATATAGACGTACGACGGGCACAGTAAGTTATTGCACGGACTATGCAGTCAGTATTTGCTCGAAAATTTATATTTAAAATTTATGAACCCTGGACCGGTATATAAAATTTGGGCCGGTCACTACCGAAATGCTCGGCCCGCTAACGGGGGGCAATCCGTCCCTGCTCGTACAGTGTGTCTTAAGTCATCGTAGTCTGCCCCAATTTGTGTAACTAAATCATTGATTTCTTCAAGCTCTTCGTTTATCCTAATGCGCCATTCTTTATGGTTGCTCATCATCATGAACTCGACTGCCTATTGTTGATCTTTGCTTTCTCCAGCGTTTTTCGGGCCTGCTACTCGCCGTTTTCGTGCCGGTCCGACACTACCTTTGCCCGATTCTGTTTCGTACCTCGTTTGATATGACCAATCCATCACAGTCAGTTTTCTTTTAATCGCTTCGACTAAGTTTGGATTTTTACTGCATTGATACAATTCTGAGTTGCAGCTTTTCCTACAAATGCCATTCACGTGTATTTCCTTGAACGAAACAATTTTCTTTCGAATGTTCCTATTAATGCTTCGTCTATGTTCTTCAATGTCCAATGCTACAGAAATTTTTATAAATATATCAATGGCTCTACGGCTGATTCGAGCATTGACCTTCTCCAGACGTCTCTCTACTCCGCAGCTTACCCCCGGTTTCTTTTGATGAATCAGCCTTGACACCATCTTCTCACCTTGACCGTAACTGGTTATTTTCGCATCTGGGCTTTCCCGAATTCTTGAGTCATCATCATTGTTCATGCATTGTATTCATTGAATATGAACTGCGACATATCTTTCGGAGAAATTTCCGTTCAAGTACAGTTGAATCTTGATTATCCGTATCTCGTTCAATCGGGACCTCTATTAACCGGCAAAAATTATATCATATAATTCATATTTTTCTCTTTCAACTTGTTATCCGTGGTCACTCTGATATCCGTGTTTCCGGGAATCGAATAATACATACGTTAAGACAAGTCGCAGGTAAAAGATTCGTTGAAAGTTATCAGAAATGCGAATGAGTAGTGTAATAGGTCAAGAGAGTGGCCGCAGTAGCTTTGGACCAAGTGCCTCACCAAAAGAGAAAAAGAAGAATGCATATGCAAGGGATGGCAAATCTGCTTCATATATTTCTTCTTCCAGTCTCAATTTCAGGCCGAAGTTTCCAGTTCGATATGTTTGGAAGTGTTTCTGCATTTGCTACAACCGCATCCGTTCACCGTTTCCTCGGCCTGCCTAGTCTTTCTTCTTCGATTATAATGATTGAGAAGACCTGCTGTGCTGCTTTTTCTTTTGACGTGCGCTCGAGTGTCCAACCCAACGACATTTCTTGAGTTTTACCAACGTCACTAAGTCGATCTCGTCATAACTGATACGATATAAGTTGATGCTCCATGTCCCTGCCTGAAAAATTGGGCTTCTCAAAATCTTCCCTTAAAAGTAATTGTTTTCTATCCTTTGTGTGAGCGTCCATGTTTCACTCCCGTAGCATACAACGGGCTAATTAGTGGCTATGGCTGTCGATTGTTCCCATATACCTAATGTCCTTCTGATCTTAGCGTTGAAGTCACCCAACATCATTTTTATGTCATTCGGCGGTTTTGCGCTTCTCTTCTTTCCACCCAGAATTAGCATTTTGCTCTTGTCGGCATTTATTAGTAGTCCTATATGTTTAGCCGCAATTTATGTCATCGGCATCTTCTAGCCGTTGTGTTGAAAGTCGAGTTGTCATAATACGATAATTTGTTTGAGCTGAAGAAAGTGACGAAAGTGACTCCGCCGTCCTCGTCCCAAGTCCAGAGTGTGAAAGTGGTTGACCTGTCGAATTGCCAAAATCGGGAAAACGAAGAAACTAGACAAGAAAGTGCATTGATATACGTACTATTTACGAAATAATGCTACTGCATCCGGGGCAGCCGATTCGCCAGCGCTGAGGATCAGGGATACTGGTGTGAAATGGGTTATTGGCCGAAATAACGGTACTGCATCCGTGCAGCCGATGCACCAGCGCTGGGGATCGGGGATGCTGGTGAGAAGTGAGTTACTGGCCGAACACCCAAATAAGTCACACTGAAAATGGAAATTCAATTCGCTGCGTGGAATTTACAAACAGTGCATCACCTCTATCGAATAGAAATCAGCAGTGGAATTATCGAAATGAAAAATATCAGTAGTTGCGCTATCGGAACTACGACTTAACAGATCCTGGACATTGACGATCGTCCCGCCAATAAACGACGAAACGATGACGCTTTACTATTCCAGTAGTGAGAAACAAGAGGCCGTTGGTCGGGTTTACGGTCGATCGACGTTCTGCCAGCAGCGTAATCGCATTCCAACCGATATCCGAGCGTTTGACGGTTATAATTATCGGTGGAACGATCAAGACCTATATTGTATCCGCTTATGCGCCAACCGAGACCAGCCGGACGCGAACAAGGGCCAATTTTACGATTACCTTCAACAGACGATGGATATGATACCTCGAACCGAATTAATCATACTCGCTGTAATTATATACATTTATAAATTCAGGAGCAGATCGAGCTGGCTTGGAAGGAACGACGGGCAAATTCGGACATGGAGAAATTAATGACAACGGTTTATGCCTCCTTTCATTCACAGCGTAAAACAATTTGATCGTTGGCAACAGCATCTTCCGCCGTCCACTCAAACACCAACTCACCTGGCGGAATCCATCCGGCTACGACTCAGCGATGTTAGACTAAGTTTTGATCAACGCAAGATTCGGATCGAGACTGAAAGACGTATGTGCGACGCGTGGGCCCGATTGCGGATCGGACCATTATCTTGTTCGAGCGAAATTACAGAAGCGATTACAAAGAGCGAAGAAAATGGACCGACGCGGATTCCGATACGACGACAACAACTTCGTAATCGACTTGATGTTCGTCGATGATAGCGCCATCTTCGCCGACACGGATGCCGAAGCAACGGATATCTTATACGACATTTACCTTGCGGTCATACGGATTAAAATTCAATGCGTGCTCACAACGGACGGATCGAAAGCCAGTGTTTTCGTCGATGGAACCCACATCGAACAGGTTCCGATGTTCAAATATTAGGGATTATTGGTTGCGGAAACGAAAGTAGCATCGACGGCTGGCGTTCACAGCAGCATCGCCCAGGCAACAGCTACATTCGCCTCGCTCAAGTGGTGCTTATGGAATTGAAGAAATATTACCATTAAATTGAAAGTACACCTTTACGAAACGTTAATCTTTCCGATTCTTCTTTATGGATCGAAATCGTAGACATTTCTCAAGCCGGACGTCAACAAGCTCGAGGGCTTCCAAATGCGATGTTTGAGGCAGATCCTCGGTGTCTCACTACGCCATCGCTTTTGAAACGAGACAGTTAGTCAAAGATCGAAGAAAAAAATACAAAAACCTCGACTATGATGGGTTGGACAAGTTTGCCGAATGGATGATAACCGCATGCCATGTAAACTTCTCTGGCTAGACCGTCCGGCAGACTGGAGAATTCAGCGATCGGCACTGAAGAAAACTTGGCTATAAAGAATCAACGATTATGAGGCTCGAGACGTCGCCAAAAAATGTCAAGAATGAACGAATCGTGAATGGAGTTCAAGAACCAGCGCCTTCCACATCGGCGTATCCGTTTCGAGGACGTCTCGCTCGGGCTGCCCGCTAACGGATCAAAAAAGAAGAAGATGAATACACAACCGTCAGGGCTAACCGGTGGATCGTTTTGTTGCAGTGCTGTGTCTGCTTAAACAAAGCGGCGGCGACCGATGATCTGCGGAACCAGGGTGACCAAGCTGGGAGTCATTTAGAATGCTGTCTGTCTATGAATTTAAATTAGCATTACCTTACCTTATAAGTAATTTTAGTTTATTACTTTAAAATTACTTTTTAAATTATGGCGATTTAATTACGAAAGAAGTTCTTGGTAATTTGCGTTGCCTGCAATAAACTTGGCTATTCACTTGAGAATTTAATTTTAAATGTTATTTTATTCGGAATGATGTTTTGCCGTATAATCTTTATTGAAGAAATGTGAAACTTTTGGTGATGGAATTCTGAAGTGTGTATCTAGCTTACCATCAATATCGTTTAATGCTTGCACGATCTTTCTTTGCAGAGAGTTGTTTTAATAGGTGAACGGTACAACACCTTGTTTCTTTTACCTTGATCTAATGCTTTGATTATACTAGATTGTTTTTTTCTTTTAATATATTTCAGGTACTGGTAAAACTGCCACATTCTCAATAGCAATTCTACAGCAAATAAATACTGCAGTACGTGATTGCCAGGCTCTTATCCTTGCACCGACTCGTGAATTGGCCTCGCAGATCCAACGTGTTGTACTTGCATTGGGTGAATACATGAAGGCTCAATGTCATGCCTGCATTGGCGGTACTAATGTCCGTGAGGATGTACGAAAATTAGAAAGTGGCTGCCATGTTGTAGTCGGTACACCTGGACGTGTATATGATATGATAAACCGCAAAGTTTTAAGGACTAATGCAATTAAATTATTTGTATTGGATGAAGCTGATGAAATGTTGTCGCGTGGCTTCAAGGATCAAATCGAGGATGTTTTCCGTCTACTACCGCCGGAGGTTCAGGTTATTCTTCTATCTGCTACAATGCCACCAGATGTACTAGATGTTAGCAAATTGTTTATGAGGCATCCAGTAACGATTTTGGTTAAGAAAGAGGAATTGACATTGGAAGGTATTAAACAATTTTTCGTTAATGTAAAGCAAGAAAGTTGGAAATTGGGTACTCTGACCGATTTGTATGATACGCTGTCAATCACACAATCTGTTATTTTCTGCAATACTAGACGCAAGGTTTGTATTATCGAGTAGTATATAGTCGATGTTATTTTAGCGCGAAAGTTCAGCGTAGCCTTTGGGTGTTTTTGCATATATGTATACATATATATTTAAATGCGAAATCATGTCTTAGAGGGTGGACTTTTGCTTGCATTAAACAAAACATGTTTTAACCATTTATAAAAATATTTGTAGGTCGACACCCTCACCACAGAAATGACAGCTGAAAACTTCACAGTATCAGCTATGCACGGTGAGATGGAACAGAAGGAGCGTGAACTAATTATGAAACAATTCCGTTCTGGGTCATCCCGAGTCCTAATTACAACTGATTTGTTGGCTCGTGGTATTGATGTCCAACAAGTTTCTTTAGTTATTAATTACGATTTGCCATCTAATCGCGAAAATTACATTCACAGGTATTTTTACTTTTAACAAATTAAGGCGAGTTTACATCCCAGACTCAAAGTGCTTCGCTTCAAGCTTTCGACGAAACTTTGCGCTTGTATTTTGTACAGGGTCACTTTGTTCTTCCACTTTGAGTCTGGGATGTAAACTCCCCTTTATACTTTAAAATTATTTGAAACTAAATTTTTTTTAACTTTGCCTTTTAGAATCGGTCGTGGTGGTCGTTTCGGACGAAAGGGTGTTGCTATTAATTTCATCACAGAGGACGATAAACGTACCCTTAAAGATATTGAGCAGTTTTACCATACGAAAATTGAAGAAATGCCAGCTAATATCGCTGATTTAATTTAAATTAAAACACAACAAACAGAAAAAAAAGAGAAAAATTGTTTCCCCAGAAGCATTTTATTATATAAAAAAAAAACACCTTAAAAAAAAGAAAAGCAGTCAAGAAATCCTTTTTTTTTATTAAAAAAAAAAACAAAAAACATTAAATAAAATAAAAATAATAAACGAAACATTTTTCATCAAGAAATTCAATTTTAAAATTCACTGTTTTTTTCTTTTCTTTTTTATGTAAGGAAAATTCAAATCGATTTTTCTTCGTTCCAAATAATTAATTTTTTTATTTATCCAAACTGTAATTTTTTTTTCGATTTACTTAAATAAAAAATTTCTTCTTCTGTATTCTAAGAAAATAATTATTTTGTTTTTTGGGTAGCATTATTATCGATCGCTTTGAACAGGAGGTAAAAAAAGCTAAAAGAAATTAAAAATCTTTTAAATACTGTACTGGTGTGAAATTTATAGGATGATAAATATAATAATCTTAAAAATTGAAGCAAATGTCTTTTCTATCATGCAGAACTTTTTTTACATTAGAATTATTATAATAATATTATTTCATTTTTATTATTATTTTGTTAATCGGGTTTTCATTAATATCTGTATGTTGAACACACACACTTGAATGCATTTTCAAGAAATAAAATTATTATTCCAATTGAAAAGTTGATAGTTTATTAAGTTAATTAAATTACTTTCGTTTTTGTGTTTCGTGAATGTGAACATTATTAAAATGTGTTTTTTGATATATTTCTAATGATATGTTTTATTTTGCACTTTTCTAGTACAGAACTTCTAGGATTTTGCCCATGTCGCACCAGTTATAACTATTCTAGAAATGTTTCCTCTATATTGATCATGAACAAACGAAATTCTAGATATCAGAAAAGAAATTTAGGCTTTAATATAAGTAACTTAAGGTAACTATAATTTTTATACGGTGGTGTTATGCATGTCGATTTCAGTGAATTTTGAAATAAAGATCATATCGGATTAAAACCAAGCAACAAAAACAAAAGCATCGGCAGCAGGCTGTTTTTACCGGGTTATGTTTATCACAAGATAGAAAATGTAGTCGATGCTTCTTGATCCCCCATTTCTAATTTCAGTGCCGCGGTCCTTATGTAATTCCCTTGACACACTCCAGCATCGAATGAACATTTTTTTCAAATTATCGAAATACCTAACCGTCATTCAGATTTTAGAATTTTTTAAAAAGTAGTACAGCCCATGCGTATAACCGTTGTTGGGCCTCAATTAATAATTTTTATTAAATTTAAAAGTATAAATCATTATGTAATCACTTCCAGTTCATATATTTAGCAGCTTGTTTAAAGTTTCTATTTGGACAGTTCCAATGAACATTGAGAAATGCAGTGTGTTGCTTCTAAAATGAATGATCATTGAAAGGCAATGAAGTTGGAAGAATGTTCATTCGTTTTGGCAGTGTGTCAAGGGTATAATACAGATGAAAAGAAGCGACGACACCTCTTATAAGCAAGGAGTAAGCAAGCTAATAGAAACAGTCCCCTGTCGATGCTTCTGCTTTACTGCTTTGGAGCTGATTGGCAATATTGTCACAACTTTGTCTGTCTTATGCCCAGGAAGGTCAATTTGGTCCTGGTCCGGTTTAAAATAAAAACCCAAAAATTGTGGAACGTTTTTTTAAAGTGATCACGTAAAATATTATATAATAAAAATTAACTTCCACGACAAAAAACAATAAAAAGCGAACAGTAAAGAAGGCGCGGAGGCCTATCACCCTTCTACAGACAAGCGACCGTCGAACAGCACAAAGTAAGTTCCCTTTCTCCCTACCCTCGCTCGATTCTCGGACCTGCGAGTGTCGCACCCAAAATCTGTCGGTCGATGAAATTTGCCCCGTCTCAAAAGGCATAACACTTTGACGCGGAGAAATTTCATTGACTCTGATGGTTGCGGCAAATGTAATTCGAGGAAATATCACTAAAGCGGTCTACAGACGACAAACTTGGTTGACAACAAAGTTGGCATCATGAAATATACAGACACTCCAACTTGATTGTCAACGTCCGCGCAAACGTCAATGAAGTACACGGATCAAATTACTTTCTTCTAATGATGTTCGCCGGCTAAGTTCTCAACACCGCTACAGACATACAACATGGTTGCCAACTTCTACTAAAAATCAAAAACTTTTGATTTCATTCCAACCGTCGACAAACTTCGATTTTAAGTTGTTAACCAACCTACACACTTTCAACTCTGACACCAACACCAAATGTTGCCAACTTTGTTGGCAACCAAGTTTGTCGTCTGTAGGCCGCTTAAGGCTGGTCGTCCACTGGAAGCGTATTCGAGCGGCTTCGCGCTTCGGCCATACAAATGAGCCGCTTGTAGCCGCTCATATGTATGGCCGTAGCGCGAAGCCGCTCGAATACGCTTCCAGTGGACGACCAGCCTAAGAATGTGGCGATTGAGCTCGCGCAACTTAAGTCCTGTTACGTCACGCTTTGTTTTTGACTTCTGTAACATTCGCGGAGTTCATGCGAATTTCTGGTTTGTTGAGTGCCACTTATTGAATTTTAAACCCCCAATCTTCGCATTTAATGAAACCCAATGACTCATTATCGGGATACACTTTAGTGCTCTCCCCATAGGGACTATCGTAGCTTATTATAAAATATGATAATGACGTAGCTTATTATAAAATATATAAAAGCACGTCTTCAGATTTTAACTATATTTGGATTAAAATCTCCTTCCGAAGCCACGTCATATTCTTTTGCTTCCCATACAGAAGTCCTAACATAAGTAACGAAGCCTAAACTGATACTATTTCCGAACAAATCTCGGGATTTTTGTCATCAAATCCTGAGAGTGAAATAATCGTCATTTCGGGTGATTTCAATGTTCATAACGTATACTGGCTGACTTACTCAAATGGCATCAGTGTTTGTGGCAAGATCGTCGAGCTCTTTGCAGACACCAATCATTTACATCAAATTGTGGATCATCCCACGAGAGACCCTGACGTTGCTGATCAAGGAACCTATCTCCTTGATATTTTCCTTTTCATCCATCCCGGTACACCGTCGAAGTTGATTCTCCTCTAGGCAATTCGGACCACTGCTTAGTTAGCGCTAGCTTCTTATTCAAATTTCCCACCCTTCTCAAATCAGTTAGAAGAACTGGAGGGCATTATGCGAAGGCCAATTGGTTGGGGCTTATTATGTAATTTGTTCCAGACAACTGATTGGAATTTGTTAGCGAGATGAGGTTAAGCTAAACTCTGCTCAAACTTTTTGCCGGTCATACTCCCCGGAGTTTACCCAGACTCTTGGAAACTTGCCCATGTTTAGCCAATACCGAAAAAAAGTGACTCCAGCCTTCCCACCAACTACCACCTAATAGCAATTACTTCTATTCTCTCCAAAACCGTGGAGATGACGCAGGGTTCATTAGCGCCTTTTTCAATGCCCCCCGTACCTTCATAACCCTTAACCAATTCCCAGCAGGGAGACGTCTGGAGAAAGAAGCTGATGGAGGCCAAGGCTTGAATTGAGCCATCGAAGAAGGAGAAGCAAGGCAACTGTTTCCGCCTTATGTTACACGAGGGATTAAAAGAGCAGAAGTTAGTAAGTAGTGTTTACAAAATAAGACAAGACATCTGGATTAGAACAGTCAGCGGCGAGCAGACGATCTTTGATACTTTGATGATACAGGGGCCTAAGCGACAAGCCACTAGGCAGACTGGTGGATCTGTTCAAGCGGCCTGGCCTGCAGATGTGTAGTAGAAGCAAGTGGTTGCAGTACTTTTGGACCCAATACGTCACCAAACAAAAAACTATGGGATGCAACAGTGGGGAGACCCAACCTACGCTGGAAGAAAAAGGTAGAATGGATTGTAAAGCAGCTAATGTAGGTGGTAAAGATTAGAATCACTCTACAGCATCGGTCGGAAACCTATGGCACGCGAGATCTTTGATAACACGAAGACAAAGTGCATTATCAAAGATTATCAATGTTAGCTTTCATAATTGATCCCCAAGGCAGTCTTTTAATTTTGGTGCGAAAATGTGCAGTAGTTTTATATGTATTTGTTTCGTAGCACGCCAATGCTTTTGGGTTGTCGATAGCTGGTCTAGGGTATTAAGTTCAATAGTACAAGCTCGCAAAGTTAGAGCTCTGAGACGCTGGCCCAGGCTCCGAATCTTTCTGTCGCTATTCATTATCCACTTCCAAACTCCTGACAGAGGACTGGGTTAAGGAACTGATCTAGTCGTAGACAGGCTAAAGAGCTAATAAGACCCTCCACTGGAAACGGACGCACCTTAGGCTTCTGGGATACCTGCTGTGGTACCACCCTCTCATCGTGGGACTGTCTCGAGAGGAAGAATGCTGAGCCTACTTGGAAAGCGATGGGGCTTACACATGCGCTTTCTGCGAATGTCCTGATCTGGGGCCCTAATCTATTATTATTTTCTTATATTGTCATATTTTTTCACGAAAAATGTTTCGTCTCCGGATCAGATTTAACAAGTTTGTAATAGAGAATAGGGCCCCTGATTTGGTTTAGAATAAGAAACCAGAGACCCTTTTGAACCCCCTCCGGCTCGGCCTTCTTAAATTAAAGATTTTGCCCTCGTCCGCAGGGCCGTCGCGTGTTTCTCTTAATGGGGTATTTGTACAATAGGCTTACATTGATCGCGTTTCACACTATATGGGTTGTCCCTACTTAAAGAAAGCTCGCCGATACTCGTTCATTGATCCATTGGACGATTTTTTCTACTCGCAAGTACATCTCCAATGGAACACAATACCAGTATCAGTAAAATATAACCTCAAAGTAACTGCTTATTTATTATTTAGCAGTGAAAATCAATTACTGAGTTTCCATGAGAGTTCAACCAGAGTTGAACCCGAGTTGAACTCCATGGAAACAGTCGCAGTCAAGAGTTTTCGTTAAAGATTTTCAACTCTGCTCAACTCAACGAAAATAGGTAGATTGAACAGAGTTCACGCACACAACTACAAACGGGATTGTCAAATGTTAAAAAAGTCAAAATGTCGCGTCTGTTTATAACATTTCTGTTATACAACGAACACAATAAATTAATTTTATGGTCCATGATCACTATTTTATAATAACAAAAATATTACGTCAAATTTAAAAACAGCTGCTTGCTTAATACAAGTACACATTCAGCTGTCTGTACACAAGCAGAAAAGTCAGCCATGGAAACGCATAGAGTTGAGTCGTTGAGTTGAAGTGTCATTTCAACTCAACCTCAACTCGACTCGCATGGAAACTCGGTAAATGTGTACTTTTAGTGTTTGTTTTTAAATAAAAGTTATAAAATAATACATTTATTTTATACAATAATATATGGGAATGAATTTGTGGTTTTTCCTGTATATTTTTCTTACAAAATATCTTTTTAAACAAACCTAACCTTCAAAAAGGAAAAGCCATCTATTGTTGAGTAGTTAAAGCTTTAAAAACTGGTGGAAATTTCATGCGTAACTGCCCATAAATAAGAGCAAGGGTAGTTCCGGTAGCTAGCAGCAGTTTGGAGTACGTTAAAATGTTAAAATTCTATAAAAGTAAAAACGAACGTTACTACATGGATATGTACTTTTTTAAATTTTCGTCGAAAAGTTTCATGTTCCCCTCAACAGATGCCGCCAAAACTTCGTTAAGTTTACAGTCACTCCTATATCCGGTTTGAGTCATCGTCCAACCAAATGTATAAACAGCAACACTTTTTTAATCCTGCAAAATTTATGTTTGTGTGCATTGAAAAATGTTTATCTGTATTTATATACATATACGGTAATGGAATAGCCGTTATTAATGTATAATATATGTACGTATTTGCAAATGTGTATAGTCTCTCTGTTGCTGGAAAAGCAGTGGCAAAAATTGAACGTCGCGCCGCCATCTCATTTGGCTGTGTTGATTCACCGATTCACCCCGTGTGCCATTTGCCATTTAAGCAAATCGTCTCGTCTCTCGCCTACTGCTGACACAAGCTGCGACAGCAAAGTTTTTCGGTTGTCGAAATTTCACGGTTTGCGCGAGTGCTGTTAGGAAAAAATTTTATACACAAATTTCGGATCGCGTCTGCAGTGCATTTTGTTAATATTATAAAAAAGGAAAAAAAGGGGAAATCAAATCAAATTTGTTTCGTTTTTCCCACAATCCAAGAAAACCAAGATTCAATATAAAATTTTTTTTATATATATAAATAAATTGCAATTTGATTTTTTTAAATTAATATAAATTAATTAAATTCCCCCGAAAATACAAATATGAGCTGGCAGGATTACGTAGACAATCAGCTTTTGGCTTCACAGTGCGTTTCGAAGGCGGCCATCGCTGGGCACGATGGAAATATATGGGCCCAATCAAAAGGATTTGAGGTAACGAAAAAAAATGCATCCAAAGTTTTTGTCAGCCATTAAAACCGGTTTTTATGCCGGATCAAAAATGGAAGTGAATTGTATTTTATAAGAATCTTAGTTGCAAATTATTTTGGTAGAATTATGGATAAAAAAAATAGAAGGAAAATGTGAACTTTTCAAAAAACGGACAAGTTCAAGGGTGTGACCAACACGCCGGTCTGGTTTTTTTTTAGTCCCGTCCATATTTTTCTTTGGTAAAAAGATGCCCTTTCCCGGCTACTTTAATATATGTATATAGAAGGTTGTCAGTGTGAAATAGTGATAAGTGAAAATTATAAAGGAGTGTGTGTATTTATTGAAATAGTATGTGTGTGGTAACGATTTTCTTACAAAAATCGATTTTCCATATTTGGTGCCGGTATATTCCATTCTCTTTTTTTCCGGTTTCGATAATATCCTAAATTATAACGCACGTTCTTCGCCATATTTCTTTCGCAAAATTATATAACAAAATTCAGTTACAAAAATTGTAAATTCAGCGACAAAAAAGTCTGTGTTAAAAAATTTGATACCCGCCTGGTGGGTTCCTTCCAAAATGGCCGCGCTGTGGAACAAAGATACACCTACATATAAAATATACACGCTCTATTACCTACACATATGAATGAATCACACTACCGTTCCACACTCCATAAATTTACTTTGAAACTCTCAGAATTCTGAAAAAAAAATAATTTCGAAAAGGGGATGAAAAATCAAGTTTAACGATTCGAAAATTTTTATATATATATAAAAAAAATCGCGAATTTCTTTTTTATGAATATTTCTATTCAAATAAATTTATATAAAAAAACAGGTTAACATTTCCATATCGCAGCGATGATTCATGAAAAATTTCTGCAAAATATGTCAGTGACTGCTGAAAATGGACAAAGAATGTGTGTACACATATTTTTGTTATCTCGTTGGCATGTGTGTATAAAATATGCCTTTGCTAGGCGTTTAAATATACACACACACACATGCATGGCTGCATCCACGATCCACTTTTTCCAAGTCTCTCTCTCTCTTTATATATGAAAGAAGAAAGTGTGGTGATTGCTGCTGAAATAAAAATTTGTTTCAATGCTGAGTGATTTCAGTAACATTATATATTATCGACGAATTATGCATGATGTGTTTAAAATTATAAGAAAGCACCATATTTGTCATCGCGTATCTAGATTTGCCGCAGATTATAGAAATCTGATATATATCTACATATGTACATGCATGCATACATACATAATAAGTGATTATATATTGCAATAATTTTATATTTAATATGGTGATTTTTCTCGAACGAATTTGTACTTTCAAACTTCCTTTATCTTTTAATAATTATTAAAAAATTTAAAGTGAGTTTAAAATAAAGGATAAATCAAATTTTCTACACGACATTGGCACCATGAAAGAATTGCACTTGAACGACATGCCGGACTAGTAGTACAAAGGGTGATTTCTAAGCTTGACATTATCACATAAAAATAACTGCAGTATGGATTTGTCTAAAAATCTGTAATTCTTAAGGGTCGAAGCAATTGGGTATGTTCGGTGAATAACTTCAACTTAACCTGGAGCACAAGGGTGATGATACACGGCTCAATGCATTGGTTCAATCCCCCCCGCAAATTTTACACTGACCAATCACTGACGTACTTAGGAAGTGAGTCATTGTATTGAACCGTGATTCATCGCCCTTATAATCCAGGTGAGGTAGAGGAGGTCATCGAACAGGAGTTATATTGCGATATCAGATGAGGAAGTTCAACTTAGGATGGATTTATATGTATATAAAAATGCATAATGTAGTAAAGAAAAAATTCGGTGTGACGCCAGTACAACTTGGAACTCAAAAATTGGGTTTTTTAAGGCAAACGATTGAATGCGCGAAGAAAGTTCCCTATCGATTTGATATCGATTCCGATATGGATTGAAAGGAAAACTAAAACCAGAGAATCTTCATTCAAATTATGGAATTTTTTCATCCATAATATTAAAACTATTTCCTGATGAAATATGTAATAAATCTGAGGTGGTATTCTCCGTTGGTGAGTGACGTGAGTATCAGAAATTTCGGGAAGTAGGCCAGTAGGTAGACCCAGGAGGAGATGGATAGACTCTGTGACGGCTGACGCAGAGCCAATGCTCAACATCCGGAACTGGAGACATGCTGCAAGGGACCGTCAAATTTGGAGAAATGCCCTAGAGGAGGCCAAGGCTCGATTTGGGCTGTAGCGCCATTGGATGGATGGATGGAGTGACGTGAGTGAATGAATTTGGCGATACCTAAACAAATATCGAGGGAAATGTCACTTCACACGCCACATCGCGACAATTAAATAAGAATTTTGTCGATTTTTTCACCAGAGGTCTGTTAGATTGACAATGGGAATACCAATTTAATGTCGAAGTGACACATCTGTCACGTCACTCGACAACGAGAATAAAGCTGGTGACATATCCAAGCATTCGTTGACTAATAATATAGAAGTGAGTATTCAAATCCAACCTGACGGAATATTCCGTGAATGGAATGCATGCCACATGCCACGCAAAACTCGTCCCAGATGTCAGAGTCGCGATAGTAATGGTTGGGAGTAGGTGGAATAAAAATATTGCGGCTAGGTTGTGACACTTCCTTCCTTCCCGGCTAGAACTGCTGTTCGACAGTGCACTCTATACGAAGAACATAGATTGTTGACAGGATAAAGGGCCTTTCCTGAGCCTCTAGTCTTCCACATAAAAAAATATCTATTGCACGGTTTCTTACCTGTTAATTTCTGACAATCAAGCTACTCAATACATAGCCCTTCCAAAGCCCTCCTAAAACTACCCCTAAACAATCACCCTAAAACTACCCCTAAAAATTGGAAGCTCCTAAAAAATCCCCATTCAGCATTCCCCCCTTCCAAATTTAAGGGGAAACCCCCAATTTGGCATCCCTGCTAACGACGTATTATTTTTACCCGACCTAATGCCACACAGTTCTCGGCACAATACAGAAACCACAACTTGGGTGCATTCAAAACATCAAAAATTATTCCAATGAAATAACCGGATCCTTATTGTATTTCCTTTAGTGTTAATTCAGTCATTTTTGGATTTTACTTTTTACAAAATTCTGTTGAGCTAATTAGGTATGCATACCATATTTCTAGCACCATTTTAAATTTTCTAATTTTGACACCAGTTAATTCCTATTTTGATTTTAATTTAATATTTGTTCACAGATTCGTCATTTGTGACCCTAAAAACACCCCGATACCGATTTTTAATGGATTCAGAACAATATTTGCAATATTCATCCGCCATATTGCCGCCGCCATTTTGGATTTTCGAATTTTGACCACAGAATCGTCATTTGTGGGCCTAAAAAACCCCAGATGCTAATTTTCAATGGAATCTGGACCCAATTGCAAAGTTTGTCCGCCATCTTGATTTTTTTTTACAAAATTGTCAGATTGCATTGTCACGGGAACTCAATGGTGTGCAAAGTTTCATAAGAATCGGTTAAGTTTAAGTATGTAGTTGAAAACGCTGTTCCAAGATTTGAACCAAATAAACAAGCACACGAGGTCAAGCTAAACAAAACCATTAAAAACAAATAATTTCATTGCAAATCTACCATTATTTGCCTTAACCTTGATTCTATATACAATGGCCGGCAAACTCCCATAGAGCCCAATATCAACAGTACGATTGAAATTTTTTTTGAGATTCAAATTTTTTTAACTTGGAGTACTCCCAAGCTTGCCTTTGCTTAAGACGTCGTCAACCTGATTAAAATACTTTCGCCAAGGTCGACCTTTCCAACTCGGCCCTACACACTCTTCCTGCATATTTGTGTTGTCGGTCTCCTTTCGTTCATTCTCTCTATACATCCAAACAATCTCAACATACCTTTCGTGATTCTTTGATTCTAGGTCTTCTTTCCGACTCTACAAGGCACCCTAAAATTAACGCCTAAACAATAGTTACATTGAATAAAACATGATATCATGTTTAATAGCGCTAATGTTTATAGATAAAATTAATTTGCAATTATCCATCCGACCCTCTTTTAAAGACATTCCCACAACCAGCAAAACCGTTGCGGGTGGCATCGAATGCACGTGGTCTGAGTCTCTCGAGAGAATGGCAATTTCACACCTACGCCACTTATTCAAAATAGAATCGCCCAGGTCGAAAAGCGACTTCCGCGCATGAGCCACGAAGTTTTTAATCACCGCACTATAACGTGCGCAATCGCACGTGGTATTTTATGGTAGAGCCACCACACTCAAGCGGCCAAAGACGAGATGCATGTGGCTCGCGAGCCGAGGTTTATCGACCACTGACCATAGGAGGAGTATATTAAGCGATCTGTTATTGGAAAGTTTATTTCAATTTGAACTACTTCTGTGATTTTAGAAATTGCGAATGATTAATAAATTTCCTGCACAGTTGAGTTATTATACACTTAACTTTTGTGTATTTTTAATCATCCGCCAATTTGAAGTTCGGACGTTTATTATACCGCGAAATGGATGAGTAAAAACTTCCGAGTTTTTTGTGGTAGATGAAGCCGTTGAACATGATATTGATTAAATCTACAATAAAGGTGTTCGAAGCTTTTTAATTTTTATAATATATGCAACACAATCTAAAATATTGTTCCACGTCGGTAACTTCATAAGATGAAATCTTCGTGGAAGCTTCGTAGCTCTTCTTTCATTATTTTTAATATTTTTTGCGGCGTAACTAAAGTAGAGCTTCTTGGTTAATAAATTGTTGTAGTTTGGTTAATAATATTAAGTTTCTTGCAGATTCTTTATATTTAATCTTGGGACTCTTTATTAATTTATTTTAGTGCAGCCAAAGTAAATAAAATTCTTGTAAATCTTAGTCATGACAAAACTTAGAGCGAAATTTTCTCCGTTGAAACCAATTAAGGTATTCCCCAGAATGACTCACAAATGCAATGGTGAGCACATAGATGAAGGGACTTGCCGGGAGTTTGTGCGAACGAAAATTGGTGCGTGCGCACCAATCACCTTGATGAAAATCAAACTAGGAATGATTTTTGTGTTTGAGAGTGTGTGTATTTGGATCGGACTAATCAAAATATCTTCTTCTAGATCCGTCATGTTCAGTCTGTTTCATTAGCAGGCAGGGGCAACTTGATGACTTATTATTTCCTTAGATGCTTGGATAGTA
This sequence comes from Thereva unica, assembly GCA_949987705.1. Lineage (NCBI taxonomy): Eukaryota > Metazoa > Arthropoda > Insecta > Diptera > Therevidae > Thereva > Thereva unica. Next base: position 20,844,841 of record OX465285.1, on the reverse strand, counting down.
GCCTTAATCAGGCAGAAGATGCACTAGGACCAAAAATTCGAGAAAACTATGGAAAGGGCAATACAGAATAAATTTTAATTTAAGGAACAGTAATTTGACAATCCATTGGATTCATATCTAAAATATATGGACCATAAGTATTATTGTACACACGATGGATAAGACCATACCAAGAACAAAGAAAAAAGAGCATCTTAAACTATTACATGTGAGCTATGATCGGCGAACTATAGAATAACAAACGAAAGTCGTTTTTTGATGACATTATTCAAGGGTAAAGCGGCCCATACACTTTCAGTTTATCATGTGTGACGTCATTTCTGACCGATAAACTGTTTGAACTGTGCCGTTTTGAACTATCACTCAATTCTCACATCTGAGCTTCTGGGCCCTCTTTAGCTCCGATAAACTGCGCGGGTCAGACATTTGATCGTTTAGTTCTCTCAGTTTCGTACATTTGCTATTATTAAGATGTACTTAAATTGACGACATTGAGCAAAAAACGGTACAATGAACTGACGAATCCACACACTTTCCGTTCAGTTTATTGTAGTTTTTTACACAGTTCAACTGTGCAGTTAAAACTGAGACTGGGTGGAATGCTCCACACAGGCTATTCCTGCCGCACTCCCATGCCAGTCGCGGTGCAGTCAAATATTTTTTTTACAGGAAAAGCAAGCGGCGTATTCACACTTTCGCTCTCGTTCAAGCTCCGTTCTAGCCACACTCGAAAGTGTAAATACGCCGATTGGTTTTCCTGTAAAACTATTTGATTGGATGAGATAAATTAGGTCAACCCAAGATAAGGGGTCGCCCATTAATTACGTGAGGGGTTAAGGAGTGGGGCTGGGGAGGAGGCGGGGGTCGAGACGAATCTCACTTAATCTCACGTGGGGGAGAAGGAGGTCTCGGCAAATTTATTTTTCAAGAAACAGGACAAATTCTAAAAAAACTGGGTTAAGTAAAACATGTTTCTCCACTAAAGACCCCATTCACCTACACGCAGCCGGTTGAATGTTGCCTTTTAGACCAGGTCTGCCGGCACAGTCCGACGAAGGCCACAGTCTGACTGAAGGATGATACTTCAGTTATCCGCCTGACAGGCCGTGGCCTGCAGGTGAAGTCATGATTCCCTACAGGAACCCGGGCAAAAACGATAGCATAGCTTAGCAGGTTATTAATTCAAGTGCAAAGATTTTCAAGGCCTCAACGAAAACTTCAAGGCGGCTCCAGACTCACGCCGTGAACAGCCGGGAGCAAGCAAGAGCGTGGGTGTGGATGGTTTTCGCGCTTTTCTTTCCGTTCCGACTGGATACGACGTGAATTCTTGCCGTAAATTCAAGGCTTGAGAGTGAAAAGAATCTCAGATCTAAAGGCACGAACTGGCGATATATGCCCAAACACATTTTTGTCAGTTTTCTTGAACTGCAGGTTCGATACAGTCGCCGGCTGATGCATGTATGATGATACTTTGCCTCAAGGCGAAAACCTTCAGGCCACGGCCTGCCGGCGACCTGTGTATAAAGAGCCGTAAGATATGGGTAAATACTGCACAATCCTGCAATTTTATACGCGGTTATGCGAACCCCTCGCCCCTCGATTGCGTAACAACCACCGGCCAGCCAAACACGTGACCCGGCGAATGCAGCAGCGTAACACTAACCAAGTAACACTAACCAAGTAACACTAACCCGCGAAAAGGCCCTTCGAATATAAAACTACAGGAAGGTGCACGCCGGATTTTAGCCAAAAAACATTCTTGTTGAATGAGTGCTCACATTTTGGTAATTGTGTGTCCACTGCAAGCGGAAAGGAGAGTGTAATAGGGGAGGGGCAAGGAGTCCAACTGAACTTTTTACACGCCGTCAATCCGAATTCTAATCAGGTGATGGCATTTTATCTTAATGTATACAAAGCAGATATAATTTGACAGTCAACTAACCCCCATTTGGCAGTCGACTGACCCTGATTTCGCTACGGTTACGTACATGAATTTTATGCGCGAGGGTTTTTCCTGGAATTCTAAGGCAAGGCGGGTTACGCCCGTAATTACGCATTTTTAGTGCAAATAATAGAGATGGTTGACCCTAAGGCATCTCGACAATTTAACTGGGGCTAGTTCACACAATGCGACGTCGACTGAAAATGACCTAGAGGGCGTTCAAAAATCTTACTATGGTTAACTATTATAAACTTTTGTCCTTCAAAAACTCCTTAGTTAACTTCAACATAACAAGTATAACTTTTTGACGTTCAGAAAGTCCCGTGGTTAACCAAGTAAGGTTTTTTAACGCGCTCCGTGTCGTTTCTAGTCGAATTGCGTAAACTGGTCCCAAGTTAATAATAGGGCCCCATTTCACCTAGGGGTTTTCACCTAGCGAGGGTACTTTTTCTTGTCCTTCTAGGTAGTTTAGTATTGCAGGCGCCACAGCTATTATCAGCTGGTTAGCCGGATTCACTTGTTTCAGAAGTCATAACTCTCCGACGAGTCTGTTTCCCGCTAACCCCAACGATTGCGTGTCTGGCTCAGCCGGCTTCTATTGAGGATATCGGCTTTGCGCAAACTCGAAGCCTGGTTACAAAAATTTCCTGTTTTGATTTGCTTTCACTTACATCCGTGTGCTTCGTTCAAATTTATTCTCTTTGAAGTGAACTCATACAACATCCAAAAGTTCAAATGCAAGGTCCTTCGCTTCCTCCTTCAGCATCCTCCAAACTTCTATTAACCTGTCGTTATCTTTCCTTCGAACCAAGCTTACTGCTAGGCAATGCGCCATGACGAGCACGTCATCTAAGTTTTTCCTTTAAATAACAAAAAATATATTTCAAATAAGTTGACATTTTTCTCTCCTTCTCAAAAACATAACCATAAGTAACAAAACAGCTTTTCAGTCGGCGGCTACAAGTTTGAAATTAGATTGATTCGATCATGGTTGTAGCCATAATGGGTATTAGTCCACCTTCATATACAAAATCGTGTATTCTTTTCGTTTTTGACAGTCAGTCAGCAACTTCCAAAGAAGTCTCCTCTGAGTTGCCCGCTTTAAAAAGCGAATGCTCCTTTGCACAAATTCCAGCTATAACAGCGCGTATTGTAATATAAAATTATCAATTATGTTTATCTCCAAATGTGCCTTACTGACCTTGAGCCACATACTTACATGCCATAAAATCGTCTCATATAAATTGTAGATCGCGGAGTCACCGCTGCACTTCACATGTGTATATATGGCGGTGTGCATTTATCCTTCATCGATGCACTCTCGCTTGGCAATAATGAGACTTGGTCTTTTTGCACAGAGAAAAGGAGAAAAACGTGATTTTTTTTGGATTACAAATAGAAGAGAAAAATCTTGGCAGACAGTCTGCATATGGTGGCGTCCGACTTGAGGCAGCTTTTCTTCTGTTATCACCATAAATAGATTTCTGCGTGAAGCTTGGAAAAATAAAATACAAAATTGTGACTGGCCGTGATGAATTGAATTAACTTAATTTTCTTAGTGACTCTCAATTCAATAATAGAAGAGATTTAATTTGGACGTTCTTTTTTTGTTGGTGTTTGAATGGATCCGATGCGTTTTAAAGTGTTAATTTTTGGAATTTGGGGAATGGAAATTAATTGCAGAGTTATTTATGGGTTGGAAGAAAATTTAATTGATTCCTTAAGGGTCACGAGTTTTATTGTTTCTTCTTCTTATGGTCCTTGAATCGCTGGTGGGGACATTCGGGGGAGACAGTTGCCCTTCAGCGGACTTGGTTTTCTGCTATAGCTCTGAGCTCCAACCAGGATCACCCAGTTACTGTTAGTGATGAGCAAGACTGGTCTTGCAGTTTTGTCTTTGCTTGCACATTTAGCAAACCCAAAGCTAGACCAAGACAAGGCAGGACTACAGAAGAGTGAAAGATCTAGATAGCAAGACTTTTGGCTCATCACTAAGTGCCAAAAGTCTTGCAGTGATGAGAAAAAGGTCCTACAAAAAGTCTTGCAAGAAGTCTTGCAAAAAGTTTTGCAGAAAGTCTTGCAGTCTTGTCTTGGTCTTGCTAAATGTGCAAGACAAGACTTTTCGCTCATCACTGTAAGACTTTTGGCACTTAGTGATAAGCAAAACGTCTTGCTATCTTCATTTTGTAGTCTTGTCTTGCCCTTGTCTTGTATTGTCTTGGTCTTGCTTTTCTCGCTAAATGTGCAAGACTCTTGCTTGCTCATCACTAGTTATTGTGGCCCCGGCTAATAAGGTTCCCCTTCACGTTGTTTGTTTTACATCTACCAACTCGACAGACCCCTTGCGGTTCCAGTCAAGCCTGTTTGGCTAAATTCTCAGGTCGCAAGGTGTGGCCAATTCAATTCCATTTTCGTCGTCGTTTATCCTTTTTTGGTTGGCACGGTCCCACAGCTCTTCTTTTCTAATTCTATCCCGCCAGCGGATATTTGGGATAGAACGTAGACATTAATTGATGAAAACTTAAAGGCGCCTTGCGATGAATTCTGTGATTCTAAGTTTCGAAATCAGACAAAAGAACTGCCTTATACCCTTGACACACTGCAAAAATAAATGAGCATTCTTTCAAATTCATTGGCTTTCAATGATCCTTTGTTTAGCAATGACACATTTCATTTATCAATGTTTATTGGAATTGTCAAAATACCAACTATAAACAAACTGCGGAATCATATTTTAATGTTCATTCGATGCTGTAACGCATCGTTTCTCAACCTTTTTAGTGTTGCGACCCCCGAAAATAAAAAAATGGAGTAAAAAATGCTGCGATCCTCTCACTATAATACTGGTTGAAAGACAAAGTCCAAGCATTTGGAGCGATTTATTCGGTAAGAAACCAAAAATTGAATCTGATGGAGACGTCAAGGAAAACATACATGTTTGATCGGATTCCATCACCTTCCGTCATTTGTGTATTTCATGGACGCCTAAAGGGTTCTGAGAACATCGGTTGGTGAAATGAGTGGGAACATGCATGACGCGCCCAATTTGCTTCCATGGAATTACATCGGGCCGATATTTTTTTCACTAGTGGCCCGTTATTGCACTGAAGTCGCCGTCAGGTCACGGACATATGGGGATCGACCTTGACCCCCTCGTGAGTCGCGACCCTCAGGTTGAGAAACAATGCTGTAATGTGTCAAGAGAATTAGGCGCCCATTAGGCGATAGGTTTTGCTAATAGTTTTGTCACAGTCATTCCATGACTGATGGAATTGATCGGGCTGCCATACACTGATCATATCGTCAATACTAAAAACCGGGTTTCAGGACAGAGGGGTAAAAGGAAGAGTCCTTATGACCTCCTTAATTTCGTTCGTTAATTTCGTTGACAGAAATTACGTCTAGTTTACTTCTACGTTTCATCTAGTATAAGTCTTCATGCAAGTGTACACGTACCTTAATAGTAATTGTTTGCAACAATATCTGAGGTCGGATATCATTTCCAATTTATTTGCACAACAGGTACAACTTCACTGCTTAATCACGAACGACGCCATAAAGTTTTCATCCACATGATCTTCGTACAGCATACAGCGTTTTTTGGATGTGATTCTTCGCTGTGACGAAAATCTTGCCGGTGTTTTCATCCACACTGCAATTACCTTTCGTCGTTCGGACAACGCTATTTGATGAACGCGTAGTAAAACGACGATAGTGTGCAGCGGGCTTTACTTTTGCAACAGATTTTGTCATTTTGGGATGGCATTTGAAGTATGACATTGTACTGGCTCAAAAGAAAAAGAGGCACCTCTTACAAACTCATTTTATAACCGTGTCCTACCTATCCAACACTAAATTTTCAGCCTGCACTTTACGTGAGATACTTTAATGGGGTAAATCACACTCGGTCTTCAACTCAAACAGGTTTGTGCATAAAGTCAATTTTCTGTCTCTTTTTCGTGTAACGATTGTGATGGCTATGTAGTTTTATTATGTTTTCGTAGACCCTTCGACCCTTAAATTGGGAGTGCTGCTCAGGGAAGCTTATTTTGAGCGCTGATCAATATGCTCTCGAGAGAGCTTTAGTAGAGTTTTCATAAATTTTCTGGAAAAAAAAGAAATCAGGCAATTATCTTCGTGACCATAAAATGTGACATTTACTACGTATCCATGATGAGTTGAATAGTTGAGTTGAAGTTCGACTCGCGTCACAAATCACAAAGCAAACATAGAGAGGCTGGTGAAATCTAAATTCAACTACTTAACTACTGAATTCGCGGCTATATACATAATTTCAACTCAACCCAGGTAACACAGCTGAGTCAAGTTCAATCGACTCACGTCTACATGTAGTTATTCTTCTTTGGCGTTAGCTGGCGGTCCGAGCGGAACGTCCCCACAACGGATTCGCTGCCGGTGCCGTTTTAAAAAATGCTGTTTCTTGCCTAGTTTCTTCGGTTTCCGATTCTGGTCGATTCGGCAGATCGATCACCCTCCTCCTTTCACACCCTGGACTTGGGACCAGACGGCGGCGGAGTTCTATTTGTAGTTGGAGTCGGATTCAACCTGAGTTCAACTCATCATGTATACGTACCAATTTAGCATACTCAATAAGCCGGCTCTCGTTCGATACGGAGGATAAGCAGCTTTGGAAGTGGTTAGAATTTAGTTGGGGGACTGCTTTGGTTAAGCCACGCTCGCGCTTGGAAAGCAAAAGGCAATTGCAAAAGATGAACAAAATAAAAGCTTATCCAGAGGCGTCCATTAATATTTTTTTTTTAAAAAGCTTTTTTATAATGCTCTTACAACGATCTTGAGGAGCATTAAAACGTATAACCCCTGCAATGACATGCAATGTTCCAATGTTCAAAAGGAACGGGAGCAAGCTTTTTAAGGAGTGCTCAAACATGGCTATTGGAGCACTTCATTTCCCGCTGGGTGAAGAATGATGTTATAATTGGGTTAGTGTGATGGATGATCTGGCAAATTTACTAAGGCAAAGTAAAGGAAAAATAAACCTACCTACGTCCTCTTGTTTATAAAACCGGTTTGTGTATGGGATAGTAGAAGAAATAATGCATAGTTGCACATAATGCATAATGCAAATCGAGTTTTAACTAAGAGCATACATGTTGCTGTGTGCGTTTAATTTTCAATTAAAATTAGACGAATTGCATCGAAAAATATTTATTTAAAATTTCTTCCAAAGATCTCGCGGGCCGGATAGAAACTTTTCGCGGGCCGTAGTTGGTCGGAGGTTGCCCACCGTTGATCTAGAGCACTGACAAGGTTATCTTTGATTGCGATAAGAAAGAGTTGTCGGAAGTAGCCATCCACTCCCATAAGTCATTGGTGTCAGTTAAATGTATTATCAACCGGACCAAATTACTATTTTCGAATACATGATAATAATACCCAACTAAAATTTCCGTTAAGAAATTTGTAGCCGGGGCGGTTTTCAAATCTATATTTTATCAGCATATTCCCTGCGTGAAATTCATTATCTAATCTTGGCTTAAGCGCTTATTTGCAAAGGTAGTTGATAGCATATTTATTTAAATTGAAGTTCGAATAGAAAAATATATTTTCTCGGCAAAAATAGTGTGAGTTACCAGTTTATCTTTTTATGCAAACATATCACGATAAAATAAATAGGCCAATCTTAATAACGACAAAAGTATCTTTATTTCGTCAGCATGAAATTTTCACGAAATTTACTTATGTGTGTATAAATATATTTTATTAATATTGTCGACTCATTGAAAATTTTTCAATTTCGAAAAAAATGAGGTAAAGGGTAACACGCGCTTTAATTTATCACACATTAATCGAATTTTAAATATAGATTTCTCTTACGTGTTACAATTTCTATATCTGAAATGAAAACGACGGACACGAATTTATTAAAAATAGTTTCTTGGTCACAGAGATGCCGAGTTTTTGTGTTAAAATTTAGATAAAATTAAAATAAGACAAAATTCCTATTTCTTGACTTCATTAATGGAGGGGGACTGGCTCAAGTATTTACGCCTACGTTCATGTTTTTTTTTATTTTTTATTTTTAATCTATATAAGAATTTTGATATTATATAAAAATAATTTTTTTCTTATTTTCGAGCTTAACTAATAACCTTATCCATTTTAACGATTCTTCCAGGTCACTAAAGAAGAACTCGCCAAATTGGTGCAAGGTTTTGACAAACAAGAACTGCTTACCAGTGGAGGTGTCACATTGGCTGGCCTAAGGTACATTTATTTATCAGGAACTGATCGTGTTATACGTGCCAAATTGGGAAGAAGCGGCGTCCATTGTATGAAAACACAACAAGGTAATTATTGTGCAATATAAAATTTAATTCATTTTTTAGAATGTGCCTATAATTATGAAAGTGGTCTATGCCCAAAATTTAAAAACCTTGAGTCTATCAGTTATTGAAAGCAGACGTGGACGATGGTGATATATTGATAATGCCCCTTAAGGCAAAGGGTCTTATAAGATCCTTAGACTGTCTTAAGAAGACCTGGGACTAATTCCCAATAGGCTAGTTAGGTTTAGTCCCTTAATCCACCCCACTATCAGGAACTAGGAGGTGGGCCCAGGGAGGAGTTTTATCTCCACTTCTCTGGTGCCTTGTTGTAGATGAACTCCTAGAGCTGCTCAACGGCCGAAACTTTTTCGCCCAAGGTTACGTTGACGATATCATCATAGTAGTTGCAGGTGAAACTGAAGGAGCCATGTCAAGACGCCTGCAGCAAGTACTAGATATGGTCTCTAGCTGATGCGAGAGCTTAGGTCTAAAAGTCAATCCCGACAAAACGACTCTGGTTCCTTTCACCAGGAAACGATGACTACCAGGACTTTTGGAACCTACACTCGCCAGGTAGAACAATAAGCTTTTCACAACAAGCCAAATATTGAGGAGCGACGCTAGATGCCAAGCTCATGTGGAATCAGCACGTGGACACTCTGATGAGCAGAAGGCGCAGATCCCTGTGGGCTTGCCGCAGAGCTTCTGGTTCCACATGGGGTTTGCAACCGAAAACCTTGTACAGGATATACACCACCATCATTAGGCCCATGGTAACTTATGGAGCTTTAGTTTGATGGCACAGAACGACGCTTACGGGTTTCATGACCAATTTAAGCAAAATTAAAAAGAATGGTCTGCCTCTCCATCACTGGGTCCATCCGCACTTCCCCGATAGCAGCGCTGGATACTCTCTTGAATCTGGTACTACTCCACCTTGAGGTAGAGACTGCATGCCCTTTAAAATCTCAAAATTTAAGCAACCTTCTATGCACATACAGGATAGGCTAACCTGGACTTTTCCTCAAGTATTGCCGGGCGGACTAGTATGGTACACGGACGGCTCTAAAACAGAGGCAGGTGTGAGCGCCGGAATCTGGAGTGAAAGCTCCAGATTCAGCAGGGCGATTAGCCGAGACACCCTAGCAACTGTCTTTCGAGCAGAGGTGTACGCTATTCTGGCATGCACTTATGAGAACTTAAAAAGGGCCTACCAAAATAAACGGATCTTGATCTTCTCTGTTAGCCAAGCGGCAATTAAGGCGATAAGGGCCCAGTAAGACCAAGTCGAAATTAGTTGGGCACTGCCAAACTTGCTCTTGATGAGTTGGGCGTTCTCAATCAAGCTACCCTTGCCTGGGTCTCAGATCACCGGGGCTTCAAAGGCAACGAAAGTGTGGATGCCCTAGTCGAACAGGGCTCTGATATTGCATTCATCGGTCCAGAGCCGGCTATTGGGGCACCGTCCTGGGCCCTGAGTGATCGGACTTTGATGAAACATACTAAACGCTGGAGGTCCGCGCCTGGACTAGCCAACTTGAAGCGGTTCCTTCCTGTGCTGTTCCATAAGACGAGTACGGAAATGTTAGGGCGCAGTAGGAATGATGTCAGGACACTTGTTGGCTTGATTACCGGACACTGTGCTCTAAATTACCACTTATGGAGGAAAGGAAAAGGAAAGGCGGAGGAGTCCACATGTAGGCTTTGCCTGGAAGCGGATGAGTCTGCCCTCCATGTTCTCTATGATTGCCCCGCAATAGCGAGGAGCAGGGTTTCTTTGTTCGAGGAGTCCCTGCTCGAACACTCAAGTTTAATCGACAAGCCATTAGGCAGACTGCTGAACTTGTTCAAGCGGTCTGGCCTACACATATGAGGTATTGGGTGTAGTACAATTGGCCAAATGAATGGCTGCAGTACTTTTGGACCCAATACCCAGGGTACAGCAAAAAAAGGTGAGCCATGAGATGCCACCGAAGGGTTTTGGTCCCTAGACCAACGTCTCAGACCGCTCTATCGCGAGGCTACCTGCAGTTCATTGTCCTTGATACCTCAGGGTGCGGAAAAGAGAATGCAACTCATCCATTGCAACCGAGACCTTGTGGTTGAGTCCTGTGACACCAGGCCCTGTACCATGTTCTATATTTGACGCGTCGGTAAGCCAGTGGAGATTTTTTGGAACCCCAGGAAGGAAAAGTTCCTCCCAGTCAGAGCTAACCGGGGTAATAGCTCTCTAATACCACATGGTTGGATACGCGGCAAATGGAAATATTAGGGAATTTGTTAAGAATATCCATGTACAGGGCCAGTTCGATGAGATCCCAAGTCTCAAGGCACTTATGGTGGTGAGAGGTCGGAGGACTCGGAGTTCGATACGACAACAAAAACCTCGTAACTGACTTCATGTTCGCCGACGATAGCGCCGTCTTTGCTGACACGGATGCCGAAGCAACGGACATCTTATACGACGAAAAGACCAAAGTGCTCACAACGAGCGGATCGAGGGCCAGTGTTCACCTCGATGGAACCCAAATCGAACAGGTTTCGAGGTTCAAATATTTGGGATCATTGGTTGATGAAACGAAAGTAGCATCGACGTCCGACGTTCACAGCCGCATCGGCCAGGCAACAGCCTTTCCATCAAACAGACACTGATCGAAGAAGAAATGCAAAAACGGCGACTACGGTGGTTTGGATATGTTTGCCGAGTGGATGATAACCGCTTATCACGTAAACTTCTCTGGCGAGATCGTCCCGCAGACTGGAGAATCCAGCGATCGGCACCGAAGAAAACCTGGCTAAAGTATCCGTTGTGGGAACGTCCCAGAAGAAGAAAGGCGAACTTTTTGATTTGAAATTCGCAACTATACTGTGGCCCTATTCTATAATTTTGACTCAAGCTTTTGTGGTAAAGATACGAAACTGATTATTCGTCGCATATTTACCATAGTGTTGTCACTTGCCCCCGCAGTTTCATAACAATGCTCTGTTATTTTTCTACACTTACGTCAATTTCCCCCAAAAATGTAGTTTCGCAAATTTACATTGCAACGACGATATGTCTAATCATTTGTATATTTGTTTCTTGAGTTACTCCAAGAAAATGTTATGATAATCTTTAAGAATGTGCATGTTCGGTTCATGATTCGATTTCATAAGTCTTGCCCATGTCCAAATAAAAAGGGCGACATTATTTCACAAATAACTACAACACAATTCTGTCAAACATACGAAAAAATATATAAAAAAGCTCAAGGGATTTAAAGTGCTTCTTTGGAATGCCTTGACTTCAATTCGTTTCTTAATGTGTGACGTTAAAAAAATCAATAAACTAAAAAATTAGGCTGCATTCAGCGGTGTTTACTCTTAATTTAAATGTTTGAATTAGTAAAATATAATTTGTTATTGTAATACCTACGTTAGAGTTAAGCTACGTGAATCAATCCACACCGTGATTTTATATCTTATACACTACGTGATTTACTATAGAAAAAGCACTTTGTACTTCGGCGTATCTTCTCGAAGTTACTCATGTCTTTATTATTACTGATTGCATTGCCGCACCATGTCTCACCGATAATTTTTACTACTGGTTTCTTAATGTAAGGTTTATCTTATCTGTTTTTATGTTTTCCTTAATTTTTGGATACTTGTTTTTTTTCTGAATGAACATAATTCTCGTTAGATTTGTTTTGTGAAATGTAATCGGAGGTGAAATAAGTATTAAGAAGTACAGAAATGATTTTGTTGCTTTAATTTTGTTATCATTCGATATTGTTATGTTTTTAAAATGTGGTGATCAAAACTTTAGTTTTTGTGATTGTTAGATTAGTTATAAATATCATTTCAGTGGGGATGTGCCAGCATTAGTAGTGTCTAGGGGTTAAGTTTCCGACTGTCATCACAGGAATCAGTGGTTCGAATCCTTTCCGTGGCATGGTCCTTCGCCTTTCAAACCCACCGACCTTATATAACTTTTCTTCTTCTTCCGTACCATCTTTCCTGACATCGCACATAGGAGTATTTGAGCCCAAAAGTCGGTCATAAGTCAAAATCAAAAAGATGATGCAATGCTTGACAGAACGCATATTTCTTTTAACTAAATAACCGTCCCCTATCCCGCGCAAGGCATATCCCCACGTGATTAGTCGGAACCCAGTCATTGTTTTGTGTGCACTGTGCATTCGTGTGGTTAGTGTAGAAAAAGAAGTATGTATTATGAACATGGAAGGGGAAGGTATGGTCATTATAATAATGCGTCATTAATTAACTTACAGTGCAAGGTGGTCAGTCATCAGTGAAATAGGGGAACAACATGAGTTAATATTTAAATATTTGAATACGCACGTGCCGTAACTATTTCGGACTGGTGGAAGTACGATCGTAACCTCCTCGTGGGGGCCACTTGAAGCTGTCCTGAAAGAGATGGGCTAATACCATCGGGCGTACCAAGCCAAGATGTAAAGTTATCGTGTCGAGGGCTGCATGACAATGGGTAGGAGCGAACCCAGTTGTATAATACCTTATTCTGATATGAAGAATCGGTCAAGATTGACCTTACCCTTCCTACCATACTCATGGGGCTTTTGTGGATCCATTAATCTGGGGAGAGCCAAGGCAAGGAGAGTCAAAGCGGAATTGGGGAGCCACCAAGTGCACACTCGACTCCCTTTTCGTGAACTTCTTCCGTACAGACCACAGGCAGGACGGCGGTCTGGAACCTGGGAAGCCAAGAAGCAGACCTATACAGCCGCTTCTCTGCCCAAAGTTTTTGAACCTGCCAGAAAATTGGCAGAACCAGTTCCCATTTAATCTAGAGGATTGTTCCCATCATCCAGGGTAGCAAGGGACCCCAGAAATAAAAAATAAGGGGTGGAATCGTAATTACCCTTCTACTGGGACAACAAACAGACCCAGACAGCCGCCCATTTGCCCTAAGGTATCTCATGTATTTCATATTTTTTTTATTTGAATTTTGTTTACATACCGAAAGTGGGTTATGGAAACACAAATGATACAACACGTCCAGAAGGATTTTTGGAGGTCCAGAAACTTCTGCACGCATTACGAGAGTAAAAAGACTAATCATTTTTCGACGGACTTGGTCCTATACACGCAGCAAGCGCGAAGTGCACTTAGCCTATATGCGGCCCTCCATTGCCTACTGTTTGCAGTCCTTTTTAATGCTGCTGCCCAGACTGTTGCTGCTGCCCAGACTGTTGCTGCATACAACAGGACTGAGCTAACCACCCTCCCCAAGACGAGGCGGTGACTCGGTCTAGTCCCCCCAAACATTGGGCAGCATTCTTGCGAGTGCACATACTGCAGACGCTTTTTCTGCCTTATCTTCCACGTGCGGCGCTTCGAAGTTTAGCCTCCGGTCGATCATCACTCCCAGGTACCTCAGAGGTGGCTGTGAATGGATGATCTGTTCCCCTACCTTACGGATACCAGCTTTCTCCGTTTGGTGATCAACACCGCTTCCGTCTTGTGCTCAGCAAGCTTCAGCCACGCTTTTATTTTCCAGATCTCTTCGTTCACATACAGTTCGATGTCATCTGGGCGTTTTCCTACGACTACTTATATGTCATCCGCGAACACGGTCGCCACTGCTTCCTGTGAAAGACGAAGCTCGAACACTACATTGCGATTCACAGGAGAGGGTCCTGGACGGAACCCTGCGGAACATCGCCTGTTGTCCCGAACACCGTTGGACCATCTTCCGAATCACAACCCAGCGACCTATAGTGAAGGTAGTCAGCCAATACTGGCACTAGGAACTTTTGTGTGCCTAGCTTGTTCAACGCCTCAACTATTTTGTTTCACCTTGATCAGTTGAAAGCCTTTTTTACGTCAAGAGTTATCAGTGCGCAGCAGGTAGGAGCAGGAGTTTTTGCTCCGGGAAGATCCCCTTTCTCAGGCACGCTGTTAAGACTTCAGCAAACCTGTCTGGCGCTATCGTATCTGCTAGCTTCGCTTCTTTATTTGATACACCATCCATGCCAGAGCCTCTGGAGGGTGTAGAAGAAAATGACGATGAACCTCACGTTTGAACTCAAGGGTGTGTTAAGGAGTGTTATCATTCTAAACAGGTCGGATCTTAGGCTGTTGGTGAGATATCTAACTGACTTACAGCTGTGAACACTAAAATAGCAGTACTTCGATTCAAATCCATTAAACTCATTTCTAATCGTTATGATGGCGAAAAATTCTAACAATTATGTGAGGGTATTTAGCTGTACTCCTAAATTTAAAAATTCACACTGGCTCTAGAGATTATGTCCGACGTCCACCAAATATGGAGTACCATCCAAAATAAACCACGAAAACAGTTAAGTTTGGTGGGTCAAAAATGTTTTTTGTATTACGGTGTGGGTCCCATACACATAATTGATGGTATCATGGACCAAAATGTGTATGTGAGTATTTTGGAAAATGTAATGCTACCATACCCTTGCGAAGAAATGCCTCTTAGATGGGTTTTCCAGCAGGATAATGACACAAAACATACCAGTCGTAAGGCAAAGGAATGGTTTCGGGTCAATGGAGTGGAGGTTATGGACTGGCCAGCTCAGTCTCCTGACCTCAACCCCATTGAAAATCTTTGGGGAGACTTTAAAAGAGGTGTGGCTGAAGCGAATCCAACAAATAATGCACAACTTTGGGGAGCTGTGCAAAATGCATGGTACTCTATACCGGCTGCTGGATGCAGTAAATTAGTCGACTCAATGTCGCGACGTTGCAAAGCAGTTATCGAAGCATGGGAGATGCAACAAAATATTAGGTGTTATAACACTGAAACGTTTAATTTAACGACAAATGAATATGTCAACATTCCATCGCAAATCCTCAGCTCAAGTCTTGGCTATAGGTGTTCACCTGATAGATTCACACTACCCATTGCGGCAGAAGGAGTATCGACGCCGATTTTAATTAGTGATCCGACAGTATTTCGCGTTGGATGTGTTGAATTAGCCATGATCCTTACGGACTTAGTCAAGAATGAGTGCAATGTCCCTTAAGCACCTCATTCACGCTCAGTTTATCACACAGCTTTAACAGCGCAAACTAAAAACTGTGCAGTTAAATCGGAGCGTATGTGTAAAATCCGGAGTACCGTTCAGTTCAAATTTTTGGGCTGTGTAAAATTTGTGAGCCGTAGAATTTGAACTGCCTAAACTAGAAAACTGTGCAGATAAAAACTGAGCGTGATTGTGTATTTGCTCAGTCCATTTCAGTTTTGAGCATTGAACGGAGGTTATGGATTTTAAAAAAAAAGCAAGGAATTTATTTTGTTTATTCAATCGCAACCTTAACTAAACTAAAACTGGGTAAAAATTGTGTAGTGAGTGTGATAAACTGAGTAAGCTTAAAACTGCACAGGTTTCGTTACGATGTAACTGCGCAAACCAGAGCTGAACCCGATTCCAACTACATGTAGACGTGATTCGAGTTGATATATGGTCGACGGAACTCGAGTCAGCTCTGCTACCTGGGTTGAGTTGAAGTTATGCATAAAGACGCGAGTTCAGTAGTTGAATGGTGAAATTTAGTTGACAGGAGCATTTTCAACTCAACCCCAACTTAACCATTCAACTCATCATTTATACGTAGTAGCTATTGATAGAGTTTGGAGTTGTGTTAGTCTTATATTATTGAAGTCGTAAGAGTAGTTTTAAGATTCAACATCACTTCAGTAGGGATGCCATTCTTTTAGATTCAGTTACATAAGTTTCAGACTACATTAAACTGTTTTTTATATATATTTATGAATTATACAAACGGATTAATACAAAAATTTCAATTTCCAAATTCCAGCCGTTATAGTATCAATCTACGAAGATCCCGTACAGCCACAACAAGCAGCATCTATAGTCGAAAAACTTGGCGACTATTTAATTACTTGTGGATACTAGAGGTAAGCGCGCTCTAGCTGTAAAAACAAAAAACAACAAATTAAAATAATTAAAAACAAAAGCAAAAAAAAAAAAACAGAAAAATCTACCATACTTCTTGCGGCGTGTGTTGTGTCAACTTCTAAATACTACTACTACTATACTACTACTACTGCGTACTTCTATATATTTTTTTTAAACTGTTCTTCATCTCAAATAAAATGCGAAGATAAATCGTGTATTATTCCTATGATTATATAAAAAAGTTAAATTTAGTTTTTTCCTTTATATAATAATAACTTTAATTTTTTTCGTACACGTTTCATTTTTTTTTAATTATTATTATTATTAATTATATTTTTCTTTTGTTCATTTTTTTTTCTGTGACAAAAACCATTTTTGCTCGTTCTCCTTTTTTTTCTAATTATGATAATTTTTTTTGAGAGTAAATGCGAGATTCATCAGAAAAAAAGTTAAGTAAAAAATAAGAAATTAACTTAATTGATAAATAAAAAAAATATCAGCAGAAATGATTATTCATTTAATAATAATTAATTAATTATATATAAAAAACAAAAAAACAAAAACAATTAAGTTTTCTGTCATTTGAGATTTTTTTTGTATTATTTTAAATTCATTTTTATATAAAAAAAAAAGAAAAGAAAAAAATCATTT
This sequence comes from Thereva unica, assembly GCA_949987705.1. Lineage (NCBI taxonomy): Eukaryota > Metazoa > Arthropoda > Insecta > Diptera > Therevidae > Thereva > Thereva unica. Next base: position 20,828,024 of record OX465285.1, on the reverse strand, counting down.
TTTGCAATAAGTTGTGAACAATAAACTATTTTATTTAAAAAATTAAACAAATTGGATTTTTTATTTAATTACTTTTAATTTTTGTGTGTGTATATAGTAATACCCTATTAATTTTTAAAAATTTTCGTTTCGTTTCTTACAAGGAAAACCGATGTTTTATTTCTGGTGATAATTTTTTAAAGGTTTTTTTTCTTTTAATTAGTAATGGGCCAGGTATAGAGGGAAATGCTTGGAACACAATTTTTGAGTTCGTAACTTTGTTTGGACTAGTTAGGAGGGAAACATACCAAACGTGCACGTCTGTAGCCCTTAAAGCCTAATACTAAGTTCACGTGAAATAGATTAGGGAATTTTAGGGTAGTGAAAAAGCGAAGTGAGTTAATCAGCTGTGCGTAACTTTGTAGCAAAGTGTTTTCCATACTGCAGAAATAGTAAGTTCAAATAAATCCCGCCAAATAAATGCATACACCAATTAACAATTAAATATGTCTAAATAATTCACACAACGCCTTTTAATTTCACTTTTTGCGTTTTTCAGTTATAGCCTTTTGAACATTTAACAGTTCCCAACTTTTCACGCGGAAAAAATGCCCATGTGCATTCTTTTAAATGAAATGAAAATGAAATCTCGTGGTGAATGTATGCCGCGCCATCGCCAAAATGTGATTTACTCACCAAAAAGTTCACGTGAAGTTAGTATCACAAATGAAATTTTGACAAGCGAAATTTTCACTCGTGAAAATTTACATTGAGTAGCCCATTTAAATTCCATTTCACGTGTACTTAGTACTAGGCTTTAGCCAGGGGAGGGGAGGTCGTTTGAAGGTCCCATTTTTCGGGGTTTCGCTTATACAGAAAACCCGTTTAATTGCAACTTGATTTTGCCAAGGTTTACATTGCAATTATGCGGGTTACCGTTAAGCCAGTGGTTTCCAAATGTCCCCCCTGTTACATAAAAAACCCTTGGCGCCCCACCAATAAATTATGTAAATTTTCATGCCAGGTGGGGTGCACCATCTAGACCTTCGTCAAGTTCGTCAATGGTTTTGCTGGCATAAACTGACTTTTGTAAGTACTTCATCGTGGTGGCTGCGATGTGGCTGCCTTGTTGAGGTTCGTCAGACCTTTTTTCACCCGTTTTGGGACCCACAAAATGCACTAAGATACAACGATAGCGTGCACCGTCAACGGTTTCTCGAACTTTAAAGAAAAATGGTCCGATGATGATTTTTGAGCACACTTCGGCCCAAACAGTAACTTTTTTATAGTGCAGTGGTGTTTCATGTCCTTTGGGTTCCCCAAATTCGTCAGTTTTGTTTATTGACTCCTCGAGAGAGTATAAAATGAGCTTCGTCCGTCATCGCATCGATCATTCTTGCGACGGCATTTTCATATTGTAAGCGATGCGGCTTGTTTATTGGCAACAATCATTGAGTAACTTGTACTTTGCATGGGAGAGATGAAGATCTTGCTTCATAATTCTCCTTAAAGTCGTTCCAACCACGTTTAACGGTGATACGACATATTTGAATTGTCGGAAATACTCAATATTACCGCTTCAACAACTTCAATGAAGAGTGCGGGCGAGGTTCAATGGGACGCTGGCGAGTCACTATAGACTGGTACTCAAAGAAATTCTACACCAAACAACGATAACACAAGTTTTTTCTGTGGGAATCGACTCATAGTTAAAATGGTACTGAATGACGTTTGAGAATCGGGCACATTTGTCGAAATCGGTCTAGATGGCGATGAGATGTAAAATAAAAAGACACAATAAAATTTAAGCAAAAATCAATAACTGAGTCAAAAAATGCAAAAATATAAAATCATCCACGCCCTTTCCCCGTTGAGCTATAAACGCCCCCCTTGTGGGTCGCGCCCTCCAGTTTGGAAACCGCTGCTTTAAGCGATGACCACGACTTGGCGCTGCTGAAGGCAAATTATCACTGTCATCATAGTCAGCCTCATCAGGAAGCTCCTCCTCCGTAGTATAATTCTTTTTTACCAGCTAGAACCCGGTGCGCTTCGCTGCACCCATAAGCCAATAGTATGGCGTGCGCCAAAACAATTGGGAATCTCAAAATCGATGGGCTGTGAGAGTCTCAAATCCCGCCACGAAAAGAAAGGTGTAACTCCCCATTCGTTTAAGAACCCAAATCACTTGCTCATTTATATCCCCAATCAAAATTCAGCGGTCTCACTGCCACACTTGTCGTGGTCAGATGCTAAGGGGAGTGGTTTTCCCTTTGAAACGTCCAAAAGTTGGTTTTTCCAAAACTGTTCCATAGTTATGATGCTTTCAAGCATGCATCCGTTCAGCTCACTTGCAGGCTTTAATCGAAGTATAATAGGCAAAGTTGAGCGAAATTCTCTGCTAGTGTCACGAGTGTCTACCAGGGGTTTGTTTTCCTCGAAAATTTCGTAAAGCCCTATCATGCGCCTCGACAGATTTTTTATAGGCTTGTACAAATATGGGCGCTTTCAGTAATGCAGGATGCGTGCGCAATTGACTTATTCAGTCATTGAAAGCTTCACACTTGCAATTGCTGAATAAGTCATTTGCGCACGCATCCTGCATTACTGAAAGCGCCCTATGTCTCGGTTACAACCCGCAGCATGCAGGTGGGTGGATGGTGATGTTAGACCACCTTATCATAATCAATGTAACATAATAAAACGCGTAGATAAGTATAAATATAATGCGCAGTAACTAATGGAGGTAATTTCTACTCGTCATTTTCGCTCAGTTTATTTGCACAAATCCACATGCGCCAGACAGTTCTGCACAACTAATTTGTTGCGTGTAAGCCTACCTTTACGAGTAGTATGACACGTCGCCGTCGATAGGAAACGAGATAGCCGCTAAATAGTATTCTACTTGTCATACCCCTTCATTTGATACCCGTGTCGGGGTCGGGGAACCCAATTGCAAAATTCGTCCGCCATCTTGGAACCACCATCTTCATTTTTTTTTTCAAAATGGTCAGATTGCATCGTCACGTGAACTGGATGTGCAAAATTTGAAGTTGATCGGTTATATGGAAGTGGGTTAAAATCAAGTTGCAAAATTTGCTTATACCCCGGCTTCACCGCCCTAATTTTAATCAAGTTCACTTCAATATGCAAAAGTGGCTTCACCGGCATTGTTCAGTAGAGAAAGCTTCGTGTGTGACGTATTACATTTGAAAGCTCCTTTATAGAGATGGAAAATGGAATTTTCAATGCTTTGTGGGATTTAAATTTTTTATTTAATAATACCTATTATAAAATAAATGTAATTGAGTATATATTTATTCATTGACAGACATCTATACTTCCTTTTTTGATCCATGTTTATTTTTTCAAAGCTCTTGCTTTAACGGTCATGTAATAATACATCAGTTGCCATGGAAATATTCCAATTTTTTACTCTCTTTTGAGCGAGCTTTTACTTTGAAACTCAATTTCATGTTCTGTAGGCCCAAAGTAGGCATTTTTTCCTGACTTTAAAATGTGAAAAATGTATGGGAAATCAGGAAATTTTAAAGTACAGTAGACTAATTTGCTCGAACTTGCGAAAATTTGGCGGTGAAGCCGGGGTATTACATAGGGTGAATTCAAAAATTCAACACTGCCGCAACACTGCAGAATTCAACAAGTAGATGTTTTCACCTACGTTATGGTATATTTCTTTTTTAGATATATACAATAGTTTTTGAGCTGCAAATCAAAACCGTATGCCATAATTTCGTTATCATCGGTTTTTTGTCGTGGAAGCAAATTTACCGTATTCACGTCAAAAACTGATTTAATATGAAACAAAACTCCCCGAAGGGAATTATATTGTGAGAATATATTAATAAAAAGCGCCGCAGGCCGAGCATCGAAATCGCAACCACACAGACGAGAACTACGTCATAAGCCCTCTACGCCATGACAGATGCTACAGAAAGTCGGTAAAGATGACAGAAAGTCGGTAAAGTAGTTTTCAATTCAAAATACTCGTAAAGACTCAATGAGTATACGAAATTTCTCACCGGAGAGTTTGTAATTCTTTAAAGCATTAATTCAATCAGAATGGATTCAGAAAGAAGAGAAAAAAAGAAAGAAGTGAGGCAGCCCCCGACCGGGGTTTGAACCTGCAAATCTATACTAAGCTAGATGAATGCCTCTACAAGCTTCTATCAACTTGACTGAGTAAAACTTCTAGCTAACCTAATCAACTTTCATTTTGTATAGAGTGGTCATGTAGCTAGGACGCATCGTTTCCGAGATATAAGTGAAAACCCGAAAAATGAGACCTTCAACATCCCCCCGACTACCAGGCCAAGGAAAGTTACGAAGTCAAAAATTGTATTCCAAGCATTTCCTTCAAAACCTTTCTTTGAGCGTTCGTTGCCTGGCCTATAAAATTAGCTTGTCATTCAATTTTTGCGAAATCTGATGGCTATGACAATTCCATTTCCATTTTATAAGTATGAACATGATACATTGCAACATTCGCTTCCTAATAAAAAATGTTGCAGTTCCGATGCGATTCTCTTATCAGCAGCTGTTTTCGCTGTTTACACATAAAATACACGATATTATAAAAACATCAATTCATCCTAAATGTGTGAAATTCATGACTTCTCTTTAAAGTATCAATGACTGATTCGTTTCGAGAAGTATAATTGCACAGCGCTGATTTGATGATTAATTTTCTCAGTTTCACGTGAATCAGGGCGTGGGAAATTGAATTGCGTGACTCATGTATTAATCAAGATGTAGCCATTAGTCACAGTCAGCTTCTGGATATTACCCTACACGTTAGTGTATTTGCGAGTATGACAAACTTGATTAGTTGATATTGATGCTTATTAAAGTGGGAAGAAACATGAAAGAGTATTTTGTCCCTTTTTAATGTAATTTGTATTTAGATTTATTTTTTGTTAGAACAAGGTCTAATGTCGGATTTTTTCATTGCCGGATTCTTCGGATGAAGTTATACCCGTTTAGCTTTTCTGTTTTTGTACGAAGGAGTGGTGGCAATCGAGTGGAGCAGCAGGGGATGTGTGCTTAACCACCTGCCAGGCCTACACCCAAAACTCAGATGGTAGGTAGTGTCAGACTCCTATTGATTAAAGTCACCAAAATTTTTTCAAGAGTATTGCGTCCACATTAGCATAAACCGTAAAGGTATTACTTCGACCTATCATCACCATCGCGACCCTTAGAAGGGTTCCTCGAAGGGGTGCTCACCAGAGCCGAAACAGAGGGGGACGCGTATCAACGACCTTCTGTCTCTGTTTTCTTTGGCCAGTTACACACGGGCCGCCAGTCAACCAACAAAAATCTGCTGAAAATGTCCTTTATGGCGGATAGGGTGGGTGATAGGGCGATGAAATGGGCAGATTTTCATTACCCTCTTGTCCCCAAATGACGTTTTCGCCCCTTATGAAATTGGTCTTTGTTGTGAAAAAGGTGTCTTCGACGAATCTCGCTACCCAATTAACTAGCTACAGGCCTGGTCTAAAATACATAACACATATTTGGCAGCATGCATTCTGTTCAAACAAAAGGCCGTATCCGAACTTAAAAATTGGCAGGGTTCAACAAATTGGCCCAATCGACACTATAGTATTCGGCACTTTTCGAAAACGTCGATGACTGGCTTTTGATTTGAGTCAAGTGTTCTAACAAAATTTTTACGATTGCGTCAAGTGTTCGAAAACCCTTTGAGAAGTCAACAATTTGATTATAAACTGTGCAACAAAGCAGTCGCTTCAAAGCAACTGCAAATGATTTCGGTAAATAAATTGCCATGACAACCTTTTGATTGTCGCAGGACTTTTAAATTTTTGAAGTAATTGAAAATCCTTGACATTTTCGAAAAGTGCCTCAGCAGCAGAACCGTTTATTTACTGGAGGGATAGAATGGACAAGAGGGTATAGGTGGGCAAAAACGCGGAAAAAGGCATATGCGTGTCCGGAGCCGATGACCGTTTTAGAGTCGGAATTGAGTACCCAAAAAAATATGCTTTCGGTGGATACCGACCTAGACAACATTTTTCCACCAAAAAACGGCCATCCAGCCAGCCATAAAGCCCGGCAGGCCCCAGAAACTGTGCAAAATGTCCCCTCCGTGGCATGTCCCAACTACAAAAATCCAGATTAATTGCGCATATTAAATGGACCAACTTGTGCGATTCGGGATAGGACGTTCACGAATGGTTTTTGGGGCCTAAAACTTTGATTTTTTCTCTTTTATCGCAAACCGGAACGCCAGAACACAGAACTTACACGTATTTGAATTTTGTCCGAAATTTTCCGTTAAAATTGCGAACCGCAGTGCCGCTAGAGCCTGCATGCGTTCGAATGTTCTGTTGTGGCTCCCTCTGCTCGGGGATGTTTCATGAACCTGCAACAATTCGAAAACCCATTCGGCGCGTTTGATTTGAATCCCTAACTGTAAAATTCGCTTGCTCTAAAATTCAAAGTGCAAACGCATATTCAAACAAGTCCCCACCGTGGCAGTCGCGGTTTCAACTTCAAACCGAAAAAAACGCGTCAGAAGTGGAAAGTTCAAGTTGTTCTAAGAAGCTATGGTCACCGGTAAGCGGAAATTCACTCAGGATTCTTCCTGAACTCAGAAAAGCGATTTTAAGTCAAATAGTCCCCTCCGTGGCGGTCCCCTCCGTGGCAGCTTTTTCTTGAAATCTTCAATAAAGATAGAAATTCTGAGAAAATTTCCTCAAGAAAGTTCCAAAATGGTAGACGGTCGCCTTGTAACCCCTGTAGCAGAAACGGGCTTGTTTTGGGGCCATATGGGGGGAGAACCCACAAAAAACTCGGTCGGTAAACTTTTTTTTTGCTGGGTTTTGAATGTGCAAATATGCCTTTTTTCGCGTTTTTGCCCAGGTATAGTATAGTATAGTAATCTCACCAGAAAATACCGACACGAAAACTTAGCATATACACAATGTGCTTCTGCTTAGGCCCTCCGCACACCAGTCGATCGATTTGCAGCCAGTTTGCAATTGCAGTATCCAGGTTTCAACCTTTGTCCACAACCGCATTGATTTTGGATCAATCAGTTTTCTGTGCCCACATAATTGAAGGGCTTTTTACAAAAGTACACGCCAAAAAGTAGACGGACTACAAAACTTTGACATGACAAGTGCAACCAAGCAACTGAAATCGCTTGCGACCGGCAAGAACAGCTGCACGGGACCAGTTACAAATTAGTTTCAAATCGGTCTCATTTCTGTCGACCCAATATTTGGGCCATTTCATGCCATTTGCGGCTTTGAATAAGGTGACAGAGGTCAGGAACACCAGTGTTGTTTTGCAGCTCACTCAATCCACCAAGGAGAGGTGAGCCGAGGAAGATCCCTCTTTTCCTCGCGAGGGCCGGACATGTACAGAGAGGATGGAAGACAGTCTCTTCCTCATTACCAGAATTACTGCACAGCTGATTTTTCTCACAGTCAGTTTATAGGTGGCTAAGGGCATTCCCATCAGCCGTGGATGTTGTAACGACAGAAATAAGAGCCTTGAAGGTTGCCGACTTTCTAATAGAATACATACATATATTCTTAAGAGATATATTATTTATCTTCAGCCATTCGAGAGCCTCCCAGATCTCAGAGACTTCCGCCTAGAAGACGCTGCGATGGTTGAGTAGACGATCAACGCTGTTCCCAATTTTAGAGTCGTCTGTGAAGATATATAGTGACGCAGTCGGCAATGATGGTATAGAAACCTTTTTCCGAGGTTCACGTAGGTGTAGTATAATCTAGGTTAAGTATAGGTATGATTACGGCTGTATACAACCAGTGGACAATGAAAGGTCTAAGGTCCCAATTCACTCCGACCGTTCTTTGTCATAAGAGGAGAACTGTTTTGGTCTTATTAGCTCTCTCTAAAAGATTCTGCCTCCACGTTAGTTTCCTATCCAGTATGAGAACCAGAAATTTCGCGTCGTCCTTAAGTTGCAGTCTCTCATTGCAGTGTCTTAGAGAAGGAATATCGGAAAGTCTATGCTTCCTTGTAAAGACCACTACTTCAGGCCCCTATTGCGAGTGTCGATACCTAATCGACAAGCGACAATTATCGATTATAGACTGTCGATTATTTAGGGGCCTATTGTGGATATGGTCAATTTGACGACTTTGAGTCGATGTTAAAATTTCTTTCTGCGAAAGTCGATTTTTGTCGAAATTAGTCGATAAAAGAATTAATATGAGTCGATTACACAATTGTCAAGTCGACGTCAAAAATGTAATCGACTCATATTTATGTTTTTATCGATAAAAATCGACTTTCTCAGTATGAAAATTTAACATCGACTCACAGTCGTCAGATCGACTCGTTCCACAATAGGGCCCTTAGTTTGATATTGCGAATGTCAATTGTAATCGAAAATTGTCGATTTGACAGTCGACTTTTATCGATTGCTTTTTTGCTCACGACAAATTTTGCCAGGAATTTCAACAAAAAACTGCCCCTGTGCTGTGCTGAAAGTCGAGTCGTGATTCGTGACAAGTTTTTTAAGTTGAAGAAAGTGACGTTTCAATCGAATTGCGATTTTCAGCATAGTGGCCTGGAGTGGGAGTGTTAAGTTCGAGTTTAGCCCCCCTATGCTGAAAGTCGCAATACGTCACTTTCTTCAATTAACGCATAGACCCTTTTCTCATTGGTTAACGCATAGACCCTTTGTAGTAGCCCAATGAACAAGATTGTCCAATGCTCCCTGCATTATATATCCTATTATTAGATGTTCTTGCCGGTCACCAGCAGCACAATATCATTAGCATAGGCTACCGTGGAGCACCCAGGGTTATCAACACTTCGTTGATTGTTATATTCCAAAGGAGCGGCGATAAGACCCCACCCTGCAGTATGCCTCTTCCAACCCGTCTGACTTCTTCCGTAAGCCCCAGACCAGAAATTATGACCCTGCACTTCAGCTGCCGGTCAATAATGGACCTGGAGCATCCGTTAACACCTAGACACTGGAGTGTCCACGTGCCCCCAGAAGATTCGACATTGTTGAAAGCACCTTCAATATCTAAGAACGCAACCAAATTGAACTCTTTCATTTCAGAGTATCTTTCGATGACTCCTGACTACTTGTGCTACATGTACGGTCTGCTTGTTGCAGCAATCCTTGGCACATTGGGCTTGTAGAGAGAACTTTTCCAAGTCTTGCGGTGTCCGAAAAACCTTCTATTGTTTTACTAAAGGACTCTCTTTTTGACTTGCGCAGTTCGTATTTGAACTCCCTGAGACACCCTTTATAGTTTATAGTTATCTTTATAGTTGTCCAAGTCCAAATCGAAGTTAGGCCGTTTGGACTTATTAAAGCCTTTTCTACTTTCAGACCTTAGTTTGAGAAGCTTACTGTTTGGATAGCACTAAGGAGGTTTGGTTTTATCTCTATAGATCCTCCTAATGGGACAAGCTGTTTCCAATGCATTATTTAGGATGTTGCTGAGATTCCTCACCTGATGTTCGAGATTTTCAGCGTTCCAAAAATAGGTGGGAACATCCTCGGAAAGTGATCTTCCAGCTACTTGTCTATGTACGGCCCAATCTGTGTTTCGGACATTCCTGTAACCAGGGGCCTTCTTCACAGTAAAGTCAATGTGAAAGATGAAAGAATACCAGTGTAGAACTAGATTAACTTGTAAAACAAAGCAAATAGAAACATTTGTGATTGCGGCGTTGCATTATGTTCTGAATCAGCCTAAATCCTACAAAGTAGATCATGTGTTCTGGCGCATTCTTGTAGCTAGTAAAGCAATTTAGACTTGAAAGAAAAGAAGAAGATTTGTGCGCATTAAAAGCGGTAGGTGCATTAACTGCGCTTTGAATGTTTGCAGCAAAAAATGAACGTCAGTACTGCAACTGCTTCTCTGCATATGCGATATAAATTTTGACATTTTTCACTAAGCTCTACATAAGAAGCTCCTGTATTATCGATTCTGTAGGTCTTTAACCCGCTTAAAACAACGACCTTCTTCTTATCTGTCATTCTCCACGTGCATTCGAGGTATTCGCCAATGGGTCACGGGGTTGGATCAGTTATCTAACTGCTATCTCCCATGGAATTTATTTGCCATTCTCTGTTTTCTTGTATTTCCTTTGGTGGTGAGGCATATACTCCATATTTTAAGCAGTAGCTCTTGAACAGGCTCAGCAATCTGCCATTGGTTTCTCGCTTAGACTTGACTTTTCAAGCATGGTCTCGTTGTTAACTTAAACATCAAGGGCTGACTCAATTTCCTCAAGGCAGCAGAGCCTACAGGTGGGTCCTCCGCCCTTCCTATCCTTCATAATGGGATGTTAAGGGCACAATGTCCGGTTATCAAGCCAACAAGTGGTATTACTCCAAGTGCAGCAAACCACGTATATTGAATTAAAATAAAAACTTCTACAAGTTTATTATATGCATAAAATGAGCTTTTTAATAAAAGTGGAAAGTCTTTATCGACACGTAAAGAGACGTCGTGTTGTCAAATGCAAATTTTTACTTATCAGCAGAAATCGACATCGACTCGAGAAACCATATATGACCTTCTTCCTACTCATAGCCGGCAGATAATGCGGGAAACCGGGCAGAGAGGTAACACTCATTGTGCTCGAAACGATGTCCACTCAAGGACTGGGTAAGGTCGTAACTCACTTCCTCACAATCCTTTCTAAACCATCTCTCCACGTTTGGGATAAATCTGTGGGTCCCCGACCCTGAACAGACTCTTTCCACTGCTCCTGCCAATCTGTTACGAACTCGCAGTGCATTATCTGCCACCACACTGTAACTAACTAACATAATTCTGAGTCATAGAGACGCATGCCTTCTCTCGCCAAAATGTCTCTGGAGATCATTTCTGCTAAAACGCATGCCGCATCGTTGGACGTGGTCCTGTATGTGCAGCATGCACGGGGGCCGCTTAGTCTGTATGTGATTTTCTGCTGTTAGCCCATTTCTTCAACGTTGCTGCCCAAACGGTTGCGTATACCGCGACTAAGAAATTCACCCTAGCTATCAAGAGGTGACGGCTCAGTATGGTGCCCCCATTCGTCATGGTGCCCCCATTCGTCATGCCCCCAAGTGTGCAAAATTCAGCCTCCGTTCGATCATCACTCTCGAGTATCTTATGGCGAGCTGTGAGTGAACGATCTGTTCCCGTAACTTGATCCCTACTCACACACTGGTTTTACCCGTTTGCTAATCAGCATAGATTCAGTTTTATGCTCAGGAAGTGTCAGACTAGCGGTTTCAATCCAGGCTTTAATCTCCAAGTTCGCTCCGTGTGCGCACAATTCGATCTGATCGAGGCGTCGTCCTATGAGTACTTGCTGGATGTGGTCCGTGAAACAAGTGCAACTGATCTTTTCGGAAGGCGTAAAAAACATCATCACAGCATTCATGATTAACAAGAAAGGTCCCAGGATAGATCCCTGCGGAACCCCAAATATTGTCCTGTACACCGTCGACCCATCTTCCGAATCGCAATGAAGGCCCCCTACCTTGTTTCCTTTTTAGCTAAAATACCAAATATCAGTTTTGGGGGACGGAGGAGGATTGTCTGGTTACCCACGCATGCCCACCAGCACTGTTCCTACTGCATTCCAATCCCAACAATCCTTGTCCGCTTTAATAGACAAGGAATCGCTTTAGCTAAGCTAATCCAGGCGTGGACCTCCACCTCATGTTTCTTGCATCAAAGGCAAGAGACCACACCAAATCAGTGAGTGCCCAATAGCTGGTTTTCAGACTGTTGAATAAAATGGCAGCCAGAACATCTTTTCATCACCTTTGAAGCCACGATAACCCAAAATGACCTAATTGAGAACGGCTAGCTCATAAAGGGCATTCACGTCTGTAGTCCCAGACTAATCTTGAATTGGTTCTACGCCATCTTATCACTCTGAAGGCCGGTTTGCCATTCTCTGTTTCTTTTTGAGCTTTGTATCTACTTCTGGTAGATGGCCTTCAGCTTCCACCTTTCTCCATATATCATCCAATCTGGTGCAGGATGTTCTGCCATTGCTGCACCTCGGCCCTTGTTTCCAGCATAGCCCTAAGCTTCGCAAACCTCGGTCATTTAAAGAGGACATCCTCCACGTCTTCTTTATCGTCCAGACCCCGTTTAGCATAAGAAATCTCAACCTAAACTGGCAGACATTAGTCTTTTTATTGGTTTCGCGCACTGTTGCCAATTTTTTAAATCAAATAACTTCGCGTATTTTTATATTAAATTTCACTTGGACGTCCAATTGGCGCTTAGTGTGGACTATTAGTTTAATTGGTTATAAATGGATACTTAAGCTTTTCACCACATCGAAATCAGTGGGTTTTGGTTTAGAAGATCGATGGAGTTTTAACAATAGAGAAACAGAGTTACAAGAGTTTACCATCGAAGTCTGAATAGCTGTGATATACATAACTTCTGTAATTTTTCGAATTGTAGCATTGTTTTGGAAAAGTCCTTCTTCGCATATTTGACTTCCTGCAGGAAATTACCAAATTACATTAAAAAGGGAATAGTACCAATTCACGTTCCCTCACAGTCGGAAATCTATCACTGATAAAAGCGAAGGTGAACGTGAGTGTGTGAAAAAAAAACACTAGGAGCGGAATGAAAAATGAAAGTAGTTGGTTTTTCTCACCTTGTGCTGCGTGCCGTCGTATTCCCAGCATGTGCTTGCTCATCGCTGTCGTCGTCGTCTTGGTCGCCGCCGTTGCTCTTATCAGGCATTCTGCCAGGGAACGATTTCGTATTCTGGGAGTGTTCAAGGTGGAGCGTCGCTAGAATTTCAACGTTCAAGATGATGAGTCGTCGTCGTCGTCGCCCATATCGGAGCTATTGTCTGAAGATGCGTAATCTCCGCCATTGGAAATGGAATTTTATAATTTCGTTTTTTATTATGTTTAATTTTTACCGCAGCGATCTTTTCTCTTTTATGGATGGAAATGTTTGGAAGAGTGTAAAATAAAACGGAACTGTGTCCCCCGCATTTGTGGCTTCTGTTGCTGTTCCCGTTTTTGTGTTTTATTTCCGGTATTTAATTGCGTTATTTATGTTGGTGGTGGACGTAGAATTTAAATCGAAGAGCTACTATTGTTGCAGTTTATGCTATATTAAAGGCATTTCGATGGGTCTACAGTTCAATTCGAACCTTTGTCTGCTTCAGCTTCTTTCAGACGTATCTCTGCCTTGCAGCTTATCTCCAGTTTCTTGGGCTGAGGAGTTTTGCTGCATCAACCTTAGGGCTTCGTGAGTCATTCATTCTTTGACCATGACTGTCCCAACGTAAACCCATTAGCTTGTTGGTATCATGTCTTGATAGTTTACACTTTGCATAAATCATAAAATTGATGATTATAGCCTATTTTCCATGCAGTAGTCATATTTTCACGATGATTCGTTACCTGTGGTAAAAACAGTTTTTTAGAAGAAAGGGGCAATAGGCAACAGGGAGGCACTGGCAGCAGTGAGAAGTATGATCTATTTGCAGCGTTTATTCTTCGTTCGTCTATCGTTGGTTTATCGTTTCCTTGACTGTGGACCTCATGTAGTTAAATTAGTTTACCCGGTCGAAGTTATATTTCTCCCAGGTGGTGTTTTGGTTTCTTCTTCTTTGCACGCTCTGCATTTATTTGTACTCCTATATGTTCAACCCCATCTTCTAATTCCATGAACATCTTTCTAAGGTATGACTGATCTGTCAAGGCCCTCATAGAACCTAGGGCGGAAACAGTTGCCCTCCAGCGGACTCTGTTTCTTTCAGTTCCGTTCAGGAGCTCCCAGTTGTTGCGACCTCAGGTGTCAACCTTTATACTACCCGTCCGTCACGTCGTTCACGTTATGATGCAGTGTCTGGTAGCAACCTTAGCTCGAAAACTGAAAAAGAACATGATTGGTTAAAGGTGTAGTCTGGAGCAAGCGTGGGCAACCTTTTTATAAAATGAGCCAGAATAAATCCTAACATTTTTGTCCGCGGGCTGTTGTAGCCAATTGACACCTTCTTGTGACCTGTAATTTTTATAGAGTTGGGCCGGACTTACACGAGGTTGTACATTTGTCGCTTACACGATGGTAAACTTTACTGAGGCCTCAATTTTTCGAAATGCCCTGATCCTGCTGGTATATGACAGTATATCGAAATAAATAAGGCAATGAGTTAGTGTAAATACGTAGTGGAGAGACAAGGGTTTCTTCTTTCTTACCTCTTTATAAAAATAGAAGAAAACTGTAGCGACAAAAGTTTGACCTCACCTTCAATTTCTGGAACTGTTTTGAAAAATAAGCAAAAAAGGTAAGAAAAATAAGAGGAACAATAATTTTAAGTCGAAATTTAATATAATAGCATTTTGTAAAGCCTCCTTGGTTTAAGATTACATTAGCTGCGTTCCTTTTCTGCTAATTTTTACTATTTTTTACACTTGCGTACTAGCAACTACACTTGCTCTTATAAACGAGTAGATATCACTTGCAATTACGCAATTGAAATCCGCTAGGGGGAAAGCGGCCATTTCGAGTCTATTGTGAATTATTTTCACTTACGCCATTACCCGCTAGATGGCTTTTATTTGTGTCGAGCTGATTTACTCATATAAAAACGTCCATAAATAAAACTTCAGTCGTATAATTATCAAAAATTATTATCTTTCGTTTTACTTTAGAAATTATCGCATTAATTTCACCATTGTGTCACAAATTCTTCTTTTAAGAATTTTTTATTTGTAAAGTTTAAAGTAACGTCAAAAATTTCAAGTGAGATTTTACTCAAATCAGAAAATTTTACGTTCCTTTTCTGCTCTGCTCACAGTACTAAATAGTAGAAAAGGAACGCAGCTATTATAAACTCTATTCCCTAAAATACTGTACAAATTTTGAACTAAATCTAGTGGAATTTTATTCCACGCTGCCCTTATTGAAGTCCTCAGTTCAGTTCTGTGATGGTCCCACATTGTTATCCAAAGCGGTAGCGGGCATCGAGGGCCACTCCAGTTCCACTACTGGCCCTAAATCACTCCCTAACTACCCTACAGTCAGCCTTATTCTCGTTGTCGAATCACCCAAGTGAGATTTGTCTTAGGCGTTGTCACGTCACTTGGAATTTGGTATTCTCGTTGGCGAGTGACGAGGCTACGAGGAACGTTGTGAAATGAAACACATTGTTTGCTTTCAAAGTGACATTTGACATTTGTCTGGTGTTCGTTGAATAATTAAATAATTTTTAATTAAAAACTTGTGCCAGATAAAAATACAGAGGAACAATAAAACAATAAGAAATAAGTTAAAAAGCATATATGTAGTGGATTACGTATTCCGAACTAGTAATAACAAAGCATGTGCAGTAAATCGTTATACAACTGGAATTACTTGAATAAACTGTTTCTAATAAATAAAAATGAGCTCAATTGCTTTTTGGTTTTCCGATTTGGAGAGTGAAAGTGATAGTGAAAATGAGGAATACAAAAATTTGCGCGTTAAACGATTTCATATTCGAGGCAGGTCTAATCCTTTAGATCTTCCTGATAGAGTGTGAGTTAGAAATAAATTAATTAATTTGAAAATACATATACTTCTATCTAATTCAATTTATAGTTTTGTAGGATATTTCAGACTAACAAAAGAAGTGTTTGCATACTTGGTAAATATAATAGAATTGAAAACTAATGTTGCCAAGAGATGCTTTGCAGTATCACCCACCATAAAATTGGCTGCAGTATTACGGTTTCTAGCTGAGGGCAGTTACCAAAAAGGTGTTGGTAACGACTTCAATGCAGGTTTGGGACAATCCACATTTTCAAAAATTCTCGATGAAATATTGACGATTTTGGAGTCTGAGATATGCAGTCGTTTCATAAAATTTCCAGACGAGAGAGAAAGGAATGATATAAAATTAGCATTCTACGAGAAGTTTCGATTTCCCGGGGTTATTGGTTGCGTAGATGGTACTCATGTGAGGATTATTTGCCCTTCAAAAGTTTACCAACATTTATATTATAACAGAAAAGGTTACCATAGTCTAAATGTCATGTTGGTGTGTACATCGATACATATTCAAGGTGTACAATTTCTTAATAAATTGTTATTTATCAATTCTAGATTTGTGATCATAAAATGCGTATACGGTATGTAGATGCCAATAATCCGGGATCGTCACATGACTCCTTTATTTGGAACTCCAATAGATTGGACGCAATGCTGTCACAAGAAGTTGCCGATGGAGAACGGAACGGTTGGCTTTTAGGTAAAATTTAACTTTATTTTAATGTGCATCTCTGGTAATTTATGATTTCACAGGGGATGCGGGATACCCTATTAAGCCTTATCTCATCACTCCATTCAGAACCCACCGGGATGAGAACAGCCTTGAGAAAAGGTTTAACGAATTGCATGCAAAAGCACGCAACGTTATTGAAAGAACAAATGGAGTGTTGAAAAATACTTTTCGATGTTTGTTGGGTGCACGGGCACTCCATTATACTCCAAAAAAAGCAACAAAAATTATAAATGTATGTTGTGCTCTGCACAATATACGTCTACATTATAACATAGAAAATGACCCAATAGAAACAATTGATGTATTAGAAGAAACAGACAGCTTAAGTTCAGCGATAGAGGAAGCGGAGGATGGTGCGTTAATAAGAACACAGATAATGAACGCTATTTTCAATTAAATAAAAAAACATTCTTTTAAAAAAATCAAATTATATTTTTCATTAAAAGTAAAAAAAAAAAAAAACAAATCACATTTCTTATGAAAACTTAAAAAAAACTTAATTCTTTTGAAAAATTAAAAAAAATCACTTTCGTATAAAAACTTAAAAAAAAATCACATTATTTCTTATAAAAAATTGCAAAATATACTAGCTCTATTCTAAATTTTTTGTATAAAAAATGAACACATTTCTTCACATAACTAACTATTCATAATAGAAAAAAAAATGTTTAATAGTTCACCAAATCATTTTCCAATTTTCTCTTCTCAAGCTTAAGGATTTCGATCCTCAAATCGGTTTCAGCATTGTTTGTCTGTTGTGCAGTTTCAAGTAGTTCTACTTGTTTTTCTTGCAATTGTACTTTTTTTTCTTCTGCATCAGATATCCTTTTTAAATATTTTTTACAGCCTTCTAAAAGAACCTTAATGCCATCTAAAGTTTCTGTTTGTTGGCTTAGCATTTCTTTCGTGTTATCTATCACTTCTAACCGACGCCTTTTTCTGCTAGCGGTTGTGCTTATTGCTTGTTGTGGTGATGCTTCCTGTTGCTGTTGCTGTTCTTGGGATTGTTGTTGTTCTTGGTGTTCATGTTGACTTTCCACTCCAAAAACTACAGCTTCAGGCACAATATGTTGCAAAGATAGCAAGTTAATGACTTGTTCTTCTGCTGAAGAAAAGTCTATTAACTTGCAGGAACCACCTCCTGTTGCACTTCTTTCCCGCTTGTTATGTGCAAGTTTTCTTCTCAGTTTTATTTTATAGTCAGTCCAAACCTGAAAATATTGAAACTAAGAAATAACGAATTAATTATTATATAGATTTTGTTTTTAACCTTTTGCCACTCTGCAGCATTTCTCATTGGCGGACCTAAACAATTTAATTTTTCTTTTAAATTTTCCCATAGGGGCCTATAATTTTCGCCATGAACCGAACTTTCGGCGTATTTTAACCCCTTTGCAATAAAGGGATTCTTAACCATGAAGTCTATCATGACTTCAAATTGTTTTTTAGTAGTAATTTTCAAGCTAAAATACATAATTATCATTTTGCTTTTAAATAAACTTACTTAAATCTGTTTCACTTACTTTTTTCCCGCTTCCATCATATATAACCAACTTTCCTCACTTACAAATATCAAGTGACAGAAATCCACTCTGAATTCGCCGTTTGTCAATCTACAGTGACAACCAAAATTCGCCCAAAATCACTGAGCTTGACAAATGTCATTTTTTTTAAGAACCAGAATACCATTTTCGCCTCACTTCGCCATTTCTCAGCAAAAGTGACAACCAGAATAAGGGCCAGTATAAACTACTGCATGGTCTTTTGGAAAATACATGGGTACCTTTCCTTTATTTGTTCGTCCAGCGGCGTAACTTCGTCGTATTCCTGTTTGGGTTCAATATCTGTAGCACTACCAATAACTTCACTGGCCCTCTAACCGAAATGGCTCTTTATTCCTCCTTTCCCTAGGTGATGTCGAATCAAAAACCTCTCTTCCTTCCGTAAATCATGGAAACAATATGGGACCGGTGGATCAAGGCAGAACCGTTTGTCGTCTGAAAAGATAACTGGGATACACTCTTCCTTCCAGGCCATTTGAGCTCGAACAAATTCCAGGCGATTCTCCTTGTGTTTAGGAAATAATAGTCGGTAGAACTCGTGAGCGCTTTAAAATCCCCTGCACAGTGCGTAACCTAGCATTTATTCCGACATCAGTTCCAATTACCCTGGCCACCATGGATGAATATGACGCTATTCGCAGGATCTTTGTTTTTTCTCTCTGTGTTGTCGCTCTGGGTCTCCCTGGTATTGGCTTTCTCCTTTTTTATCGACCCCCCTCTACATTTGTAGTTGTTGCGCCAATGCCAGTAAGGTAGTGGCGATTTTGGTCTATGAACAGACTCTTTTAACGAATCTGTGACACATTTCATTGTCAAATTTACTAAATGTGTGGTCACCAAGCTGTAAAACTGATTGACCAGATATGTTAGAGGAGTTTGTTTAGAAGTTGAACCTGCCTTTGCCTTACTGATTTTTCAAAATGGAAGGAAGCAGTTTTGGAATGGGAGTCCAATACAGTCTGTTCTTGGGACGATCAACGTCGTTTGTTGCTTATTTTTACTTGAGTGGACAGTTGGTATCTAAATCTAGTTTTTATTAGAAAGAAATTTGTTCGTATAGTATATTACTTGGAGGATGCTGTAAGTTATCCTTCTGTCTATGGTCTATTTGATTACAGTGCCTTTTGCCAAGAGGTTGCCATGTGGTTACTTGGCAAATGTATTGACGATCATAGTTTTTTGCTCATTGCAAAGTCGGTAATACGTTGTCCGTTTCGTAGAGATTTTCCTTTCCAATGGTCGGTCTGTGACAGTTTCTTCTTCCAATTTTGGCATTCAAATTTCCTTTTTGGAAGAGGCCGAATCATATGCGTGCTCAAGGTAATAATGAAAGTGTCCTAGGTCTGCTTGTGGCTACTTAACTGATATTTTTTTAGGAGTTTCAGGTAGTCAATCCAGCGCACAACTCCTATTCCAGGTACTTGGGACGTCCGAAGTCAGTTGGTGTTTTTTATGTGGTAACGTCATGCTTAGGAATCACCCTTTGTACTACTGTCATATCCTTCAAGCCATGGTCACTGTTTTAGTAGTAAGCTTGATTTGAAGGATAGAGGAGGAGGAAGGATTGGTTAGGGGTCTGGAGGGTGCGTAAGTAGATGACGATGAACCTTGAGTTTGAACTCTGAGATGTTACATGAGTTCGGAAACACCGTCTGCGGAAGGCAGTTTCACAATCGAGTTGTTCTATTTATAAACGAACTACTAAATCTTAATGCTCGCGACGAGGAGGGCTGTAGAGTGTGGGGGTGAGCCGAGTTGGCTAGTCTTGTACAGCGGGGAAACAGTTGCCGGGTAGGCAGCAGGTTTCTAATTTCAATGGAACAGTCTTTATGGGGATAGTGGTAAAATTTGCTGAGGTCTGCTACATTTCTACTAGAGATGCGCCGAATGTTCGGCCGAATATTCGTATTCGGTATATTCGGCGTGTTTTTTAATGTTCGTATTCGGCCGAATATTCGGTTAGTTTGCCGAATAATTACCGAATATTTAAAAAGTATTATTTTAAGAGTTACATATGTTAAAAAGACTTTATACTGGAGCCGTACATTGGTAGTATTTGTAAATTAAACAAAAACTTCTTTGGGTAACATCCCGGTAACATCCCGTCCCGACATAACCCAATTGTGATTGTGTGTGCTATGTCGAATGCGGCAATATAGAAAAAGTTGAAAGTAAACCGTCATTTGCGTTGCATGCATTCCATTCAGGGAATATTCCGTCAAACCGCATTTGAATACACACACTTCTATATTGTCTGTTACCGAATACAGCGCATGTACGCTTGGAAATGTCACGTGGCTGCATTTGTACGTGTCAAAGTTTATTCAACAAAATCTTCGTGAGCACAGAACACCAATTGATGAAAAATCGTGTGGACAAAGGTTTCATTTTGGTTACAAACTGGTTGTGAGCGTAATAATGGAATGGAATTCTTGGTTTAGTCCCTTATTTTTTGGCAATAATTCTATCACGCGAGAAATTGCAATAAAAGACAGAGCGGCGCATTGAGTGAGTCAGCTGAGCTAGCGCGAAGTGCTCATGTGGGCTAACGCTGCTACTCGCAGATCGCTTTGTCGACCTATATGAACTGGGCACAAATGAACCGAATAATTCGGCCGAATGTTCGGTTCGGTACATTTTTGACCGAATGAATATTCAGCCGAATATTCGTATTCGGTTGAACTCATATTCGGCGCATCTCTAATATCTGCGGGGACTTAAAGGGTCCATGGAAAAGCAAAGGGTTCTATCGCCAATGAGTTTGATGGCGCGGTTTTGTACCTTATCTGGCCAAGCCAAAGTGGTTCTTGGATGTACGAGTTGTATTTAAGGCGGGGCCAAATGTAGGACTTGTAGATTGTAGCCAGGGCAGTTGGCTGATGAAGGACTTGCATCTCTCGAGGAGTCCCAGGCATTGGTAAGCTTGTTTTGCTATTTGAAAAGGTGATCGGAGATCTGAAGATAAGGTTACACCTAGGATGTTAGGAAATGGATCAACCATTACATTCCTTTTGCCCATTGATATAGTGGGACGGTCGGTGCAGGTTTGTTGTAGAGATAAGACAGTTTTGGTTGAGTTGAATTCGACACGATTCTTGAGGCCCCAAGCAAGAGTGAGTTCCATGTCCCTGTTAGTAAAGTTGGACATGAGTTCACAGTCTGCGCCACAAGGTCTGGCACGTGCGGCCTGGAACTCGGATAGCCAAGAAGCAGGGAAATATTCCCGTCATCCAGAGGAGAAGAGACCCCAGAAAAAGGAAAAAAAGGTGGTATCGCAATAACAACCTTTTTTCTGGGACAACAAGCACCGTTTTTCTGCCGGTGTGGAATTAAGGAGGGACCGGTGTGGCCGGAATTGGGGAGTACACCCCGGCCCACTTTCGAGAACTCCTTCCGAATAGATTGAAGGTAGGACTGCAAGGGAGATAACATATTTTGGGAAATTTTCAGAGTCTATGTGACCGCGCCTTACATTTCGTTACAGAAGTTCAATATCATGTGTAAAAATTTGTACGTATGTAGTAGAGATTTGGTATGTTTGATTTTCACAACAAAAAGGGAAAAAATCGTTTTTATATAATTTTATTAACTTATCATTATCATAATAAAAACTAAAATCTTTTCATTCTAATTTCAGATCGTTGATGCAATTTTTTTCCATGTAAACATGCTTTGCCCTTGATACTATTGTACAGGGGCTTAAAAAAATATAAAAAAGATTAATAAAAAATAAAAAAAAAAAACAAAATAAATAAAAATCATCACCCACTTAAAAAAAAAACAAAAAAAAATAAATAAAAAAAATCATTTAAAATTGTATGGGAAAGCCTGAAAGCAGAAAGTAATGAGTATGTTTTAAATAATAAAAAAAAAGAAATTATATTTTAGGCCAAACCTAAGTGAAAACACACAACAACGCCACAAAATGCGGTGATTTCAAAAAAATAATAATTTTTCAAAAATTTCTTTCCGTTTTAATTTTTTTCAAAAATATTAATGCAATTCACACATTTCAATGATTTTCAAAAAAACTAAAAAACAAGCATAAAAAAACGTTTTTATTTTTTAATTAATTAATTGCTCTTATTCGGGGCTTGCCAACTATTCTTAGATATTAATCATTACTCTTAGATATTTATAAAAATAAAAACAACAAAAAAATGAACAACTTCATGACTTTTATCATTTTTTTTTTCAATACTTTTTTATTAATTAAAATTAAAACTATAAATGTTTTTTGGGCGGAAAGGAAACTAAAGATTTGACTTAAAATATTTTTAAATTGGACTAAAATATGAAACATTAAAAAACAAAAAAAAACAAAATATTGTATAATTATTTAGAGATTTCTTTTTTCAATTTATATATATATTTGTAGGTATTTAAAAAGCCTGAAAAAGTATTTTTAGTGTCACTTTAGTTAAAAAATGAAATTATAATTATAAATATAATAAGTATAAAAGTAATTTTTGTTTGCAGGTAAAAATACATACATATATTTCCTCTGTAAATTTAATAAATGATTTTTTTGGTTGGTTTGTTTTAAAATATTTTTTTAATTTTTTTTTTAATGTTTTATGTTTTTATTTCGACAAAAATGAAAATTTGTTTTTTGAGTTCATTTAATAAAAAATTTTGTCTGTCATTATTATTAAATGAATAAGAATTATGAATGGTACTTAAATGTAAAACAATGTATGCTTGCTCGACCTCATCATCTCCTTTAAAAACACACATACACTGCGCGACAATTGTTTGACTTCACATGGTTTATTTTTTGGGTTTTTTTTTGTTTTACATAAGGAGTAGCAACTCAAGTGTATTTTTTCTTGAGTACTTAAGGGCCTAATACACTCAATCGAGCAATTATAGGGTATCGCGCGCCCGCGAATATTAAGAAAACTATCCAACCAAATGAAATAATTTAAATTAGGTATTTTTAAGAAAACATAAATCTAGCTATTCATGGTGGAAAATTTTAATATTTTTTATTAGTATATTAGTTATAATGGTTCAAAGTTCCGTACCTGCGCCCGGAAAATACTCCTATTTAGGTGGAAAAATTTTAAAATTTTTTTAATGTACGATAAACTTAAATCGATTATCTAGCTATTCATGGTGGAAAATTTTTGAATTTTAGCCTTCTTTCATGAGTAAATTATGTTTTAAAAATTGTCCACAAAATTTAAGAACGAAAATTCCCTAAAATTCTTCAGTTTTAATACATCAAATTTCCGCTCCAAGCAAATCTCTGCGCTAGTTGCATTCTGTATAAAGCATTTGCGTAATCATACACGAGATGCGTTTGTGTAAGTGAGAGCTTCTGCTTCGGCTTTTGCAGGGGAAATTTCAAACCTTTCTTGTTGCAGGCATGGATGGTGATCGTATTTTCGGGAAAAAATAAAATCTGAGGAAAAATCGGTTTGTTTGGCAAGAATTTTAATGACTTGCTTGATGGTGATTTCCTTGATTTGAGAATTTATGGATTCTTGCCCGGTGGTCAGGTAGTGATCAATCGGTGTTTATTATCTTGGCTTTATGAAAAACCCAAGAAAATATTTTAATGGCAAATACTACCTTCATGTAATAATTAAGTTTTATGACATCCTTGTTTTTCGTTATTGTCTTTTTAGCCGTAACAACTTCCCGGAACTAGATTCGCAAAAAAGGTGTATCCCTTGCACAGGTATTTTACAACATGAGTGTAGATAAATTTTGCGTAAATTCATTTTTTATGGTTTTTATTATTTTTGTATGTAAATATGGGCTTTGCTGGACCTCTGGGTTAATTTGGTAGGAGGTCCGGAAAATCGGAAAGTCGGGGGTGTTTTTCAGATTTTTTAGTAAAGGGGGTGGGAGCCAAATAAAAAAAAACTAGTATCTAGCACTTGCTAAATTTCAAATCAGCAAAAGCAGCGATATCAAAATTTCACATGAATGAAAAATTTAAATATCAAACAAAAAAGATCTATTCCATATCCCATGACAGGAACAAGTTCGTAGAGTGCATTACTGCGACATTAATTCAATTTCCATTCATAATTATCTAACACTGGCTTCAATTTCTAGCCGGCGACACCGCAGAAGAGATTTCTTGAAAGTCGCCAGAAAATTGACCTCGGGCACGCACTCATAAAGTAAAGCCCAACAAGACATACGAATGCAGCCGAACCCCTTTATTGTGCAAAGATTTCCCCTCCGGCGGCCGTGTTGTGCACTGCAAGCAGTGCACAACAGGTAATTTTGACTGTGTTAGGATGTTTTTGAGATTGGGTTAGTTTAATTTTGTGACTGTATTTTTTTTTAAGCTTCCCTTAATATTTTGTTGTTGGAACTGAATTTCATGTTGGACTTCGTCGCTGAGTGTATTAGGGCCTTAAGTAAATTCTTAGAAGTTGCAAGCCGTGCCATGAAACGTGCTTGCGTCGAGGAATTTCCAGAATCCCTTTTCTAAATTTTGTACATTAATGGCGCGACAATTGTTTGACCTCACGTGAGAATATATTGAAAAAGTAATAGAA
The DNA here is from genome assembly GCA_949987705.1 of Thereva unica. Classification (NCBI taxonomy): domain Eukaryota; kingdom Metazoa; phylum Arthropoda; class Insecta; order Diptera; family Therevidae; genus Thereva; species Thereva unica. The sequence continues at coordinate 20,803,672 of OX465285.1, read as the reverse complement.
AAAGAAGGTAAAAATATGCAAGAAAAATAACACATCCTCCGAGGTAATGAACTGTACAAATCGTGAATAATGAGCCTATTCACACACTGCCATAAGTGTGTTGAGCAAAACCGGTTTTATTCAACCCCTTAGAAATCACACGGGGCGTAATTGTGTTTAGAACATTGTGAAAGCTTTACAGGAACGTTTAAATGTATTGTAAATAAAATTCACTTGTCAGACAAAAACAAAACTAAAGAAAACAAGAGATAGAATTAACATTTCATATGTGTGTAAGTTTTCACGCGTTTGCTTTTGCGTGAAAAATGTTTCGTTAAGTTCTTCCACTCCCTTCCCTCTCTCATATATAAAGCCGGTTTTACTTGCCATGAATATGCACCGTGAGAATAGCCCCAATGACCATAGGTATCTCGTTCCGCACCTCTCCTCCGATGGCAAATCTCAGTTCAGCTGTGTGGTCAAATTGTCTCCAGTCAGAATAGAGGCTTCTCGTCATCCATCCCCATACATTTTCTATAATGTTAAGGTCCGGATATAAAGAAGGCCATGGCAAAATTGGCACATTCTCGGCTGCAAAACCATTTTTCATGCTATATGAATAGCGGCGTAATCATACTGGAAGATCCAATCATTATTTTGCATGTACTCCGAAAACATTACTTTGGCTCTAGAGCACTATTTTTGGTATTTTTCTCCTGTTTGCGTACCTTCCAATATCATCAGTTGGATGGATCCATTTAGGAGCGGCGCTTTCATATGTGCGAATGGTGCACTTGCACCGGGCGCAATTTGACGGGGGCGCAATTTCAGAAATTCAGATTTAAAAAAAGTTTAAAACCCAATTCCAATTACCCAATTCCTGTCCCTGTACTTTGTCATGAGGGAAAAAACTGGGGAAATTTTATTTCTCCCTGGGCAGGAAGTTTCCAGAGATTTTAGCTTCGAGATTTTCATAAAATCAAGAAGTGCTACTCGAGATTTTACTCAAAAAGTGAAGGAACAGACCTTCGTCTTGGAGAATCAGAAGCAATCTCCCAAATGAGAGAAAAATCTCGGCCGTTTGGAACACACAAATGAACAGCTTATGGGGCGCAATATCGTATAGTGCACCGGGCGCAAAAACCCGGAATACCGGCCCTGGATCCATTGTATGAAATGCAACCCCAGACCATCACGCCTGTTTCTCGCCTGTGTCTTCTTGACAAGTATCTTTCTTCTTTGCGACAATCGTGAAAGTAATATGAAAAACCGTCTGGACCGTCTAAATAGAAGCGTTTTTCGTCCGAAAAGATTATCTTTCTCCATTCTGTACCCCAAGCCATGTGTTCTTCAGCAAAACGGAGCTTATTTTCTTTATGGCGCTGTGTTCATTTCGGTTTCTTCTTTAAGCGAAGGCGTCGTAAATGTGGATCAGCCTTAATATAATTCTTTGGATAGTACAAATAAACGCTGTTGCGCCCGCTCTTTGTCCTATTTTCCTTGCTGTTAGGGCAGAGTTTGATGCCTCTCTCAGAATAGAACGTTTCTCCCTCACCGTGGTTGCTGTTTTAACGCCTCCTTTTTGTTTCTTTCCATAATTCTCTAGGTCCCTCTCAAAAAATTATTCACAACTCTGACACTTCTACCAAGCCTGCCGGCAATTTTGGCGGTTGGATAAGGGTTCATCGGCAAACGCTTTAATTTTTCCAATTTCTTCGGAATTTAGTCTTTTTCCATTTTCCATGATCTATTTATTATTTTAAATAACACTACAAATACTTTCTTCTTCTTTCTTCTTCAAGCTCCTTTAATCTCTCATGGGACATAGCGCGGAAACAGTTGCCCTCCAGCGGACTCTGTTTTGCGCGACAGCTCTCAGCTCCGACCAGGATCTTCCAGTTGTTGCGGCTTCTGCTAGTAGGGTTCTCCTCTCCAGTAGGGTTGAGCATGTTTTTGTGGTCCTGTTGTCTGTGGGCCAACAAACAGATATCATCTGCGTAGTCGAGATCCTTAAGGCGGTCTAGCAAACCACATTGTATGTCACCTGTTCTACTATCTAGAGCGCCGACAAGGATGTCATTTATTACTATAAGAAATAGTAATGGCGAAAGTAGGCATCCTTGTCGCACTCCTGAGCTCACCTGAAAGCTGTCGGATAATTTTCCATTATTGGAGAAATACTTTACGACAACAATTTTCAACAATATTTACCTTCTTTTTCTATTACTTTATCAATAAATTAGCAAGTGAGGTCAAACATTTGTCGCGACTTTTATGGACAAAATTTTGAAAAAGCATACTGGAAATTCCACACACATTTCATGGCACCCTTTACAAACTCTAAGAATTTACTTAGATGCTCAAGAAAAAATACACTTGAGTTGATACTCCCTATGTAGAGCAAAAAAAACCCAAAAAAACGATGTGAGGTCAAACAATTGTCGCGAAGTGTATATATGAAAAATGGTAATAAAAAACTCAAAATGGAAATTAATAAAAATAAACCATAAACATAAAAACAAAAAAAAAACGAAAAACTCTGGAAAAAAACAAAAACTGAATTTGATACTTAAAACAAAAATCTAAATAATAAACAAAAATAAAATAATAAGGAATTCTCTAAACAAAAAACAAAACATTTTAGTTCGCGTATATATTTAAACAAAAAACAAAAAAAATAATAATCTTTTTCATCAAATCAGTAAAGCAAGAAACAAAAATTAAAAAACAAAACAAAAAAATACAATTCGATGTTTAATCTGAGTAAAAAAAGCCAATTTTTGTATTTCATTGCTTTTAAAAGTAGCCCATATTAGTAATTATGATATAAGAGATAATGTTGGTTGTTTTTATATGACAGAAAAAACTTAGTAATAAAGAAAAAAAACTAAAAAAAAAAACGAAATATTAAAATATGTGTAAATTTTCTTTTCGCAAAAACTTAAAAAAAAATATCTAAAAAAAAAACATAAAAATATATTTCATTTCAAAATGATTGTAATTTACGCTTTTTTAAAAATAAAAAATAAAAAAAATAAAAACAAAATAGAATGAATAAATCAAATTGTAATAATTTGCAAAAAAAAAATACAAAAAATTTCGAACCTCGTACATTTAAATTAAATTACTAAAATTGCATTATCAAAAAAAAAACCAAAAAAAAAAAAATAAAAAGCAAAAAATAATAACATTAAAAATACCCTCTTCAAAGTGAAAAACAAAACATTCAACACAAGTCTGTTTTGGTTTCAATAAATAAAAAAAAATAAATAAATAAAAAATAATAAAAAATAAAAATATCAAAATTGACATAAACACAATATCGATAGCAATTGTATTGTTTTTGTATGATATTCATTTTTTAATAAAAAGAAAACAAAAAAATTGAATATTTTTGTTTGTTGTGTTTTATCGTGTGTGGAAAGATATTGTTAGATATTGTTTTTTGTGTGGTAAAAATATAAAAATGTGAAAATTTAATATTTAGATACATATACATATATTAAAGCGTTCGTTCCTATTATGCTAATTGCAAGCTATTATGCTTAATGATATCTATTTCAGCGATTTCGATGTGAAGCCTCTGTGCTGAAAGTCGAGTCGTGTGATGCGATAAGTCGTTTGACTTGAAGAAAGTGACGTTTCAGTAGTATTAGAGGTCGCGCCAAAAGAGTTGATGCCGGAGCGCGCAGCTGGGGAAATTAAAGCTGCACACAAATAAAAATTGCGCACATGTTGATAAGAAATGCGCTTATGTATTTTCAAATTTCCCCTTCGAAATTTGTTGCGACTAGGCTAAGGGACGGGAACGGCATGCGGGGATTCTACTGCGCATGGAAAACGCGACTTTCTCGGCATCAACTCTTTTGGCGCGACCTCTACCAATTTCTGCGCAGGCCCAGAGAGTGGAAGTGCTAAGTAGAGTCTATGGCCCTAGTACTGGAACTAGTAAAGTCATTTTCTTCCACTCAAACGACTTGTCACGCAGGGATGTCAAAAATATTAACTACATCGATATATCGACATTGAAGCAACATCGATTTTAATACATCCACATACTTCGATGTAGTGAAATAAAGCCCTTGTGCTGAAAGTCGAGTTGTGTTTCGTTTAAGTTGAAGGAAGTGACGTTTCAGCCCAATTGCGACTTGCAGCGCAAGGGCCTAGAGCGAAAATGCTAAGTTGAATTCAAGCCCCTGTACTGAAAGTCGCAATTCGACTGAAACGTCACTTCCTTCAACTTAAACGAGTCGTGTCCTAACGAGTTGTAGTGGCCTGGTTGGCCACTAACCCAAAAACCGCCAACCAGGCCAACCAGGCCACTACAGAGTCGACTTTCAGCACAAGGGCCGAAAACATCGATGTCCACAAGTATTGGAGATTTCCAAAATCAAATACATATATATGTATAGTAAATATATTATTGTCTTTATTAGATATTGGATTAAACATCTACATAAGGATTACTTGTATAGAATTTTAATTTTCATGTATTGCTCGTCTCCAGTACTTTTCAGAAATAGAAGCTCCCGTAGAACTTTATTAGATAATCTGTTTCTAGCTTGATTAATGGTGACGCCCGAAAATAAACGCTCCGAAGATATCATCAACATCCCAATCGCATCAGGTCATAAAGCCCGTTGTGAAAGTCGTCCTCCTCCTCGCCACTAATAGTGGATAGTTCCTCGGTCACGGAAGTTCCAGTAACAGAGTCGACCTCTATGCCGGTCTTGGCAGCAACCTCTTTGCCTCTTATAGTCGATAGTTCAACGGCCATTGAAGCTACAGATCCGCTTGAGCCTTGCACCCCCTAGCTTTAAATATCTTCATGTCAAGATTCTCTCCCGAAACTAAGACGGAGACTATCTGTGAATATTTAAGGAATAATTCTATAGACCCACGAACTGTTCACTGCAGAAGAGTCAGCGTCAGAGGCTTCCAAGCCTGTTGCATCTTTTATTTTGTCTGCACCGCCTGTTACTGCCGGCCTGTCTGTCTGTCTCTGAAAACTCATTTTAGAAGCTACATCTAGGTACAACAACTCTGTAAGCTACTTGGTTAACATTTGTCACGGACGATCGGTTCTTTATTCGTGAATAAACATAAAGTTACTTAGTGTAGCCTAGAATGGAACAGGGCTTATGTAGACAGGTCTTTGTGCTTAGTTCTAGGCTCAGCACTCATCTTTCTTTTGGCAGAATCAATCCAGAAGCTATCTCATCGGGAAAAGTCGAAGCGCGGCCAAGAGGAGCAAATTTGGAGCGCTGTTAATAATCTCCGATTGGAGCTGAAAAGAAAATGGATAAACGTAGACCGGTTCTCGTTCGTTGTGGTGCAGCAAGCAGCATATTGGACATGGTTGGTACTTAGTTGGGGGACCGTTCGATAAACCTGCTGTCGACACTCGCGTTTAGAAGGTCGAAAAGGCAATTGCAAAAGGTGAACAAAAATTAAAAATGATAAAAATTATCAAGATTATGTATAAGTCCCGTTTAAATATTGTATGATATCAATAGAACAAGAGCTGGCTTATATTTTCAGAGGTGTTATATTTTCAGGGGTGATTCCAGGATATATTTGAAAAAAAATTATTTCAGAGAGGGCTATCCTCACTATCCATGATACAGGGATATACGGAAAAAAGTAACTTGGGTGACTGCATTTAGAAGATACAAAGTAGGTTCTAAGAATGAGAAAAAATCCAACATTCTTCATTTTTTTTAGCGTTTTGCAACTTACAATGTTTTTTCTTTAATTTATTCTTAGCGAGTCAAGTTTCTTACCTACTATAATTTTTACTGTAAACCGAATACTATTTCAAATAACATCATCTCCAGATTTTGAGTAAAATTTGACTCAAGAGTTCATGTGCTGATGCTGCAACTAGAGAATTAAAGCGTATCTGTACATTTTTTGTTATTGGCTCAACGAGTTGACTAGTTTTGGCATCAAATTTTTCAAGACTTAAAGCCTTCTGATAATATTTTATCAGTATTAAAGATTGTTGCCACTTGGCGAAGAAAGGAAAATCTGCACTGGAAATTAGAAAAATCGAAGCAAAAAAGTCAAAAATGGGCAAGGATTATCAAAATCAAATGAATCTCATAAACGAGAAGCTTCAAGTTTTAAAAAACCAATAGATACCACAAGAGATTACAATAAACGTAACACTAATTTAATTAGCTTTTAAAATTTATAAATATCTCGTTGTTAAAGAATAATATTTTACATCAATTAATAATTGCTCAAACATAAAAAATTATAGTATTATGCTTTATCATAATTGTTTTGTTAGGACAAGGATTTTTTTTAGATAAGTCGGGGAAAATTCAGGGAATTCACATCTTCAACGGAATCGCCACCCTGTTATTTATTTCTCATTCCCTGTCTGTAAATCAATAAAACCTCATAGGTCGTATTGATGGTTTAATCAGGGAGTGTATGAAAGCAATTAAAGTCAAAGAACCCGCCTATAGAGATAGCATACATTCTCTGAGTTAATCATTTCGACGTGAGTATATGATTTGGAAAACCGCTATCAGGCAAGAGATTAAGAGGTAAGTTAATAAATTCCACTACTAGCTGTAAACTCTTCTGGCCCTTGGTAACCTTCATCTTCAACTTCTTCCTTTACTTACGAAGGCGGAATGCTAAAAGAAAGCAAATCTAAGGCAGACCTACTATCATCTTTGCTCGCCTCAAACTCTTCTTTACCAGATATTGCTATGCCGCTCTCCAACGAGTGTTCCTGTAACTAAATAGAAGTTTCCTTCATGACTCGTGAAATGTATAAGTGTCGCAAAGAGACTCTTGCAACAAATTCCCTGGACCTGATAGTATTCCTCCTATGGTTCTCAAAAAATTATTGCCAATACACGGTGAGTTCAGTGGATGCATCGGCGCCATTTAGCTCAGGGTTTTCCACATACTTTAACGTCTCTACAGCAGGGATCCGGGGTCCTGGACTTCTTGCAACTATTCTCTTCACCGGTCCTGTGTTTAAGTCCATGTCATAGAGTTCATCCATCTGTAAACTGGGCGTCCTAGTCTACGTTCTTTCCAGATCTTACCCACTCACCACCTCACCATCCAAACATGAAGCTCAAAACTATTTTAAAATAAAAAAGCAAATGGCGGGGACTCCAATTGTACTTTTTTCACTTTTTTAATAGCAGGTCCTCCGATATTCTAGAGTGATGCTTAATTAGATAGAGCTCATTATCCCCAAACCCAGATATATCCACCTTTTTGGTAAATTTCATCGAGCTAGGTAGGTATAAGCAATCAAGCGCTTTTCCCTTAAAGGAATAAACGCTCAAACTATCACAGGAAAAGGCAATGGTAATTAATTAAAAAGAAAAGAAAATTGATAATTCCAGGTTTGCAATTAAGCTAAAAATTGGTTCGAGCTATCGCTTTAATCAGAGTGGATTATGCGTGGCTTCTTTTTTAATTAATATCAGTACAGTACAAGCAATGAAAAAAGGCTTTTTATAAATAGATTAAGAAAGAAATTCATTTCTCAAGATGACAAAACAAATATCACCAAATCAAGCTGATAATAATAATTTAAGAAAATTATAAAATGACAAAACCCAGAGTACGTCGATCTTGGTGAAAGTGAAAAATTGCATACTTTTAAGAACCTGATCTCAAATCGCAAAAAAATTCACGTTTTCTCGTGAGCGCACGGATCCTCTATCTAATGGATAAATTTACAATGCGAAGTTTTGCATATTTGTATGGGAATGCTTGCACACTTCGCATTGTAATTTCTGTCATATCATACAGGATCCGTGCGTAAACAAAAAACGTCAACTTTTTCGATGTAGTCCCTAAAGCTATGCAATTTACTACTTTCACGGTATTAAAAGGCAGAGACAATTTGTTTATTTTTTCAATGTTTTTTATGTATTTTGAATACTTTATAAGAAATAAAAAATGAGTTTTATTAGAAATTCAAAAATATAATGAGTAAATCTATGAGAATGTTCTTTTAATTATCTTTATCTTAACTTATTGCTATTTATTTTTGTTGATAGAGATAGATTTCTTTCCGGTGTCCGTTGGATTTGCTGCCATTGGTCGTTGGTTGTTGCGTGGGTGGCAGTGCTGTGTCATCAGGGCGTGCTTAATCTCTAATTTATTGCGCTAGAAATTAAAGAAAATTGATTATTTTGGGGAGTTAAGCATAAAAAATTGGAGAATACCACTTTTACTATCTCGAGTCCCGGTTGTCGCTAATTTATCTCGTAGGCTGCTTGAACTGTAGAACCGATTGCAAGTGGCTTTGATTTTGAAACTACTATAAGGAGTTCTGGATCCAGATCAATTCAGTTTCCAAAGAATTTCAACGGGTCCTTTGTAAAAAAGGGGAGTGGGGCTTAGGATGAGCCGCAGGCGGAGTCCTTAGAGTTATTCTATTCTTCTCCAATTTTAGTTGGTATATTGTGCCAACCCCGTAGTTTAATTTTTCCTGTCTAAAATTGATTTAGGGTTCATATCCCATACCTCCCTGGGAGCGATGAAGGAGATTCAATCTCTTCCTCGTTGTAGCCTTACAGTCGCATAGCAAGTGCTCCACGGTTTCGGGAGCTGCCCTGCCGGACGAGAGCTACAACCAGCCTTATTCTGCTTAGATGATAATTGAGCGAAAAGACGTCCCTCGGTTTTAGGCTCCAAGTTTTACCTACAAATTGACGACAGATATGGAGAGTTGTAATTGGGAGCGGAATTCACACAATTATCACAAAGGGGAAGGCTCTCTAGTTTATTAATAACGTGTCCCCCTTTAAAGCACTCGTAGCCTCAGGGTATATCCTGCTCGTGTCATCAAGATGACTTCGTCTATCCATTGAACAGATTGAATACGGCGGATGTAGGGAACGGTTTGGTAGTCATAAGTTGGGAAATGTCCCGAGAACAGCAACAATCGGGGCAACAGGGGCCATGAGGACATGCCCCACGAAAGCTCTCGACGTTCTCTTGCACCTAATACCCCCCGACCTTCACATCAAACATCGAGCTTCGTGTAGTGCCCTCAGAATGGGGTAATCTGTGGTGTGGACCTTAAAACCTTACAGACATAGCAATATTTTGAATTTTCTACCTGAGGGTATGGTCGCTACAACCACAGACTACCTTCCTCGGGACTTTGCCGTCGAACTGCTCTCAAGAAGAGAGTGGAGGAACGAGATGTCCTGCGAAAGTTCGATGTACGAATATTCACAGACGCCTCCAAGACGTCAGAGGGTGTCAGAGCTGGGGTTTATCTAGAGACTACTAACAGTTCACTGCCTTGGCACCTCCCGGTAGGCTAGTGTCTTTCAAGCTGAAGTGCTGGCAATCCTGAAGGCAATCCGAAACATAGAGAGGAACGAGAAAGCCGACTACCTACACAAGCAGGGAGTTTTTCTCCGGGGCTCATAGACCGAGATCGTTGGTAGCCCAAAAAGTGGAGTCAAAAAGGCTAGCCATCCGAAGTGGATAGCACTGGAGACTAACAAAGAAGAAACAATTGGCTTATTAAGACGAGATATTGCAATCACGAATCACGGCAACCATCGCGGAACATTGGCCCATAGGAGACCACGCTGCCAAGTTGGGTATCCCGTTCAATGTCTGCTGTCGTATCTGGGTGGAGACGAACGAGGGAGAAACATTTGCTCACTTCCTGTGAAAGTGCCCGGGTTTAGCTAAACCCAAGGAGCGCACTTTAGGCAGTTACGTTTTGGAAAACTTTAAAGAGATCTCCATTCTAGAGATCATATCACTGTTAAGCTTCTTAAATTCCAAAGGATGGCTTTAGGCCTCCGTCACAACCACTGAACAGAAGGTACACGAGTTTTGTGAACAAAACCAAGCCAAGCACGAATTGGGCCTCCGATCGCACTGGAGGCAGCCCCTTCACCCACCTTGGCGGATGTGTTTCTCTTTTTTTTTATTGCGTGAATTTGTGAAGTTGTGGGCAACTTAGGTTGGGTTAGGTTAGATATGACTGAGCTGTTTGCTTCAGCTCATACACTTAGGGCAAAAGGATAGGCCCATTGTTATGCCATAGCGATCCCACTTTAAACCTGATGTTAAAATATCGTTCCTTCGCTAAAGCATTTCGAGGAAGTAATGAATCTTCTAAGTTGCGGGATTCCATTCTTCGAGATTTCCGCAAGCGTGCTTAGAAAGAGTTCACCAAATGCGGTTAGTCTCCTTCTGCTTAGGGCTGGACAGTGACAGAGGAGATGTAGTACACTTTCTTCCTCGCCCGGATTCTTATAGCTTCTGCAGAAATCGAAGATCTCAAGACCTAAGCGAGTCACGTGCGTCCATATCAGAGTGTCCGGTCAGCACTCCCACTATAGCTAAGAGGTCTTGTTTCCCGAGGCTCAGTAGTGAAGTAGTCCGCCTGACCAAGGGGCATTTATTAAGATCCCTCAAATGCTTCTTCGCTTGTTGCATTGTGTGCTGTTTGCATTGGAGTTTAAAAGTGGCCCAAGGCATACCAACCCTTTCCTTTCCTGGTAAGAAAATGGCGCGTCGTGGCTTTCCTAGCCAGTTCGTCAGCTTTACAGTTTCTCTCTATATTTCGGTGACCGGGCACCCATACGAGGAGGGTAATGAGCTGTTGAGCCATCTTGTTAAGAGATCTGCGACATTCAGAGGTAGTATTAGAACTGCGCAGGGCTTTCAGAGCTGCCTGACTATCTCAGAAGATGTAGACAGTCCGACTCCTATCCTATGACCCTATTTTTAAGCACAGAATTGAGGAGAAGGCAATTGAATTAATGACACAACTTAATAAGATTAATACAAACAATATATTTTTTTCTAAATCGATTCATGCTTATCCTATTATCTTTTAATGTTTTTTTGTTTTTTTATAATTTAAATAATATATAGTAAACACTAAGTAATAATTATCGGTAATATCCATACAATGCCGTATATACAAAAAAATGCACTGCTACAATGTTAATTCATACAAACAACTAAGGATCCCACTTTGCTAAAGATTGCATTCATTTATTGCAAATTCTACTAAAAACGTTTTTTAGCCCTTTTGTTTTTTATTTTTAAAAAGATTTGTTTTTTGTTTGTTTTATTGCAAAAGAGTTCTGTTTTTTGTTTTATTAGTCCAGTAAAATGGTGGGCCGTCTGTGCATTTTATGAATACAGCAATTTTGTTTTTTCATTGTGTGGAGTATAAAACCGAGTTTTCGGGAGGGGTGTTCTTCGGCCGCCATCTTGTTTTGAGTGTGAAAAGTGGTTTGTTTTATATCTCGAAAACCGTGAGACTTAAATAATTTTTGGTAAAACACTTTTTTTAGTTAATCAAATTATTTACAACTTTCGTAAATAATGTTTTGCCGTAATATTAAAGAAAAAAAAGATATGGGCTAAAAATGATGAAAATTTTGGGGGTGATGAGCTTCAAAGCGCTATAACTCTTTAATTATTGAATTTACATTACAAATGCCGCTTTTTTGTATAGCATTTTCTTACGAATAATTTGATGTGGTTATTTACATATTGTATTATTGTTGTTCTTATTGATTTTGTAGCAAATGCAAACGGAGTTCTCTGCTTGAAGATAAAGTCTGCTCACCTTCATCTTCAGGATATGTGGGAATTGCACCAAAAAATGCATCCACTAGAACTTGAGGATTTAATAAATTTTGGAGCGGAATCATGTCTGATCAAACTATTGAGCAGACACTTATGAGGATGATGAAAACGTCAGGTGGACAAGGGGCAAGTCTTGTGTTGCGGGAAAAATATTGCCGTGCAGGCAGGAGGTCCTGAATTTCAGTGGAACAGTCGCCATGGTTATAGCGATATAGTATGGAGAGGGCTGCTACATTCCTACGGTGGCTTAAGGTATCTAGGGACCATCAACAATGCAAAAGGGACCATCACCAGTGAGTTTGAGGGCGCGATTTTACACCTTGTCGAGACAAGCCAAGGTGGTTTTTGGGATGCCTGCCCAGATATACGAGTTGTATTCAAGGCGCGGCCGAATGTCGTTGCTCATGATCGCATTAATTGCTACCGCGCGAACGAAATTGGAGTTGCTCTAATGTCTCAAAATATTGAAGCAAATTTTCAAGACTTATCATACAAGAGAAAGGAACAAAGTGCTTCCTTTGAGTGCACTCTCGAGTTCGATTGAGGTGGAGGAAACTCCCGTCGTTATAAATCCCTTGCTTCTCTTTCAACAATGTGTGTGTCGAAGAAGTCTATTAGTCAAATAAAGGGCGTGTTTCAAGTTCCACCACAATCAGTCATCAGAAATCAGTGATGGAAATTAATCCTAATCATTGATGGACAATTGTTCGAATCCGACAAAAAATGATGGAATATGGGACATATGTATGTGATGTTGACAAGATGGAATGAGTGCAATCATTGATGGAACTTGAAACGCACCCAAAGCAATATTTTGAGTATGAACTCGTATCTTTCCCGTTATTTTTGTTTTCTGAGGATGGCATGCGAATTATGAACACAGTGCTTTGAAACTGTGACATTTATGAAGTCTTGACTTAAACCGACTGCTTCAATTTTACATTTACGAAGTCACCCTTTAGCATATCAGGTTGTTAATTCAAATGCAAAAATGAAAACTTTGCAGGCACAAACAGATTGGTGACTGGAAAAGCCTTTAAAATACACGGATCACCATATTTGCTGACACAATGCGGAGAAATTGAATATATTGCCTCCGCGACAATATTTTTGTGACTTAAGGCGGCTCCAGACTCCGTAACGTTCGCGCGAATACGAGTGTGGATGGTTTTCGCGCCTAGTTCGCGCCTTACTTTTAAGTCCGACTGGATACGGCGTGAACTCGTGTCGTAAATTCACAGCTTGAGACAGAACAGAAGTCCTGGGGTGGTAGTACGTAAGTTGTTTCAGTCGACCTCTTTATACAAATATTCGAGTGTTACAAAAATGTTTGTATGAAGAGGTCGATTGAAACAACTTACGTGCTACAACCCGAGATCTTCAGGCACAAACTGACGACAAACCCATCCGGTTGGTTCAAGCCACGGCCTGCCGTCGACCTGTGTGTGAAAGGGAGCCCTAAGATATGACTAAATCCATTACAACAAATTTTATGCGAATGCCAGAAGGTACCATAGTAGCCCCTCGATTGATTGGCCGCTACAGGCCAGCCAAACCAGTCTCGCCGAGTTCACGATGTATGCGTTGAATTGTGCTTAGCAGTGATGTTCATATATGCACGCACACAACTAACGGGGGGGGGGGGGGATTTTGTATGAAGATGAAAGACTTGTTATTACTCGACTTTGAGCCAAACGCGCAGTCGATGAATGCTGCGGCGTACGATCCAAGTAATACTGACCCGCGAAAAAGCCATTACAATTAAGAACTACAGAAAGGGTCCTCGCCGAATTTTAGCGTAATGATAGTTGTGTGTCCACTACAAGCGAAAAAAGCGAGTGGAATATAGAAGGGCAAGTAGGAGTTTGAATTATCAGTTATCTATAATTAAAGATTGAAGCTACGCCCGTAAATACATCTTTTAGTGTTAAATACTAGAGATTTTTTAAAATCTGAAGATCTTACGTGAGATTAGGGGGGAGGGGGAGGGGGTCGAGCCAAATCTTACGAAGGGTGGAGGGGCGTCGAAAAATCGCAAAAATCGCCTCACTTAATTTATAGACGACCCCTAACTGGAAAATCCCTTTCGACTCGAACTCCAACTCCGCAGCCCTGGTTTTAAAGCTCATCACCCCCAAAATTTTCATTATTTTTTAGCCCATATCTTTGCTTTCTTTAATATTACGGCAAAACATTACTTACGAAAGTTGTAGATAATTTGATTATCTAAAAATAATGTTTTAACAAAAATTATGGAAGTCTCACGGTTTCCGAGATATAAGACAAACCATTTTTCACCACTCTAAACAAGATGGCGGCCGAACGTCACGCCTCCGGATCTCGAAAACTCGGTTTTATACTCCACACAATGAAAAAACAAAATTGCTGTTTTCGTAAAATGCACAGCGAAAGTACCATTTGACTGGACTATATATCTACCAGAAAATAAAAAATATAGGGTGCGTTTTAATAGTTGTAATAATAAAAAAAGGGCTTGATAATAATATTATAATTATAGTAACAAAATTGAAGGGTTATTGTGTGTGATCATTGATTATTTCCTTTCCGTTTTTCTTTTTATAAGTTTTAACTAAATTTTGTTTTCTATTTGGTATTCGCAGGTAGAAAAATACGTTTTTTCCTCTACAGTTGTCTTCATTTTTTTTCAGTGGTTATATAAAAGGTAAATAGCAAATTTAAATCTTATTATTCTTTACGAGTATGATATTTTTATGTCTTTGGTTTTCTAAAATTTCAATGTGTTTTTTTGTTTTTCATTAATAAATTTGGGGATTTTTTATTTTTATATTTTTGCATCAATTTTTGTAGTGCTTTTCAGACCTTAAGTTTCCTTATTTAATTTATACCTTGCGATTGGCAAATTGTAAATTTAAGGATTGTTAAAAATGTTTTTTTTTTGTTATTTTTTAAATGTAGTTTAAAGTTTTCCTTCTTTTTTTATTTTTTGGGAGATTCTTTAGAAGTTAACTATCGTTTTTCTTAATATATTTTTTTTTGTTATTAAAAAACACTGCTTTGTATAAAATACTTTGTATATTTAAATGTATGTATTTTCATATATTCGTAGCAGCTGGCTGTTAGCCAATAATTTTATAGTTTCTTCAACCCATATTTTTCATAAGTTTTTTTTAGTAGCAACCATCATGACTTATAAGGAGGTGCAAAGCTATTTTGTATGTTTTTATTTTTTATACGTTGGCAGATTTTTATTATAACTTTAAATAAGATAAAAAAGATAACAGCCTCAGTTCGAGCAATTTAATAAAACAACTTGTTTTCAAAATAGCTTAAAATATGGATTGAAATTTTTTTTGGTTGATATGTGCATTGATGGAAAATGTTATTCCCTGTGTCATTATTAAAGTTATTAATGAAATAATCTTTTTTAATTAAATAAAGCATAGACAAATGGATAGATGTTCCAGTTCATACAAGGAAAGTGTGAACGATTCTGTTCAAGATAGCTTTCGTATTTCCTCCATTTAAGTTTCGCCCACACGAAAATTGCCCCCGCTAATTTTTTTTATGTGGCTGTGCTAAGTTCAGTAATCACCTTTTGTACTACCAGTCCGTCATGTCGTTTGTCACGTCATTGTGCAATGTTTAGCAGCAAGCTTAGTACAGGAGAGAATCGGTTAAGGGTTATGAGGGTTCGAAGGGGCGTTGAAGAAGGTGGCGATGAACCCTGCATTTGAACTCTTGGATGTTGTAGGAACTCGGAAATACCGACTGCGAGAGATTATTCCACAGTCGAGTTGTTCTATTTACAAACGAATTCATATCTTGTTGAGTGCGTGAAAGGGGGAGTTGCAGGTGGAGGGAATGTGAAGAGTGGGCTAATCGGGTATAAGATTGCCGTGGAGGTAGGAGAACGTTTATTTCGGAGGAACAGTCACTATGATAGTAGCCATAAAATTCTGTTAGTGGTGCTACATTTATATAGTGGCTCAAGGGGTTGATGGTGGAGCAGGCGGTGTCGTCGTCAATTAATTTAAGGACCCTTTTTTGCCTCTTATCTAGCCATGCCACCCTAACCGCGCCGCCCTAAACGAGGGAGTTATATTCGAGAAGAGGCCGAATGTAGGAGTTATAAATAACCGCACAGGCCGATGGCTGGAGGAGGAATTTGCACCTCTTAAGAAATCCGAAGTACTGGGATGCTCGTTTGGCGATTTGGAATATGTGGTCATTCCATCGTAAGTCTTTGGCTAATGTCACGCCTAAGATATGTAGGGATGGGTCGGCGTTTAGTTCAATGTCACCCACTGTCAAGGATAGTGAGGTGTTGAACATATTTTTTGAAATAAGACAGTACTTGGTTTTGGTGGGGCTGAATTCGACACGATTCTTCCTTCCCCACTCTAGAATGAGATTAATGTCGTTATTAGTAAAATTGGACATTATTTCACGATCATCAAGACAGGATCTGGCATGAGTCCGTCTTGTATCGAAGCTGTAAGAATAACGCAGGATACCGTCGTCAGCGAAGCTAAGAAGTCGGTTGGAGTGGATTGAAAGTAGGTCATTTATAAAGATAAGAAATAGGGCCAGTGATAAAATTGACTCCTGGGGACCGCCGCAGATATGAGGTGGGATTTAGATTTGACGCCATCCAATACTACCTTAATTGAACGGCCGGAAAAGAAACTCTCAATCCACTTCTGTAAGAGTCGATTCCAATTGTTTGTTTTCGGAGGCACTGTCAAGAGCAGGGGTAGCCAACCCAAATCGTATCGCGAGCCCCTTTGAAAATGCAAAATGATCCCGCGGCCGGGGTGATTCAAATTTAATTTAATATAATTTAGGGAGAGAGTTCCAAAGTTGTACAGTGACGATAAAGGACCCATGACCAATAAACCTGCGAAAGCTGTGCTCCTGTAGGATATCGTGAAACAGCCGCAGAAGCCAAGTTTACAATCTACTAGCCGGCGAGTCAGCTAGTGCGATAGTCAGGGCCGGCTTTAGGTACTTTGGCGTCCCGTGCGATATCCAGTCGGACAGGAACTGTAGCTTAACTGTGTCGTTTTTAACGACCAAAGTAAAGCAAGAGATAATGAGACAGCAGTATGAGTTCCAACTTCTTGATTCTGTCCGTAGAGGGCGGTGAGCTGCAAAAATCGCGCAGGTCGTGTAGGTTTCTCAGAGCGAAGAGGAGAAATTTCCTCTATACCGATTCAAACTTACCGCTACTTCTCTGAAATATAGGGTCCTAGATCGGGCGCGCATATTCCAGGATTGGGCAGACGAGCGAACAGTAAAGTTTTTGGGGCCCGAACGTTATCGAATTTTTGTGCTCTTCTCTCTATAAAGTCAAGAACCGTTTAGCTCGGGCAGCAATATTATCGTAGTGCAAGTTGAAATTTAAGTTATTGTGTCTAGAATAATGCCTAGATCTACAACTTGATCGTCATGGTCTAAGGCCATAAGGTTTGTAGTAGTCGCTCGTCCCTTTCTAAAGCCATGTTACTGTTCAGACATGGGTCGATTAGAGGAGCAATGTTAACGTAAACAAGTTCCTCCAGAAGTTTAGTACATAATTGTTGATAAAACGACAATACCCTGAGTACGTAGATGTTTTGTGGATTGGAATGAGATAGTATTTTTTCCATATCTTAGGGAACTTTCCTGTCGATAACGGTTTGTTGAATAGAGGCTGGAGTGAAATCAAAATTAGATTTGAGCAGCCCTGCAAAAAGCAATGAGGCAGGTTGTTAATACCATCACCTTTACACCGGTCATTATATCGTCAACAGAGTTAACCAACCAGTTGTAAAAGCGTTGGTTTCAGTGTGCGTGCTTGTTGGGTCAGTGTACTTTGCATTAGACTTTGGGCAAAACACTTCAATGAATTTGTCAGCAAACATGTTGCAAATGTTTTGGTAACATGAATATTGTTTTCTGCCATTTGTCACAGTCAACGAAGAGAGAACAATAGGGGGTCCTAAACCTCTCTCAGTTGAACTCACAAGCAGGATTGGAGGGATCTGCAACTTCTGGGGCAGCTCGTGTGGCTCTAAAGAGCTTCTATTGCCCAGCACTGGTTTATTGGTAGAAACTGAATGCATTAGTTGTAAAAGAATGTATAGATGACGAAATCAAGAAAAGGAAATGGAATTGGAATGGCCACCTTGCGAGATGCTAATCGGGAATCTTGCCCAACCAGCCCTTGACTGGAATCGGCAAGAAACCCGTCGAGTTGAAAGACCAACAACAACGTGGAGAAGAGCCCTACCTCAAGAGACGACAACAAGATGACAACTGTTTCCGCAATATGTCTCATGCGGGATTAAAGAAGCCAAAGAAAAAGACTCCTGCACTCATTCTCTATGGCAAGCTGTAAGTTTAATCATTGCCCATAGGTGGCTCTTTGTTGGAACCACCTACTAGATGATATTTTGTTAAATCTCACGGGCCACCCAGTTTCCCGCGAAGGGCCACGGGTTGGCCACCCCTGGTTTAGAGGAAGTTTGCATTGAGAAAATAGGAAAGCTCTCTGAAGAGAATCGTGCACACTTTCCTTATATGAAATGGAACATCTTTCCTTTTAATTGTCTATGATCAAAGTTAATTCTATGCGTTAACTAAATTTTTTTTAAATCAATCAGTTTTGCATAGTCTCGGTCACAACAAACCAATTATTGTCGGTCTCATAGAAACAATTTCTAAATAATTTTGGGAAGAAAAGATTATTTTGTAAATTTAATAATTTCCATGATATAAAGTTATAAATAAAAAATTATAAATGTTTTTTGCCTTCTTGCATAATCATCATCATCATCATAATCAGTTTTGGCACAAAAAATCTCATAATGATTTTAAATCTAGACTAGACTTTATAAATCACATAATTAAAAAGAAAATATATACTTGTGAACAATAATAAAATTATGAAAGGAAAATATATACACAAAAAAAAATATCGACACAGTACATATTATTGTTATTATTATTTTCTGTTCGAAATTCAACTCCATCAGTGAATGTATATTTTCGAAATCTACATGCAACCATAACAGCTACTACGAAGCCTAAACCTACGTTTTTTTTTCCAAAATAAGGTATTTTAAAATTTCTTCCTCTCAAAATGTTTTTTTTGCTGTTATAATACTTTCATTTAGATTTTTAGAAAAAATTTAATCAAAATTGATTATTAATTTTTTTTTTGGTAAAAAAATTTTATCATGTGCTTAAATGTTGTGTTTTTTTTCGTGGCCGTTAGAGTTTTTGTCATTCAGCAAATTTTTAGCATCAGTCATTTGATTTTAGGTAACATTACTACAATCACGTGATTTTCGTATTCGTTTCAAAATTTGTTACAGTTTTTGTTGTTGTTGTGATTATTGCTCCATCGAGAAATGCTTGGACTTTTTCCAAAAACTTTTGAAGAAACCTTTCTTCTTGTGTTGATGATTCGATGTTTGGCCGGTAGTGGCGCTGTGGCCAACTGGGATGTCACCTGTAATTGGAATAAAAAAAAGATTATTGGCATTTATAAATAACACAAATAGAATGATATTAAAAAATATCGATTGTATTTCAAAAAGCGTACGAAGTTTATTGGAATGAAACGTGAGAACACCACAACAATAAATGGGTTTTGTTATCGATATTGACTGTCTGAGAGCTTATCATGTGGGCAACTGGGTGGTAATCAAAGCAGGAAAACCGTAGAAGGAAGTACAAGTCCCTGACGATTCCATAGAACTTCTGACATATAGCGAAGTGCACCATACATATATATCTCAAAGCTATGGACAATCTAAAAGTGGAATGTTGACGAGACTGAAAGCTCTTCACCGCCAGTTCCGAGACCGAACGAGTCCGGATATCGTAACTTTTAAATCGATCATGAAATACTGAATACCAAAATGTTGTAGAAGGTAGATTTTATGGGGGTCCTACTATCAGGGAATCTATTCAGTGAACACCAGTGTTCGGGCGAATTTTGACCTTGATATTAGAGCCTTACTGAACCATGAAAGATTATCTACTGAGGTTGACACTTGGAAATCCGAGAATCCAATCATTGAATTCAGTAAACGATCCCCTGTTAATGGCCCCTGTGCTGAATGTCGAGTCGTGATTTGTGACAAGTTTTTTGAGTTGAAGAAAGTGAGGTTTCAATCGAATGACGATTTTCAGCATAGTGGCCTAGAGTGGAAGTGCTAAGTGCGAGTTTAGCCCCCATTGCTGAAAGTCGCAATTCGTCTGAAACACCACTTTCTTGAACTCAAAAAACTTGTCAGAAATCACGACTCGACATTCAGCACAGGGGCCAATATTTCGCGTTCGATTTCGACTGGGGTGGATGGTGTTTCGAGCATCGTCCTAAAGCATTTGCTCCTGGTAGTTGTAGACAGATACTCCACAATGCGTTAAACAATGTCCCTTTCTCAGGACACTGGAAGACGGCAGTGGTGTACCCAATCAGGGGCGTCACATAACCTTGCGGGGCCCAGGGCTATAATATGATTGGATTGGAATTTCCTTCAGAATGAACGGTCGGTTTTTGATTACCGAATAGGCCTGAAGTTACACAGCGCAGCCTAGATCGGAACAAGTCTTAGGCTACTGGCTACTAGGTACTCGATTCTTTACTCATATGAGTATTTGGCTTTCGATTCTACTCATATCGATACTTTTGACCGAGTCCTTTTACTCATATCAGTGCTTATAGGGTAGAATCGAGAACCGAGTACAATTTACATTCAAGTCAGAATTCAGAGTTTAGGGCCGTTTACATTCCAAACGCAAAGTGGAAACGCAATTTGGAATTGTATCTAATAGAAGTTTGTATGCTTCGCTCTCTATTCACCAACTTAGAATTTACATTTATGTAACAGAGAGAAAAGTATACAAATTGGTGTGTCATAAAAGAGCTGCGCGTTTGTAATGTAAACGGGCCGTTAAAGGTTTGAATTTAAATCCCTTGTAAGCTACATAAGAATTTTCAATCTATCCAACGCGGAAATCTATTAATGCATAACATAAGCTTAAGGCTTTTGATAGCAGACACCGCACGGGTCAAGGTGATCTGTTACACAAGCCTTGGTCAGACCAATTTTAATTTATGGTTGCCCAGTACAGTTTAACGTATCCCCTTTTTATATGGAAAAGCTTCGGGTTTTCGAAAAACAAGGCTTAAGGGCGGGCTGAGGGTTGTATCGATTGGGAGAAGTTTGGTATCCTGAGGAAAAGGTTCTCTAGAGAGCGCCCACAGGAAACATAGACCTTATAGAGACAACCGAAGATAGGGTCAAGATTTTTGAAAATGGTACCCACACGGCGTATACGGCATCCTATCCAGTAAAGTACAGCAAAAAAATCCTTGTGGGAAGTTAGAGATCTTCAATAGCTATAGACAAAGCCCTTGGCAGTCAGAAGAAGACTCCCTGTACAAAATATTCATTGCCTCAGCTAAGACAGATACTCGGCAAGGGTATTGCCGAACTATCGATAGTCTACGATACTCTGCCAGGCTATGCAGGATCCTCTCTTAAGAATGCTCTAGTCTGTATTTTATAAAAAAAAGGGGGAATGAAACTTGGGCGGAACCGCAGACGAAGTCCACACTCTTTCCGACTGCAAGAACAAAAATGAAATCAGGGAATGGGCAGAGACATTCTTGGGAGAAGATTTCCATTATTATTACATATAAGAAGGTCTCCGGCCTTTTAAAGCACTCGTAGCCACCAGGGTGCAACCTGCTCAAGATGCCCCTGAAATGCTGCGTGGACAAGTTGCCCCGCCTGTCCTTGAATTGAATAGCCTAAATACGACGGATCTAGAGAGGGCGTACTCGATAAAAACTCGCAATTCTAAGCTGTAAACAATCATGCTGAAGGAGTAAATAGTACTAGGTACGTGATATATGGATTCCAGATACCAGGCATGCTCCGGTTTAACTTAGCTTTCCAATGGTAAGACGGAACTCTCACATCAGTGACCGTTCTTTCTCACGCAATTCGTGGGGTCAATATTGATCCATATTCTAAAGATGCTGGAAAGAGGCTAGGGTGTCTTTATTTCCAATGCGGGAAGAAGTTCATACAAATAATCAAAATCCTAGCAACCCGACACACTGGTCACTATGCTGAATAGCGAGTCGTTACGACACGACCAGTCGTTTGAGTTGAAGAAAGTGACATTTCAATGCTTAAACATGAATAGAACCGAGGGTCGAGGTTCAAAAAATTTCATGCCAATCCTATCTGGAAAGTAGCAACAATCTCAAAATCAGATTGATCTGAAATCTCCTCATTTTTCAGGTTTATTATCCCAAACCAGACTACTAGACATGACAAGACGGACAGGACATGTATGTACCTCCAAATGCATTCCCGTGGCTAGATTCATTAGGTCTGATACAAAACGGGGAGGGAGTACCTGTAATATACCACGTTTATCCCACGCCTGGCGAACACGAGCGAACCAATGGGCTGAGCGCAAAACTACTGCGATTCAGCACGCGAGTCGGCTCTTCAGATAGAGAGCAAGCTTCCACAACTAGTTCGAAGTACTGGTGGCTAGAGGAAGCGGGTTAATGTGTGTGCTAATGTAATATGCTTATGCATGGTCTGAGTGCAGGCGTTAGCATAAGTTGGATTAGGATCCCAGTGGGGGAATTAGACATAGTCATAGGATTACCATTGTAATAAGTTTAGCTATAAGACAGGTAGATAGTTTTAAGTTTAAATTTAGCTATGATGGTAGCCTTGAGTGCTACCGTCCGCGAGTCGGAGGCTATTGTAAAGCCTAAGCTCTCGCGGGCGACAAAACTCGGGCGAGAGCCACCAGAGACTGTCACCGGAGTCTCTGGTGACTGTCGTCTGGCTAGGCTATATTCTAGGGTTTAAGCTTAGCTTAGAGTAAGCAGGTTGTAGGTTTTTAATATTTAGGTTAAGTTTTATAAAATAGGTTTACAAAAAATAAAATATAAGAAAAAAAAAACTTACCAGCTGATCCCGGAGAGCGATGAACTGCCGATACCACTAAAGCCTCCTTTTCTCGCTTAGCTTCTTTATCTTTATTATTGCCTGCAACATTAATTATATTATTAGGAAAAGGTAGATAGTATGAAATGCTTAAATTTGCTTTGACGATTAATGCAACTAAGGGTTAGATAACAAAAACTTAAAAACATTTGTTTGTATTCATGCTAGGTGACTTAAAAATATTGCTTTTTGTATGGTTTATATAAATATATAAATAATAATATATATACATCTTATAAGGGAATCTTATGCCTATAACATACAAGGTTTGAGATCTTTAAATTAACTTAAGATTATATAGAAAACTGAAAATTTTGCTAGAGGGTTTGAATTGCACATGTTATTTGTAAACGTTTTATTGCGCCAATTGCTGAGAAAACTAAAGGGTATTTTAATATTTTGGTTTACTTTATGATAAATGCTAGGAAAATAGTGATACTTCTTCTGCTAATAAACATTCCAATTTACTTGAACAAAATTAACGCAATTAAAAATGAATTGGATAAAAATCTACTCCTAGGGACTGGTGTAAGATGACGGGACATGATCTAGAAACATTCCGAAATTTTCCAAAATCACAAAACTCGATTTAAAAATTTTTTCTAAATAAATTTTTGCTGCCTTCCGAAAATTTTGTTCTATAGTATAAATGAGTTATTTTGAACACAAACCAGTTTTTTTATTAAGAATTTCAAATCGAAAATAATTGTGTCTGCGGTGTTATAAAGTGGTTTTTAGATAAATGATTATTAAAGACACGTGTACCTTTTCGTATAAGTAAACTGGTAACACGCCTTAGAGCCTCACGTGGTGATTTGTTGAAAAATTTCGGTGTAAGATTTGGTGGTAATGTAAGCGGCTTACGGCTACCACCTGCACTTGGCACAGCGCCTGAATCCCAGGCGCGTATCGATCCTTGAGATCTATGTAGTCGGTCCAGGTGCTCTGTTGAAGCTGGCCGCATATTACGCTGTTTTGGATACCAACCGCGTGCTGGCCCGCCAGCTAAACGGAGCATCTCACCACTAGCTAAAGCTTGACTTATGCTGCGTTGTCGACCACCACCCAAAGTACTACCTGCGGATGCAAATTCCAACAAAAATTACCAAAAAAAAAATGTGTGTTTTTTTGCATTGTATTTTGTTAGTTAAGCAATCAAGGGTTAATTGTCATGCTTACACTTACCGATTCCCACAATTGATGAACCTAAGCTGCTGGTTGTGTTTGTTCTAGGTGCTGTTCTAGATCCACTGCCAGGGACTTCAGGTGCACGTCTGTGAGGTGTTCGTGGTATATCACACCTTGAAATATCGTGCATATATATGTAAACAAACAAGTGCGTTTTAAAAATGTTCACTCTTCTTACCCTCGAGCGAAAATTGGTGTTTCTGGTAGGCTACATGAAGTCTGAAGTCTTCTTTCTTCTCTAGGACTTTGTGCAGAGCGTTTCGGGAACGCCCCTGAGGTTAATCTACGGCGAGAACTTGTTATAGGCATTTCGCCTGGAAGTGTGCCTGGACCAGTTCCATGCGGTGATGTTGAGGAATACTTTTTAGTATATCCGGCATCCATAGAACGAGTTTTTAGGGTGTTTAATGATGGCGGTCCACGATGCGGAGGCACTGCTGGAGGATGTTCAATTATATCTCTTGGATAGTGCAAAACGTCGTTTTTGAGGCGAGTTCTGGAACTAATTCTAATTCCATGCATTCCTTTTAAGATATCATCATCACCCTCTTCCTCATCATCCGCGACGTTCTCTTGGGGGGATGGTGGTAGAGGCGGGAAACCATCGCTCTCCTAAAAAGACATAATAATAATAATAATTGTATTTTAAAGAAAGTACACAAGCTGCACATAGACACAAGATTGAAGTGGATAAGAGTACAGGGAAAGAGAAATAGAGAAAGCTAGTGGAAGGAAGAAGAATAAAATAAGAAAATAGATGCATGTCTTCTGAAAGTTGTGGCTGTGCTCATTCTCTGTATATAATTTGGAAGATTATTCCAGGATCTGAGGGTATACACAAAGAAGGAACGACTACCAATTAGGGAAATGCGGGTCGGAATCAGGAATTTGATGGATCTCAAGGATTGCATAGGAAAGAGGAAGTCAGAAAGGTAGCAGGGGCTTTTGGTATAAAAAACCTTATGCAAGAGAAGTAAAGCCATGAGATCGAGGAATTGAAAGAGATCACAACCCTGTAAGGAATTTTGGACACATGATCGGATCTTCTCATATGACAAATGAACGTAATGCAATCATTAAATGTCACTTCAAGACGCGGACGGCAGGATGCGTCATATACACCAGCGAGCTGTAAAGGAAGTGAGGAACAACAAGAGATTTGATAAGTTTGGCTCGAATAGGTGATGATAACATTCTGCCATGTAGCCACAGTTTGCAAAGTGTGCCATAGATCTTAGAGAGCTGCAATGAGACATGATTGCAGCAGGAGAGTTTGGAATTGACCCAGGAATTGGAATTGATACCCAGGTATTTGGCACAGTCAACGATTGGAAGAGGAACATTATTAAGTAAAAGAGGTTAGAATCATCCAGAGACGACTAAGGAAAAATACTTGCGATTTAATTGGATTTAATTTAAGGAAACTACTAGAACTCCATTCGTTTATTCGAGACACAGTACTCAATCTAGGAGGACAAGAAATATATAGCTGAAGATCATCAGTATATAGACGAAAGTAACAGCAACGGGTAACAGAGGGAAGATCATTAATATAGAGGGAGAAAAGCAGAGGACCAAGTACCGAACTCTGAGGCACACCTGCAGGCACATTTAGAAAAGAAGTTGTAACATTATTATACCGAACAAACTGATATCTATTAGTGAGTAGGGAAGAGAAAAGACGAACCGAAGAAGAAGAGAAGTCAATAGTATACTAAGTTTATGGAGGAGATGCGAGTGAACCACAGAGTCAAATGCATTGGAGAAATCAAGGAGAACTACTCTTGCAATATCACCTCGGTCAAGGGCGGAACGAATATCAGTTGCTACCTTCAATATATCAATTTCGCAATGGTGGGATTTGCGAAAACCAGATTGGAATTTATAAAGGAAATCTTAAGAATCAAGATACCGCAAGACCTGAGTTCTCAAAGACTTTAGCGAGAAAAGGAAGAACACTACTGGGGCGAAAATTTGACAAATCAGCGGGGGAGGACTTTAGGAGTCACTAACCCTTTTTTTTTACAAAGTAAAGGGACTTGGGAGGTTGTCAGGCAATAATTAAGAATATGCGTGATGTTATCAACAATTAGAGGGGAGAGAATATTAAGAAAGTGAGGAGAGATTCAATCATAGCCAACGCTATTGGACGAAATGGAAAGCAATAATCCAAGAACTTGAAGTGAGTCAACACAACGAAAATTAAAACCATCAGAACATAGAGAGTTGGATGAAGGGGAATCGGAACGGAAAAACAGTGCTGAATTGGGGGGAGAAGATTGAATGAAAGATGCATTGAGTGAGTTTACATTAACATCAAAAAGAGTGAATCCTAGAGAACGAAGGTTAGACCAAAGTTGTTTAGTGGACAGAGCAGAATCAAGTTTACGCAAGTAAAATTCACACTTGGCCGTTTTAACTTTGCTATTGATTAAGTTACGAAGATTTTTATATTCACTGAGGTAGCTCAAGATCCTTGTTATGCGATAGCGTCTGTTCAAGAACCCACGCTCAACAATCAATTTGCGTATTTCGTAAGAAAACCAAGGACAAGTCGGAGATTTACAACGTATTCTTGTAACTAAAGGGACACATTGATTAAATAAGGATTGGATGAGAAAATTAAAGAGATCAACCTTAGTGTCAACACAGGTTGTATTAGAAATGTCAGCCCAAGGTACTGATGAAGAAATTTCAGAAAGGCGAGCAAAATTTATATAATTAATATCCCGGTACGAAGAAAAATTAGGCAGGGAGTGGAGGTGTAAAGTAAAACGAAGGGAGAGGAAGAGATTGTCATGCTCTCTAGCTGGGAGGGGAGATTTGGCTATGTTTTAACACGAAATTAGTGTAGCTAGCAGGTTCATTATCATTCAACAGATCAATATTGAAAACACCAGCAGCAATTATGTTTTCGTAAAGACGGGAAAGACTAGATACGAGATTAAAGAAGCTACCAGCAACATCGGGAGTAAATATATTAGGTGCGCAGTAAACACTGTTAAGAATACATTTGTCATAAGATGATGGGCCTTTTCGTAAACGTCAAAGCAACAGAGCAACTGAGCAACAACGCATCGGCAACAAAGCAGCGCAAACTTCTTTTCGCATACGTATGCATACATTCGAAATTGGCTGCGCTGTTGCATTGATTGCTGCGCAACAAACTTGAATCTTGTACGTTTACGAACGAATGACTTTGGATCATCTGCGTTTACGAACTCGTTGCCTCGTTGCAAAGCATACGTATGCGTTTACGAAAAGGCCCGATTTTATTTCCACTGCAATAAATTCAAATTGTGAGCCAATGGACTGGCTGGACTGGCCTTTGAGGAGAGAGAGGAGGGGACATATATTGCAACACCACCCCAAGTACGACCCAAACGATCATTCCGATGTTGGTAAAAACAGAGGTTACAAGATTCCTTCTTAAAAGTTTACGTGCCGTTTGATAAATGTCATTATTTTTGGACGCCAAACTTTCAGTAATACCCTCGACACACTAGAACACTTAATCCGGATTATGACGTCAGAATGACGTAGACTCCATTTTATTTCCATATCTTTTATATGGGTCTACGTCATTTTGACGTCATAATCTAGATTAAGGGTGCTAGTGTGTCTCCGGTATAACGCGACAACACTGCCAGAAGTGAGCGTTAGAGTTCCATGATGACGGCTTTTTTCAAAAACTCCAACTGCTCGTTGGCCGACGGAAATTTAACAATTATGTACTGAGTTTCCATGCAGAGTTTACCATGAGTTTACTCACATTAAGCGCCCATGGAAACGAGGATTGAGTAAAGTTTCGTTAAATCCAAGAAAACTCGACGAAACCAGTCCGGTTAAGTAGGGTTTTGCATATGTGTGTGTTTGAGTATCTTTTACTGAACATATACCAACGGCGACGCAATGTAAAATTGATTATCTGTCACTTTAACCCAGAACCAGCATGGAAAAAGCATTGAGTTAACTTGAGGGAAAAAGCTTTTTATTTACTAAACGAAAACTCCACTTTGGCTCATGGAAACACAGTAATGGAGTAATGAATTCGCTTTCCTGGCGGTCCCGGGCTGCAAAGGGGTTCCAAGGCTCTGTTGTGGACGGAAAACGTTAACATATGAGGGGAGATCATGCCCAATATTGGAAGCAACAGCATTAAGAATCTGCCTGGGGTCTTCACCATCGCTCGATGGAATACCCCGCACCGCTAAATCTTAGCAGCCTAGACTGGCGACGTAGATCCTCTAGTTCATTCGAGACTGTGGCTAGGTCATGTTGCACAGTCTCAACCTTGTCTCGCAATTTAAAAAAATGGATTATAAAATGAGGTGCGCACCTCGTCGATTAGCACATTATCATTATCAGATATACAGGACACGGATCAATGTTTGAATGTAAAATGTCTTTTTACCTAAAATACACAAACTTACTGGTTCAGGGCTAGAAGATGGTGGCGATGGCGGTAATGGACCTAGGGCGCTGGCTTGTGACAACAGCATTTCTTTGGCACTTTCAGATTTATGAACGCCTGGTCGAAATCCGAGTGGTCTTCGGGGATGTGCAAGATCTCCCACACGCGCTACGGATATATCACCGCGTAACAAGGCGCTAATATTATTCTCAATCTGCTGTAGAGGAACTCCACGTTGTGACTCGCTATCTTGTTCTTCGTCTTCTTCAATAGGTGGTGCGAGTTCTCGTCTAGGGGTTGTTATAACTTCCCCTACAAAATAAAGAAAATGAAACTAGAAAGACAACAATATAAATAGCAGTGTTGTACCTTGCACGGGTTGCTGAGGCATAGTTGGTAATGATGAAACTCGAGTTAAAGATCCATTTAGGCCATTACTATTATTATTTAAACTACTGTTACTGCTATGACATGCAGCGGCTGCATTCCCATTCGATTCTTGAATTTCGTCGAAATTGTTATAGTTACTGAAATCTATGAACTGTGCCGAAATATTCGTTATTGGTTGTGGTACGGTGATAGCGGTAGATTGTGGAAGCTCTGAGGTTGAATTTGGTGAACTTAAATCTAATGATAGTCGTGATCTAAAAAAAAACAAATTATTGTGAAAAATATTCTAATTCAGTGTCAGTGATTTATTTTTACCTTGGAGAAAGCAGAGAATTGTGCATTGTGGTTGGCGTATGGGCTGACGAGCCCAAATCAATACTGTGTCTTGAATTTGGTACAAAAAGGCTGCTATTGTGTGCAATTCCAGGCAAGTTTCCTTCGCTGCTTAATCTAGAATTTATTGACGATGACATTGATGCATTTAGATCTACTAAACGTTGACGTTCTCGTCGTCCCTTCCTTATTACATAGGTACCCTTGCCTGTCATATTTGGGGCATAATTTGGAATGATTTCATCAGAATCTGAATATATTGATGCAGCTTCATCTTCTGTACTACAAACAGGCGGATCTGGTGGTTCTGGCCATTCCATAGATCCAGATCTGTTTCGGTTATGATATTGCGGTGAACATTGGTTGGATAGACTACCACCGCTATTTGCTGGTGTTGATGCTAAGCTTGATTGTGATCCAGATACACTACGGCCACGACGTCGTGCAGTTATCTAAAATTATTTTGGAGAAATTATTTAATACGTAAGCAATCCTTAATGATTAATGGTTAATAGTAAATTGTGTAGTAGTATTGACCTGAAGATCTATAAAACAGACACAGAGGCCATAGTAAATCGTGCGGCCTGCACCAAGGCGTCAGGCGAGGAGACCGAAGACTTGGTAACCGATGGCGAAGCCGAAGCTCAAAGCGAAGCTGGCGCATCGACAGGCTCCGACCTGGGCAGAGCCATAAGTAACATGCACCCACTCCTTAGATCAACGATGACATCTCCAACGACGAAGAAGCCGAGGTGACCATCGCCGAGGTCATCAACTAACAAAATGATGAAGGCGATACAAATAAACCTTCATCATTGTAAAGCGGCGTCTGATGGTCTTTTGCTTTTCCTGGCATCAGGCGAATGCCTCGATGTTACCCTAATCCAGGAAACCCCAGAACAGGTATTCTGGTCAAAAACGATATTCACTAGTGTAGAGTGTAGAAAGAAATTTATTTAGCTAGACGCAGCAACAGTGAAACCTCCTGGAGCTGCTATAAGTTGAAGCTGAATAGATACAAAATGGTAATAAGGAAAACCAAACATACCACCTAGGCTACCTTTTGCAGCAATATAGAGTCCACGTCGGGAGCCTCAAGGCAACGTAAAATACAAGCAAAAACGTTAATAATGCTTAGTTATTTACGCAAAGAAAACGGGGTCGTCTTAACAGGCCCACAGAAACCGATTTTTGCATATCCGAGGTCACCTTTACGAAGAACTACGAGATCCAAAACCCTTCACGTCGTGAACGGAGTAATGGACCACATAGTATTCATCAGGATGCTCGAGGGTCGAGCGGGAGGAGGAATCTTCTCACCGGAACTTGGCATTGAAGTCTCCTTCCGACTACCCAATCAAGTATACCAAACGGAGGTTTTCACCATACATAGGGCTGTTCTGTAAATCAACCAGCAAGGCGACAGGAAACGAACTGTATATATCTTCTCAGATAGTCAGGCGGTTCTGACGGCTCTATGTTCTTGTACTAACAACTCCAGAACTATCTCTGAATGCCGCAGATCTCTTAACGAGATGGCTCAGCTGCTCAGGACCCTCCTCATATGGGTGCCCGATCACAGAATGATAGAGGGAAACTGTAAAGCTGGCGAATTGGCTAGGAAAGGCACTACCGCCGCTCTCCTTCCTGCAAAGGAAAAGGTTGGTATGCCTTGGGCCACCTTTGAACTCCGATGCAAACAGCGCACAATGAAACTAGCTTGGAGAGATCTTAACAAAAATGCCCTTTGGCCAAAATGACTTGTAACCGGGCACTTTTTGATAGGGACGCATGCGACCAGCTTAGGTCTTGAGACCTACGATTTTTGCAGAAGCTGTAAGAATCTAGACGAGGGGAAAGTGTAAAACACCTTCTCGTTCACTGACCAGCTCTAAACAGAAGGACACTCACCACTTTTGGTGAACCCTTCCTAAGCACGCTTGCGGAAATCTCGAAGTTCCAAGGGGTTCGGGAGTTATGGCCGCTTTTGTGAATGACCAAATGAGGGTGGCGAAATGCCCATTATCTCGGGAAATACTGGTCAGACCGGTGTGCGATTGAATTCACAGACTCCCTGGGAGGTCCCTAACAATTTCCCATTCCAAAAAGGGCCGCTACAAAAATTTCCCAAAACCGGAAATTTTGCAAAGGGTTACCCCTTGGGATATTTTTGGTCGATTTCACGAAAGTGCTGGGATCTTAATGAATGGGGCATCGTTGGAAAGGGCTCGTTCCCCCGAGTTCAACGCACAAAATTTGGTCCAAAAATTCCAAGGGGTTCGGGAGTTATGGCCGCTTTTGTGAACGGCCAAATGAGGGTGGCGAAATGCCCATTATCTCGGGAAATACTGGTCAGACCGGTGTGCGATTGAATTCACAGACTCCCTGGGAGGTCCCTAACAATTTCCCATTCCAAAAAGGGCCGCTCCAAAAATTTCCCAAAACCGGAAATTTTCAAAGGGGTACCCCTTGGGATATTTTTGGTCGATTTCACGAAAGTGCTTGGATCTTAATGAATGGGGCCTCGTTGGAAAGGGCTCGCTCCCCCGAGTTCAACGCACAAAATTTGGTCCAAAAATTCCAAGGGGTTCGGGAGTTATGGCCGCTTTTGTGAATGGCCAAATGAGGGTGGCGAAATGCCCATTATCTCGGGAAATACTGGTCAGACCGGTTTGCGGTTGAATTCACAGACTCCCTGGGAGGTCCCTAACAATTTCCCATTCAAAAAAGGGCCGCTCCAGAAATTGTCCAAAACCGGAAATTTTCAAAGGGGTACCCCTTGGGATATTTTTGGTCGATTTCACGAAAGTGCTTGGATCTTAATGAATAGGGCCTCGTTGGAAAGGGCTCACTCCCCCGAGTTCAACGCACAAAATTTGGTCCAAAAATTCCAAGGGGTTTGGGAGTTATGGCCGCTTTTGTGAATGGCCAAATGAGGGTGGCGAAATGCCCATTATCTCGGGAAATACTGGTCAGACCGGTGTGCGGTTGAATTCACAGACTCCCTGGGAGGTCCCTAACAATTTCCCATTCAAAAAAGGGCCACTCCAAAAATTTCCCAAAACCGGAAATTTTGCAAAGGGGTACCCCTTGGGATATTTTTGGCCGATTTCACGAAAGTGCTTGGATCTTAATGAATGGGGCATCGTTGGAAAGGGCTCGCTCCCCCGAGCTCAACGCACAAAATTTGGTCCAAAAATTCCAAGGGGTTCGGGAGTTATGGCCGCTTTTGTGAACGGCCAAATGAGGGTGGCGAAATGCCCATTATCTCGGGAAATACTGGTCAGACCGGTGTGCGGTTGAATTCACAGACTCCCTGGGAGGTCCCTAACAATTTCCCATTCAAAAAAGGGCCGCTCCAGAAATTGTCCAAAACCGGAAATTTTCAAAGGGGTACCCTGGGATATTTTTGGTCGATTTCACGAAAGTGCTTGGATCTTAATGAATGGGGCCTCGTTGGAAAGGGCTCGCTCCCCCGAAATGCCCATTATCTCGGGAAATACTGGTCAGACCGGTGTGCGGTTGAATTCACAGACTCCCTGGGAGGTCCCTAACAATTTCCCATTCAAAAAAGGGCCGCTCCAGAAATTGTCCAAAACCGGAAATTTTCAAAGGGGTCCCTTGGGATATTTTTGGTCGATTTCACGAAAGTGCTTGGATCTTAATGAATGGGGCCTCGTTGGAAAGGGCTCGCTCCCCCGAGTTCAACGCACAAAATTTGGTCCAAAAATTCCAAGGGGTTCGGGAGTTATGGCCGCTTTTGTGAATGGCCAAATGAGGGTGGCGAAATGCCCATTATCTCGGGAAATACTGGTCAGACCGGTGTGCGGTTGAATTCACAGACTCCCTGGGAGGTCCCTAACATTTTCCCATTCAAAAAAGGGCCGCTCCAGAAATTGTCCAAAACCGGAAATTTTCAAAGGGGTCCCTTGGGATATTTTTGGTCGATTTCACGAAAGTGCTTGGATCTTAATGAATGGGGCCTCGTTGGAAAGGGCTCGCTCCCCCGAAATGCCCATTATCTCGGGAAATACTGGTCAGACCGGTGTGCGGTTGAATTCACAGACTCCCTGGGAGGTCCCTAACAATTTCCCATTCAAAAAAGGGCCGCTCCAGAAATTGTCCAAAACCGGAAATTTTCAAAGGGGTACCCCTTGGGATATTTTTGGTCGATTTCACGAAAGTGGGGATTCCGCAACAAAGAAGATTCATTGTGTCGTCGAGGTGGGCTGTGCACCAGTTCAGCGATATCTTACCTAACCTAAATTGTTTTTAAATAAATATTTATAGTCTAAATACGAGGGAATGATAGCAAACAAAAAAGAAGACGGGGCAAGTCCCTGCGAAGGACTCAAACCATAACCTCTGGGATAACAGCCCCGGAATCCGAGTATTTAAAAGCATATGTGCTGCTGAGGTGAGGGGACTCTGTTGATTGTTTTAGAATCTAGCGCTAATCTGAACTAATTGTTTATATCAATCTGGAAGGGATTGAGTGGTCAATGGTGACTTGGCACTAAAAAAACACAAATGGAGACGTACATTCTCTTTCTCACATCTCTTAACAATCACGTATTTTAGCTTTAATATGAAAGTGTAAGTAGATAAAAGCAAGAGCTCTTCAAACTGTAATTGTAAAAGGGATTGAATCGACCTGACCCCCTTCGATATTTCAAAACTGTGCCTTTCGGTTGACTTCATCTTTTTAAATAGCCTACACAAAGCTATATCGAGAGCCCCAACCAAAGACAAAACAAACTCCTGAAAAATTATTAAAGCCCGTTTTTATTTACCTTGTTTGCAGAAGATGACTTTTCCATTTTCCCAGCTTTCTCTTTGCTTTTATTCTTGTTGGAGGATGTGCTGTGATGCGATTGCATTGGCGGGGGCGGAGGTAAATGATCGTCTAAATTGATTTCCCAAGCTATACTACCGCGTTTGCTTGGAGTCACTGGAGCAGACAACGATGGAGGCGGAGGCACTATTGGCGGCGGTGGTGGTGGAGGCAATGATTGTCCCTCCAGGGAATCGTCAGAGAAATCTTCACTATCGCTGCTGTCGCCCGGACGACCTTCCCCATTCTGTTTTCGTGCTGGTATCAGCATATTGCCAAATATATTCTTATTGTCGACCAATTGGTTGCTACAAACTTTGCTCGAGGCCTTCTGGAGAAAGGGTTGATGCACCAGAACCAGTGGTGATGACGGTGATTTTGTTATTGCAAGGCGTTGAAGTGGAGACAACATCTGGCTATCAATATTGTCTACAGTAGTATCATTTGGATTTATATTACGGCAAACTTCCCGGTGCCTTTCAATCGATCCAGGTAATGTTCGTGGCGGGACTCTACTGCGTGGTGGGGATGCTCTACCTGGGTATATTGTAACTGGATGTTCATTAACTATTGGTTCTGGAAAAACAAAATATGGTTAATATTAAAAATATTATTATATATACCTACATAATTATAATTATTTGTTATTGATTTTAATCTCAGAATTTTTAATGAAGGAGCATATTGTCTTTTTTATATATTGGCTTTAGGGGCATAACGTTTCATGCGCAATTAAGTACCTCTCAGTTCATGGCCATGGTATTATTTCTGAATGGCTGTCTGTGCCACAGCTTCGGAGTCAAGTACTCCAAAATAGCGCTGGTTTTTAATGGCGGTTTATGTAATTTTGAGTAGCCGAGACAGAGAGCAGAAGATCTATCCAATCAGCTGAATGGCAAGCTGGTAATTTCTCGAAGTTGCAGGCTTTAGATTTATTGTCCCAACCTTCAAATGGAAGCATCCGTGGAATACTACAGAATATAAACCTATGCACTCTAACCACTTCCTTCGAACCTATTCGACTCTTCCAACTTGGGAGAAGTAGTGAGGAGACCATACCTGGAAGGCGTATTCGAGTAAAGGCCTAACTAAGGACATGTACAAATGCTTAGTGATGAGGGGGTTGTTGAATCCCTTGGACCACCTTTTTATAAATCCCAGAACTGAACTCCCCTTGGAGGAAGTATAATTGATGTGGGTCGAAAAATCCACCTTACTTTCAAACCTGACCCCCAGATCGATCACAGAGTTAACGCGGGAGACTATGTTGTTGAGGAAAGTATAGTTATAAGTTAGCGGACCAAGTTTCCTGTCAACAGTCATGACCTCACACTACTAATATTAAGTACCACGTTGTTGTTGGAACACCAAGAATAGAAGGTGTTTAGGTTAACTTGCAAAAGTTTGCAATCCTCGATACTTCTTTAATGACGCTAAAATTTAATGGCATCAGCGTAAATAAGGATTTTACAGTTCTTCTACAAGGCAACAATGTCAACAATTGATAAAATAAAAAGAAGAGGGCCAAGGTGTCTGCCTTGCGGGACACCAGAGGACGCTTCAATATTTTTAGAAGACGTGGTTCCGCGGAAGGTCCTGTCGGCATAGAGTGTGTTAAACTAGAACCTAAATGTAAATGAAAAATATGGACATTTAGGGTGATAGTTCATTTTTAACTCGATTTCTAAATTGTAGCTTTGAAATAGTGCCACAGTCCACGGCCAACCTGGTAATTAGCGGTTAATCGCGTCGAGTAGATGCGTAGGCGTCAAGTCCCGCTTCTTATCCTGGAGCATTCTAAACCGGGGTTTTCGCTCGTAACGCGTTGTCGTTCCTCGCTCTTGGGGAATTTTCGCTCCTTTGCTCAGCTGTGGGAGTCTTGTGTTTGTCACGGCTGGCTGGTTTTCAGTCTTCGAGTACGAGCGGGCTGACTCCGGCTGTTTTTTTGACGGCTGCGACAGAAATGTCCCGTACACCATCTCTGCCAATGTTACTTTAATTTATGGCTTGAAGGTAGACCCCAATCCTAGGAGGACCGTCGGCAAGACTGTCAGGTGCCCGACTTCCGACACTAATGCCGGATTCATCGTTGCGGATGAGTCGCGTCGCACAAATTTCCCAAAAAGAGAGTCAGCTGAACTTCGATTCATTGTTGTAGTCATAGTGTGCCGCACATTTTGTATGATTTGACAGTTTTTCAGACAATTTTCATTAAAAACATATGATTTTTTTGACAATTTTTAAAATCCGCCGCACAAAAGTTGAAGTTGGTTCAACTTTTTTTGAGAGAGAAAAAAAAATCCCAAAAATTTCCCAAAATTGAGAAAGGTACAATTTTTCATACAAAAAGTATGCGCGCACATAAGTGCGGCGCGAATCATCCGCAACGATGAATCCGGCATTATAGACTTACATTGCCGCCCCAAATCAGTTGTGACTCTATGCGATACCCCGTTTTGAAAACCAACCCTCAACGAAGTGACAGGCTGTGATCTAATGGGCCATCCACACTACGCGGACTTAGATCCCACGCGCTTTTTGCCGTACGGCCTCAGTAAAAAGCGCGCATGAGCTTTAAATCGTGAGCAAATTGAGAAAACAAATCAATTTCCATATGAAAGGCCGTACGCGCTTCTGAAAAGCCCGTATTGTGTGGACGTAAAATGTACCTTTTTTTAAGCACAGCCTTTTGTCCGTGCAGTTTGGTCGTGCTGCCTTTGCCATTAAAAATATCACAAAAAAGGCCATTAAACTCTATATGAAAAAAATTGGCAAAAGCGCGTGTGACCTAAGTCCGCGTAGTGTGGACGCACCATAAGTCATTGGAATTGCCTTGGGCCACCGGGTAAAATGGTCGATGCCTGTCAAACAATATCGATAACCTTTGGAGGGTTGTAGGGGCCCATCTATATCTACATTCACTTGAGCGAATTGCTCCGTAGTAATCGCTCATTTACAAATGCGGTTGGAACTTTGATCGTTGGAACGCAGGCTTTCACGAAAGCTTCGCAATCTCTTTTAAGGTTAAGCCATACGAGTCTTTCGCCTACTAAATTGGTCGTGCCCTTAACGTCTGGGTGTGAGAGGTTGTTGATAGTCTGCAGGACTTGTTGTCGCATTGTCTCCGGCACCAAGGGACGTACGTGTGCCTGCGATCCGTCGCAATATACAACTACGTCAGTGTTCAGCAATGTCCGTTGCTTGATGACCATCGATGATTTGTCTGATGTTCCGCCAACTTTTGGTAATCGATCGCTTTCAGATTGTTGGTGGTCGCTTTGATCCGTGATAATATTTCCTTTGTCTGCGATAATATTTCCTTTTCCGTTGTGAACTGACCGATGTAGTCTAGTTGCCTTATCAGCGGAGGTGAGTTCCTGTTCGAGCTTTGCTTGCAGGCGAACATTAGTGGTTTATGATCGGTCATGACATGGAATATCCTTCCTTCCAACAGATTCATAAAACATCTTATCGCTTTGTATACCGCCAGCAGTTCTCTGTCATACGTCCTGTAGTTCTGTTCTGCTGTCGTAAGCTTCTTGGAGAAGAAGGCAAGTAGTTTCAGCGTAATTCCGTCTACCTGGTGTAGGGCTGCCCCAACGGCAATCTCTGACCCGTCCACATGCAGGACCAACATCTGGGAATGGATGCGTCAACTGCTTCTAGCAGATCCTTTTTGCATCCCTCGAACGCTGCGATAGCCCCTTAAGTCCACTCTATTTTGCTGTTGTCGTTCTTCTTATTTTCTTTTATCAGTTTCCGGAGGTTATGTAGTTAAACTCGTCGAAACCGAAGGGTATAGTTATCGCTGTCTTCGCGGTATGTTCTGGCTCAATCGGCATCTGATGATACAGCTTCTGGAGGTCGATCGTAGGTCTGGTGTCGTGATTGCGTGTAAGCGTTGATAGTGTCCGCATCGTCTCCACCCTCCGTAAGCTTTCTTTACCAAATGTAAGGGGCTGGAACAATTGCTCTTGGATGATTTGAATATTCCCATTTGCAGCAAGTATTTAAAATCAGCCTTGGCGATCTTCAATTTGTCTGGTGGCAGTCTCCGAGGCTTTGAGAAGGTTCATACCCAAAGCCATAGGTATGAATCTTCAACAAAACTATGCAAAAGTATACATTTAAATTTTGTGTGCTCAAAAGAATCAATCTCACGTAAAAATGCTTTAATATAAGCAGTTTTATAAAGATCAATAAAGGGAGCATTGTCTAGTTCTAGCAAATGGCTAACAAAAAGATAAAAACGTCTAAATATTCCCCATGATCCATCCGATACTTGTAAATATCCTGAAAATATCTATTTTTTTTTATCATATTCCAAAGTTTAGAAGTAAAAGTTTCCTTCTCCTTAAAAATTTTGCATTTAAATAAGAGTTATACGTGGAGTTATCTGATATTGAAATGCATGATACTCTAAGGAGGTTTAGCAGAACGTTAAAAAAGAAACTGCAAAGTAGTTTGGTTTTTTGCATCATTCTAGGAATCAAGTATGGTTTCTCTAGAATATCTTACCAGGTAACAGCGTATAACTGAAACTATTCTATAACTTACCTGGGAGACGTGGTGCTCCTCCCCGTAATACTGCATCATGAACAGCACTTATACCTATGCCGAGAACATTGCGACCATCATCAAAACTTCCACCAACCATCCCTTTAGTACCAATGCCGTCAAACGTTGCTCGAGCTGGTCCTGCACACGGAAGACTCGAATACCTGGAGGGAATTACTGTAGATGGACGTGTTTTTGGCTGAAAATAAAGTTTTTAGATTAATATAGTGTTATTTTCGTGGTGTAAAGTAGTTCTGAAAAGGTGGAATTCTAGAATTATGTTAGAAAATTTTCACATTCTTAGATGTTTCACAATATGAGACGATATTTTCTTTCGTCATATAATATTTACGACGATATTTTATTTATTTATTTATTTATTGCCAAACAAGGCATACTTAAACTAAATACAACAGAGAATAATAGTGTACTTATAGACAAACACTGGCATAATTAGTTATTTCCAAAGATGTTAGTAATTAGGATGTCAGGAAGGATTTAAGTCTTTTTTTATAGGATGCTTTATTTATTGAAGGG
Source organism: Thereva unica (assembly GCA_949987705.1). Classification (NCBI taxonomy): domain Eukaryota; kingdom Metazoa; phylum Arthropoda; class Insecta; order Diptera; family Therevidae; genus Thereva; species Thereva unica. The sequence continues at coordinate 20,764,803 of OX465285.1, read as the reverse complement.
GAGTAACATGATCTATAATTGTTAAAGACCACGCAGCCTCTGTTAACGGGCTCATTCCTTGCATGCTCGATCCGATGTGGGTATTCCTTGAGCAGTTTAGTATGTCTTGTAAGTCCGGTGTCTTCATTGAACTTGATCATATCCGATAAAAGCGGCACTTTAAGGTTGCCGTTAAGGACTTCTAAGGTGAGAGACGCAATAAGAAATTTTCTCCTAGAAGAGAGCGGCAAGAGGTTCAACACTTTGAGCCTCTCCGTGTAGGGTGGTAGGCTTAGAAAGTCACGCGGATCATGTAGACTTCTCAGAGCAAAGAGGATAAACTTCTTTTGAATTGATTCCATCCTGTTGCTATTATGAAATATGGGATCCCAGATGGGACATGAATATTCCAGGATAGGGCGGACTAGAGAACAGAAGAGAGTTTTTGTGACCCAAATATTATCGAATTCTTTAGCTCTTCTCTTTATAAATCCAAGAAGTTTGTTGGCTCTGGCAGTAATATTATCATAGTGCAAATTAAAATTTAGTGTTTTGTCCAGGACGACACCTAGATCGACAATTTGATCGACTTGATTCAACACCGTGTCGTTGAGATGATAATAATACTGCTGTGTGTTATGTTTCCGAGAGCAGGTAATTGCTTGACATTTGTTGATGCAGCTTATTAGTGGTGCACCAGTCTTGTAATGCATTGGGATTCGACTGAATAAAGGATACGTCGGTTTGGGACTTAATGACACTATATATTTTGAGATCGTCCGCGTAAAAGAGATGGGGGATATTCTCTAATTTCTTGGACAGGTCACAGATGAATATATTGAACAGAAGAGGGCCAAGATGACTGCCCTGAGGAACACCGGAAGTTACTTTGATTTCATTTGAAAGGAATCCTTGAAATCTGATAACCTGTGTTCTTCCGTTGAGATATATTTTTTTTTATGTGGTAGTGCTAAGCTCAGGAGTCACCCTTTGTACTACTAGTCCGTCATGTCATTTGTCACGTCATGGTGCAATGTCTAGCAGTAAGCTTAGTACGGGGGAGGGGTGGGGGTATAGGTTAGGGATTATAAAGGTACGGGAGGGTATTGAAGAAGGTGGTGATGAACCCTGCGTTTGAACTCTTGGATGTTGTAGGAGCTCGGAAATACCGACTGCGAGAGATTATTCCCCAGTCGAGTTGTTCTATTTACAAACGAATTCATATCTTGTTGAGTGCGTGAAAAGGGTAGTTGCAGGTGCAGGGAATGGGACGAGTGGGCTAATCTGGTGTTGCGGGTATAAGATTGCCGTGGAGGCAGGAGAGCGTTTAACTCGGAGGAACAGTCACTATGATAGTAGCGATAAAATTTTGTCAGTGCTGCTACATTCCTACGATGGCCAATTAACTTGAGTGCCCTTTTTTGCACCTTATCTGACCATGCCAAGATGGTTATTGGAGCGCCGCCCCAAATGAGGGAGTTGTATTCGAGAAGAGGCCGAATGTAGGATTTATAAATAACAGCACGGGCCGATGGCTGGAGGAGGAACCTGCACCTCTTAAGAAATCCCAAGCACTGGGATGCTTGTTTGGCGATTTGGAATATATGGTCATTCCATCGCAAGTCTTTGGCTAATGTCACGCCTAAGATGTGTAGGGATGGGTCGGCCTCTACTTCCACGCCATCCACTGTCAAGGATGGTGATGTGTTGATCTTTTTCTTTGAAATAAGACAGTACTTGGTTTTGGAGGGGTTGAATTCGACACGATTCTTTTTTCCCCACTCTAGAATAAGTTCAATGTCGTTATTAATAGAGTTGAACATTAGTTCACGATCATCAAGACAGGATCTGGCATGAGTCTGTCTTGTATCGCAGCTGTACGAGTAACGTAGAGTACCGTCGTCAGCGAAGCTGAGAAGTGGGTTGGAGGGGATTGAAAGTAGATCATTTATAAAGATAAGAAACAGGGCTGGTGATAAAATTGACCCCTGGGGGACCCCGCAGAGATGGGGTGAGATTCAGATTTGACGCCATCCAAAACTACCTTAATTGAACGGCCGGAAAGGAAACTCTCAACCCACTTATAGAGAAGCGAGTCAATTCCAATAGCTTTGAGTTTAGCTAACAAGGCTGAGTGCCATACTCTATCAAAAGCCTTGGAGATATCTAGAGCAACCAGACTAGACTCACCGGATCCATGCAGACTACGGCTGAGGTGTTCGGTAAGGCAAACTAAAAGATCACCAGTGGATCTTTTTTGTCGGAAGCCGTATTGTTTGTCGTTTATAAGTTGGTTGGATTCTAGATATCCCATAAGCTTTTTGTTAATTATCGTCTCCATGGTTTTGGAGAGGATAGAAGTGATTGCTATTGGGCGGTAGTTGGAGGGAAGGCTGGAGTTACCTTTTTTCGGTATTGGCTGCACATGAGCAAGTTTCCAAGAATCTGGGTAAACTCCGGAAGAGTATGATAGGGCAAAAAGTTTGCGCAGAGGTTTAGCCAAAGGTGAGGCGCATTGTTTTAAGACGATAGGGGGTATATTATCGGGTCCAGTGGATTTGTTGACATCGAGCTCCTTGAGGCACCTGTACACCTCACGAGTCCTGAAGAAAACCCTGTCCATTAAATGAGCGCTGTGCTCGAGGACAGGGGGTAGCGTATCATTTTGGGGTAGAGAAGAATTTAAAGCAAACAGAGATGCTAATAAATCGGCCTTGGATTTTCTGTCTGTTATCACCTTTTCATCGTGGATGAATGAAGGAGTTGTGGAGGTGGTGAAATTCTTCTTGATGGAACTTACCAAGGACCAGAAGTTTTTGCTATCAGAGGTTGCATTAAGGAGTTTACTTCTCAACTTGCTGTCAAATGAATTTTTGACATTCCTGATGGTGACTTTACAGGAATTTCTTAGTTTTATATACTCTGCACGGAGCGATTCACTCGGGAAGCTCTTGTAAGCTCGAAAGGCGGCTTCTTTATTTCTGATTGCATTCATACACTCCTGATTAAACCATCTGTTGGGCCTAGCCTTCACAGATTTAGTAGAATGAGGAATGAACAAATGCATTCCTGCCTGTATGATTCTAGTGATACTGATAGCGGCAGAGTTGACGTTTTTATTACGGAAACACTGGTTCCAGTCAGTAGATTGGAAAAAATTAGTAAGCCCCAGCCAATTGGCTTTCCCATAATGCCATACAGTTCTTCTGACTGGTTTGGGAGGGGTGGGAAATTTGAATGGGAAGCTAGCGCTAACTAAGCAGTGGTCCGAATTGCCGAGAGGTGAATCAACTGTGACTGACGGTATATCGTGCTGTGATATGATCTATTCAAGAGTAGAACCTGTTATTCCAAATCTTGAGAGTTTAGCAAGTAAAATATGATGATCTACCTTATCAAAGGCCTTGCTGAAGTCAGTATAAATAGCATCGATTTGATGACCCTTCTCCATAATACAGAGGAGTTCGTAGATTAAGACCATGAGTTTTGAAGTGGTCGAACGCCCTTTTCTGAAGCCGTGTTGTTGTTCATTTAAGTGTGGGTCGATTAAAGGGGAAATCTTTTAGTGGATGAGTTTTTCAAATAGTTGGGAGTTTATGGATAAAAGAGTAATACTTCTGTAGTTATCCACTAAATGCATATCAGAGGCCTTATGGAATGGTATGAGGTAAGATTTCTTCCACAACGTAGGAAACTTTCCTAATGATAATGATCTGTTAAAGATGAGATACAGAGGGAATGAGATATGATTTGAGCATCTTTGCAAAAAACTAGGGGACAGATTGTCAGGTCCATGACCTTTTTTCGAGTCAAGGTTGTTTAAACCAGTCAGTATATCTTAAATCGACAGGAATAGATCATCTATGAGAACTGGAGTGTGCGCATCAGTTGAATTAGTGTGCCTTGGAACAGAGTTGGGACAATAAATTTCGCTGAACCTATCAGCAAACATGTTACAAATTACTTGGGGGCATAAGGAGTGCATTCTACCATTTGTCATTGTTGAGGGATAGCCTGATGTCTATAGTTTTAAATTAACGAAATCGTTGGGGTCTTTTATAATACTATCTCCAAGGGAATTGATGTATGCGGTATAGGCCTCACGTGACCTAAGATTAAATTCTGAGTCTAATTTATTGTATTCCAGTTTCAATTCCTCAGTGACATTAGGGTTCATTTTTATCTGGTTATACAATTTATTTCTCTGATTGCGAAGAGATCGAATGTTTCTGTCAAGCCAAGGCTAATTTATTCCTTTTAATAATCTTGGGTACATATTTGTCAATGGTATTTAAAATGATGGTATAGAAACAAGATACCATCTCGTCTAGATCATTGGCAGAGTCTTATTTACTTCTTCTAAGGTATGCAGTTGATCGTCATATATAGGTTCGTCAGCTTTGGGGGGGATATAAAATGAACCGATGAATTCGTGGTTCTTGCCGGAAGATGTGTTCAAAAAATTGTGAACCGTTGGTAGTTATGAGTTCACTATTTAAATAGTTAATTTAATTTAATTTTTCTTTCGTCATAATTCTTGTTATGAGTAAATTCCTGTTCAGAACAATCCAGAAACTATGGTGTAGTACTTATATTTTTCAGTATTCATGCAAAACTCGTTTACATTAAAAACATTCCAATTTCAAATTAGAATATTAAACAAAGAAAGATTGAAATCTCTGCAGTCCTCTACTATCACTTCCGAGTATTAATCGTTTGTTTTCTGTCTAGAACTTTCATATCTTTTGAATTTTAATCTAAATATGTCATAAAATGTCTCTCGTAATGCATTTTGACTACGTGCGAGTAGCTTCCTAGAAGACGGAATATTTATGAACGAACGTTCCCTCCCAACACACTTTGCTCTTCCATCTGGTACAGTGTGGTGAAGGATATTCTCTATTCTCTAGCCAGACTCAAAGACTCTCACATTCGTACAGGGTGGCACCAATTTCATAGAAGGGTAGAACGAAGAGGTTGTGTGCCCTTGGGGGAAGCCACGAAATGTTTTCAACTTTTATGCATTTGAATATAAATCCTTTATAAAGTATACTCTTCCTGACATAGGAAAAAGGTGAAGATAGTAATGCTCGGTACATGAAAAATGAGGAAATTTCAATTCCCATAACAGGGGGAATTGATCGGTTATCTTCGTAGCATATTGGAAAAATGTCAGACTGGCGGAAACAGCTCTCGCAGCCGTGCCCAACATGTATAGACTTCAATTCGTCCCCGATTGGTGCATTGATGGTGTAGGGATCGATTCTATCCCTTGAAGCATAAAATATATTTGCGTTCCGACATTAACGTTGGGGAAATTTAATTTTGCTTACGATGTTGAATGCTGTGAAACCGGGTCATAGTGATAAAAAAAGCGCGTATAAAAACCGGAAGTTGGATTGCTTGCAATACTATTAAACCTTTTGTCTATAACAATTTTTAGTAAAAAAGAGCTATAAAAGTTTTAAAATAATCGAAAAATAAAATTCCCTCTCTTTGTGTAAATGGAAATGTCCGCTTTAACTCCGCCCGGCGATGAAAATTGATTTCCTTCTTGATCTGGAATCTTGTCTGGTCTAAAATTAACTTGAATGATTTTTCATTGACATTGGTTTGAGAGTAAAATTGATAATTGAGCGAAAAAGAATGTGTTTTTGTGGCGTTATTATTTGAAGGACTTTTATTTCAGGTTCCTTAAAAATAAATATTTTAAAAGAGAACTGATGAAACTCTGGAGCACCCGTTATGCTTGATTTCACACTGCGAGTTTAAACGATAAAGGCGGATTAACTTCCTTGAGCATTATAATAAGCATTGTAAAATCGGCCATTAGAAATAAATAATAATAGCAAGTAAGAATCACTCCACGTTCATACCCTGTCTAGCAATCTTTCTTCAGAGATTCGTACAATATATCCGAGCTATCGTAGCCTTGTTGTTTTTGAAACGGTTTTCTTTACGTCTTTCGCTTTGCGTCATGAAAGACAATGTCATCGGTAAAGCCTAATATCTGAATGTTTTTTGTGAAGATGCTGTTTGCTCCTGGTTTCTTCATTATTGTTATGTTCGAAGCCATATTAAAAAGTATTGCTAGCCCGAGTAAAAAAAATTGGGCTTATAGCGGGCGAACACCGGCCGTTTGGCTTTTTAATGGGGATACGATGGACGTAGCATTTTTAACTATTTTTAATGGGAGCACATATGTACGGCCTCATGACGGCTAGACTTGACCAAAAGATTTAAATGGCCAAGAACTAAGCTGTACATGCGGGTATTCCACGGAAAAGTTGAGCCAAAAAAGTATCTATTATGGTTGAATTTAATCCAAATGAAATGGAAAACAGGGGGTCAATGTGCAGACAATAGGTCCTAGGGTGTTCACATGTCCAGGATGTGTAGACCACAAAAACTAGGGAACACCCTCTGCAAAACACAATCATAGCTCTGTCAGCAAAGTCCCATCGGGCACGTCCACGTCGTAACCTCAGGGAAATGCAGGTAACTATAGCTAAGGTGGGGCGAACTAGGCTAACAATCGAGTCTCGGAAAAAACCGATGTTACGGAACCTTCAGAAAAGCCTCGGCAACGAAATATGGAACACGAATTGATTACATGGGATGTTAGGACGCTAAATAGATGAGGAGGAGTGAAAAGGATACTGGATGAACTTAAGAGATATCGAGTAAAAGAGGAACAATTGCAAGAGAGAATAGTAATAAGATTACAGAACTCAGAACACATAAAATCTTCTCCAGTGGAATAGCTTCAACGGGCAAATAATTTGATTGGCATTTTTGGTGGACAAATCAATAAAATCGAGCATCATCGATTTTAAAGGTTATTTATCAGTGGAAGAATATGCTTACTAAGACTCTGGACGCGATTCCACAATCTGCCCATAATCAACATACACGCCCCGACAGAAACTAAGCAGGACGAAGAAAAAGATAAGTTCTAGTTCACATTCCGTCAAACGACATTAAGATGATCGTGGGAGACGCTAATGCGAAGATAGAAAAGGAAGAGGAATTTGCTGGTATCATAGGCAAACATAGCCTACACAACCAAACTAACAACAATGGTACCCGCCTAATTGATTTTGCTACATCTCGCGGAATGGTCATTATGTCCACCTTTTTCCTACATAACGACGTGGATATCACCCGATGGGATTATGAAGAACCAGATTGATCACGTCCTAGTAGAATAGAGATTCAATGTGGAAAATATAAAATTGGAAGAAACACGAACGAGATAATAAGGAATTGACGCGAAGAAGAATCTCAGGTTGGCTGGGGCAACAACTAGATAGATAAATGAACTATGGGAATGCATAAAAGACAGTTGAAAAACCCCTGGCGAAGCAACAAAAACATAAGGCAGGCGTATAAGGATATAAGGTCGATTACTGAAAAATTTAAACTCAGAACTAGTACTACCACTATGGGGGTATTATTAGTAGCTCAACGGAAGTCCATAATAAATGGAAAAACTACTCTGAAGACCTGCTTAACCAAAATGCTCCAACATCAACAAGAAGACATAGCAGAGCACCATATAATAATAATGAGAATAAATACTAACGAAGAGTTTTTTACGAGTTTAATTCTAATATGCATTAAACTGCCTTAGAGTAAGAGTAATAAAACCTGTGCCTCTCCTCTACGTATTTATAATCAAACCTCGCCTCGTATACGAGTAGGGCATTATTTTTGAACCGGACATTTAAAAAAGTACAATACGAGGCAGTACAATTTACCATCGTGCAAGGGACAAATGTACTGTTTTGTATAAGTCCGGCTCAACTCTAGATGACACTAACAAACATCTTAAAGACGGGATATTGAATAACCGTGACTTAGACTTAATTTTTGAAAATTTTTGACCCCCCCTCCCCCCCTGTAACGCGCCGTAACGTTTTTCTGTACCCCCCCCCCCTCCCTAAACGTTACGTAACACCCAACACTTTTACCTGAAAGTGACAATTATATGACGCAAAGTACCAGAAAGCCGCTAAAATAGCTTATTTATTGTTTTAATCGCGATTACCCGTAAAACATAAACGAAAAGGGTTGCTAAGTTGGGAGATTTGAATGCCCTATTTTTTTATTTAAATAAAAAAAACAATGTTACGTAACGCGTTGTTCGAACCCCCCCCCCCCCCCGCCCCTGTAACGCATCGTAACGTTTTACAAACCCCCTCCCCCCCCCAAAATGCGTTACGTATTACTTGAACGCTCCCTTATGAAGTGAGAGATCAGGAAGACAATCCTGTCGAAATTACATTACTCTTACATTTTTTAGGCAATTTCGTTTCGACAAATGTACACGATCCCGAAACTTAATTTAGTACCATTCAACTATGAGTCTATTCACATCGAAAAAACGCGATGAAATTGTAGCGCTTTACATTGAAAACAATCGCTTAATTGTGAAAATTGGTCGGTCCAATGAAGTTGCTGAAGCGAGAAGAGAGGAGGTTGCCGATAACACAAATGTGTCGTATGGTCGCCGATCTCAGCAGTTAAACGTGAGTAGAACGGCCCTAAGGAGGATTATGAAGCTGGGCCGAAGTTTGCTCAAAAACCATCATCGGACTATTTTTCTTCAAATTTCTAAAAACCCTCAACGGCGCACGCTATCTTTCCTGCACTTTGTGGGTCCTAAAACATGTGAAATGGCCAGAAACAGCTACGGTCATGCATTAGAACTCGCCCTAAGTCCTCGGGATGAGATGCCGGGCGTCGACGAGAACTGGACCCGCCTTAAAAATACTGTCATTAGAACTGCTGATTCCATCTTAGGCAGAAGTCGTAAAGATCGGAACGACTGGTTCGATAATGAATGCAAGCTGGTAACTGAACGTAAGAATGCTGCGTACCGAGCCATGCAGCAGTCTCAGAGAACACGGGCACGCGAAGAGAACTATAAAGAGCTCAGAAAAGAAGAAAAGAGAATTCACAGACGAAAAAAGGAAGCCTGTGAAAAAAATCTCGTCTGTGAGCTAGAACAGTACAGAGAACGACGGCCGCACCAGGCGCGGGGGTTCTACCAAAGACTCCGCAGTATGACACAATTCACACCACGTTGCACATACTGCAAGGACAAAGAAGGGATTCTGATCACCGATCCTAAAGGCATCTTGGAGCGATGGGAAGAGCACTTTCATGAATTGCTAAATGGCGAGCTAACTGAGGATTCGGAGGCTCCACCAATATCTGATGATAATGCTATGCTGCCGCCACCAAGCATAGAAGAAGTTAGCAGAGCCATCAGCCGGCTCAAAAACAACAAGGCCTCGGGTGCAGACGGCATCGCAGCGGAGCTGGTTAAATATGGAGGGCCTATATTACACCAAGCGATTCATGAATTAATTGTTCAAGTATGAGAACAGGAAGTGATGCCAGAAGACTGGTGAATAGGCATCCTCTGTCCGGTACACAAAAAAGGAGATATCACAGCGTGCACTAATTATCGCGATATAACGTTGTTGAGTATCGTGTATAAGATATTCTCCGCTATCCTACAAAACAGGATGGCTCCATACGCCAGAAACATCATAGGCCATAACCAGTGTGGCTTCAGCCCAGGCAAATCAACGACTGATCAGATTTTCACCTTGAGGCAGGCTATGGAAAAATGTCTAGAGTTTCAAAACTCAATTTAACACCTCTTCATAGACTTTAAAGCCGGCTATGATAGCATAGGCAGGGTAGAACTCTACAAAGCCATGAGAGAATTCGGCATCCCCAACAAACTGTCAAGACTATGTAGGTTGACCATGATCAATGTGTCAAGCCAAGTAAAGGTATCCAGACCAATCAACATCTATAATGGACTCCGACAAGGGGACGGTCTGGCCTGCCTCCTTTTCAACCTGGCGTTGGAGAAAGTGATCCGAGATTCGGGCGTGACATCAAGGGGTACAATCCTCCACAAGTCCACCCAATTACTGGCTTACGCAGACGACATTGACATCATTGGAAGAACAACAACAGCTGTACAAGAAGCTTTCACTCAGATTGAGCAAGAGGCAGGAAATCTGGGACTGCACATTAACGAAAGCAAAACAAAGTACATGGTGGCCTCGTCTGGAAGAACACCTAACATTGGTCCCACAATCAAGGTAGCGGAACACGAGTTTGACGTGGTAAAATCATTTACCTACCTTGGGTCAATAGTAGCAACCGACAATAGCATGGAACCAGAAATACGCGCACGACTGCTAAAAGCCAACAAAGCCTACTATAGTCCGTCAAGGCTCTTCAAATCCAAATATCTAACCATAACGTCTAAACTTTTACTATATAAGACGATGGTCTTACCCGTTCTCACATATGCATCCGAAACGTGGGTGCTTAGCAAAAAGCACTCAAACCGGGCGTGTTTGAGGGGAAAATATTTCGGAGGATTGTTGGCCCCGTATGTGAGGAAGGACGATTCCGGAGACTCTACAATGACGAGATCTACGAGCGTTATCGCGACATAGATGTTGTGGAAAAAATAGAGATCGTATGAGTGAAGATGAGCCTGCTCGGAAAGTTCTCTGCGGTAAGACCTATGGGGTGCGACAGCGAGGGAGGCCCAGCCTTCGCTGGAAGGATGGCGTGGACCAGGACGCTCAGAGTTTAGGGATGCCAAACTGGATGACATCGGCTCAGAATCGGGACCGGTGGAGAGAACAGTTGCGCGAGGCCAGGACCGGATCCCGGTTGTAGAGCCGTTAAAGAAGAAGAAGAAGAAAACACGTGAAAAGGGGCTGACGAACCTATTTTCAACAAGACGAGGCACTTTGCCACACCGCAGGCACTGAAGTTTGTAACATTACAACAATCAGTTAGTCATCTATTATTCCAAGCTGCATCGAAAGTAGAGGTATAACCAGAGAGAACTAGAGAGATAATAAAAATCAGTTGGAATCCTTGTTGCATTTTATTCGAGCTTAAATTAGCGGTTGAAATAGTAGTTCATTATTTTTACCAATTTGATTTTATTCTGCTTCCGCTTATGCATAAATCGTTAACAGAGGCTATTACAAGATTAATGTCGCAGATTGTATGTCATAAAGCATTTTGGGAGACCTATAAACACCAAGCATGAAAAACTTTTATAGAGAAGCCTAAGAAGTTCTAAATGGACCTAACTACATAAAAATTATCTTGCTGCGTGACTTTATTATAGCGTGTAGCTAATGAAACAATACTATGATACTGAATGGAGATGCTGAAAACCCAGAAGACAGTACTCTATCTCCTCAAGTGATTACGGGGTAGTGCTAAGATTCTAGTGTAAAGACTATGTACTAAAACATATTGGAAATGTTAATAAAAAAATTGCTTTAAATGATGGGATAATTCCTTCATACGCCAGAAATCAGAAATTTATACTAGTTTGGATACAACATTGTGTACGTTACGACTAAACCCCTTTTTCTTACTAGAACCTAAAATTTATTTAATACCAAAAGTTTGTGGAAATCAACAAAAGTAACAAAAATAAACGTAAATGACAGGGCAACTATAGTGTCAAGAACAACTATCTTCTTAGTACATATGAATCTGACTGTATATACGTAAACTCTGTACCAACAAAAGGAAGAAAAGACGAGAGAGTAAAAAACATAAAACTTACCAGTGTTGTTTGCAAAGGATTTGCTGATTCTGGAATAGTGTTTCCTGCATTCTTGCCTCCACCGCTGTCTTGAATATCCTCGACTATATTCGTATCGTTAGATACCAAGGATGAAGTTATTTCAAGAATATCTTCCGGGCTTGCTGCTGATTGCGTTTGAAGATTTCGAGCGTTGTTTATTTTCTCAGAATCTTCATTGCTTAAAGAATCTTTAATCGTTACTGTTGTTGTGATGGTTGGTGATATCCTGAAAAGGCAAAACAATAATAAATGGAATGGATTTAAAAATGATAGAAAAGTTTTATATTGTCAAAATAATTAAGCTATTTTTCCATAGATAAAGAAACTGGACAAAGGACTTTGCGAGACAGGCCAATGACGTCCCTTTATCCGTTTTGTGACAGTCATGTCAGATTTGTTTGACTAGCTTAATCTGCAAAGTTCCTTCGTCTGGATTTAAAGTTTCCTACCTTTTTGCTTTCTATAAATCGATAATTCATTGACCTTAACTCTCGACGGTTTTACTTAAGAGAAAAAAATAAAAACAAATGGTGGTAGTCAGGTTTTTAATGAGTTACGAAAACGTTTCGCACATTACATCTCTCTGTCGTTTGGCAACAGATCGCACTGCAATAACTTGACTGCAGGACGAGGTGGAGTGCTGTGCGCTGTGTTTGTCTGTAAGTATGCAGCGTTTTCTGGCAATTACAGTTCGCCAATTCCAAACTTGTGTAGCAGCAGTAGCATGGCACAATGTTTCATTTATTCTCGACGGTTACGACGACCCCCGCCCGCCCCCTCCCCGGCTCCAATCCCATTCTGTCTGGGAAATTTTTAGTAGTCCATGGCTTTGCATGTACTTTGCTATTAGTGTCTGCGGCAGTGGCAAGATTTGAAATAGACTTTAAAGGGTTAACGTTGTTGTTGTTGTTGTAATGGGCGCCCCGACATGTAGTGTGGGGTGGTGGGGGTGGCTGCGACGAGGAATGTTGAACAAATCCAAGAACTAAGTAAGCAGTCTAATACTTCCTGATGCTTTACTTGTGAGCGAGCAATAGTTGCATTTTACGTTGCTGTTTTTGCACTTTTGGCTCATGCCGATAGGAGGAGCTTGAACTGTGAAAGCTTTAAACTTTCGTGTATTTGTGTCTAGCATAAACTTTTAGGCCAAGGGATTTAAAATATTGTATTAACAGATCAGAAACAAGAGAATTCTGTGTGGAAGTTTGATATAAATTTTTCATTTTACAAAGAAGCAGTATTTTTAATCCTTACAGGGAATTTTAAATGTATTTTGGGCAGATGAAATTACTTGTCAAACACAATACAGGGCTATGAAATAAGCAAAAGTATATAATGTATGTGATCATAGGAGCAACAACTACAAATGTAAAGGAGGGTCCAGCAAAAAACTTGAGTTTTCTCTTTCTATTAGAAAGTTCAGGCCCCTGAAATAGAGAAACAATGATTTGTTTACTAAACGAATGTGGCGTGAGTGATCGCCTCCATCTCTATAGTCGTGGGAGTCTCAGGCCAATGGCAAAGAACGATAAACTTAAATTTTCCAACTGATCCAATCGAGCGAATCAAAACGTTGAAAGAAGAATGGTACTTTAACAGGCAAATCGTTGTCAGATTGGGTAGAAGCCAATAACTTGCTTAAGGACATCGAAATTTACGAAATGAAGTCGATACCAGGGAGACCAAGGGCGACAACAGAGAGAGAGAGAAAGGAGTAGGATCCTGCGAATAGCGACAAATTCATCCATAGCGCCCAGGTAAATTGGAGCTGATGTCGGAGTAAATGCAAGTTTAAGCACTGTGCAGAGGATTTTAAAGAGCTCTCGAATTCTATAACAACGATAAAAACCTAGAATTTCCTTGAGTTTGCATGGCCTGGAAGGAACAGTAGATCCAAGTTATCTTTTCACATGAAAAACGGTTCTGCCTTGATGGACCGGACTGATAAGCATATTATTCCCATGGTTTACGAAGGAAAAGAGGTTTTTACTCGACATCACCGACCGGAAGAAGGAGTAATAATGTAGGGAGCCATTTCAGTTAGAGGGCCAGTGAGGTTAAATTCATCGAGGCTAACCAGACGGGAGTATGGTAAGGAGACATGTTAGAAGAAGTTAACCCGGTAGTGGCACAAATAAAGGAAGGATAACCATGTATTTTCCAACAAGACCAGCGAGCTGTTAACACCGCTAAACTAGTTAGGGAATGGGTTAGAGAGCAATAACGTAGTGGAACTGGAGTGGCCATCGGTGTCTCCAGACCGCTACCACTCTGGACAACCTTGTGAAATCATCTCAAAACCGAACTGAGTACTGCAAATAGGAAAGCGTGGGATGAAATACCACTATATAGATTTTTTTCAAAAGTTGTATAGTAGTTTAGGAAATAGAGTTTATGATGTAATCTTGAACCACGGAGGCCAAATATTAATATTAAACGACTTAAAATTTTTGTTTCTCCTATTTCTCTTAACTTAATTTTCAAAATAGTTCCTGAAATTGAAGGTTAGGGCAAGCTTTGGTCGCAGCGATGTTCTCCTTTTTTTATAAATTGTACCTCATTTCTTAGAACATTAGTAAAAGTTGGTAGCCAAATCATCAACACCTCATAAAATCAACACGGAATTCTAGAAAATTAAATACAGAGCGGAAAACACCAACAAGAGGTTTTATTATAACAGAATGCACAGCACAGACTTCGGTGATCAAACAGCAGATTCCTTCCTCGTTTATTAAGCTTAGAGGCGATGGTAGGAGAAAGGGTAGGGAATTTTTGTAAAGAAGGAAACCATGAAAAAAGGAAGGTCGGAGAATTAAAAAGACGAAGAATTATGCCGCCTAGGGGATTCGAATCATAGAGGTCTGGGTTAGTAGCTCCATATTCCCTAGGCTACCGAGGTCGGCTGTGATGCTTTAAATTAAGCATCAAGTTAACAGTTAACAGACCTATATGTCTCACATCCTTTCTTCTCAAGATCCTCGAATGACTTGTGGAGATTCATGTTAAGCAAAGCATTGATAGAAAATTGCGCCCCCACTCGCAACATGCCTACACAAAAGATAAATCGGTAGACATTGCTCTCTGGTAGCAATCATTGAAAAATCCCTTAAATTCGAACAAGATGACAGGAAGGATATCAATTTTTTCTTGAAAGATAATATGCTACTTCCAGGTGGTGATGGGCTCGTTCTTGCCATACTCGGTCGGATTAGAATATCCCCTAAGCATTTTCGTGCGCCTATTGTGTCGGACTTCGTCGTTAACCTTGATCCTGTTTGACAGAAACTGAACTTTGAAATAAGCAACTTACGCCTGTTAAGCAGGATCAAGAGATCCAACACTTTCAACCTGTTCGTGTAGTGCTATAGGCGTTGGAAATTATGCGAGTCGTATAGATTTCTTCGAGCAAGGAGTTGAAATTTCTTCTGTACTGACTCAACCCTACTACTGTTTACCTAGTAAATAGGATCCCAGATCGGGCATGCGTGCCTTGTCAAATTCCTTGGCTCTTCTCTTTATAAAGCCTAGAAGTTTGCTAATATTATCGTAGTGCAAATTGAAATTTAAATTTTTGTCTAGGACAATACCTAGATCTGTCAACACGATCTAGTGCCTTGCCGTTGGGATAATAGTTTGGTAACTGTAAGCTTTTTTACGAGAATTACGTGGCATTTGCTGGTGTTTAGTTGCAGTTTATTGATTAGCCCCAGTCTTGTAACGTATTCAGTTTCAACTGAAGGTGAGTTACGTCGTCACATGACCTTATGATACTAAATTGCTTATTTTTTCTGACAGGTCTGAGATGAATATATTAAATAAAAGTGGGCCAAGGTGACTACCCTGAAGGACTCCGGAAGTTACTTCAATATCTTTTGACAAAAATTTTTGAAATCTAGCGGCCGTGTTCTTCCGCTGAGATATGATTCTATCCATCTTAGGACAGGACTAGATATTCCAAATTTTAGTAGTTTTGTCATTAAAATATGGTAGGTAGGCCTTACTGAAGTCAGTATAGACAGCATCAATTTGATGACCGTTCTCCATATCCCATAGTAGGTAGTATAGTAGTCGAGCGCTCTTTTCTGAAGTGATGTTGTTGATCTTTAAAGAGCGGATCGATTATTTGAGCAATCTTATCGAAAACAAGCTTTCCGAAAACTTTAGGAATTACCGATAAGATTGCAATGCCTCTGTAGTTGTCTACCGAATGCTTATTAGATGCTTCGTGAATAGGTTTTATTGCATCTTATTCCTTTGGACATACATCCCGAGCAAATGGCAGCTTGGACGGCCGCTAAGACAAAAGCTTCTTTTGGATGGGCTCTATATTCATGTGGTCACTCATCCATCCTTAGGAGGATCGCCACCGCTGCGGACAACCTAGATTACACTACACCTTGGACCTTGGAAAAAGGTTTCAATACTCTCGTTTCGGCCAGAGATGACTGGACAGATGGTGCTATCGCGATTGTATCATTATGTATCTACACAGATGGCTCAATAATTAGGAACAGCGTTGGTTCTGGTATCTTCTCCGAAGCGAATGTAGATATCTCTCTTCGTCTACCCGACCATTGCAGCGTCTTCCAGGCGGAAATCACTGCGATCTGGGAGGCTCTCAAATGGTTGAAGATAAATACTATGTATATCTCTAAGAATGTATGTCTTCTATAGGATAGCCAGCCGCCCCTTAAGGCTCTTAATTCTATCGTTACAACAACTACAACTGTTCTGAACCACCGCAAGTCTGTGTGAGACTGCCTCTAAGTTTGATATAATTCTGTTCCTGGCCACAAGGGAATTAGGAGACACTGCAGGGCAGATGAGCTTGCTAGAAAGGGAACCGAAATCTGGTTCAGCTGAACAAACAAGAGATAAGCTATGTAGTGAAGGTGCTTATCGGTCACTGTCCCTTTGGCCCGCACGGCGAAAGATTGGGACTCCCCCCAACGACTTATGCAGAAGTTGTGGTAATGAAGATGACAGAAACTGTCCCCCATCTTCTCTGTACATGTCCGGCTCTCTCGAGGAAAATAGGGACACTCTTCGGCTCACCTTTCCTTGATGGATTGAGTGAGCTGAAAAGTGTTAAAAGCTCAAATGGTTTTAAGTGGCCTGATTTTTTTCTCAACACTAGAATGGCTTCATAGCGAGCCCAATGGGGTTCCTAAGTGAGCTCCCTAGTGAGGGAGCAGCCATTACAACCTAACCTAACAGTTTTTATTTTTAAGGGTAGTTTAAAATCTCCAACAAAACCTATGCTAAAATACCTTGGTAATAAATTTGCAATGATCGCCTCTGCAATTTCAGATGGTGGTGGTGATGATGATGGCTCAGCTTCTTCTATTTTCGATGAACCCATAGAAAGTGTTCCCATTGTAGGTGGAGAAGCTGAAGATTCGTCGGATGGTTGATGAAAATCCAGCGATGTTTTTGCCCTGAAAAATTAAAAATTTATAAAAAAAATCACTCAATAAATCAGAATTTACCTCCGTCCATTCATACTCATGTAGCCATCGTCCTCGGATTGGTTCCCTTGTGACGGGCTTTCAGGCTCGATGTGCGGCAAGGAATCTGGATCCTCGAACTCTGACAGAACCTTGTCCAGCACTTCAAGGGACTTCTCAACGTCGTCACCTCTAAAAAAGTAAGAAAAAGTAAGAAGATAGTAATAGTACATATGATTATTAATGAATCTTCAGACTCGAATCTTTCGTTCGATTTCAGGTAATGTTTGTTTCATATAATAATACAGCCGAACAAGCGGTAGCGGTGTGCATTATTAATACACCGAACGTGCATGTTTTCAGGGCTGAGACCAATGAAAAGACTTTTTGTGGTAACCTCAAAGCTTATAATCATCAATCGATTACTTTTTAATCCAACCTCATACCTGCGCAGCAGTTTTTTTCTGTGTGATTTAACAAATCTTCGTTTCTTTGTGACATCTTCTACCGATTCTACCGGGCAAGAGAATAGAAGCACTATAAGAAAAAAACAACTTGCTGATCTATTTTCAAGACTACTACAAAGTTTAATTGGGCGGAAAATTAGAAAGAATTTAATAGCCTCAAGTACAACAAACACCGAACGAGGAAGCACTCATCAGTAACGTCTCGGCAGAAGCAGAGTGTAGCATTTTATAGAAATTGCGACGTAGCCGAAAACGACTAGAAAACAATTTTATTCGTTAGCAGTTGTCAATTCCATAATCAGCAGAATGTTCATTTCTTGAGAGATGTGTGTAAGACGTCTTCGGCGGGGCGAGTCATAATGTAGTTGAAACGTGCTGTTAAAACGTCTAGCACGGGACAAGTGTTAAATCAAGATTCAGCATTAGGAAGTCACGACATAATTTCAGAATACACTTGAGAAAATTTGCACAACGTGAACAATGAGTGTTATTTGACGTCATATTACAATGATAAAGAAAGAAGAAAAAAATTAAGAAGTCTCCCAGAAACAAAGTTCCAACCCATCACTTCAAGATGGTATCGAATATCCCCTTGGAGCACACGTGACCAAACATAGGAAAAAGGATGGAAAACAAGGCATTTTGAAGTACTTCCACTGCTGAAGCCCAGGAATAGCAGCCTTCTGCTCGAGTTCACGATTTAGGTATTCTGCCTGTGCCAGAGCTTGTAAGTGAAGTGCACTGAGCAGGGCTCCACAGCTTCTCCCAATTGGACAATGATATGGAGCTCTAAAAATAGAAACACACGTCTAGAAAAACATTCTTAATGAGCACTCCTGGAATACGACAACGACGAGCTTCTTTTTAGGGGTAGCGGGGGATACCCTCAATCGCGTAAGAGATGAAACCACTAAACGCAATGGGGACATTATGGGCGCGTCTGAAAGCGATTTGTACCCTACCTGCAGGTCTTCTTATCCCCATAAGGATTTGTACAATTTCCTCATAAGTGGAAGTATTAACATGTGTTCTCGTTTTCAATTGCGATCTGATTCAGGGATTTGTCGTGTATATACCATACTAAAGAGCTCTCCTCTCTCTGGCGAAGGGATAAAAAATCGGATGGGTTCCGGGACAGCTTGAATCCTTGAATGGGAGAGATGCGACTTGTGAAAGAGGGGATATACTATGTGTATATATGTACTAGATTCAGGACTTGCGATTCCTTGGTCCTGTACCGTGGCGCGCAATGTGCGACAGCTAATGAGCCAAACGTATTTACATGTTTCTAACCTAAAAGGTTCCCACTAACGTCTGGGGTGTATGCTTGTGTACTTAAGTGGAGAGATGGTATGGGATTTAATTATCATACGCCGTTGGGAAACTTGTCACATACTCAAACATGTTTGTCACAAGCACCGCATGCTGGCTTTTGTTTGGTGTTTAAATGTTTTTTTTTGTTGTTGGTAGGGAATCCTTGGGAGAAAGCATTGAGCAAAATTTGTGAATGTTTAAGCTGCTCTAAGGATACGATGTGGAAATTGTTTTTGTTAAGACTTTTTAGAGAAACTTTTCATGACCTCGTTTACTACTTGCTTCTTTTTAAATGCGTCTACTTTACAATAATAGTAAGGAAAAGGTAATGCATGACATAAATGCGAGGTAAGGCTGCTGCTCATATGAAATATTAAAGCATACAGGCGGTAGTAGAGGGAGCACACCCTTAAGAGCCAACTAAAAAGCTAACCTAAAATCCCACGAAGGAGGAGGTTGCGGCACAAAAGCCTCAGTTTCCCAATCAACAACAGTGTCCTAGGCAGCTGGCGGCAATGTTGTTGAAGAACTAACTGCTAAAGTTGTCGGTATGACCGGACATCCTAGCAGAAAAAATTTGGTGCTACCAAGAGGAGGAGGACCAAGGTAAGGAAGACCGCAACGGAATTGGGGAGCTTCACTGAGCACACCCGAGTCTCGCATTTTCAGCTTTCTTCCCGACAAACCAAAGGTAGAACAGTGGTCAGGACACTGGGGGCTCCAAGGAGCGGATCCAGACAGACGCTTTACTGCCAGAAGGTTCTGGACCAACCAGAAAATTTGTAGCACCAATTCGTGTATCTTCTGGGGGACAATGTCGTATGTCGAACCCAACTGATGCATTGCCAAAACGGAAGCAGTCAGAGGATTCTCGGGCCGGGCAGGGATACCAGAAGAAAAAAAGCGGGGAGGGAGTCGCAAGAACAATCATACCGGGAAAAGTTGGCTGGGATTACCATAGCAGTGGTCCTGGCCAAATATTTCGAAGGCAATTTGACGGTGGAACAATCCTTCGATTCTATCTTGACTGAGGCGGACAAAAGTCCTAAAGGTGATTGAAACGGTGGCAGGGGTCTCATTAAGATCACCTGCGCCAACGAACCTACCATTCAATGGCTGACGAATGCTGTCGCTAGGCTGCGGGTTTGGGAAGGTTTCAACCTCAAAGTAATCAGAAGAAGCACTTTCTCAGATCGCGGATCCTATTCTGGGTTCCTAATCATGTTAGGAACCGGAACAGGTACTCCGTAGGTTGGAAGTATAAAACCAGCCAATTGATGCGACCGCGTGGCAAGTGATGGATAGGAAGGTGAACCAGAGCGGTCAAACTCTTGCCCTTAGCATTTACGAGAGGTCGGTCATGCAGCTAAAAGAGCAGGGCATGTCGCTATTCTACGGCTTCGGCCAAATCAAAGTAAAGAAGATTGGACAAAAAAAGGAGATGGTACAGTTGGGCTATCTCGACAGTCCTTTGTAGGGTGCTAGCTACCCAAGCTGTTGACGTGGGTCTTGTTCAGGAGCCATGGGTAAGTAACGGTGTTATACAGGGATTGCGGGCTACAGCATTGCATGTGGACGGTGACCCTCGGAATTGTGTAGTTCACAATAAAAACGCTGACTGCTTTCCCTTTCACAGATAAATCGTCGTGAAATCGTGGTGAAGATAAAGATTAGCAGGGACGGCAGCAAGAGCATGATCATTTTATGCTCTGCATACCTCCCCTACAACTCCAGGGACACACCCCCACCTAAAGAACTCAGGGATGTCTTGGGTCATTCTAACAGGAGTGGCCTGCAGATCATCGTAGGGTGTTATGCGAATGCCCATCATGACGCCCGGGGCAGTAGTGGAGTGAGCAAGATGGGTGAATACATTTTTGATTACCTCTTAACTACTAAGCTGGACATATTAAATCGGGGGACGAATCCTACCATCGACAACGGTAGGAGACGTGAGTTTATAGGCATCACTCTGGCTCTGGCTGGCCACTCAACACGTTGCCGCTTACGTGAGTTACTGGCGGGTCTCAGATGAGCCATTGTGCTGAGACCATAGACATATTTACTTTATGGTGGGTGAGTTTTTGGAAAGAGTGTGTGCATATATGAATCCTAGGTATTCGAAGTAGATAGACTATCGGGGCGATCAGTAACGTATTGACGGGTTCCATACTATGGATGTAGAACTATCCGCGGACTTCTTTATAGAACAGCAGGGGCCTTATCATGAAATGCGATACGAAAGTAAATACGAACCGAAATTAATTTGCGGTACGAATGAATCTACCGATCATAGGATCCGTCTACTACGAACTCGCATTGCAAAGGGAGTACTACCCTACGTAACTTAAAAATTCTTTCCAATACTGGGAAAGCAGGCAACTTCATGCCAATATTTTACATTTTATAAGTGCGGTAATAAAGTTTATGAGTTTTCTTTACAAAAATTAAATAATTTAATCGAAGTAAAATATATAAAATATATATTATATACATTATTATAAAAATGATTAGTGTCGAAGCGTTTTTCTCATCATCTGACAGTGAAGAAGAAAATCTTCAAAATATGCGATTGGTTCGAAGAAAACTTCGTGATAAATTCGAATCCTATGGGGCTCCCTGATGCAATATGAGTACACAAACTTTATTAGTTTCTTCATTACAATTATTTTCTGTTACAGCTTTATACAATTCTTTCGAGTATCAAAGCCGGTGTTTTCGTATCTTTTAGAAGAGATTAACAATGAGTTTAACCCAGCGGCTAATTCGGTTTCCATTCCAAGCTATGTAAAGCTTGCGTCTGTTTTACGTTTTTTCGCGGAAGGAGGATACCAAAGAGGCACGGGGCAGGATAGTTTTGTGGGCATGGCGCAACCAAGGGATGAGCATCGATAGAAAAACATCGATGTTGAGCATTGATGTTGACATCGAACTATAACATCGATGTGTGGAAATCATCGACCTCTAAACATCGATGAACATCGATGCCAAACTTCGATGTTTTTATAAAAGTTCCATAATTTTGTAAAAAAAATTACATCGGATCCAAACATCAATGTTTTAGTAAAAATTCCGTAGTTTCGTATAAAAGGATAGGTAAACCACAATTAAACACACAACAAATTTAAATCAAACGTTATCAAAAAATGTATGTAATTTCGTCAAGTTATTAATTCATATTACGAAGGCTTTAGGCCAACTCTAACTTATTCCCAGCTCCATAGCATATCTTCAATGGAATGAAGGAAAACCACTTTGGAAATCATTTTTCCCTCTAGTCTGTTTCGGGCTTTGGTAACTATTTGTCCCACTTTTGAAAACAATTCCATCTGAGCAACTGACGTGGCCATTATAATCAAATAGGTTTTGGCCAATTCTGCAATTCCGCCAATTCTCGTTTTGAGAGTAGGGGGTTTATTTTTAAAAACTTTCAAAGTGGTAAAAATTAAACTAACAATTCCTTTTCATACGAGTAAAGCCTGAAACAGAATCAATGCAGTGCAGTATACTGCACTGCCTGTGAAAATTTGGTTTTGTGCTTTCCTATTACTCGGCACACAATTGCATTTAGCGCAGTAAGCAGCAGAATACTAAATTTGCTAAATTCTAAATTTGCTCTGCAGTGTGAGGTTAGAAAATTAAACTTCAAATTTTCATAACGGTGGTAGTGTGCCAGTAAAAACAAATTATTTCTATAAACTGTTAAAGCCGCCAATAACAAAATATTTCATAAATTTCTCCGCACCATGTTTTCGAAATTAACAACAAATTCGACGTTTGACTTGATTTGACAAACACTGCACTGCGTTCATTTCGTTATAAGACGCAGTGCCGTAATTTTTGACAAGCAGTAAAAAACACTGCATACTGCACACTGCGTTGATTCTGTTTCAGGCTTAAAGATATAAAACTGAAAAAACATAAGTGTACAGTAAAATTCTTAAAACGTCGATGTAAAACATCGATGTACGATAAACATCGCCATCGATGGCAAAAACATCGAACATCGAAAAGAAAACATCGATGTTTCGAAAACATCGACCATCGATGCTCATCCCTCCAACCATTTCAACAAATCTGAAGGAAGTCTTTACAATACTGGCAATGAAAATCTGTCCAAAATGGATAAACTATAAATGCAGAAGAAAAGAATGCTTGCTCAAATACCCTTTAGCTAAACTGGGATTCGTCTTCATCCAAGTTACTAAAATTTCGTATTGTTTTTGTGTTGTATCTTTCCCCCTGAAAAATTGTTTATTTATATAATCAATTAAATATGTAGTTATAAGAAAATATGAAATATAAATTTACATTTTTTATTCCTAAAGTGTGCACCAATCACTCACGAAATCGAAATGCGACAGCTGCACAGCTATCGGAAAAAATTCCGTTTGTAATCGCATCAAACCGATTCGAATTCGCATGGCATGATCGATTTTTTCGATTTTCGGATAATTTCATTTTCGAATCGCATTTCATGATAAGGCCCCAGGTTACAACAATAGCTGCCCCTTTCTGATGAGGACGCATAACAGGAATACTCCAAGGTGGAATAACGAGCTCTCCAAGTTGAGCTCCCTTTTGCGGAAGCTATTCAATGCCGCCAAGGAGAGCGCAACTGGGAGAGTTATAAAAGCTCGCTAACTACCTATGACGTACGACACTTTCTGCAACTGGATCGAATCTATGCTGAGAGCTCACAAACTAATGCTCCCTCATGTTGAGGGTTGTCTGGATGGCGCTATAGCAAAAGGTTGTCCAGAGGGAGGAGTTTTATATCCACTTCTCTGGTGCCATGTTGTAGATGAATATTCCTAGAGTTGCTGAACGGCCGAAACTTTTTCGCCCAAGGTTACGCTTACGATGTCGTCATCGTAGTAACGGATGAAACTGAAGGAGCCATATCTAGACGTCTGGAGCAGGCCCTAGATCTGGTCTCTAGCTGGTGCGCCAGCGTAGAACTAAAAGTCAATTCCGACAAAAAGATTTTGGTTCCTTGTTCTGGTGGTTCCTTTCACCAGAAAACGATCACTACCGGGAGTTTCGGAACCAAGCTCAACTAGAACCAGCACATGGACACTCTGATGAGCAGGACGCTCTGTGGCCGCAGAGCTTGTGGTTCCACATAAGGTTTGCAACCGAAAACCATGTACTCAATATACACTACCATCATTAGGCCCATGGTAACTTATGGAGCTTTAGAACAGCGCTTAAGGGTTTCGTAACCAATTTAGGCAAAATTCAAAGAGTGGCCTGCCTTTTGATCACAGGGGCTATCCACACTTCGCAGATGGCAGCGCTGGAGGCTCTCCTCAATCTGTTACCCATCCATCTTGAGGTAGACAAGTCCTGAGGCTGAAAGCGAATGGTTACCTCGGCGCTGGTCTTGGGCGAGGACATTCTATAATAACCAACATCCTAGAAGAGATTCCGGAAGCGGGGATGCTCTCAGACTGCGTGCCCTTTAAAATCTCAAATTTTGAGCAACCTTAAGTATCGCCTGGTGGACTAGCATGGTACACGGATGGCTCCGAAACAGAGACAAATGTGAGCGCCGCCGGCTAGACAGGGCTCTGATATGACATTCATCGGTCCAGAACCGGCTATTGGGCGCCCACCAGCTTGCTGCAAAGGGTCCTGGCCGATCGAACTTTGATGAAACATACAGAACGCTGAAGGCCCGCGACTGGGCCGACCAACTCTAAGTGGTTCCCTCTTGTGCCGTCCCCTAAGACGGCCAAGGAATTGTTAGGATGCAGTAGAAAGGATGTCGTAGATAGGAAGGGCAGAGGACCCCACCGGCAGGTTTTGCCTGGAGGAGGATAAGTCTGCCCTCCACGTTCTCTGTGAGTGACCCGCAATGGCGAGAAGCAGGGTTTCTTTGTGCGAACATTCAAGTCTAAGCGACAAGCCACTAGGCAAACTGTTGAACTAATTCAAGGGGTCTAGCCTACAAATTTGAGATACAGGGGTGTAGTACAATAGGCCAAATGACCGGCCGCAGTCACCTTCGGACCCAATACCTCACACAGGAAAGGGCTCATGTTCATCTGAAATATTACAGCATACACTTTTTTTTAATATTGATCATGCAGATCTAATAAAGGTACTTAATAGGTTCACGATGATGGGATATGCGCCAAGTTTTGAATGTTTAGGTAAGTCAATTATTTTTAAAATATTATTATTATTAACTAATTTGCATTAATATAAAAACTAATGGTCGCCTAAAATCCGGCGAAAGCTAGTAGTAAAGCGACGATGCTGAAAATTACTTCGCTTCGAGTTTTTTATTAGAACATTCAAATCCCACACGCCCCACAGTCCCTAAATGGACTTAACAGCATCCGAAAATGTCTCAACCATATCTGTTAAGAGAATCTGATTAAATCTCAACACTTGATTGGCCGCGGCCGCGGGACGTTCCACGCGGCACCCGGAAAGACGAATTCAAAGACTTTTGTTGCGCCATTGTCTTCTGGCTAAAGACCAAGAAGACAGCTCGCACAAAACACCGCGTCAATTGCAGCATAGCCGAGCTCCACTTCACGGTAAGGAAAATCTCCCGGCTTTAATATTTCGCTTTGTCCGGCCGCTGACCAGAACGGCGTGTGCTTTGGTTAATTAGCAAACAAATGGCCGTTTCAGGTCTCACGCTTGGCGGACCGCGTCATAACGTGTCGCCCTTGAGGGAAAAAGAGTGCGAACTGGAAGAAACAATTTCGGCGATTGTTGAGTCGGTGGAGCATGTCATCCAGCAAATCTAGTTACCTTATTGGACGGTCGATCGTGCGGCCATCGAGAGGTGTTTTTGGCGAAAATAATGATATGTTATTTAAAGGAGTTGAAGCCAATGTCTTTCTTTAATTATTTTGCATTGTGTGGAGCGTCCATGAAATTGGATTTGTTTTTCATATCAGCCTTGCAAGCAGAGTAAACGGGCTGAAAAGGGGCGGAAAAGTTAAGTAGTTGGAAGGGGCAGAGAGTAGGTTATTTATGAAGATTAGAAAAAGAGCAGGTGTAAAATTGACCCTTGGGAGACATCGGCGGAGATTTGACGACATCCATTACTACCTTGATTGAACGGCCGGAAAGAAAACTCTTGATCCAGTTTTTCAGAGTTGGATGTTATGAAAACGGTGGGAAAGAGCCGTGTAATTTAATGATTAATCGTTCCTTTTATGAAAGGGGTCGGCCATTAATTACCTGAAGCGTTTAAAGAGTGTGTGGGGGGGGGGGGGCGGTCGAGCCGAATGTCAATAAATCTCACGTGGGGGAGGGGAGGGGGGTCTCGGCAAATATCACTTAATTTTTTTCCGCAAGAAAAAGTGTAAAATTGCGAGAAAACTCGGATAAATTAATGGTACAGGTAAATTAAGCCGAAAAAGGCGAAAATAATGCTGAAAAATGGCAGAGGAAAGTCCACTTTTTAGGAGGTTTCAGCCCCTAGGCGCGACTTAGCCTAAACAATTTATATGACAGTGAATTGGTTTCATTCGCATCACGCTCTCACACATTGAAAAATCGTTCGATATTTCGGATACGCTTGGCAATGAGAAGAATGGGGCACAAGAGGCGAAGAAACTCGAGTCTGGGTGTGCAACAGTTCACATATAGGTTATGACTCTGCCTTACTGCATAGATTTTCTGGCATATGTTTGCTGCGTTGTCGCCCAGACTTTGCTTTACCACATTCATACATACAAATTCACCATTAGAGGGGAATTATTTCAGATTTTCCTTGTGACTGGGTGCTTAGAATACCAAAGTGGTCAATAAAACACTTGAGTGATTAACGCCCACCTTTAATTTGATGAGTTGTACTGGATCCCCTCCACCACCACACAGACATTTACCCTATAATTATAGGAATTTTAAAATGGTAAATTTTTTTAACATACAACAAACCGACGAATCGTTTATGTCAAAACGTAACACTGTTATGAAGTCGTTCCCGTATATGTTTTTTGGGTCGTTGATTACGAAAATACAAAAAATTCCCTTTTTTTGTGGGTTTTCGCAATAATTTTAATTATAATCAACCTGAGCACGTGGGCAATTCACTGCCCATGGAAAAAGCGATTTTGAGATTCCCAATTGTTTTGGCGCACGCCAAACTATTGGCTTATAGGCTAGTATTGTATAAAGTAATTTGTTTGTTGTAAAAATGATAACATTTTAAGATAATGCATTGCAATTTAAAAATATCATTTTAATGATTAAAACAGACATTAAAGTCGTACTCGCTGGAGTAAAAATGATTCTGTATGAAAAGCAAATATGTGATGTGATAAGAATCTTAGCAGCAGGGAATGTGTGCTGTGTCGCTGAGGATGCGCACCTATACCGTAGTGTCAAATTCCTACAGAATAAATTGATCCCCCCCCCCTTTTTCACATGACGTTCAAGTGCAGACCGGTACGAGCCGTAAGGGCATTACTTCAGCCTAGCGTCATCAGTATGACCCTTAAAAAGGATATCTCAAAGGTGTTCACCAGAGCCGGAACAGTTTATCCGACTACCTACCTAGTTAGATTATATTTGATGATCCACAGGATTTCTTTTATATAGTTTACCTATGTTATTATCAAGTAAGCACACCATGGCGGTTTTTGACGTTAGAAAGTTATTTGACAATTTTG
The DNA here is from genome assembly GCA_949987705.1 of Thereva unica. Lineage (NCBI taxonomy): Eukaryota > Metazoa > Arthropoda > Insecta > Diptera > Therevidae > Thereva > Thereva unica. Next base: position 20,737,301 of record OX465285.1, on the reverse strand, counting down.
TTCAAGCTGAGTTTACTCGCCAATTGGTGTTCTATGCGTAAAATAGAAAGTTCGCTTAAACGCGATTGGGACATTGTAGTCCGTAGATTATGCTTTTTTTTATCAATTTCAGTTTTGAAAATGAACGCTCTGCTGAGCCAGAGGTAACAGGTAACTTCAAATGCAAAACAAGCGCTGTACACACATTCGGTAAATTCGAAGCCAATATTTTATAATCTATTAATAAAAATTGAGCAAGATATGACAGATACTTTTGAATTTAGGGCGCAGTGTCCGGTAATCAAGTCAACAAGTGTTTCATCGTTTGTACTGCGCCGTTACAATTTCTGGGCCGTGTTAAGAGACGGCACAGGAAGGGACGGCCCAAAAACCGCCTCTGGACTGATGAATGCAATTTCAGCACCATGTTTAGCCAGGGTATCCGCTTTTTCATTGACTTTGAAGTCGCGGTGACCCGGGAACCACACAAAGGTAGCTTGAGTGAGAACGCCCAGCCCACTAGCAACACGTTGGCAGTCTCTTAAAGTTTTATGAGTGCATGCGTGTATAGCGTATACTCTGCTTGAAAGACAGTTGCTAGGGTGGCTCATCGCTCTACTGAATCTGAGGCTTTCCCTATAGATTCTGGCGTCAATTCCTATCTCTGTTTTGGAGCCATCCATGTACCATACTAGCACATCCGGCGATACTTTAGAAAAAGTCCAGGTTAGCCTGTTTTGAATGGGCACGGAAGGTTGCTCACAATATGAGACCTTACAGGGCATGCATTGTGCCGGCCTTAGCTCTTGATCAGGGTAGAGCAAGATTGACTGAGATTGTGGTCGATGCTTTCACATCACATAAACTGTATTTAAAAAAAAAACAAATCTTATTGCAAAAACCACCCTGCTTACGGCTCCTAAAAGGTACCACAAATAGTCTGACTCGTATGCCGTGACCACAAACAGCATGGCGCCAAAACGGCATGTAGTAATATTTGAGATAGGTTAAGAGTTAGGTTAACAGTTCAGTTGAGATAAGTGTAGAGGGGATGAGTTAAGTCAAGACTTGGGTTAATAGTTGTATTAAGAGTTTAGATAAGTTGGGTTGAGTTAAGTTGAGTTAAATTGAGTTAAACGATGGGTGATAAAAATTTAGTTAAGCTTAGATGAGTTAAAGGTTAAAATTTTAGCAAAGGGTTGAGTTGAGTTGTGATGAGTTAAATTATGTTAAATTGAGTTAATGGCTACTGTAAGTTAAAAGATCCGTTAAAAAACTTCGCAACAGTATTGAATATATTACATTAAGTACTTGGAAGAGAAATTTGGCGTACCCTCTAGAATTTTCTGCGTATCTTTCGGGGTACGCGTACCCCACTTTAGCCTAGAAGGACCCCTCCGCTAGCTCTACCCCAAGGTCGGCGCTGGGCATGCAGTCTGATAGCATCCCCGCTTCCGGAATCTCTTCCATCATCATTTATCAGGGGCTCTGCTGCGCCCCCCCCCACGCGACTCAGGACTTGCAGAACGTTATTTACGCTACTGGTCAATACCAATAACTTATCTTTCAAATTCCAACGGAACTTGGATATTATGTAAATGATGGGAAAGAGCCGTGTAATTTAATAATTAATTGTTCCTTTTATTAAATTTACATCGAAATTAAATCACCATTTTGCATAATTCGAAAAATATGAAAGAATCTTTTCTGAAATTTGTCTTATCGATATCGATTTTGCAGGTATTCCTTCCTGTCTTCTCCTCTGCACTTCGCTTATAGGTATTCATTTAAAGTATAAAGAAAATTGTCTATTGCAGCGCAGCTTAAATGAAAGGTGGACGTCGTCGTCTGAAGAAAACTTTAACTTCCTTCTTTTTAAACATCTCCACTCCTGTAAGGAAAATTCTCCCAATCGTTATTGTTCACTAATTGATTTTTCACGGTTAAATGCGTCTTTTGTACGAAGCGCTTATTTTCTTCATTGATTGTGTGTCATTAGTTTTGCCGATCATTCATTTTACTACTTACAGCAGACATTATACGGGTATTTTCTTGATTTTCGTGAACATTTTATTTTATTTATTGTTGAAAATTAACTTTATACTCACTCTACTTTTTGCAATCCATTCGTTCTGCATCCAGCTCGTGCCATTTCTGTCCGAATCAATAGTTGACTCCTGCGAGGTTACTGAACCGAAATCTCACCTGAAAGAGATATTTTAAAATTTTAATTAATTTTTAACAAGTTCGTATTATTGATGGTTAAATAAATTCTGTAAAAAGATTATCAAAATCAGATTATGAACTATGTGCAGTTGCTTCAGGCATCGACAGGTATCATTTTTTATGGCCATTGGGTAGGGTTGCCATCCGTCCGGGTTTCGGATAGTTCTAGTTTGGTGGGTGACAGGGAAAGAGGACTTAATCCAGTCGATCAAGGAAACAAAGTTTTTAGTTGTCAAACGACTTAATGTCAAACTGATTTCTTTTCAGATCAAACGACCACAGGCATCAAATTTTCGAGCACCGTACCCTCATTCGAGAATCGATGCGATGCTTTCATTGGTCATTGTTCCATATATCTACTGAGGTTTTGATAAGACAAGCACCTTTTTGAGTGCCAGCACCCGGTGCGGTGCTCATACTGAACTTCGGCCTTTATATCTTATTATTTTTTAATGCTCGCACCACTTGGCGCATTGCTCCCACTGTAGGGACTACTGCGCTGTAAGTCTCCTCGTCCCCGTTTATCTTTCGTATATTTCGGGTGCCAAACAGTACGAGGTTGTGCCGTAGGTTTCACAGGAAGAATTGAATGCCAGAAACGGTTGCTAGCCCTTCGCTGGTAAGCGAATATACGAGGGCAGTCCGATAAGTACTTAGTAGGGTGACCGTAAGAAATCGATGTCGGAATTTTATCAACGGGAACCCCACAAAATGATCAGCCTTTGCAGATTTTTAGATAGCCAAAATTTTAGCACGATTGGAGCACGTTAAACCGTGCCGCTACTCGCTCAAAGTTGGCAAAATCTCCATTTTTTTGCTGAACGGCGGAGTTTCAGAGTCATATCTCCAGAACAGTCCATTCTACACCCACGCGTAATGTCTTAAATTAAAGGTAATTTTGTTCTGCATAATTCATGTTTATACATATTTACCGTTACTTGTCGTCAAAAAGGAGCTATAACAGCCTTTGTCGCCAAAAACGTGATCTGGTACCTCTAGGAACAAACTTCGAGTATTATGAAAACTACGCCGTAGGTTACATAATTTTTCTCGGGATTCACATTGTTTCAGTTGCTAAAAACGTTGGCTATAAAGAGCTATTACAGTTGGTGATGGTGTTTGTTGGAGCACTCGACGGGATTTAGAACACCAGGTGCCATTCATCACGCTAGGTGGATGGCTAAGGCCATTTACTGTCTGAAAATATTCCTTTTCCGCGGTCAATTCAAGATGAGTAACGAGGAACAGATTTCTTTGGGTGCTATTTGTATTTTTCTCGTCAAAGTATACTGCAAAGCTTGGTTCAATGCCCCCAGAGCTCATCTGGCTCCCAAACAAGACCTTGATCTTTTGCAAAGTTTTTTTGAATACCAAGAGACTGACAAGGATAACTCTGAGAAAGCTCTAGCAAAATTTTCTAACCGTTTATGGTATTTGAATGCCGAATTGGTAACTCTTGTGTTCTTTGATCCAATGGCGAAAAATCAGAAATGGCAAACAATCTACATGAGAGTTTGCTTCAAAACAACAATTGTACATGCTTCAAAAACAACAATTGAAACAACTAGTTGAAGCAGGATTGTCCAATTTAATTACTAAGGAGACAACGAATTTCTTTGAGCGTTTTCATATCAACACAGATTTTCTCAAAGATCCTCCCAGTGCCTGGCCGGAAAATGCTCATTCCAAAGAAGGATACAGGATTGTCCAATCATTGAAGGTTGTAAATGATATGGCCGAACGAGCAGTCAAATTAATAACTGATTTCAATAATCTTCTGACCAAAGATGAGGGTGATTTTTTACTTTCCTCAATAACTTATGTACTTACTTAAATATAAGAGTTTTATTTAAATAAACATTAACGACTAAAATAAAGATTAGTCATCATCACTTATCAAAAATGATATTCGAAGTTTGTTCCTAGAGGTACACGTTTTTGGTGACAAAGGCTGTTATAGCTCCTTTTGGCGACAAGTAACGGTAAATATGTATAAACATAAATTATGCAGAACAAAATTACCTTTAATTTAAGACATTACGCGTGGGTGTAGAAGGGACTGTTCTGGAGATATGACTCTGAAACTCCGCCGTTCAGCAAAAAAATGGAGATTTTGCCAACTTTGAGCGAGTAGCGGCACGGTTTAACGTGCTCCAATCGTGCTAAAATTTTGGCTATCTAAAAATCTGCAAAGGCTGATCATTTTGTGGGGTTCCCGTTGGCAAAATTCGCTAAAAAAAATTCTCCCTTATCACTACGGTCACCCTAGTACTTAGCCTACAAAATAAAAACGAAAATTTTGAAAAAGTGGCGATTTATTTCTCAACATAGTCTTCTTTCAGCTTGATACACTTGACCCAGCCACGCTCCAACTTATTTAACCCGTCCGAAAAATACGTTTTCTGGAGGTTTGCAAAGTAGGCCTCCGTGGACCTCCTGGCCTCCGTAGTAACCTCCTCATTAGACTCAAATTTCCGCCCGGCGAGTGACTTTTTTTAAGTTTTGAAACAAAAAGATGTCCCACGGGGCCAAATGGGGAGAATATAGTGAATGGGGCAGCAGTTTGTAGCCTAATTCGATTAATTTGGCCGTGGCGACCACTTTGGCAGTGGTTATCCGGAGTGAGCAAACGCAGCACCCATCGCGATTTCTCATGCCCAATATTTCATGCAGGATATAACCCACGCGGCCTTTTGAGATGCCTACTGTATCAACTAAATCGCCGACCGAAACCGACGTGCGACCACGTAGAAACTCGTCAAGCCAATTGATGGTTGCCATCGAAGTCACCGTACACAACATCCAAGCGCTCTTTAATTTCGCTGCGCGATTTGCCTTCCAAAAACAAGAATCGATCACTGACCGAAATTTCTCTTCTTCCATTTTTCTAAAATCCGCGGTCAAAACGAAACTACGAGTCCGATTCGGCTGAAATTTTGACAGTAGCCATCTACGAAAATGTACTACACTACGTCTCTTGCGATTTTTTTATGTGAAAAACTAAAGGCTCAGGAAAGGCCCTTTTTACTGTCGACAATCCATTTTCTTCGTATATAGTGCAATGTCGAACAGCAGCTCTAGTCGGGGAAGGAAGGAATTGCCACAACCTAACCGCGATATTTTTTACTCCGCCTACTCCCAACCATTACTATCGCTATTCTGATATCGGGGCATCGAGAAACAACTCGCTGGAATGTTATACCTCCTGAAACGAGTTGAATCTCATCAACCAACCGATGACATGCCCTTTCTTGGTGGAGCAGGGAAGAGCTAAGGAAGGCTATGACGACAGGAGGAATCAGGAATGTAAAGAGGGAAGAAGAACTAGTTATGTGGGTGGTAAAGTGGAAAAGGCGAAGGACCGTGGGACTGGCCGGGATTCGAACCCGGGACCTCAGGAATAGTAGCCAGACGCCTTACTCCCTAGGCTATCGAGTCCCCCAAGTGGATAGTGGCGCCATCGGCCGCTGAGGTTAAGTAATTATCGGACTGCCCTCGTGTAGTTGGTTATCTATTCGATTCGACGGTCTGATTTTAACAAGCCAAAAAACATTTTCTTTAATTTTTTTTTAAATAGGAATCTGAGAAAGAAACTCAATTTCATCCAAATGTCCGGGGTTGTATTTTATGCCCGCTCTCGGCGATTTAGGTGGTGGCAACAGATGTCTGGCAGTAAGCTTGGTGTAAAGGAAGAAATAGAAGATATAAAAGATTAATAAGAGTCGGGAGGGTGTTGAATGAGAAGGCTATGAACCTTGCGTTTGAACTCTTGGATGTTGTAGGAGTTCATACCAACGAAAAGAAATTTGCACGAAGTCGTCACTATAACAAAAATCAAAACAAAAATTTCTATAACGGGGCTTCAACTTCGCAAAGTCGATATCCTTAAAAGCAGACGTCTGACTGAGCCAAAGATGCAACCGTCGGGGGTAAAGCCCCCAAAAAATGGCTTCAATTTTAGACAACGTCACCGTTTTAGTGGACAAATACAATTTGTTGTATTCGCTTTGAAAAACTCCTGTTTGAAGTACAAAGAAAAAAGCAAAACCCAACTCCTTCCCTCCCCCGTTCAATACAAGCAATGACGGAATATTTCTGATTGAAAAAAAATCGATACACAGCACACCGGAAAATCAGCAGCAGCACAGCAGCACCACCTGGGGGGAGCATTTCCTTCTCCACCCAGGAGTTCCAATTGCCATTGAGCGTCTGAACTGCCACTTTATAATTGCGCTTACTGCATTGAAATAAGGCATTATTCTAGTCTAATAGATATGCAGATTACAAATACAGCATACCCCCTCTCCTTTTTGACAACCCCCACCACGCCATCATGAATGGAGCCTGCCAGATTTAGGCAGGCAAAACGCTGCATTAAAGCTTCCCAGAGAGGGAGCACGAGACCCCGTCTATGGAGTTTAAAGACTACCATATAGAAATTTACCATAGGACACTGCAGATTATCCCCGCTGGAGCTGTGCTGCGCGATGTGAGACGACGGCAAATTTCGAAGGCATTGCCCTTTCCGCTAGGCATAATTTTTCTAGTACACAAGTAATTGGCTGAAACAGGAGCAGGGATTTCAAAAGGTCAAAGGCTAAATGGAAGACTATGCTGACGCTGACGTAAGTGCAAATCAGTGGCTAATAGCTCCTCTGACAGTGATTAATTGGATGGCACCAATTTTTATACTAGTCTATTGTGAAAATAATAACAACAGGTATAACTGGATATTTGTTTGTATGTGTGTGTATTTGCCTGATTGTCCAAAACACACGCGATCATTATTTCTTGCCTTTGGAGACGCTTGCAAGGAGGTCATGAGGTTCTTTGATTTTTTCTTGCAATTAAGGTAAACTCGGCCAAATGCCCGCAGGTGAATTCTGTTTAGTGTTGTCCTTGTTTTCTTGATATTTTCTTAGGCTATTCCGGTTTTATTCAGGTAGCGATAAGAATGCCGGAAAGAGAATTTCGCCACATCTTCCAATTAGTGTTTTATTTTGTCTAGGTAATTTCCGATTCTTTGTTTGGCCCTTCACCTTCTAATGATGCTATGAATTGTTAATTATGATTTGCTTTAATACTTAATATCCGGGAAATTTAACCGGTATAAGTTTCAGGCGATTGTGGCGTCGATATCAGACCTGCTTGGCTTGCTAATTCTATCAGCTTAGTGAGTGAGCTGTGAACTGAAAACGACTCCCCCGCAGATCCTTGAGGTTCTGACCTCCTCCTACCATGACAGGAATACCGTCTCTTCCTCCAATTAACGCGTAAAGTGCCCTGGTGGAATGACCGACCTGCTACAATGAGTAAGAAAATTAGAAGATTTTTCAAAAGAGTAAAACAGGCTGGGGAATAGAAAGGGTATAGGCTCACCCTTACAGCCTACATCCAGAAGCTGACACACTTCAAAAGGATTGCCTGGAAGAAGCATTATTAAAGCCTACAGACTTTACCAGAGGCGATTAGACTCCAAAACTCCGATGGAGTGGGCCTTCTTATGGATGGCGCATAAACTTCTAACCATGAAAAAACCTTGAGGTGTCTGCTCAGCGTACACTTTTTAGGACCAATCAGGCCGCTTATCCCCTGGATGATGGGTACAGTCATAGGATCATTCTAGACCGATATTTCTGAAGCCTCCCTGGAACGTTGTTCGACCGTAAGTAGGTTAATGGACAGTACGAATTTCTGGAAAGAGGTGAGATTTGCAAAGCGGTCCCCCAACTAAGTACTTACAACACCATTGTTGCTTGACATGCGCATTCGAACGAGAACCGGCCTACTGAGTCTGCGTAGTGGCACCCTTTATTTTTAAAGTCCCAATTATTTTCCCTTAAGCATACAAAAGTTCTCCTTCAGAAGTGCTTTGAGTTGACTCTCGATAACCTGGTCTTACTTTTAGAGCCGGATTCAATTGAGGAGACATTTCAACCAACTGGAGGATAGTTGGTTTTTGTCCCTAAACAAGGCAACATGCCTCTGGAGCTGTCTAAATAGTATCAGCTTACCCTATTTTCTTTTGAATGATGGAAAGGCTGCTGTCTGGACCTAAGATGTAAGCTGAAGCTTTCCCCTAGGTCTAGATAGCTCTCAGTTCGCTAGCTCAAACGGTGAATCAACAGAGGTTGCTTTACATTACCTAGTCAGAAACATCAAGAAAGCCCTCCTAGCTAAGGAAACTGCCTTACTGAAGACACTGGGTTCATCGACATCGTTTCGATTTCGATAACACTGGAAAGATTCTATTTCTATAGCACTGGCTCCTAGAAACCTAGAATAAGTAAATAAATGCCATGGTTGTAGATAAGTGTCAAGGCTATCAAGGATTACCCTCAAGGTGGAGCTCTGTCCCCGTTACTCTGATCCCTGGTTGTGGATGAACACGTATATGGTTTCGATTTCGATGTCACGGGCTATGGAGATCATCTTGCTATCATTGTCTCGGGGAAGTTTGACCTGATCATGTTCCACGGAGGGCCTAGCAATCAATCCAAGTAAGGTCGCCCTGGTCCCTTTCCAAAGCGTTAAAAATTGATCTTAGGTCTTATTAGTATCCAGGGTATGAGAGTTGAGTACTTATACTTAGTTAACTGGGAGTAATGCTAGATAAGAGACTAAACTGGAACGATCAACACTATCAGTAAAGCCACTAGAGCTATATAGTCTTGTAAAAGGCTTGTGGGTTTGCCACCATAAATGATGTACAGAACGATCATTGCATCTGTCGCCACTTGTGTAGTTTGGGGGCCCGAGACCAAACAGGTTACCACGATCCTCGGCTTGCTTGATTCTCCATTATTGGAGATATGCGTACCTGTCCTTCAGGTGACAGAGCTTCACCTTCAGAGCTCATTGAACAAGGGCTATACAGGGTCAAAGGTCATATGGATATCCTCAACGTTATTCTGAACATTTTAATTTGCCGCTTATCAGACCATATGTTTGGTGAAGTACGATCTCAAAGGAAACTCGGGGCGATTATTCCGGAACTCATCTTTCCGGGGGCCAGGAAATCTCTACTGGTTTTCCGATGGATCAAAGAGGGAACATGATACATAGTCTGGTGTCGTGGGACCCAACTCTACGGTTCGATTGTAATCTATGTTTCCCAGACGGAAATACATCTCATTGAGACCTGCGCTATGCCCAACCTTGAGAAAGGTTTGAAAGACGCCAATATTATATTTTTTTACGGGCATCAAACCACTGTCATTGCGGAATTTGTCCTTTAAAGCTCTGTTTGGTCCTCGGACACTGGAATATCGAGAGGTCTAAGACGTTAATCTAGGGCCCAGAGCATTTCGGTCCCTGATAGAGCTGGGTTAAGGGACTGACCCTAACCTATTGGAAACCATTGCCAGGTTATATACCGTGGACACACGGACGTTATGATGAATAGTCAAGTTTTACGTCTTACAACTAAAATCCAAATAGATGGGTCTCTGTCATCGAAAGATTATTGCAAAAAGCTTGCATTCCAGTGTTATGCCATATCAGCTGAATTTGATCTTAATTTAATTTGAAAATTAATAAAACATATTCTGTGGTATTCTTGTTGGCGAGTGACGTGACTACGAGGGACTCGGTGGAATAAAACTGTCGATACCTACTCACGTATCGAGGAAAATGTCACTTCGCACGCCACCTTGCTACAATTAAATACGAATTTTGTCGATTTACTCACCAGAAGTCTGTTAGATTGGCAATGAGAATACCAATTTAAGGTCGAAGTGATACATCTGTCACGTCACTCGACAACGAGAATAAGGCTGATTATACCCCGACTACACCGGCCTTAGTTCAATAAAGTTCAGTTCGATCCGCATAAGTGGTTTCATCGGCTGGCATATTCAGCTTGTGCTTGAAATTGTTGTTGCTTTTTTTTAAGTTAGAAATGCAAAAGCTCACTGGAATGATAATCTATTATTCCAGTTGATTACTCTCTTTTGAGCGAGCTTTTAAGTTTCAACCGTTGGGCGAATTCAAGCTTGATTTTTCTTGAGTTAAATATGTGAAAATGCATGAGGCTAAAATTTAAGTTCAATACACCAATTTGCTTGAACTTGCGCAGCTCGGCCGGTGAAGCCAGATTACCGGATTGACGGGTGGGCAGCAACATAACAAGGAAATCATTTTTGTTGACTGACATTCTGTACTACACATGGACTTATTACAACTGTCAAAACATAATGACGAATTTGATAACGGCTAATTTTACCTCGTGTCTACATCTAAAATGGCATCAGCCGTTACGACAAATTTGTCGTGTGTCGAGGATATTAGACATGCTCAAAAACTAATAAGACCTTGCCTGTTAGTGAGATATCTGATTGCTGGTATTTGTGATGTTGCAATACCACCTCCATAACCTAGTATTGTCTCAGGAAACAGAACGCCGACTATGCATGGAAGGTGACGAGACCTCTACACATGTTCTCTGTGAAAATCATACTCTAATCAGGCTTAGAACAATAACGTTTATCAGAGAGCTTCTGAGCCTCACTTAGGTCCGATCTTCTTCAACTAAAGACCTTCTGGCATTCGTTTTTTTCTTTTCTGTTAATGAGGCATCTACACTGGGATGTTATTTTTCAGAAAAACTCCAGGTTTGCGATTTATGAGAGGTGTAAAAGAGGAAAACGTTAAACCTATCAAGCAAACCAAGTTTCTACTAGATAAATGCTCTCTAGAACCTCCAAGTTTAATCAGTTGTTTAATGAAAATTTTTTTTGTGCTTAATGAACAAAAACGATTAATTTCGATATCTCCAACAAAACCCAAAAAGAAAAAAGTTAATTCATTGAAGGAAACATACACATATTAACTCCGAAAAACAAAACAAAGCTTAACGACAAAACAACAACGTCGCCATAGTGTGGGACGAATAACCTACTTTCCACACATTTCGCTTTCGCAAATTAAATAAAACTCGGAGAACAATTTTCATAGAGATTGAATTCGCACGACTGGTGACTGATTATCGCCAGTAACTGAATACTGTAGTCCGTAAGTAATTAAGGCTCGAGCAACACGGATGACATCCATTTGCCTATTAGACTAGCGCTAGTTTTACCAATGACCTTTAATGCACGCTTGTCTTGGAGCCCCTGACGATATATGTAGTAGGTGCACAATAACCCCAACAGCTGGGGCTTTTCTTTCGGCGACGTGAAAAATTTTGATCCGTTGAATATATTCCCATCGCGTGGTATCTCCATCTTCCACGCGATTCAACTACAAATTTCAACTATGTGAACGAAGAAAAGTCTTATAGAAATTCAGCCACTATGTACGTCTCCTCCCCGCTCGTCTTGGGGATTTCTATACCTCTATAATGTGCTCTGCAATAGAGACTGCTACGGCGACGGCGGTAGGGCATTGTTCTGGTGATGTTGTTGATGACGGACAGCTTCGCAGACCAGAGCTCTTTTGGATTTAAAAAAAAAAAATCTTTGTTAAAACTGTTGTTGTTGTTGCTATAGCCAGAAGAATAGCTCAAAAGAGCCCAGAGACCTCCTTTGGAGGAAAACTGTGGGGAAAGGTAGGGAAGAAGTGAAAGATACTTTGTTGGCTTCAGATCGTGTGGGACGAATATGTGGACAGACCTGCTTACCTTATAAGGGACCTAGAGTTGCTGGTAGAATTTTTTCTTCTTCCTCCACCAGGTATTGGCTTCAAACGGACCGATTACCACCATTCGATTTTAAGCCGTAATCGAATAAACGGGACTCGAAAACTGCCCGTCATTTTATTCAAATTCCGGAGCTACTAGATGCAGCTCCGACTGTCGCTGGTATTGTGTATCTCAAAATTCACTTATCTGCTTCACGTGATCTGATCACGCGCGGTGATCGCATTTCATGCAGGCGCTGTTTTCATTCTCATTAAATCTACTCGGAGATTTGCCCATAATTTACCTGGGAGCAATTAATTCAGGTGAAACGACGACGGGCGAAGCCCAGTCAACAACTGGCGGTTTAATATTCAGTTTTTAATTACTAAAGACTCTTGTTTGACTATTATGAAGAAAAACACATTTAAGAATGCGAGCGAGTTTTGACGTTGAAAAGGAAAGCGAAGAATTTCTACTTAACTATCGCCCATCGGTGATGGTGGAAATAATGAAATTGTAAAGAAAATGAGTCTGGGAATTGTTGATAAATAGCGATAATAGCTTTAGAATCAATTCGAATCTAATTTAAAGAGGAATGGAGGCACGAATTGACTGCCGTACAGAATATGAACCAGCCAGCTGATCAACTAAGCACAGCAACGAAGTATAATGGTGGCGGTGGCGACGAAAGCTCTTGCTAGAGTGGGCCATTTACAACCAACGTTGTCAACTATTTCCTCGAGAGGCCACTAGATTCCACTTTAAAAACTAACAGAAAACCAGTAGAATATTTTCCTCTTTCCCAAAACTACGTAGGTATTCCACTAAATCTTAGACCAATTTATTATCGTTACTCCCTGGCTTCACCGGCCGAACTGCGCAAGTTCGAGTAAATTGGTGAACTGAACTTTAAAAAGAACTCAGTTCGCATACAATTTCCACATATTTAACTGAGGATAATATAGACCTCAGTTCGCCCAACTGGACTCGAACTGAAGTTAAACGTAAAAGCTCGCTCAAAAGAAAGTAATCAACTGGAATATCATGATGTGTCATCAGCTTTGCAAGATGTGTTCTTCTGAAATCGTCCGTGATGGGATTTCCCGCGATCGGTTTTGTGGAGGTATTTTTCATCCGACCTGCCTCAATACTAAAATCAGTTGCAAATGTTCGGCCCATAGGGAGTATACTTGTAGCGAGTGCTCTGACATCAAACCCTGCCATGTGATAAGACTGATGAAAGACATCTCTAGCGTTTTTTCGTTTCGTTTCGTCGTAAAAAAGTCATGGATCGTCTTAACTCCTTCTCCGGCTTCATCTCGCATTTTCAGATTTTAGCTGATGACGTCCAATCCATCAACGTTAGGCTTGACACGTTGTCTGCCACCCTGGCTTCTGTTGTGACCAATTAGGGTTCCTTAATTGATCAATTTCAGGAAATTTCTTTCCGAGTTGCAACTGCATTAAAGTCGTTAGACGACATACATTCGACGATCCTTAATCCTATCGCCACTTCTTCCTGCACTTCAACCTCTCGGCTTCTATTCATCCTATATTGGACGGTCTCAAAGCGGTACACCAAGCGTTTTCGGGCTGATATTGAATCCCTGTCATCTGCAGTGGTACAAAATCACAGTGCCCTAGCATTTTGTTTCGCGTACCCGTACTCGAGCCCATCATGCAAACGCTTCTAATCTGAGCGCTCCACAGATGTAAAAAAAAGTCGAGACGCTTTTCGTCTACTACCAGAACATAAGGGGAAAGAGGTCAAACACTAACAACATCCCTCAGGCATTGACAGCTAGCGAGTTCGATGTTATAGCATTTACTGAAATCTGAAGACCTTCAACCCTCACTTAAACACCCGTAACTAGAAGATTATCAAAACGGAGCAGACTAACAGGGCCACAATGCAAGTTATACTGCTCCTAAATGAAGAACGCCAGAAAAGGGCAAATACACTGTGAACTGCGACTTCCAAGAGATCGAACTCAAGGTCTACAAAACAGACATGGAAGCCCTACTAAAATAAGTGGCCTGCACCAAGACCTCTGACGATGAACCAGAAAACAGCGAAGTAGTTCACAGCGAAGTTGATGCATCGACAGAATCGGAGCTGGGCGAAGCCGTTGGTAGCCTGTACACGAAGCGCCAACTCCTCAGCTCAGAAATCGACGAAGTCACCTCCAGCGATAAGGATACGGAGGTGACTGTCGTCGAAGCAAAACATCAGGGATATCGTGCCACTTCGTTTCTGCTTCACCTGGCATCAGGCGAAGTCGATGTTACCCTAGTCCAAGAGCCATGGATCTGTAGCTTAAAGACACCTATGTTTAAGCCCTTTTATACTAAAGGTAAGGGAAACCCAAGAACAGGTATCCTGGGCAAAAATAATATAAGCATCTTTCTTCACTATCAATTTAGTTGCGGAGACCTTACTGTGGTCGACCTCGAGTTAAAACAAAAGAAACTCAGGGTGGCCTATTTCTATCCAGCCCACGATGATGAGGACCTTCTACTTCCTATTGCCTTTCAGGACCTGGAAAGAAACACCGATCCTGGTTATGGGAGGTGATGCAAAAGTACACCATACACAATGGGGCAGCACGGACACCAATGATCGAGGTGAAGCTCTTTTTAACAACCTACTGAACACTAAGTTTGCTATTTGAAAGAAAGGTAATGATCTCACCTTTGTTACCAAAAACAGAGAACTGCTGGACATCACCCTTGGCTCAGACTGCCATTCTGACTCAATAGTGGTCTGGAACGTTTTGAAGGAACATTCCTTTTCAGACCACAGATTTATAGAATTCCGATCGCAAGACTCTAGCCCAGCCACCCTTTCTAAAATAAAAAACCTCAAAAGGACAAATTAGGCGGGAGTCGGGTGGGGTCACCGAAATATAGAACGAAATTGTATAGCTGTAAGAATGCGGACGAGGAGGAAGGTGTACTACATCTCCTCTGTCACTGCCCAGCCCTAAACAGGAGACTAACCACATTTGGTAAACCCTTTCTAAACACGCTGGCGGAAATCTCGAAGATTGGGATCCTGCAACTTAGCAGATTCATTACTCCCTCGAGACGGTTTAGCGAAAAAACAACACTTTAACATCAGCTTTGAAGTGGAATCACTGTGGCATAACAGTGACCCTATCCTTTTGGTCTATGTGTATGAGCTTAAACCAACGGTATCCCGCCGGCTTAACCCGTTGCTAAAAAACTGCAACTTCCAACTGCAGCATCCAAAAGTACAAACGCGAGGTTCATTGCCTCCTCCTCATCCATCCACCAGACTAACCTTAACTTTTCATATTCTTTTTCTATTTTCAGGTCAAGCTTACTACTAGACATTGCACCACGAAGTGAACGACATCACGGACTAATGGTGCAAAGGGTGATTCCTGATTATGCCACATAAAACAAAACAGCTCAACCATATCTAACCTAACCTAACCTTCAGAGTGTAATAATTTAAATAATCGTCTTACTGATGATCTTACAACTGGTATCCCACCAGATGAGGGTCAATTGAAACCATCTTCTTCTTTGGTCCGTTAGCTGGCGGTCCGAGCGGTGCCGCTGGGTCTCAAACTCTATTCACGATTCCTTTCTTTCCGGTTTTTGGCCAGGTCTCGAGCCTCGGTAACTGATAACCGTTGATTCTTTAGCTCACCCTCGATATTCTTTAGCCAGGTTTTCTTCGGTGCCGATCGGGTCTCGCCAGAGAAGTTTACGTGGCAAGCGGTCATCATCCATTCGGCAAACATGTCCAAGCCACCGTAGTCGACGTTTTTGCATTTCTTCTTCGATTAGTGTTAACATAATTGAGTTAACGTAATTTCACTATCTTCAAAATTTTTGTATTTGAGAGATTAAAGACTACATGTACCAAGAATGAGCCTCAGCTGATGGGACCTAATGTAAGATCGTCAGTCATACGGTTATTTAAACTATTCGACGCTGAAATTGTAGGCGCACTCAACAACTTAAATACGCTAGCTGATGGTGATATAACCACTGGAAGCTAAGCTGATTATTGTTTTTATCATTTCGATAACATAATTAATACCCTGTAAAAATTTGTTGAGGGCTGAAATGTCTTAGCACTCTACTTTTTATATCCGGTTTATAGGGGTAGCTGACGTATAAAACACCCTCTTCAGTGCAGCTGACGATTATTATTATCTTTCATATTATTTTAACTAAAACTTGACGAATTTTCAAGAGGAGTGAAATGATTTAAAAAAAAATCAACAAGTTTTCAATTTTGTCAAGGTCAGTTATACCCAGAAGCAAACAGCTGACCCTTGCTTTGTTTAATAGTTATGTTCAAACTTTCATTTAACACTAAAATTGAGAAAGATTAAAACATCGACCAAAATACAAAGCTACCTCCCGGGCTATAATAGCTTTAGCATCAATTCGAATTTAATTTGACGAGGAATAAACAAACTTTTACTACATTCAAGGCACGGAGGTCTAGGGCACTTCGTTTTATCTCAAGGCATAACTTCACCTTTTCCTAGATTACCGGAGGTACACAAAAACGCAACTAAAACAAACTCTCGTCTGTTTTCGTTGTGAGTGACACATTAAGCACACACAAAATGTAAACTGTGTGCCTTCAGATTGTGCCGAGAGTTTTGACTCTTTATTATTTGTCCATTTGCGTCGCTCGGTATTCTTAACCGCAAGCCGCTAGGCCATTACACATTCTGTTTGAATTTAGAGTTCGGATAACCAGTTTAGATCGTGATCTTTTCCAAATCCAGAGAGCTGCAAAACACAGCTCGTACATGCGGGCTGATGACAAGGCGGCGGCGACGACGACCAACGACGTTAACGGGCGGTATACGTAACAACAACCAAACTTGCTTTAGAGACACAGAATAATCAAAGTCAACATAGTGTAACTTCATCATAAGTCACATGCTAGCCGTAAGCTCGTAAGCTACTAGCAGCAGCAACTCGTTTTGTAGCCTTTCCAGCCCAGTAGACGACGACAACAACAACATATGAACTGTGCTCGCTTTTGAACTAATCACGGTCCAAATTAAATGTTTGAAGTCACGGCTTCTCCACTGTTGTTCAGCTGGTAGGCTTGGCCTACATCTTTTCTATAAGTAGTATTATAGATAGAATTTGCGGTGCAGAAACGTACAAACTCGATCTCCTCGAGTATCCGCGAGATCTATCGAGTGTAGTCTCTGGGGGCCCCTTTTGTCTGTGCAAATTTAATTCGTCACAAATACTTTATCGTGAGTTTTGAGGCTACTATTTCGCACGAAATTCGCCTTCACGCTCGGTAATTTTCATAAAATCGAGCGACTATATAAGATGCGAAATTCACGGACCACGGATTGCACAGAGGTTGTACGTGTGAGACTGCTTGCACAAAGGTCGTTATTTTTGGAGTCCCGGGCGTTGAATCTTCGTGCCGCATTACCGTGAAGCGGATATCAGATTATAATTTACGAAATGGATGATAGTTGGGAAGAAGGCAGACACATCGCACAAAATACGAGAGATGACGAAACAGTTGCAAAATAGAAATGACTTAATGGCGAGATTTTTTTGAAAAATGCATAGAATTAGATTATTTTTAAAGTTTACGGGTTTGTTGCTGGCTAAGTTATTTTAGAAAAGTGAGGGAAACGCGAGTACGTTGAAGAGATATTACGCTTAGTTCGAAATGGCAGAAAGTTAAGTAGTTATGATGTTTTGCCTTTTTTAAGTGAAAGTCCAAGCTTAGGAGATACCCTTTATGTATACCAACCCATCAGATCATATTCGTCATTGTGCAATGGATAGTAGTTAGCTTGGAAGAAACGAACAGAGGACGGATAGCTTAATAAGTGCCTGGAGAGTGCTGAAGGAGCAGGCGATGGACAATGCGTTTGAACTCCTAGATATTGCAGGAGTTCATACCACAAAGAAAAGAAATTTGGTTGTAAAAAAACAGGTTCAGCAGCCTGCCTAATGACTTGTCGCTTGCACTTGACCCTTGTTCAGAAGTAGTTCACGTAAGCGAACTCGGTGTGCCTTTGGTCTGTAGGGAAAGAGTTCACGTAGGGACGCGCTCGGCGGTACAGTTGAGCCGGACTTACACGCGGCAGTACATTTGTCCCTTACACCATGGTAAATTGTACTGATACCTCAATTTTTTTTTAAATTTCCTGGTTCAAAAATAATGTCCTACTGGTATATGAGCGTGTATCTAGATAAATGAGTCGAGCTATGGTTGTAAATACATAGTGGAGAGACATTTTTTATTTCTTTTGCGGTAGCAAAATTTCAAACTTGAAATTAGGTGAGGTGAGATTGTAAAATATAGAATACCTTGTGGAGCATAGCTTTCTTAGGTACTCTGAGGCATATTAGATATAAAATCGTAAAAAAGCTCTTCATTGGTATTTGTTTCCTTTCTTTTTTGCTTGTTCTTAGCACTTTGCCCATTTGAAGTGGCTCAAAAGAAAAAGGAGGCATCTCTTACAAACTCATTTTGTAGTCGTGCCCTATTCAACATTACTCGGGGGTGTAGCGTGGGGCTCGCCAATTCTATTCCGGCCTTGTCCAGCTTAATTGGTCCACAAAAGTCCCATGAGTATGGTAGGAAGCGGAAGGTTTATCCTGACAAAGTCTACAGGATAACCACCCACTGCCATACAGCTATCGACACGATAACTTTACATCTTGGATTGGTAGGCCCGACCACTTTAGCCAATCCCTTTCAGGACAGCTTCCAGTGAGGGGGTTATGATCGTACTTCCACCAGTCCGAGATAGTTACGTGCGTATTTAAATACACTACATGTTGTTCTTTAAATCTCGCTGGTGATTGATCACCTACAGTGAACTGTTAGTGGCCTCTAGATAAATCCATTCCCTGCCGCCAGACCCCTGCCTCTGAAATCTTGAAACCATCTGCGAATATCAGTATATCGAACTACATCAGATTCAGGACGTCTCCGTTTCTCCCCTCTCTTCTTGAGGTTATTTCGACGGAAAAGTCCAATCTAAGAAGTTTAATCTATGAGGAAGGTAGTTAGTGGCTGTAGCGACTATACCTTCGGGTGGAAGTTTCAAGATGTTGCTATGACCGTAGGGATTTCTGGTCCAGTCGCCAAATTCCCTCAGCCACTGCACGGGGCTAGATGTTTGATATGAAGGTCGAGAAGAATGCGACCTCAATCATCCATGGTTGATTGAATTGGACATCAGCTCAGGATAATATTAAGACAAAGTCTGGCATGTACTTGTCCTATATTGTCAAAGGGGTAAGAGTAACGTGAATCACTGTCAGCACCGAAGCGGTGAACTGGGTTGGATGGGATTGAGAGCAAATCTTTAATGAAGATTGGAAAAAGTGCAGGTGGTGGTATTGACTTCTGGGGAACACCGGCCAAAATCGTGTAAGAGTTGGTTTCGACGCCATCCAATATTCCCTTGATTTACATAGGAAGTGAATAAGTGTATCTCTCTTTCGTTTCCACACAGCTACGGCAACCGGCAACAGGCTTTGCGTGGGATATCTACTTTGGCATGGACCTATGGTGTGAGATGATTGCCGTCTATTTAGGAAGGCCATTGTTCTTTTTTTGTTGTATATAGGAAACGTCGTTCTTCAGATAGTGCAGATCTCTAGTTCTCCTCCAATTCTGACTGGCTAGTAAATTATGTTTTTGACTCCGCTTGCATGCTGCGAGCGCCGCGCGGGCTAGTGCGTGACTGCCGCATTCTATGTGCGGGCCACAGGCATACATTCTCCCACCACAGGCATGCACGCTCCCGCTACACGCATGGTGACCATAAAGGTATAGCATACTCAGTAGAACGGGTTCTCGTTAGATTGCGAAGGTCAGGCAACTTTGGCCGTGGTTAGTAGCTAGCTGGACAATTGTCTGGTCAAAAACACTCGCGTATGCTGATACGGATGCATTTATAAATGCAACATATAACATTTCGTGCCTGTGGCGTGGCTCTACCGAACAAATTTTTAGATTTTCGTGCCTGTGGCGGGAGCGTGCATGACTGCAGCGGGAGCGTGCATACTTTGCTATTCGTGCTAGGGGCGGGTGCGTGCGTGCTTGTAAGAAAATTAGCCAACTAAATTATTTTTAATCGCGTTTAACCTGAAACGACCTTGAGCGATGGGGTTGGCACAATAGACCAAATAAAGTAGGTCGCAGTGGCCGCCAAGGCGGCCCTCAAGAAGAATAAATGAATGAGCACACTTTCAAAGGAGCATTTGACCCTCTGACTCGAGACCGAAGTAGTTAATGCCTTTACGGCTTGGACCGATCTGGACTCTTCTGTCAAGGAAATGGGTTGGTGTTTATATTCATTTTATTTTATTTATAACAATACCGTCTGAGTGCGCATCAACAGCGGTGTCTTCTGTTTTTGGCATGACCCTACTGCACACATTGCTGATCGAACGATGAAAGACTCTCACCAGACCCTCGTAAAAAAGGACTAGGCTAAACGTTGATGTGAAGGCATGTCCTCATCGTCCCTGCTGCCTCTATTGTTGCCGTCTTCTGTAGCCTTCCCATCTTCAGTGAAAATTGGACGTACCATGTCTGTATACATCCACAGGATCATCTATGGCTTGAAACTTCATCTCTTGCCGAAGATTTTTTTACAGGCGTAGAAAGTGATATCAGGCTCTCTTTACCCTTTCCTTAATGTTGGGCTTTCAGTGTAGAGTTTTGGGTCCAATAAACCCAGAAGGCGAGGGTGTGCCCGTCCATCGAACCTGGGGTGGTTGAAGCTGGGCATTTCCGTTTTCCCAGTAAATAGCATGAGCTCGATTTTGTCCGGGATGACTACAAAACCGCAGCCTGATACCCAGCATGGATCCCTTCATAATTTGACTAATCACGATTGAAACCATTCCTGACACCATTATCTCCAGGTCATTTCCGTATGGCACCACCTTAGCCCCGCTTCTGTCTAGCTTTTGTAGTAATGCTTTAAATTGTTACTAACAACAGCAAAGGGGAGACTGCGCCTCCTTGTGGTGCACAACTGTTGGCGTATTTGATTATCATCTTGGTTCCGCTTGAATGATTCTCGAGCTCAACATAGCGCCGCCAGCAATTGCTTGAGGCTTGCTTCTATGTTTAGGGCTACGAGAGCTTCTCGAATCGATTCAGTACGTACACTATGCCACATTTGTTAACTACAATTTTTATCTCGGAAAGAGTTCAAAATTTCTGATGGAGGATTACTTGACTTCTGCATAATTCCTAGACCATGATGCATCAAGTAAATGACTCGTACAAAACCGGCAACAGTAACATCAACTATTGACTCTGCCCGTGCCGCTTTATTAATGATCTCTGCTCCTTTCATCTAAAATGACATTTCCATTCTAGCAAGGATAATGATAAATTATGTGCCAAGGTTCATTTTGCATCTGACGTCTCCGTGCCAGGATGGGAATCAAATGGGGAGGAAAAACAGGGCACACGGGGCCACATCTGATTATTTTCAGTCAAATCGCGTTAGGGTGTTTAATTTGAAAAGATTTTCGGGATTGTACATAAATTCGGAACGAGCACGAACTCCGCAATATTTTTGCTAATTTTTTGTTGTTGTTAGCTGCAGGAGATAACATTCGCCATTCACCCTCGCCGCAAGCAGGACACTCGCCGGGGTGTGTGGGTTTGGTGTAGCAGTACGGGGTGTGGGTTTGGTGTAGCAGTACGGGGTGTGGGTCTGGTATAGTGAACGCTACCCAGTTACCGAAGTTAAGTAAAAACTCGTGGTCGTAAGGGATTCTGGAATCGAGTTTCCTCTGGCGTTTTGCTGCTGCTGGTAGTAGGAATTATATTTTTCTATTATAAAAAGGGCCCCTTTTTTACGGCGTTTCTTACAAGAAAATCGATTTTTCCGGCACAGTGTGCGCGACGTCGGCGGAGGAGAGAAAAACACAAGAGGCTTGTTGTTCGCAAACGCGCTCTCTCTCGTTCTCGGTGCGAACACCGAGGACGAGGAGAGATGTGGAAGTTCTTTTCCAGTTTTATGAGTCTCACAGCGCGAGGGGAGGCCGAAGGAATACAAAATTTCTGGCGCTCCAAGTTGCAAACGAGACTTTTGTTAAGACCCTGAAGAGCACTCAAACTTCTGTGCGGCGGCGGCGGAGAGAGCGACATGAATCGAATGGAAAATAAAGAACATGGGTCGACAATTTTTTCAATAAAAAGTCATCACAGAAAAAAAAGGGGATTTTTCGGTAAAGATTCATGATGTTTCTCTCTCGAAGTCTACATTATGTTAAAAGATCCTTCACTCACTATGGCTGAGGCCACAAAGGACCATCACCGTATCGGCTGCTAAATAAGAACGTATTCAGCACTAAGTTTTGTCGGAGAATGGCGTCATTAAACAGTCCTTTGTGTAGACGGTCGTCGTACAGAGCACAAGGGGTAAAATCCGGCGGGTGAAAAACCACTTTCTTCGGGTTTTCTTCGATTCCTCAAGGATTTCCCTACCAACAGCAAAATTTCCCTTTAAAAGTCTTCGCAAAACTTTCTTCTGATTTTAGTCCTTAGAAGTTTCCTTTTTACACATTTTGTGTGCTGCTCTGCTTGTGGCAGGAAACACCGATATCGCAGCGGGTTAGAGTTTAGTTCCTGACCTAATTAAGTTTTCATATTTCATATATTAGAACAGAGCAATAAAACTTGTTCCTAGATCATTATTTATACGATGGCAACCCGACGGGGGTGGGTGTTGATAGGATATATAATACATACAACAAAATCTACACCAAAAGCTTCCAGCAGACATTAAAACATCTCTCGGAGCTTTCCAACCAGCCCAAAGTTTGATCTCCCTGTAGTCTCTCCCCCGGCTCCAATGATAGAAGGATATAAACTTTTATTCTACACAAAAGAGGCATAAAGTAGTGGAGAATAAATTAATATTGGATTTTTATTAAAAGGGAACTGTTCCATAGAAGCTGGGTAAATACCCCAATGTGCAGTTTGAATACTGATGTGGAGCTTGAGTTTTGTATTAAAAAAGGTGTGCAGCAGCAGGGTATGGACGAGCTTAGGTGGAGGCGAATGCATGAATATCAATGCACAATGCATAGAGGATGCATCATCAGAAAAGAAGGAGGTAGTTCCGTGGATTTTAAATTTAACTATATTCATGCAGTTTTTTTATTATCTAGTGTTTTACAACCATGAATAGTTTTGGTGGAAGATATAGCTTGGCCTAGGAATTTGGTATTCGGTCGCATGAGAGTTGTACTGTAAACATTAATTCTGTTGGGATTACCATCATATCATTAAGGATCCCAAAATATTTTTTTCCTTTTCGTTAATATAATACGAACACTCTTCCTGTCAGAAAAAATTTGCAACAAGTTTACTGATAGGTTCACCTCATGGTCCAAATCTCCGAAATGCTCTCTGTGGTCCAGAGTAAAAATAAAAAATTGCCTTGCAACGGGCGAACACTGGCCGCTTGGCTTTTTAAGGGGCATAGACTGGCTGTAGAGTTTTGTAACAGCATAATGGCGCGATCTAAATAGTGGGCGCCACTTATGCGAGGTGTTACCCCCTTAGCCACAAGCCCGGAAGAGCATGGCCAAGGAGCCAACACCATACATAAGAAATAAAAAGAAAATCCGGAACTCCTACGCCGGCCACACGGAGTTGTCTAGCTCGCCGGAGGGGTCGTGGGGTGTGTGGCCGGGGCTTACCGCGGTTGGTTCACCACTTACCTGTGTCTGTGCAACTTTGACTTCCGTCCATCATTCTCCGGTCATCGCCTGAGCCGCGTCAAACCCTGAAAAGAAATGATCCCCCCTCAACCATTCCACCAAAAAATTTACCACAGGGACATTCTAATGTTTATAATCATTTATTATATCTGTAAACCTCAACACAAACATTACATTGGGACCTTAACAACCACGACACTGATTAGTTGCCCGTGTCAAATATTAACAACTAGCATAAAACCCGCGTGCCTTGCAACGCCTTTAAATGAAAACTGTTTATTATGTGCACTGTTTTCCTTGACAAAAAAAAAAAAAAAGTCAGCTGTTATTATTCCTAAAAAAGGTTTAGGTATTATAGTGCATTTTTTTAATAAACATGGTAAACAAATTGCTGCGTATATCACCTCTGCTCAACAAATCTGCAAATTTTGAAGCAGAGATTGGCGTGTATATGTCATCAAGAGAAATGACAAAGGAATCCTAAATAAAGTGAATTTCGAGTCATTCAGTTCTACGTGATTATAGGGATGCACTGTCAAAATTTAAGCCCTATAGCTCCAGCGGTTTTGGGTTGACCCCATTTCACCCCCTTATGGGATGAATTTCGAAAAATCGCTCTATAGTGGATGTCCATGCCATTATAGGAATGCACTGTCAAAATTTCAGCCCTATAGCTCAGGCGGTTTGGGTAAACCCCATTTCACCACTTAGGGGATTAATTTCGCAAAATCGCTTTATAGTGGATGTCCACGTCATTATACGGATGCACTGTCAAAATTCCAGCCCTATAGCTCCAGCGGTTTTGGGTTGACCCCATTTCACCCCGTTAGGGGATGAATTTCAAAAAATCTCTTCTTAGTGGATGTCCACGTCATTATAAGGATACACTGTTGAAATTTCAACCCTATAGCCCCAGCGGTTTTGGGTTGACCCTATCTCCACCCCTTAGGGGATGAATTTCGAAAAATCGCTCTATAGTGGATGTCCACGCCATTATAGGGATGCACTGTCAAAATTTCAACCCTATAGCTCCAGCGGTTTGGGTAAACCCCATTTCAACCACTTAGGGGATGAATTTCGAAAAATCGCTATATAGTGGATGTCTACGTCATTATAGGGATGCACTGCCAAAATTTCAGCCCTATAGCTCCAGCGGTTTGGGTAAACCCCATTTCACCCCCTTAGGGGATAAATTTTGAAAAATCGCTTCTTGGTAGATGTCCACGTCATGATAGGGATGCACTGTCAAAATTTCAGCCCTATAGCTCCAGCTGTTTTGGGTTGACCCCATTTCACCCCCTTAGGGGATGAATTTCGCAAAATCGCTAGGGATGCACGGTCAAAATTTCAGCCCTTTAGCTCTAGCGGTTTAGGTTGTGCGTTGTCTGTCAGCCAGTTACTTTTTATACAATAGAAAAAAAGTAAAGAAAAAATCCCCTTACAACTTATTGAACCCCATTTCACCCCCTTCAACCCTTTTTTTCTCCATAAAAAGTAGCCTATGTCCGTCTCCAAGGTCTAAACTATCTCTGTACCAAATTTCATCAAAATCGGTCCAGTGGTTTAGGCGTGAAAGCGTAACAGACGACAGACAGACAGACAGATAGACAGACAGACAGACAGAGTTACTTTCGCATTTTATTACTATACAACCTATTTCACCCCTAAGGGGGTTAGGGGATGAATTTTGAGAAATCCTAAAACACGTGTTTGGTTATTTATGTTGTAGAATATTTATACCAATTTTGAGAGAAATCTGACTAAAAAAATAAAAATTCACCATACAACCTTTTCCACCCCCTTTCACCCCTTTTAGGGGTAGGTAGAGCAAAGCTGATAACGTATAAACACTCTCCATATTATCAAGCAGATATGGTAAAATTTTTGTGACGATCGGTTGAAAGGTTTAGGAGTCCATAAGGAACAAACACACAAACAAACACACAAACAAACACACAAACAAACACACAAACATTGACTTTTATATATATAGATTAACTGATTCAATACATAAGTGTTACGTTATTTTTGGGACATGTGCATGAAGGACAACAATAAAGCGCGCAGTACTGGCCAATACTCCTCGCTTTGTACAAACGAGATTACAATCAACAGAATCACTTAGAGAAAAAAACACATTTCCCGGAATCAACAAAGAACCAAATATTTCTGACAAGGGGCAACACAAATTCACAAATAATTAAAAAGAATATTATAAAGTTAATACTAACTACTATTAAAATTATTATTTTAGTAATAAATTTTTTTTTTTTAAATTAAAGCAAAAAGAAAATTATTTTGTGTAATTTTTTTGTGTGGTTTTTTTTTTCTGATCCAGCTGGTGTGGATGCACTATAGGTATTGCTTAATTACCTGACTATCGAACGGTATATCAATTGGTAGTAATGAAATATACAGTTCCGCCTTTATACTAGTGTCTGCTGTTTGATAAACGTCGTCTAATTTTCCGGCAACTTTTTTTCTATTTAAACCATATTCGCGTAATTTTGGATAATCTTCGGTCTGTTCTCCATCCCCCCTCGGTCTTCTGATTTTATACCTGTTACTTAGTCCACCAACTCTCCATTGCCTTCAGCCATTTCTCTACACGTTTTTCTCGTTTTTTTCTGAAATTTTGGTGACAGATAAACGAAGAGTATTATAAACACAGGGTCCTTCCCCTCAAATAAATAAAACAGTTTGTACAGACCAATACCAATCCGCAATTTTCTCAAAAAAAACTCTAATCACGCAAAACACACTCCGAAATATGTATATCCGGAGCTATTAACTACAGGGCAAAACGCAATCCTTGTATTGCTGGTATCCTTTTCGGTACTTTCAAATTTCTCCAAATCCTTTTCTGATTTGTTAAATTCTTTCCTTTTTTCTTCTTATTTTTTTTTTTTTGTATTTTCGACTAGAATTCACCGCACCGAAATAGTCCTGTTTGTTGCTACTTCGGAACGAAATTGTTATTTTTTTGGCAAATGAACTGAATAATGAAGGTTTTTGTCTTCCAGCCAGTCGTATGTGTTCAAAACTGATTTTTTCCTTTTTTATATAATCTTAAATTTTTCCGAACACAAACTTTTGCAGTATATCTCTCCCTCCGTCAAAATTCGAACTCCATTTTTTTTTTTCATTTCTCCCCGCCTACCTTTTTGTTCCCAACCAACTACTCGATTTTCTTCCCCACAGTAATTTTTAGTCAAGTAGATATTTAGGCAAAACTGACCGTTACAGTTTTTAACCATTTTAGCGGGATCACATATAGGCCTAGAATGGCCAAACTTGACTAAAAGATTTAAATGGCCAAGTACTGAACTGTACGCACTGGCATACGACGGGCATATAAAGGCCAAGTGGATAACATTTTCGTTATGTAATAATAATAAGAAAGAAAAGAAGATGCAAAAAGTGAGTGGCCCTACAAATTATCATTTACTAGATGTTCTTTCAGGAGTGTGTTGGAAAATCGCCAAGAGAACGCGCTCCGTAAAGAGATGGGTAGTTTATTCCACATCCGAACAATATGAAACAAGTAAGAGCGTTCTCCATACAGTGTTCGTATACGAGGCACCAAAAAAATGCTAGATTACATATCTGCTTAGTTGCAAGAAGTTAAGTTTTTCAAATAAATAACCAGGGCACCGAAGGTTGAACGATTAAACGCGACTTGTATTTTTCTTGAACAAACAGCATCAAGTTTTGAAAACAATAGGCTGCCGTAAGTGAAATAGGCGATTACCAGGGCCTTCGTCAGACAAGAGGCAATAGATTAGAGGATACCCGATACACTGCGAAAGCAGGCTTAAACCTTACGAAGCACAATTCTGGTTTTGTTACAGCAGCTGAATTTGGCGTCGAGCTCGACTCCCAGATTTCATAGTTCAACATAGGGTAAAACATTACCAGTGGAAATAGTTTTTCGAAATCAATAGTTTTGCTGAGGACAAGACAGAGGACGACTTGATAGGGTTCAGCAGTAATTCATACTGAACTGACCGGTCACGAGTTCCAGATCTCTGTTTAACTGAGCAGTGTAATCCCCGATAAGCTCAAAAGGTTTGCTTAAATATATCGGCACGTCATCGGCATATATAAATGAATAGAATAATGACTACATTTGGAAGGTCGTTTCTATAAAGGCTGAAAAGCAAGGAACCTAGGATAGAGCCTTGAGGTACTGCACACTGAAGAAATGCAGGTTCGGAGAAAGATTCTTGTACCTTAACAATTTGGGAACGCTACTGGAGATAACTTTCAAAAAGTTTGATTGCCGTAGGCCGAGTCCAAAATGTCTGCCTAAGGTCAACTGAACCGAATGCTTTGGAAAAATCGACTAAGAAGATTGCAATTTTATTGTTATCAAATGACTCAAAAATATCAGTTGCAACTTTTAGGAGTGCCGTTTCGCAGCTGTGCACAGAAAGGATTGCCATGTAGAGAGAATACTATGATTTTTTAGATAGTACACGAGCTGTATAAGAATTTTTTTTCAAGAACTTTGGAAAGGAAACACAGAATATACTGATTGGACTGAAGTCAGATGGTTACGATGGAGATACCCTTTTCGAAATAGGTACAACAAGAGCCTGTTTCCTTTATGTAGGAAACTGAGAAACTGTAAGGCAGGCGTTGAAAATATCAGTATGGACATACGATACAAATGGGGTAATCAATTTCATGAACTTTGGAGAGACGTTGTCCACACCCATGGCGTTTGATTTGTTAAAGAACAACGCAGAAAGAAGTTCTTGTTTGTCGATACAACGAAAGGAAAAGCCATCAGGTGGTCACAGATTGGTACTGGTTACCTTCAACTGAAGTAGAGTTACTTTCAGAAATAAAATGAATTTCTTTTTTGTCTTAGTAGCTCTAAACAGCGTTCTGCATGATCTAAACGTTCAACTTCACCACTCAGCCAACACCCACTCTACAGCAGGAGTGGGTAATCTTTTTGGAAGCAAGGGCGCACTTATGCTGCAGTGCACAATTTTTTAATAATTCCATAATTACTTGTTATATGATCGTTTTTCGAATTGTAACTCTAGCCTTGGATGAGATGTAGCTACCTACTTTCATCATTATATAAAACTAGCTGGAACCAGTTGTGCCTAGCTGCACCCATTGGAGCGAAATAAAGGAAGAAGTAAAAAAATTTCGGACAACGAAGAAGTTCTATCCACGTAAGCAATTTGGGATTTGTAAGTTTTGAACATAAATTATTTACGATCTTAAAAACCTCCAGATACCGATTTTCATTAGAATCGGAATACAATTGGCGCTTTGTAGCATATTTTCAACGAAGCTCTCCATGAGATCAATCATCAAGAAGTGTTCTTAGAAAGTAATAGAATAGTCTATATGTTCCTTCTTTTAATGTAAATAGCACATGGTTAAAATTTCATTAAGATTGGTGGTGTACAAGCCTATTGAGGACATTTCGACATATTCAATGGTTGTGGCCAGTCAATTTTCTTCATGGTAAAAACCAGAATCATCCACAGCAGCTTAGGCATCAGGAGAGTCGTAAGAACGGCGTGCCGTAGCACTCGCTAGGAAGGACTCCTCTCACTACTGGTATTTTTACTTATAGAAAAAAATCCCTGATTTCAGTGTTCTGAGCCTATTCCGATCAGCTAAGTACGTTGGATTTATTTTGGATCCAAAGCTGACTTGCACTCTCAACACCGAAGAAAGGACAATGAGCGCCAGTATAGCTTTCTATGTCAGTAGGCAGACCTTTGGCAAGAGATGAAACTTGAAGCTACACATGACTCATTGGCTCTACATGGCAGTGATTAGACCAGCGCTAACATATAACTCTCGCATTTCGCTATTGTTATAATACTCGTATAACAAAGCTAGACTAGGCCAAGTCCAAATAGTGCCATGTCGCGGAGTTTGGGGGCTCTGTCTACTACCGCCGTGGAGGCGATGAATGTGATTCTCGATGGCAGCGATGGCGATGAAGAAAACGCACGGAAAAAATAAATATACTGGGAATGGTAGCCTTCTGATTACACGAAATTAATTTGAACTAAGATTTTAATGTTCAGATCTCCACCAGAAAGGTATGAGACATCCTCCAGCTTAACAAAAGCTATGGCGTTTTTCTTTGCATACATGACACCAAATCAGAGGAGGGTCTTATTTTCGCCCCCTTGATGAGCCTCTAGAAGTACCTCCAGATAGACAACCTAACATTTTCTTTGCATTTGTCTGGCTTTTGTAGGGATCAAACGTCGTGTATTTGGAAACCTTCAGTCAGTATTTACGAAATCGTATAACATCTTAGGGTTCAAACGTAAGGTTCATCGAAATCTAGTCGAACATCAGCAGGCCACTTCCTTTAACTTTTATACTCTCTTCTATCCTTCAAAGTAAGCTTATGAAATTATGAAATTTTGACACATATAGTTTGAAGGTTGGTAGTAGTTAACCATATTATGTATTTAGTGGCGCCATCTATATGCCATCATATAGACTTATTGATGATGTATTGCAGGTTTTTTCCTTTTCAATAAATAAAGATCCTAAATATGAAATAATGAAAAGAGACGAATAAACTGCGTCGTTCTTGAGTTCAATTATAAATCAATTCACCAATAAGCTAAAAACACAATCGAATATAAAATGACGGAAGCAAAATCTACCAAAATCATGTTCAAATTTCTTTTTGCCAAAAAAAACTTCCAAAAAAACAAATGATCATCTCGAAAAGACAAAAAAAAACTTCGAAAAAGAAACTTTTTTGAATAGTCTTGACCATCTCCACCACCTACGCCGCCATTACACAACACATTAAAGTTGAATTTATTTCCTCACTCTTTCATTGCTGCGAAATTATTTTCCTAACCCCGGTGATATTTCTGCAGGATGACAGCACGATAACGAGATTTCGCAAAAGATGCCAAAATCTCTTCTTCTGATGGAGCATCTTTATTAGTGGAGATGAACATCGATTTATAACCAATTATTAAGTATTGTTGTTCAGCCAAGCATTATGCGCGCCAGCGAAATTTTATGGGAGTTATATTCTAAGTCGAAGCGGATTTTATTGAAATTTCCACTCATTTTATTTAATTAATTGTTAATAAAAGTGTCACAAACGCTTTTGGATGATGGTATTCTGGCAGTGATGGAGTTTCCTGTGTCATCCTATAGCGCTGCGTAGTTTCATTATCATTTTCAAGTGGAAGCTACTTTATCTGAGGTAAAACATTGCTGCTAACTTAGTAATGTTCATAATATGCCTTTGACATACTGGCACGTCGATTAAGCTAAAGCAGCTTTCTTTCGCTTAGGGGGTGAAAAGGGGATGTATTGAAGATGTACTAAAGTAAATTCGGCCATTGGCTGTGAAGTAGAGATGGGTAAAACGCGCAAGAAACCGCATGGATATACGAACTAACTACGAAATAATGCTACTGCATTCGGGGTAACTGAGGCGCCAGCACTGGGGCTCAAGGATGTTGGTGAGAAGTGGGTTACTGGTCGAAGACCAAAATTAGTCACACGAGATGCGTGTCCTGTACGAACAGGACATCACGCCGGTCAAAAGGAAATCAGCAATGGAAGTTGCTGCGCTATCGGAATAACGATGTACCGGATCAGGGGTTTTGACGATCGTCTCGTCAAATTTCGACAAAACGATGACGCTTTACTATTCCGGTGGTGAGAAACGAGAGGCTGCAGTCGGGTTTATGGTCGATCGACGGGCTGCCAGCAGCGTAATCTCATTCCAACCGACATCCGAGGGTTTAGCGGTTATAGCCAATGGTGGAACGATCAAGACCCATATCGTATCCGTTTATGTGCCAGCCACGACTAGCCCGTCCGCGAACAAAGACGAATTTTACGCTCAGCTTCAACAGACTCGAAGGATAAAGCACATTCTGGTAGATATCGAACTTGTTGGGAAGGAACGTTTGGCAAATTCGGATACGGAGTAACTAACGACAACGGCTTACACCTTCTGTCATTCGCACGTTAAACAATTTGATCGTTGACAACGACATCTTACGCCATTCACTCAAACACCAACTCTCTGGCGAAATTCATCCAGCAACGACTCGGCGATGTTAGACTATGTTTTGATCAACGCAAGATTCCGATCGACGCTCAAAGACGTACGTGCGATGCGTGGGCCCGATTGCGGATCGGACCATTATCTTGTTGAAGCGAAATTACAGATGCGATTTCAGAACGCAGAAAATAGCGCCACCACCAGACAAGAAGAATTCGGCGTGCCTATGGGACACGACCATCGGGCAAGAGTTTCAAATGGC
Organism: Thereva unica; assembly: GCA_949987705.1. Classification (NCBI taxonomy): domain Eukaryota; kingdom Metazoa; phylum Arthropoda; class Insecta; order Diptera; family Therevidae; genus Thereva; species Thereva unica. Next base: position 20,705,435 of record OX465285.1, on the reverse strand, counting down.
ACTATCCACAAAATTCGCGGCGCTCGCAATACCGGACGATATCGATGTAGAAGAAAGGCAATTATCGGAGTCCATTTTGTGGGAAGCAATGGAGTTGTGTACACCTATCCGTAAACTGACGCAGCCATGGATCTCGGACAGCTGTCTGAACCTCGTCGATCAGCGGAAGCGAATGAAACACATCGACTTTGAGCAATATTGAAGATTTGTTCAAACGAACAAATCTGTCGAAGTTCGACAGAAAATGAAATCGAAACGAGAATCGTACTGGAATAACGTTGCGGCCGATATGGAAGACGCAGCGTCGTGGAACGAGTACCGGTCGCAGTTCCACACAATCTGGCGGTTAGACGGCAAAGCACCATCAACGAACGACAACATCAAAAAATCGGATGGAACTTTCGTGACCTCTCCCCATGGGAGGCTGAAGCGGTGGAGAGAATTCTACCAGCTGTACAGCCATGATGCGCCACAAGGTGCAGCACTCGAACCGCCGATTATCGATCAGCCGGCGAATCAGTTTCTCGAAATTGAACCGATAATTATCGATGGAAGAGCGCCGGGAATAGATCAAGTAACCGCCGAGATGATCGAAGCCAGAGGTGATGTTTTATCACAATAACTCCACGTCCTCATAGCATAAATATGGCAGGCATTCGAATCGTGTCCCGTCGGCGAAGAAGAAAGCCATCGTTGTGCCAATTTTAAAGAAAGACAACAGTCGGAAATGCAAGAATTCTCGCGATGTTAGCCTCTTTTCGATCGTCGGCAAAGTGTTTACGAAAATCATACAATCGAGGCTAGAGATACGTCGAGAGCAAACGAGCCAGAAAGAACAATTGCTCTCCGTAGAAAGAATTTTTTGCGCCAAACGAACTGTAGCCGTTTTCATCGATTTCAAATCCGCTTTCGATTGAATCGATTGGAACAACTTGTGGAGAGCCTTGGAAACGGAACACGTGCCATTAAAAATTATTCAACTCCTCCAAGCGATGGCTCGTACGATGGCTCCACCAGCAGCGTTCGTATTTGGATTCAAACGGGTGTCGTTAAGAAAAAGAAAGTGGCATCGACGGTCAACGTTCACAGCCGCTTTGGCCAGGCAACAGCAAAGTCCGCCTGGCTCAAGTTGTGCATATGGAAAACGAACAAATTTTACCATCAAAACGAAAGTACACCTTTACCGAGCGTTGATCCTTCCGATTCTTCCTTATGGATCGGAAACGTGAATACTGCTCAAGTCGGACGTCAACAAGCTCGAGGTCCTCGATGCTTGGGGGAGATTTTCGGTGTCTCACTTCGCGATCGCCTTCGAAATGAGGCAGTTAGACAAAGATGCGATCAATAGACACTGATCAAAGAAGAAATACCAAAACTTTGACTACGGCGGTTTGGACATGTTTGCCGAATGGATGACAGCCGCCTACCACGTAAACATCTCGGGCGATATCGTCTGGCAGACTGACGAATTCAGCGATCGACACCGAAGAAAACCTAGCTGATCGTCAAAAGTGGAAATGAATCGTGGATGGAGTTCGAGACCCAGCGGCACTGACGGCAGCGAACCCGTTGCGGGGCGTCCCACTCCGACCGCCAGCTAACAGATCAAAGAAGAAGATATTTGACTTCGTTTGGACTATTCCGGGCCTTTTTTTATTGGTACGTACCTGTAGTAGGCTGCATTTGGAAAAGTAGAATTTTCACTGCTATGCTACGACGTAGAAACTTTTGGTACGCTTAATACTGCCAAAATGTGGACAAACTTTATAAAATGAGAAAAGACTTATGTACGCGAAACTTAACACACGGGACGTTTTATGTTCTGATGATCCAGCTTAACCTAGACAAGGGCGATGATACACGGCTCAATTGACTCAATTTTCGTGGAAACTTCACTCTAATTCCTCCTTTGATCAATGAACGACGAAGGAATTGAGTCCAGATTGCGCTGAAGCAGGTCGCCGAACAGATCTAGTTTATTATGGAGTATCTAACGTCGCAACAACGGGTTCTGCATCTCAGTGCGGACGATCAAAATTTTTGAATAAAAATGATCTTGAGTGACAAAGCACATTTCGACTTGGATGAGTTAGTTAATGAACCGAGAATTAAGTTAAGACCTGCTATTGGGTGGGGTTTGGAGATTGAAATCCTCAATTGATACAAAAACGACCAATATCTCTTTGTAAAGTTACTGGCGGCATAGAGCCTGAGCTCTAGAGCTGATGATCGTGTCCGAAATATTTGGACCTACAGCACATGAGGTTCCAACAGAATGGTGCCACATCGCGCACAGCTCCTGCTACGATGAATTGCATACATTGTATTTCATAAACTGCAGTTCTTTGTTTCATTTTTACAATTAATTACAAATGCGTCGTTCAAGATGATATATCCAAGTTACGACCTCTACTTTAATTACTCCCAAGCATCTCCGGCATATAATTGCGTCAAATGGAGACGCCTACACACTCCACCACCGTGCGTCGTTTCTCCCCATTTCTCGAAGTCATATTTCGATGGAAACCTGTCAATTCGGAGTTGGTGACGCCATCTGTTCCGTATCGGTTATTTTGTGTTGACTTAACGCCCAACTCTCGAGGAGTTTGTCACCCTTTTAAGCAGATAAACTTTTTCTCGTCTGCAATAAAAAATGTCGCTCTCAGCCCAATTTCCAATCTCCTTTAACTCCAACCCGGAGCAGAGCGCGGCTCCTTACGGCAGAAAATATTGCGCCCCACGCGCGTTATTCATCACGGCGAAGGGATGTCGGCGTCGAATAGCACCATTTCATAACCCTTGACGAGTGAGTGTGTTGCTGGGGTAACTCCGCATTTTCAGGGTTATAGCTCCATGTCTGCACATTTAATAAATTACTTCACTCGCTCCAGCATCGCTGTGTACGACCGCGAGGGTGAATCTGGAGCAGCAGCGTGTACAGCAAGTGCATAGGAGTGATAATCATTGTCGAATGATAGAATACAATTCCACACGTAGTGCATCACCAGCCCCAAGGTACAAGAAGGGGAGTCCCGAAGTCTGGAAAGGAAAAACCCTGAAAGACTCCTGTGTGTGTGTTAACGTGCAAAGCATGTGCGAATTTGAAGAGGCGCGCACTCTGCACTTTTTTGGGGCTAGATTCACAATGCATATTACCACCTACAATTACGCTGAACACCTTCCGAGATTTTGCTTATTCCAGTGCTGTGCCAAGATTTGCCGGAATAGATAGAAAATATCGGAGGAAATTAACGATGTGTTGATAGTAGCACACCTGCCTGCGAGAGAGGCGCTCGTATCCTTCGTTATTTTGATAACAAAAAAGTCGGTGGCAATCTCAATTAAGCTGGAAATTCTTCGCCACTTCCTTTTCACCCTCACGCTTTCACATTTTCCCCGTGTGGCCTTTTTGGAGGGGGAAAATATTTCTGTTAATATTTGCACGAACAGAAAAGGAAGGAAACTGGTTTACGTGTTTTCGTGGTTGCTAAGCAAAGTGATAATGTCTGGTGCGGGAGGATTTCGTGTAGAGTAGTTATTATTATGCAGCGTCATCGGTGAATTTTGTTTAGAGACGTAAAAATTTAATTGACCGTTCATAAAAAAATTTAATGGCGCATATTATGAGAGTTTGGATCACACCTTAAATTTTATGGTTCATAAATTTTTAGTTTAAAATTATTTGTTGAAATGGAATTACTCACAGTATTAGGAGATTTTGTCAAATTTCATCGAATTTTTATCATTTCAAACGCTGAATGTCGCTTTACCAAAGCGGTCTCCCAACTAAGTACTAATCACACCCAATGCTGCTTGACCTCCGTAATTGAACGAGAACCGATTTATTGTGTATGGTAATGCCACTCTTTATGGCCAACAAGATAATTGCTCGCCTCCTTCATCTTATACGATTTCTTAAAACTCGAATTTTTATCCTTTAGAAGAATATTGACAGCGTTTAAATTTTGCTTTCCTTAGCAGTGCTTCAAATTTTCCGGTTGGGTCAATAGTAATGATTGGTCCACACGACAAGAACTTTTGTCCGTCTGACTTTCTGGGCGGTATCTGTACAGATTATGAAATTATAATGAAACGGCAGATGGATTGTCTCTGTGGATTTTTTCACGTGCGTGAAGTTAGCGAATCAATTTCGGAAAATCAAAAAAAGTAATTGCTCATTATTTGCCGCTAATTATCCGCTAATTAGTTACGGAGGAAAAAAATTTGCCGCTCGCTTCCTTTTCTGGATTTTGGGTGTTTCGCTAAGTTCACGTGAAGTTAGCGAATCAACTTAGCTAAAAATGATACTACACTAAAAATAAGTACCTCGAAATTTGCCGCTAATTATCCGCTAATTAGTTACGGAGGAAAAAAATTTGCCGCTCGCTTCTTTTTCTGGATTTTGGGTATTTCGCTAAGTTCACGCGAAGTTAGCGAATCAACTTAGCTAAAAATCATACTACACTAAAAATAAGTACCTCGAAATTTGCCGCTAATTATCAGCTAATTAGTTACGGAGGAAAAAAATTTGCCGCTTTTTATTTCTTTTTTAATTTTCCAGTGAAAATTACTTACGGACTCTACTGGTACAATTTTTCATTTGCTTCGTATATCCGTCCGTTACTGGAAATGCATTAAATTTTAATGGGCTGTTACTCTCAGTGTACTGTTATATACTTTATGTATTTTTGAGTTAGAAAGAACTTACAACATTATTTTATAAAGGAGGTGGGTCACAGCCCATACAAAATTGCCCCAGGCCCGGCGCAAAGGAAAAGTATCTCAGATTATCGGCTATAATGAGTATTGAATTTCTGTATAGTTGTTATATCCTGTAACTGTGGCTAAGGTGTTAATAATGCTATTTCTTTTTATTCGGGCGAAATGACTAATTAACCCTGTATTTTTGTAACGCCATCACTTATTTTCATGAATAAGGTATCAGTGTACGCAATACTTCCACCTACATAAGTATCTAAAATTGTAAAAGCGACGGTACCACAGTACCAACTTCCAGAGTTATGAGTCGTCAAAGTCAAAAATTTTTTTTTTTAAGAAAAATGTCACCTTCGACCACCTTTTTCTCCAAAATATTCATAGTCAACTTTTTTGTTTCACGCCCGAAACACTGAAACTGCGGAATACGTTCGCGACGGCAACAGTGTTAACTGCTCAAAAATATTAAAAAAATCTAATATGTACAGACACATCCCATAATTGTATCGAGCTCTCAAGGCCATAAAATTGAATTCTATGTAAAGAACCGTGTTATGTTGTTGTTGCTTTCGGGTCATAAAAAATTGAGGCGCAAGCAAAGATTATTAGAAAAAAGGAAAATTGGCAACAACGTAACAGAGTTCTCAGAATCGTATGATTTCGAATGACCAATAATTTCTGGACGACTGCAAACAAGTTTCCATTCATCTTACAGACTTTTTGATGGTTTTCAACAGTTTTAGGCGATTATAGACATTTCTAGACAATTTCCTATTTTTCAAGTCGATTCAGACTTTTCTGGACAATTTTAGACAATTCTCAATAATTGTTAGCAATATATCCTTAGACGATTTCCAAAAAGTTGCCAATAACTTATTTGGGGAAAATTTGATTTCATCATTTAAATCAGCCGCTTGAACTTGGCTCCCGTGAACTTAGCAAAGTGCTCGACAATTTGAAACAATCAATAAATAAAGAGCGGCAAATTTGAGTCTTGCGTAACTAATTAGCGGCAAATTTCGATGTACATACTTATTTTTAGTGTAGTATGATTTTTAGCTAAGTTGTTCCGCTAACTTCGCGTGAACTTAGCGAAACACCAAAAATCCAGAAAAGGAAGCGAGCGGCAAATTTTTTTCCTCCGTAACTAATTAGCGGATAATTAGCGGCAAATTTCGAGGTACTTATTTTTAGTGTAGTATGATTTTTAGCTAAGTTGATTCGCTAACTTCGCGTGAACTTAGCGAAACACCCAAAATCCAGAAAAGGAAGCGAGCGGCAAATTTTTTTCCTCCGTAACTAATTAGCGGATAATTAGCGGCAAATTTCGAGGTACTTATTTTTAGTGTAGTATGATTTTTAGCTAAGTTGATTCGCTAACTTCGCGTGAACTTAGCGAAACACCCAAAATCCAGAAAAGGAAGCGAGCGGCAAATTTTTTTCCTCCGTAACTAATTAGCGGATAATTAGCGGCAAATAATGAGCAATTACTTTTTTTGATTTTCCGAAATTGATTCGCTAACTTCACGCACGTGATTTTTTCAATGACTTTCCTCCGTTTCACAGATACCATTCTATAAAATTTTATATACAAAAGTCTCTGCGGCGATGTCTTTATCATGTTTGTTTATCTTTATCCTATGGACCATACGAAGTAGCATATTTCGTATGTCTAGCAGTAAGCTTAATTCGGTGGTTAGTATAGGAGATGGTGATGAACTCTATGTTTAAATAATTGGATACTGTAGGAGTTCGGAAATACTGAATAGTGCTTGAACTTGATGCAGGCGAAACTGTGGGGATTTAGTCTTATGGTGACTTTGCCTGGAGGTGAGAATTTAACTGTGCGCAGGTGTCACATACTCCCATACCCAATAAAATGTCTCCGCTTTGTCTCCGCTTTAATAAAATGTCTCCGCTTTGAACGACTTGGCATCTTTGTAGCGGTTAAATTCGAAGGCTGGGTCTACCTCTATAGATATCGACTTGGTTGTGCCATTCAGTTATAAATCCTCTATAGAGGTTTAAAAGGTTTTCCACCACGATTGTCCTCCAGGACTGCATTCTTTCGAACTGATTGTCGAGGATGGGTTGCCTTTATCTTTAGGCTGGTGAGATTCTGATTCTTCTATAGGATTTTCATCGCTAGGGATAGAAATTGAATTGTAAGCCAGTCGTGATTGACATGCGGATGCCCAGCACGACAAAGGGCAAGCCTTCACACCAGTGAGTAGTTTTGCACTTTGCTATTAAGTCTGCTTTCAGTTGCCGGTGTAATCGTTGGACAATCCCGATTGATGGTAGGCTGTTATCCTAATTCAGTAAGTGCCGAGTAATTTGGTAACTGCATTAAACAGTTTGGATTCGAACTATGTACCTTGATCTGTTGTAATCATAGGTGCTATGCCGAAGCGTGGAACGAATTCAGTGACGAATCTTGTTGCCACTATTGAAGCGGGGATGTCCCGAATTGGGTATGCTTCTCCAAAAATTCGTCTACAATCGTTAAGATGTAAGAATATCCAAGAGGTGGTGGTAGTGGTCCTACTATATCCATATGGCTATGCTCAAACCTATTACATATTTAGAACCTTGAAGGTGTGGTATCTCTTGAAACTTTGGAGTTTTAGCAAACAAAGGCCAAACGATCGAGATCACATTCATGAGTAATTCAAGAAATTTGGCTGCGTTGAATTAGATTTATGAGTACAACCACAAAGATGCACCACGATACTTCCATATCAGCTTAAACATAGGCTGTAGGTCTGTAGGACGATGAGTCTCCTAAAGGCTTGTTCCGCTACGGTATGAGCACGAGTCTCTGCTGTTTCAATCGCTCTGAGAAGACCTCCTTTTTCAGGCACACTGTGAAGACTTCAGCGAACCTGTTTGGCGCTATGGTAGCTGCTAGCTTAGCCGCTTTGTTTGGTATGCCATCCTCGTAAGGGGCGCTATAGATGGCTTCCTTTTTTACGGCCCCAGAATCTCCTCCACGGTTACTACAGGCACCGGTGGGTAGATCACCGTTGCTTACGTTCTGTGGAAACAGGTTCCAGGTTTATGGGAATACAGGGAGGCTTTGGGCAAGCTTCTTTGGGATTAGCCTAGTATAGTAACCCCAGTTTGTCTTTTTGAGGTTTTTTATTTTAGGTTTGAGAAGGAGAGTTCCTTCAATACCTTCCAGACCAATATTTGGTCATAGTGGTAATCTGAGACAAGGTTGGTGCCAACACTTTTTCTCTGTTTTTCATAACAAAGGTAGAGTCATTGCCTTTGTTACATATAGCAAATTTTGGTGTTTAGTAGGTAGTAAAAAATAACCTCACCTCGATCATTGGTGTCCGTGCTGCCCTACAGTGTATGGGGTGCATTTGCATCACCTCCCATAACCAGGATCGTGGTAGGATCGGTGTTTCTTACCAGGTCCTGAAAGGCCATAGGAGGCAGAGAGACCTCGTCATCGTGAGCGAGATAGAAAGAGGCCATCCTGAGTTTCTTCTGTTTTAAGTCTAGGTAGACCACAGTAAGGTCTCTGTCACTAAATTGATGAAGAATAAAGGTGCTTACATTATTTTTGATCAGAATACCTGTTCTGGGTTTTCCCTTACCTCTGGTATAAAGGAGATTAAATTTAGGTGTCTTTAAGCCACAGATCCTGTCACCAGCGATCCATGGGTCTTGGACTATGGCAACATCGACTTCGCCTGATGCCAGAAAGCCGAAGCGAAGCGGGTCCATTTCCCGGGTGCTTGCAACGCTAAAGGCGTTGTTGCACGCCACTTGGCTTCCATTTACATGACTGTTTTGTAGACTTTCAGTTCGATCTGTTGGAAGCCGTAGTTCACAGTGTATTTTCCCTTTGCCCACTGGTTCAGGCCTTCTTCATTTAGAAGCAGAATAACTTGCATAGTGGTCCTGTTAGTCTGCTCCGATTTGATAACCTTTCAGTTATCGGTGTTGATGTGAGGGTTGAAGGCCTTCAGCATAGAGAGGATTTCCTCAGGCACCGAGGGGACCACTGGAAACCATGCTCTGGTCCTCGGACAGGATGGTATCATTAATTGCCTTGAGTCGGGCGCCTGGGTAAACTTCCTCGACTCTAGCTACCGCAGGCCGTAAGTTTTATGCTGCTTTGATATCTCTGGCATCAAGGCATGAGGGGAAGGTCATGGGTTGTCCCTCAGGACCTAAATAGCCACCTTAATGAGAGCGACTTGCACCCATTGCCATTGCTGTTTGGGGATCTGCCTATTTTTTTTTTGTTCTCGTCCAGGAAGCCGATTATTTTGCGATCTTTCGTTACTTCTGCGAGGGATATCGCTTTGGTTCCGTGCGTCTTGAACTTTTTCGGAATTGTGACTGTGGGTGCTTGTCGCTCCGTTTCCACTTGGTTTGAGTAGGCTCGAGGGTGCCGTAGCCTAGTTGTTTGCGAGGTTTGTGGACCCTTCCGGTTTTCGTTTAGGGAACCGGATACCTCTTTAGTTTTTGGATTGTTTTTTTCCATTCTTTACTCCCACGAGGTCCACCAGAGATTCACAGTACCCGAGGAAGGCTAGTTAAAATCGGAGGTCGCAAGGTATCCGGAACACACCGTTCACGACTGAGCTAAATTTTAATCTGGGTCCCCAGCCAAGCTGATAATCGTCACGGTTCGCTCTTGATCTGGCTCAAAGGATTGGGGATAGGTAACCAAGAATTGAAAACAAGGAGAGGAACGTAAGGTAGGGAGGACGACTATCCCAGGATAAGTAACTGATAAGAGTTCAGTTTTCTCATTGTCTTGTCGAATCCATCTGCCTTGAGCATTTCTTGGCTGTTGTACTCGAGTTACGGGTTATTTCAAATTTCTTGTTGCTTGAGTAGTCTTGATCCTTTTCAGGACACAGTTGACCAGCTCGTTCAAATTTTCTCTCAAGAGATACCAATCCGTATACCCCTTTTTGAGGTTCTACTTTTTCTATTTCTAGACGACAGTTTTCCCTAATTGACAGCGAAACGGGTATGTAATCAGATGTTAAGTCATGTATCCTTTCTACTTGAGTATAGCTGGAAGAAATCAAGTAGATCTTGAATCTTTGCTGCATCCGAAGGCCAATTCGTTGGTCTTCATGAAGACAGATAAATACGCTTGTTTTCGTTAAAGGCAGTTCATTTCCTTTTCCGGATGAAATTAGCCTAGAACCCCATGCTGTATATTTTATAATGTAGTCTCCGCCAATTTCCGACACGTATGTTTGAAAATTCACTTTTCTGGTGGTCGATCAATAGATTGTTTGACACTCATTTATAAAAAGACATACACAAAATTCATTTGTACATTTATTATTCGAGACCTTAAGCTTTACACGAATTAATATCAATGCCAAAAACCGAAGGTGCTTCTCGAGCCTAGCCTTTTAAGGATGAGTAATTATTGTATAAAAATCAGGTTATGTCTGGTTTGAGTTTGTAGAATTTATTTTCGCCTTTATTTGAAAAAATCAGAATTAATTTACAATTATTCAATTTTTAATCAGCAAATGTTCAAGTTTCATAATAGCAAAAAATTAAGCAATCTGCGCAATAAGGCAATAAATCAGAAAATATATCTCAATGCCTTTTCGGAATTATCAGAAACCTCTCGAGTATTATTCCCTCATGAATCTAAAAATAAAAATAATTAACACGTCCGCCATAGAGAGAGCAGATTCGAAAATAATATATGGTATGTTTCGACTAGTAGATCAATTTCTTTGCGGGGCTATCCCCTCAGCATTTTATAGTAGACCAGTTGAAAGTTAAACAAGAAAAAATAAAATGAATATTTTAAAACTTCGTTAGTGAGAGAAATTAACTTTTTCGGGGGAGGGGGGAATGGTCTTCGCCGTGCTAACAACGTCGTCCACCAGCAACAACTGCTCATAATTAAATTCTCGAATCGCTTAATTACTCCGAAGGTTATCGCGTAAATTTGATTTCAGAAGCATATTTTCCATTTCGGAGATTCTTGTTTCGCGATGAAGATGATGACTAAACGGAGCGATGACGGGATGCTGAGCACGATGTTGAGAATACTTTAAAAGATTTCACCCGGAGTCTACTCCGCAGATAATCTTTGCGGCGCTATTGATTGACAAGTTTCAATTCCTGTAGTCATTGGCTGGGAATTTAAAGGTATGACCCGAAAATAATCACGAGTTTCAATAGCCAGATTAAACCAATAACATCATCAATTTCATTTATCTTTGCTTCAATTTCGAACAAAGGCTCCTTTCACGTTTAGTTTCACTCCTCTCGCCACGTCGATTTCAATAATTGCCGCAGCATGATTACCGCGTGAAATCGCTGCGGCTACAGACGAACAATTTCCAGTCGCGGAAATGCAATATTTTCATTGCCACAAAAATTATCTGCCCAATAACCACCCCGGGTCAAAGTTCATCATATAATGTTCCTTTATATTGTCAAAGATCACGATTTACGTTTCACATCTTTGACAATGAAATACTGCGACACAAGAGCGCTTGACACAATTTCGTCATTCTCACAAGACGCCTCTCAGAATAGAATAGAAGATTCGGTCATAGATTGGGACTAATTGTGATTGCTTCTCTATCGATTTTCGAGAATAGAAAAATCAGCAATTGAAATTCTTTGCTCACACTTAAAGTGGCGGGGGGGGGGGGGGTTCTTTTCTATGGAAAGCACACTTACACAATTCTTTGCTTATTTTTATGGGGCTGTAAAGATTAGTGCTTAGTCATAGAGGGTAATAAGTCGGCATTGTGGTTTTGTATACAATAGTAAGTGATGTTTACATAATTTTATTTGCACCTTTTGTGTATTTTAATGGGTTTGCAGATAGAAACTGGAATGCAGAAAAGATTAACGTGGGATATTTATTAAAAATTATTAATACTGCTGCAATTGTTGTTTGTGTAGAGAGCAGGTGATGCACAGTGGCGTAGCGTGCATTTTTGACTCTTGGGGGCGCACTTTAAATTTGCCGTTGTCAAAAACTCAAGATATCATGTAAACGAAATGAACGTTAAGTAACGCTCCTTAAAAGTTTAGGAACTTGGTCGATGTTGCATTCGTTATCATCGAAGCCTAATATTATTACACACCATAGCAAGGAATATTTTTACGACAAATTCTAGAGCTTCTGAAACCTTTGCCGAATTTCAACAGCTACTCTATCTGATAAAGCAAATTTGTCGTCTTAAATCGTCTTCGCCCCTGAAACGGACAGGGTGCGCCATCTACACCTTCGATATTTCTACATTGAATAACTCGGAAATTTTTCAGCCGATTTCGGCAAATGTACACGATTCTGAAACGTCATGCAGTTCCATTTTAGCTATGAGTCAATACACACCGAAAGAACGAGTATAAGGGTAAATGCAAAAATTCATCACTGCCGCATCATTGCAGAATTCAGCTACAGACTTCAAATTGAATTGTGCATTGATGCGGCAGTGATTAGTATTTGAATTTACCCTAAATTTCAGGGTTTTATATTGAAAACATTCGTTCAATTGTGGGACGAAGTTTTGATGATGGACGAAGCTCTTTTTACACCCTCTGGCGGAGTCAATAAATAAAACTGTCATTCATGAAACACCACTGCACGTCGAGAAAGTCACTGTTTGGGACGAAGTGCGCTAAAAAACCATCATCGGACCATTTTTCTTCAAAGTTGGAGAAACCGGCGACGACGCACGCTGGTGAGCTTCGCATGTCCGAAAACGCGTGAAAAGGGTGTGACGAACCTTTTTTTTTTAACTAGACCGCTTTTTTTGCCACACCGCAGCCACTACGATGAAGTTCTTGAAAAGGTAAAGTTTAGGCCAGTAAGCCGAAGACCATTGACGAACTCAATGCTAACATATGAGCCGAAGTAGCTGCTATAACGCCCGAAAACAACTGCTTTTGGCGTATCGAATGGAAGCCATTTGATCGACATTGTATTCAAAAACCAATCTTCTGAAATCTTGCTCATTTGTTAAAAAATGTCGGACTTATATTCAATGTTGAAATACCAAAGGTCTAGATAGAGCACCTCATCTAGTATGCAAATTTACATATTTTATTGGGGGGCCTCAAAGGTTTTTTATGCAACAGGGAGGCCGCAGAAACACAAAGTTTTTAAACCATTGATCTACAGCGTTTTGGAGGATGCGACTTGATTCTACTTCATTTTCCTCGATTGAAAAGTAGGTATAGCATTGGACGTAATATACTTCCTTGAGGTACTCCAGCTCTTACTTTTTTGGGGGGAATAAACATCATCTTGCTTGATGCGAAAGAAAGTTTTTGAGAGATAAGATTCCAATTGTCGCATGTTCTTTGGGAAAGAGTAATCTCAGCTTATATAGTAGGCATTACTGCCATACCTTGCCAAACGTTTGAGCAACATCTAACTCCACGTCTACACGAGCGTTTTTTAATCGCATAAGTTTTCATTAAGAGAATATAACTAGCTGAGCATACGATTTTTTCTTCCAGACCTCTTTCAATAACGTAGACTATACTATGAATTTGCTCTATGGTAGAATACCTTTCTGGATCCAAACTGGTGAATCAAATTTTCGTTTTCAATAAATGGTTGCAGCTTCAAATATTTTCGACATTTTGGGTAATAAGGATGGCCAGCTAGTGATTAAAGCCTGCAGGTCGCAAATGGTTACCTCCGATGCCCAGCAAGGCCGGAGTGTACAAGTGCCTTATCCTGGTAAGCCGCTCTGGCAGGATGGACTATCTTTTCCGCATTACTCGTGGGACATTTTTTGGAAAAACCCGAATATAAAAACTTCTCGCCTCCAGCTGCTCAGGAAACCAATTCTGAGGCTATTCTGGATATTATTCGGTTGAGTAACCAACAGCTACAGGCGTCATCGTGGTAGAGTACGAAACTGGAGGAACCGAAAGATGACGGCCGAGCGGTTACATTTTTAATTAGCAAGGAGTCTGCTGACCTTTGGCGAAATCTGGTGGCGTCAGCAGTTACGGTTTCTCCTCCATAACTCTGAGGTCTTTCAAAAAAGATATCTTGCCCCTCAAGCAGAGTGGAGTGGCTTCAGCCGTTCCACCTGCGGGTGCAATTATTGAGCCGTCGTCGGACACTTGGGGTAGCACTACACAGTTTCTGAGCCTGACAGAGTTAAGCAAGTAGCTCAACTCAATCTGGCATTGCGGATGACACAGGAGCGGAAGTAGCTGATTCTAGGGTGCTTTCAGGTACAAACCTACTAACCCTGGGTCCAAAAGACCCTCTTTTCTTATGCGAAGAGGATATCCAAATCCCTGGCGCTCTTTTGCCATCCACGACAGAGGACGAACTGGCTGGCTTTCCTCAACTTCTTTCGGTAGAGGATGATGATATTACTCTCTCACCGGAGGCAGACGAAGCTGACATAACGGTAATCGAGATTGATCCCGCTGCTCGCAACTATGATTTTGAGAGTAACACAGATTAATCTCCAACACAGCAAGGCTGCATCCGTTAGTTTCTACTTACGCCTTTCGAAGGCTGATTTAGATGTCGTCCTGGTACAGGAGCCTTGGATTGTCTGTGGCCTTGTATGCGGAATCAGGACTCCGAAATATAGATTGATGTATCCCAAAAATGGGGAAGGCAACCCCATGTAGGTAATGTTTATGTTGTCCAAGTATAGCAATGCTGATCCGGTAGTAGCCTGCTTAGAGAGCAGAAAGAGCGACAAGGCTTTGTGGATTGGATCTGCCTACCTACCACAAGAGGAGGACAAAAGACAGTTCCAGCCTATTCGATGCGACAAAGAAAGCCGCTAATGATGGAGCCAGCCTCATCATTGGATGTGATGCAAATGCTCACAATTCAATTTGGGGCAGCTCAAACACTAATGAAAGAGTTGCTTTTTGATCTTAGGTTAAGGGTTAAAACGTACGGGGGGGAGGGTATTGAAGAAGGTGGTGATGAACCCTGCGTTTGAACTCTTGGATGTTGTAGGAGCTCGGAAATACTGACTCCGAGAGATTATTCCACAGTCGAGTTGTTCTATTAACAAACGAATTCATATCTTGTTGAGTGCGTGAAAGGGGTAGTTGCAGGTGAAGGGAATGAGACGAGTGGGCTAATCTGATGTTGCGGGTATAAGATTGCCGTGGAGGCAGAAGAGCGTTTAACTCGGAGGAACGGTCACTATGAAAGTAGCGATAAAATTTTGTCAGTGCTGCTACATTCCTACGGTGGCTCAAGGGGTCGATGGTGGAGCAGGCGGTGTCGTCATCAATTAACTTGAGTGCCCTTTTTTGCACCTTATCTGACCATGCGCCGCCCCAAACGAGGGAGTTATATTCGAGAAGAGGCCGAATGTAGGATTTATAAATAACAACACGGGCCGATGGCTGGCGGAGGAACTTGCACCTCTTAAGAAATCCCAAGCACTGAGATGCTTGTTTGGCGATTGGGAATATGTGGTCATTCCATCGCAAGTCTTTGGCTAATGTCACGCCTAAGATGTGTAGGGATGGGTCGGCTATTAGTTGAACTTCATCCACTGTCAAAGGTGGAGAGGTGTTGAACTTCTTTTTGGAGATAAGACAGTACTTGGTTTTGTCGGAGTTGAATTCAACACGATTCTTCTTTCCCCACTCTAGAATCAGTTTAATATCGTTATTAATCGACTTGGACATTAGTTCGCGATCATCAAGACAGGATCTGGCATGAGTCTGTCTTGTATCGACGCTGTACGAGTAACGTAGAGTACCGTCGTCAGCGAAGCTGAGAAGTGGGTTGGAGGGGATTGAAAGAAGGTCATTTATAAATATGAGAAATAGGGCCGGTGATAAAATTGACCCCTGGAGGACCCCCGCAGAGATCGGGTGGAATGCGGATTTGACGCCATCCAATACTAATTTGATTGAACGGCCGGAAAGGAAACTCTCGCTCCACTTCTGTAGAAGTGAGTCAACTCCAATAGCTTTGAGTTTAGCTAACAGGGCTGAGTGCCAAACTCTATCGAAAGCCTTGGAGATATCTAGAGCAACCAGACTAGACTCACTGGTTGATTGGTTAAAGTTACGAAGCCCACATACTCTGTGCTGACCTCCAATTAATGTATTAGCCCCGTCTTGATACCACCTCATTCTCATGATCACTACGGTCGAACCAGAAGTTAATCTATCTTGTTCGAAAATTGGTTACTTGCCATAAGTCACCACTCATCATGTTGTAATATTCACCGGTATGTTAACCAGAGTCTCAGCCCAAGGTAAGGGGGTAAGTAAACAATTATAGAGTTATTTCTGAGTCGACCGGTAGCTCCCATGGTGAATTGTCAAAAATGGCGTTACGGATTTTAGATCCACTTTGTAGCATCCAAGACCTGGTTTGTTGCTAGGTATTCAAGCTCGTTAGAAATTCTGCTTGAAAGACATTGAATCCGTCGGGGTTCTGGATTTTGTGGCTATATTCTATGACTTAGAGAAGACCCTGGCGTCTTTTCCACAGTTCATCTTTGAATCGTGCCCATATCGGTTAAAACGTGACTGTTTTTCCACTCCGGTCTTGTTGGAATTTTGAATTTGAACTTCTTGCTCAACTCCAACTTGGGGGAAAACGTAGTCCTTGGTTGTTGGAATCAACTCTCTGTCAATAATACCAAGTATAAGGCTGGATTTGAGATTTGGTCTGATCTGATAACCAGAACAATCTGATGAAGCTAGAAATGGACAATGGACTCTTGTTTTAATCATACCCTCGTGCCATCGTCAGATGCTGCAGGCAAGATTGTCTCTTATCTGCGTTGCCCGTGGCCCTGTTCTGCACCACCCACGGTACCCCACTACTTATACATTATGATGAGGCAATAGTAGTCAGATTTTGTCATAAATATTTCACACTTAAATGAGGCAATTCAATTATCATTAGCGAATTAAAAAAAAACTTTTTATCATTAAAACTTTTATGAATACTATTCTCTAGTAGAAATTCTCCTAAATGCAATTATGTGAATTGCAATTTCCTATATTTCCCCAAAAGAAATAAGCGAAATGTCCGGCCGCGGCAGCAGATGATGATGATGAGGATGACACGAATTTAAAGCGCCGTTAGTTAGAAGAATGTGAAAAAGTCTCCAGATTTAAGTTGGAAGAAGTTTCTGCAGGTTTTTCTGGAATATTGAATTAAGAACTTTCACATTCTCTCTCTCTCAGCCAATGTACATGTTCACCGATGTAAACAAAATAAAATAAACATACACACAACAACACATAATCCCGAGGCATCTTCTTATGATAACGAAAAATTTATCTTTCTTCTCTCATCAAAAGATAAATAAAATAAATTGGGGATTTTTCTGCTGAGTGAATTTCAGAAGTTCAGAATTTCAGATATGAGAGATGAGAATAGAGGAGTATGGAATTCTGGTTTCAGATCTTGTGTATTAAATTCAACTATACTCTCCTTTGCTCCTAAACAATAATTTTAAAGGTAGACTTTTCGTTATGAAGAAACGCCCAGAATTATTTAATGGTTTTATTTAGCTTGACCTCGGATATTTGTTTGTTTGGTGTAAATCTTATGACAGCTTTTTCAATTACATCTACTTACCCGATTCATATGACATCTGCATAATGAGACAATTTTGTAAAAAAAAAAATCAAGATGGCGTTTCCAAGCGGACGAATTTTGTAATTGGATTCCGATTCCATTGAAAATCGGCATTGGGAGGTTTATAGGGCCACAAATGACGATTCTGTGGTTAAAATTTGTCTATTGAAAATGGTGGCGTTAGTATGGCGGATGAATTTTGCAAATATGTCCTGAATCTATTGAAAATCGGTATAGGGGGGTTTTTAAGGTCACAAATGACGAATCTGTGGTAAAAATTAAAAAAAAAAACCAAAATGGGAATTAATGAATCTGTTGCCAAAATTTGAAAATTTAAAATGGCGCTGGCAATATGATAAAACTTGTTTTTTTTTATGTGATAGACTAGAGGCTTAGGGAAAGCCGCTTTGTACTGTTCGACAATCTATTTTTTTCGTATAGAGTGCAATGTCGAACAGCAGATCTAGTCGGAAGATAGAGAGAAGAAAGAGAGAGAGAGAAGTAGGAAGGAACTGCCACAACCTAGCCACGATATTTTATTCCGTCTACTTCCAAACATTTCGCGACTCTGGCATCGGGGCATCGAGAAACAACTCGCTGGAGTGTTATGCCAGCGAGCACTAATAACAAGAGTGATGAGCTAGAACAAATTTTTAAAAATGTTTCATTGCCCTTGAAATCAGCTGATAACAATTTCAATAGGAGTGAAAAAGTCAAAATGAACAAAGAAGTAATATCTATGATAAAAGAAGGCAGAATTACTTAGCCACTAAACGCAGCGTATGTGAAAGAAAGATAAAAAATGAAGGGGAAGTGGCTGGAATGTATATTATAAGATTCCCGCCTATTTTAATGGACAATACAAGTGCATTCGTACGCCCAAAACAACAATACATGTGCATTCGTAAGCCAAAATCGCTATACCAACACGAAATGTTTACCCATCAAATTACTGCTCTGTTCCAGTTTTGCTTCCATTTGAATGTAAACATTCCAGTAGGGGAATCAAGGAACATCTTCTGTTTCTTTCGTAATAATGTATTTTTGCATAAGATGTATTTCCATCGCGCGTTTGTTATTATTTTTTTGACATTTTTGCTTAATGTTATTTCTAATCTCTTCTTTCATATGTTTAACTCTTTTACTTGTCCTTGAGCTCTACCTAATCACTCTTGTTATTAGTGCTCGCTGGTTATGCCTCCTGAAACGAGTTGAATCTCATCAACCAACCGATGGCATGCGCTTGATGGAGCGGGGAAGGGCCAAAGTCTAGAAATTAACAAGTCTTTCATCTTCATATGGTTAATGAGTGAAAGGCGAAAAGCTGTATGTACAAGTACTTCAAATGACGATGTCAGGCTATCAGAGAGAGAATGCAACATTTTTATACGCGTTTGCACACAACTAAACAGCGGAAACTTTTATGAGTTTATATGGGGATAAGCTTAATGTATTGGTGCATATTTGCTCGTTTGTTTTGATTTATGAAAAAAAAACACAGCTGATTCAATTTTCTTTCCTTTTCTGTTCTGTACACTTTATCGTAAACAGAGAATCTGGCTTAGTCTCGCCGAGTTCACGAAGTATGCGTTGAGTTTTGCTCAGCAGTGATATTCATATATGCACGCACACAACTAACGGGGGGGGGGGGGGGGGGGGAATTTTGTATGAAGATGAAAGACTTGTTATTACTAGACTTTGGGAAGGACTAGCGAAGGCTATGACAGGAGGAATTAGGAATGTAAAGAGGAAAGTTATGTAGGCGAGAAAGTGGAAAAAGCGAAGGACCGTGGGGCTGGTCGGGATTCGAACCTGGGACCTCTGGGATAGTAGTCAGGCGCCTTACCCCTAGACTACCGAGGCCTCCAAGTAAAGTCCAAAATGACGAATTAACACACTAAAAGGAATACAATAATGATGTGGTATTTTATTAGAATAATTTTTGATGTTTTGAATTCACCCAAGTTAAGTTTTCTGTATTGTGCCGAGAACTGTGTGGCATGCTGAACTACAAAGTAGACAGGAACCGCTAGTTGTGGATGTTGAGCCTATCCTCTGCGTCAGCCGTCACAGAGTCTATCCATCTCCTCCTAGAACTATTTCCGGAAATTTCTGATACCATAAGCTGTTTTGGGACCTGATTGTCCTCCATCCTCGAAGGTTTTGATCAGTTAATTGTAATAAAGTGAAGTGAAGACTAAGGTACTCCAGTTAGACAAAAGATGCCATAGTAGTAACACACATTCAGAGGCTTGACAATAGCGATCCTACTAACATAGCGATTCGACTCCCTGATGGAAGGAGAAATCCAGGTCAACCAAAGAAGCGATATATGGACTCCGTTGAAGAAGACTTAGTTAAGTTAGGCGTACGTAATTGGAGGACATTAGAGAGGAATCGAACGGCATGGAGAGAAATGCTGGAGGAAGCCGAAGTCAATAATAGGCTGTAGCACTACAGATGATGATGATACTCCTAATAGTTGATGCGTTTTCTAAATTTGTTTGTTTGTACCCCACTAAGAGTACGTCAACGGTGGAGGTTGTCGACTGGTTGAGGAAGCTGCCAACTATTTTTGGTAACTAAAGTAGGATAATATCGGATCGACGAACATCTTTTACAGACAATTTGTTCGAAATGACAGCACAGAGGAAAGCATACCATATTCGTTAATACCTACTGGCGTTCCGAGGAGAAACGGCTAGGTAGAAAGGATAAATCATCTCCTAATATCCTAACCTCCTAACCAAGTTATCATTCGCGGAGCCAAACGCGTAGTACAAGCACGTTGATCGAGTACGACAAAGGATAAATACTATCCAAGAAGTACGAAGTCTCTAAGGAGGGGGCCTTGGTTGCAGTGAAGAAAAAACAACTTAGCCCTTTAAGCCTAAGTTTTTAGGGCCTTACCGTATGGTGAAACAGCAGAATCACACATTCGTTATGAATTGGAAACGATAGGTGCCCAGGATATCCATAGTCGCTGCGGATGGTTTTAAAGAATGGGGCTAATTATTCGCGTTAAATGATACGAATGGTCAAATGTGGGATCTGAACCTATCTGAACTCGTTTTACAGTCAAATTTTAAGCTTTCCGAACACACTCCATTCTATTGAAGTAAGCTCAAATGTAAGTCCTACCCGAGAAACCCTGGCATTTTAAGGGTCATATGATGGCCATCGACTTTTTAACCATTTTACGTATGGGAGAGATTTAAATGACCGAGTACTAAGCACGGGCATACGACGGTAAATTTGAACCAAAACAAGAATCTGCACCAAATGTGTTGTTGAATCGATCCACAAGAGAAACAAGCTCGTCAGTCTTCAGTTTGTTTTACGTGAAGTGTGTGATACTGTGAAATTTTGTTATTTAATTTTAGAACAAGCGTATGCCCTTCTTCGGTGTGTGTGTGTGTGGTGTATGGTCCTACAGCGTTACAAACAATCTTCACATGCACATCACATGGCTGAGGACTATGTTTCAATCAGGGTCGCTGTTCGCCCGTTGTAAGGCCATTTTTTATTTTTACTCGGGTAGAAAGAGACAGTCGTTAGAAAGACGCATTTTGTTGAGAATAATTTCTGTGTTGTCTTTTCTCTTTTGAGCCAGTACAATGTCATACTTCAAATTAAGCAAGGTGCGATTGTAATGCCAAAATGACAAAAACAATTCTAATATGCCTTAGAGTTAGTGAGACTTTGTACAAAAAAACATAGCCGACATGTTAGAAATTTTGCTGCCGTCACTCCCTCGAAAAATGTAAGGAGTGTTTCTCCAGTACAAAACTTCCTTCCCTGAAAAAAATGTAACAAATATATCTCCAGTACAAAACTTCCTTCCCTCAAAAAATATAAGAAATCTCCAGTTCGTGTTTACAATCTCACCTCGCCGCAGCTCAAATTGGATATATTTTACTGCCGCAAAAAAAAAAAAAATACTGCCGCAAGTGTCTCCACTACGTAATTTACAATCGCACCTGTCTTTATTTATCTCGATACATGCTCATATACCAGCAGGACATTATTTTTGAACCGGGACATTTAAAAAATTGAGGCCTCAGTACAATTTACCATCGTGAAGGGGACAAATGTACTGCCTCGCGAAGTCCGGCTATATAGAACCAGACGTCAGTATCTCAAGAAGATCCATGCTAGTTTTTGGTACAGCTTATGATCTCAAATAAAACAATTTAATTTAAAAGTTGTTTTATCTATTTTTCTTAAGATATGGAATATATGTGTGTATACATATATTCCAGACCCCCTCTAACCTCCAGACCCCCTCTAACCTTTCCTATTCTCCTCTATTCTCCAAACCAAGCTTACTACTAGACATTGCACCATGAACTGAACGACATGACGGACTGGTAGTACAAAGGGTTACACCTAAGCTTGGTTTTTTCATAAAAAAAAAAAAATAAAAAAATACAATAAAAATTCGGTAGAAATTCGTAAATTAGTTCTGGCTTAAGGGCATGTAGTAAATTTGTTGTTTGTGTTGCATATATAGTACCAACTCTAATAATGCCAGTGCGCTAAAGTTCTAGCAAAAATTACTCAGAAAGATACGACACTGTAATCCTTTCTGTGCGAAGAAAAAGGAAAGTAAAAATCTATGATCAACTTCTCTATTCATATACGCACTCCGGAATGGCGAGAGGGCGGAGCAACGGCAAACTACACAAACACATGCAGAGCAGGAAGTACACGAAAATGGTACATGAATTCACACAAGCAAAATAAAAGTCCAGACGGCACAAAAAATTGCGGAGAAGAGAAATCAGTGCGTCTCTTTCGCACTTCGTGAAATAACATTTCTTTATTTACCCTTTCTTTCTCAGGTTTTTTTTTTGTTTTTAAATTGAATTTTGTCTCGCTTGCACCTTGTCGATTTATATATTCACTCGCAAGGGAGCTTATGGGAAATTTTGAGAGTGTCGTATCTTTGTGGGTAATTTTTGGTTCTAGCTTGGGCTAGGTCCCCCCCTAT